>CANTUR010000075.1:4800000-6232500 GCA_947683625.1 Mallotus nudiflorus | reverse complement strand
ACAAAGAAGCAGACCAAATTAAAATCTCCTTGGCTCAAGAAAAGTAAAGAAAAGTTGATGAATGCCTTTGGTCGATTTGTGGTTCATAATAGACTACCATTTGCAGTAGCCGAATCACCTTGGACACGACCTTTACTTAGAGTTGCTTCAGAAGTTGGACCAAACATTCCACCTCCAACAGCTTATGAGCTTGCAGAGGTATGGTTGCCAAAGGAGTATCAATTAATGAAAGAATATATTGCATCTTTTGCAGGGATTTGGAAGGAAAGAGGTGTGTCTATATTATGTGATGCATGGACAGGCCCAACAAAAATGTCCATTATTAATTTTCTTGTTTACTCAAATCGTGGCACGATTTTTCATAAGTCAGTGAATGCATCTGATGTTGAGAAGAAAGATGGACATTATTACTTTCTGTTGATGTCAAAGGTTGTCGAAGAAGTTGGAGTTGAAAAGATTGTACAAATTGTTACAGATAATGATGCTGCAATTAAGTCTGCGGGAAAAATGCTCATGAACAAGTATCAGAATCTGTATTGGACTGCCTGTAGTGCTCATTGCATTGATCTCATTTTAGAAGATATTGGGAAGAGAAGTCAAGAATGTCACTGTATTGCAAAAGGGAAGAAAATCACCCAATTTATTTATAATTATAATTGGGTGACAAATTATATGAAGAAATTTACAGATGGTAAAGAGTTGCTTCGCCCTGGCATTACTAGATTTGCTACCAATTTTATTGCGTTGGAGAGTGTTGTCCGTCAACGCAATAATTTGAGGAATATGTTTAACTCACCTACATGGGTGAATTCTAGATATGGAAGAATGACAGATCCACTAGCTGTTGAAGTTAGAGAAACAATATTAGCAACAACAAGTGAAGGAAGACATTTTTGGCAAAATGCAAATGAATTGCTTAAAGTTCAAGAGCCTCTTCTGAAGACATTAAGGCTAGTTGATGGGGATGATAAACCAACAATGGGATTTTTATATGATGCAATGGACAGATGCAAGATGGCCATTAAAGAAAATTATCGATATCACAAGCATTATTGGTCAATTATTGATAGAAGATGGAATTTTCAATTGCATCATGATTTGCATGCTGCAGGTATATTATTTATAATTGTTAATGAATACGTTATTAATCTATTTGCAAGATATTAATATGTATAATGATGTACTTGTTATAGGTTATTATTTCAACCCACAATATCAATATGGAGATAAGTATGAGATTCCATCAGATATTGAAGTTATGCGAGGAGTTCGAAATGTTATTAAAAAGATTGAACCAAATGAAGAAGCGCAAATTCAAGCCCTTTTACAAGTAACATTTTTTAGTGCATTTGAAAAAACTTTTTTTATATATTGATAATTATAGTAATAAAATATGTCCATTATTTTTTTACTGTCGTGTAGATGTTTACTTTTCAAGAAAAGGGACAATCTTTTGGACAAACACTTGCTCAAAAAGCAATCAAGAATTTGCCCCCAGGTATTTTTTGTCTTCATTTATAATATATATTAATTAATTAATAAAAAATATTTAACTAGTTGAATATTGTTGGATGATGTAGCTGAGTGGTGGATTCATTTTGGAGATTCAACACCAGAACTTCAAAAAATTGCTGTGAAAGTCTTAAGTCAAACAACATCAGCAACAAATTGTGAAAGGAATTGGAGCACTTTTAGTTTGATTCATACAAAGACTAGAAATAGATTGAAGTACAAAAAACGACACTATCTAGTCTATGTACACTACAATATGAAGTTGAAATTGAGAAATACAACGCGAAAGTCACAAAAAGAATTAGAGGAAGCTTTTAATCCTGTCAACTTGGATTATATTTTTGATGAGCATGACCCTTTAAATCCATGGTTGGAAGAATCAGAAACTCCGTTACTTGATGGACAGGATCTTGATTGGTTAAATGATGAAAATGGTGAACAAGATCCTATAATTGATTTAACTGAGCAGGAATTAGGTGTGACTCCTCCATTCAGATATAGTGTTGATTCTCCTTCAGACGATGGTGGTGAAAGTGATCAAGATGATGGTACTGGTGATCGTGGTGGTGGTGATGATGATGATGATGATGATGATGGCGGCGACGGTAGTCATGGTTGTGGTGGTGACGACGGTAGTCATGGTTGTAGTGGTGATAATGATGGTGGTGGAGGTGGATATCATCGGCCAATTAGAACAAGCTATGGAAATTATGAAGATTCCAATTATTCAAATGATATTCCTTCATTTTTTGATCCATCTGGTTCTGTAAATATTCCATCCAATTTTGCACAAAGACAACATGAATTTGGATACAAAATCAGTGGAGGTGAAAGTAGTTCTACTTCGACTACTGCAAATCAAGATTATGAGTTCAGTCATTACATGAATCCATTTGATCCTATACGATATTATGGAATGCCCTCTGATAATTGGAATCAGCAAGACCAACACCAAAGTTATCCAAGTAGATTTGAGAATCAGGTGAATACTTCTCAAAATTCTCCAAGTAATTTGCCTGAATTTCAAAGCCATTCTACTACATTCAACGAAGGGAGTTCATTTTTTAACTTATTCCCATCTCAAATGAACAACCAAAATGTTACTGATTATAATGCTGGACCTAGTAGTCAAGATCCTCCACGCCACTCTTTTTGATGGTGATTTCTATTATTATTATATTTGTCAAAAAGTTTGTAATAATTTCATATTAATGTAATAAAATTACATACATATTAAAACTTTAAAGTATTCGCTTATTTCAATTTTTTATTACAATAAATAATAATTTTTATATTATATTTCTTTTTTTTTTCAAATATATATTTTTTAGTGCAATTATATATTGTTTAAGTAATTCTTAACTTATTATATTAGATGTAAAAGTTTATTTTGCATTTTTTCATAATATGATATATTTTATTGATTATTTTGTATTATTCACGGCAGCGCCGAACGATACAGTCCGAATCGATCCGATTCAGTCTGATACCGTTACACCGTTACCGATACCGAAACGGATCACGATACCGTTATTTAAATCCATGGGTGTGAGTTCTTAAGATTTTCATTCATCATTTCCGAGATTTACCTTTCCAGAACAGGTGCAAGTTATGAGAACTTATTTGGAAGTGAACTATTATCTTAGATAGATCCATAGAATGCTGAGATATTGCATTTTTCCTTAAAGATACGATGTATCATATGTAATTCATGATGCTAATGGCAGTGTCCTCTATGCAAATTATATCTGCAAATTCCTTCATATGTAAAATAAAAAAAAAAAATATTGAAGCAATGGAGTGTCAGTTTCTATTAATTATAGAATTGTTTAAAGCTTGATGCTCAAAACATTGCAAATATAACAGGTAATATTGGAGTCTGCAGTTTCTGGTGAAATTTGAAATATATATATATATATATTTAGCTGCAATGAACATGTGTCTTCGAGGAAATAGATAAAGCAAATTGAGACGTCAAAGGATGGTAGCTAATTATTTATCTACCATTTCAAATAATTAAATGTTGAACGGATGAAATTTTTTTTTTATTTGAAATTGTGTCCATCTCTTCTTAAGTATACGTACTTTGTCACAGTTGGCAGGTGGTCCAAATGGAGAAGGAGATTGATTCAAGTTATGGCAGAGTTTAGTACGTCAGACAGTATTGATGACAAAGTTGCACACTATAATGAGAGATGTAAGATACACAAGCTTGGGCAACTTCTCTATACGTATTGGATTTCAAGTTACTTTTTCGTTGATCACACTCTCTAAGAAGCTTCTGTAGCCTCCTTGACATTTCATTCTAGTGTCTGTTGAACTACAGAATGCGGCCAAAAGTTTGCTAATTATGTCCAAGTAACCTGTTATTCTCCAATGTTTTCAGCTGATTCGATCACCACTTTTTCCTGGTTTCCTCATCACTGGGATTGTGCCATCAGAGTCAACGATACTGAAGAGTTCATTACATCCATTGTGTCTGACTTTTCGAACACAAAGTGACAGAACTTGCACAATCATATATAAGAAGGGTGATGATATTCGGCGAGATCAATTTGTAAGTGCTTCACACTGGTTAAGAAATATTATTCAGACTCTAAAATTAATATTATTAAGTTTAATTACATCATCACTCTCTCTCTCTCTCTTTCTCCCCCTGTCTCTCTTATGCCTCCCTTCTTCCAATTCACACATAAGTAGGTATGGCTATGCAAACATACTCCCTTCATCCCCCACACAAATAAATGCAGTGATGCAAATATAATCACATGCATGTGTTTGGGAGTGAAAAGAGTGGGAAGGTATATTCAAATCATTTGTGAAATACTTGTAGGTTGTTCAAATGGTATCACTAATGGATCGACTACTTAAGTTGGAAAATCTTGATCTACATTTGACTCCATATAAGGTGCTTGCTACTGGAGAAGATGAAGGCTTGCTTGAATTTATACCATCACAATCCTTGGCTCAGGTATTTTATCCTCTGAGAGGCGCTTCTTTTTTCTAATGCAGTCATGCAATTTTCTTCTCTTAAATTTCCTGCCTACTCATACAGAAAAGAATTACTGTATGGAAAACGCATAGTAAAAGTTGATGTTGATATGCACAGGCCATTCTCTCCTTTATGCCTTAATTGATGCCTACAGGTCATGGTTTAAGATGTTTATTGGATTTCAACCTTAGGTTTTGGTGTTTTGCCTTTCAAATGAGTTCCCTATTGATCTTCTGAAAAATATTACCATAATCTTTTATGTCAATGGACATGTAACTTTTGTGGGTGTGATCGTAATATTTCCTTAAATTTGGTTTTAAAGCATGTGCAGGAATTTAAGATGCTTTAGAAACAGACCCATTGATCACTAACATAGTGCTTGTTGAGAATAGAAGGCTTTTTAAGCTGTAAGTATACTGAAGAAATTGACATGCAATATATTTATGAGATTTGTTTTTTCTAAAATACAGATTCTCTTGGAGCATGGCAACATTTTACACGATTTGCAGAAGTTGCATCCTGATGACCATGGACCATTTGGGATTACAACCACCTGTCTTGAAACATTTGTAAAAAGCTGTGCTGGCTACTCAGTGATCACTTACATACTGGGGATTGGAGACAGGTAATCATTTTGTAAGTACATTAGAATTTTCGTATTCTGGGACTATGGAAACTTTCAGATGAATCAACAATTTTTAATTAGAAGTTCAGTAATGCAAGTGCAATATGTTGTTGAGGAGTGTGCATGTTTAACGGATCACAAAAGCATTAAGTATGAACTGTGAGGAAAAAGAAATGCTCAGTTTTTTTCACAATTTACAAAGTAAGTCAGCTGGTAGTGGTAATAGTCTGAGAATTCTATCCCTATCCATGAGCAACAAGATTCACCCCTTTTTTGTGTAAAAGTGATCAGAATTCTAACATGCCACTTTTTGAGGCAGAAACTTGACTCACATGCTATTCGGGGGCCGAGGCCCACCTCAGTCCTTCTATTTTTTTTCCTCCTTTCAGTGTTCACTTGTCTTTCCTTATGGATTACGGAAAGTGGACTTCTGACTTAACTGGGAAGAAAAATAAATGAAAATTAAAACATCTCCCTATACAGTTTGAATTTCATGTATGGTTTTCTGCTATTGGCATTGTGTTGTGATTTTTCTGTGAATCTCAATTGTCAGTTTTCAAAAACAGAATGCAACTTATTCTAGCATCTTAAATTCCTAGTTCAAGTGCTGAGTGTTTAGATTAGATATAAAAGTTTTGGGGCAAATTTTGTTGTTTGCTCTGCAGGCACCTTGACAACCTTCTCCTTAGGGATGATGGGCGTCTTTTCCATGTTGATTTTGGTTTTATTCTTGGCCAAGATCCTAAGCCATTCCCACCACCAATGAAGCTCTGCAAGGAAATGGTTGAGGCTATGGGTGGTGCAGGAAGGTGTTTTTACTATACCTGCTTTTGTAAATACTTTTTGAGTTCTTGTTTTTGATGTCCAGCTTGCTGGATGAGACAATTAGATTCATACTCAGCAGTCAGCACCTCAATTATGTCGTGATGAAAAATTGTCAGATGTTTGATTTGTTTTTCCTACTTCTCTTTCTGCAGCCAATATTATACTAGTTTCAAATCATATTGTTGTGAAGCATACAATATTCTTCGAAAATCTAGTAACCTCATATTGAATCTTTTCCATCTAATGGCTGGTTCCAATATTCCTGACATAGCTACTAATCTTGAAAGGAGCATTCTTAAGGTGACTTTCTTTACATTATCTATGATTGAGCCAGGGCCACGTTGATCTTTCTTATGATTCCTCTGTTGATAATTGGAGCTTCCAGAGAAGTTTCGATTGTATTTGGATGATGAGGCTGCCACAAACTTTTTTCATGGTCTTATCAATGAGAGTGTTAGTGCACTGTTCCCTCAATTGGTTGATACAATTCATCGATGGGCTCAATACTGGTGCTGACCTCAGAAATTATCCAAGATTTTGTCAATAAAATCGGTAATAATTAAGTTCTACAGCCTTTTCTTTAACTTATCATGTTAGTCTCCTTGCTTTGTTTGAGTTCCGAGATCTTGTCTGCCGAATATGAAAGTGAAATATGTAGTAGAAGTTTTTAGTAAAATTAGTGCATGAGTGAGGCCTGCAATGCTCCTTCTGCTTGTTCTCTGTCTTTAATTTGAAATGCCAATCGCATTTGCAGGCAGCAGTAAAGAACCAGAATGGAGCTCTCTAGCGGTCTCCATATTCTTCAATTTGTGTAAATGACAAAGCAGAAAGAGAAAACTCCTGTACATCAATAATCATTCCCTTGACAGTGATGACTTGGTATCACATCTTTGTTCTCTCTATTCTCTGCATGTGAAGCTATATATTCTGATGCTGCGGTTGAATTTTGTCATTGTTTTATTTGTCGGTGCAGTTTCCAACTCTATCATTCTCACAGTAGGTTTGCTGAAACTGACTGGAATAAGAGGGTGTTTGTAGTTTATGATTGGCTTTTTAATAAACAATCTACTGTGTTGTAGTTTGCTGATCTAAACAATTCTGTTAGTGACTTGATAATAAGAGAAATTGGGTGGATTCGCTTGCCTGCTGCTTATTTAATATGACTCGTAAGTTTTATTCTTATTCTCCAAACGGATGCATGTTTTTTCCCTACCTGCATTCAGCAGGTTTCAGCCATGTGCAAGAGGATGTTTATTGACCTATACCTTAGTGAAAAGAGTTGAGAAATTCTTGCTGTGTTGTGGCAGAGGACCAGATATATATTATGAGTTTTCTGTTTCCACGTAAATATAGTGTAATCATAAGAAATATTTTAACTGTAATTCTTTTCATTTTGTTTTGTTTCAGAGATGCCCAGATGATGTTGTTGCAGATGAAACAGAACCAAAGCTGTTCAACAACAGTGTTTTAATTTTTATGGCCTAACATTAATTTAAATCAAAATGTATAGTGCATAGACCTAGGCAATGTGGGATAAAAGGAAACAATACAACAGTTGAATATTTGAAATCATGGATGAAGGGCGGGCTTGATTTATCATTGTTAGGTAGGCTGTTTATTTTCTGATGACTTCTGAGCTTAAGCATCAAGTAAAGTTGCATGCTGCTCTTTCCTTTCCTTTGAGCTCCAAGGTTTCATGCTTACCGTACCATACCATTTGAAATAAATTTGCCTTGTTTGATATTAGCAGTTAATTTTAATTTATTACTAAAGATTTTATTTTTCAATGATTTTCTATTTGAGTTTAATCCTCTACTAATCAAAGCAACCTTCTAGAATTATTTTAAAAATATATGCTAGAAATATAACAATGTCAAAAACTTGTTAGCTTAGGTTTTGAAATTATGAATAATGAATGAATAGAGTAAATTGGTTTACTGATTACATCAACATCGCAACTAGTGGTGAAAAAAATGTCGGAAAATTGAAGTTTAACAGTATTAACTGTTTTAGTTTGGTTGGATTCAATTAAATTTGTAAAAAGAAAAAGAAAAATTAAACAAAACTGAAACATATACTGTTCATTTCTATTTGATTGTTGAAATATGATTAAATCGAATTGAACTTCTAATCAACTGAGTTCAATTATTAGTTTTTTTTTATTAATTTCAAACTTACATAATCTAGATATTAATAAATTATACAGTAAAAAAAGCAGTAATTTTCTTTTAAATTAATCATGAAAGAATTCGAAAATTACAGTTGCCTGAATATGGACTAGAAGAGGAGCTAAAGTAATTTTCTTTTTAAAGCTTTAAGCTTGAGTCTGCCACAAACTACAGACGTGGCAGTAACTGATAGGAATTAACAACGTAAATCCTAATCAGTCAAATTAAAAAAAAAAAAAAGGGGGCACCAAAGGGCATTTCCGCCAATTAACAAAATTAATAATATTATTAAATTTCCATTACACCCCTTTATATTTCCTCCTCGTATTTCGCGTTGGTGCTAAGCTTCTCCCTTCTTCGCTCGATCCGTCGATTTCTGTGAAACAGATCCCTCTCTCTGCCGGCAGATAGGTAAGCAACTTCAACCCTACCCTCTGCAAATTGTTGTAGATCGATCCATTTGCAATTTTTTTCTTATTACAATTAATCATAATCATTCAAAATGCAATTCGATTTTCTTAACAGTGATTGAAGTTTTAGATTATTGCCTTCAGATCTAATCTGATCCGCTCTTAGTTTAGTTTCTTGAGCGCTTTGCGTGTTGTGATTAGGGATCAACAGCTGAGAAAGAAGTTACAGGGGAAAAAAAAAACAATGGGGTTGACGTTTACGAAGCTATTTAGCAGGCTTTTTGCCAAGAAAGAAATGAGAATTTTAATGGTAGGTCTTGATGCTGCTGGTAAGACTACTATTCTTTACAAGCTCAAGCTTGGAGAAATTGTCACCACTATTCCCACTATTGGTGAGTGCTTTCTTTTCTTTTTCTGGATAGATTCTGCTGTTGGTTGATTGCTCTATAAAAATCTTTACTTTGTGATGTATCATTGCAGTTGCTGATTAATAAACTAAATTTACAATTATATATGAGATTCAGAATTCAAGAATTTGTGCAAGTTTTTTCGGCTCAAATTTGAATGAATGAAAATCTTTTAGCTTTGTTATGGAGAAAGGGGATGGAGATCCTTAATCTGTATATCTATTCATCCATCCAATTGTAATTTGTACATCTTTAATGGTAAATGCTAAATTGTCAAAGCTTAGATTGATTCATTGTAGATATTGACCAATCTTAATGCAAACTTAGGTGTCGCTTTTTTGACAAACAGCTTGACCATTTAGAACTCATTTAAGTAAGATTGTGATGTGGCGTGCCTGCTTTATAATCAAATTAATGGTTGACGATCTAATCTGTCAATTTTTTATCATTATAGAATATAGATACATATGTCCTCGTACAAGGCTGAATAGAGGGAAATGAGCTGTTATTATGAATTAAGATATGGGCAATGTAAAAAAGCAAAATGAATTTTTGAAATGTGATTCAAGCATGTTGCTTAGTTGCCTGCTGTGAACCCTAAGTTCTTTTTATCTGTCAGCCTATGGTATTTAGTTATTTGCAGTATTTCTGCAGCCTCTTCTTTTTTCTTAGTTGCTTATGCTGGAATCCTGTGAAATCTTATTAAAAGTTTATCTTGAAACTTGCAATTTAGAAAATTCTCTTTATTGCAGGCTTTAATGTGGAGACTGTAGAATACAAGAACATTAGTTTCACTGTATGGGATGTTGGTGGTCAGGACAAGGTATGAGATATCACTTTTACCCTCTCATCTTATATTTGTTTCTGATATAGGCATCGAGTGTTGCATTTCAAATAAGTATGTTGAGTTTGGTGCTGTGTAATCCTGTTGGTCATTTAAAATATTTTATTTTACAGATTCGCCCCTTGTGGAGGCACTATTTCCAAAACACCCAGGGTCTCATTTTCGTGGTGGACAGCAACGATAGAGACCGTATTGTGGAGGCCAGGGATGAGTTGCACAGGATGTTGAATGAGGTATGCCAATCTGTTGGTGCCACTGCCAACCTTTCTGTTTGTCATCATTGATTATGCTTATGGTTATGCTGTACACCTGCTTATTTAATTCTGCATTTAACTTTAATCAAATTGAGATCAAAATTGAGAAAAGATCTTTCATTGTTTATAAAAAGCTAAAAATTTAGATGGGTACAAAACTTTGTGATGATAAATTAGCAATCTTATAGTTTTAGTCATGATTTTGATCGGTTATTTTGGTTGTGCTTTGATATTGGATGCTTTTTATGAATAAGTGGTTTTTTGTGATTGATAATCAAATGGGCATCAAAACATAGTTTAAAACACATCAGACCAGGGACAACAATGGTTGACTTTTTCAGGATGAGCTGCGGGATGCAGTGTTGCTTGTATTTGCTAATAAGCAGGATCTTCCCAATGCAATGAATGCTGCTGAGATCACCGACAAGCTTGGGCTTCATTCCCTTCGCCAGCGTCACTGGTAAACTTCTTGTGTATCTTGTTCTGTTACTTGTATTATTAGTTATCAACTTTCCCTTCCATTATGCTGCTGTTTTTCTTTTCCCTCTTTAATTTCTCAATTATATGTGCCGGTCAAAATTTGTTCTGGTCTTTCAGGTACATCCAGAGCACATGCGCAACATCTGGTGAAGGTCTTTATGAGGGCTTGGATTGGCTCTCCAATAACATTGCTAACAAGGTAAACAATCTATGCTGCCTTGTCTTTTGGCAGAAATTGTGTGGATCTTATATTTTATTGAACCTTCCAAATTAAAACAGTTGCATAGAGATCATGCTGTACGTTGTAAATAGTTAGTCATCTTCAAAGAAAGTTGTATGTTCAAAATATATGCCTTGCATTTATCATTACCTGTTGAACTTTGACTGGGCTGTCTTTAAGATAAAAAAGCACTGAATTGTGCTATTAGATTGAAATTCCACAATTGTCTTGCTCTGTTTTTTGAATCCTAATTGGAGTTGTGGTGATTCCTTGCAGGCATAAAGCAAACTCTGATACATTTTGTGGATTGGCAATTCTGGATGCAGGGTGAATATTATCTAGTGTTTTTTTTTTTTTTTACTTTTTGAGAACTGTGTTGTGCGGACTTCCCCTTTCCTTTTAGAACTTTTTATGATTATATTGTAAAAGAATATGGGCTGGATATATCCTTTTGAGCATTTATCTACATTTGAATGCGATGCTTTTAGTTGCAAGTGAAGTGTATTCTGTGCACCATTCTTTTTTGTATTGCTGCTTATTATTCTCATCTTGGTTCATCTTTTCTGTAGCGACACTGCTTTGGGAAAATAGGATGTATTACATATATGAAACTTTTGTGTCTAGTTAAATTTAAGTTGCCAGGGTATCCCAGAGCAGAAGAAGACTCTTCTTCACCCTTCAGATCATTCTTTGATCAGTGGTGGTGGTGGTGTTCAGCAGTTGATTATTTCAATCTCTGATGCTCAAACAAACGGGTGGTTGGCCTTTATTTCAGCTCTTACTGGAAAAGTTCCACATTTGGTTTCATGCGGCGATGGTGGCACTGAATTTGCACAGTGAACTGCAATTGAATTGAGTTGCCTGTAAGTAAGCCTTGAGACATGCTGGAGGAAAAGCCAAATCCTAACAGCAAATCGCGCAAGTGACAGGTAGAATTTTTCTCCATCCCCACCCCTCTTACTAACAAGTTGCATGGGCATATTTCATGACAAGTTGCATGGGCATAATTCGAATACGACACGAAATTTGTAGTAGTTAGTAGGAGGCTTTCATTTATGATGGAGTTTGATATGTTTCAGGCACATCTTGGTTGTTGTTATCATCGAACATTGCCAATCAACTTGGAACCACGTCTGAATTTTAAAATGAAGCATATCAAATCTCTCCAACCTCAAATGCCGATTCTCATGTCGTTGTCTTCCATTTCACCTCCACAAGCTGTAAGCTTGGGACCTTTAATGGAAGAAGACCTGTCTGTCTTAAAGGAGTTTAGGACCCCTTCGAGGTAATTAATGAGAAGCTTGTTCTGTAAAATATCCATGCATGACAACAAAAAGATTTTGTCTATATATATGTATATATATATACGCTGCAGTGCTATGATTTCCAAAGGGTTTATGTCCAACAAAATGTTGCAGAGTCGAAGATTTGTGCTGTGTGTGGATGCTATAAGTATATTTGCTCGAGCTACAGTTAGTGGTCTAGAGACAAAAGTATGTGTACTAGGTTGATAAAGGCTCTGCCTGTATAACTAAACATTGGGTTAAGAATTTCCTGAGTTTGTAATTGTAAAAAAATAAAATAAATTTTCTTTGCTGGACTGAGAGGAGAGGCCATGAACAATTTTATCATGAATAAAATAGCATGCGATAGAAGGTGAAAGTGAAGAAAAAAATAACCAAAAGCAAATTTCATCCTCTTGGTCTTGGTACATTTACAATAGAGAATTGGCTACCATACTACCACCAGTGCCGCTTGCATTGCATTACTGAAATAAACAAAAAATTATTGGGTAATAGATAGCAATCTGTGAACTGTTTTCACTCGCTGAGTGTCTTGTTCTCCTTCGGTATTAATATTAAGGTGATTTCTGGTGTCACAAATAGTATATGAATACGACCTGCGACACGAGAGAAATTATCAAAATGTCGTCTATATTTTTGAAAATTTTCATAAAATATTTTTGCCAATCTAATAATTTCATGCATGTAATATCTAGAGTTACCCTTAATATTAATAAATAGAGTAGAAAATCTTCCTTGGATCTCACTCATTAAATTTAAGGGGGCAAGATTCTTACTTTAATAAAGTTTGCACTTCCACTTTTTATCTTTTTGTGCTTTTTCTTCCAAAGTTGGGGCATATCATAATACAGATATAAGAATTTGAGAATGAAGAAATTTGCATAAAGGCACAGGTTTCCCCGCAACAGCTTCCACTTTTTTTCATATTAAAAAATAAAAATAAAAATAAAAATATTTTTATTTTAGCCGTTGGACATAAAAAATGCATTAGCCACATCAAAGTTATTGGATAATTATTTTTGTTGAGGTAAAACTAATTACAACATAAAAAGTTGAATAATTTAATCCCCTTCAAGATATAATAGATTAAATGTTATATCATTATTTTCTTCTTCCTAATTAAAAAAGAAAAAAAACATATTATCCTTATAGTTAAGAGATTTTTATCGTTTTTATAATTCTATTTACATTGAATTGATTTAATTAGAGTTCAATGGTTTAGGAAAAAAAAAGAAGAATATGATGGAAAGTACCTACTTGAAGAGTATATTTTCATTGAACTTTTGAAGATTCTTTATTTTTTATGTATTGTATACTTCTTTGTTTCGTGCGCGTAAGCTACTAGCAAGAAGGAGAAAGATATAATGAAAAGTGAACATAATTAATACTTCCACTAACATGGATACACATCAATCACGATCATGATTATTCATCTGTTATTGCTACCTCCAATTTGTCTCTGCAAATGCCGGTTAATGGCTCCCTCGATCTCCATTATTATTGAACTTGCATGGTGGTGGTGTATGGTTGTGTGAGAATAAAGTCTCAAATACCAGAAAGGTTCACGTAATTTTCCTGGCCATGGAACGGGTTAAGGAAAGAATAAACAGTCACCCTCAATGCATCACTCTTGTGGCTGAACCTGGCCCGAGCTAATAGTTCTCATTGTGACTCACGAGCTCTATCTATGTCTACAAATTGTTCTTGAAAATACTGTGGAGCTTTTAGTTAGGTCCCAACAACAGTTTATAGACAATAATTTTATGATTTATGACTGTCTATAAATTTATAATATTAAAATTTATGATTGTCTATAAAACTTTTTTCCAGAAATTTTTTCTTAATGGACTGAAACTCCATTGCCATATGAATAATATCAGCAACGATAATAACAATATCAACAATATAATACCGAAATTTCTAATTAATAGTGAAGGAATTGTGAAAAATAATAAACTTGCATTACCCAAATAATTCATGTTATCAATGTCATTAGAGAATTCAAGGGTAATTAACCTATTGAACTACGCTATTATATATTTCCCAGATTTCATTGCAATACCGAATGTATACATATGAGGCAACACTTTGAGTGAAGCAAAAATTGTACTTGATATATTAGAAATATGAAAAAAAAAAAATTTGTATCCACAGTAAAATTGGATGTTCGACAAGTAAAAACCTTTTCTATATTATTTTTTTTTATATTTTTTTGTTAGTTTTATAAATAATATAGATATAATATATGAGATAAAACTAAATGATATTTTTGTAATTTTTTTTTAATTTTAAACTACTTCTATTAAAACACTTATTAATTATATTTTATTATTTTAAAAAAATTTAAATTTATGATTTATTTATACATGTACTATAATTTTTTAAATTTTTAAATACGTTTAAATATATAGATTCAAAGGTGAGACTACCATTAAATAATATTCAAAAAAATTCTGGAAAAAGTTCTATAGACAATCATAATGTCTCAATTTTACATGTTCTTATAGAAAATGTTTAAAGTTAAGAAACAACTAATTAATAAAAGAAAAAATATAGGTTTTTAATAAGGAAACGTTTAATAAAAGTAACTAAATTTTTTAATCATTGGATGTATTATAATCAATGGTTGAGATTTTCTATAAAATATATTAGTTTTATTCATGTGTAAGTGGATCCCTACTCTTATATATATATATATAGCCATTTTGTTTTATGAAAAATGAGGATAAAATAATTCTGATTTCTAATGTTTAGTTGATTAAAATTTTATATGAAAATGGAATGGATTTTTCCATCAATAGAATCATCCATTCTCCTTACAAGGTAAGGAATAAATTATCATTTCTATAAGAATCAAGTTAAATTAATTATAAATTAATTAAATATTAAATTAAAGTTATAAAATAGAATATATTTTTTAAGAAATAAAACACAATATATAAATAATTATTTAATATGTTTTCATATATAAATAATATTGATTCAATTCTAATTCTAATTTTCTTTTTTAAGTAAAATTTAGAAGTTAAAAATTAGTGAACACACCCAGATATTTTAATTAGATTAACACATTCATAACATTTTCAGCATTTTCTTATTGTCCAAAATATTATTAAAGGGAAAAAACAAAAGAGTCATACATTAAGGCAAAAGCCTCAAGCGAACTAAGAGGATCTATAGTGAATCTGACTGGTAAAATCATTATAAATAGTAGAATTAATAAATGCAGGACCGGAGTCCCACCAATAGAAATCTGACAACGACGATCCATACTTGGCTAGCAAATCAGCCATTGTGTTACCTTGGCAAAAGATGTGAGAGACCCAAAGATTCATTCGCAATGTAAAAGAAAGACATTGATGCCATTGAAGCTTTACTTCCCAAGGGAACATTCTTTGAGTTGGAGTAATTCTGATTTTATCATAAACCAAATATTTTAATAAAATCTTCATTCCGTTTTTTATTTCCTTTAAATCTAATTCTAATTATGAAATATGAACTAAGTAACATTTTAGGTATTGATAGATTGTTCAATAGTACAAGCTTCTTCTTAATTCAAATAAATATAAATTTTACAAATTTATATCAGAATTTAAAGCCTATATTTTAAAGTATTTTTGAAAAAAATAAATACCTGATCACTCACTTAATTTATTAGTAAATCTGCTTTCTTTGAATATTTAATTTTTTGGTGTGATTTTATTACACCCACTTAAAGATAATTTTAGTTTTTTTTTCCTCCTTTGTGGCTTGTGCTGCCTATTGATTACTACTAATTAAATCATATTTTACATCTTCAATTTGACCATTATCGATTAGTTACATCTTTTTCACAATTATTATAACAAAATGCCACTCTTGAACCGAATATTCAATATTATCCCATCACCAACTTAATTAAATGAAGCATTATTTAATCTATATGATATTAAAACTAGACAATCAAAGGGATTTTAATAAATAGCACTTTCAAATTCATTTTAACACATGAAACATTTTATAATTAATAATTGATACCTCATATGCGTAGTCCTATTTAATTAAGATCTTTATTTTCCTATACAAGATTGTTTATAGGAGAAGGATATTTAAAACAAATAGGAAAAAAATTCCCAATTAAAGAGTCTTCCGGATAGGAAGAAGTACTCTCATAATGTGCATATGACTCTCATTAAAGAGGAATCTTACTTCTTTCAAGTTTGAGCATCACTATCCCTATAAATATGACCTTATATTGCTCATTCTCATTCATTTCATTCTCTTATACTCATTGTTCTTTTTATCTCTCTAAACTCTCTAAACTCTATATCTTTTAACTTAGACATTAGAGGGTTTGTGGAAATCCTCCCTACCTCTCACCTTACCCTTCATTGATCACTTGAAGGGTTCCAGCTCAAGAGTTTCGGAAATAAGTTATTAAGTGGCGTCGTCTATGGGAATCTCCTGAGTTAAAAGCCATTCAAGCATATATCAATCGAGACTTTGGCATTATGACTTCCAGTCCACCACCAATCTCAACTCCTAACACGCACATCAATTCATCTACTCCTATTCCTCTAATCAATTTGTCATCACCTACTCAAACGATAATCCCATCAGCCCTTAACATTTTAGACCTTCATCTCAAGCTCCAACTGGTATATACATTTCACCTGGTAATACTCAAGGGTAGCCAGCTCTTAGCACCAACCTCCTTTACTATGCTCCTCTTCAACACCATAATAAACCTGTACCTTTTATACCTTTTTCGAACCTATCAGAAACACTTGCCATAACCACACCTAACCTAAACACAATAGCCCAAACACTCAATCTATCCCCAATGAGCAAAGAAGTGATGATTCAAAATATTCAAATCCAAATGACCCTAATGCAATAACAGTTGAATGCCCTGATTCAAAGCGATAACCCTAGAACAACTCACACAGGAAATAATATTACGCTACCAGTAGCAGCTCTGGAGGTATTTAAAGGAAATAGAGAAAAGTATAAAGCTCTAGAAGGAGAATCCAGCTCGATAATCCAGGCCCTTGATGATTCAAAATTAGCCTAAAAGGTTGAAGAGGTCATGCATAAAGCTCGTACTAGGCCAAGGAAAGAAGATGAATGCATTATGGAAGGGAAGACACACTTTGTAAGCAGAATAATTCGGACAAAAGTTCCAACCAAATTTAGAATGCCACAGTTAGATGAGTTTAATGGAATCGGAGATCCAGTCAACCACATATCTTTATTCAGAACCAGAATGTTACTCTAGAATGTGAATGATAGAATTATGTGCATAGTCTTTCCAAGTACACTAAAAAATGCTTAGAAGTGGTTTCATCAACTCCTTGAGAATTCTATCTCCTTCTTCAAAAAGTTAGCCAAGAAATTTCAGACTCGGTTCATCACCAACGTCCCTCTAGCTAAAAATATCAACGATCTCTAGATGTGCCAATATGAGGTCACTAAATCACTACGAAGCTATATGGATAAATTCAATAAAGTAGTTATGCAAATTAAAAATCTAGTTGAAGAGGTGGCCATAAAGGCTTTGAAGAATGAGACTCGGCTCAGAAAGCTCAAAGATAAGATAATGATAAAAGAACCTAGCACCTTTATTGACTTAATGGCAATGACAATCAAGATGATAAAGATGGATTAAGATAGAAGGATGCAAAGGGATGACAAGAAAGCACTTGCCAGGAGGGATGAAAGGTCAAGACCCGAAAGATCGAGCTTTAAACGGTCAAATTTTAGAAATCTAGTAAAAGGATTTGAGAAAGAAACTGAGAAATATACACTAATAAATACCTCTAGATCCATGATCCTCATATGGATAAGGCAAAATGGTATGGGCATTACTCCAGCTAGAAGACTGAGCCCGACTAAGAGAGTCATACAGGATAAAAGTACTACTGTCAATATCACCGGGATTACGGACATGAAATTGAGGAATGCTGTGAATTAGAAAATGCCATAAAAAGATTGATACAGAATGGTAAACTCGGCAACTTCACCGACACATCCAGAGGGAGTTGAGATATGGATGATCAAAATAGGGCTAGGCTGGAACTAAAGAAAGCTCAAAATGAATCAACCAACATTATTAACATGATTGTTGAAGGAAAAGTCATAAAGAAAAGACTTAAGAGAATTTGCAGAGAAGAAGGGCTCGCCCTTGAGAAAAAGAAAACTATCATGTTTAGTGTAGAGGATGGAAAACATGTTTAGCACTCTCATAATGATGCACTAGTAGTAAGCACTTACATCAACAATTACCTGGTGAAAATATTGTTGATCGATGATAGGGGCGTTGTCAACGCACTCTCTTAGAATGCCTATAAAGCAATGAGAGGCCCTGTTACTAATTTGAAAGCTATTCAAAATCATATTATAAGCTTTTGTAGAGGAACTACACAACCAGTGGGATTAGTAAAGCTCAGTCTAGAATTCAAAGATCGAGATACTAGAGAAATGAAAGTGATTAAGGCTCAGTTCAATGTGTTGGATCTCCTGCTCGCATACAATGACATCATAAGTCAACCAATACTTTACAAGATTGATGCAGTTATAAGTATTTGGTGTCTAACCATGAAGATTCCCATTGAAGGCCGAGTCCTAACAGCACATGGCTAGGCAATACTACCAGATGGCAGTTGTAACGACCCAAAATAGGGGTCATGACCGGCGCTAGGGAACGGGAATTCTTTTGAATTCGGAACCCGTAGCAAGCCTAAAAATAAAATAAACCATGCAATAGTAATAATAACAATAGATAATGCAGCGGAAATAAAAATCATAAATATAATAATAACATTTACACCAACTGAATTTAAATTAAATCCTCATCTTATATATATATATACCTTTTAATACAAATCCAGTTCAAATATAATACAACATCTCTTTAACAATTAATGACTACTGCAGTGTATAGATAAAATAAAACTCAAGACTCAGATAAACAGTTTACACAAAGAAGCCGGGGCGAAAGAAATCCGGCGTATAGGCCTGCTACTGAGGTCTGAAGAATATGACTCTCCTGAAAAATAGTCAACGGAGGGGAGTCAGACCTCACTGAGTG
Organism: Mallotus nudiflorus; assembly: GCA_947683625.1. NCBI lineage: Eukaryota > Viridiplantae > Streptophyta > Magnoliopsida > Malpighiales > Euphorbiaceae > Mallotus > Mallotus nudiflorus. Next base: position 6,213,390 of record CANTUR010000075.1, on the reverse strand, counting down.
AATTACTATAATATATATACATGCATACTAAATGAAAATGCATACAATCAACAGTATATATCTAATATGTATATATACAGGCAAATACACACAGATGCAATAAAATCATTTTATATATTATTAAAAATCATTGTTCATGAAAGATCAAATAGAACCCTAGAATATTGTAACCTCGAAAACAGTGTTAGACAACACTCTAGCCTTACAGGCTCACTTATTCCAATATATGATCACTTGTTCCATTTGGACAATAGATTGACCCTGAGACACTAAGTCAACCGAGCTCCATCAGTCTGACTGTCAGTGTGATTGGCCCCGAGACACTTGGTCAACCGAGCTCCAACAATCACACTCCCCAAATCATATCACACATATCAATTAATCAGATTCAATCAATATCCATAAATGGTTAGTAATATAGCCTAAATGCTATAAGCGTACCGGTACATACTCGGTCCTAATGCCGCCCACTAGGTAGTACGTTCTATTGATATCCTTCATTAAAATTATAAAACATACATTCATAAAATAAATGATGCATGAATTGAAATAAAATAACAATATAAACCATATATATACTGGAAATATACCAAAAGTAAACCAGGTATATTTCGAGTATATATACTTCAAATAAATCCAATATATTTGCAAAATAAACTAAAAACATATTTAAAAACATTTTAAGTATAAATGTTAAGTAAAGCATGCAAATGATTTACAATATACCAAAGATAAACCAAAAATAAACTAAAATAAATTTAAATAATAATCAAACCATTTATGCATATTTAATCAAAATAAAATACACATTTCTAAATCATGCACCCTAAGCATATATATATAAAATAGTAACTCACACTTAGTGCGCTCCTCGAGATAGGTCCGACGGGCCTGGTCCACTAGCCCTCGGTCTCGGCGCAACTAAACAAACAAAAATAACAGACATCAGGATAAACCTAATAGAAAATCCTAAAAACTCGATCTAGAATATTGAACACAGAATTAGAATTAGGGTTTGACCGGATATCACATTTTATGAGAATTTTACCAAAAATTCGACAGAACCTCCCCTGTAAAACGGACATCTCTCTACTCAAAGAGTAGAGCCGGCCCTGCAAAGAAACACACTTCAAAAAACAGGCACAACAACTCATCTACAACCCCTCGGTCGGACTCCAAACTACAGTCTATCGATCGGGGTGCACAATCACAAAATATTTATGAAAATACCAAAAATACCTTAGTAACATAAAAATACATTTTATAAATAGAAATTACATAATTAGCCTTAAAACACAGTAAAAACCGATAAAAACTCATTTTATTAGTAAAATCGTATATTATATATATAATTGAAAATAATTCACGAAAATTAGTTTTAATTAGTTAAAAATACTAAATAATTTGTAGAAATCATTTTTATACCTTAAATAACTATTAAAACCAATTTAATTATATTTTTAGTCAATTTTGTGTAAAATTACCAAAATCCCTTATATATATAAATATACTAAAATTCATTAAAAAATTCACCAAAAATAAGATAATTATCCAAAATTAATTTTCTCAACATATTTATCAATAATATCAATAATTAAACTCAATTAACCAATTAATTTCAATTAAAAACATAATTAACCTAATTTCCCCAAAATTACATAAACTTAAATAATTCAAAATAAATACATAGAAATTCATAAAAATTCCAAATAAATTTCTATAATTCATTTCAACACCTATATTTATCATAAAACACAATTTCATAATTTAATTAATTAATTTTCGAAAATTAGAAAATAATATTAAAATATTCAAAAATACCCAAAAATCAAAATAATCTCCAAAAATTCTACAAAAATTCATACATGTAGATTAAGCTAATAGGATCAACATTTGTTAAGGGACTTTTCATGAATCAACAAGAAAAATTCAAAAAAAATCAAAAACCTAATTTGGCCAAAATGAAAAAAATTGAAAAACAAGGAATTCAAGGGAATTTGAGCTTAAACCAAAGCTAGAATCAAGATTAACATTTCTTGGGGAGTCCAAAGACACCGAAAACATGAAGTTTGGTGGCCGGAGGAGGAAGAAACGTTGAAGCTTGGATTTCGGCCAAAAATGGCAGAAACGGAGCTGCTCGTTCCCGGAGAAGAAGACTAGGGGTGGCGGAGCAAGCTGGAAGTGGAGGTGGCACGGTGGGAGGCACAGTGACGGTAGGTGTTCGGGAGTAGCAGCGGTGAGGGAGGTTGGGTCCGACGGAAAAGGAAGAAGGAAGAAAAGAAAAAGAAAAAAAGGAAAAAGAAAAAAGAAAAATAATAAAAAAAATATATTTTTTAATATAGTTTATTAATAAAATACTTGGGAAAATCACACACCACACATTTAATATTTTAATAATTTTTATACTACATAAAAATAATTAACTAACAATAAACCAAATAAATAAATAATAAAATATTAGGGTAATAAATTAAACCCTAATTAAATAAATATATATACACACATAAGCTTTATTTAGTATTTTAAAAATATGTATGAGTTCATGCAATTATGGAAATTCATTTAAAATAATTAAATATAAATAGTTTACGTATCAATTTTCCCGAAAATGCAAGTCCCGGGAAAATTTTACGTAAAGCACTTAAAATAATAATAAACAATTAAAATTAGCTTTAATTAAATATCAAAATCATAAAAAATTTCATAAATATATACAAAAATTATTAATACTGCATATTCCGATGCAGTATAAAAATATTTAAAAATACAGGATATTACAGCAGTCAAACCTTAAAAGAAGGCATTCCCCTTAGAATCTTAGGAAACTAAGAAATAAAGAGCCAACCCTGAGCCAGTTGATGAGGTTCAAACATTATAGATAGCTAATAGAAAGATGATAAGGATCGATGGAATAAGTGAGGTCTTCATTAAACACTCAAGCAGCTTTGCCTCTCAAGCATCTGAAATCACTGAAGTAGATCCCTAGATTGCCTCACATAGTCTAAACATCAAATTAAGAGTAAAATTAGTTATCCAGAAAAAGAGGATCTTCGTGTATGAAAGACAGAAGATGATCATTGAAGAAACAAAGAAGTTATTGGAAGTCAAATTTATTAAAGAAGTTACACACCCATAATGGGTGGCTAATGTGGTCCTGGTAAATAAGTCCAATGGAAAATATAGGATGTGTGTGGATTATATTGACCTCAACAAAGCATGCCCTAAAGATAGTTATACATTGCCAACGATAGATCAACTGGTAGACTCCACTGTTGGACATTACCTATATAGCTTTATGGATGTTGTATAAGGGTACCATTAGATACTAATGAAGATAGAAGATTAGGAAAAGACGTCATTCATCACCTATGAAGGTCTTTATTGTTATAAAGTTATGCCCTTTGGGCTAAAGAATGGCAGAACAACATATTAAAGGCTCATGAACCATGTGTTTCAAGATCAAATTAGAAAAAATGTGGAGGTATATATGCATGATATCATTGTCAAAATCCAACATGCAAAGTGGCACTCCGATGACCCTGACTAAACCTTTCGAACACTAAATTAATACTTTATCAAGCTAAATCCAACGAAGTGTGTTTTTAGAGTGAAGGCAGGAAAATTCCTGGGATTCATGATATCACACAAAGGAATTAAAGCTAATTCAAAGAAGATAGGGGCCATTCTTAAAATGAAAGCTCTGACAATGATAAATAAGCTATAGAAGCTAAATGGTAGAATCACAGTCTTAGGGCATTTCATCTCTTGTTCAGCCAAATGATGTCAACCACTTTTTCAAGCTTTGAAAAATTCTAAGAAGTTTATATGGAATGAAGAATGCCAGGCAACTTTTAAAGACATAAAAAATTCTTGTCTTCACCATCTCTACTTAGCAGGCCAATTCCTAGAGAAATGCTATACCTATACCTCTTCATTGGTCAGGAGTCGATTACTTAAATACTAGTGAAGGAAGAAGGAAGTCAACAAAGTCCAATATACTACATTAGTAAGATACTCAAGGGCTTAAAAATTCTATATCCCAAACTAGATAAGTTAGTTATAGTTGTCGTCCATATATCTAACAAACTCCGGTATATTTTCAAGCCTATTCAATCATTGTAAGATCTAGTTTCCCTTTAAATAAAATCTTACAATGACCTGAGACATCCGATAGACTAGTTCAATGGTTAATATTACTTAGAGAATTTGACATCAGCTATGAACTTCAGTAACAGATAAAAGCTCAGACCTTAGCAGACTTTATACAAGAGATGACAACAGGAGATCTCACTCCTTTTGAATGTCCTGAATGGAAGCTCTATGTTGATGGAGCTTCATCCATCCAAGGATCCAGTACTGGAATCATACTTAAAGGGTCATGCAAAGTCACTATTAGATATACAGTCTAGATAAAGTATAATGCCACTAATAATGCAGCCGAGTATGAAGCATTCATCATGGGTTTGAAGTTGGATACTGAGGTCAAAATTGAGCATCTCAAGATATACTCGGATTTATAACTGGTAGTAATCTAAGTTAAAGGTACATTCCAGATTAAGAACCCGAGTATCACTAAGTGTGTCAAGAAAGTCAGATAGCCCCTGAAGAAGCTCGAGTAAGAAGGGGGGCAATAGGACCTAGAGATCATCTAAATCCCCAAAAGTGAAAATTCTAAAGCTGATCTACTAGCCAAATCAGCAACCGAAGATAATCAAACATTTAAAGAACTTGAGCTCACTAAAGCAATAATAAAGCCAAGCACCAAGGACCTAGAGATCATAGACATACAAGAAGTAGTATAATGGATGAAAATGATCATTCAATATCTTGTGCATGGGGTACTTTCAGAAGATAAGTTGAAAGCTTAGAAGTTAAAGATTAAGGTTGCACACTACTCCATCCACCACGAGGGACTCTATAGAAGGTCTCTCTCACACCCATGGTCTAAATGTGTATCACTAGAAGAAGAAAATTACAGCTTAAGGAAATCCATGAAGGAATTTATGGAGCATATGAATCTCATCATTCATTAATCAGAAAGGCATTGCTACAAGGATACTATTAGCCTACCATGTCCCGAGATGCTCAAAAATTAACTCAAGAATGCCACAAATGTCAGCAATTTACCCGCCTCAACCATAAGCCTTCTAACCCTCAACATCCAATTAGGAGCCCTTGGCCTTTCGCAGTATGGGGGATGGACATCTTGGGTCCCTTTCCTACCTTGACCTTTTAAAAGAAGTTCCTAATTGTGGTTATAGACCATTTCACTAAGTGGATAAAAGTTGAGGTTGTACCAACCATTACTGAAGCTTGGATCCAATACTTTCCTCGAAATAAATCATTTGCAGGTTTAGAATACCACATGCCTTGATAACAGATAATGGGAAATAGTTCGACAATGAGAAGTTCATAAAGTTTTGTTCAATTCTCAGAATAAAGCTCTGGTTTACCTCAATAGCTCATCCACAAACAAACAAACAGACAGAGGTCACCAACAAAATCATCATGCAAGGGCTAAAAAGAGACTTGATGAAAAGAAGGGAAACTAGGTTGACAAACTCAACAACATTGTCTAGGCCTACCGGACTACACCCAGAAACTAGGTTGATGAACTCAACAACATTGTCTAGCCTAAACACTTTAAAGTTGGAGACTAGGTATGTAATGACCCAATATTTTAAATAATATAAAATTATTTTAAAATATGCAATATTAGTAATATTTTAAATTTTATTTGTATATTATCATTATTTGTGAATTATATTTGTTTATTTTACATTAAATATTTTATTACGTGTAAAAAAATTTATTTGGAAGTTTTATTATTTAAAAATATTAAAGGTATTATCAATACTATTATCATTATTGTTGTTGTTATTATTATTATTATTATTAGGGTTGTTATTATTGTGCATGTGTTGTGTATATATATATGTATATATATGTGTGTGATTAAATTAATATATATATATATATATATATATATATATATATATATATATATATATATAAAGGAAAGTCAGGTCAATTTTCGGGTCAACTATTCCCTCCCCCACTTTTTCTTTTCTCTTTTTTTTTTTCTTTTTCTTCTTCTTCACTGCCTTCCGCCATTGCCGAGTCATGCAGCATCATCCGAGCTCCACCAGCGCTGCCTCAGACCACCACAAGCTAGCCATCATCCCTCTTCTTCCCCTCACTTTCCTGCCGCTGCTAAGGAGCTTCCAGTCATTGAAAATCGTGTGTAGTCGAGAGTTGCTATAATAACACCAGCGAGAAACTGGTCGTTTCAGCTCGAGTTTTTAGGCTAATTTGACTCTTCTCGATGCATACTTCTTGATTCTCAACTCGTTTCAACTCTACAACGTCTGGTTAGTTAAATATCTTCAAGTTTTAGTTTATGCCATTTAGGGTTTTTATTTTTTTAAGCTTGAATTTGATTGTTTCTTGATTAATTCTTTTGGAAATGTTGAAGTATGCATCTTGAGCTTCTTAAATATATTTTTAATTTATTTTTCTGAATTTATTTGAATTATGTATAATTATTGTATTTTTGATAATTAAAATGAATTATTATTAATTATGTGTTTTATATGTTTATTATGGAAAATTAGGTTAATTAGTATATTTAATTTAAATTATTAATTTTAGAACTGAGAAAATAATTTTTAGTAATTTTGGTTAATTTTTGAATAATATTTAGTATTATGTGATTTTTAGATTTATGGGTAAAATATATATTTTTATTGAAATTATAGTTAAATAATATGTTTTAAATAGTTTTGGAATAATAAATAGTATTAAAATAATTTTTACGAATTATTTACTATTTTTAACTAATTAATAATAATTTTTGAAAATATATTCAAATAATAAATTTATTGACTATTTTTGTGATTAAATGAATTTTTAACTATTTTTAATATATATTTGGACTATTTAAGTAATTAATTGTGAATTTTACTATTTGATGTCAAATATTTGAAAAATCGGATTTTTATTAATATTATATAATTTTTTTGAGATTTTATTTAGTTAATGTGAAAATAATTATATTTAATGTTTTTGTTATTTAAATAAATTGTATTTTGGTATTTTATTGGTATTTATGGAATTTAATTATTTTTATTATTTTATTATTTATTATTGATTTTATTGTGTATTGTGAACCTCGGTTGGGAATTGTGTAGTTTGGGATCCCAATCCAAGGTGTTGAGCTATTGTGAATATAGAAATATATTTGCTTGTAGAATCAACTCTACTTTCAATAGAGAAATGTTCGTTTTACAGAGGAGATTCTGACGAATTTTATATAGAATTCTCATAAAACATGTCATTGGGTCGATCATGAGTTTTTGATTTTATGGTCGAGTTATGTCTAGATCGAGTCTTCCTTTAGAATTCCTAGAAGTATAAGTTATGAATTTATTCTAATATTTATTGTTATTATTTATTTTTTAGTTGCGCCGAAACTGAGACCTATCGTTTCAAACCCATCGAGTCTGACTTGAGGAGCACAAACCTATAAGTTATTATTTTATATATGCATTGCATATAATATACATGAATTCGAGTTTTCATATTTCCATAATAAGTTTAAATATGAATTATTTCATTAAATGATTTAGTAAATTTTTAGTATACTTTTAGTATATTTTGGTATATTTCGATACATATGCAACATATATGCTTGATATATTTTTAATATATATACTTGGTATAATTTTGATATATTCATGGTTTATTTTGGTATTTATGTGGCATATATATATTTGGAATATTTTTAGTATATGTTTGGTATATAAATGGTATATTCTTCTATAATGGATGCCATTATATTTTAATTGTGCATTTTATTATTTTCCATAAATATGTGATTTATATAAAGGATACCAATAGAACATGCTACTTAGTGGCTACACTAGGATTGTTGCGTGACAGTACAGTAGAATTAAGCTAAAAATATAATATTTAATTTTTGAGATGTTGGTTATTGGAAAGGATGGTTGTCGGTCCTTGATTGACCTACTGTACTCGAGGTCAGTCATACTAGTAGTGAGATTGCAGACCCTCAGTTCACCTAGTGTACTCGGGGTGAGTCTACTACCTTGAGTTGGACAAATGAATATTTTGAGTTTTGGATAAGCCAGTTGACTATTGATTTTATGATCGAGGTTGCGGACTATTTAGGATTTTGCTCTGATCCTTCAACTAAAAACATTTTTATGCATTTTTTATTATTATCAAAAGTGGATTTCAGCATTTTTATGAATTTCATGTATATATATATATATAAACACACACACACACACACACACACACACACACACACATATATATATATATATATATTTATTTATTTTATACTGATACTTGATTGTATATGACTTAGGTTGCATATATATATAATATAATAATTCACTCAGTGAGGTATGATCTCTCTCAATAATTTTTTTAGGAGATTCTTCTTCTTTAGACCTTAGTAGTAAACCTTTACATTGGTCTTCTTCAGCCCTAGCTAAATTATGTAAATTTATTATTTGAACTCTTATTGTATTTTAAAAACTACAGTAGTAGTGTTATTGTAGCAGTTGTGTTATTTTATCAAAGAGTTATATTTAAATCTTGTATGAGATATTTTTATGATATGATATAAGATTTATTTTCATATTAATTAAAGTTTTAATTCTTGTGTATTTTTATTTATTTATTTATTGCATGCATTTTTATTTTTAAGGCTTGTTACGGGTTCTGGATTCGAAAGAATTTCCGTTCCCTAGCACTAGTCACAACTCCTCGATTTGGGTTATGATAGGGAACTTAGAAATGCTAACATTGGCAAAGGTACTCTGACATAGGCAAACTCGAACCTAACTAGGAAAGCCCTTATTAAGTCATTGAAAAGACAACCAAAAGGGCGTACAAGATTAAAGACAAACAAAGAAAAGAGTTGTAGCGATATTGGAACTCGGATAGTCTCCGGAGATATTATCAATAAATGTACTCAGAATTTAGAGAAATAAAATACTTCATTTATCAATAGAAATATTGTATTACAAAGTATTCCAAAAATACTTCATTTATCAACTAAGTAATTTATAATTGAGTATCAGGAAGCTCAGAATAAGGGAGACTTGTATCACAAAACTCAGAGATAAAGGATGGATCGGGTCCAACGGAGATGGCATTGGCGGACATCTCTCCAACAAGCCTTGAATCCTTTGGTCGCTCAATAGATGATTTATCGACGGTAGTATTGGATGACTTCTTAGGATTGTTTGACCGCTTGAAAGAAGCCTTGCTCCAAGCATCCTGTTTGGTAACTATCTTGGCCAAATCTGCGAGCGTTATTTTATCCAAGTTAGTGAAGTCCAAATTTAGGTTTTGGGTGAGCAAGACTCTCTAACATTCAGACTTGTAGGCTTTGAGAAACCCTATGACCAAGTTCTGGTGACTTCTTTTGTCATCCTCACGGGTTTTCTCAGCCTCAGCAAGCTTCTTCTTCAAAGTTGTAATCTGGGAGTCCTGCCCTTCAATTTTGATTATTAGTTGAGCTTGGTTATGCTCTAACTCCTTCACCCTCTTTTAGATTGCCTTAGCCTCAGATCTTGCCTCTACGTGCTTGGTTTGGCAAAGCTCCAGTACTACATTAACCTTATCTAATTTCTTCTCAAAATTAATGGCTATGGTGCCAACCTTTATCTCCTTCAAACTGTACTGACTCTTGAGATAATAGTAGTTGTCCTTCACCAACGTCAAAGCTTGAGTCATCTAAAAGGAAAGACAAATTTTATTAACTTTGAAACACATAAGCACAAAATGAACAAAATAGAAGATAATTGCCTCCAACAAATGCCCGATCATAGATTTGTACAACTCCTTTTTATCCACATCCATGCAGCATTGGATATCGCTGAAAGCCATAGAGACTCGATATATTGATCCCTCACTTGAGCATTCAGGACACTCAGAGGCTTCATTTTATTCAAACTCTAGGATTTCATGTCCGGACACCCAGACAATTTTGAACGCTTAACGAAGACTTCTTTACATAACTCTTTGGCATCTAAGTCTTTGTCCAAGGCTCATTTCTTCCACCCCTCAGCCTTCTCCACTTGTGAAGACTCAACCACGGATTTTCCTTTATGGTTAGGTATGGCTTCAGTTGGGACCTCCGGAGCAGGAAGCTTAAATGTAGGAGAGGAGATCTGTATGTCCTCTTGAGCCTCTAACTCGTCATTTATATGTTCAATCTCATCCACAAAGGTAAAAAAGTCAGTCATTTACAAATAAAAAGGAAAAAATAAAAGTCATAATGATATCTTCTGAATCTTAAAACTTACCACTAGGTTGTATGCAGTTAGGACAGACTCTCTAAAGGTATCTTCTAGATAGAATTTTGACTAATCTTGCATTAACTATGCCATGAAGATAAAGCTTCATGACCATCTTTGTATCCCTATCAAATAGCCTTCAAGGTTGCTTCACCTTATGGCAGTTATCAGACCACAATCGTCAGACATTTATGAAGTCCAAATGGTGTTTAATGATAAAAAAAACCTACATCTTCACTTCTTGTAGAGTTCCGAAAGCTTTACAAAGAGGCTATGGTTTGGAATAACTGATAGAGAGAACATCAACTCTCTTTTTTTCTTATTCAAACTGTAGAGGTATCATAGGACAACCAGGTTCGGCTCTCTACCCTCCTCATGCATCAATTCTATAAAGCCGGTTAAAATCCGGTAGCTATTAGGATGGAGTTGCCTAGGAACTATGTTGTACTTATTCAGAAAATCCTTAACGAAAGGGTCTAAAGGGAACTTCAATCCCCCTTCTAATTAATCTAAGTATACAACTAATCTATTAAAATCCAATATAGGGGTATAGGCTTTAAAGCTCTTATAAAAAATGTATAGAGTGAAGTCAGCAGGAATGCTAAAACGTCTCTGGTACCATTTTTAGCATTTCCTTATCTATCCTAAAGATAAATAAGTCAGAGCTAACTTGCTCTCATGGAGCCATGGATCCTATTCAGTAAACAAAAGAAGAAGAAGTATAAAGAAGAAAAAAGCTTCACTTATAAGTAGAATGCAAGCTTGCTGAAGAAAGCTCTGAAGACAAAGAACACACATGAGCAAACTAGAAAAGGGAAGAAGATAGCAAAAAAACGAAAGTGCAATAAACAAATGGATCTAATCTATTTATAGTACAATAAAAGGTTATGGAACAACCATTATTTCCCTCATGAACATTTTCATCTCTCTTACAGCATCAAAGGCAATTTCGAAAATGAGAAAGACCCACTGATTAAGCAGTTACTATTATGGCAGCTGAAATGTCTCATCTTCTAACACATAAATATATGTGATGTTTACACAATTCAAAATTCGAAGGAAAATAAAAAGACATGGCAGTTGTTAATCCTGCTCCTTTTGTTGCCAGCTGTCTCATCCACGGGCACTCAGGTCGTGCTTCCAATGCATCAAAATTCTAAGTCCAATGATTGAAACTAGCATCCTTAAGTCGCTTTTATAGTACTAAGGTTCCAAGCATATAAGCCTCGAGTCCTAGCATCAAACATCTAAGCCTCGATCATCTAAAGTCTGGTGACTGAGGTTGGCACCCTCAGGTCGCTTTAATAGTACTGAGGTACGACACTTATGCCGTGCTTTTAATGCACCGAGACTATAGGGCACTCAGGCCGCGCTTTTAATGCATTGAGTATTAAAACTCTAACGATAGCTGGCTCCACCGCGTTGTTCCCATATGGGCAAGTTAATCCTTTACACCAAGCATTTTTATTACAGGTCACTCAAGTCCAGCTGGCACTTCAATAGTGCTCTTCTACCATGATCTCAAGACTCGGCACTAAGCTTCATTTTTTCTTGTGACTGAGGCTAGCTACCTCAGTTTACCCGCAGTAACGTTTATCCTTACCTTACAGACCTGGACACATCGGACATAAATATTCGAACATACTTTTGAGGGGGACTCTTGATAGCCCATATGCATATTCTTATTTAATTAAGGTCTTTATTTTCCTATACAATGTTGCTTACAAGAGAAGGACATCCAGAACAAATAGGAAAAGATTTCCAATTAAGAAGACTCCGGATAGAAAGAAACACTCTCCTAATGTGCACAGAATTCTCATCAAAGAGGAATCCTACTCCTCTCAGGTTTGAGCATCACTATCTCTATAAATAAGATCTCATATCTCTCATTCTCATTCACTAATTTCATTTTCTCATACTTATTGCTCTCTTTATCTCTCTAAACTCTCTTGCTTTCTATATCTTATGACTTAGGTATTAGAGAGTTTATGAGAATTCTCCCCACCTCTCACCTTATCTTTCGTTGATCACTTGTAGAGTTGCAATTCAAGAGTTCCAAAAATAAGTTATCAATAATAATATTTACATAAATATATGATTTAATATCTTTAACACAATTTTATTTTTATTGGCTTTCTTAATTATATATAAATTAATCTTCAGTTAAATTTAATTTTGAGAATGAAAATGAATGAAATAATTTAATGGGGAAAAATAACATTAGTTGGTTATAATTAAATGAGATAAAAAGAGGAAAATATATTTGAACGTCTATTTTTTTTGTATTATATTAATTGATCTAGCATTCTAGCTAATGCAAATCACATTAAGTTTACTAAAGAATAATCAATCATCATCCCATTAATGGAGTGGTGTATGTACCACTTTTTAAAAATATTATATGAATATATTAGATATATGTGACCCGATTGACGAATGCGTTGGATGAAGATTAATGACTAATTAATGAGTAAATTTGTTTGAAAGTTTTTCTATAAATTGTTTATTGGAGACATTGCTTAATTAGTCCTGAATTAACTAATTAATCACTATTCAACTCCATCTTTTATTTTCGCCTGGATGAATACAAAAATATATATACCCCATTATCAATTGTTTGACTTTTTTTTTTTCTAAATGTGTTTTATGTGTTTTTTTGTTTCTGATAAATTTAATCAGGATATATAGCTATTATTTGAAGAAAAAAAAATTACAATTACAATTAAAAAAAGCTAACCTGTATACAGTTAGAGATCAGTTGTAGGAACAAATCTCAACATGGTTTCATTTGGTTTGGTTCGATCTTTACAAAAGTAAAGGAAATGAAAAAGCAAATCCCATGATCTATGGAATTAATGGATATTGTGCTGTGGAGCCATATAATTCACATGTTCTTGAAGAATCTAAGGAAGTATATGCACAGTAAAAAGCCTAACTAAAGAAATGAAAAAGAAGCCTCAGTTGTAGTTTAGTGGTCTATTCATTTCAAGAAAGCAGAATTCGAATTTTATTATTTTTAATCTGTAAGAAAAAAAATTTTAATTATATAATTTATTAATATTTAAATCATCTAACTTTTTCATTAATGAAAAAAATTAAAATGATATAACCTCACTGTTAATAAAAAAAGAATTCGCCCAACCTCTTTATTAATTTAAAAAAAAAAAAAGCACAAACAAACCAAATTAAAGTGATAAAAGCTGACAATATATAAATCTCCAACGATGCTTCTCTTTTACCTCAATTATATTTGTACTTTGCTCAATTTTCTTGAACACGATTATCTATTCTCAGTGTTTGTGTATATACATGATGATTTTTAGATAATAATCTAAAGTATTTTAGAGATTATAACATATTTTTAAATTATAAATTGAATTATAATTTGTACTTCACTATAAAAAACATGCATTTTAACGATAAATTTTTCTATCGCTAAAATTGAAAAATCCATCTCTAAAACTCTTAGCGACGGAATCGCTAAAACATTCATTCTACATTTTAGCGACGGATTTTATCAACGGATTTTATCAATGATTTTTAAAATCCATCGCTAATTTAGCAAAATAAAAAAAAATTAAATTCATATTTTATCACTTGAAATCAAATTTAGTACCTAATATAACATTAAATATTTTACAAAATCAAATTTTAGTAATTTAGAAATTTAAACTAATAATTGAAATCAATACATTTACATATTTTTTATAAAATTACACATCTATTTTAAAACAACCATAAATTCAATACATTGTTCCAAACATAAAACCCACACAACTTAGCAATAGTATTTATTCAAATTAACATCATCATCAATTATGCAAAATGATTATGGACCTATATCATCATAATTTTGACCTATAAATGGTGGAAGCTAAGAGTTAGGTTGAGATTGTGAAAACATACGCATAAACTTCTCTATGTGTTCCTGCATTTCACGTTGATCACATTCGATTTGCTCTTTATATTTTCTCATATCTTCATTCATCTTTTGTTGATCACATTGCACTTGCTCTTTATATATTCGCATGTCTTCATTCATCTTTTCTTGTAGTTCTTGAACTCGTAATTCCACCTTCTACTCCACCACTTCATTTATACATTGTTAGAACCGCTCATCCACTGTAAAATCATATTGTGAAGTGGTTGATGAGCTACTGAAAGTTTTAGGGTAAAATGTGGATGCTTGAGAGCCAAGCTCGCATACTCGCCTCTTTTTTTCACTTCCTGTAACTTGTAGATATATTTGGCTCATGTCTACCTCCATAGGCTCCGTAGACCCATCAGTTTGCTGAGAAGTAACAGCATCCATGCTCTCCACAGTATCCTACATAATTATTATTAATGATTAATTGTTATTAAGCATTTTTGCAAATGTGTTTAAAAAATTTCAAAGGTAAAAATAAAAATTATATAGTAACTATTTAATATATATCTTACATTGATGTCCTTGAATCTTTGATCAACAAAAGATCCATCCTTTTTTGTGTGCATCTTCTTAAATACTTTAAATGGGGTAGGAGCCCGTTGTAACTCCTTTTCTTATCATAGTTTATTATTTTTATTTTTAAGCATTTGTACAAAAAAAATTAAGCTTTGAAATAATTATGAAATTCAAATTATTACAAAAGCAATGCAATGTTCAGTTGTTGATCTAGAACTACTTGTATGTGTAGAAAGTCCCGTGCTCAGTCCACCTTTCTCTGTGCGATGATTTTTGGTAGCTTGTTCACAATTTTTTATATACCAAGGTATTCCAATATTGCTGCCAGCTCTCCCATACATCGTTCGATATTTCTTTGTCCTTCTTTCCTTCAATTCGCATCTTGCATAACATATCTCTATATCTTTTTGCTGCCACCTTATAAAATGTTTTCTTCACTGCTGGCG
Source organism: Mallotus nudiflorus (assembly GCA_947683625.1). Taxonomy (NCBI): domain Eukaryota; kingdom Viridiplantae; phylum Streptophyta; class Magnoliopsida; order Malpighiales; family Euphorbiaceae; genus Mallotus; species Mallotus nudiflorus. The sequence goes on along the minus strand of CANTUR010000075.1, from coordinate 6,198,166 downwards.
TTTTTGCTTCATCCCATTGACATGCTTTTTGCAAAAACAATTTTTTAAATACTATATATTATACATAACATATTCCTATTAAAATAGGAATACACTTAGAATAAATAACAAATTGTTACAACCATGTTCAAAACACTATAACTAGTTATTACAAATATTAAAACAATTTTTACCTTAAATTCCTCCTAATAGAACTCTTTGGTGGTCTGAGGCACTAAGCTCCATGTCGCACCTTCCTTGTCTAGCCTCTCCCAAAATATCTTAGTAATTTTAGTTGAAGTCCTATTACTTGGTGAAAACCTATTTATAATATATATAATAAAGCAAATGTTAAAGTAAAGTTATTTATATTATAAAATACTTTCTATATAAGTGTCAGAACAAATAATTTACTTCATACATGTTATCTTTATCAACTGGGAAAGTTGTATTTCCCAAGTGTGTACTACTTCATGACTGTGAAGACTTGACTAGTGCTGATCCTATTAAAGACTCTAGCTCCATTTGTGGGATAAATGATGGTGTGCCCACATCCAAGCTAGGGGGTAAACCAAGAGCTAGTAGCGAAGTGGATGTAGGAGCATCCACCACTGATGATGGTACATTGACCTCACAACCAGTAAAATGAACTCTTCGACTAGCAAAATGGCCACCTCTCATAATTGTAATGAATATATCAGAAAACAACACAATGACAAATACATTATGAAAACATGTTAACAACCATCATAATGCCACATAATACCGCACCACTATCATCATCAAATCAGCTCCAATGAACACAACACCATGACTTAAAAAATATACAATCAAGTTTTAAATAACTATTTTAAATTTAATATAGCTAGCTTCATATTAATATAAGTATATATTTCATCAATCACTAACATTATCATCGTAATCATCATCTAATCTTTCATATTCTTTATCTAACTCTACTATATGTTCTGCCTCATCCTTGTCTTCAAGTTCTACATCATCAATCTCTACAAAAGAACTTTGATAAACTAATGCCTGAGGGTCTTCGTCTGCATCAACATCAATATGATGCTCTTCTATGTTATCCTCTTAAAATGCTCTTTCATTTAATAATAAAGTTGTAAATGAATCTATCACTTCCACTACACTTTTAGCTTTTATCTTACAAATAGCCCACTAATTAGACATGTTCTTCCTTGTGCTTGGATAAGATGAATAGTACACTTGCATCGCTTACATGAACAAGCTTATATTGGTAGTGAGTTCTTGTACATATATTTGGTGTTGGATCAAACCATTGACAATTAAATAATACTACTCTCTTTATTGGTAATGCAGGGTTGACTATAAAAGTCCAATTCAGTTGCACTAAAATTACTACCCTTTATGCACAATCCACTGTTCATAGTTTCTTCATTTGATTCATGCCCCAAAGTATGAAACTTGTATCCATTCACATAATAACCAAGAAATGTCCTAACGCCTCTTAAAGGTCCTTTTGCAAGGTCCTTTATGAATTGGTTAGAGATATTTGATTTTGGATCATTAGCTTATACAATATATGAAATTTTATAAGAATGAGCATTATTTGAATATATATGTATATATACATAACTATATTTATATGTATGGATGTATGTATGTATACTCACATATGCCTCAAAGAACATAGTCTTTCTCAAGTTTAGCATCAACTTCAACATCTTCAATGTTTGGTTGCTCTTCCTTTAATGCAACCACCTAAAGTCTATGGTAAATGTGGATAATTTTGAGCAAATAGTTTATTATTTATGCATATATTATTTAGCTTTCATATCACATATACAAAAATTTCAATATATTTACTCACTATAAGGCTTCACTTCTTTGTAATTCAATAAAATATACGTGTGGGCTGCATAATATTCTTCTGCATTAAGATATCAAAATTTTTCCTTACCAAATGCTCAACCGAGATATTTAAAAATAGAAAGTAACCACTCATGTTCTTGATTTCATCTCTATATAATTGTACATTTCGTGGCACTTTTCGATGTCTCGTATTCACATATGGCTCAAAATAGTGCACACAAAAAATGATGTCTCCTCCACTAAATATGCATTGCATATTGAGCCTTCAACCTTTGCTTTATTACGAATATTATTTTTTAACCTTTGAAGGTACCTATAAAAAACCTTATAATTACTAATTTAATTTATGGCACTGTTATTTTATTTTATTAGTTATAAATTCATATGTGTATTTTTATTACTAACCTCTCAAATGGATACATCCAATGGTATTATATTGGACCTGTTAGCCTAGCTTTATATGGCAAATGGATTGGGAGATGCTCCATGGAATAAAAAAAACTTTGAGGAAATATACACTCAAGCCTATAGATAATAATAGGAATCTCTTCTTCGAGACGCCTCATTTCTTCCTCTGTTATTACTGTAGTTGTTAGATCTTTAAAAAAATACTAAGCTTTGTCACAGGTGACCACACATTCTCTGACAATAGTTCTTGAAATTCTATAGGAATCAACCTCTATATAAACACATGACAATCATGGCTTTTCATGCCATATAGCTTGAGCTTATTCATATCAACGCATCTTGCCATGTTGGACACATACCCATTAGGAAATCGTTGTTCTTTCAACCACTCACACAAACTTTTTTTCGCATCTTATCCGTAGTATAAAAATCTTGGGGATATTTACATGTCCTCTTATTCTTTTGTAACTCCACTTGTCGACAGAACTCTTTTAAGTCTTCTCTAGATTTGGCATTGTCCTTTATTTTTCCTTCAACATTCATGATAGTGTTGAATACATTATCGAAGATATTTTTTCAATGTGCGTGACATCTAAATTATGTCGAATAAGGTTTGTGCTCCAATAAGACAAATCCTAAAATATGCTTCTTTTCTTCCATAATTCTTTAAAATATGAGCATTATTTGACTCAATATCAAATTCTGTCACTTTTTACAATCCTAAATGTTGGATTTGCTCTAGTATCTCTACCCCTGATTGAATAGGAGGTGCAACTTTAGACACTATTTTACCCTTCAAAAAGGACTTTTTATTCTTTCAAAATTGATGATCTTCAATGATTATCAAACCATGACGTCTTGCCACTTTTAGTTAATGTGAATGCATCAGAATATTCTGTGCAAATTGGACAAGCTAGCTTTCTAGCAGTACTCTATCCTGACAACATTGAAAATGCAAGGAAATCGCTTATCGTCCACATCAGAGCAACCCTCATTTGAAAACTATGCTTCGTTGAGATGTCATATGTTTCCACACTAACCTCCTATAATGCTTTCAACTCTGCTATTAGAAGTTGTAGGAATACATCCAATTTCCCCTTTGGATTTTTTGGACCTGGCACAATTATAGATAAGAACACGTATTCATCTTTCATGCACATCCACGGGGGAAAATTATATGGGGTTACTATAACGAGCCATGAAGAGTATTGTTGACCAGATTAACCAAACGAATTAAATCCATCAGTGCAAACACCAAGTCGAACATTTTGACTATCGGATGCAAAATCAGGATGAGTTTGATTAAAATGTTTTCACGCTTTAGAGTCCGAACAATGACACATAACACCATCTTCATGCAAATGCTCAGCATGCCACCTTATATATGTAGCTGTGGCTTTAGATGCATACAATCTCTGTAATCAAGGCGTTAAAGGAAAGTAGTACAGTTTCTTATAAGGAACATTTCTTTTTTCCTTATGAGATCCACGTCTTGGTCTCTTGAATCGAGGATGGTCACACATCTTGCAACTTGTTAGTTCGATATCATCACCCCAATATATCATGCAACCATTATTACAGCAGTGAATCTTCTAAACTGGCAAGCCTAAATCTTGAATTAACTTCTTTGTATTATAGAAGCTATCAACCATCTCATTATCTAAAGGTAGTAACTTTGAATGCAATTGGCAAATTGCATCATATGCACGTTCAAATAAATGGTTTTCAGATTTAATGTTCAACAATTTAGCAACAATAGATAATGGTGAATGATTTCTGTTTCCAGGCTATATCTCCTTATCAGCAGCTTTCAACTTTTGAAATAATTTCATAGGTACTGGCTTTGGTTCCTCGTCTAAGTCATTGGGATTAAAGGAAGGGCCACCAGAATACATATTAGGATTAAAGGAAGGGCCAGCAGCATCAATACCATTCTATAGTAAGCATTATAGGATTGAGCATTTTCCAATCCCAAATCTAAATCTTCATTAAAATTGTCATCACAAACCACATTATCTGACACAAAAGGTTCACCATGATTATACCAATTATAATAGCCCCGGACAAATCCATACCTTGCTAGATGATATTTCACAGTATCCATATCGTGAAAATTATGATTTTGACATTTGTGATGATCACATGGACACCTAATCCTATTTCTATCCATCAACTCTGGATGACTAAGTGCAACATTAATAAATTCATCAATTCCAGCTTCAAAATCTAAAGTCAAACATCCATTTATCATCCAATTATTAATCCATATGCGATTTGCACTCATTTTATCATACTTCTATAAAAATGCCTACAATAAAATTATCTATATGGTTCTAGTCAAATATTATAAAAATATTATTTATAAAATGATTGAACAAAAACACTTACAATATATCCCCCAAACACTATACTATAGATTTACCTGCAAAAAAATGCACTTCTAATGGCACATTAACCACATTCATAGCAATTCATATATACGAAATAGTTAATCAAAAATCTATTTAAGCAAATAAAAAATAAACACACAAGTAAATCAATAAATAATTACAAATAGTATTGAAATGAACAAGTAATGATAATGATATTATTATTCCTTAACATTAAAAAAAATTAACTAATGTTGTTAAAACAGAATTGGAACTCCAATTCTATTTCAACAATATTAGATTCGATTGCAACTCAAGTTTTTAGAATCCAAACTCAAGTTATTATAAAAAAAACATTCATGATATTGTTAAAACATAATTGGAACTCCAAAACATGTATTTATTAAATGACAGATAAAAAAATGGGGATTATATAAAATCAGCAATTGCAACAACAAAACCTTATATCAGCATTGAAAAGATTCAAAATATATAGTTTGATAATAAAAAAGATCCAAAAAACACAAGAAAATAATACAAACAAAAAAGAAATGAGAATGAGGTGGTAAAGATAACTCAAATAAACACATTAAGAAAAAAAGGCAGTAGTATGTAGCCTATATGTAGGGTTGTAAAAGAGCCAAACCCGAATAGTTGCATATTTAATATCAATTGTACTTGATAACTCCGAATTGATATTTTGCTTGTGGAACCTGCATGGACGAGGAGAACAGGTAAAGGGGCAAGGTTTCCCCCATAAACACTCCGAAGCTTAAGTCAGTAACGGTATGAGGAAAAATATAATAAAGCAAATAGATATAATAGAGTAGAGAATAAAGAATAAAGGAGCAAAGGATGATTGCTTATGATGATGAGGTGATGGAATGATAGAATGATGTCTTGGTAATGTTGTATGATGAGAGCATGAATGACATGAGATGTATTTATAGGAGAAGATATTACTCAAACCTCTTAGGAATATAATTTCTTAGTCTTATAGGATTGCCCTATTTAGTAGAGGAGGAGACTTCCTTTGTAGAGTTGTCTTCCTAATTGAAATAGGCTTCCTTATTGAGCTTTCCTTTTGTTCAAGTAATCCTCCTCTTTAGGAGAATATATCCCTTATTATAATAGGATACTAATATGGGTTATCAAGAGTCCCCCCTGAAAGTCTATTAGAATATTTATGTCCGATGTATCTGAGTCTATAAGATGATGGAAAATGTCATTGTATCTGCCTGGAGAGAGAGATTGCTTGAGTAACTGCATCTGATATGGAAGGGTGAGCTGAGGTGGCCAGCCTCAATCACAAGAATAGATAAAGCTCGGTACCGAGTCTTAAAATCATCATATAAGAACATTATTTGAAGTGCCAGCTGGACTTAAGTACACAAAACCTGCAATAAAAATGCTTTGGGGTAAAAGATTAACCTGTTGGTATGGAAACAACATGATGAAACCAGTAGTCATTGGAGTTTTGATGCTCGGTGCAAGGAAATGAGGCTTACGAGCTCAAAACCTCAGTACTACAAAAGCGACCTAAGGGTGCCAGCTTCAGTCATTGGACTTAAATGCTCGAGGCTTAAATGCTCAGTACAAGGACACGAGGCTTACATGCTCAGAACCTAAGTACTACAGAAGCGACTTAAGGGTCCCAGCTTCAGTCACTATATTTGGATGCTCAAGGCTTAGATGCTCGATGCAAGGATGTGAGGCTTATATGCTCGAAACCTCAGTACTACAGAAGCGACCTGAGGGTGACAGCTTCAATCATTGGACTTAATCTTGGTGCATTAAAAGTGTAGCCCAAGTCTTGTATAGTCTTGGTACATTAGAAGCGCGGTCCGAATGTCGTACAATGTTACTTGGTTTATAAACTTTAGTAACTCTTTTGATGGCAGCTGCCTAGTCAGAATAATGATTGATGTTGAGTCCAGACAATATTGCTGCAGATGTTTGATTTTCTAAGCATTTGTTGTTGGTAGTATTTTTGCAAAAGGTAGGATGTTGGGATCCTGGTAGTGAGTCTAAGCCCTTTCAATTTGAGCTCCCTAATATGGGATAGTAATTTAGGGAGAGTGTTTGAAATGATGGAAGCTGGGTTTTAAAGGACCAAATTTGGGTTTACTCAATTTGAATTATGAGATGACCATTTGTAATTTAGGGGAAGGGTCAATATTGCACCGCTTCTAAAATAGAGGATAGTGTGTGATATTGGCTAGGATGTCTTGGAATTGCCTTTTGATTTATCCAGCTATGTGGCGGATATACTTGACTCCATTCTTGAATTTTTCTTGTTGGATATTCTCTGAAATTTTAAAGATCTGAGGTAGAGTAAGATTTGTCCGAGTGTTGTTTAATATAGCTTTGAGCGGGAACCACCATTTATTATATGAGCATGAAGGAATGCTTGTTCACCTTAGAGTTACCTGGCAATATGTCTAATGTCTTTTGACAAACTTTGCATGTTGATGCCGAGTGAGATGATCAAAGTGTCCGATTGTTTGGACTGATGGGTGCTTAAAGAAGCATCTTCAATAAATACATTTTTCTTATCTGTAGTAATAGACCAAAGAACAATAGTTTTGGGATCGTATAATCGATCTTATTTGATGGCCAGTCCTTGTGTAATAAATATATCAATTGTAATTGATGTAGGTATTGCATGAATAATAATCATGTATATATTAACGAGCATCTATATGTAGATGTGTAAGTGCGCTTATGTGATGAGCTATGAATCTTCATATAAGAATAAATAAAATAAATAATATTAAGAAAAACTAGAGAAACTTATCTCCTGATGCATTCTTGTCCTGCCTTTGAATTCACGAATATTTATGTTCATCGTTTACTTCAATTATTGCTTGAATGACCTTGTCTTTGAAGATACTACCTGAGTTTGTGTGTATCCAATTGCATGAAAATATACTGCTCTGTAATTAACATTTTATTGTAGTTCTCATCTCCTTTCTAAATAGATGAATATCTATATTCGTTATTGTTCAGTGGTTGTCAATGTATTTGAAGGTCTCTCCATGATTCGTGGTGTTGATGAAATTTGACTATCTAAGAATGTCTATGTCACTGTTTGAGTTTTGAGTATGTTATACTCCTTGGCACTATGTTGAATATCATTGAGTTTTGGATGCAAATCTTTCTAGATCCAATGCTTGAGGTTTGCTTGGATATCCATAGTTGTAATAACATAGACTCAGATGCTCGAGAATTGATAGGTTTTAATACCGTGGTTAAACTCTGGATGTTCAGACTCGAATGCTTGGACTCTTTGATGCTCAGATTTGGATGCCTGGACTCCTTGATGCTCGGACTTGGATGCTCGAAATCTTTAACGCTTGGACTTGGATTCCTGGAATCCTTGATGCTCGGACTTGGATGCCCGGACTCCTTGATGCTCGGACTTGGATGCCTGGAATTTTTTATGCCTGGACTTGGATGCCCAGACTCCCTGATGCTCGGACTTAGATGCTTGGAATCCTAAATACTCAGTGTCTGATGCTTGGATCTCCAAGGCTTTGGTAGACAGTACTTGGGTTGCTCAGATGCTCAGTGAATGGACATCAATATTCAATCTCAACTTTGTAAGGATTTATGTAGTGTTCATTCGATGATTATTGCTAATCTTTAGTGTTTAAGAAGCCCAGCGCTCAATGGATGTCCCGAGCTTGGTAAGTACTAGTATCTTGAACATCGAAATAAATCCTGACGATAGATGACATATGATGTTTAGGCATAACCAAGTACCTGAGTGCTTGTTCCAGACGTTCGACAGTCTCCACATTTTAATATTTGAAATCTTGGTGCTTTGAAACTTAATCTCAAAAGCATGGTGCTTCAAAGCTTAGTTTATGCCTTATTGTTTCTATAACTATGACGGGGTTGATGCTCAGAGCTTAGTGGATGTTCGGATATCTAAGACTTTGGTGCTCTGAGTGGCTTGCCTTTGGTGTCCTCTTTTATATACAACTTTTTTATTCTTATCACCCACTAGTTCTTCACATCAGCTCTCGGAGATACTTTGCTCCCTTGCATTAAATGTTTTAAGGGATCCTGTAGGCTAAAGCTTCGATGAATGCTTGATGTTTAGAGCTTGATGCTTTGGTGAGTATCCTATAATCAGAACTTAGTTTCTGACCCAAGAACACTTCTTGTTCAAAGCCTCATTTTGTCTTTGTCAACTTTCTTTTTTCTTTCTTATACATCTTAAGTTGTAGGTTTTGTCGAAGATCTAATTTTCATATCTTCCTTGCCTTATAGCTTGTGAGTGGTTGAGAAGGATGGTCACATTAGCCATTCAAAATTCTCCATGGATGACATGATTGGACCATTAAAATCAATCAATAGATGCCAAAATCATGTGTCTTTAAGACTACAACTAACCATAAATCTTGAGGGTACCAGAGTTAACTAGACTTATAAATAGTAGTGTTTGTGTCCTACTATATTAGGATATTTATCTTAGATTAAAAGCGAGGTTGCTGAGCTTTTACTCAGAGTCTGAATGCTTGTAAAGTTAATTCTTGATACTTGGCGCTTAGTTCTTTGGGTTTGAAGGGAACTCGATGCTTAGAGCCTGATGGTAGATGCTCATCATTTAAAACTCGATGCTTGATGGGTATTCCACGTTAGGTGCTCAGAGCACGATGACCAACAGACATATTTAACTCCTTGGAATGCTTCGATGTTCAGAGCCTATGTTTAGAGGTTTTATGAAGGTAGTCAATCATCTCTTGAGTTGTTCTTGATCGATAGACATGCTGTCACTAATGGTTATGCTGAGATCTTCATGCTCGTCAATGGGGGTAGATGGATAAATCTTTAAGCCTCTGCTGTGTTGATGGCATGCATATTGTAAATGTGACAAATTGAATAAGATACTTATAAAACAAGTAAGCTTGTCTCATCCTGAATATTGGTTTAACGAAATAATAGAATTTGAAGCTAGGTTCCAGTAAGCAATAATAATCTGGAATTGAATTTAGTTTATTCCCACAGACGGCGCCACTTGATAACTCTGAATTGATATTTTGCTTGTGGAACCTGCATGGACGAGGAGAAAGGGTAAAGGGGCGGGGTTTTCCCCATAAACACTCTAAAGCTTAAGTCAGTAACGGTATAAGGAAAAATATAATAAAGCAAATAGACATAATAGAGTAGTGAATAAAGAATAAAGGAGCAAATAATGATTGCTTGTGATGATGAGATGATGGAATGATGGAATGATGTCTTGGTGATGTTGTATGATAAGAGCATAAATGACATGAGATGTATTTATAGGAGAAGATATTGCTCAAACCTCTTAGGAATATGATTTCTTAGTCTTGTAGGATTGTCCTATTTAGTAGAGGAGGAGACTTCCTTTGTAGAGTAGTCTTCCTAATTGAAATAGGCTTCCTTATTGAGCTTTTCTTTTATTAAAGTAATCTTCCTCTTTAGGGGAATATATCCCTTATTATAATATGATATTAATATGGGTTATCAGTACTTAATAGTATACTTGTTTTATTAGTCAAATATAATATATATTAACTGAATTGTTAAGACAATTTTAAGTATTTAATATTAATGTCAATGTATATTTAAAATACAAATATTTATAAATATAATTATATAACTAAAATCGTGATTAGATAATTGGAAACTATGTTATTATGTGTTTAGATATTTAATATATTTTATAGTAATCAAGTTCCTAGTAAAAATTCAACACAATAATTTAAAATATGTATACAGGAGAATTCATTAATATTGAAATCAGCATAATGAATCCTTATTATATAAATAATAACAATTTAAGTTACTGTCAAGTATTGAAGTTAAATTTTATAAATGAATTTATAAACTAATTTAACCAAATTTTTTAAAATTATATTACATATAAAAATAAATAAAAAATATTTTAAAATAAAAATATTTCATAAATTCGAGTGCAACTCAAGTTTTTAGAATCCAAAATCGAGTTATTTACATTTCATATTATAGTTGAAGATACAATGTATATTGAGATGTGTTTCATATTATATTAATAAAGGAAGTTAAAATTAGAAAAAACAAAGCTCAAAGAGCCAATTACATATAATAATTCATTAAAGACCTATAGAATGAAATTCAAAATTATGACATGGCAATAATTTGGTCGGACATATTGTTTAAGTTTAATGAACATCAAGTTTAGGATGTAAAAATTAAAAAAATTATAGGCAAAAGATCAATAATGATCAATTGAAAGAAAAACAAAAAAATGAAGGACCTTAAGATGGTTTGTGGTAAAATAAAAGGAAGCATTATTTAATGATTTTATAATTTGTAATTAAAAAATATACATTCACGATGTATTAATAATAAAGGCAAATTATGGGTTCTATCCATGAAGACCCTTCCTCTCAATAAATAAATAACAAAATTACAACGACATTGATGATAATCAGTTTACGGATTCAGACCAAAACCTAATGTTTATCGTACCATTGCTTATCAAATTAATAAACACAAACACAAAGACCATTACAACTAAACCAAATTACATAAGCTAGTTAAAACACAACCATAACCTGTTACAACAGTAGGCTTCACCGTTTATTAAACTACATTAAGTAGAAGATCAAACTAAATGATCTTATGTTCACAAACTGCTTAGCAAAAGAGCAATGATAATACATTCATAATGATAATTAATTTGCATTAAAAATTCAAATAGCACATATAAATAGATAATAAAATTTGTACCTTAAGCTTGATAAAAGTTGGTGTTATTGAGTGGAACTAATGAATGGAGAAGAGAGCGAAAATTAAAAACAAGTTCAGATCAACAGCACTTGAACAAGTAAAATATGGACATTGTTTGGTGTACAATTGTTGAGGATCGAGAAATCAAAGTTGGTGTACTCATTGATGGCTGACAGAACTCTTTAGAGCTACATAAGATGGGGACTCAATTTAACTCAAAAACAAAATTGCAACTGCAAAACGTGTATCTATTAAATGATACATAAAAATAAGTAGATTATATCAAAACAGCAATTGGAGAAACAAAACATTTATATCAACATTGAATAGATTCAAATGATAAAAATAAAAAATAAATAACAAAAAATATATAGTGTCAACAAATGATAAAAAAACAAAAAATAAATACAACCAATAAACACAACTTCTAAAAACATGAAACTACAAAGCTAAACAATTTAAAAATATAGAACAGGAAACCAAAAGGAACAAACCTGGTTATTCCAGGAAGGAGTAGGCTAGAAATGTGCCTTAGGACATAACAACAATGCTTTTAGTGGTTCCTTAAGCTTCAGGGAGGTTATATGCCTTTAGTCAAGTATGTTGGCATGTGAAGGAATTAATTTGCTGGTTTAATCAATGTAACACTTTGTGAAACTTCAACCCCATCTTCGTGTTCTCAACTTAGGAAATAACCTTTTCACCGGTAAAGTTTCAACGAGCTTTGCAAGATGCACTTGTCTGCAGCACCTCTTACTCAATGGCAATGATGTTTCAGGAAGTTTTCCTTAGAGTCTCTAACAGAATGATAGACAAAAAACTAAGTAGCTGGGAGGTTAAGCCACCTGTAAAATCAAACAAATCATTTTAATAATCAAACACAACATTTTACCATTCCAAATTGTTATGGAAATAGAATTAATTAGTTGTTATGTATGCACCTACATCACTAATCCTCCAAGAAAGTTATAGATGCCCTGGCTTGAGAAATTTGACAAAACAAAAACAATAAAAAATTGCTGCCACTATAATATGATGGCTTAAATTCAGCCCTTTATGCACAAGCATTACATGACCCCCATTGATCTATTAAATCCTATTATTTATCTTCTATGATATATTTTATTTACTTCTGAAGGACTTGAAATACTTTTTATTAATATATATATATAGGACAAAGTTCTATTTTTTTCAAAATAAAATAATTATACATATATATAAACAAATTTTCATTTTATTAGTTGGAAAGTGATCACCTAAATCTTTAGAAGAGATTTTAATAATAATATATACACATTATAAAATTTTACAACCAAAAGGAGCAATCATCCTTCCATGCCCCACTAGTGTATGTACATTTGAAAATTAAGGAGTAGGAATTTAATTTACGATTTTTTTTTGTGGTCTATATTAAAAATTATATATTTTTACCTTGTGCGGAATTGGAAAAGTTCAAAGGAAGGCACAAACCTAAATGCTTTAGAAGGACAAAAGATAGTGGACTGATACTGAAGACGATGACAGAAGACAACGGATGATGACCTTATGTCACGACCCAAAACAGGGGCCATGACCGGCGCTAGGGAACGGGAATTCTTTCGAATCCGGAACCCGTAGCAAGCCTAAAAAAAATAAAATAAAATATGCAATAGTAACAATAATATCACCATTAATTAAAATACTGTGCAGCGGAATAAAATCATAAATATCAAAATAATATCCATATCTCATATAGATAAATCCTTTAAGAACACATCCAGTTCAAATTCTTAAAATACATATCTCGTATAAATACAATACATCAAACCCATAATTAATTTACAACTACTGCAGTGTCTAGATTATAAAAATAAAACTCAAGACTCAGATAAGCAGTTTACATAAAGAAGCCGGGGCGGAAGAAATCCGACGTACAGGCCTGCTACTGAGGTCTGAAGACGATGACTCTCCTGAAAAATAGTCAACGGAGGGGAGTCAGACCTCATTGAGTGAATTACTATAATATATATACATGCATACTAAATGCCAATGCACACAGTCAAAAGTATATATATAATATGTATATATATACAAATAAATACACACGGATGCAATAAAATCATTTTATATATATTTATTGAAAATCACTGTTTATGAAGGATCAAATAGAACCCTAGAATATCTCAACCTCAAACAGTGTTAGACAACACTCTAGCCACACCGGCTTACTTATTCCAGATATATTCACTTATTCCATTTAGACAGTAGACTGGCCCCGAGACACTAAGTCAACCGAGCTCCAGCAGTCTGACTGTCAGTGTGATTGACCTCGAGACACTAGGTCAACCGAGCTCCAACAATCACACCTCCAAACCATATCTCACACATCAAATAATCGTATCCAATCAATATCCACAAACTGGTTAGTAATATAGCCTAAATGCTATAAGCGTACCGGTCCTACTCGGTCCTAGTGCTGCCCACTAGGCAGCACGTTCTATCGATATCCTTCATTAATAAATATGAAACATTCATTCACAAATAAATGATGCATGAAATTAAATAAAATAACATTATAAACCATATATATACTGGAAATATACCAAAAGTAAACCAGGTATATTTCGAGCATATATACGTCAAACAAATCCAATCAAATTACAAAATAAGTTAGAAATGTATTTAAAAACATTTTAAACATAAATGGTTAATAAAGCATGCATATAATTTAATATATACCAAAAATAAACCAAAAGTAAACTAAAAATAAACTTAAGTACTAATCAAATTATTTATGCATATTTAATCAAAATAAAACATGCATTTCTAAATCATGCACCCTAAAGCATATATATATATAGAATAGTAACTAACACTTAGTGCGCTCCTCGAGATGGGTCCGACGAGCCTGGTCCACTAGCCCTCGGTCTCGGCGCAACTAAACAAACAATAAATAACAGACATCATAATAAACCTAACAGAAAATCCTAGAAACTCGATCTAGAATATTAGATACCGAAACAGAATTAGGGTTTGACCGGACATCACGTTTTACGAGAATTCTACCAAAAATTCGACAGAACCTCCCTGTAAAACGGATATCTCTCTACTCAAAGAGTAGAGCCGGCCCTACAAAGAAATACACTTCAAAAAATAGACACAAAATTACATCCACCACCCCTCGGTCGGATTCCAAACTACAGTCTACCGACCGGGGTCCACAATCACAGAACAATTATAAAAATACCAAAAATACCCTTACATCACAGAAATACATTTAATAAGTAGAAATTATATAATTAACCTTAAAACACAGTAAAAATCGATAAAAACTCATTTTATTAGAAAAATCGTATATTATATATATAATTGAAAATAATTCACGAAAAATAGTTTTAATTAATTAAAAATACTAAATAATTTGTAGAAATCATTTTTATACCTTAAATAATTATTAAAACCAATTAAATTACATTTTTAGCCAATTTTGTGTAAAATTACCAAAATGGCCCTATATATATAAATATACTAAAATTACTCCAAAAATTCACCAAAAATCATATAATTATCCAAAAATTAATTTTCTCAACATATTTATCAATAATATCACTAATTAAACTCAATTCACTAATTAATTTCAATTAAAAACACAATTAACCTAATTTTCCAAAATTACATAAACCTAAATAAATTCAAAATAAATACATAGAAATTCATAAAAATTCCAAATAAATTTCTATAATTCATTTAAACACCTATATTTATCATAAAACACAATTTCATAATTTAATTAATTAATTTTCGAAAATTAGAAAATAATAATAAAATATTCAAAAATACCCAAAATTCAAAATAATTCCCAAAAATTATACAAAAATTCAGACTTGTAGATTAAGCTAAGGATAACAACATTTTTGAAGAAATTTATCACGAATCAATCAAATTGAAGTTCAAAAAAATCAAGAACCCTAATAGGCCGAAATCGAAAAATCAAAACCTAAGCAAATCAAGACCATTTTAAGTGAAAAAAAGCTTGGAATCACACTCACCGGAGCTCAAGGAGAAGAAATAGACCAGCGATGCCGAAAACGGTAGCCGGAATCGTCGTGAACGACGTTAGCTCCCACTTCGGCTTCTCCGGCCAAAAATGGCTTCCAGACGATGGAAACAGCTGCAGCAGGTGGCAGGGAAGGCTGAAGAAGGAGGTGGTATGCCGGAAGGCACACCAACGGCAAGGAAATGGGACGGCAGTGGCCGGATTTGCGTGGGGAAGGGGATCGGGGAAGAAGAAGCTTCGGGTGGCAATTCCGTAAATAAACCAAACTTTATAATTTTGTTAATATTAAATGTATATATGTATATATATATACTTTAGACTATATATTAAAATAATATAAAATTACACACATTAAATATACACCACACACATATAATTTAATATTTTAATAATTTAATACACCTAAAAATAATTAAATAATATTAAAATAATTTAATAAATAATAAAATATTAGGGTAATTAATTAAACCCTAAATAATTAAATAAATACACATATATACGTTATTTAGTATTTTAAAAATATGTATGAGTTCATGCAAGTCCGGAAATCTATTTAAAATAATTAATAGTAAATTATTTACGTGAAAATTTTCCCGAAAATGCAAGTCTCGGGAAAATTTTACGTAAAGCGCTTTAAATAATACACAATAATTAAAATAGGTTTTAAATACATATCAACTCGTAAAAATATCATAATATATATACAAAAATTATTAACACTGCATATCCGATGCAGTATTAAAATATTTAAAAACACAGGATATTACACCTTAGCTGACGGCAATGGCAGAATATAGACCGAGCTGAATGACAGTGAGAAGATGGGTAGGGCTATAATCGAGAAGTTTGGGAAAATATGCATCTCAACTAAAAATAAGATAAAAACATCTGAATAAGAAATTGGTGTTTATAAATTCCAATTTGGGAAAAACATAGGTGGTGTGACCTATGGTACAAGGTGCAGGGTGTAAATCATAACGGCTAGGGTTTTTATCTTGATGATGGTGCACAAGGGTGAAGACGATGGTGCAGCGAGGGTGAAGATGATGGTGGTCATGGATGTAAAAGAAGAAGGCTACGATCAAAGGGCAATGAAGGAGGGAATCGAGGATGCTAACAACTAGGGTGAAGATGGATGCAAGCGGCGACAAAAGGAGATAGGTGTATAGGGCTTTGAAATTAGGTAAAGTTGTGAGAAGGGAAAAGGTTAGTTGTATTGTATTAGCCATTGACATCAAAATTACGTAGTTTTGATGTAGTTAATATTTTCATATATTATACATTATTTCATTTTCAATTTCATTTTAAGTAGTCAAATATTCATATATTTACTGCATTATTAAGTTAAATTTAAGTATGTAATATTAATATCGATTCACATTTTGAAATATAAATATTTACAAATATAATTTATATTGTAATAGATAATTAAATTTAATTATGTATATTAATTAGATAATTAATTTATATGCTTGTGAAGTTAGATCTTTACTTATTTTATGACTTAAAATATATGTAGTTTATATTGTGATTATATAAATATAATATACATTTTGAATAATTTGAATGTTTTTTGTTTCAAGATAAAGTGAAAGAAAGATTATACGAAGTGCATTAGGTGATGCCAAAACTACGTAGTTTTATAGTTATGTTTAGTAGTTTAATAGTTAAATTTATTTATAAAATTACAACTATATATATCTATGATAAAATAATTTAAATTAAATTATAATTTATTTAGTTAATAGTAATTTTAATCAATAATTTATTTATGTAATGTTAAATTAATACTATACATTAATAATAAAAACCAAATGAGATGTATAATAAAATTACAAAATAATTTAAAATTTAAGATAAATTATGTAAATGAATAAGTTTATAATAAAATTATATTATAATTTAGAATTTAAGATCAACTATGTAATTGAATTAGTATAAATCAAAACTACATAGTTTTTAGAAACCTATATAATTTTATAGTTATTGATAAATTATTTATGTTATGAAATTAAAATTATATATAGTCATTGTGACAAGATAGGTTAAAAGGATTTTTAGTGAATTATGTTTGGGCTCGACTCGTATAACTTAATAAACAAGCTTGAGCGAGATTTTGACAATCCGAATGCTAAGCGACTCAGCTCAGTTAAGTAATTTTTTAATAACTAAGTCCAACTTTAGACCCAAATTCTATCATTTAGGGACTCAAATTTAAGTTTAAAATTTATGTCAATTTTATGTTGCATAATTTTTTTTTTGCTTAGGGCCTCAAAATTATATTTATTTATGATCTTAAATTGTTATAAAGATAATTTTTTAATTACTAATTAGTCATTAGTTTATTAATATTGTTATTATTTTAATAATTAGCATATTATTATAATCATTAGTTTATAAGCAATTTTTTAAAAAAATTATATCAAATAAAAGTAACAAGAAATAGTAAATAATTGTATCAATATAAGATATTTTGAAATCTCTTTTTTAAAAATAACATAAAAATAATTTTAATATGTACATTACAATATTTAAAAAATTTAATTCAATTAAATTTTTAAAACAATTATTCAATGGAACAAAAAATTTAAAAATAGAAATAATAGTATTTTAGATAAAAATTGAATATCTTACTGACAGATTTTAAAATCCGTCGCTAATATAGCAATGGAAAACAAAATCCGTCGTTAAATTTACGACAGAGTATTGTATCCGTCGCTAATTTAGTGACTAATTTCAAAATTCATCGGTAAATTTCATATATTAATTTAAAAAAATTAATTGAATATAGCAACGAATTTAAAAATCCATTGCCAAATTACCAACAGATATTGAATTCCGTCGCTAAATTTATTAAATTAATTTTAAAAAATAAAAATATTGAAGATAGCGAAGGATTTTGACATCCATCGCTAATAAGCAACGGATTTTTTCCTGTCGCTAAATCGGTCTCTAAATTTGAAATCCGTTGTGAACTGGTGACAGATAAATTTTGTTGCTAAATCGTCATTTTTTTTAGTGCTTTTAGATTGTATACTTTATGATATATTAAAAAAAAAAAGTTTGAAAAATATTAATAAATAACATTTGTGATTAAGGGGTTAACCTAACAACACAACAATAAATTTAAAATTTCATAATTTTATTTAGTTATTTATTTATATATTGCAATCACAATTCTTATCTATTTTATGTACATGCAATGTTGTACCCTCAATTGGAAGTCATTTAGTACTGATGCTAAATACTAATCAACCACTCCAAATATGCTTAGTAGTTAATGACACAAGGCATCATTACACAATCTTTCCGCTTTTTGCTTTAGCTTTTCTTTGATTTTGTATTCTTCCTGGCATGCTGTTTGGTAATAGAAAGGAATATTTTACTTTTAAATTTATTATTTAACTAAAATCCATATTTTGCTGATGTTCAAATTAATATGTCAAGATTAATGAACAAAATAAATATGCAACAAGTTGGCAAATCATTATTTTTGAGTTACAAACAAAACCATATATTTTATAGTTCTTACTAATTCGGTTTCACTTTTTAAGTAATTATTGGATTAAAAATATATTGTAACTTAATTCAAAAATATTACTTAAATGAAAACAGTTTTTATCAATTAATTCCAACAGTTACTACCGATAATTATGCATCTCTTTAATAATCATAGCACTAGAATTTCAAAAATCTAGCGAATCATTGATTGCCTATGTCTTGCATTGAAGGATGCATGTAACATTCCAATTTTCTAACCTTTTTTTTTTATGATATACATATATATCAATATTGATGAAGTAATTTTTTAAAAAATTTAATAAACAAAAATTAGTTTAGTAATGACAAATTTTGAATTTTATTTTTTAAAATGTCCTTAAAAAAAATTAGAGAATAGACTATATTCTTATTGGCTTGATTTATAAGTATTTAATTTCTATGAAAATGACTTCCCACTTTATTTTCTTCACATTAATCAATTTCCTCCATAGTAAGTAGCAAGTGAAAAACATACAACCTTGAATGTCCTCCAATCCCCTGGTTGACTGTGACTCCAACCATATCTAATCTCAACCGTCCATTTTGTTGATAAGGCTAAATGAATAGTAGCTGCATAAAAGAAAATAAGAAATAATTTTTATATTAAATAAAACAAAATAAGATAATTATTTTTTTATTTCTGAAAAAGAGAATAATATCATTATTGTTTTTAAGCTTGAAAATGACGAAAATGAACTTGCATTTGAGTCTCATTTAGCATTCATTTGACATGAATTTACCCCACATTTTGCTTCTATATGAAGAGACCAAAGGCAACATTGAATAACTCAGGAAAATAAAGGGTAGCATCCTCAGTGTTGCTGGTTTACTTTCCTGACAAATCCTCAATATAGACCAGTTCTTTTCTTTATAATTTTCTCTAAATCCTCCATTGTTTGATCATCTTTGCCACAAGCTTTGGAACATAAATGGCCCCAGAAGTCCCTGTGGATGTATTTTCAGGGAGTGGGAAGGTCTCTAACACAGGGTACTCAAAGAGGGCTTACGTGACATTTTTAGCTGGAAATGGGGATTATATAAAAGGTGTGGTTGGATTAGCTAAAGGTTTAAGAAAGGTAAAGAGTGCATACCCTCTTGTTGTTGCAATCTTAGGTGATGTTCCTGAAGAACACCGTGAAATCTTGAGGTCTCAAGGTTGTATAGTTCGTGAAATTGAGCCTATTTATCCACCTGAAAACCAGGTTCAATTTGCCATGGCTTATTATGTCATCAACTACTCCAAGCTAAGGATATGGAATGTAAGAAATCTCCAGTTTCTTTTTCTTTTTTTTTTTTATTCAAAATTTCATGGTAATATTTTGCATGTATTGGATTGACTTATTCGAATGTAGACAAAATTTTTAAGAAAAAATTCAAAAATATTAATGTTTTGATAATGACGATGCCATATTATCACAATTTTATTCTTTAAAAAATTAGTCATCAATCACCATCTTTAATACTGATTAGTTTCCAGGAGAAGTATAAGAAAATCAATCGTTTTCTCCATTAACTTGTATCATAGGTCATTGGTTATAAAGCATACTTGGCTTCTATCTGTTACATGACATGCATGTTTAGACTCCGACACCCACCTTTTTTTTTCAACTAAACTATGCATCTTATGTCATGTGTAGATCTAATTTAAGAGCATTTATGTGCTGTATACGTGTTTTTTATTTTTTTGTTAATAGGAAATCAATTAGATACTGATGAATTGTTTTAAAAAAAATAATCCTCTACATTTAAATCAAAGTTGTAGTGCTAGGTGATATATGTAGAATAAACGTAAGTGCGCTCGTGCACCTACTACCCCACAAATTTTGGCTTATATATCACATTTATGGACCAATCATATAAATTTTTAAGAGTTTTAAACCAAAATCATTTAATTTTGTGGGTGTGTTTCTTGATATACAGTTATTGGAGTATAGCAAGATGATGTATTTGGATGCGGATATACAAGTGTTTGAAAACATAGATCATCTCTTCGACTTGCCTGATGGCTACTTCTATGCCACCATGGACTGCTACTGTGAGAAGACATGGAGTCATTCTCTTCAACACAAAATTGGCTACTGCCAACAATGCCCAGATAGGGTTCCATGGCCTGCAGATATGGGTTCTCCTCCTCCTTTGTACTTCAATGCCGGCATGTTCGTTTCCGAGCCTAGCCGCTCCACCTATGAGAACCTGCTTCATACTCTTGAGATCACCCCTCCAACACCCTTTGCAGAGCAAGTAAGTTGTGTCCCTATTATTAAGCAAAGTAAAATTTAATCACCATCGCAATTATACATAACCATGCATGTCTCTAACTTTCTTAAATTTTTCTTTGTGAACCAAAAATGGCAGGATTTTCTGAATATGTTTTTTGAGAAGGTATATAAGCCACTACCTCTAGTTTACAACCTAGTTTTAGCCATGTTATGGCGCCATCCTGAGAACATAGAGGTCGAAATGGTTAAGGTTGCTCACTATTGTGCAGCTGTAAGTCGTCTGTACACATTCTTCCTTTACTTAACTGACCTCATTAAAATTCTATGTTAGTTAATTAACAAAGATAAGCTGAAAATCACATAGGGATCAAAACCATGGAGGTACACTGGCAAGGAACCTAACATGGACAGAAAAGATATCAAGATGCTGGTTGCAAAATGGTGGGAAATATACAATGATGAATCGCTTGATTTGAAGCCTCAAAATTCAGCTCCAGCAGAAGAAGAAACTTTCTCATCAAGAACATCAATTTTGGCTTCCATGCCTGAGCCTGCTATTTCCTACATCCATGCACCTTCTGCCGCTTGAAACAAATAAAAATTATATTGCCATGAGAAAATAATATAGAAAAAGTTTGGGGTCATCCCACCCTTTTTTCATTTTCTCTAATTATATATTTACACCCCCTTTTTTTCCTATTTTCTTTATGCTACATGTTTGGCCTTAATTTGTGGTGTGACTTGCCTTCACACAAATACGTATTAAAGTGTGGACAAAAGAATATATAACTTTATGTACCCAAAAAAAAAAAGAATGCATAACTTTTGCTTAAGTTCTATCCTTCTAGAGACTTCCCAAATACATATTTTATATTTTATTTAGATCTTCCCACACAATTTTGGCACTAATAATGATTTGAAATTAGTTAATATCTTATCACTTTCTCTTGATATACTCCATCAGACAGCATACAATTTATCATCTTCTGCAGCTCATAAGGTGGCCTTATTGAATTTTTAGGACCACGTAGCGAAGAATAAAAGTTGGTGTCTTTCTTGTTTGAAAATAATTAGATAAATATAACAGTTTGTTTAGGATGTGCAGAAGCATTTGTGTGTGTGAGAATTGAGATCCCTGACAAAGGATGGAGCTGGACCATCACGTCAAAAACCATCATCCGCCACATAAGATTGCTGCTTCGTAATAGATTTCCGAAAGCAATCTATGAACGTTCAGGATTCAAAAGAAGCCGTCCCAAGATCCTTTCACAAGAGAATAGAGCATTCCGTGGAAATTGACAGATTCTACTACTTCATTTTTATAAGACTAGTGGCAGATTAGCAAGGGGAAAAAAATAAGAGGTAAACAATCCATGAGTATTAGTTATCACATTGACTAAAAGCCTTATATAGACATCTTCACAGAGATATATGTTAGTCCAAGTAATCGAATGCATCCTCACTTTCGTCCTCACCTCCTTCATATTCCTTGTCTTGAAAGTGGGGATTCCAGCAGCAGTTATTTTCAAAAAGAAAAGGTGGTGGTGCCATTTCTTTGCTTCTCTGGGACTTCCTATCATTTGTATTAACAACTGAAACGATCTTCTCCTCAATACAATCTTTCACAATTTCCCCTCGAGTCTCTCTGCTCTGCAATCCAAGAAGAGAAAAGCATTCCTCTTGGAAGTCTGGATCATTAGACGACAAGATGAGTCCCGCAATAGACCTTGCAAGATCAGGGGCATAACTGCGAACCTGAGAATGATGGCAGTCCCAAACTTGAAGTCCAGCTCGAAGACATATTTTTCTTAATAAACTAAAAAGAAAAGAAATACTAAATAGCAACAATTAGAATTACTCAAACAAGTAGCTAGCTCGAAGAGATTCAATCCATAGTACTAGTAGAGACTACTTTCATTCATTAAAAGTGTCCTCTTCAGGCCTTTGGAAATAAAAGCCGAATGAATTTGGACATTAATCCATTTATGTTATAATTGCATATGACATTGCCAACATTTTTCCCTTAGAAGTTTTAGAGAAAACGAATCTACTCCGTAGACAAGGAAAGAGATTCACCTTGAGGGCATGTCTACTTAAAAGAATTCCAGCATATTTCTCCTTTATATCATCCAATGCAAGTTTAACTGCTTTTTTTATGAGATAACGTTCAGTTTGAGCTTTACGCCTTGCTGATGGTATGATGACCTTGGCAAAAAAGTCAAGGAGACTACAGCATACAATATTGGCAAATGAATGAAAAGAATTAAAGATCTAACTAAAAATAATCCCAATATATTGAAGCACATAGTTTTATAAGAACATAGGATATTGCTTATGGTAGCAGTGGAGAACAATAGCTATGTGAGTATTAGGTGGTAAGTTTTCCCATTCTAGCAAGTTGTTTTCTTGATCCCCAACATTCCCTAAAGTCATTCCGTAGCTTTTCCAGTCAATGCTAGAAAATGCGCTGAGGAATTGGTCGGAAATTGAACAGGGTTTGAAATCTTGAAAGTAAAATACCTGCAAGTGATCAAAGCAGGTGAAAGATGTGCATTTAAAACGAGTAAAATCATCACAAATTTCAAAGCAATCAAATATGTGCAATTCTAATAGTTTTCTAATTGCTCCTCATTGTTTAAAATGTTTATATGCACCTGATAGGCCAAGGAAAACCATCGACATCATATCATTTGATATTACCACCAACATGCTTTGATACTGCCATGCCCTCCTCCAACCATTTGGCATTTTTAGCATAATTACAATCTCAAAACACAATAATAAAGCTCATTTTCAGAGCCATACTAGCCCTCCAAATCCCTTTAATTGAGCAACTGATAGCCAGTGCTTTAATTCTGCTTAGATTAGAACCCAGTGTCTCAAGTTTTGGCAAGGAACTCGAGCTACAAACTAAGAATAAGTCGGTTAGATAATCCTATCCCCAACAGCCATAATTGCAACATAGAATCCTCTATACGGTGTAGAATTAAGCATAGAGAATCATATTAATAAGCCTCTCCCTCTCTCCTCATGCAACTTTCCAGACCTAATCATTTTACCAGAAGATTTCTGACAATATTCCGCAAATGGAGAAAGAAAAACATACAAAAGCAGAGAAGAGGGGGAAAAGAAATTGATATGACCTCCGTTTTTGAGCTGCATTGACTGAAAAAGGGACACGTTGATGCCAACTCACTTATTATAATCACCACTTCCGTTATCAGCCCTGAACTCCTTTGACTTTCCAGACTGCATGCCGTTCCATTCCCGATCTTAAGATGCTCCCTAACAAGAAATGAAGGAAGAAAGACATTTCCAGAATGATTTAAAGTTGTATAGGATATTCCACAGAATCAGTTTTTAGAAAAACACATGCTTACAGAAGGCAAATGACACATGTTTAAAGGCTGAAAATTTTGGCAGAGAGAAGAGTGATATAGTAATATAAGCTTGTATGTCCATGCGAATGTGAATGGTAAAATTTATAGGTCAACCAAATATGCAACGTGCACTTTACTTTATCATGGACTGCTATCATTAAATTTCCAGTTCTTTGTAACTTTATGCTTTCAAGACCTAGTTAACTGTGATGTTATTTGGTTTGCAGATTCACGTTTAGAGTGAAAAGTAAATGGAAGGAGAAACTCCAACTAAACATCTGTGTAAAATCTGATGGCTTTACAGTCCATACACAAAGATGATGACCACCTTCAGGTACATATTCAGTAACAAGAGCTGCCATGCAGTCAGACACAGGGTCAGCCATGGCTGATAGTATACAAGTGGCATAGTTCATAGTGCTATCTCAAGACACTGAATTGACTTGAGAAATATGCAAAGTTGCATGTAAACAATGTATAAGAATAACTCAAAAAAATTAAATAGACATTTATTCAGCTTAAAACCATCATCCCAACTCCTGAATAAAAGCAATGGAATTCAGCTATGAACATGTAACTTCCATGAATGCAGCACAAGCTTACAGAGTCGGATAGCATGAAATGCAATTTTGATTTAATCTATGTCCATGCTTTAAAACATAATCTTCAAAGCCTGACTTCAGACGCTCAATATTTGAAGTTGAAAACGGCAAGGGATTGCTCTCATTTGGTAAAAATAGATTTTCACATCGTGATCCAGGGATATCGCCGCATTCAACCACCAGTTCAGCTGCAACATTCTGGGGAAAAGAAATGAAGCTGATGAACTGATCAGCACACAAGTTACCACCAGAGTTGGGAGAACTATTGCATGTGCCTATATTTATTGGTCGTAAATTAGAAGAACCCTGTCTTTTTTGTAAAGGTAAGATAAGATCAATAGTTCCAAAAGCACATCTCTATAAGCCAATGTAGAAACAGGTTATGTAATTGAGTCCATTAAACTAAAGCACACTTTAGATATTAAAAACAAAGGGAATAAGAAAGGAAATAATTAAATTCACCAAACTTTCAGCAGCTTCTTGAGAGTTTTAGCACTTGTTATTGCTTCTCTGTATGCATTCTACTATACACATGCAGGTAAACCCTCCTAGCCCCCCACCAGAAATCCCCACCCTCCCCAAAAATACCCCTTCACCTCCTTAATCAACTTTCCTTCGGATATGAAATTTTCAATAAAACTAATCACCCAAATAAATGGCTATTTATTAGAGTTCCAAGTTTGACTTACAGGAATCTTTAGGATGAGAATCTGCAAAACAAATAATAAAACAACCAAGTAAATAGTAGAAGCACAGAAGACGAGTTTCAATAATCACTTGCTTTTATAGAAAAAAAATTGCTCGAAAGTACATAATTTCAATTTTCAAACTATGAAAACATAGATCAAGTTATAAAGCTCATTTTCCATCCTAGTATAGTAATACAAAAGAAAATATTGAGCCTTAACATCTATAAATTTTTGTTCTGCTAGTAATGCAAGATGATAATAATGATCTAACAGGCATGATTCAAGTGTTCAAAATTCCAAAAAAAAAAAAAAAGTTAATCTCACAGTTAAAAAAAATGAAAAATACTAAACCATGCGCACAATATACTTTAGAAATGCAACCAGCTAACCTTTCGAAAGAAGCTATTGATTGCTGAGTCTAAAACATCAATACTCTCAGAAATGGATATACACGCTTCAGTTCCACTGAAACAAAAAAAAATAAAAATAAAAAATAAAATAATCACACCCACCCATTTCAAATACAGAGATAATTAGAAATTAACAACACGAAATATAATCAAACAGTTAAAGAACATCAACATGCCTGAATTTTGAACCATTCTTAGAGTTCGAAGGCAACCGAGTCAATCTTCTACTACCAATACTTTCTCTTAAATTTAAAACATAACGATGCACCTCAATATCACTAATACCTGCAATCAACCTCCATATTACCTAAAATCTAACCTAATATATACTGATACAACTCAAACACGAGAAACATAACTTACTGGTAGTTGTGATGGAGACCAATCCATCTGCATCTCAACAAAAAAAAAAAAAAAAAAACAGAGTAAAAACGTTAAAAACGAATTTGCAGTTCATGAAGATTAACTGAGGCTGCTTTGCTTTGATTGCTTACGGCTTACCCCATTTTTGTATATCAATGGCTTTCTGGTACACTTTAGGTGTTGAAACTCTTCTAAATTGCTTCCAATTCCAGTATCAGAAACTGATAAAAAAAATTAAGAAGAAATTTTAAAAAAATCATTGAAAAATCGAAGAGAGACAGAAAGAAATTAGGAGTAGTTTACTTGAGATTTGAATAGTGGACGGATCTAAAGGTGGAGATTTGAGAAAAACAGAGAGCCTGCAAATGTCTTCAGATACGCGACATCTTTGAAATGCGCAAGAAATTATCTGCAAATTTTCCATTCAATTTCAACTCAAGAAGAAATCGAAAGAGTGCTACAAAAACTATGATTATGAGGCTGTAGTGTTAGTGATCGCTAAACTCACGTCTAAACAAAGCTCTGTAACAGGAGAAGAAGAAGAAGAAGAAGAAGAAGCAGCAGCAGCATCCATTAAGTCGAACGATCAGCGCTCACAAATCTTCTACGAGAAAAATAGAGATTAAAAAAAAATAAATTTCCCGCGCTCTGAAGAAAATGTAATTTTGGAACAGGACAGGGCCGGTTCGGGCCGGGTTTAACTTCTATTTTTTTTGTGATTTTTACGAAAATATCACATTTTTAATTGTTGTTTTCATTTTTTACAAACTTACCACCATCTTTTTACATGCGTGTCCTTTGCATTTTCAAAAATGTCCCCTGTTACTTCAGTCTTAAGCAAAGAGGTTTCTTCATTGTTGTTTCTTCTTTTTCCTTCGCATTTCTTTTTTTTTTCATTTTCTTTAAGTTTTAATTTTTAAATTGGTTTTTTTTCCTCTTTTTCAGTGGTAACTATTACTTAGTGGTGTGGAAAGTAACTGCCATTTTATTTTAGTAGTTATTTCTTATAAGAATTTTATGGTTAACACAAGATCACAAAATCATAACCCTATGAAACATAGAGAACGAAGTGTGAAGAAGAAAAGAGATGTAGGAGTAAAAATCGTGAAGAAGACAATATGTAGGAGTGAAAAAAATGGACATGCAAAGAAGGATAGTGGTGGTGTTTCAAATAGTAAGAAAATGAGTTCTGAGGGTGTAGATATTGATAAGGGGAAGAAGAAAAAGAAAAAGGATATTGATGACGGATCTAGTGTAAAGGTTGCTACTTTAAAGGTATTTGTTTATTTTTTTATTTTTTTGTTTAGGTTTTGTTTTGTTTTAGTTTCTTATTACATTTTTTTTAGGAATGGGAGCCTTTCTTGAAAAGCGATAAGTCTAAAGCTAAGGTTTCTTGCACTTTATCATATGGTGTTCTTAATTTGATTAAAGAAGTTT
Organism: Mallotus nudiflorus; assembly: GCA_947683625.1. Classification (NCBI taxonomy): domain Eukaryota; kingdom Viridiplantae; phylum Streptophyta; class Magnoliopsida; order Malpighiales; family Euphorbiaceae; genus Mallotus; species Mallotus nudiflorus. Next base: position 6,170,136 of record CANTUR010000075.1, on the reverse strand, counting down.
TGAATGAAACTCAATTAGGTTTTTTTTGTGAAACATATTTTGGTTTTTTTCTTAGATTTACCAAAATTTGAAGTTAAATGCCAGTTTATTCATTTTCTTTTGTTAAGAGATTGAAATAACCCAATTTGTATAAGTGTTATTTTGATGTTTCTGGAAAGAGATTAAAATTTAGGATGGACGAATTTGCATTAGTTACTGGGTTAAGGTGTATTGGTAACTCTATTTTGTCAATTATTTTTTTAGAGGAGAATAGGTTGATTTTAAAATATTTTGGTTGTTTGAAGAAAATAAACAAGCAATTTGTGCATGAGTGTTTATTATCCAAACATTAGAATAATAATGAAGATGGTGTTAAGATTGCTTTAATTTATTTTATTGAAGTTTTTTTATGAGTTCTCCATTAGAGAAGATGGTGAGTAAAAGAATATTTGATATTTTTGAGTGTGGTTTGTGTAAAGAGTATCATTGTGGGAAGAATCCATTTTACTTGACCATAGAATACTTGAAGGGGAATCTTTTTACAAGTGAAAATAGAAAGAAAAGTGATTGAACTTTTTACTAACTGAATGGCTTTGCCTACGCTGTTCAAATATAATTTTATAAATGTTGTCCATTTGTGGTTGATAATATTTATGTACACAATAGTTTAAAGAATCTGCTTATTTCTTAAATTTTGAAATGGACTTACAAATCAAATTTGAGTTATAAGGTGTTACAGCACTTGATTTTCAAGGAACCGCTAGTAAGGTAAATTTTGTTTTGGTTATTTAATTTTTTTAAGTTTTTTTATTTTTATTTTTATTTTTTTTTGTAGTTAAAATTGAGGAATGTATCTCCCACTGAGGAAGAGTTGTCAAGACTAGCTTTACATGGTTTTTTTAAAAAAGGCAAGGAAGAGTTTGGTGATTCTGGTGATGTGAAAAGTTCACCCAATTATTGTGACTTTGTAAAGGAATTAGCTTTAAGACATGATGATTTGAGAAATGAATTTAATGATTTTAAGTTATTTGTGTATAAAAAGTTGGATTATCTTTCTTCTTCAATGAAATTGGTTATGGCCAAAATAGGGGTTGAAAATATTGATTCAGATGCTGATTCAGATGATAATATTGTGTTTATGTTAAAGAAAAAGAAAGATGATGACGGAAATGATGGAGGCATTGCATCAGGTGTTATTGGTTATTTTATTATGTTTTATTTTTAATTTTTTTGTTGCTATTTTATTTACGTTTAGTTTATGATGTCATTTTAAATTAGTTGGAAAAGGTGGAGGTGGCAGTAGTGCTTCTTCTGTTGGTTTAGGTGATAAAGAGAAGGCTTATAAAGAGAAAGAAAGTGAATGTAAAGGGAGTGAAGGAAGAGGGGAAGGTGGGAATAAAAAAGCTCGTGATTTAGAGGTAAGAGATTCTGTTAAGGTATATTGGATTTGATTTGTTTTTAATCGTTTTGGTTTCTTTTTTGTTTCTAATACTATTTTTTTCTGTTTTAAGGGTGATAAATTAGTTGATGATTCTAGTTTGAATTCCAATAGCAAAGATGATTATGATAAAGATGATGAAGAAGTCTAATGTAGCGTGTTATGTTTGTTTTATTTTACTAATATTTTTTTTTGTTTTGTGTTAGTTACTAATTTTGCTTTTGATATAATTTTTTATTTTTAGGTTGAAGATTTTATATTTAATGATGTTGATAAGGCTTTCAATGTTATTGATAATGTTGTAAAAGTTGTTTTAAGTAGTGATGTTGTATGTTATTTTATTTTTAATTTTTTTGTGTTTTTTAATGGTTTATGTTTTTGTGGTTGAGTATTGATTTTTTTTTTTTAATAGGCTATTGGAAAAGGTGTTTCTATGTCCGTTTCTAAGGAAAGTGGTGCTATTAATGGACAGACTATTAATCATGCTACTGTGGTATTATCTTTGTTTTTTTAATTATGCATGGTTTATTTGGGTTGCTTTTTTTATTCTATTTAGTTTCTGATACTGTTTAATATATTCAAGTTGATGATGATGACTTTGAGACTCCACTTCTTGATAAAAGGGAGCACATACCTGGTTATATTATGAAATCTCCTTTCGTTAATGAGTTTGGTTCTTCAAGAGTTAGCACGGGGAGGAAGGACATAACTATTTTGAAAAATATACATCCTTTTAGTAAGGATATTGGAGAAGCTTTAAAATATGAATTTCTCTCTAGTTTTGATGGTAGGATTGAGGTTGAGTTAAAGAAGAAGAACAAGTACATTTTGGTTTTTTATTTGTTTGTTTATTTAGTTATTTATAAGTAGTTTATTAATTGTTTACTTATTTTTTTTTTTAATTCTATAGGAAGAAGTTGTATTCTGATATAGATAATTTGATTTCTCCTAGTTTTGTATTTGGAGTTGAGACAATTGTAGCAAAGACATGGTTCTATACTATGGATTCCCCTGGAAAGATGTTGTCTTCTTCTGTAAGTTTTTAGTTTCAAAAACTGAACATAAATTTATTGTATACTATATATGAAATAAATTTTTAATATATTGAATTTTTGTTTTGCAGTATATCGAAGTTTTGTTTTATTATTTGAGGAAAAAAGGGAAAGTGTATTCTGACAGTTGTGTCAAATACACTACAACAGATAACCAATTTAATCAATTTATTCAGGCTTTATATGAGAAATTTTTATTAAACAATAATGATTATTCTCTTATTTCTGTTGATCATAGTGTTGCGGAGTACATACTCGGGTATTACATGGCTAGTAACACTGCTTGGTATCTTGTTAATGATGTGTTGTTTCCCATTCACATTGGTAAAAAGAAACATTGGATTTTAAGGCATTTTAACTTCAAGGACAGGTATATTTACACTTATAATTCTTTGAGGAGTGCAAAGCCTAATAAATTGGTGATGAAAGTTTTAAAATCTTAGAGCATTCTGCTTCCGGTGTTTTTTAAACTTCTTGATATGTGGTCAAATCATAAAGATATTTATATGAATTCTAAAGTTTATACCTTAAAGAAGGTTTTAGATCCTTTTAAAGTTATGTCGATTGATGATACTTTCTTCCCAAGAGAACAAGTGAGTTTTTTTTCCTTTGTTTTGGTTTCATTTTATTAATTTTTCATTATTTTGATTTGTTTTTAATTTTTTTTTTTAGTGATTGTGGAGTTTTTGTGGTTGTATTTGCTGAGTACTTGTTTCATGGGTTAGAGATTCCTGGGAACATTAATATAGATCAGATGAGAAGTCGGTACACTATGAGTTTATATGCCTATGGCATGATAAAACGACATGATGTAGTGGAAAGTGAATATGAATACTGAAAAAGGTTAAATCCAAATGAAAAGGGGAAGAAAAAGGTTGATTTAGAATAGGTTGATTGATTATATTGTTTTAGAAGTCTTTTGTGAACTGTTTGGTTATTTTTTAAGGATTTTAAAGTGTCATTGTTTGGTCATGAAGATGAATATTTAGGTTGTTGAATTTGTATTTGATGTTTGTTTGTTGATGTTGGAGATAGTTGATTTTATAAAATATTTTGTTTTAAGTTTATTATTGTTTTATTATTTTTATTTTTTTAAGATTTTGTATATGGTGATTTGTTTTTTTATTAGAAGAGGTTTATTATTATTTCAAGTTTATTATATTTGTATCAGAAACCTAATGTCAACTAAAAGTATTCAAAATGTTTTGTGAAATTTAATGAAAAGTTTGGTTATTTCATATAATGGACTGGTTGAATGTAGTTTTGAAAATTATATTTTTAAGCAAATGTAATTGCAGTTTGAAAATTTAAAAAAAAATTAATGAATTTTTTTAGTCTTTGAAGTTGTCTGTATATGTATATGAAACTGTTTTAGAAACAGAAAAAAATAGAATGGATTCTATTTTTACAGTGAAATTTTATTGAAGTACATTTATTTTAAGTGGCAATCTGAATGTCCCTAACATAAATTATATTACATATCACTCATTTAAGGAATAGTATAATTGCACTAGGAAATTTTAACAAAACAACAAGAACCCATTTTTTATTCTTGATAAATGTCTATAGAAATGTAAAAATCTTTTTTAGAAACTGAAAGGAAACCAAAAGTATGCAAGAACTATTGCATGTTGGTGGATTTCTGCAAGTCTTCCTATTATGTCAAAATAAGCCACATTTACCACACTTGTTTTTTATTTTCATTTCCCATTGAGATTTGGCTCATCTTTTTAGGTCTTCCGGCTCTAATTCTTGCTTTTAGAGGAAGCACTATCATTTCTTTCACATCATTTGGTATGCACCATGTAGATTAACTTGGAAAAGGGTAAGTCATAACTTCACTTCATATGTTGCAGCCATTGTCTTTATAGTGTAGAAATGTGATGAATAGTTATAAGGTTCTTGGTTTAATTCCTTTAGAATTGCTAATGCGTGCTCACAAGGTAATTGATGGAGTTGAAATTTGTTGCACGTGCAAGTTTTATCTTTTAGGTATACTATTTCTTAGATTTGCTCACAATTGACATTGAAGATTTCATCATTTGATCTTCTGACTTGAAAAGACTTAGAGTTTGGTGTTTTATAGTTGAATCAAAAACCAAATGTAAATCAAAAGGATTTAGGTTCACAGAAATTAATTATTTTGAAAATTATTTAAGAGTAAGCAGAATTAAAATAAGAATTATGTTTATTGTATCAGAAAACTAAAAGTATTCAGAAATAATATTTATTTGACTAAATAATTATTGATTGTTTGTCTTATGCATAGTATTTGAAATTTGAAAGAAAAGTATGAGATTTTACATTAAATTTTAGAGATTTGATGTAGTTCTCTGTCAGCCTTTCATCATGCCTTTTTGCCATCTTTTTTAATATGCCTCTTGCGATGTTTCTATTTATGGAAGCCCATTGCTGCATCAGTCCTCTCAAGTATTCCAGTAAGGTTGTGACCGGTAGTCCTTTTGTATATTTTATTAATACGTTGAGGGATTCATCAATATTTGATGTTACGGTCCCGAACCTATTGTTTTATGAGTGCACCTTCATCCACTTTTTATGTCCAATATTATTCAGGTACTCATACACTCTTGCATCTATCTTTTCTATGTCAAGCATATGCTTCTCAAATTGTTCTACTTTGTAACTATTTGCTACTTGTAAGAACAGTTCTTTAATTTGCACTGTGCTTTTCTTAAAGTTTATTTTGATGTTGTTCTGATAGACGTAAAATGCATGTGCAACTTCAAGATAAACCTCTTTTATTGCTAATTCTATGCTTTGATGTCTATCGGACACTATGGTTAGTTTATCTCTCATTCCCAAGGTTTTTCTCAATTGCATAAAAAACCACATCCAAGAGTTATTATTTTTAGAATCCACAACAACAAAGGTATGTGGAAATATTTTACTTGTTGCGGCTTGCGTTAAGGCCGTTAGAAGCATGCCTCCAAATTTTATTTTGAGAAAAGTCCCATCAACCATAATTACCAGTATGCAGTGTTGCCACCCATGAATACTGGCTTGTAATGACATATACACATATAAGAATTTATTGTCATTATTTGTCTTTAGGTCTACTATTGCTCCTCTATTTTTCTTTTCAATCATGTATAAGAAATTGGGTAGAAACGAAAAGGATTCTCTTAGTTTTCCTCTTATGAATTCAAGAGTTATTTCTTTTGACCTCTAAGCCTTCATATAGCTAATTGAGATGCCATAATCCTTCTACATATCTCTGATTATATCTGCTGGTGTATACACTATTTTTAAGCTATTTTATTTGGACTTGATACAATCAACTATCATGCTTGTTGTTGTATGATAGTGGTTTCCCAATCTGACCTCCAAGTTACAACTGTGTTCATTTTTTAATTCTCGTATTAAAAACATTGTTGTGTTTTTATACCTTGATGCTCTCAATCTCCAGGTGCAGTGTTCATTAATGCATTTTATGAAGAATTTTCTTCCACATGATTTGATGACTCTGAATTGAAAATTGTTTGAAATGGCATAGAGGTTCATGACTGTCTTCAGCATGTGCTTGTTGTTATAGATTTGATGGACTTTTACTTCTTTGACACTTGTGTTGCTAATTATAGAAGATAGACAGAGATGAGTTTGGACTTATTGTTGGTTGCCTTTGTTGTTTTACTTGCCAATTTTTTTTTGCATAATCTACTATATTTAAGGCTATTTCTGTGTATTTTATGCTTGTTGATTGTTGCTTTGACTATAATATAGTTGCTGTTGGAGTAAAATTAAAGAAATTGTTGTCCTTTTTTTATTTATTGTGATGCATAAAGGGAACTTTGTTTAATCTATTTCTATGCTTTTCAACTGTATATAGAAATCCAAACTTGAATCATTTTCAATTATAAGTTTCGGATACTGTTGTTTGACTTAGTAGGTGATTTGTAGTTCATGTTCTTCATTTTACACTTTTAATCAATCTAAAATTATATTTATGAGGTTTTAGTATGTGCAATCTATTGGAATTTGAACTCCGGTGACTTGGAAGTTTTAGAATGTGAAGTTGTCAGTCCATTCGCCATTGTAGTGAATGAAAATAAACAGTTGGTGCATTTCTTATAAGTGAAATATGTATCAAAAACCAAATGTAAACATAAAGGATTCTAAAATCAATCAAGCGAATACATTATTTTGGGATTTTTTAAAGAACTTGAAATAAATGTCCTTGAATTATTTTCAAAAACCAAGCTAAACAGAAAGGGTTCTAAAATGAAGCAGGCATATACATTATTTCTTAATTTTCCAAAGAACTTCAAACATATATCCTTGAAATGTTTCAAAAACCAAACGTAAACAGAAAAGATTTTATAATGAAGCAAACATGTAAAAAAAGTATTTTGAAATATTTGTCTCTGCACATACATTACTTTTTCATCTTCTAATGAACTTGACTCAAATATCATTGAACTATATCAACAATAAAAGTAAATTGAATGAATTTTAAATTGAAATAATAAATTAATATAGGTATTTTTTTGGATTGTACATTGTTTATGTCAAACATTATCTTCTATATCAATTAATTATTAAAAAAATTAAAGAACATGAAGATCTAGGTGGGTTTAAAAAGAGATCTTGGTTTGCATTCAATGATTGTATAAAATGATGAATCTGAATGAGAATGCTTACCTTTGATTTTTTAATTGTTATTCAATTTCTTCTTCTTTTCTTGGTTGTTGAAATCTTATTTTTTATTCCTTTTTTTTTAAATCGTGGTGATGTTTTTTTGAGTTTTAACAAGAGATTGATAATGGTGGTTTATATGAGGGAGGTAGAAATTGGTTTTAATTTGATGTAAAGTGATTGCAAGTGAATTAAGTGTTTTTTTAGCTGAAAGAGAGGTTTTGCAACTGAAGGTTCATGTTTTGCAGTTGAAGGTTCATGATGGAAGTGTGTTTTGTAGTTGAGGAAGGAGATGGAAGCATGTTTTGCAGCTGAAGGAGAAGAGGGATAGGCGAGTAATTAAATTGAAAAAGGGGGTAAGTGCGTAAATTTAGAAAACTTGAGGTATTTTTGTTGTTTTACCTTTATTTTGAGGTTATTATGAAAAAAAAAAACCACTTATTTATTTCTAGGCTCAAGTTAAGTCCAGCCCAGCCTAGCCCATCTTATATAATCTCATAAATATTGCACCAATTATATAAAGGGAGATTTTTACTTACAATCAGTGTATATACACCCAGTGGTAGGATTTAAAACACAAGATACATATTTTATTTTTATCAATTAAGTTAATAACATTTGAATGATGTGTCTTAAATCTTATCATTGGGTGTAATACACCAAATGTAGACAAGAATTTCCTTTATATAAATTATCACAAAATTTTATACTTTTATTACATACTCCCTTTATAATCCAGTGGCTCAATGATGTTAAGATGGAAATTGAAAGGTTAAGGTCATGGATTTAATCATTTTTCTTTCTTAACCTCCGGTTGCTTAAAAATATTATAATTTGTTCTAAATTTTAATTTATTATTGTTAGTTATCTAATTTTAATTTATATTTTACAAGAAATACCTTAATATTATGACACCCCCTCCACCTACCTTAATTAGATGATCATTAATCATATATCACCTAACTAGAGTACCAATGTAGAAAGGTACCACTTATAAAGTAAACTCAGAAAACGCTTATTATATTTTCATAATTTACTACAAGACATCAAACTGTGTATGGGACACAACAGCTCGTGTGATTTAAAAGAATTATTCGTACTTTTATGTACATTGAGATATGAATTGAAAGATACTAAGATTTATATTGGCCAAACTATAACAAATGTCTTATGGACAACGCTTAAGATTCAATATGCTACTATGGTAAATCCAAGTGATATTATTTGTATGCATACAATAATTTTGACTTTTGATGTGCCGAATGTTACTCACTACATCAATAGCAATCTGTGAAACTATGCATTTATACGTTTGCACGCTCATGTCCTTATGTTTTAATACTTTTTTACTAATAAGCCTGTACATTTTGAGATTATTAAATTGCTAATTAATAATACTATTGGAAAATACAAATTTTTGATATAGTATGAAACTTATGAACCTAGGATTGAAAGTTTTCTACTATGGAAAAACTTATGGATAAAATGAAATAAAAATTTATTTGATAATTACAGGATAAGTTATAATAATGTTAAAAATTTTACATATACATAAAATGTGATTTGAGTGAAAATTTATCAAACATTTTCAATATTGAATAGTTTATATTCATTATATATTTTGACTATTTCCGTTGATATTCATTTTTCATTGTATATTATGATATATTTTCCTTATTGTTCACATCTTTGTTGTACTCTATCATTTAATGGGTATTTCTTATAAAATTACTCACTTCTTCACTTTATTAATTTTTTTCAGATATATAAGTAATACTTAACTATAGTATTGTGGCATATAATTGGTTGATTATGAGCCAAAAAGTTAGGCAGGATGAGACTTAGATTAAGTACACCCTAGGACATATGATGATTTTAGACTTGGATTTGAGGGTTCAGGTAGAGCTTGCAGGTATCCCATTTTCACGTGCACTTTATTTGAGAGAACCATGGAGATCATGTTTATACTGTTATTCAAGTATTTTACAATACTGTTTTTGACATCCATGTCACCCTGGTTTTGATAGAGGATTAAGGTGACTTTTTGATGTTACTTTTTGAGCTTTTTGCGTGTTATACTTTTCTGACGTATAAATGAAATCTCTCACATATTAGGGTTTTATAGGACATATAGGATATTACTAGTTCCCTTTTAATGTATAATTGTATATATAAACGAGTTGCATCTTATATGCCCTTTTTTACTCCTTCCTACATAGGTTAGTTGATATAAATAGGTTACAATTAATTTTTTATGTAAATTTTTTTATATAGTTTTGTGTAACCCAGTATTTATGCCTTAAATTTAGGAAAAAAGGGCGTCACAAATATTTTTGTATTAAAGTTTATGACACGACAGTTGGAATAGCGATATTATATTTTAATTTTTTATTTGGTAGAGCTCGCCATTAAGTAATATAGAATATTAGGTGAACTTTATGATAATTAGAATAAACAATAAGGTTAATGAGATGCAAATGTAATATAAAATGTGGCAATTGAAAATTGCCACAGCATTAAATTTAACCAGAAAATGTTACAAAATATTTTATGTGAAATGTAAATTAAAATTAAATAATTTTAACTTTTAAATTAAAATTTTGTAATCAAATTACAATTAAATATAAAATTTAGTGATCATTTATATAATTTATTCGACAAATATTAGATAGTAAAATATATATTTATGTTAATCGGTAAAATGATGGAAGAAAACAACATAAAAGAGCAAAATGTTAAAAATTAACTAAATTTTCTTCTAATTTAAATCAGTTTTTATTATTTTAGGAGATTAGTTGAGCTACTAAGAAGTATTAATATTTTTTATTAGTTAAATTATATTATATATAAGTTTTAAAAAATTAAATATTTTACTTTTGAATATTAAAAAATTAATATATATAATTTAATTATTTGATATAATATACATAAATAAATAGATATATTTCAATATAAGTATATGCTGTACTAATGTTTGTTATTGATGAATGATGATCAACAAACAACTAGGCAAGTAGAATCAAAACAAAAAAGTCTATAATTACATCATAATTCACTTTCATACGTAATTAATCATTGAAATTATATGATAAATTATTAAAAAGGAAAAGAAATTATTGTCAGAGCTTCTTTCACTCATTAAGTACCTAATAATATATATTTTTTAAAAAAAGTACCTAATAATAAAGATACATTATTCTTTAAATTGATAATTATGTAAAAAAGTCATTATTACCAAAATTATCATGAAAAGACTAAAATTATGAGGGTTTTCTATATTTCGTAAACATCAAATGTAAATATGTTTATTAATATGTTAAATTAGGTGCAATCTTTGTTTAAACAAATTAAGTATTATTTGAATGTGGCCATTTTCATTCTAACTTTTTTTTAATACATTTCATTCAATATATTTTATTTAATATAGCAAGCATATTATATTTTTCAATTATTGTGTCTCTTATATATCTAATATACATTTCCTTTATTCTTCTTTTTTTTTTTTTAGCTTACAAAATAACAAAATATGGTATTTCAAGGAGTCTAAATACAAAAGTATTAACCAAATTTTCACAATGAAAAGATACATATAATTTATAAAGGATAATCATAAAAAATATTAAGAACATAAAGAAAGATTTAAAAATTCCAATAAAAAGTAAATAGATTATAAAAAAATTTATATTTGTTATTTGAAAAAAAAATAAAAGAATGCAAATAAAATATAAAAGAAAGCAAATAATGAGGGACCACTATAAATTTTAGAAATGATCAACAATGATAAAAATTATTAAGACCCGAAATTTTTATATAAATCATTAAATTAAATTATAAGATATGCAATGTTAATAATTATTTTATTAAACTATGATATTTGATTATTGTGAAATTAAATTAAATTCTAGTGTTATTATTTACTTTATTAAATTATGGTATTATTATTAATTTGAAATTAAAAATTTAATTTTATTGTTGCATATTATTTAATGTTATTAATATTATTTTGGAATTAATTAGTGTTAATTAAAATATGATTATTTATTTGAGTATTATTATTTGTGTAATTGTAATGAATATAAATTAATTTAATTAGGATATATATATATATATATATATATATATATATATATATTATGTGGTGAGGAGTATTTAGAAAAGAGATTTTTTTATTTAAAAATATTATTTGAATTATCCTTTTGACAAAAAAAAAAATTTGAAAACATAATAGTGGCAGTGGCCACTTTTCCCCTTATTCTTCATCTTCTTCTTTTTTTTACTTCTTTACTTTTTTACTTCTGCCGTTGATGACCAAACCACCAGCCCAACGTCTACTTTCGGTTAGCCTTGTTACTGTGCTGGTTAGTGTACCACCTCCAGCAAGCAACAACGTTGCCTTCCTCCATTTTCGACGAGTTGCCTTGTCTCTCTTTCCTTGGTTTCAAGTTTGGCTGGATCTTCATTTGCTTACCGGAGATATTTTCGAAAACGACGGTGGTCGAGCCTGGTCTTGATCTCTTCCTCTCGTCTTGGACTTCGTTTCCCCTAAGGTAATTCATCTAATTAACATCGGATTCAATTTCAATTTTGGATAATTGTTGATAGGTTAATTTTGTGTAAATTGTTAAATTAAGCTTAAATTAGGTTGTTTCTTGTGAAATTTAGTGTATGAGTTATGAGCTTTCCAAAAATATATTTAGATTTGATTTTTGAGATAGTTTTTGAAATTATAATATTCCGAGTATAAACATTGTTCATGTGTACTGTTCACAGCTCAAGAAAATTTTATATTTGTAATAAATCCTTTGATGTATTTCAAGCAAACTTCGTGAAGAAAATTTATTTAAATTACGTACCGAATTTTTATTACGGATTTTTGAATGTTTATGTAAAAAAAAAAATAGAATTTTGGAGAAATTAATATAAGTAAGTAATTTTTGTGTTTTAATTGATATTATTGATAATTAATAGGTTTTGGATAGTTTTTGAGTGATAATTGACATTAAAATAATTTTTTATAAATTAATTACTATTGTTAGCTAATTAATATTAATTTCCTGAATTATATCCGAATAATAATTTTAATTATTAATTTTGAACTTAAATGAGTTTTAATTATTTAAATTAGATAATTTAATAATTTAATTGATTATCAGCAATTAAATGCTATTTAATTAGGAATATTTAAAAGAATGGGTTTAATTAATATTATTTACTTATATTTGAAATTTTATTATTTAATTTGGAAAATAAATATTTTTGATGCTTTTATTATATAAATAAGTTGATTTTGATATTAAATGAGATTTTTATAATTTTGGATGAATTAATGGTATTTATTATTAGTTTATTTATTGTGGTATTTGATTGAATTTTGATAGTTTATGTCTACATATGTATTTTTGGAAGTTAGTAGATTATTTGATTTTAATCGAAATTGATGTTAATTATTTTGTTTTAAACTATTTATGAATTAATAAAACTATGCCAAGTAATTTTTAATATTATTTCCTATTTATTAGTTAATTTGTGATAATTTTGGAATAATATGTGAATAATAAATTTATTTATTTTTTTGAACTTAAATGCGTATTTAATTATTTTATGATGTTAAATAGTGATTTTAATAATTATTTGCAATTTATGCTAATTTAATTGTAAAATGGAAATTTTATTCCATTTATGAATCTTATTATCAAATATTATTTAAAAGCTAGAATTTTATTATTTAGTTGGAAAATAAAGGTTTTTAATATTATTATGAGAAATGTTAGTGATTTGAGAAGTTATTATATTTTTATATGGATTTTATGATTTTTGGGTGAATTATTGAAATTATATATATATATATATATATATATATATATATATATATATATATATATATATGTACATTTGTGAAATTGTTGAGGCTCAGTTGGACATTATAAATAGTTCGGTGGTCTAACCCGAACAGTTGAACTTATATGTTATAGAAAGTGCATTTTATGTTCAGAATCAGCCCTATTTTGTAGGGAGACATCTGTTTTATAAGGAGATTCTGTCAAATTTTCGATAGATTTCTTGTAAAATGTGACAACCGGTCCGAGTCTATTTTTGAAATTTTGGTCGAGTCGTGTTTAAATCGAGTCATTCTTACAAATTTTAGAGTTAAATTAGGAAATTTATTCTAATAATAATATATTATTTTTCTTTAGTTGTACCACAAACTAGGTCAACCGAACTGGGTTAGCCGAACTGGAACAACAAATTGCAGTAGTATTGTAAGTTATTATTTTATATATGCATTGTATGTAGAATACATAATTATGTGCATCAATATTTTTATAATGTATTTAAATATGAATTATTCTACTAAACGATTAGGTATGTTTTTGGTATATCCCCAGCATATATATTTGGTATATTTTTGGTACACAATTGGTATATATTCAGTATATACTTGGTATATGTTTGATATATAAGTAGTATATTTCTTTAAAAAATGGATGTCATCATGTTTAAATTATGCTTTTTATTATTTTAAATAATTATATGATTTATTTGAAAGATAGCAGTAGAACGTGCTATCTAGTGGGCTGCACTAGGACTGTGTATATACCAGTGCGTTAGATTTTAGGGTTGAGATTATGAAATTATTTGATGTGAGACTTGATTATGTTGATTATTGAGAATTGTGGTGAGAGAGTAGTGTAATTGCGAGAGCTCGGTTGACCTAGTGTCTCGAGGCTAATTACACTGACAGTAAGACTGTAGGAGCTCTGTTGACTTAGAGTCTCAGGGCCAATTTACTGTCCAATAATGGAAAAGATAAATACTTTGGAATTAAATAAGTCTGTTGGCTAGTGAGATTTAATGATTAAGGTTGTGTAACATTTTTAAGGTTTTGCTCTAATCTTTCAACTAAAATAAAATTTTCTGCATCTATTATTATATAAAAGCGAATTTTAGCATTTGTATGATATGCATATATATATATATTATTTGTCACGACCCAAATCGGGGCCATGACCGGCACTAGGAAATAGGAATTTTTTCGAATCCGGAACCCGTAGTAAGTCTTAAAATAAAAGCATGCAATAAAATAAAATAAACAATTATGCATCATAATTAAAATCACAAATCAATATATAATAAAATAAACTCTTTCATATCATAACATAAAATATTAATACACTATTCAGAGAAAGATCTCTGAATTAGAACTACATACAGTAAATATAAAATACAACTCACTACTGATACAAAATATAACTATTGCAATTTTCTAGAGTACAATATAAAACTAAGTAGATAATTTACATAAAAGAGCCGAGGCGGAAGAAATCCGGCGGATAGGCCTACTGCTGAGGTTTGAAGAAGAAGACTCTCCTGTAAAAATATCAACTGAGGGGAGTCAGACCTCACTGAGTGAATTGTTATAATATATATACATGTATTTCCTATATGTCAAATGCAATCAAACATTCGTATATAATAAATATATATACAGGCATATACACACAAAAGCTGAAAATCACTGTACATATATAAATACTGAAAAATGTAAGTTTATGAAGGATCAAATAGAACCTTATTTAATCACAAACTTAATCAACAATAATATCACTCTAGCCATATAGGCTCACTTGATTCCAAATAAATTCACTTATTCCCAAATAAATTCACTTATTCCATATGGACAGTAGACCAACCCCGAGAAACTAAGTTAACCGAGCTCCAGCAGTATGAATGTCAGTGTGATTGGCCCCGAGACACTTGGTCAACCGAGCTCTAACAATCACACTATTAATCACATCACATCTCAATCAAATCAATTATATCATTATCAATCAAATCATAATTACCACAAGGATTCTCACTCAACCCTAAATTTATCGCAGTGGTACGCATGCAGTCTTAGTGCTGCCCACTAGATAGCACGTTCTATCGATATCCTTCATTTAAAATAAAACATACATACAAGAAAATAAATAATGCATAATATCATTCAAAATGAAAAATAAACCATATATATACTAGAAATATACCTAAAATAAACTAAGTATATTTCGAGTATATATATGTATCAAATAAATTAAATCAATCATACAATATACCAAAAATAAACCATTAATATACTTAAAAACAATTTAAATATAAATTAGAAATATAACATACATTTACTTAGGAATATACCTAAAATATACTAAAAATATACCTAAAGTATACTAATCATTTAATAAAACAATTATGAATAAATATGCATTTAAAACATGTATTTTTCTAAAACATGCAACCTAAGTGCGATGTATATATAAAATAACAACTCACATGTTTACACTCCATGAGATTGGTCCGATGGGCTCGGTCCACTACCAGTCTCGGCGCTACTAAATAATAAAATAAATATGGAAATCAGAATAAATCTAACTTAAGCTTCTAAAGAGACTCGATCTAAGATACAAAACACATACTGACAAGAATTGACCCGATGTTACGTTTTACGAGAATTCTATCGAAAATTCGATAAAACCTCCTCTATAAAACGGACATCTCTCTACTAAAAAGTAAAGTCGGTCCTGCAAGAAAAATACACTTTGAAAATCAGAATTCACACAACTCTCGGTTGGGATCTCAAACTACACAATTTTTCCAACCGAGATCCACAATTTACCAAAAATTTAGATAATACAATAAATATACTAAAAATCAATAAATGTCATAAATATCCTCAAAATATCAAAATATAACATATTTAACATTAACACACCAAAAATAATTAATTTCTCAATAATTACATAAAATTTCGAAATAATAATATAATATTACTAAAAATCAAATTTCTCGATAATTCAATATAAATTAATAAAAAATCACTTTATATATTCAAATAACTAAAATAGCCTAAATACATATTAAAAATTACTAAAAACCCATTTTATTACCAAAATAATATATAATATATTATTTAAAAATAATTTTTGAAAATTAGTATTAATTAGCTAAAAATAGTAAATAATTTGTAAAAATAATTTTAATACCTGAAATAATTATAAAATCAACCAAAACATATTATTTAACTATAATCTTAACAAAATTACGTATTTAACCCTATAATACAAAAATACACATAATATACTAATGTTACTAAAAAATTCTATAAATACATAAAAATTATTTTCTCAACAAATATATTACTAATATCAACTAAAACACATTATTAAACAATAATTTCAACAAAAACTTAAATATAACCTAATTTTCTAATATTGACATAAACTAAGAATATTTATAAAAATTACATAAAAATCATAAAAATTATAATCTCAACACTATAATTAATAACAACCCATAAAAACCCTAAATAAAAAAAATTATAATTAAATAAATTAATTTAAAAAAATTAATTAAATAATAATAAAACATTCAAAAATTCACAAAAATTAAAATAAAATCCAAAAATAAAAAAAAAATATTCATGTAGATTAAGCTACTAGGAACAACCTTTATGAAGGAAGATTGCAAGATTCATCAAGATCAAACTTAAAAAATTCAAAAACCCTAAAGCTCCATAAACTAAAAATCATCAAAACTCAAGAAAATGAAAATTAAAGCTCAAACTGTAATATCCCGAGTTTTTAAATAATTTTAAACTGCATTAGGATATGCAGTGTTAATAATTTTCATATATATTTATGATTATTTGATGACTTTATTATTTTTTTAAAGTCATTTTTAATTATTTTAAGTTCTTTACGTAAAATTTTTTCGGAAATTTTATTTTTAGGGAAATTAAAAAGTAAATAATTTAATATTAATTATTTGAAATAATTTTATGAATTTGCATGAGTTTATGCATAATTTTAAAGTGTTAAATAAAAGGCATATGCGAACATTTATTTAAATTAAAATTAGAGTTTATTTTATAATTAAATTATATAATATAGTTTTTATATTAATTAATTAAATAAGTGTATATATGTATTTGTGTATATATATTATTAAAATATGTGTGTGGTGCATATTTATTGTGTGTGTTATATTATATATTATTATAATATAAAGTATAGTTATATATATACATATATATACATAAATAATTATCAAAAACAAAAAGTTTACCTTATTTACGAAAATGCCACTATCTCCTTCTTCTCCCTCCTGATTGGTTTTCTTCCATTTTCGGTGACTGTGACCTCCGTTTCTTGCCGTTACTATGCCTCTCAGCCTTCCTCCTCCCTTTCCAGCCATTCCCGACGCCTCAAGCCTTCTTCTTCGACGTGTTTTGGCCGGAATTCCCAAGAGAAGTCGAAAATCTCTTCACCGTTGATCAACAAGTTTTTGGTCACCAAATTTGACACCACCAGTCTCTACATTATCCTTGAGCTCCGGTGAGTTCATTTCCAAACTTTTTTTCACTTGAAATGGTCTAGATTTCCCTAGGTTTCAATTTTGCAATTTCGGCCATTTAGGGTTCTTGAATTTTTTGAGCTTCGATTTGAATGATTCATGAAAAATCGTTTCACAAACATTGACACTTGTAGCTTAATCTACCTATGTGAATTTTTTTATAATTTTTTGGAATTATTTTGATTTTTGTGAATTTTTTATTATTTTATTAATATTTTCTAATTTTTGAAAATTAATTAAATAAATCATGAAATTTTGTTTTATGGTGATTATAGGCATTTAAATGAATTTTATAAATTTATTTGTAATTTTTGTGAATTTTATATAATTATTTGGAATTTATTTAGTTTATGTAATTTTGAGAAAATTAGGTTAATTATGTGTTTTAGTGAAATTAATTGATTAATTGAGTATATTTTATTGGTGTTATTGAATTATTGAGAAAATTAATTTTGAGTAATTATACTATTTTTGGTGAATTTTTTATTAATTTTAGGGAATTTACGAAACTAGGGGTATTTTGGTAATTTTACACTAAATTGGCTAAAAATATAATTAAATTGGTTTTACTAGTTATTTAAGGTATAAAAATGATTTATAAAAAATTTTTTGGTATTTTTAACTAATTAAAACTATTTTTCGTAAATTATTTTCAAATTATATATAATATACGATTTTTCTAAATAAATGAATTTTTATCGATTTTTAATATGTTTTAGGGTTAATTACGTAATTTGGATTTATAAATTGTATTTTTATTATTAAAGGGTATTTTTGGTATTTCTATAATTATTCTACGAATTGTGAATCTCGGTCGATGAATTATAGTTTGGAGTCTAATCGAGGGGTTGTGAATTGTGTTTATTCTTGAAGTGTGTTTCTTTGTAGGACCGGCTCTACTCTTTAAGTAAAGAGATGTCCGTTTTACATGGGAGGTTCTGCTGAATTTTCAGTAAAATTCTCGTAAAACGTGATGTCCGATCGAATTTCCTATTCTGATTCTATGTCTAAAATTTTAGATTGAGTTTTTAGAATTTTCGTTAGATTTATTCTAATGTCGTGTTGTCATTTGTTTGTTTCGTTGCACCGAGACCAAGGCCTAGTGGACCAGGCCCGTCGGACCCGTCTCGAGGAGCGCAATAACAGTGATTTGTTATTTTATATATATGTTTTAGGGTGCATGTTTTAGAAATGTATAGTTTATTTTAGTAAAGTATGCATAAATGATTTAAGTATTACTTAGGTTTATTTTTGGTATATTTTCAGTATACTTTGGTATATTTTAAAACTATATGCATGTTTTATTAATGATTTATACTTAAAATGTTTTTAAGTACATTTCTAGTTCATTTTGTAATTAAATTGAATTTATTTGACGTATATACCTGGTTTACTTTTGGTATATTTCTAATATGTATATGGTTTATGTTGCTATTTTATTCAATTACATGCATCATTTATTTAAGAATGTATGTTTTATTATTAATGAAGGATATCAATAGAACGTGCTACCTAATGGGCATCACTAGGACCGAGTACGTACCGGTACACTGATAACATTTAGGCTTCATTACTAACCTATTTGTGGATACTGATCGCATTGATTTGATTTAATGTGTGATATGATTTAAGAGTGTGATTGCTGGAGCTTGATTGACCAAGTGTCTCAGGGCCAATCACACTGATAGTCATACTGCTAGAGCTCGGTTGACTTAGTGTCTTAGGGCCAGCCTACTGTCCAAATGGAACAAGTGAATATATTTAGAATAAGTGAGCCTGTATGGCTAGAGTGTTGTCTAAAACTGTTTGAGGTTGCGATTTTCTAGGGTTCTATTTGATCCTTCATAAATAGTGATTTTCAGTAAAAAATATATAAAATGATTTTGTTACATCTGTGTGTATTTGCTTGTATATATATTTATTATATATACTATTGACTGTGTGCATTATCATTTAGTTATGCATGTATATATATTATAACAATTCACTCAATGAGGTCTAACTCCCCTCCGTTGACTATTTTTTAGGAGAGTCGTCATCTTTAGACCTCAGTAGTAGACTCATACGCCGGATTTCTTTCGCCCTGGCTTCACTATGTAAAATGCTTACCTGAGCTTTATTTTTATAATCTAGGCACTGTAGTGGTTGTAAACAGTTCTGGGGTTTATGTATTATATTTGTGTGAGTTATGTATTTTAAAGATTTGAACTGGAATTTGTATTAAAGGATTATTTATATATGAGATGAGTTGTATATTTAAATCCATTGGTGTATATTTACCTTGTCTTATTTGTGATTTTATTTCCGTTGCAAAATATTTTAATTATGTTATTATTATTGCATGTCTTTATTTTATTTTTAGGCTTGCTACGGGTTTCGGATTCAAAAGAATTCTCGTCCCCTAGAGCCAGTCATAGCCTCTGTTTTGGGTCGTGACACAAACCAAGCTTAGATTTATGCTCACCAATGTTAGAGGAGTTGATAGACACCGAAATCACGAAGAATGGTGGCCAGAAATGGAAAGTTTCGATTTCTATGGGTTTTCGGGAGCTACTGGCACCAGAGAAGAGGGAGAGGGGCGGCGGAGCAGCTGGCTGGAGGCGTGGTGCAACTAGATGCCGAAGAGGCACAGTGTTGGTGAGGGATCGAGACGTGCGAGAGGTAGGAGATGATTACACGAGCTTGTGTGAATGTATATATGTGTTTATGTTTGTTTGTTGTGTGTGTTTGTTATGTATGCACGTTTATGTATATGTATATATGTTTATGTACTATTAACTTTATAATATAATAATTTGATGTAATAGTACAACTTTATATTAAAAAATATCCACCACACAATATATATATATATATATATATAATACATAAAATAACATTTATGTAACAATAAATAATAATATTATCAATAACGTAATTTTAATAAAAATAATAATGAAATTTGATAAAGCAATAATATAAATTAATGTTTAAAATAATAAGTCTTTAAAATAAAATATTTACGTAGAAAATTCATTTAAACATAAAATAATAATAATTAATCACAAAATAGTAAAATGATTAAATTTAACTTTTAAATTTTTATTAACACTGCATATCTCATTATAAAATAAAATAATTTAAAAATATGGGTCATAACATTATTATATTGATTCTTGATTGTATATGACTTTAGGTTGTATGTATATATATTATAATAATTCACTCAGTGAGGTCTGACCCCCCTTAATATTTTTTTAAGACGTTCTACTTCGTTAAACCTCAACAGTAGACCTCTTCGCCAGTCTTCTTCAGTCCTGTCTAGATTATGTAATTTTTATATCTGAACTTTTATTCATATTCTAGAAGCTGCAGTAGTGGTGCTCAAGTGTTGTAGTGTTTAGTATTGTTTTGTAACGGAGATTTGTATTTGAAGGGTAATGTATTGTTATATTTTATTATATGATGTAAAAATTTCTTTAATATGAGTAATCCAAAGGTACCTAACGGCAATATTCATGCTCAGTAATACGGGAACAGTGGGGAATACTAAAGTTGGGAAGGATTCTAATCCAACATAAATAAATTAAAATTAAAATTAAATAAAAATTTACCTGGTTATTATACTTAGCTTAAGGGTTGACTAATAATTTAAATACGTTTGACTTTTCTTGATTTATAAGTTTTAGTTCATCAATTCTTATGAATAATTCATTTGAGAGGTATGCTTCACTTGGTAATATTTGCAATCTTTTCTTAATTTATTAACTCAGTTTTGCTAAATAATACTTATATTAACCCATTACTGTATTGACTAAATTATATGTAATTTTATTTTAATATGCTCATATTATTGTTATAATAAGGTTCTTGCTTGAGGACAAGCAAAAGTTCAAATGTGGGGGTATTTGATAATTGCATTTTACTATTAAAAATTACACTTTTTAGTCTCTTTTTAATTTAATAATATTTCATTTTAGTTGCATAATTTTCCATTTTCTGCATAATAATTAATAAATTTAGCATTTATAAAATATTAGGACATTTAAATAAAATAAAGATTTAATCATGCATTAATTAAATAAATTAGGAGTTTTATGTTTTCTATCTAATTTTTGTATTCTTCTCATTGAGCTTTTATTTTGTCTATAGAAATTAAATGCATGAAGAAAAGTCAAAGTTCTTTCAAGTCAAAGAATAGAACACAGACGTGCAAAACTCAGGCTTAAAGAATGCACGACCATGCACAGCCATGCCAAGAAATGAAGGAAATAGCACACGGGCATGCCATTATGAAGCATGCAAGATGCACAACTATGCAAGTCATGACATGGCCGTGTTATCATTGCACTATAAAATGGCACGACCATGCTTATAGACACATGGCCGTGTCATTCTTTCCCTATACTTTTGCACAATTGTGCAAAAGGTAACACGACTATGCCATGCTCTTCACACAAGTGTGCAAGGCCGTGTAAGTCCAGCTATGCTTGTACATTTAAGGAATTTCCACTTGGACGCATTCATCACACGCAACCCTATTTTTAAGGATATAAGAGCATCTTAAACCAGCGTAGCAAGGGGAGACGTAGAGAGACACAGAGCAAAAAAAAATATACAGATAGAGACAGAGAGATAGGGAAGAACATTAAAGAAACAGAGACTATTTCTCTAGACTTTTTCTTACTAATTTATTCCTGTCATAAATAATTTACATTATGTGTAACTAAACTCTTTTAAAGTTTGGATTCATGTAGCCAAGATTATTGCTTGTCTGGATATTATTTTATTGCAGTTAATTATCATCAGTCAATTTCTCAGGTTTTGCTTCATTAATCTTGTGTTTAATTTAGGCCTAATTAAATGCATGCTTGTGGATAAATTTATGACAATGAAAGTTGCATGATTGTTAGCTCATAAAACTTATGATTCTTAGGACCCTTGATCACGAAAGTAGACAAGACCTTAGGGGATTAATAGATTGTTAAGGAACTTAATAAACCTAAGTAATTCATTAGACCATAAGAATAGGTTATGTTTGCTTTAGGTATGCGTAAGTGACTTTGAAAAAAGCCTTAGGAATTTATAAACAGCCTACCCTTGACTAAGATTTATTAACTGAATTAACAAAATCCTGTAATTCAAGCAAGTGCTTGGTGAATGAATCCAAGCTCTAGTTTTTAAATCTTGAATTTCTTTAGATATAATTTTTTTACATTAGCACTCTGTTTATTTATTAATTTAATTTTCTAGTTTAAAAATCATTCATTTTATTCGTTTGTAAGAGGCAAGATCACACTCAGTGCTAGAATTTTTCATCTCGCTATGGGAATCATACTCACTCATCATATATTACTTGTAACAAGCCATAAACTTGCGAAAACTGCTCAACACTAGTATAGAGGTAGGTCAGAGGCAATTGTAACTTAAAGACCAAAGTAGTTATTATAAGAGGTACAAGCAGCCTTTGAACTCGAACTTACAACATTTATGGCTAGGATATTTAGAGTTAATAAGGACTTGGTAGTACTCAACCAAACATGACAATTGTTTTGAACATGCTTTGATGAAGGAATCAAAAGATGTTTAATGCAGACACAACATTTTTGTACTCTTTGATGATGAAGTTATCAGTTTTAACTGTAGTATAAGATTGGTGCATGCAATTAAATTAGTTTTATGTGACTACTATGATATGATTGGAGTTTAAAGAGTGATTTCTAAGATACTTCCATCCACCTTTAAGGAGAGATAATTACATGTGGTGGTATTGCACAGAGCAAGAGAAGAGCGGTCAGTTGAGAAGAATACCCATAAACTCTTCAATCTGTTGCGTCATGTTGTAGATATGATACTAAATAAATGGATTCTGGTAGAATTGTATGTTATAGGATTAAGTTCAGTATATTAGCATCTGAGTTGAGGACTAAAATTTAGAGAGTTATTCGTGGATTCATTCTTTTTAGGTGTAATTGACTTGACGTGATTTTGAGAATGGATTTTGTTATGGTCCTTAGATTGGATAGGTTGTTTTAGCACTATACAGTGGTTGATTATCAGAGTAAAGAGATGATTTTTCAGAATTCCTGATAAAGAAGAGTTTAAGTTTATGGGTGACAAGAGTTCTGCGCCTCAGAATCTTATCTCCGCTATTACTGCTAGGAAGATATTGAGGAAAGGTTGTCAGAGATACTTGGCACTAGTCAGGGATACTTCAATAGAGAAGATGTCTTTCACAGATGTTCTAGTAGCTTGTGAGTTTTCTGATGAGTTGCCATATTTACCATCTCACTGAGAGATCGAATTCTATATAGATGTGGTCTCAAGAATAACTCTTATTTTGATGCCATCTTATAGAATAGCTCCTGCAGAGTTTAGGGAGCTAAAGGAGTAGTTGCAAGAGTTGTTGGATAAGGGTTTTATCAAACCTAGCACTTCTCTTCAAGGTGCACAGTTCTTCTCCAATATTGATTTGAGATCAGGCTATTATCAATTATGGATCAAAGAATTTGATGTTCTTAAAATAACATTTTATACAAGATATGGCTACCAAGATTTTTTGGTGATGTCATTTGGATTAACTAATGCCCTAGCTGCTTTTATGGATATGATGAATAAGGTATTCATCCATATGTGGATCAGGTTATGGTAGTCTTTATTGATGATATACTGGTGTATTCAAAGAGTATGGAAGAACATATATATCACTTGAGGATAGTACTATAAACATTGAGAGAACATTAGCTTTATACTAAATTCTCGAAGTATGATTTATGAATGAAGAGTGTTGCATTTCTTGGTCACGTGGTGACTAAAGAAGGTATCCAGGTTGATCTAAAAAAGATTAAAGAAGTATCTAAGTGGTATAGATCGATAATAATCACTAAGATTCAGAGTTTTTTTAGGTTTAGCTGGGTATTATAAGAGATTCATTCAAGATTTCTCAAGAATTTGAGCACCTATGACATGCCTAACTTAGAAGAATATGAATTTTAAATGGTCAGATGTTTATGAGAACAGTTTTCAGTTGTTAAAGGAGAAGTTCACCACAGCTCCAGTGTTGACTTTGTCGAATGAAGAAGATAAGTTCACTGTGTATTGTGATGCCTTCAAAGTTGGTCTAGGTTAGTGTTGATGCAGAATGGTAGGGTAGTTGCATATGCTTCTAGATAGTTAAAGAAGCATGAACAAAATTATCCTACTTATGACTTAGAGATGACATCAGTGATCTTTACTCTTAAGATCTAGAGACACTACTTGTATGGAGTAACTAGTAAGATCTTCACAAATCATAAGAGTTTGAAGTACATTTTCCAGCAAAGAGATATGAACTTGAGGCAAAGGGGATGGTTAAAATTGCTGAAGGATAAAACTGCGACATTCTTTATCATCCAGGCAAGGTTAATGTGGTAGTAGATGCATTGAGTAGAAAATCCTCAAGTAGTCTTACTCACATTAGTATGGAGATGAGACCTTTGATCCAAGAGTTGCACAATTAGTGGATCAGGGGTTGATGATGAAGATGAGCAGATTAGGAGGATTGTTGGCATAGTTCAGAGTCAGATTAGTACTGAGGAATGGAATCAAGGTAGCTCAAAGTCGAGATCCTGTTTGAGCTTGAGGAGAATGTGCAAGCATGAAAATTCACTGATTTTACATTAGATAATGAAGGTGTTTTATGGATCAGTGAAAGACTATGTGTGCCTAATATGGATAATCTGAGAGGAGATCCTATAAGAAGCACATTTTATAGCTTATAGCATACATTTAGGTGCTACAAAGATGTACCATCTCATTAGGGATATGTACTCGTGGGATGGTATAAAGAAGAATGTAGCTGATTTTGTTGCTAAGTGCTTGACTTGTCAACAAGTGAAAGCTGAACATTATAAGCCTTTTGGGAAGCTTCAGCCTCTTCCTATTCATGAGAGGAAATGAGAGAGAATTGCTACGGATTTTATGGTAGGGTTACCTCATTCAAAGGATGGATATGATTCCCTTTAGGTAATTATGGACAGGTTAACCAATCAACTCACTTCCTGCCAGTTAAAACTACTTTTTATATAGCTAAGTTAGTCAAGCTATATGTTAAATATATTGTGTGTCTACACAGAGTACCTGTGTCCATCATATCTTATAAAGGTTCTGTGTTCACCTCTCAATTTTGGCAAGAAGGAAAAATTAGCACTGAGATATATTGGACAGTTCGAGATTCTAGAGAGAGTTGGCATAGTTGCATATCGGTTGGCTTTGCCTCCAAATCTATCATAAGTGTATCTAGTGTTCCATATCTTGATGTTAAGAAAGTATATTTTAGACCCTTCACATGTGTTACAGCGCTAGAGTGTGGAAGTGAACGAAGATCTAACGTATGAGGAAGAACCAATAGCGATTGTTAATTCTCAAGTTCGTCAGCTACGTTCAAAATGGATTCCGATAGTCAAAATATTGTGGAGGAACAATGTCACGACCCAAAACAGGGGCCATGACTGGCGCTAGGGAACGGGAATTCTTTCGAATCCGAAACCCGTAGCAAGCCTAAAAATAAAATAAATATGCAATAATAACAATAAAAATATAATATGCAGCGGAAAATAAAATCATAAATATTACAATATCATCCATATCAACTGGATTCAATTCAAAACTCATCACATCACATATATAATCTCATAAATGTATAATCTTTAATACAAATCCAGTTTTACTATAATACATCTCTTTAAAACAAATACTTTAATTCACAACTACTGCAGTGTCTAGATAAAATAAATAAGACTCAAGTAGACAATTTACATAAAGAAGCCGGGGCGGAAGAAATCCGGCGTATCGACCTGCTACTGAGGTCTGAGGAAGTTGACTCTCCTGAAAAATAGTCAACGGAGGGGAGTCAGACCTCACTGAGTGAATTACTATAATACATATACATACACTCTAAGTGATAATGCATACAGTCAACAGTATATATGTAATATGTATATATACAGGCAAATTCATACAGATGCAGAAAAATCATTTTATATATTTGTCTGAAAATCAACTTTTATGAAGGATCACATAGAACCCTAGAATATCGCAACCTCAGAAAATAGTGTTAAACAACACTCTAGCCATACAGGCTCACTGATTCCAAATATATCCACTTAATCCATATGGACAGTAGACTGGCCCCGAGACACTAAGTCAACCGAGCTCCAGCAGTCTGACTGCCAGTGTGATTGGCCCCGAGACACTTGGTCAACCGAGCTCCAGCAATCACACCCAAACCACATCTCACACATATCAATAATCATAATCAATTCAATATCCATAAATAAGTTAGTAATATAGCCTAAAGCTATCGGCGTACCGGTACGTACTCGGTCCTAGTGCTGCCCACTAGGTAGCACGTTCTATTGATATCCTTCATTCTTAAATATAAAACATTCATTCACAAAAATAAATGATGCATGGATATAAATGAAATAGCAATATAAACCATATATATACCGAAAATATACCAAACATAAACCAGGTATATTTTGAGTATATATATGTCAAATAAATCCAATCAAATCATGAATTAAACTAAAAATATATTTAAAAACATTTTAAATATATTTTATTAATAAAACATGTATATAATTTATTATATACCAAAAATATACCAAAAATATAATTGAATATAAGTCATGTTATTTATGCATATTTAGTCAAAATAAAACATGCATTTTCTAAATCATGCATCCTAAGCATATATATATAATATAGTAACTCACCTAATGCGCTCCACGAGACAGGTCCGACGGGCCTGGTCCACTAACCCTCGGTCTCGGCGCAACTAAACAAGAAATAATTAATCGACATTAGAATAACCCTAACAGAAATCCTAGAATTCAATCTAGAGTATTAAAATACGGAAACAGAATTAGGGTTCGACTGGATATCACGTTTTACGAGAATTCTATCGGAAATTCGGCAGAACTTCCCCTGTAAAACGGACATCTCTCTACTCAAAAGAGTAGAGCCGACCCTGCAAAGAAAATACACTTCAAAAATAAACACCACAATCAATCACAACCCCTCGGTCGGACTCCAGACTACAATCTGTCGACCGGGGTCCACAAATACAGAAATATATATTCAAATATACCAAAAATATCCTTAAATCATAAAAATACATTTCATACGTAGAAATTACATAATAAATCTTGAAACACTGTAAAAATCGATTAAAACTCATTTTATTAGAAAAACCGTATATTATATATATAATTGAAAATAATTCCCGGAAAATAGTTTTAATTAGTTAAAAATACCAAATATTTTGTAGAAATCATTTTTATACCTTAAATAAATATTAAAACCAATTAAATTACATTTTTAGACAATTTAGGGTAAAATTACCAAAATACCCCTATATATATATATATACCTAAATTACTTCAAAAATTCACCAAAAATCATACAATTATCCAAAATTAATTTTCTCAACATATTTATCAATAATATCAATAATTAAACTCAATTAACCAATTAAATTCAATTTAAAACACAATTAACTTAATTTTACAAAATCACATAAACTTCAATAATTAAAAATAAATACTTAGAAATTCATAAAAATTCCAAATAAATTTCTATAATTCATTTCAACACCTAATTCAACCATAAACTCCAATTTCATAATTTAAATAATTAATTTCCGAAAATTAGAAAATAATATTAAAATATTCAAAAATACCCAAAAATCCAAAAAATCTCCAAAAATTCTGTAAAAATTCATACATGAAGATTAAGCTACCAGGAACAACATTTGTGAAGGAATTTTTCCATGAATCATCCAAATCGAAGCTCAAAAAAATCGAAAACCCAAAGAGGCCGAAATATTCAAATCAAAACCTAAGCAATTCTAGACCATTTTAGCTCAAACCAAAGCTAGAATCACACTCACCGGAGCTCAAGGAGAAGATAGAGACCAGCGGTGTCGAAAACGGTGGCCGGAGGAGGGAGAAACGGCGGTGAGGAAATGGTGGTCGGCGTCGGGCGCGGGAGAGAAAGAAGAAGAAGAAGAAAAAGAAAAAGAAAGAAAAGGAAAGAAAAAGAAAAAGAAAAAGAAAGAAAAAGGAAAAGAAAAAAAAAAGAAAAAAAATAAAATAAATTAAAATAATTAAATATTAATAAATAATTAATAATAAAATAATAAATTTTAATAATTTAATAATAAATAAAATACTCAAATAATAATAAATATATAATAAAATATTAGGGTAATAATAAACCCTAATTAAATAAATATACACACACAGGCTTTATTTAATAATTTAAAAATATGTATGAGTTCATGCAAACCCGTAAATACATTTAAAATAATTAATAATACATTGTTTACGTGGAAATTTCCCCGAAAATGAAAGTCCCGGGAAAATTTTACGTAAAACACTGTATATAAGACACAGTGATTAAAATAGGTTTAAAATACATATTAACTCATAAAAATATCGTATAATGCATGAAAATTATTGACACTGTATATCCCGGTACAGTGTAAAAATATTTTTAAAAAAACACGGGATATTACAAACAACAACTTAGAAGAGTACATGTGGGAAATAGAAGCTGAGATGCGAACAATGTACCCCTATCTTTTTTCTTGATGAATTCTTGTATTCTATTCTTTTATTCGAATTTCGAGGACGAATTTTTGTAAGGGGAGAAAATTGTCATAACCCAAAATTTTCATATAGATTATTAAATTAAATTATGAGATATGCAATGCTAATAATTATTTTATTAAACTATGATATTTGATTATTGTGAAATTAAATTAAATTCTAGTGTTATTATTTACTTTATTAAATTATGGTATTATTATTAATTTGAAATTAAAAATTTAATTTTATTGTTGTATATTATTTAATGTTATTAATATTATTTTGGGATTAAGTAGTGTTAATTAATATATGATTATTTATTTAAGTATTATTATTTGTGTAATTGTAATCAATTTAAATTAATTTAATTAGGATATATATATATTATGTGGTGAGGAGTATTTGGAAAAGAGATTTTTTTATTTAAAAATATTATTTGAATTGTCTTTTTTGCAAAAAAAAATTGAAAACGTGATAGTAGCAGTGGCCACTTTTCCCTTTATTTTTCATCTTCTTCTTTTCTTTACTTCTGCTATTGATGACCAAACCACTAACCCAACATCCACTTCTGGTCATCCTTATCACTACGTCGGTTAGTGTACTAGCTCCAACAAGTGATGACATTGCCTTCCTCCATTTTCGGCAAGCTTCCTTCTCTCTCTTTCCTTGGTTTCAAGTTTAGCTGAATCTTCATTTGCTCATTAGAGATATTTTCGACGATAACGGTGGTCGAGCCTGGTCTCGATCTCTTCCTCTTGTCTTGGGATTCGTTTCCCCCAAGGTAATTCATGCAATTAACACCAAATTCAATTTCAATTTTGGATGATTGTTGTTAGGTTAATTTTGTGCAAATTGTTAAATTAAGCTTAAATTAGGTTGTTTCTTGTGAAATTTAGTGTATGAGTTATGAGCTTTCCAAAAATATATTTAGATTTAATTTTTGAGTTAGTTTTTGAAATTATACTATTCCAAGTACGAATAATGTTTATGTGTATTGTTCACGGCTCGAGAAAATTTTATATTTTTAATAAATTGTTTAATGTATTTCAAGCAAACTTCATGAAGAAAATTTATTTAAATTATGTACCGAATTTTTATTACGGATTTTTAAATGTTTATGTAAAAAAATATAATTTTGGAGAAATTAATATAAATAAGTAATTTTTATGTTTTAATTGATATTATTGATAATTAATAGGTTTTGGATAGTTTTTTTATAAATTAATTACTATTTTTAGCTAATTAATATTAATTTCTGGAATTATATCCAAATAATAATTTTAATTATTAATTTTGAACTTAAATGAGTTTTAATTGTTTAAATTAGATAATTTAATAATTTAATTGATTTTCGGTAATTAAATACTATTTAATTTAGAATATTTAAAAGAATGGATTTAATTAATATTATTTACTTATATTTGAAATTTTATTATTTAATTTGGAAAATAAATATTTTTGATGCTTTTGTTATATAAATAAGTTGATTTTGATATTAAATGAGATTTTTATAATTTTGGGTGAATTGATGGTATTTATTATTAGTTTATTTATTGTAGTATTTGATTGAATTTTGATAGTTTATGTCACGACCCAAAACAGGGGGCCATGACTGGTGCTAGGGAATGAGAATTCTTTCGAATCCAGAACCCGTAGCAAGCCTCAAAAATAAAATAAAAGCATGCAATAATAATAAAAATAAATAAAATATCTTGCAACAGAAATTAAAATTTCATATGTAATAATGTAACTCATCCACTGATTTAATAACACAAACTCATCTCATATATATAAAATCTTTTAATACAAATTCTCATTTCAATCCTTTAAAATTTAAATCTTATACATATATAAAACATACATCCCACAACTTAACTACTGTAGTGTCTAGAATACAAAATAAAATTAAGTAAGCAGTTTACATAATAAAGCCGGGGCGGAAGAAATCCGGTGTAAGGGTTTGCTACTGAGGTCTGAGGACGAAGACTCTCTTGAAAAATAATCAACGAAGGGGAGTCAGACCTCACTGAGTGAATTGTTATAATATATATACATGCATATCTAAATGACAAATGCACACATTCAATAGTATATATATAATAAATATATATACAGGCAAATACATACGGATGTAGCAAAAATCATTTTATATAATACTAACAATAATATCCGTTTATGAAGGATCAAATAGAACCCTAAATGATCGTAACCTCGAACAGTATTAGACAACACTCTAGTCATACAGGCTCACTTATTCCAAATAAATTCACTTGTTCCATTTTGATAGTAGACTGTCCCCAAGACACTAAGACAACTAAGCTCCAACAGTCTGACTGTCAGTGTGATTGGCCCTGAGACACTTAGTCAACCGAGCTCCAACAATCACACTCTCAAATCACATCACACATCAATCAAATTGATCCAATCATAATCCATAAATAGGTTAGTAATTTAACCTAAATTCTATCATCGTACCGGTACGTACTCAGTCCTAGTGCTACCCACTAGGTAGCATATTCTATTGATATCCTTCATTCAAAATAAATCCATACATTCATAAAATCAATTATGCATATCTTTAATTAAAATAACAATATAAACCATATATATACTAGAAATATACCAAAAATAAACCATGTATATCTCGAGTATATATGTCAAATAAATTCAATTTAATTATAAAATAAACCAGAAATAAACTATACATATACTTAAAAACATTTTAAGTATAATTCAATAATAAAACATGCATTTAATTTAAAATATACCAAAAATATACCAATATATACCTAAAATATACCTAAGCTATTAAACCATTTATGCATATTTCATAAAATTTAAACATATATTTCTAAAACATGCAATCCTAAAACACGTACATATAAAATAATAACTCATAGTTGTGCGTTCCACGAGACGAGTCCGATGGGCCTAGTCCACTAGGTCTCGATCTCGGTGCAACTAAACAAACAAACGACAACACAAAATCAAAATAAATCTAACGAAATTCTAGAGATTCGATCTAAAACACTAGACACAGATTAGGAATAGGGATTTAATCGAATGTCACGTTTTACGAGAATTCTATCAAAAATTCGACAGAACCTCCCCTGTAAAACGGGCATCTCTTTACTCAAAAAGTAGAGCCGGTCTTGCAAGAAAATATACTTCGAGTATATACAGTCACACAACCCCTCGGTTGGACTCCCAAACTATAATTCTACCGACCAAGGTTCACAATTCACAAAATATGCACATAATATATTTAAATTCCAAAAATACCAAAAATACCCTCTAAAAATCAAAATATAGCCAATTAAATATTTAAAACACTAAAAATAATTATTTTACCGATAATTACATAAAAATCCTAATTTTAATAAAATATTATTAAAAAATCAATAATTCTCGATAAATTTACAAATATTTACCAAAATTTATTTTATAAATCCAAATTACATAATTAGCCCTAAAACATATTAAAAATCATTAAAAACTCATTTATTTACAAAAATAGTATATTATATATAATTTGAAAATAATTTTCAAAAAATAGTTTTAATTAGTTAAAAATACTAAATAATTTGTAAAAATCATTTTTATGCCTCAAATAATTATTAAAACCAATTTAACTTAATTTTTCAAAAAATTTATTATCAAATTACCAAAATACCCCTAATAATATATGAATTCACATAATATACAATAATTATTCAAAAATTCACTAAAAATTATAAAATTGCTCAAAAATTAATTTCTCAACATATAATTCAATAAAATTAATAATTATACTCAATTAACCCATTAATTTTAACAAAATACTTATTTAACCTAATTTTCCAAAAATCACATAAACTAAATAAATTCATAATAATTATAAAAAAATCAAATAAATTACAAATAAATTTCTAAAATTAATTTTAACCCCTAAAAACCCCATAAATCACAATTTTAAAATTTATTTAATTAATTTATAAAAATTATAAAATATTAATAGAATAATAAAAAATTCATAAAAATCAAAATAAATTCCAAAAATTCCAAAAAAATTACAGATTGTAGATTGAGCTACTAGGAACAATTTTTATGAAGTAAGTAAGCTTGAATCATTAGAATCAAAGTTCAAAAAATTAAAGAACTCAAAATGGCCGAAATAGAAAATTGATTACCAAAGAAAATCTAGACCAAATCAAGTGAAACCAAGCTTAAAAATCCACTCACCAGAGCTCAAGTAAGAGATAGAGACTAGCAGCATCCAATTTGGTGGCCGGAATCACGGTGAACGGAGATGAGTTCAAGTTTCAGCTTCTTAGTTTAAAAACGGTCAAAACTCGTCGGAAATGAAAACAACAGGCGGCGGAGCAAGCTAGAGAGGGTGGTGGCACGCCGGAAGGTTCACCGACGGTGAGGGAAGGAGTTGGTAGCGGCAGGAATGGAGGTGGGGGGCATCGAGGAAGAAAGGTTAAGGGTGATGATATTTAACGTAATTTTTCTTAACTTTATATATATATATATATATATATATATATATATATAACTTTATTAACTTATATTATAATATATTAATATTATATTCACAAAATTCCTATACCACATGTCTAAAAATAACAATATCTATATACATATACATATATATATATATATATAATACATATTAATTAAATAAAACTATATAATATATACTTAATTAAAAATAACCCTAAAATGCTAAATATGTATATATATGCATGTATATGTATATATATTAATATGATAAATAAAATCATGCAATTACGTAAAACGGACTAACATAATTAATAAATATTTATTTAGGTTTTAATTTTTTTCAAAAATATAATTTTGGGGAAAATTTTACGTAAGAAATTTAAAATAGTTAAAAAAATAACTTTAATAATTAACAAACTAATTAAATAATCAAGTATATTTATCAAAATTATTAACACTGCATATCCCGATGCAGTTTAAAATTATCTAAAATCTAGGGATATTACAGTTTATGTCTACATAAATATTTTTGGAAGTTAGTAGATTATTTGATTTTAATTGAAATTGTTGTTAATTATTTTTTTAAACTATTTATGGATTAATAAAAGTATGAAAAGTAATTTTTTATATTATTTCCCATTTATTAGTTAATTTGTGATAATTTTGGAATAATATGTGAATAATAATTTTTTTTTGAGCTTAAATGCGTATTTAATTATGTTATGATGTTAAATGGTCATTTTAATAATTATTTTCAATTTATGCTAATTTTTATGAATCTTATTAACAAGTATTATTTAAAAGCTAGAATTTTATTATTTAGTTGGAAATAAAGGTTTTTAATATTTTTATGAGACATTTTGGTGATTTGAGAAATTATTATATTTTTATATGGATTTTATGATTTTTGGGTGAATTATTTGAAATTATAATTATATTTATATTTATATATATATAAATATACATTTGTGGAATTTTTTAGGCTTGATTGGGCATTATGAGTAGTTTTGGGGCCCAACCCGAACAGTTGAACTTATATATTATAGAAGTGTATTTTCTATGCAGGATCGACTCTACTTTTGTAGGGAGACGTTTGTTCTACAAAGGAGATTCTGCCGAATTTTCGATAAATTTATTGTAAAACGTGACAACTGGTCCGAGTCTAGTTTTAAAATTTTGGTTGAGTCGTGTTTAGATCAAATCATTCTTAGAAATTTTAGAGTTATTAAATTAGGAAATTTATTCTAATAATAATATATTATTTTTCTTTAGCTGTATCACGAGCTAGGTCGACCGGATTAGGCCAACCGAACCTGAACAGCGGAACGAAGTAGTACTGTGAGTTATTATTTTATATATGCATTGCATGTAGAATACATAATTATGAGCATCCATATTTTTTAATGTATTTAAATATGAATTATTTTACTGAATTATGTATATTTTTTGTATATATGTGATATATATGCTTAGTATATTTTTAGTATATATTTAGTATATTTTTTGTATATACTTGGTATATATATTTGGTATACAATTGGTATATATTCAGTATATGCTTGATATATGTTTGGTATATAAGTGATATATTTCTTTAAAAAATGGATGTCATCATGTTTAAATTACGTTTTTTATTATTTTAAAATATTATATGATTTATTTGAAGAATAACAGTAGAACATGCTATTAAATAATTATATGATTTATTTGAAGGGCAACAGTAGAACGTACTATCTAGTGGGCTGCACTAGAATTGTGTACGTACTAATGCGTTAGATTTTAAGGTTGAGATTGTGAAATTATTTGATGTGAGACTTGATTATGTTGATTATTGAGAATTGTCGTGAGAGAGTAGTGTGATTGTGGGAGCTTAGTTGACCTAGTATATTGGGGCTAGTCTACTGTCCAATAATGGAAAAGAGAAATATTTTGGAATTAAGTAAGTCTGTTGGCTAGTGAGATTTAATGATTGAGATTGCGTAATATTTTTAGGATTCTGCTCCGATCTTTTAACTAAAATAAGTAAATCTGCATAAATTATTATATAAAAGTGAATTTTAGCATCTGTATGACATGCATATATATATATATATATATATATATATATATATGTATGTATGTATGTATATGTATATATATTTATTTATTTATTTATTTGTTAGTATACTGATACTTAATTGTATATGACTTTAGGTTGTATGTATATATATTATAATAATTCACTCAATGAGGTTTGACCCCCTCAATATTTTTTTAGTACATTCTATTTCATCAGAACTCAGTAGTAGACCCATTCACCGGTTTTCTTAAGCTCCGACTAGATTATGTAATTTTTATATCCTAACTTTTATTCATATTCTAAAAGTTGCAGTAGTGATGCTCGAGTGTTGTAGTATTTAAAATTGTTTTATAACGAAGATTTGTATTTGAAGGATAATATATTGTTATATTTTATTATATGATATATGAATTTCTTTAATATAATTTAAAGTTTTTAATTCTTTGGTATTTTTATATTGCGATTTCTATGTTTTTTTTATTTTTTAACGCTTGCTACAAGTTTTAGATTTGAAAAAATTCTCATCTTCTAATATCGGTCATGATTTCTTAGTTTGGGTCGTGATAAAAATATAATTTTTTTTAATGAACAAACAGAGTAAAAAGGGAAAAAAGAAAAAGAGAAGGCTAATACGTTTGTACTAGTAATGATATTTTATTTAATTTTAGTAAAACCAACAGAAAAAAATATTGAAAATCAAATTTAATTGATATCTAATGTGATTGAATTCTATTAGATGATATGTGTGGGATTTTTGAGAAACAATATGATTTATCTACTGAATTAGATAAATTTCTTATTATATTTTTAGTATTATATTAAAGTATTAAATTTACAATATTTTTTAAAATATTTTATATTTGATTAATAAAAATATAATATATATTACTATAAATTATAATATTAAAAAATGCTTAAAATAGATAAAATTGTCAAAAAAATTTCAAGATTTTAATATTACAGTATGCTAAGCCCAAAACTAAGGGTAAGTAAAAATAACCAAAACT
The DNA here is from genome assembly GCA_947683625.1 of Mallotus nudiflorus. NCBI lineage: Eukaryota > Viridiplantae > Streptophyta > Magnoliopsida > Malpighiales > Euphorbiaceae > Mallotus > Mallotus nudiflorus. Next base: position 6,133,462 of record CANTUR010000075.1, on the reverse strand, counting down.
AAAGAAAACAAAAAATTAAATGAAACCAATCGGTTGAGTTTGATTCAGTCAGTTGAATTTACAAAAAATTTTATTTGGTTTTAATTTTTCAAAATAAAAAATATATCGTTTCAGTTTATATTTATTATTAAAAATATAATTAAAACAAAACCAAATCAAATATTTAAACTACTATTAATTTATATGAATTTTTATGGTTTAATTTTATTGATTTAACACTAATATTTTAAACTATATAAATAATATCAGTTTTGAAATGCATAAATTTTAACCAAATTATATAATTCTATAAAATATTCAACGAAAGTTACTTAAATTAAGTTTGAATAATCAGTTTTGGTTGTTTTACTTAAAAAAAAATAGTAAATTAATTAAGGAGGAAAAATTTAACAACAATAAATGTAATAAAGATAATTGAAATAGTTCAAAATTACAAAAGTTTAATAAGTTTAAATTGTAAAAAATTAAAAGATCCATTAAATTGAAATCAAATCAAATCAATTTTATTTAATATTTTAAATTAATTTTAAATTAAATTAAATTAATTTAGTGCAATTATTATTTTTAATATTTTCAATTTAGTTGGATTTTGTGCAATTATGGATGAAAGGAACACCCAAAGCTGCGCCAAGGCCTAACTAAGTATTGTGCGCTATTGTCAATTATACAGAGCATGATATGGATATGCATATGCTGAAGTCAAAGAACAAAAAAAAGAACAAAAACAAAAAACAATTGCAAGCAAGACAGATAACAACAGGCGCACCTTCTTTCCATATTGTTTTTACTCATTATTCTCCATTGCATTCACCTAATTGGAGAAGCTTCTTATCTATTTTGACAAATAAAAAGAAAGGGTTATGAGGAATTCGATTTTATATAGTGGGCAAGTAAAGGGTTAGGAGCAAAGTGGAAAGGAAGAGGGTACTTTCACTTTCAGTTTCTGGGTATATTTAATTTAAACTCTTTTATATTTTTTTGATTGTTAGAGAAAGACCCAGTTGGTTTTCTTCAGAATTGTAGAGGAGTATGGATCTAAAAGATCGTAACTTTGATGCCAATTCAGAGTCTACCCCATCTCTTGGTCAAATATCTCATTTGGCTCTTGATATTGGAGGTGATCTTGTAGCTATTTGTTCTTCAATTTTCTGGCATTTTTGTTTCTTTAATTGTGTGTTTTGATTGTGTTTTATATGATTCCTTGTTTCTGATTGATTAAGAAACATCTTTGTGAAGTCAACGCATGTTATAGTTGCTTAAACATGGTTTGATTATTGTTCCAGAAATTTGAAATTGATTATTAGAGATTTTGTCGTTTATTGACTATGATGTAAAATTCTTGCTTTCAGGATCTCTGATCAAGGTGGTTTACTTCTCGAGAAATAATAATAATAATAATAATGATAATTGTGCTGATTATGAGGGACAGAGCTCAAGCTCTCAGAATGATTATGATACGGTTGGGGTTTCTAATGTTAATGGCAAATATTTTAAACTTGAAGGAAGTCTCCACTTTGCAAAGTTTGAAACCAGCAAGATAAATGATTGCTTGGAGTTTATTAGTTCCAAGAAACTTCGTCTTGATGGTATGTGTTTTTTCTCCCAACTATCAGTTTTTTAACATTTTTTGATCCACAAATGGTTCATTTTTGGTGGTGGTTTTTCCTTTTTGGGAAGGCTAATGATTCCGTCTTGCTTTGAGAACCTGAGTCTGAACTTGTTTTAGGGTCAGCCACCTTTTCAAGCCTGTAATTCTTCAGCATGGGACCCTTGTATGAAAATTTAATTACTCAAAACTGTTGCATATATTATGAGTGTGGCTGCACACAACATCATATGCAGTCTTTAATAAAAGAATAACATAATATCTCACTGAATGAGTTATTCTGAAATTAATGCTCACTGGAGTTGATTCCTCTTAGAGTTGCGTCTTCTATACATACTTGTATGCATTTTTTGGCTCCTTCTGTTCACTTGCTCATAAATGAAGATGAACTCAGGTTTCCAGCATCATGAAAATCCCACCAGGGACAAGAACTTCATTAAGGTATGGGGAATTTTTCTCTGGAGCTAAACTGCACTTAGTAGAAGTTAAGTGACCAATATATTTATCTTGTGGAAGCTAAACCTTCTTCTTAAATATAAACATATATTGATTGATGATGAAATGCACCTTTATTAGAATTTCTGTTTCATTTTTTCTATGTGATGTCTTTTCTTTCTTTGTGATCACATAATGTCTTTCAGTTCCTTGCTTCATTGTATGCCATGACAAAACAAAATAGAAAACTTAAGAAAATGGAAACTTAATTCATCTCTTTCATTCAGTATATAGACATATTTATATAAAAGTTCTAGGAGACACTACATTAATTAGTATGGTTGAGACACTACATTAATTAGTATGATTGAGACACCACATTAATCAGTATGGTTATATTCAAAGTCATACAGTCTTATTGTTAGAATACAGCTTGTATTTAAAGTCAGACTGTATTTTGATTATATAGCTTGTATTTTGATTGCACAACAATTAATTCCTGTGACATCCCCCCTCAAATTGATGATGGTAAGTCAACTAGCATCAATTTGATAACAAAAAAGTTATGTTGCTGACGTGTCATGGATTTGTGAAAATATCTGCAATCTGTAGAGTAGTGGAGATATATGGAAGAGTGATAACTTGACGATCATAGGCCTCTCGGATAGAGTGACAATCAACCTCTATGTGCTTTGTGCGTTCATGGTAGATAGGATTGGTAGTAATTTGGATGACGCTAGTGTTGTCAACATGTAAGGGAGTAGGTTGATCTTGGGAGAAACCAATCTCTGTTGGAAGACCACGCAACCAAATGATCTCGGAGCATGCAATAGATATAGCGCGGTACTCCGCCTTATTGGATCATTTGGAGACTGAGTCTTGCTTCTTGCATTTCCAAGAGATAAGAGCATCACCAAGAAACATACACATCCTATAGTTAATTTTCTTTTGTCTGGGCAGCCGTCCCAATTTGCATGAATATAGGCTGGTAGTTTGAGGGAAGAATAAGCCACAAGTAGGTGTGCCAAGGAGATATCTAATGATGCGGCGGATTGCAATAGGTGGAGATGCCGAGGGGCTTTATTGACAATATGGATAGCATAAGAGATGTTTAGGCAGGTGATAGTTAGATAGATAAGATTTCCAACAAGCTTTCGATACAAAGTAAGATCTTCAAGAAGTTCCCCTTCATTACGTTGATATTTCACATTAATGTCCATTAGGGTGTCAACAAAATTAGTGTTTGTGAGTCCTGCTAGCAGAACTAAATCTATAATATATTTATGCTGATTTAAGAAGATACCTTGAGGCCGATGATGTACCTCTAACCCCAAAAAATAGGTGAGTGGACCAAGATCTTTCATATGGAAAGTAGAGTGCAACTAATTATGAAGTTTAGAAATAGCCTCCATATTAGAATCGGTAATAACGATGTCATCCACATAAACAAGGAAAACAACTATGCCCTTGGATGTCCGTTGGAGAAAAAGTGAGTAGTCATATTGACTTTTAGTAAATGAAAAGCCAATGAGAGTCAATCGAAACTTTTCAAACCATACTTGCGGTGCTTGCTTTAATCCTTAGAAAGAGCGTTTTAGTTTGCAAACATCATTAGAGGAAGTAGGCATACCATATAGAAGTTTTATGTAAACTTCCTCCTTGAGATCACCATGTAAGAAAGCGTTCTTTACATTCATTTGATGCAAAGACCATGATTGTGATGAAGCAAGGGTGAGTACTGTTTGGATGGTGGTCATTTTGGCTATCGATGCAAAGGTCTCATCATATTCTAAGCCTTGTTGCCAAGAACTACCAACCAAGCCTTGTAATGTTCTATGGATCCATCAGAACGAAATTTGATAGAAAACACTAACTTACTAGCAAGAGGTTTCATAGATGGTGGACACGAAACAACATCCCAGCTCTGGTTTTCTTCAAGTGCAAGAAGTTATGTTTAAATATCCTCCACCAACATTCATGCTCCATTGCCTGTTTATAGGATGAAGGAATAGGAATAGAAGACACAGTGGTTGTCAAAGATAAAGAAGAGGGGAAACCATACCTATCTGGTGGTCTACGAACTCGAGTACTTTGTCTAAGAGGTGCTGGTGCAGTTGCTAAAACAGGATCAACATTAAGGGAATGAGCTAGAGGGGGCCCGAGAGGTGCTGAAATCTTGCATCTTTGGTAGACTATGAGAGGCTTATAAGGCACGGAATCTGCAAAAGAGTTAATAAACATTGGCAAAATAGAGAATGAAGGAGAAATATCATCCTTGTGTGTGAAAAAAAAAATATTGATTTTCAAAAAAAATCACATTTCGAGAAACTTGAATATGTCGTAGGTTGGGATCATAATAAAGAAAACCTTTTTGGTGCACTGAATATCCTAGAAAAGCACATTGAACAGCTTGAGTTGTTAGTTTTGTGCGTTTGTGTGCAGGAAGATGAATATAACACACACAACTAAAGGTATGAAGATTAAAGTAATTTGGAGTATGACTAAATAACCGAAAGAAAAGAGAAACATGGTTCAAGGAGGGAGAAGGCAACCTATTGGTAAGGTGGACAGCAGTGGAGAGAGCATCACAGAGCATCACACAAAAAACGGGAGAGTACAAATGACTTTAATAAAAGGGTTCGAACAACATCTAGAAGGTGTCGGTTCTTTCTTTCAACCACCCCATTCTGTTGAGGGGTCGAAGGACAAGACCTTTGAGAAATTATACCATTATTTTATAGAAATTCTTGAAATAAGTGAGACATATAATTCAACCCCATTATTAGAATGAAGAATTTTGATATTGGCAGAAAATTGGGTGTAAATATGTGAATGAAAAAGCTTAAAAACTGAAAACAATTCATCTTTAGAATGCAAAAAATAAATCCATGTGAAACAACTATAGTCATCCATAAAAGTGACAAAGTAATTGTAATTAGCATGGGAAGTAACTAGCGCCATTCCCAACACATCATTATGTATTAAATCAAAAGGTTGGACTACCTTAGGTGTGCGATTGGGAAATGGTAGAACTGTACTTTTTCTAAGTCTACAAGAATTGCAATCAAATTGAACATCACTAAGAGATGGTGATCTTTTATTTCCAAATAAACTAGAATTTAGCAAAGCATGAAGTACATTAGAGTTTGCGTGTCAAAGACTTTTATGTCATGCTTGATAATCAACATAAGCAGAATTACAAGTGATGATAGGTAAAGAGGAACATGATGACAAAGGAAATTAAAAAAGAAAAAATGTCCTATATTAAATCCCCTTGTGATCATTTTCCCCGATTGCTGATCCCGCACAACATAACTAGATTTAGAAAATTCCACTTTACAATAATTTCCAACTAAATGACCCCATAGATCTTTGTCTTTGACAAATATCTTGAAGTGAAATACCCAGGCTGAGTAGTTTTTGCCATTGAAACTAATCAAGAAGACATTATACTTGTCTGAAGACATGAGGCTGAGATAACTTTATCAAAATAACTAAGAATAAGGAACTGAACTAGGACAGAGAAGAAGAGACAGGAGAATTTAGAACTAAGGATCTGATATCATGACAAAACAGAATAGAAAAGTTAAGAAATAGAAGCTTAATTCATCTCTTTCATTCAGTATATAGACATATTTATATACAAATTCTAGGAGACTACATTAATTAGTATGTTTGAGACACTACATTAATTAGTATTGTTAAGACATTATACTTGTCTGAAGACATGAGGCTGAGATAACTTTATCAAAATAACTAAGAATAAGGAACTGAACTAAGGATCTGATATCATGACAAAACAGAACAGAAAACTTAAGAAATAGAAGCTTAATTCATCTCTTTCATTCAGTATATAGACATATTTATATACAAGTTCTAGGAGACTACATTAATTAGTATGTTTGAGACACTACATTAATTAGTATGGTTAAGACATCACATTAATTAGTATGGTTATATTCAAAGTCATACAGTCTGATTGTCAAACTATATTCTGACCATACAACCCGTATTCTAATTGCACAACAGCTAATTCCTTTGACATGCCATATCCACTCTAAACTTTATGGTGAAGCAATGATAGAATTTCACAAAATTTTACGTACTTTTAAAAGGTATCTTCAGGTGTTTGTTTTTATGGGGAGATAGGACCATCAAATTTCTAGAATTCGTAGTTATGCATCGGACCAATTGTTTTTATGTTGTAAACTTTTTTGAGCTTATGGTGTATACCTTTAAAAAGTATGCAGATCTATTAACTAGCTACTACTTGATTGAAGGCCACAGGTGGTGGGGCATACAAGTTTACCGATCTTTTCAAAGAAAAGCTTGGATTTAGCCTTGACAAGGAAGATGAAATGGATTGCCTCGTGGCAGGAGCTAACTTCTTACTTAAGGTGAGATTATAAAGCCATATACATTTGGTATGAACAAATTACGATCTACTTTTAAACATCTAGTCCTCTTGTGCAGGATAAAGTTTTCTGCCTTCTATTAACATTTATTGAGCTTTCTATTTCTTGTTAGCTTCAATTGTACATGCACAGCAGTTTATACAGTTTGCATTGAATTCTCTTGAGCCATTCTTTTGTTATTTAGATTATGCATCTCATTTTCTATTGATTTTTTTGTTGAAAATATATGTGCCATTTTCTATGCTATATTTCATGTGTGAACCACAAAAAAATGCTGTATATTAATTGCTCAGCATGCTGAGTGGATGTGAGTATTAATGATATAACTTCTCATATCAGATCCATGTTTTAGGTGTGAGGCTTATAATAATAGATCTCGTTCTAGGTCCTTGGTCTTCATAGAGGGTAAAGCAAGTGATAAAATTGTTTTGTCGTTCATCCTGTTTCATAATTCATATCTGTAAAAGAGTAGTTAATAAAGATAATAATGATATAACATGGCTACAAATTGGGATCTTTGCTGTTGAAGATTTGAGTATACAACTCTGCCCCTGCCTCACATGCATTTTGCACTTCCACATCATTCTGATTTTTGTTAAATTTTCTCTTTTGTGCCTTAGGATGATTAGCCCTACTATGTTATTGTTCATGTTACAAATGTTTAACCTGCAATGTGATTGCTTTTTGAATAGGCAGTTAATCATGAAGCTTATACATACATGGATGGCCGGAAGGAATTTGTGCAAATTGACCACAATGATCTATACCCCTACCTGCTTGTGAATATAGGATCTGGTGTTAGCATGATCAAGGTAATTTGATCAAATTAGTATATTTATAATAATTTTTGTTGTATACTTGAAGTCTAAAACATTTTGATATGTTAACCGATAGATATCAAAGTTGGTTATATAGGTGGAAGGAGATGAAAAATTTGAACGAGTTAGTGGAACAAGTGTAGGAGGTGGCACCTTTTGGGGTCTGGGAAAGTTATTAACAAAATGCAAGAGGTAATATGATTCCTTCCCTTCTTGTCCAATCAACATCGCGTCACCATATTAATTCAAGAGGTTGTAAATATTTTTTTTTCTCAGCTTTGATGAGTTGCTGGAGTTAAGTCACCGGGGAAATAACCGAGTGATAGACATGCTTGTTGGGGACATCTATGGTGGTTCAGATTATTCAAAGGTGTAGTTTCATCTTTTTGTTTAACAACATAAATTTGTGGGTTGATGAAAGTTTCTGTTTCCATACATTTACGGCAGCACCCTGAAACATTTGTAAGGTAAACATGAACATGGTAGGATAAACTGGAACAGTTAATCATTATTTTGAAGTGTGTACTCAGGTTATAATTTTGAGCAGCACCCTGCTTTGCTTGTTTTTACCATCTTATAATTGCTCAAATGCGCATTCATTTGTTGTGATGACAGTTTGGTCTTTCATTAACAACTATTGCATCCAGCTTTGGGAAGGCTATTTCTGACAATAAAGAGCTTGAAGATTACAAACCTGAAGATGTTGCCAGGTCTCTACTTAGAATGATTTCAAATAACATTGGGCAGGTAAGTTTCACTGAGATAAATCTCTTGTATAGAACATAATGATAATTTGTTGTCTAGAACTGATTTATGTGCACTCTTTCTTCTGAGCTTTTCCCGAGAAAAGAAACCAGTTTTTAACATTTATATCCTTTAAAGATGCAAGAAATAATTTTTCTTTTTGCCGAACCTGGATCAAAGTTTGACTGCCAATCCTTGTGATTTGGTGCTCGTCCATCTCTATAATGTGTTTCATTTGTAAGTGTGGATGTGCTATTTAAATGATCTCAAACACTACTTTTGTTGCTGGAATCATTTTCAGTCATGCACAACGTTGGATGGTTAGTGTAGAAATTGTTTCCCTCTCCTATTCTGTTCTTCCACTGCCTTGAGTGAGATGAGGAATAGTCGAGGGCTAGAACCAAATCCAAAATGCCATCTGGTGTTTTCTTTTCCTATGCTTACAGTCTTAAGTTTTTTTTTTTTTTTTTCCTTTTATTTTTCAAGTTAATTGTGAATGCCTTGCAAAGCACATTCAAAAATTTGGCTTCCTTCATGCTGCATTTGACTGTGCTTTGTGTGATTCAGCTGCTGATTTAAGGAAAGAATTGACTGGTCTGTGTTCTTGTTCTATGTGTGGGCTCAAGCATTTATTGTCTCATTTCCTGCATCTTTTCTAGTCTAAGATTTCTTGTTATGCTTGACAAGGTGCTTCTTCAAGTCCTATTATGTGTATCTTGGGCAATAGTTCATTAAATTAATTGTGATGCCTAGGATATTTATTTTGCATACTGTTTCTCATAGCCTGTTGTTTTTTTCCCTCTGCTTTCCAGATATCCTATTTGAATGCTCTTCAATTTGGGCTTAAGCGGATATTTTTTGGAGGATTTTTTATACGCGATCATTCTTATACTATGGACACCATTTCTGTTGCTGTTCATTTCTGGTAATTGTCTGGGACTTTATTCCTTGTGTTTACATCTTGATTACGAACTATAGTTTTCTTTGAAAAGGAACATATGCCTTGTATTATTTTGTGGAGATTATGGAGCATAAGAGAGTCATCCTTTTAATTTATATCCTGATATAAGAGAGGGATTCTGATTTATTTAATTGTGGGCATAATGTCCACTGTTATTGTTGTTGGAGTTGCCAGTAAAAGCTAAGAAACTGAAACTTGTAATAGAAATCCACTTAGGATATGAAGACATGAATCATGGTAAACGAGAAGTGAAATGGAAGGTACTCTGAATGGCAAGTGAAGTGACATGAAAACATCCTAAATTTTTATGCATTCCTTTTCAAACCATGCAGGAGTTTGTCACATTTCCCTTGATATTGTTCTTGTTTCATCTTGGCCGGCTCTTCTTATGGCTTTCTTTCAAGATTTTACTTCACTTTTTTTATTTTTAAAGGTCTAAAGGTGAGGCAAAAGCAATGTTTTTGCGGCATGAAGGATTTCTTGGAGCTCTAGGTGCATTCAGGAGCTATGGGAAACACAGCCCTAATGACATCGTGGTTAATCAGTCCCTGCAACCACCAGGCGGTGCTTCCTATGCTGCAGATACCAATTTTGATCCGAAAAATGGGGATTTGAAAGAGAATGCAACTATACAGTGCAGTGTCTCTGCATCTTAATATCAGAAATGGCTCCCCTTACTGTACTCCGGCATGATTAGGAATTTGTTATTAGCCTTCAGAATCCAGCACCCTGTGCTTTTCAGAGAAATTTGTATAACGTGTAGCATAGTTAAAAGCACAAGGACCAGTAATTTATATCAGAAAAGATCATAGGATTCATAATGTGGAAGTATCAGCAAAGCATGATAAAGACGAGGAGTCAAAATAAACCGAGCTAATTACCTGTGTAACATCTGTGTCTAAATTCTTTCTCAATAGTAATTTACATCCGTGTTGTAGAGATCAAGTAAACTCTGTAACCTGTTTGTTTAATAAAAGTCTATTTCTTACACCAGAATATTTTCCTTATAAGTTAATTGAGTTCTGATCCAACTGACTGTTGATTTCTCCTGTTTTATGACACTACAAAATTATTGTAGATTTCCAATTTTAAAATGAGGTATTCTGTAGGCAATTTAATTTGAAATAGAAAATGAATATCACTTGAACATTTATTGCTTTGAAATGGCTTTTAACACAACATAACAATTGAATAGTGTCAGAAAAGAATCGCAATCTTTATCACTGCATATACGTTTGGCAAGCACATCTATGATGTTCCAACATTAAAAGATGCAACAAGAACAAATAATAAAACACTTAATTAGATGATTCAGCAGTCAACAGCCTCCTAGGATGTCTCTTTGCATTTCTTCTATGCAGTGCCCATCTCTCTTTAATGTTCACTGATTTGTTAATTCGTTGTTCATCGTATGAATCTTGAGATGTTTCAGAATCTGTGGATCTCAAGTTGTTAAAACCTCCCCTGATTCTGGCAGTTTCAGCAACCAGATCATTTGCAATCATTTCAGTGGTCCTCGTTGTGATTCCTCTTAGATACCAGGAAATGGGTGGCGGCGGAACCAGTGCTGGCTGGATTAACTGTTCCAAGCTCACTTTTGATCCTATCCTTCCTTTGCCCCCAGTACATGAACAATAATCTGCCCACGTTTTAGGCTTGAATGGGTAACACATGTGTTCATCAACAAACACAGGTTCTACTTTCCAACATCCTTCAAATTGTTTCATGAACCCCGTTTTCTTTTGCTTAAATTTCATCTGTCAAAAAATCATCTGATGTGAGAAAAATTGTCGTCCCCTGTGAACTATCTTTCTTCGTGTGGAGTGACCAGGTTACAAGAAATATAAATTTTCTTCTATACAATACCTAAAATCGACCTGAAGCCACACAACTATAATCATAAAACTCAGGAAGCAATCGGAAAAATGAGAACAGATGTAAAAGCAACACAAAGGCCATTGGATGAGATTATATGTAAGCCTGAAAAATAATACCTATAGCAGTTGAACTAGAAGTGAGGGCCGATTTTTGAGGTCAAGAAGGGATTAGTTATGCTAGGCCAACCTAATTTCTGGAAGCATAATCCCAAAAGAAACATTGAACGAATCAGGTTCCTTGGCAAATTGCATTCTACAGGTTCTTGTTAACTACAGAAAAGGGCTACAAGGGTTGGCCAATTTTGTTATATTGAATGATTAGTCTATTGTCAGAGAAGTGTCCAGAGTGCACCAAATTTCTGCCTTCTAACTCTCCAAGTACTCCACTATGGAAATTAGGACTAGGTCTTTTAGTGTAAAGAATAATAACTTAAAAATATGAGGCTGACATAGCAGGCAATAAATAAATAAATTAAACTTCAGCAGGTTGAATGGATTAAACAGATCTGCCACATTAATCATGGACACAAATGCATACCGTCAAATCCTGTCTGTTCTGATCAACTAAAACATGAACTGAAATGGTTCCCGACCACCATAGAAATCTCCATATAGCTGCTTGTTCCAAATCAACCACCTGCCTATGGCCTTCATCAAGCAGAACTTCCCTAGATATCACTTCCTGGAAAGACAGTAGTTTTCCCCTTAAACCAGATAGAACTTTGATGAAATGCACACATTTTCAAAGTAAACCATAGTAGTTTATAGAATGCATCTTTTAAAATTGAAAAATAAAAGTTATGAACCAGTTAATAGTTATACCAAACTTTAACAATATCAGCAGTTTTCCAAGAAAAGTGAGACTAATTGAATTGAAAGAAGAGAGAATATAACAGTCAACTTGCCTGGATGTTTTTGAAAACTCTCCTATTATCAGGGTCAGTCACAATATTGTACACGGAATCCGGAGGCAACCCAACATTGAAGTTCACACTGAGGTTGCAGAGAGAACCTTTAGGTACACTGACCTGCGAAGATTAACATCAACTCCAAGTACATTGTAATTTTATCAACTACAAAAGATGCTATGCAACAGTTTTTCCATCCTATTTCCTTTTCCCACAACCATGCGACTTGGAAATCACTAAGTTAAAAATACACAGGAATCTAAATATATATATTTTAGATCATACGACATTAAAACCCTCATCAAAGTAATGAAAATGTAAAGATAAAAGAATTATTGAACAGACATAGCAATCCAGAAAAGGACCAGCAAGTCTATTAAGAATATCTTGATCCATCTAACTTACAGTTTTGAACTCTTTTCTATCTCCCTATCAGCTTACATTTCAAGCCAAGTTTCACAGATTCTACAAAAATCAATTCTGTAAATAACATCTTTTCCCTGCTGAACTCTCTCTTACCTTTATTTGTGGAGGCTGATCAACCCAAGAAGGATTTTCTCTCCAAGTTTGTAATTGTCGATCCAGATCAATCCTTAAGGCACCAGATGGCCCTTCTTCCTTTCTCGCTAATGTTGCCCCTTTTTTATCTCTTGTTAATTTCTTTAGCTGTGACTGCAAACAGAATAGAATTTCATTTGTTTCCTTTAACTTGTAAAACTAACACCAGCTTATAGATAGTCTTCTAATAAATGACTAACCATTAAACTATTTTGAAGCTTGTTTGGTAGCTGCACAAAAATAGATGGATCAAATGCCTTGCGCCTTCTATTTCTCATATTATTGGGAGTTCCCTTGCTTGATCTTTTTACACCTGTCTCTCCCATTAAAACCTGAAATCAATGTAAAGTTGCAAACAGAAGTTTATTTGATGTTGTCTTCCAGCTTCATTCTTACATGAGAACATACATAAATTTGTTGTAGACCAATACTCTCCATAAAGTTTCAAAATTTTTTGTTAGGGAAGAGATGCATTATAGAGGGCAGCACATAAATTTCCAATTAAACGCATTAAACACTCACAATAATATAAGATCAATTGCTATTGTTGAGCTCTGAATGAACAAAGCAATGGGCCAATTAGATTGCTGAGCCTATCTCCAGAGAGTGCCAGAACAATAACTAAACTGCACAACACAAATACTTTTAGGCAAGTGAAACAGTAAACTTCTGGGTACTTGTCTAAAGCTCAATCAACAAGAAAAGGAAAAAATCAACTAGAGTCACCAAAATTTGGGAAAAAAAAAATTTTTGACATCCAAGAAACTTTGATAAACTGTAGCAGTGGTTTTTTACCAAGTCAAGCGAGCGAGCGAGCAATAAGAAACCAGTTTTACACTTGAGTGAAACCCAATCACCATTTAGAGCTTATATTACAATCCCAGATAGAAAAATTCATAAAACAAACAAATGCAGGTAGGAATTTATAACCACTAACCAATCAAAACATGGTAGCAAAATCTAAACAGCAACTCCAACAGAAATGAACAAATACCCACAAAAGACCATCAATAAAATAAACAAACCAGAAACAGAAAAAAAAAAAAAACCCAGAAACCAATTTAAGACATGTAATTGAAAAGTCCTACAAATTATAATAAAGTTAACGATTCAGAGAGAAAATGGATTCACTTGCGGAGGATATATAAACAGAAGAATTGACACTAAAAGAACAGAAATTTCCTTATTTAAGTACAACTTTATCTTGTTGAGAATGGGTAACACGTGATCAGTCGTTTACCTGTAAACGCAACTGCAATTTGCAAATCTTGAAATTGCATGGAAAGAGAGCTAACAAAATTTCGCAGCCCAGAAAGCGCTTCTCTCTCTCTCTCTCTCTCTGACCATTTACATTAGACCACGAGTTTCCAGGAAAGCTCAATCCGACGGTAATTCTTGGGTTTGGTATTTTACATGGCTGTCTTTGTGTCCGTTCGTGAATCTGATTAATTGTCGTCTTTTTAAGATCAACAAAGATACTGATTTATTTTATTTTTATTTGTCCAAATCAATCTTTTATATATATATATATATATATATATATATATTGTAGACCGATGTTTCGAAATTTTATATTAATTATGAATTTATGAATGGATAAAATTTTATAATTTTATAAAATGCCGTGTCTTATTATTTATACTCATGAATATTTTGTATAATTTAAAATAATTATAATATAAATTAATATTTAAAAAATTTAACATGCTTCTTTTAAGAATATTCAGAGATGTGTAAAAATTAAATTAAATTTATATAACTTACTAATAGTTATGAGATTTTACTTTTTTTGGTTAATGAAAAAGTCAGAATCATGAATCTTCTTTGGCAATTCCATTCTATCCACATGTATAGTCTAACAAAAAAATAATAATAATAATAAATAAATTTTGTTTGTTATTTTTTTTTTCAAAAAAGGGTATGAATCTTGATTAATTTATTTTTTATAATAAGTTTATGTTTAAAATACATTTTTATACTTAATTTTTGTAATTTGAAATTACTCAAATTTTTTTTGTATATTTTAGATAATAATTTTTAATAATTAATATCATTAATGAAAGAGACTTTATTGATTAGAGTTAAAAATTTAAGATTAAACAACAATTAAAGTCTATCTGTTATGTAGATGGTTCTCACCCACAATGAGAAAGAAGAGCATATATGAGGTTTAAAATTATGTTTAAAAGTTCACTTACAAGAAAAGGAAAATTCCCATATTTGTCATTCTATCAAATTAAATTAAATTACTTAAAATTTGATAAATTTGGAAGTTTAGAGTAAAATAAAAGAGAAAAAAAAAATAATAGGAATACAATTTTTATTTCAAGAGTTCTTAAAGATATAAAAGTAGTTTCTTGAAAATATGTTACATTTTTAAGAGATGTGATAATTTCACCTCCCAATGCATGCTACAACAGGATGCTGACACAAACACAATATTACACAAGTACTAAATTGAAGAAACATAGCTGATGAGATCTTGGCCTGGTGACTAAGGATGAGACAATTCAAGACTTAAATTTTACGTTCGATCCTTGACAACTTTAAAGATTATCTTTGATCGCTCTCAAAGTAAAAAGATTTTTTGTGGATTCCATATAAATTAGCTAAATTTTCCTTTTTTCGCTAACAGCTAACAAATTAACAGTTATAACTCAATTGTGGTACTAACAACACGATAATAATAAAAAAAAAAAATTGAAGAAACACACTAGACAAATATATATAGAGAGCAAATCCATACCTAAATGTTTTAAGTTTTTGAAGCACATCTCCATCACATATTCGTTCCTCCTGACTTAAACTTTTTTCACCATTCCATACAGATTAGGTAAATTCCTCTCTTCTCACTAACAAACTAACGGTCATGATCCGATTGTGATACTAATAACACGACACCAATAAAAAAAAATTTAAAGAAACACATTAAACAAATATATATAGAAAGAGAGCAAATTCATGCCTAAATGTCTTTTAAGTTTTTGATGCATATCTCCATCGCATGTTCATCCCCCTGACTTATATCCTTTTCACCATATTCCTGTTTCTTCAAAGCACACCAGGGATGGAGATCGAAGTCACATTTGGGGCAAAAGAAAGTCGACCCATGTCGAATCTCATTACAGCCATCGCACGTATATCGATTTCTTTTCCTGCGTGTGAGCTTATGTGCTGGATGCAGTTCATGCTTCACTTTCTCAGGCCACCCTTTTGCTATTTCTTCATTTAGTTGTTTCTGACGATCTTCACTGAATGGATAAGCATCTACTCCGTAAGCTGTTATGTGTTCTTTAGCCTCTTTAGTTGCTGTCTTGCCATTTGAGCTGATTGCTATTGCTACATGGAGGCCCTTTACTTTGAATTTTCGTTGCAGGGTTGTCTTCCTGACATCATCAAATGGAAGTGCTAACCATGGCATTTCTGAGTATAATTCATGGAATGAGGATTGATCACGATCACTTGAAATGAACACAATCTCAAATGCATTGTCTTTTGCTTTGATTTCACGGTATGCTTCAGTTAGCTTTGGTAAAAAAGCAGGACATCGAGGGCACCATTTTTCTGAGAAATAGAGGATTATGTTCTTTCCAACTAGTTCAGACACGGGTACCTAGCCAAGCACAAACCATAAAATGCTCAAGTTACAAATATATATGTATAACACAAAGCTCTGCTTCAGTGGTGCTGCCATGGTCTCCAGGATTGTGAGTTTGAGTTAATTTTATGCAGTAACAAAGGATTGTTTACCTTGGAACCACTCTTATCAATGATGAAATATTTACCTCCATGAACCAAAACAGATTCTAGTGTCTCTGCTTCACGTTTTGCCTTCTCAATCTCAGCAAGCTTCTCTGGCGCAAATGGGTATGCTTCAATACCGTGATCTTCAACAAGTTCAGCTACATTTTGATTCAAAGTCTTGCCATCTTGCCCAATTATGACAACAGTAGGAAGGGCACTGAGCTCAAAATAACGTACTAATCTTTCGCGATTCCTGTCCTCAAATGGCAGTGCTAACCAAGGCATTGATTCAAGACTTTGTTTGAAGTTATTTCATCATAGTCTATAGATATCAGCACTACCTCAAACTTCTCTCCTTTTTCCTTGAGCTCCTTATATGTCTCTGCAAGTTTTGGAGTAAACTCAAGGCACAACGGGTGAGATTGCACTGGGAAATATAGACCTACCATTTTGCCTTCAAGCTCAGATACTGGAATCTGCCAATGCAAATAAGTAAATGCTGTTCAATTACAGTGATCATCTTACAGAAACTAGCAATAAAGAACTGAAAATTTATACCGTTGTTCCTTCTTTCGAGTTCAGGAAATCGCGTGAGCTTGAAGCCAAGATAGAGCTCAAGGTCTGATTCCTCTTAGCATTCTCTTCTTCCTGTCTAAAATACTCGTTCAGGAGTGAATGGAAACGCCTCTGCTCCGTAGTCCCTGACGAACATGACACACTGATTACAAGAAACCTTTCCATCGCCATCGAGAATCACAAGGTTAGGAATTCCCCTTAATTTAAACAATTCCTTGAGGCGTCTTCGAGTTCCTTTATCAGAAAATGGAATAGCAAGCCATGGCATTTTGGAGAAATAAGCATTGAAAGATTCATCATCTCTATCAGAAGAAATGAAAACTACTTCAAAGTCTCCATTGGATGAGAGCTCTTCATAGACTTCCACCAAGTTAGGGGTAAAATTTCGGCATGGGCCACAGCATGATCCAGAAAGATATATTCCCACAATCTTTCCAACCAAGTTGCTGATATTAACCTACATATATATATATATATATATATATATATATATAAACATATATCAAATATCAGTCAGTATGAGTCCAGAGTCACATTAAATAGTTTTTAGGAGACTTTGCCACTCTTAAAATCCTATCCGGATAGAATCGAATCGGATTAGTAAAAGTTTAATAAACTCTAGATTGGTTGACAAAAAAAAAATATTAATCCAACTATATGCAAATTTCCCTACAACCCCAAGAAAAAAACGACCAAGAAACCACAGAGACTTCAACAATTTTATGCAACTTTTGGTAAAGGAAACATGAAAGGACTGTAAAAGCTGGCTGTGTGTACCTGATCACCGTTGTTACGGATCAGAAAATCCCTGTCTTCTGAGG
Source organism: Mallotus nudiflorus (assembly GCA_947683625.1). Lineage (NCBI taxonomy): Eukaryota > Viridiplantae > Streptophyta > Magnoliopsida > Malpighiales > Euphorbiaceae > Mallotus > Mallotus nudiflorus. The sequence goes on along the minus strand of CANTUR010000075.1, from coordinate 6,115,999 downwards.
AAAGAAGTGATAAAAAATCATGAGAAACCTGATCACCATTAACAGTCTCGGTAGCCATTTTTTGTTTGCCCTTTTTTTCCTGCAATTCTCTTCTGCTTCTTGTTTAATTTTTTCTGTTAGCTGTAGTAACAATAATTTATACAAGTGGACTTGACTCAAAGCAGGAAATTACACCAGCAAAATCTGACATTCCAAAGTCTTTGCTTCTTTGATTTATCCATAGCATCTTATTAACTTTATATTTTTATACACTAGACTAATTTTCCTATATTATATGTTATCCATTATCATATTTTAATATGGAAAATAACTTGTGAAGTTACAAATTGCGATGAATATTTACTTTAATTCTTATAAAATTACAGTTTATGTCACTATAAAAAATTTCTTTTTCAATTTTATCCCCGATACATAGGGACTATCTGCGTTATTTATTTTTAGAATTTTCCCTTATTCCTTACTTGCGAGAAGGAATTCTATCCTTGCAACAAGTAACTTTATCCTTTTAATATTCACAATATACTGTTCATGCGGTGCCTCACTCATCCACCAGGTCCAAATTTATAAAGTCTATAAACTTGAAGACTAGGAATTGCTAAGTCTTTTTCTATTATTTATTTTATTCTTTTTTCCCACAAAAGGAAGACTTGGTAAATGGCTAAATGTATAGTTTCACATCTAAATTTTACACAATTTTCACTTTTATTTTAATCTGTTAGGTCTTTCAAAGTTCATTTTTAATCTATTAAACCTTTGAATATGTTTCTTTTTTTTTTTTTCCAATTTGACCAATGCATGAAGAATAAAAATATATTAATAGGCACTCTTACGCACTATGATACACACATGTGTATCTATACAACTTGAATTTAAGATTGTTAGATTAACATTCATTTAATTAAACTATTGATTATCTTTGTATATTAATATCTGTAAAATATATATATATGACTATAACTAAATAAATATTAATTTAATGGTTTAAATTTCAATTATATAGATATAAATGTATGTATCATAAAAAGACTCATGTACTTCAAAATAGTAAAAATAAAATTGAGAGATTAAATTGGGATCTTATACAAAATTTTATTTCATTTTTGCCATCTTCCCCATGATACTTAGCTTCATGTTTTAACTTAAAAAAGCATAAACAGAGAAATTGAAAACAAGCAGTAAAACCACAATTAAAAATCATCAAATAATAAAATTTCTTTTGTTAATCTCAACAATGAATATGGTGGCCTTAGCAGTGTTGGGGAAAATTTGCCTCTTTATTATCTAATAAGTACTTTTACCCATTTAGATCACAATATAAATAAAAATATTTAAAAATGAAAGAGAGAAACACACAATAATATAATTTAACATGAAAAACTCTCAAATGAAAAAAAATCATTAGTATTATCAAAAGATAACCAAAAGAAAAAAAATATTTACTATGTGAAAAATTATTACAGTCATACTACAAAATATTTAACTCTCACACATACTCAAAAACTCAAGTACACCCTAAAAGAATTTTCTTCTTAAATTCTCTACTAGTATAACTAATAGCTTTAAATAGTATATCAAACACAAATGGGGATTGACACACTTAATAAAAAAGGGGGAGGAGTCCTTTTATAACCAATTAACTCTCTCCTTACTTCTCTTTTAACCAATGTGGGATAACATCCATTTTTAAAATTTTTTTATCATCTTTTAACAATCTCCACCATGATTAAAATAAAAAATAAAAGAACAACAACTACATCACTATTAACTATGACACTCACAATTCTAAAAAATAAAAATTTTCATACTCCACCATAAGAGTATATAAACTTGGAATTCACCAATTCTAAGAATTTTCACTTCGGTCAATTCATATCGAAAAACTGTTAAAAATTTATGGTCCAACTTTCAATGTTGACTTTTCTAGGAAGTTAATTAGCTATCGATATCAATTTCACAATACATCTTGCATCAACTATCAACTAATGCTCGTATGCAAACTGTGAACATGCTACCTATCATACATCCTTTTCTATGGCAATTCAGTTGGTAGCTATCACGTCATTGGAATGTAAATCTTTCCTTATGTAGAAATTTTATCGTCTCATTCTTCAAAGATGACTGCATTAGTAACATTACTTTTGAAGCCATTAGTCGAATTAGCTCTACCATTTTTGCAATCATTCCTTACATGTCTAGGTTGCCCATATCTCCAGTAGATAATTTGTTTTTTAAAGCTTTTATTCTTCTTCTTATTTTCACAAATCAACAATGTTGTACTTTCAGAATATTTATTCTCTCCATTTTTTAGCTTTCTTTCTTCAGATTTTAGCTTACTAGTTACGTTTGAAAAATTCACATTCTCTTTCCTGTACATTAAAATAGTTTGCATGTATTCATTGGAAGGTGGAAGAGACCATAGCAATCTCAACGCTTTATTTTTATCATTAATTTTCACTCCAATAGATTTTAATTTAGAAACAATCCTATTAAGTGCACTAAGGTGGTCATAAATTTTTATACCTTCTTCCATTTGCAATTTATGAAATTGCTCCTTCAAATATAACCTATTTGAAAGACTTTTAGCCTAGTATATTTCCTCAAGTTTTTCCTAAAGCTCCTTTGTTGATGACCATCTAGCAACAATGGCAAGAACATTTTTGGCTAGTAGAGATGAATTTGACTTGCTGTTTTCATGTCTAAGTCCTCCCATTCTTTTTCACTCATCTTGGATTTTTCTGTGTCTCCACTGTTGTCACCAGATTTATCTAGCTCATTTCCATTGGACAAAGAAGCTGGCTTTCCATTTAAGAATTTATATAATCTATACTAGATTAGTATATTTTTGACTTGTACTTGTCATAACCCAAAATTTATTCTCTCATTAAATTTCTCAATATCAAATCTAAAGCTCATTTTTGCTCAACAATGCATAGTACCTCCGTATACTTGAATAGTACTTCCTGCAACAATGACCTCACACGTGATTAATGAATGAACAATTGTGTCTACAAAATACACTAAGAAAGTTTCCATGAGAGATTGAGGGGACACAAACAGTATCAATAAAATCCCAACTTCCTTAGTCAATTATAACTTTTATAACAAAACTTTTTTTGCTATACTTACTTACACAATACCACACTTTATAAATACAATACAAAGGACCTCCAGTTGGATCATAATAATTTTTTAAAAAAATTGTCGATGCGGAATGCCTATTAGTCTAAGAAATTTTTTACTAATGTGGAATATCAGTCTAAGAGGCAATCACAAAGCATACTAAAATAAACCAAGAGCTATGATACTAACTATTAGGGAAAATTGGCCCTTTAGAATCCAATAAGTAACTTTACCCCTTTGTATCACAACATGAAAAAAAATACTTAAAAAATAAAAGACAGAAACATACAATAATTTAACATGAAAAACTTTCAAATGGAGAAAAATCACGGACATTGTCAAACGACAACCAAGAGAAAAAATATTTACTATGTGAAAAATTACTACAGCCGCACTACAAAATATTTAACTCTCACACATACCCAAAAGCTCAAGCACACCTCAAGAGAATTTTCTTCCTAAATTCTCTACTAGTATAACTAACAACTTTCAATGGTACACCAAACATAAATGGTGATTGTCACACTTAACAAAGGAGGGAAAGGAGTCCTTTTATAACCAACTAACTCCCTCATTCCTTCTCTTCTAACCAATGTGGGATAACATCTATTTTTATTTTTTTATCATTTTTCAACACATAAGAGATGCTATAAAAGGGCTATTTGCACTTACGATACCCAAGTTTTGAACCTTATGCCATTAAAAAATACCTAACCTTTAAAATATAACAAAAAACCCTCCAGCTTTTAAATATGGTCACATAAAATTACCTAACGCCATTTTCCATTCATCCGAGATGATGTGACGTCTATCTGGAAACTTTTATGTAAGGGACTTATGCCATTTGATTAGTAATTGAAAACATGGAACCATGTCATCCACACATCAGCGCCACATGTCAAATTTTTTAAATTAGCTCTTTAAACCAACTCATTCTCTCTCCTCTCCCAAAAGTGTATTCAATTAATGCAATTGGGTTTTTTCGATAACAGAGAGATTTAAGTTATCTGGTTGGGTTTTTTCAAGAGGAGAGAGATTTAAGTAATCCGACTAGATTTTTTTAAGAGGAGAGAGGTTTAAGTAATCTGGTTGGGGTTGCATTAATTGAATAAGCTTTTGGGAGAGGAAAGAGAATGAGTTGGGTTAAAGAGCTAATTTTAAAAAATTTAACACATGGTGCTAACATGTGGATGATGTGGCTTTGCATTTTCAATTGCTGGCCATATGACATAAGTCCCTTACACACAAGTGTTTAGATAGGTGCCACAACATTATCGTTGAATGAAAAATAGTTTTGAGTAGTTTCATGTGACAAGATTTAAAAGTTGAAAGATAAGTTTCATATCATCATCGATGAACAAAAAATAATTTTGGTAGTTTCATATGACTAGTTTCAAAAGTTAAAAGTTGAAAGATTTTCCATTCAAAACCTGAATAGCATTAGTGCTAATAACCCCATAAAAAAAAGCAAGAAAACATTAAGTGCTCTAGACCCCACAAAAAAAAATCTCGAAATAAAATAAATAAATGCCTCTAAGTAGAAACCGAAAGAATAATCCTTTAGGTGTTTAGTTCTGCTTGCGTTATTCTTGTTACAATGCTATGTGATGTTATTGTTGTTGTTGTTGTGGATGATGCATCAATCTAGTAGTGATGTTTTTGTTTTTATCAGAAGCTATGGTGTTCCATGGTTCTTTTTTGGTGTTGTTTTTGGTGCTGTTGATTCCACCATTAACGTTAATGTTTGTGACGGTGATGGCTAAGGCCACGCAATGGTTGGATCAAAATTGGAAAACCAAAAAATTGACCAAACTGAATTGAAATTGAATAAAATTAGTTTAGGTCTGATTCAGTTTACATTTTTTAAAATCAATTTAAGTTCGATTCAGTTCAAATTTTCATAAGAAAAAAAAACTTTGGTTTAACTGAAAAGAGAATATATATATACATTAATTTATAGAAATTATACATAGATATTATAATTTTAAATAAAAAATATTTTTTAGTTCTATGATTGAAGGATACACTTTAAAAAAATTAAATGAATAAATACAAAAAAAAATTTAATTATTTAAAAAATAAAATTAATAAAGAAATAAGGTGAGCTGAATTGATTATGTTATTGTCTGTATTTGGTTGGATTGTAATTTTTTATTTTGATTAAATTATCAAGTATCATCATAAATTTATACACTAGGACTCGAATCTCGAGAGAAAAAAATTTAACCAGTTCAATCAACAAGTATTAAAATAAATTCTCACTTAAATTATAATATATATATTAAAATATGACAATTGTCTACCTTTATATTTGAGTATTTACTTGAAAAATTAATGTTTCCAGCTATTAAAAATTCTATTTTTTTGTTAAAAATCAAATATTTTTAATAGTTATTTAGTATTATTATTTAACTAAAACACTGTTATAAAAATTTCAATACTACTCAAATTTTAAAATTATTTATATATTAAGTATATTTTTACCTCAAATCACTCAAAATATTTTTCCCTAAACCATTAAAAAATTAAACAAATTATAGTAATGACTTTTTATTATTTTTTAACTAAAACATTGTTATACATACTTCAATACTAATCTAATAATTCTAAAAACAAATTTTATTATAATTCATGGCAACAAAAATTAAATAAAATAAAATTAATGTGATTTATTTTATTTTTAATTTATTTAGTTATTATTCCATTCAAATTATTTATATTATTTTATTTCATAGTCCACACATTGCGTGGAATTACAACTAGTTATAAAATTATTTTTGTAATATCCTATATATTTATTTAAATAAAGGGATTTTTTTTATAGTATTATTAATAATTACTTATGCATTATATTATATTATATTATATATATATATATATATATATATATATATATTTAGGGTTAAATATTATTTTAGATGTGTGTATATTAAAATGACTTGTGTATATATAAGTGCATGTAGTGTATATATATATATATATATATATATATATATATATATATATATATATACTAATAGTTACCTATACACACATACATGTATAATTATATATTATTATATATTAATAGTTTATAGTATTATATATATATATATATATATATATATATATATATATATATATATATATATATATATATATATGTATAGGTGAAGGGAAGTGGACCAAACCGAGACAACCAAAAACAAAAATAAAAGACAAAAGAAAGCTAAACAAAGAATAAAAGAAAGAAAAAAAACGAGAACAGGGAAGAAACTTCCCGACCCAGCCCTGCAACCTTCCCTCTCTGTCCCTCACTGTCTCTTCCTTCTCCTTCATTGCGCCGTTCGTCCTGCCACCACCAGAACGCCATTGTCGTCATGCCAAGCTGCCAAGGGAAGGTGTTGCTGCTACTGTTTCCTGTTTTCTTCCTCTGTCAACTTCGATCCAAGCTGATCCGGCGCCACCCAAGCTTCCCCAACCTCCCTCATCGTCTTAGGTGTCCGTCCAAGCCAAGAGCCGCCGCTGCAACTCACCTCCGGCTTCTTAATTGAAGGTTGAAGGTGAGTTGCTCAGTGTTGTTTTTAGGTTGTTGTCAGGTTGTTTTCTAGTTGTTAGTCGATTTTGGATGTTGACTTTTGGTTGTTTTTGAGTATATGTTGGATTATGCCAATAAATTGCTTCAATTTGAATTTTTAAGTATTTTTCCTAATTTTCCTTAATTTACAGAATTTTCATAATTTCTATTTAATTTTTTTTAGTTGATTTATTGGGTTTTATTTGGTTTAGTTAATATAATTAAAGTAATTATAGTTAATTGATCTTAGTATATTAATTTTTTTTTTGTAAGGTTTTAGAATTTTGGTGTTAATTAGAGGTTTATGTAAATTTTAGGTATTTAATGGGTAATTATGCTAATTTCGAAAATTATGGTTAAAAAAATTATAAAATTTTAATAATTGAGGTTATTATTAAATGTTATTAATTTTAGAACTCAAATTATAATTTTGTGATTTTTATACTATTTTTATAAATATTTTTGAGTTTATGCCAAATTTGATTTTTAGGTTAAATAATATTTTTGGGAGAAAATTGTTGATTGATTAAATGTTTTAATTATATTAGGAAGGTTTATTTTGAGAAAATGAATTTTTGGCGTGATTAAATAATTTTAAGGAATTATTTTTAGTATTAATAGCACATTATGTAATTTATGTATTTTAGGGGTAAAAAAAAGTAATTTTACGCTAAATATAGTTAAATATATATTTTAATTAGTTTTATTAATATTTAAGGGGTTTAGACAATTTTTATAAATTAATTGGTATTTTTACCTAAGTAGTGTAAATTTTGAATATTAAATCCCAAATATTGTATATATATATAATACATTTTAATGGATTTTAAATTAGGGTATAATTATATTTTGACGAAGGAATACAAATTAGTTGTTAATTTTGAATAATTGAGATTTTATATATTTTTGTCTATTTTTAGTATATGTGTATGTGAAATACGTGTTTGAGAAATAAATATTATTAATTCTTGATATCTATTGAGTTATGATCTCGGTCGGGGTAAAATGTAGATTTAGGAGTCTGACTCGAGTGTGGATATTAGAAGTGCATTTTATGCAGGTCTGGTTCTACCTTTGGTAGAGAGATGTCCGTTTTACAGAGGAGACTCTGTCAAAATTTCGGTAGATGTCCTAGTAAAACGTGATATTCGTAAAATTTCTACCATTAGTTAGGTTATGTCCTGTCTATCGAGTCTTGTCCGGTTTTCCTTGAGTCAGCCTGGAATTTCATTGTTTTGTTGATTGTTGATTTCGATTCCATAACCATGTTTTAAAAGTCGATTCATTATTTTTTTTTCTTTTAGAGTATATCGGAGCAGAAGCCGTGAGACCGAGGCAGACGCGTGGTCGTTAGCCTTCACACTCATCTTGTAAGTCGATAGAATGATCTGTGCGTGTGTTTTAAATTAATAAATGTGTGCGCTCCTATTTTAATATTGATTATATGGTTTATTTAATTTAAGGCGGTTATTTAATATTTAAATGCATTTTACTTATTTAAAATCGATTTTGAGAAATTTTGGTAGAACGGGCTACCTGGTGGGCTTCACCAGGACTATATGCACATGGTAGAGATTGAGAGATGGATCCAAAATATATATGATTGGTAAATGTTAAACTGGGACGGGTGCCTCGGTTAAAGCCTTTGCTCTCGGGGACCGCCAATGATTGTAAGGTTGATAATGGACTGGGATGGGTGCCTCGGTTGATGCCTTTGCTCTCGGGACCGCCAGTGCCATATACTTGGATTAAGTGAATGACTACGGCTTGGTACCTTGGTTGATGCCTTTGCTCTCGGGGACTGGTAGTCTAGTTGGAATAAGTGGGCCCAGTTGGCCATGTAGATTTTGGGTTTAGGGTTCTACCGAGACTTTTTCAAAAAGCTATATTTATACATTATAAACTATTTTCACTACAAATATATATAGTTTTCAAAAAAGGTTTTCAAACCATACAACTCTTTTTATTGACTTACTTAGTGAGGTCTGATTCCCCTCAATTTATTTTTTTTTCAGGAGCTTGGGAGTTCGACCTCAGACTACCTCCATGCCGGGTTTCTTCTTCACCGACTATTTTATGTAGGTCATTGTAAGCTGTACTGTGTGTTAATCTAGGTTGCTACAGTAGTATATGTACTAAAGATTTGTATGGTTTAAACATAATTGTGTAATTTATTTGTGTAAACCACGCTTATGTATAGGATTTAAATTCAATTTATAATATGAGATGTTGAAACATATTTTTATTAATCAGTTGAATTTACGAATTTTGAGAAAAAATAGTTTGATAATATATTTTATTATTAATTAAAGTTTAAAATATGAATGGTTTTATTTCCTTTTCCTTTAGGCTTACTACCGGTTTCGGGGGCCTTATGCCTACCCATTCCCTAGTGCTGGTCATGCGCCCTCGGGTTCGGGTCGTGACAAAGTTGGTATCAGAGCATAAGTTCGATTAATTGTCTATGTCTGTCTCTCTATGTAACTACTACAACTTTAGGATTGATAATTATCTTTGAGATGTTCTTGTTTCTAATTTTGCGTTGCGTTAAATATTTTTACCCCGTTTTGAATTCAATTTTCCTTGTCTTCTTTTCAGAATGAGGCGTGTGCGTACCGACCCCGATGTCAATCCGACCCTTAGACTTGATGAGCAGTCTGTGCACGATGAAGCTCCCCTTCCTGCTCCACGTCGTAGGGGCCGAGGTAGAGGTAGAGGTCGAGCTAGGGTAGCTGTAGTTGAGATTCCTGATCAGCAGCCAGTCGAGCCTGAAGCCCTAGCTGTTGACCCCACAACCTTTACAGCTGGACTAGCAGGGATTAATCAGGGTCTAGCAGCATTGAATCAGGTGATGCCCCTTGTACAGCAAATGCTTCAGTAGAGGAACCAAGGGATGTCAGATACTGAAGCAGCACTTCTTTACTCTCAGATTGGTAGAGTTTCTTTTGATAATATGGGTGATGCCTTAGACTTTATTAATGTGATTGAGGCATGTACCAGAACGGGGTATACGGATTATCAGAGGATTATGATTGTGGAGTTATCAGTTCAGGCGGCAGCTCAGGATTGGTTTATGCAGTTGATTCAGCCGTCGATGCATGAGCTGACTTGGCCAGAGTTTAAGGATCGCTTCTTGAGATTTTTCTGTCCTCCAGCCACCAGAGATGCCTACAGGTGGCAGTTACTCCACATCACTAGAGGCGATAGATCAGTGGAGGACTATACCAGAGAATTTAATAAGTTATCCCGACATGCAGAGGATATCAAGAGGGACCCTTACAGAGCAGTGGAGCTATATGTTACTAGATTGGGACTCACTTTTATTGGTATGCGTACCGAGGGCCGCACTTTAGAGAGTGTGATTGAGGAGGCCCATTTGATTGAGAGGCGACATATCTACCAGGGCACCATGGTAGATCCTTATATGGTCGGGGGTAGTGGATATGGAGTAGCTTCCGGGTACCAGCAGCCAACATTTCACATAGGTAGTTCGAGCCAGTAGGCTGTGGGTAGTTCACAACAGAGTGGTAGGAGGTCCAGGACCCACCGGGTTGGTCGTCATGGTTATGCCATGAACAGAAGGAGTGGTAGAGTTCATAGATTCAGTATTGGAGTCAGCAGCAGCAGTAGTGGGCAGAGTTCCGGGCAGAGTAGTTCTGGGTCTGGAGCCAGTGCATGTGTGAGTTATGGACGATTTCATCAGGGCCCGTGTCACCTATTGTCGGGCGCTTGCTTCAGATGTGGGCAGATTGGACATCTTGCCAGAGCTTGTCCCCACTCCGGATATCAGCCACAGTACGTTCAAGGTTCATCTTCGTCAGTGGCTCAGCCCTACTATCTGATGCCTCAGCAGTATCGAGCGCTAGTACAGCCACAGTAAAGACCACCTCAGCCCATGAGTCAACATGGTCGAGGTTCAGTTGGTAGACCTAGCGGTCGTGGATTTGCACAGCCCTTGACATCTCAGCAAGTAGGTCATGGTCAGGCTCGAGTGTTCACTTTGACACCACAAGATGATCAGACTTCGAATGCAGTGGTAGCAGGTATTCTCTCAGTCTGTGCATGCGATGCTAGAGTGTTGTTTGATCCCGGTGCTTCACATTCCTTCATTTCTCCTGTGTTCACTTTGAGAATCGAGTGTCAGCCTTCTAGGTTGTCCTTTCCTCTATCTGTGTCGACTTCTCTTAGTGACGAGTTGGAGATAGATATTTTCTTTCCTTCGTGTCCGGTGATAGTTGATGGTAAAGAATTATGGGCGGACTTAGTATTGCTTGATGTGTTAGAATTTGACGTCATTTTGGGCATGGATTGGTTGTCAAGGTATTATGCTTCGGTGAATTATAGAGAGAAGGAAGTGGTGTTCAGAATTCCAAATGAAGAAGAATTTTGTTTCAAGGGTGAAAAGAGCTCCATGCCTCATAATCTCATTTTTGCCATTACAGCCTGAAAGATGCTTAGAAGGGGTTATCAAGGTTACTTGGCAGTGGTAAGAGATGTTGAGAAAGAGAATATGGCAATTGAGCAGGTGCCAGTGGTATGTGAATTTCTGGATGTCTTTCCTGAAGAATTACCAGGATTACCACCAGATAGAGAGATAGAGTTTTGTATCAATGTCATACCTAGTATGGATCCTATTTCTATACCACCCTACAGAATGGCACCAGCTGAACTATAGGTGCTAAAAGAGCAGTTGCAAGAGTTACTTGATAAGGGTTTCATCAGACCCAGTACATCGCCTTGGGGTGCTCTGGTGTTGTTCATAAAGAAGAAAGATGGTAGCCTTTGACTTTGTATTGATTACAGGCAGTTGAATAAAGTCACCATCAAGAACAAGTACCCACTTTCGAGGATCGATGATATGTTTGATCAACTTCAAGGTGCTACGTGCTTCTCTAAAATAGATCTGAGATCTGGGTATCATCAGTTGAGGATTAGAAGAGGTGATAAGCCCAAGACAGCCTTTCAAACAAGATATGGCCATTATGAATTCTTAGTAATGTCCTTTGGGTTGACTAATGCCCAGCAGCCTTTATGGACTTGATGAATCGGGTGTTCAGGCCATACTTGGACCGGTTTATGATAGTTTTCATTAATGATATCTTGGTTTATTCCAAGAGTGAGGCTGAGCATGTTGTGCATTTGAGAAGGGTACTTTAAACCTTAAGGGAGCACAGGTTGTATGCCAAATTCTCAAAGTACGAGTTTTGGTTGCATCAAGTGGCATTTTTAGGCCACGTGGTTTCTAGAGATGGCATACAGGTGGACCCTAAGAAGATAGAGGCTATTACAGAGTGGTCTAGGCCGACTACAGTTAAGGAAGTACAGAGTTTCCTGGGTCTAGCAGGCTATTACAGAAGATTTGTGAAAGACTTCTCTAGAATTGCTGCACCTTTGATAAGGTTGACCCAAAAGAGTGCTAAGTTTGTATGGACAGACAAATGCGAAGAGCACTTTCAGTTATTGAAGGACTTATTGACATCAGCTCCAATTCTAACTTTACCCTTTGGGAATGAAGGTTATACAGTGTATTGTGATGCTTCCAGAGTAGGATTGGGTTGTGTGTTAATGCAAAATGGCCAAGTTATTACTTATGCTTCGAGGCAGTTGAAGAAGCACGAACAGAACTATCCTACTCATGATCTGGAGATGGCAGCCGTGGTGTTTGCTTTAAAAATATGGAGGCATTACTTGTATGGGGTGACATGTGAGATATACACTGATCATAAGAGCTTGAAATATATTTTCCAGCAGAGGGACTTGAATCTGAGGCAGAGAAGATGGATGGAACTCCTTAAGGATTATGATTATTCTATTTTATACCATCCAGGCAAGGCGAACGTTGTTACAGATGCCTTGAGTAGAAAATCAGCAGGCAACCTTGCCCATATTAGCACAGAGAGAAGGCCCATTATCAAGGAGTTGCATGGGTTGATCGATCAGGGGTTGCAGATGAAAGTTACCTGAAAGTGCCTTTTTGCTCAATTCAGTGTACGATCAGTATACTTGGATCGGGTTAAGGCAGCTCAGAGTAGAGACCCACGGTTGTAGAGAATTATGTATGAAGTGCAACAAGGGCAGTCACGGGACTTTGTGATTGACAGAGAAGGTATATTACGGTTGGACACTAGGATTTGTGTGCCAGATGTTGATGACTTAAGAAAGGAGATTATGGAAGAAGCATATTTTTCTACATATAGTGTTCATCCAGGTTCTACCAAGATGTATCATAATCTGAAGGATATATATTGGTGGAATGGAATGAAGAGGGATATTGCAGAGTTTGTATCCAGGTGCCTGACTTGCCAGCAAGTAAAGCTTGAACATTAGAGACCCTCGGGACTGTTGCAACCTATGCCAATTCTTGAATGGAAATGGGATATGATAGCCATGGATTTCGTGACTGGGCTACCTCGGACTACTGGACGTTATGACGCTATTTGGGTGATTGTTGATAGGTTAACTAAGTCAGCACACTTTCTACCTATAAAGAAGACGTACTCTACTGATAGACTGGCGAGACTTTATGTCAATAGGATTGTTTGACTACATGGAGTACCTGTGAGCATAGTATCGGATAGAGGAGCCACCTTTACCTCAATCTTTTGGCAAGAGTTACACAAGGCCTTGGGTACCAAATTGGATTTTAGTACAGCCTTCCACCCTCAGACAGATGGTCAATTAGAGAGGACCATCCAGACGTTAGAAGATATGCTGAGGATGTGTGTAATGGATTTTGGAGGACAATGGGATTCACACTTGCCATTGATTGAGTTTTCTTACAATAACAGTTATCATGCTAGCATCGAGATGGCTCCATATGAGGCACTATATGGTAGGAAGTGTAGATCACCATTGTGTTGGGAGATTGGTAAAAGGCAGTTAACGGGACCAGAGTTGGTGCAGATCACTTCAGAGAAAGTTTCCATTATTCAACAGCGATTGAAGACAGCCTTCAGTAGACAGAAGAGCTATGCTGACCCTAGGAGGAAGGATGTATCCTTTATGGTTGGAGACATGGTGTTCCTGAAGGTGTCTCCAATGAGAGGAGTTATTGAGATTTGGCAAGAAGGGTAAGCTAGCTCCCAGATACATTAGACCGTTTGAGATTCAGTCTAGAGTGGGTGAAGTGGCGTATAGGCTGGTATTACCGCTAGAACTGTCGAGAATCCATCCTGTATTTCATGTATCCATGCTGAGGAAATACGTCCCTGATCCGTCGCACGTGTTGCAACCTCAAGCCGTAGAGCTTAACGACGATTTGACTTACGAGGAGTACCCGGTGGCGATTGTAGATCGCCAAATCCGACAGCTGCAGACTAAGGAGATACCGATGGTGAAGGTGCTATGGAGTAACCATTCCACAGAGGATTGCACTTGGAAAACTGAAGCTAAGATGCGAGTTTCTTTCCCGTATCTCTTTCCCTCTTAGCCTTGTAATTCTTCTTTTCTTTTTTTTCTTGAATTCGATGACGAATTCATATAAGGAGGGGAGACTGTAATATCCTATATATTTATTTAAATAAAGGGATTTTTTTATAGTATTATTAATAATTACTTATGCATTATATTATATATATATATATATATATATATATATTTAGGGTTAAATATTATTTTAGATGTGTGTATATTAAAATGACTTGTGTATATATAAGTGCATGTAGTGTATGTATATATATATATATATATATATATATATATATATATATATATATATATATACTAATAGTTACCTATACACACATACATGTATAATTATATATTATTATATATTAATAGTTTATAGTATTATATATATATATATGTATAGGTGAAGGGAAGTGGACCAAATCGAGACAACCAAAAACAAAAATAAAAGACAAAAGAAAGCTAAACAAAGAATAAAAGAAAGAAAGAAAACGAGAACAGGGAAGAAACTTCCCAACCCATCCCTGCAACCTTCCCTCTCTGTCCCTCACCGTCTCTTCCTTCTCCTTCACTGCGCCGTTCGTCCTGCCACCACTAGAACGCCATTGCCGTCGCGCCAAGCTGCCAAGGGAAGGTGTTGCTGCTACTGTTTCCTATTTTCTTCCTCTGTCAACTTCGATCCAAGCTGATCCGACGCCACCCAAGCTTCCCCAACTTCCCTCATCGTCTTAGGTGTCCGTCCAAGTCAAGAGCCGCCACTACAACTCACCTCCGGCGCCGAAATTGAAGGTTGAAGGTGAATTGCTTAGTGTTGTTTTTAGGTTGTTGTCAAGTTGTTTATGGTTGTTGGTCGATTTTGAATGTTGATTTTAGATTGTTTTTGAGTATATGTTGGATTATGCCAATAAATTGCTTTAATTTGAATTTTTAAGTATTTTTCCTAATTTTCCTTAATTTACAGAATTTTCATAATTTTTATTTAATTTTTTTTAGTTGATTTATTGGGTTTTATTTGGTTTAGTTAATATAATTAAAGTAATTATAGTTAATTGATCTTAGTATATTAATTTTTTTTTTGTAAGGTTTTAGAATTTTGGTGTTAATTAGAGGTTTATGTATATTTTAGGTATTTAATGGGTAATTATGCTAATTTCAAAAATTATAGTTAAAAAAAATTATAAAATTTTAATAATTGAGGTTATTATTAAATGTTATTAATTTTAGAACTCAAATTATAATTTTGTGATTTTTATACTATTTTTATAAATATTTTTGAGTTTATGCCAAATTTGATTTTTAGGTTAAATAATATTTTTGGGAGAAAATTGTTGATTGATTAAATGTTTTAATTATATTAGGAAGGTTTATTTTGAGAAAATGAATTTTTGGCGTGATTAAATAATTTTAAGGAATTATTTTTAGTATTAATAGCACATTATGTAATTTATGTATTTTAGGGGTAAAAAAAATGTAATTTTACGCTAAATATAGTTAAATATATATTTTAATTAGTTTTATTAATATTTAAGGGGTTTAGATAATTTTTATAAATTAATTGGTATTTTTACCTAAGTAGTGTAAATTTTGAATATTAAATCCCAAATATTGTATATATATATAATACATTTTAATGGATTTTAAATTAGGGTATAATTATATTTTGACGAAGGAATACAAATTAGTTGTTAATTTTGAATAATTGAGATTTTATATATTTTTGTCTATTTTTAGTATATGTGTATGTGAAATACGTGTTTGAGAAATAAATATTATTAATTCTTGATATCTATTGAGTTATGATCTCGGTTGGGGTAAAATGTAGATTTAGGAGCCCGACTCGAGTGTGGATATTAGAAGTGCATTTTATGCAGGTCTGGCTCTACCTTTGGTAGAGAGATGTCCGTTTTACAGAGGAGACTCTGTCGAAATTTCGGTAGATTTCCTCGTAAAACGTGATATTCGTAAAATTTCTACCGTTAGTTAGATTATGTCCAGTCTATCGAGTCTTGTCCGATTTTCCTTGAGTCAGCCTGGAATTTCATTGTTTTGTTGATTGTTGATTTCGATTCCATAACCATGTTTTAAAAGTCGATTCATTATTTTTTTTCTTTTAGAGCATATCGAAGCAGAAGCCGTGAGACCGAGGCAGACGCGTGGTCGTCAGCCTTCACACTCATCTTGTAAGTCGATAGAATGATCTGTGCGTGTATTTTAAATTAATAAATGCGTGCGCTCCTATTTTAATATTGATTATATGGTTTATTTAATTTAAGGCTGTTATTTAATATTTAAACGCATTTTACTTATTTAAAATTGATTTTAAGAAATTTTGGTAGAACGGGCTACCTGGTGGGTTTCATCAGGACTATATGCACATGGTAGAGATTGAGAGATGGATCCGAAATATATATGATTGGTCAATGTTAAACTGGGACGGGTGCCTCGGTTGAAGCCTTTGCTCTCGGGAACCGCCAGTGATTGTAAGGTTGATAATGGACTGGGATGGGTGCCTCGGTCGATGCCTTTGCTCTCGGAGACCACCAGTGCCATATACTTGGATTAAGTGAATGACTACGGCTTGGTACCTCGGTTGATGCCTTTGCTCTCAGGGACCGGTAGTCTAGTTGGAATAAGTGGGCCCAGTTGGCCATGTAGATTTTGGGTTTAGGGTTCTACCGAGACTTTTTCAAAAAGCTATATTTATACATTATAAACTATTTTCACTACAAATATATATAGTTTTCAAAAAAGGTTTTCAAACCGTACAGCTCTTTTTATTGACTTACTCAGTGAGGTCTGATTCCCCTCAATTTATTTTTTTTTCAGGAGCTTGGGAGTTCGACCTCAGACTACCTCCACGCCGGGTTTCTTCTTCACCGGCTATTTTATATAGGTCATTGTAAGCTGTACTGTGTGTTAATCTAGGTTGCTGCAGTAGTATATATACTAAAGATTTGTATGGTTTAAACATAATTGTGTAATTTATTTATGTAAACCATGCTTATGTATAGGATTTAAATTCAATTTATAATATGAGATGTTGAAACATATTTTTATTAAGCATTTGAATTTGCGACTTTTGAGAAAAATCAGTTTGATAATATATTTTGTTATTAATTAAAGTTTAAAATATGAATGGTTTTATTTCCTTTTCCTTTAGGCTTACTATGGGTTTCGGGGGCCTTATGCCTACCCATTCTCTAGTGCCGGTCACGCGCCCTCACGTTCGGGTTATAACAATTTTTCACTCATTTTAAATTAGTTATTGGGAGATATTTACTTCTTTTGTGGTCCTAATCGGATTAAACTAAGTTAATTATAGTCTAGTGAACTTTAAGGAAGTGTTTAGTTCAAATAAATTTCATAAAATTTTATAGAATTTATTTGTAAATTCAAAAAAATGTATTTGATTTAAATGAAAATTTTATAAAATTTATTTTTAATCCAACTTTTTAATTTTGTAAAATTTTGCAAAATTTAATTAATTTTTATTAATAAAATATGTTTGATTTAAATGAATTTGAAATTTATTAGCAAATGAATTCTATTCAAAATCATTGGAAAAGAAAATAATTTTTTCAATAAAAATGAACCAAATAAAGAGTAAATGAATTTGTGATAGATAATAAATGTGTTATATTTTTATTGAACAATCGTAAAATATTTAGAATACATATATAGGTAGCGGGATTTATTGTACGCCCAAATATTTGGCGACCACGACATTGTGTGGGCTCAAGGCCCACTAGAAAATATGAAATAGGTCATAAAGCCTACTCAAAGATAGAGTCACCACTCGGATAAAAGTCGGGACACACTGTACAGCAACTGAATCCCATAGAGGTTCCTAATAGCCATCATTAGATATTAGGTTCGGAAACTAGGTATGGGTTTTTAGAATGCCCACCCAACCTTGTGGTTAGCCTCTATTTGTATTTTATATTTTATTACCTTTAATTAGTTCCTTATTTACATTCAAAATTGCACTTGCCTCCATCCAATTTTCAAGTTTTACAATTAAGTCCAAGTTTGCAAATTAATTCAATTTCATGCTTTAAGTCCCAACATTTACCATAGTTAAACAAAAGAAATATAATTTACAACTATACATTCCAAATCAAGGGGAAAATAGATTAAGGATTACAATGTTTCGTACAAGAAATAGGTAAAGTAAATGGAAAATAAATAAAAAAAATAACCTGAAAATAAACAGAAGTAAAAATAATAACAAACACACAAATATTTAATTAAACAAGATAATAAAAAAATTGTATAAAAAAAACTAGAAATATAGAAATATGAAAATACATAAAAAAAATAAATTATGTGAAGATAAATATATAAGATTAAAAATTATCATAGGTCTAATAATTAAATATAATAAAAAATAAATAAATAAAAACGGAAAAGAAAACAAGTTAAAATGACAAATAAAAGGAATAAGCCCTTGTGATTAATTAAAGAAAACAAAATAAATAACAAATTATTTATTTAAAATAAAATAAAATAAAATAATATGACGAGGCACCCATGAGAGGCATCACCTGTAGCCATGGGGCGTCGCCTCAAATTGCCTCTATGCATGAAAAATGGGCTTAATTAAGATAAATAATAATAATAAAAAAATATGTAAAAATCATGCAAATACAACTAAAATTTACGTAAAAATTTGACTAATATACAACTTTTAACAAACAAAATATACAAAATTACTCTCATCATTCTACTGATGAAATGACTAAAAAATAAACAAATTCGGAGCACAAAAATCTAATTATATAAATAGTGCCAAAAAAAAAAACATGCATGAATATGAAATAGAATTAAAATCACGCAAAATTTTAAGTAACACATTAAACGGGAGCAAACAAAATAGATGGACATGTTTGTATTACTCTTCTGATGAAATGACTGAAAGGAAAAAAATTTTGAGCACAAATTTTTTTTTATGAATAGTGATATTGGTAATAGCAAAATGGAGAAAGGGACTTGTTAAAGTGGTGATAGTGGTGATCGCCTCTATCATGAGATGATGGCCTTTTGTCGTGAGGCAATCACCTCTGTCGTGAGGCGATTGCCTCATTGCAAAGAAGTGGGGACTCTTCGCAGAGATGATTGTCTGACCAGCAAACACAGACAACTCTCGCATGCAATAAACTTAGTTTTCAAATAAGCAATAATGTCATGACCCAAACCAGGGGCCATGATCAGTGTTAGGGAACGAGAATTTTTTCAAATCTGGAACCCATAGCAAGCTTCAAAAATAAAAACATGTAATAAATAAAATATTGCTGAGGTCTGAAAAAGAAGACTCTCTTGTAAAAATATCAACTGAGGGGAGTCAAACCTCACTGAGTGAATTGTTATAATATATATACACGCATCTCTTATATGTCAAATGCAATCAATCATATGTATATAATAAATATATATGCAAGCAATTCACATGGATGCTGAAAATCACTTTATTTCATGATATTGAAAAATATAAGTTTTGAAGGATTAAATAGAATCCTAAATGATCGCAACTTCAATTAACAATAGAAATCACTGTAGTCATACTGGCTCACTTAATTCCAAATAAATTCACTTAATCCATATGAACAATAGACTGGCCTCGAGACACTAAGTCGACCGAGCTCCAGCAGTTTGACTGTCAGTGTGATTGACCCCGAGACACTAAGTCAATCGAACTCCAGCAATCACACCCTTAATCACATCAATCTTAATCATATCAATCATGTCATATTTTCCTCAAATAAGTTAATAATTTAACCCTACGATCTATTGCACCGATATGTACTCGATCTTAGTGCTGCCCACTAAGTAGCACGTTCTATCGATATCCTTTATTTTAAAAATAAACCATTAATATACTAAAACATGCTAGGTATATTTATTGAAGATAAAACATGCATTTATTTAGAAATATATTAAAAGTATAATAAAAATATACCAAAAGTATACTAATCAGTTATTAAAGCAACTTATGAATAAATTCAATTAAAACATGTAATCTAAATGCAATGTATATATAGAATAACAACTCATAGGTATTTGCTTCTCGAGACTGATTTGATGGGCCCGGTCCGCTAGGCCTTGGTCTCGATGCAACTAAACAATTAAAATAATCACGAAAAATCAGAATAAATTTCTAACTTAACTTCTAGAGACTCGATCTAGAATTACTAAACACGACACAAAATTGATCCGATGTTATATTTTATGAGAATTCTACCAAAATTTCGATAGAACTTCTTCTGCAAAACAGACATCTCTTTACTAAAAAGTAGAGCCAGTTTTGCAAGAAAAATATACTTCAAATATAAAAATTCACACGATCCTCGGTTGGGACCCCAAACTACGAAATTCCCCAATCGAGGTTCACAACTCATCAAAATTCAAATAATAATATAAATATACTAAAAATCAAATATTCACACAAATATCTTCAAAATAGCAAAATATTACATATTTAACATTGAAACACCAAAAATAATTATTTTCTCAATAATTACTTAAAAATCCCAAATAATAATATAATATTATTAAAAATCCATTTTTCCAATAATTACAAAATTAATAATAAAAATTCATTTTATAAATCCAAATAATTTAATTAACCCAATAATATAACAAAAATTTATGAAAATCCATTTTATTACCAAAATAATTTATAATATATTATTTGAAAACAATTTTCAAAAATTAATTTTTAATTAGTTAAAAATAGAAAAAAATTTGTAAAAAAATTATTTTAGCACCTCAATTAATATTAAAACCAACTAAACATAATATTTAACTAAAATTACCACAAAATTACACAATTAATCCTAATATACAAAAATACACATAATATACTAATATTACTCAAAAAAAATTCAATAAAAATTATATAAATACATAAAAATTATTTTCTCAACATATATCTCATTATTATCAACAAAAACATATAATTAACCAACAATTTCTACCAAAGTATATATTTAACCTAATTTTTCAAAATTGACATAAACTAAAAAAAATTATAAAAATTACATAAAAATCACAAAAATTATAAACTCAACTCTAAAATTAATAACAATTAATAATAACACCAAAAATCACAAATTTATAATTTTAATAATTAATTTACGAAAATTAATAAAACAATAATAAAATATTTCAAAAATTCACAAAAATCAAAATAAATTCCAAAAATCACACAAAAATTCATGGAGGTAGATTAAGCTACTAGAATGAACATTTGTAAAGGAATTTTATGTGAATCAACCATTAACAACCTAAAAAAAAATTGAACCCTAATGTACCATAAACTAAAAATCACACAACACCCATTCAAATCGAGATTTCAACCAAAAGGGAGCTTGGATTCACACTCACTCGCACGAAAGGAAGAGAATGAGATCGGCAGTGAGGAAAATGGTGGCAGAAATGGCGAAGAATAGAGGAGAGCTCAACTTTCAGCTTCTCCCTATTATTGTCGTTCTGCAGCTCACCGAAGAAGGAGGAGGCGGTGATGATAGCAGGAGATAGGCGGCGAGGGTAGATGTTGGAGACGCACTCTGAACGGCAGCGGAGGTAGGGGAGAAGCACAGTGTATATATGTATATATGTTTGCTTGTTTATGTGAATATATGTTTATATATATGTATATATTACTTTATGTTAAAAGTATATATATTATAATATTATATAATGTAGCATTAAATCTACACCACACAATATATATATATATATATACACACACACTCACACATATAATAATAAACACACACATGCACATAAACCCTAATAATTATAATATATAATTATAATACCTAAAATAACAATACAAATAAATAAAATAATTTATTAACAAAATAAATAGGGAAATTTGGTAAAACAATAATAGAAATAATAATATTATAACAATCATGCAAATTAATCAACCAAAATAATATATTTACGTAGGAAAATTTATTTAAACATAAAATAATAATAATTAATCATAAAATAGTAAAATAATTAAATTAATTTTTTTTAATTTTTATTAACACTGCATATCTCATTTTAAAATAAAATAAGATAAAAATATAGGTCATTACAAATAACCAGTGTAAATGAACAAGACTTAAAATGAAATAAGAACTTTTCTCAAAATGGTTGGCCCTTAGAAATAGGTATGGACTTGATTTTTGCACACCCAAATGCAAGAACAACCTTTTCCTATTCAAAATGAACTCCCAATTTTCTTCTCTAATCTCTTTCTTTTTTTTTTCTCCTTCTTCTGCACTCCTAAGTTTTTTTTCCAACTCTCTATGAACCTCTCTCTTAAGAGTTTTTCTAGCTCTTCCCCTGAGAAGCCCTCTCTCTTTCTACCTCCTCCCCTTTTTTTCCTTTCTTTTTTTCCCTTTTTATCTCAACCTTCACCCATGCCCCTAGGTTCCCATACCATCATGAGCTTCTATAACCTTTTCCTCCTCCCAAAAAATCTCTTCCTCATGCCAAAATCAGGTCTTGAGGGTGTGGGGCTTACACCACTTGACCACAATTGCTGCAGTGGCATTAAATGTAACTGCAAGTGCCTTGCCACAAAGGTAGCATCACTGCAATGAGGCAATCGCTTCAGTGGCTTCTGCCACAGAGGCGAACGCCTCTTTGCATAGAGGCAGCGCCTTTTTGGCCCTACTCTGCGTTGGGCCAAAGCAAATTTGGGCCTCTTTAGTCAATTTTGGGTGATTTGGGCTAGGTTTTTTAGTCTTCAGGCACTCAAATTCATTTCCAATTAAAGATTCGAGCTTCATGCTTGTATCCAAACTTTGCATTCTCATCATTGAGGCTTTGATGTGAGCCGATCAAACCGAGCACCTGCGGTCCTCCTTCTGATCCATGGGCCAATTGGACCTGGTGTGTACAATATATTTTACAAATTTAATGTTTATATGCAATTATATATGTATAGATAAAAATCTCCATTAAGATAAAATTTAGAAGTTCACTCACAAAGTAGAAAAGAAAAATACAATAACAGCAATTACAAATTTTCAAGATGTTTCCAGGAGTTCTTGAAGATGTAAAAGCTAGATTCTTGATAAAAACATGCTTCACTTCCGAGTTCTGATCACTTCACTTCCCAATACATGCTACTAACAGATGGTGAAACAAATACATTATTAAACAAGAAAAACTAGTTGCAGAAACACACCAGGCAAACATATTTATATTAAGAGCAAATACATGCGTTAATGTCTTAAGCTTTTCGACACACATCTCCATCGCATATCCATCCCTCCTGTGTACCCTTTTCATCATCTTCCTGTTTCTTCAAAGCACACTTGGGATGGAGATCAAAGTCACATGTCTTGCAACAGAAAGACCACCCACGTCCCATCTCATTACAGCCATCGCATCCATATCCATTTCGTTTAATGCGTATAAGCTCATGTTCTGGATGCAGTTCATGTTTCACTTTCTCAGGCCACCCTTTTGCTGTTTCTTCCATTTCTTCATTTAGTTGATTCAGACGATCTTCACTGAATGGATAAGCATCTGCACCGTAATCTGTTATGTGTTCTCTAGCCTCTTTGGTTGCTGTCTTGCCACTTGAGCTGATTGCTATTGCTGTAGGGATGCCCTGTACTTTGAACTTTCGTTGCAGGGTTGTCTTCCTGACATCACCAAATGGAAGGGCTAACCATGGCATTTCTGAGTAGAATTCATCGAACGAGGATTGATCGCGATCACTTGAAATGAACACTATCTCAAATGCATTATCTTTTGCTTTAATTTCATGGTATGCATCAATTAGCTTCGGCATAAAAGCACGACATGGAGGGCACCATTTTGCCGAGAAATAGAGGATTATGTTCTTTCCAACTAGTTCAGACACGGGTACCTAGCCAAGTACAAACCATAAAATGTTCAAGTTACAAAAAAGTAACACAAAGCTCTGCTTCAGTGGTACTGGCATCATCTCCAGGATTCTGAGTTTACGAGTTAATTCTATACAGTAGCAGAAGAGGAACAAAGGATTGTTTACCTTGGAGCCGCTCTTATCAATGACAAAATCTTTATCTCCATGGACCAAAAGGGACTCTAGTGTCTGTGCTTCAAGTTTTGCCTTCTCAATCTCAGCAAGCTCAACAAGCTTCTCTGGTGTAAATGGGTAGGCTTCAATACCGTGATCTTCAATAAGTTCAGCTACATTGTGATTCAAAGTCTTGCCATCTTCCCCAATTATGACAACAGTAGGAAGGTTACTGAGCTCAAAGTAACGTACTAATCTTTCGCGACTCTTGTCCTCAAATGGCAATGCTAACCAAGGCATTGATTCAAGACTTTGTTTGAAGTTATTCTCATCAGAGTCTATAGATATCAGCACTACCTCAAACTTCTCTCCTTTTTCCTTGAGCTTCTTATACATCTCCACAAGTTTTAGAGTAAACTCGAGGCACGACGGGAGGGATTGCACTGCGAAGTATAAACCTACCATTTTCCCTTCAAGCTCAGATACTGGAATCTGCCAATGCAAATAGATAAATGCTGCTCAATTATAATGATCATCTGACAGATACTAGCAATAAAAAACTGAAAATTTCTACCTTAGTTCCTTCTTTAGTGACCAGAAAATCGCGCGAGCTTGTAACTAAGATAGAGCTCAAAGTCTGATTCCTCTTAGCATTCTCTTCTTCCTGTCTAAAATGCTCAACTCGTTCAAGAGTGAACGGATAGCCCTCTGCTCCATACTCTCTGATGAACCTGACACCCTGATCAGAAGAAACCTTTCCATCGCCATCCAGAATCACAAGGTTAGGAATTCCCCTCACTTTAAACAATTCTTTGAGGCGACTTCGGGTTCCCTCATCAGAAAAAGGAACAGCAAGCCAGGGCATTTTGGAGAAATAAGCATTGAAAGATTCATCATCTCTATCAGAAGAAATGAAAACTACTTCAAAGTCGCCTTTCGATGAGAGCTCTTCGTGGACTTCCACCAATTTCGGGGTGAAATTCCGGCATGGACCGCACCATGATCCAGAGAAATATAATCCCACAATCTTTCCAACCAAATTGCTGATCTTAACCTATATATATATATATGAATATGAGCATATATCAGATATCAGTCAGACTCAGATGATCCTGATCCTGATCGAGTTCAGTTCATCTATAACTACAACATTCAAGAAGCAAACTTATGAAAATTCAACAAGAAACATCACTGAACATTTCTTTTTGTTATTTTACCTACAACCCAAGAAAAAAAAACCAAGAAACCAGACTTTTCAACAATTTTATGCAAATTCAGGTAGAGAAAACAAGAAAGGCTGTGAAAAAAAAAAAGAACCTGATCACCGTTGCTGCGGATTAGAAAATCCCTATCTTCTGATGAGAGAAGTGATAAGAGATCATGAGAAACCTGATCACCATTAACAGTCTCAGTAGCCATTTTTTCTTTGCCTTGTTTCTTGACTGCAACTCTCTTCCTGCTTCTTGTTTTTTCTGTTGGCTACAGAAACAATAAAATATATATAGAGAGGTGGACTTGACTTAAAGCAGGAAATTATATTGTTTTTTCCGTAGTATTTTCATATATTTGTCAAGTCCATAGACTTAGAGGCTAAGAATTAGATTCCGAGTCATTTTGATTTTCTATCGTTTATTTCATTTTGTTTTTTCCACAAAAGTGTAGACGTTTATCAGATTGGTGAGTTGTAAACACATAGCCGCATATCGTGCAATTTCTTTTTTTTACAAATTACAGTTAATATCATAGCGGTAAAGAGGGTAAATCTATCTAAATTTGAACCGACTATTACACTCATCAAATACTAGAATCTTAGGCTCAAATGACACAAGGGTGGGTGGATATTCCCTTACACTATGCATGACAATTGACAACCATAGAGAAAAGGGTAGTGAATGATTTTTAAAGGAATGAACGAAAGGGAAAATGAAGGGAATAAAAATTATAAATTTTGTTGTATTTAATAATTTAAAATTAATTAATAAAAAAAATATAAAAAAATATTTAAAAGAAAAATAAATCTTTAAATTATAATGTGTTTTGAAATTAAAATATCTTATATTTCACTTTAACAATTTTACCTTATAAAAAGAGAATAAGAGGAAATATTTTTTTTTCACTTTTATCAACTCTTAATAGCTAAATAACACAATATCTAATTCTCTTATCTTTCCTTTATATTCTCCTCAATTTATGCATAGAGGAGACAGTGACTAAAAGCCACACCACCCCATCTACCTTGTATCTGAATGGCACAAAATCAATTTTCAACACCTTAAGTTTTTAGATTCATTGCATTGAGCTATTAAATTCTAATTGTATTTTATTAAATTCTCATATTTTTATATTTATTGCACATATTAAAGACTTTTTTTAAAAAAATTTATGCCTAAATTTCTGTTCACATGTCAATTAAAGACTTTTTTTTTAACTTTTCTTTTGTCAATTTAGTCCAATTAAATATCATTTCAAAAGGCATTATATAATTTTCATTAAAAATAGTTTAATCAATTAAAAATTTTTATTTTTATTTTTATTTAAATGCATTTAAAGAAAATTTTATTTTTTCATTTCAAATTAATTAAAAAGCTTTAATTTATTTTTTATGTTAAAAAATATTTTTAATAATAATTGAAAATAGCTAAAAAGTACACTTTTATTAAAAAAATTTATTTAAAATATCAAAAATAAAAATGTTTAAAATAGTACTAAACATTTTTTTTAACTTTTTTATATCTTTTATACTTAAAAAATAGTTAATGGTGAGCAAAACTTTCTTTTTTAATTATTAGTATTGAAATATTGTCAGAAATAATACTTATTTTTTTACCAATTTCTACCAATAGAAATTAAAAAGTTCATATTCTATATTTAAGGGTTGAGACAAATGTATCAAATTCAAGCTTTTCACTTCATAAAGTGAAATTCTACCATTGGATACTTTATATCTAATTATAATATACTTATACTTTATTAACTTTATTAAGTGTCGTAAATATAGTAAAGTATAAAAACATTTTTAAAAGTTAATATTTTTGTTGAATTTTAGTATGTTTAAAATAATTTTTATCAAATAATAATTATGAATTTTTTCAATATATACTTAATCATTATTAACATATTATTTACCTATTAATGATAAAATAACAAAATTTAATAATTTGAAATAAGAGATATTTTTACCTTTAAGCTAATATTTAAATTAAAAAAATATTAGTTTAATTTTTTTTAATTTATTAATGATTTTTTAATGAAAAACGTGCAACAAATTTGTAAGTTGTTATTTAATTGTATTAAAATGACAAAAAGAATTTTAAAGTTTGACAAATTGATTTTTTATAATAAGTTTATGGATAAAATACTTAAAACAAGTATTTAATGTGTGTAAAAACAACAATATGAGGGCTTGAGACAATACATTTAAAGTTCAACGGTTTAATGTAATAAAGCTCAAAAGTTTAAGGACTTAAATATGAATTTTTCCAACACATTAATGTAAAACATTTAACTTATATGTTAGGCTCTTGCTACGATGCAACTATTTATACATATTCAATCAGTGATTTTACCTTCAATATTAAGTTTCCTACCCTCAATTCCAAGTACCAGTAACTTGTTACTTATTTAAAAAAAATTATAATTATTGTGTATCTCATAAATTTTAATCTATTACACTATTTCATTTATGATATTTGAAAAAATATTTATTCATCTCTGACATTTGTAACAATTAACACTCATTAGTTTTTTGTAGGAATGAAATAGTATATGATTTTGCAAATGTCATGGATGAATTAGTATTTTTTCAAATGTCAGAAATAAAGTAATGTAATAGGTTAAAACACAGGGATACACAGTAATTATCCCAAAATAATAATAATAATAATAATAATAATAATAATAAGGGGAAAAGTCTAATTTGCCCCCTAGGTTTGTGACCTAGGAACACATTTGACCTCATGTGTTTTTTTTTTTTGCCCAATTGAAACTCGACATTTCAAAATCAACTCAAAAATACCCTCGTTGTTAACTAAAGACTAACCTCTGTTTTCTGTAGCCTACATGGACATTATAGTCAATCAAAAGCTGGCTACATGTTACTCATGGGTCCCACATCAACTACTAAAGAAAGCTTACCACATATTGTCTTCTCAAGCATTTCATCAAACCATTTACTTGCATTTCATCATCCCACACTTAACTTGCATAAGTAGAACTCTATTAGCCATATACTTATCAATATCAAACCCATTACTCAACATATAATTGAGCACTCTCTTAACTCATAGGATAGATATTAATCCTATACAAGCACTAACCAATGTATCATAAGTACTACTACCCACTTCATACCCATCATCAAGCTCAAGTATCTATCTCTCACCACCCTTTTAGGTAGACTTCGCATTATTGGCCAAACGTGTACAGGCATAATCCAAAGAGTAAACAAATAGAAGAGATAAAGCAACATCAACTCCACCAGAAGCCAAGTTCCCAGCAAACCACTTCCAGTAGCCATCTCTATCCTTCTTGAAGTTAAACAATCTCTTAAAATAATCTTTGAATACAAGGTTCAAAGCCTGCATGGAAGTATCTGATAATATTAGTAGTGTTTCTTTTCTGAAGAGAAATTATACCCTCATATTTGACAGTTCTTGCAAAGCAGTCAGTGTTTCCCTTGTATAGTTCACTTAGTTGACTAGCCTTGATCATCTCATCATGATTTTGAATTAAGAGTTTAACTCGCTCAATTAGAGCAGCTGCAGTCTTTGAGACAATAGTTGAAACTCCACCTATAAGGAAATCAATTGTAAAGCCTTTAGCACTTTTCTGAAAAGGTAAATGTATAAAGACTTATGAGACAGGTGAGACAACAGTTAGGCCAATGCCTTTAAGTGCAGGATGCAAGGGGTCCCGAAGACCATTGCCATACAAACTAGTCATACTATAATTTTTGGTTTGCATATTTGGTGAAATCTTACTAACAAGCGAGGACTGACCCTCTATTTTCTGAAACACTAATAATATTGTGATCCATTTTCCATTTTTGCAACTTATGATGGTGACCAGAGAGGTCATCGATAAAGAAGAGAATCCATTGTTACAACATATTTGGTCAAATGCCTCTTTATACCTTCCATGAAGAACTAACTTCTATATAAAAATGACTAGGAGGTCAGTCCTTGCTCGCTCATTATTTCTGCATCTACATCGATCTCAATTTTTGTAGGTTTATGCTTAGGCCTTGGCCATGCCTGTAATCCTCGATCTAGCAAATAACACTTCTTTGTAACAAATGGATTCCTCCATTTTTTTCTATTGAAAGAAAAGTAATACAAAGAGAATACATTTATCTGGTTAATAACCTTGTAATTTATTGTAAAAGATAAAATGTTTGGCCTTCAGGGTCCTCTCTCTTTAATCTCAAAACACCTAACCCAAACCTGAACTTGAAATGTTACCTAACCAACAACTCAAACAAAAAGAATCCGGAGCTCTGTCAAATGAATTAGAAGTCCAACAGGCATCGAAGCTGAAAGGAACAGAGGTGCAAAAATGGTTTTGATTGGAAGAAAAACACATTATATGTAGTTGATGTAGGATCCACACATAACATATAAACAACTTCTGATTGGCTATAATGTTCATGTAGGCTAGAGAAAATGGAGGTTGGTCTTCAGTTAATGACGAGGGTATATTTGAGCTTATTTTAAAATGTCGAGTTCCAATTAGGCAAAAATAACACATAAGGTCAAATGTGTTCCTAGGTCACAAACACATAGGGCAAATTAGACCTTTCCCCATAATAATAATATCCCACTTCTTCCTCAATAATCACAAATTGAGACCCAAAAAATATAAAAATGAGTCATTCTATAGTACAATCATTTGTATCTATACAAATGAATTTAGAGTCGTTAGATTACTATTTATTTAATTATAGTCATTGATATATTTTTATAGGTATTAATACATATAAATAATCAACAGTTATAATTAAATAAAAATTAATCCAATGATTCTAATTTCATTTGTATAGATACAAATGTTTGAACCTTAACAAGAGCCTATAAAAATTAAAGTTTAAAAGAAGAAGAGTTAAAAACCAAACCAATCCCCAGTAATGGTCGCTTCCACCACTACCACCACTATCATAGCCCTTACCTCCTACAAAGCCCACATTCTTCCTCAACAATATCCAAGCCTTACTCTTCCTCTTAATTAACTTTCAAATTCAATAAATTTACAACTTGCCCTTCCTGAAAGAGATTTTCTGTGTCTTGACCTTGACTAAAGAGGCAACAACTGATGTGAAAATGGTGGAAAATGATGAGTCTGACCTTGCTTTATGGAAATGTCCTTATTCTTTTAGAAGGTTTGGTTAATTTGGGGGGAAATATGTTCCTGAAACTTTAGTGTATGCTCTTTCTAAGCTTGAATCTGCTTTC
This sequence comes from Mallotus nudiflorus, assembly GCA_947683625.1. Classification (NCBI taxonomy): domain Eukaryota; kingdom Viridiplantae; phylum Streptophyta; class Magnoliopsida; order Malpighiales; family Euphorbiaceae; genus Mallotus; species Mallotus nudiflorus. Next base: position 6,085,461 of record CANTUR010000075.1, on the reverse strand, counting down.
AATTGCCTCAAGGATGACCTTAACTTTCAGGTATATATTTTTTCTGGTTTGGTTCGGCATTCTGCATTTTTTTGGGAGAATCTTGCTTACACTGGTTATATTACACCTAGTGGTAGAATTTAAAACATATCATTTAAATACAATACAATTAGTTGATAAAAAAATTGACACGTGTTTTATCTTATAAATCCTACCATTGAGTGTATATACACCCAGTGTAGTGTAGATAAAATTATTATTATTATTATTTTTGGTGTTGGACATTTCAATGTATTTTTCCATTTAGGTTCCTTTTATTTTGATTGAAATGATTTTTTTTGAACCACAATTGAAATTATTTCAATTCTGTCAAAGTTTGTTTCTCTCTAGCAGCTTTCAGTGCATCGCATTTTGGGCCTTGAGGCTTATTGTTAAGCTTTATTGATTATTTAAAGTTTCTTTTCCATAAGGGTATCCCTTCTTCTTTCGTGGTTTAAGGTCTTTGACTTGTATTTTATTTAATAAATTTATTTTTAATTTTTCCTATTTTCCAAAAACATGACAGAAACAATAAGATTCCTCCAAGGAGTGAGGAAGTAATAATTAGTGCTATAAGGATTATCTTGATCAAATCTTGATGGTGCACTACTGCGACCATATGAACCACTTGTACTCTTGCATTAATAAAAGGCTTAATATATACGCAACCCCTGAACTTGACATTTTTTGTCGCTTTAACAGTTAAACTTGCACTTTTGCTATATGAATACCTCAACTTGCCAAAAACATAACTTTTAAACCACTTTGTGCACATGTGGCATGGAACATGATTTTAAACTCCCAAGAGCGCATAACTACACAAAGTTCACCCGAGAATTCAACTTCTTTTATTTTTAGTAAAGAGAAATGTCTATTGTCCAACTCAAACTGTAAAACCAAAATTACAAAACCATGAAATAACTACTCATATATTCTCCACCACCTATCCAACACCCAATTCTAGGACTGTAATTAGACAATGAACATAAAGAACTCCAAATGTAACCACTAATTAAACATTTTAAGAAAATAGAATAGTAGCATAAAATGTCCTTAATAGTAATTATAGAACTTGGGGAACCCAAGATTCATTTGCCTTACTTCTTGGCAGCAGACTTTGTGACCTTGGCTCCAGTTGGTGCCTTCTTCTCAACACGTTTGATAACAACCATAACAACAGTCTAGCGCATGTCTTTAACAGTAAAATGACATAATTGAGGGTACTCAAAGAAGGTCTCAACAACCATAGGCTTGGTTGTAATCATCTTGACAAACCCAACATCACCATTCTTTAAAAACTTGGGTCATGTCCTAAAGAACATCCAAAAATGACATAAGTGAATAACTACCTTGAAATTAAAGGAATAAAACCTAAAGAAATCATAACACAAGCAAATATTACCAGTTGTGAAAGACATTTAGTAGCATGCTTATGGATAACAGAAAATCCCTTATGAGTACTTGTATCAAAGGTTGTTAACACTTTGAAAAATGAGTGGACCGTTGGCCATCTTGATGGCTTAGTTAGGCATGGATCAAGACTTGTAAGCTCATTTTATTGCACTGTGTTAAATAGATTCAAAGCCATAAAAAATAAGTCACACCTTAAAATCATTAAACTTTAAATCGACTGGAAAACATAAATAAAAAATATAAAGAAACTCAATTGGCTCTTTCATCAGATTTTGGAATCAAAGTATTTTAGGCATACACCTTATCTGCCTCTTGCTTAGCCTATACAAATAGAATAAGTCAAAAAAATTCCACCTAAATTATTTGACAATCAAAACCATATTGTTCCTTCAGTTACCAAAATGCATGACACATAATTTAATCATAGACAACCAGGACTTTTAACTCAACTAAGCTAATACTTATGGGTTTCAACTCAATAAAGCTCATTTCCTATAAAAACATAACAAAAAGGACAAGAGAGAGAAAGTAACATGAAAAGAAATAAGATCAGAGAGTGAAATACCAGCAGTTGAATGTTAATGCCACGACAAAGGATCTTTAATGGGAGATTAAACAAGGAGCCATTCAATTCAACTCCTGATTTGTTGGTGCCTCTAACTACACAAACATTACTCTCTCTACCACTATAAGTCAGGCAAACATGCCAATTGCTTCCAAGAAGGTGATGCAAACAACTCAGTTTGTTGATTGATAGTTTCCACTGTTACAAGTGAATCTGACTTTACTACCAGTTTGTTTACGCTCAAACGTTGAGCCAAGCGAAGTCCTAAGAGAATGCTCTATAGTTCCAATTCCAAAACTGAGCAAACTTCAAGCCCTTGCATAAAACCCACTTACCTGTGTGTTCCTAAAAAAGACCTTTAATGCCAGCTTTCATCGAAGTAGTCATACAGCTTCCGTTCACATTCAGTTTGCAAAAGCAAACATAGAGATGGCACCACTTCTGCCATTAATCCAACAAAAAAAAACCTAAATTTCAAATTATAGTATTATTTGAATAGAACCTAGAAAATCCCTAAAAAAAGAATGAAACCTAGAAAAAAAATCAAAATTTTATTTAAAAGATTGGCCACCTCATTAAAAAGTTACAGTAAAGAGTTATCGCTAAAAGGAAAAAATTAGAAACCCCAACCTTATATTTTTCAATAAAAACAACCTTAAAAAGGTACGATTTTTGGTGGAAGGGGATTAAGAAGAACAAAGAATAAAGGTTACAAAAGAGAAAGAAAAACAAAAGGATGGTGAATTTTATTATAAGAGATCTGGAATATACTAGAATAGGGAAAAGGAAATGGGAAAAATGACAGAGTTGCAGAGGCAGAAGAACCAATGAGGAGAAGGCGTAGGAGGAGATGCTCAACTGGTAATTAATAATGGCAGTCAATATAAGATTGTAACTCAAGTATATTTAGTCGACAGAAGATTATAACTCAATTGAAAATTAGGATTTGAAATTTGGGGATAATTCTTCTTTTAACTTTTATTTTTCTCAATTCAATTTTAAGCTTTTTTATTGTTAACTAATGTCACGTGTGATAACCCATATTAGTATCCTATTATAATAAGGGATATATTCCCCCAAAGAGGAAGATTACTTGAATAAGAGGAAAGCTCAATAAGGAAGTCTCCTCCTCAACTAAATAGGGCAATCCTACAAGACTAAGGAATCATATTCCTAAGAGGTTTGAGCAATATCTTCTCTAATAAATACATCTCATGACATCTCATGTCATTCATGCTCTCATCATACAACATCATCAAGACATTATTCCATCACCTCATCATCACAAGCAATCATCCTTTGCTCCTTTATTCTTTATTCTTTACTTTATTATACCTATTCACTTTATTATATTTTTTCCTCATACCATTACTGACTTAAGCTTCGGAGTGTTTATGGGGGAAACCCCTCCCCTTTATCCATTTTCCTCGTCAATGCAGGTTCCACAAGTAAAAATATTAATTCAGAGATATCAAGTGGCGTCGTCTGTGGGAAAAAGATCAAATTCAATTCCGAATTATCTTTACTTGTTTGGAATCTAGCTTGATCATTCAAGGAAAGTGGCCAAATCAAACTTCTGATCGTGAAAAATTCCAATTTAGTCATCAATAATAAATTCAGATTAAAATGTTACAGAGATTATTCTTTCCTATCATTACTACAAAATCCACTCCGTATTGCAAGGTTACAACAGTGGAAGGAGCAATAAAAGAAGGGGTAACGATAAAACGCTGCATAAGGTTTTACAAAATTAAGATTCTATGGTGGTCTGTCTAAGTCCGAACATTAAGGATTCCGGACATCTGAGTCCGAGCATCAAGGATTTCGGACATCTGAGTCCGAGCATCAAGGATTCCGAACATCTAAGTCTGAAACATTAAGGATTCCGGACATCTGAGTTCGAGCATCAAGGATTCCGGACATCTAAGTCTGAGCATCAAGGATTTTGGACATATGAGTCCGAGCATCAAGGATTCTGGACATCTCAATCCGAGCATCAAGGATTCCGGACATCTGAGTCAAAGCATCAAGGATTCCGGACATCTGAGTCTAAACATCAAGGATTCTGGACATCTGAGTCCGAGCATCAATGATTCCGGACATCTGAGTATGAGCATCAAGGATTCTGGACATCTGAGTCTGAGCATCAAGGATTCCGGACATCTGAGTCTGAGTATTAAGGTTCCGGACATCTGAGTCTGAGCATCAAGGTTCTGGACATCTGAGACCGAGCATCAAAGAGTCCAAGCATTCGAGTCTGAACATATAGATTTTAAACTACGTACAAGGTGCCAAGGAGTATAATATACTCAAAACTTAGACAGCAACATAGACGTTCTTGGATATTCAAATTACATCAACACCACAAATTAAGGAGAGAGCTTCAGATACTCCATAACAACTAGACAATTTCAACGATAATCTCGGAGCTGTATATATACAAAATGTCAATAAATTGAGCACACATAAACTTAGGCAGCATTTTCAAAAGACAAGGTCATTCAAGCAACAATTGAAGTAAACAACGAATATAAATATTCATGAATTCAGAGGGACAAGAGTACATCAGGAGATAAGTTTCTCTTGATATTATTTAATTTATTTATTTTCGCATCTTATTTATTCTTATATGAATATTCATAGTTCGTCACATAAGTACGCTTACATATCTACACATAAATGCTCGTTCATATATACATGATTATCATTCTGTAATATCCCGTGTTTTTTTAAAATATTTTTACACTGTACCGGGATATACAGTGTCAATAATTTTTATGCATTATACGATATTTTTATGAGTTGATATGTATTTTAAACCTATTTTAATTACTGTCTATTATTTTCAGTATTTTACGTAAAATTTTCCCGGGACTTTCATTTTCGGGGAAATTTCCACGTAAACAATGTATTATTAATTATTTTAAATGTATTTACGGGTTTGCATGAACTCATACATATTTTTAAATTATTAAATAAAGCCTGTGTGTGTATATTTATTTAATTAGTGTTTATTATTACCCTAATATTTTATTATTATTTGATTATTTTATTTATTATTAAATTATTAAAATTTATTATTTTATTATTATTTATTTATTAATATTTAATTATTTTAATTTATTTTATTTATTTTTCTTTTCCTTGTTCTTTCTTTTTCTTTTTCTTTCTCTTTCCTTTTTCTTTCTTTTTCTTTTTCTTCTTCTTCTTCTTTCTCTCCCGCGGGCGCCGACCACCACTATTCTTCACCGCCGTTTCTCCCTCCTCCGGCCACCGTTTTCGACACCGCCGGTCTCTATCTTCTCCTTGAGCTCCGGTGAGTGTTATTCTAGCTTTGGTTTGAGCTAAAATTGTCTAGAATTGCTTAGGTTTTGATTTGAAGATTTCGGCCTCTTTTGGTTTTTGATTTTTTTGAGCTTTGATTTGGATGATTCATGGAAACTTCCTTCACAAATGTTGTTCCTGGTAGCTTAATCTTCATGTATGAATTTTTACAGAATTTTTGGAGATTGTTTGGATTTTTGGGTATTTTTGAATATTTTAATATTATTTTCTAATTTTCGGAAATTAATTATTTAAATTATGAAATTGGAGTTTATGGTTGAATTAGGTGTTGAAATGAATTATATAAATTTATTTGGAATTTTTATGAATTTCTAAGTATTTATTTTTAATTATTGAAGTTTATGTGATTTTGTAAAATTAAGTTAATTGTGTTTTAAATTGAATTTAATTGGTTAATTGAGTTTAATTATTGATATTATTGATAAATATGTTGAGAAAATTAATTTTGGATAATTGTATGATTTTTGGTGAATTTTTGAAGTAATTTAGGTATATATATATATATAGGGGTATTTTGGTAATTTTACCCTAAATTGTCTAAAAATGTAATTTAATTGGTTTTAATATTTATTTAAGGTATAAAAATGATTTCTACAAAATATTTAGTATTTTTAACTAATTAAAACTATTTTCCGGGAATTATTTTCGATTATATATATAATATACGGTTTTTCTAATAAAATGAGTTTTAATCGGTTTTTACAGTGTTTCAAGATTTATTATGTAATTTCTACCTATAAAATGTATTTTTATGATTTAAGGATATTTTTGGTATATTTGAATATATATTCTGTGTTTGTGGGCCCCGGTCGACAGATTGTAGTTTGGAGTCCGACCGAGGGGTTGTGATTGATTGTGGTGTTTATTTTTGAAGTGTATTTCTTTGCAGGGTCGGCTCTACTCTTTTGAGTAGAGAGATGTCCGTTTTACAGGGGAGGTTCTGCCGGATTTCCGGTAGAATTCTCGTAAAACGTGATATCCAGTCGAACCCTAATTTCCGATTCTGTGTTGAATACTCTAGATTTAATTCTAGGATTTCTGTTAGGGTTATTCTGATGTCGATTAATTATTTCTTGTTTAGTTACGCCGAGACCGAGGGTTAGTGGACCAGGCCCGTCGGACCCGTCTCGTGGAGCGCATTAGGTGAGTTACTATATTATATATATATGCTTAGGATGCATGATTTAGAAAATGCATGTTTTATTTTGACTAAATATGCATAAATAACATGATTTATATTCAAGTATATTTTTGGTATATTTTTGGTATATAATAAATTATATACATGTTTTGTAAATAAAATATATTTAAAATGTTTTTAAATATATTTTTAGTTTAATTCATGATTTGATTGGATTTATTTGACATATATATACTCAAAATATACCTGGTTTATGTTTGGTATATTTCCAGTATATATATGGTTTATATTGTTGATTTATTTAAATTCATGCATCATGTATTTGTGAATGAATGTTTTATATTTAAGAATGAAGGATATCAATAGAACGTGCTACCTAGTGGGCAGCACTAGGACCGAGTACGTACCGGTACGCCTATAGCTTTAGGCTATGTTACTAACTATTTGTGGATATTGAGTTGATATGATTATTTGATATGTGAGATGTGGTTGTGGGTGTGATTGCTGGAGCTCGGTTGACCAAGTGTCTCGGGGCCAATCACACTGGCAGTCAGACTGCTGGAGCTCGGTTGACTTAGTGTCTCGGGGCCAGTCTACTGTCCATATGGATTAAGTGGATATATTTGGAATCAGTGAGCCTGTATGGCTAGAGTGTTGTTTAACACTATTTTTCTGAGGTTGCGATATTCTAGGGTTCTATATGATCCTTCATAAAAGTTGATTTTCAAACAAATATATAAAAATGATTTTTCTGCATCTGTATGAACTTGCCTGTATATATACATATTACTCAGATACTGTTGACTGTATGCATTATCACTTAGAGTGTATGTATATATATTATAGTAATTCACTCAGTGAGGTCTGACTCCCCTCCGTTGACTATTTTTCAGGAGAGTCAACTTCCTCAGACCTCAGTAGCAGGTCGATATGCCGGATTTCTTCCGCCCCGGCTTCTTTATGTAAATTATATACTTGAGTCTTATTTATTTTATCTAGACACTGCAGTAGTTGTGATTTTCAGTAGTTGTGATTTTCAGTAGTTGTGAATTAAAGTGTTGGATTTTAAAGTATTTGTTTTAAAGAGATGTATTATAGTAAAACTGGATTTGTATAAAGATTATACATTTATGAGATTATATATGCGATGTGATGAGTTTTGAATTAAATCCAGTTGATATGGATGATATTGCAATATTTATGATTTTTATTTTCCGCTGCATATTATATTTTTATTGTTATTATTGCATATTTATTTTATTTTTAGGCTTGCTACGGGTTCCGGATTCGAAAGAATTCCCGTTCCCTAGCGCCGGTCATGGCCCCTGTTTTGGGTCGTGACACATTCATGCAATACATACATAAATTACAATTGATATATTTATTATACAAGGATTGACTATCAAATGAGATCGATTATACGATCCCAAAACTATTGTTCTTTTGTCTATTACTACAAATAAGGAAAATGTATTTATTAAAGATGCTACTTTAAGCACCCATTAGTCCAAACAATCGGACACTCTAATCATCTCACTCGGCATCAACACATAAAGTTTGTCAAAAGACATTAGACACATTGCCAGGCAGCTCTAAGGCGAACAAGCACTCATTCATGTTCATATAATAAATGGTGGTTCCCGCTCAAAGCTAGATGAAACAGCACTCGGGAAAATCTTACTCTACCTCAGATCTTTAAAATTTAAGAGAATATCTAACAAGGGAAATTCAAGAATAAAGTCAAGTATATCCGCCATACAGCCAGATAAATCAAAAGATTGGAGGGGCTTAGACTCACTATTAGGATCATAAGCATCCTTCCTTTTGCAAAAATACTACTAATAACAAATGCTCAAAAAATCAAACATCTGCAGCAATATTGTCCGGACTCAACATCAATCATTATTCTAACTAGGCAGCTGCCATCAAAAAAGTTACTAAAGTTCATAAACCAAGTAACATTATATGGCACTCGGACTGCGCTTCTAATGCACCAAGACTATATGGCACTTGGGTCGCGCTTCTAATGCACCAAGATTAAGTCCAACGACTGAAGCTGGCACCCTCAGGTTGTTCTGTAGTACTGAGGTTCCAAGCATGTAAGCCTTGCGTCCTTGCACCGAGCATCTAAGCCTCGAAGTATCTAAGTCCAGCAATTGAAGCTGGCACCCTCAGATCGCTTTTGTAGTACTGAGGTTTCGAGCATATAAGCCTCGCGTCCTTGCACCGAGCATCTAAGCCTCAAAGTATCTAAGTCCATCAATTGAAGCTGGCACCCTCAGGTCACTTCTGTAGTACTGAGGTTCTGATCATGTAAGCCTCGCATCCTTGCACCGAGCATCTAAGCCTTGAAGTATCTAAGTCCAGCGATTGAAGCTGGCACCCTCAGGTCGCTTCTGTAGTACTGAGGTTTCGAGCTCATAAGTCTCACGTCCTTGGACATTGCATCAAAACTCTAGTGACGACTAGTTTCGTCATGTTGTTTCCACACTGATGGGTTAATCTTTTACCTCAAAGCATTTTTATTGTAGGTTGTGTGTACTCAAGTCCAGCTGGCACTTTAAGCAATGTTCTTATATGATGATTTCAAGACTCGGCACTGAGCTCTATCTTTTCTTGTGACTGAGGTTGGCCACCTCAGCTCACCCTTCCATATTGGATGCAGTTACTCAAGCAGTTTCTCTTTCCAAGCAGATACAATGACATTTCCATCATCTTATGGACTTGGATACATCAGACATAAATATCTTAATACACTTTCAGGGGGACTCTTGATAACCCATATTAGTATCCTATTATAATAAGAGATATATTCCCTTAAAGAGGAAGATTACTTGAATAAGATGAAAGCTCAATAAGGAAGTCTCCTCCTCAACTAAATAGGGTAATCCTACAAGACTAAGGAATCATATTCCTAAGAAGTTTGAGCAATATCTTCTCTAATAAATACATCTCATGACATCTCATGTCATTCATGCTCTCATCATACAACATCATCAATACATTATTCCATCACCTCATCATCACAAGCAATCATCCTTTGCTCCTTTATTCTTTATTCTTTACTTTATTATACCTATTCACTTTATTATATTTTTTCCTCATACCATTACTGACTTAAGCTTCGGAGTGTTTATGGGGGAAACACCTCCCCTTTATCCATTTTCCTCGTCAATACAGGTTTCACAACTAAAAATATTAATTCAGAGATATCAACGTGTCTTTAGTTTTAATAAGTGGTATCCTAGTGAAAAAATACACGCTTCATTGTGCAATAACTTCTACAAAAAAGGATTTACAAATCACCTTTTTGACAATTAAAGTGTTTAAATGACAAAAGTATAAATATAAATATTAAAGTGATAAAAATTGAAAAGTTCAGGGCTGCGAATGTATTAACCCTTAATAAAATGAGACATGGCTCAAAATATATATACAAAAAGACCACAAACAATAAACAAATTGTAGTTTGAAAGAATCAATGCCATTGGCAGAAAATTATTGAAAGTAAAACTGAATAAAATATTACTCTGACATATTTCGGCAGACTATATACATAACAAAATTTGCAATTATCAAATAAATAATGACAAATCATCCCATTTAAAGTAATTTGACATTGTCTTAAAAGTGAAGAAACCAAGGTGATGCTTAAATGTTGTAGAAGATAAACCGCAAGCACCAACTCTGGCTGCGACCGCCGTTGTCTGGATTCTCGCCGTTGGCATTATCTCTCTCTCTCTGGTTACAGACAGGCTACGCCTCTGATTACCTACCCACCATCACCCCTGGCCCGTTTGCCGACCACCAAAGTTGTCGCTCTAACCATAGCCACCTTGAGCTTCAACTTTTATGATCTCCTCATTGAAATCAGATGTTAATCTTATAAAAGCCTTTTAATAATATTAAAAATACAACAGAAATTATGCAAAAATACAAGAGCATAAGCGGAAGAAATTACTTTCCTCTGTATCAGCGACTACAGTACGAGGAACCGCTAAGGATGCGCACTGTGAACTTCCAAAATTTACCTCTAATTATATAATCCCGTTGAACCAAAGAAACCCAAATTTTTTATCTCTCCCCCAAGATTCTCACATTAAATTTTCAAATATACAATTGATCGTGATTTTTCTCTGAAATTAGCCTCCGATGCCGTTTTCTGTTTGTCAACTCCATCGATTATTTGCTTCTTCAATGAATATAAATTCTGTATAAAGATTTAACAGAGGCGTGCAGTTGACTTCTATATCTCTGATTTTCAATCTGGGTTGAGTGCGGATTTGAATAAATCGATGTCGGAGAGTAGAGATCGGAGGTAATGTAGGTGGACGAAGGTAATGCAGAAAGTTGGATTGGATACAGTGAAGGAAAAATACAAGTGTTAAAAATTTTAAATACAGAAACTGGCACTACTAGTTGTCGGTCAACAAATTCAAATTAGATCACAGTTTGATCTGGTTATAGGTTATCTTCATCAATGGTGATAATTACACGAAACTTAGACGTTGCACACCTAAAAAAAATTAATCTTTTAGGTAATAGTTCGACACTTTGCAACCCAAATATAATCATATAAGATTGATTTTTTTTTTAATCCTTAAACTTTTAAAAACATCCTATATGTGTTGACAACATGGAATCAAATGTCATGTTAAAAATCATCAACTAGTTTAATACCAAACAACTTTACACACTTTTATTAGGACCACTCAAATGGCATAGCACACTGAATTCCAATTCATATACATGCTACTCCACACAAAAATGGAGTAATTTTCAAACCAGATAATATTTGCAGCAACATGAATCTACATCCACAGTTGGGTAATAATAGACATAACTCTCATCTCAAGAGATGCCTTTAAAGTGCATGAGAAAGGATATCATCCCCAGGATCACAACAGTATATTAAGTAAACAAGGAAAAAAAATTCCATATCGATATACATATATGATAGCTGGGTAACACTGATTTCTCAAGCTTTGTAACAGACCTCTCCCTCACAAATCCACCCTTCTTTAGGACCTGTTTCACCGTTTTCTTCCTCCTTCCCATCACCTTTGGTGTCTTTGTCTTCTTTCAGAGCACATTTTGGATGAAGATCAAAGTCACAGTCTTCGCAGTGGAATGACCATATATTTCCTTCTTCATCACATCCATCACATGTATAAATTATTCGACGAGAAAGCACCAGTTCATGCTCCTCATGAAGCCCATGTTTCACTTTCTTAGGCCACCCCTTTGCCATCTCATCATATTTTGATTCTATCACCTTCAAATGCTCTTCAGTGAAGGGATAAGCATCAGCACCATGAAGTGTAATGAGACTTCTGGCTTCTTTTGTGATTGTTCGGCCAGTTGGCCCAAGAGCTATCAGCATTGGTATACCCTGAACCTTGAACTTGCGACACAGAGATGCCTTTCTTGCATCTCCAAAGGGAAGAGCCAGCCATGGCATTCCTGAAAAGAATTCATCAAAAGAGGCTTGGTCCCTATCACTAGAGATGAAAATCACTTCAAATGCATTATCCTTAGCCTTAATCTCATGATATGCTTCAACAAGTTTAGGCAGAAAGGCACGACATGGAGGACACCAATGTGCTGAAAAGTACAGGAGAATGTTCTTCCCCACTAGATCAGACACCAGAACCTGAAATCACGATCATCATTTGAAGAAAAAAAAATTACACCATTAAAAAGGTATGAATTTGAAACCTGATATAAGCTAGGGAAAACATAAGTTAAAAGAAGTACATCAGGCGATAAGGGTATAAAGATGGAAATATTTAAAATTAATGATTACCTTTGATCCATTTTTCCCAATGACAAAATTCTGGTCCCCTGAAACCAAAACAGATTCCAGAGTTTGAGCAGCTTCTCTTGCTTTCTCAATCTCTGCTAGCTCCGCAAACTTTTCAGGGGTGAAAGGGTATGCCTGAATTCCATATTCTTCAATAGCTTCAGAAACATTGGATTGGAGAGTTTTTCCATCTGGTCCAATAACAACCAGAGTGGGCACAGTTAATAGCTCAAAGTATCGGGCCAACTTCTCAGAAGCCTTTTCATTGAAAGGCAATGCTAACCAGGGCATGTTTTCTAAGGATTGCTTGAAAGATTCTTCATCATCATCAAGTGATACGAACACAATCTCAAAGTTCTCACTATTCGCCTTCAATTTCTCATAAATTTCAGCAAGTGTAGAAGTAAAATCAAGACATGCTTTGTACGAAGACAATGAAAAATAGATACATACTGTTTTCCCTTCGAGTTCAGAGATTGGTACCTTCCACATTAAAAAGGAAAATCATGTCAGCTGAAAAACATTTGAAATCAAACCATGGACAAAACTTAAGAATAACTAACTAGTAACTACACAAAGCATTAGCTTACCTTTTTTCCACCAGATGAAATTACATAGTCACAAGAACCAAAGACCAAGACAGATCTTAAAGATTGATTCTTTCTCGCCTCTTCTTCTTGCTCTTTTAACTCTTTGATCCTTTCAACAGTAAAAGGATAGCATTGAACTCCATACTCCCGAATGATCTCAACACCATTTTTGGTTGAAATTTTCCCATTTTCATCAAGGATTGCTAAGTAGGGTATGCCCTGGACCTGGAAAAGCTCATCCAAGAAATCGCGGGTGGCTGAATCAGAGAAAGGGATTGCAAGCCAGGGCATTTTCGCAAAATACTCTTTGAAGGATTCATCATCTTCATCAGCTGTTATAAAAACAATCTCAAAATCCCCTTCTGAAGCAATTTCATTGTAGACCTCCACCAAAGTTGGGGTAAACCGCTGACACGGGCCACACCATGATGCTGAAAAGTATAAACCAATCTTCTTCCCCTTCAAACTGTCGATCTTCACCTGTAAAAATGAAGAATTATACAGATAAATGACTACATTCTCTGTAACTCTTAACACTCATAAGCAGGGCAGACGATTAAAAAAAACAAAAATCACAGAGCCACATCACACATGCTGTTTAATCCTAACAAAATCAGGCCCACCAACAAGACAAGATGCATTAACAGAACATCAAAATTGAAAAAAAAAAATTCTTTGCTTTAACTGATACAACAAAAAACGCAAGCTTTCAAGCTGAAAATAAAATACCCATTAATATCAATTGCTACAAATTATAAAGTAATCTAATACCTTTAAAAATTTCCACCATTCTCATACACCCAGCAACAATTATAATCAAACAACCCCAATTATCCCATTCTTCATTGTAGTAAGTTGGTCTTGAATTCTTTTAAACAAGAAAAAAAAAAAAAAAAAAACACACACACACACACACAGAGCTTCAAAGCTATCAAAATTAAGCAAAAAAAAAAAAAGACTCCAAAAAAAACCCAGTTCAAGGAAAATAATTATTAAACCCCCAAAACAATATTTAATCATATCTTGAAAAAAGAAAGGTAAAAAGCTGCAGACAAAAGCTTTTTTTTTTTTTTTTTAAAAAAGTGAAGAAGGCACCTGATCACCATTGTTTCGAACGAGGTAATCCCTATCGGAAGAAGAGAGAAGAGACACAAAATCATGAGAATCTCCGTTGGCGTTGCTATCAGTAATCTGTGCCATTGTTTTCCCAAGAACAAGAACAAGAAAAAGAAAAAGAAACAGTTTGTTTTGTTTTTGCTTTTTGTCTGTTGTCTTCAGAGGACGAAGAACAGAGCTCAGTAGTCCTGTATTTATAGTCATTATCACACTCTTCATTATTATTTTACCTAATTAAAATAAAAAAAATTTTATAAAAAATAATTTATATACCCAATTATTGACTTAAAAATTCTTTTTTAAAAATTTAAATTATTAAATTCAATTTGACAGCCGAAAAATAATTGCAACATTTTTTATTGTTATTTACTTTATCCATTTGTTCGATTTTGTGGTGAATTTATATAAAAAATCTTAAAATTAGGAATTGAAAAATAAAATTCTCTATATTTATTTAACTTGATATTAACTAATAATTTTTTTGGTCAGAATGATATTAAATAATAATAATACCAAAAGTTCACCATATTAAATTTAAAAAAAATGTATAAATAGGTGGTTCTAAAATATTGGCTAAATGTATAGTTTTACCTTTAAATTTTTTTATTTTAAAATAAAAATATTTAAATATATAAAAAAATCTTTTTTAGTATGTAAATAAAGCTAAAAGTGGTTGAATTAACCATTATTTAATTACATATTATATACAAATAGTTAAATAAAATTAATCTAAATTTTTTATTTTATTTATATAAATATGTTTACATGTCAGCTCTAACAAGCGCAATAAATACATATATACAATAGATTGTACATTAGAAAAGTATCTACACATATACGTTTTCTCTCTTTTAAATACCTATATATATTATAATTTCTATTTTTAATTTATTCAACAATTAATATACAAAATAAAAAATGGATTTAAATTAAATTTTAAAAATAAAATAAAATTTGGAATTAAAATTTATGAATGCAATGAATTTTTAAATATATAATATTCTAAATAAAAAATTTTAAATATGCTTAGAACTTAATAAAGATTTAAAAGAAAAAAATTGAATAAGTTCCTAATCCAAAAAAATTGAATAATATATATATTTTTCATACCTTGGGGACTAAGAAAAGTTATTCCTAATCCAAAATTAGACTACTCCTTACACACCTGCGTGGAAGCTCCGCGTTCGTCTCTCTCAAGCGCCACATCGCCACCTTCCTTTATAATTTTCTCTATTTTTTTATGCTTACAATTTTCTTTTTAAAAAAAAACTGTGATAAAATTATATTATCAACTATTTATCACACACATATATATAATAAATTAAAAATAAATTTTATTTTGAGACCATAAGAAAAATATATAATTATTGGTGGATTTTATTAATTTTTTTTAAACAATTACAATTTTCGGTATGTTTATACATTAGTAGGGAAGATTATAATATAATTCTAGCATGTTACACCCATTAACCTGAAAGGTTCTGTTGTTCTAAAAAAAAAAAAACCAGTAAGGTTCAGAGAATTTCTCCAGGATTGAATAATGATTAAAAAATAAAAAATAAATCCCTTATATATTATAAAAGGAATATTTTAAACTCGAAAATTTCCGTTGGATTAGGTAAATATCTCACCACCCCATTCACCCCAAGTCAGGCGACCTTATTAGCTTGGATGCTTAGACTTTAGTCTGGTGTACGGAATGAAATTTAATCTGCAAATGAAATGTAAGTATTACTATTTTTGGAAGAATTGGGACTATTTAGTCTAATGTTTTTTTATTATTTTATTTCATATTAAACCAGTGATAGATTTGATTTTATACATATTAATGTAAGTATTTTATATTATATTTAATGAATATGTTATCAAGTTTATTTGACAGTAGTTTAAGTGGTAAAAAATATGAATATTAAATATAAAAAGTAAGATTCGAACTTCTATTTTGGTGAAAAATTAACCACTTTAAATTGTTAAAAAAATTATTTGACAGTTAATCTAAATATTTTAGCATATTCTTATTGACTTCAAAGTCAATCACTCGTTAAACAAACATTTCTTTCTACATGTATTTCATAACCAGTTCCGTATTAGATAGGAGTGTCACTTCTTGCAAACCCTAGCTGCCGATATAGAGAGAGAGAGTTGTTTTTGAGAGTTTATCAATTCTTGGTATGAGTTTTTTTTTACTCCTTGTAATTTACAAGGTGAATGAGTAAAGATTGAAGACATTGTTGATTGTTATTCTTTTCATTTCTTTGACAAACTTCAATTAATCTTTCAAGTAGTATTGTTAAGAATGTTTGGAGGTATCAGTAGCAATCGAAATCCTCCTCTTTCTCTTTGAGATTTGAAATATGAAATGTTTTACACTATCAAAATTAAAAGTAGTGTTTTTAAATACATAACTTATTATAATTTGGTGATATTTCTATCGAACATAAAAAAGAGTTTGCCTTGTTTAAATACAAGTTATTGTGCTAGATTAAGCCTTTGTATTTTATTTTAAATCACTTGTTTCCTTTTGTATATCTCTACTCTTATGAGTAAAATTTTATCTTTGTTAAAAATTTACGTATTAGAATAAAAATTATAATAATGAGAGTGAAATAAAAAAAAATTGTTAGTTTAATAATATTCTAATTGGTACATATGTAGTTGAAAAATATTTGTATGCAAATGTATTAAATAATTATTAGTACATTTTTATTGTTTTTATAATTTTATTCGAATCGAACTGAATTAATTAGAATTTAATAGATTTTTAATATTCATAATTTAAAAAAAATCACAAAAAAACAAACTCACTAAAATATATATATACATGGCCGCAATGCAGAAAATGGTTGAAAACATGTTGAGTGATATTTTAATGAAGATTATTACGTTAGTATATTTTAATATATAAACTAATACTAAAAAGCTAGATAAAATATAAAAAAAAATTCCTTTCCACACTTAGTAACTATGAATTGAATATTAAATAAAGAATTTATATATATGTACATATATATTGTGCCAGAAAGAGGTTGTTTCTAGGTGATTTCCATGCATGGAAAATTATACTTGATTAATTTGCATGATATAGTTTAATTAATTATATAACTTAATTAATAATAATGTGTGATGTATCTAAACAATAATGACTCAGAAAGCACCAAATCGATGAGTAAAAACAAAACATTAATACTAGCTCTTAATTGTCTGTGAACAGATGTGAAAGAATTATTATCTAAACAATAATATTGACTCCAAAATCTATGTCAAGCGTCAACGAATCCCCACTTGAGAAGATTTGTGTGTGTACGGTCTTCGTATTAAAGTTAGTCTAACTTTAACTACCAAGTGGAGTTACAAGTCATGGCAAAAATAGAATTGCAAGTCATGGCATCAGCATCTCAAAATCATATATTTCAAAGAGCACACATATGGTTAATGGGTTAAATGATTCCATTAAAATTTTAAAATTAGAAAAAAATTATTAAATTTGTATGTAATTATATTATTTTACAAAATTATATATTTTAATTTCGAGCACACTATGAATAAATTTTGGCTATACTCCTTTTAAGATTTTATATTTTCCCCCTAGGTACATAAGCTTTGTTTGATATATGAATCAGTTACAGAAAAAAAAAATTGCGCAAGAAATTAAAAATGTGTGATCATTTTTGGGTGACTCATGCATTATGAAATATATATGATGAGCTTAGCTAGGTGGTGGTTCCACCAATAATCAAATTTGGTGTTTCTTCTTAAAAAAAGAAATTCATTGTGTTCATTAATTTAGAGAGTGGAGATTCATAAAAGCTAATAAATATTTTTGTAGTTTAGGTTTAAAATTAAACTTAAAAAAAGTTAAACTTTTCATTTTGCATGTAATCCTTTTTTATCTTCAGTTTAACTATTTCATAAATCAAATCAGATAAATTTATAAAAAAAATTTTGAGTTTATATATATATATATCACTTAAATTTGAAATTTTATTTAATAGAGTCACTTAAAATATTACTAGTTTAATTTTTTTTTATAATGTAATGACACTTAACAATATAATTATGTTCCATTTTAATATTGGAATATAATGATAATTTGTTTTCCGGAACTCTTTAGCTTGAAATCTTGCAGATGATTAATAAAAGGCAAGGTGAGAGATGAGAAAGATCCCCACAAACCCTCTGATGTCTAAGTTAGAGTATATAGAGGAAATTTACAGACAAAATGAGAGCAATAGAATATAAAAGTATATAATGAATGAGAATGAGGGATATGAGGTATTATTTATAGTGATAGTGATACTTAAACCTGAAAGGAGTAGGATTCCTCTTTGGATAGGAATTCTAAACCAAATAGGAGAATGTTCCTTCTTGTTTTGAGAGTCTTCTTCATAAGGAAACTTCTCTGAATGTCTTTGGTTACCTTCCCTTTCCGAATAACCTATATAGGAAATAAAGACCTTAATTAAACAGGAATATATATGTGGGGTATCAAGAGTCCCCCCGCGAGTGTGTTCAGATATTTATTTCCGATGTATCCAGATTTAAAAGCGATGACAACATCTCTTGTCCGCTCGAGGAGAGATTACTTAATTACTTATAATGTGGAATGGTGAGTTGAGGTGGCCATCCTCAATCACGAGAAAAGATAAAACTTGGTATCGAGTCTTGAAATCATCGTGTAAAGATGTCGTGGAAGTGCCAGTTGGACTTTGAAGTGCACAAAATCTACAAAAAAGAATATGTAATGGATTAACCCGTCAGTGCGGAGACAATGTGACAGAACCATTTTTCATTGGATTTTTGATAGTCAGTGTATTAAAAGCATGGCCCGAATGCCGAACCTCAGTACTATAAAAGCAAACTGAGGGAGCCAGCTTTAGTTGTTGGACTTAAATGCTCGGTACAAGGATGCAAGGCTTACATGCTCAGAACCTCAGTACTGTAGAAGTGAGTTAAGGGTGCCAGCTTCAATCACTAGACTTTATCTTGGTGCATTAGAAGTGCGACCCAAGTGCCGTATAGTCTGGGTGTCTTGAAAGTATTGTTCGAATGACAACCCTCGGTACTATAGAAGCAACTTGAGGGAGCCAGCTTCAATTACTGGACTTAGACACTTGGAGATTGTGATGCTTGCTGTGAAGGGACAATTGTCAGCAGTGTACCCGGGACGTACGTTCGTTTAACACCCCTCTTTTTTGAAATTTGAATTGCATAACTGTTATATTTATTCTTGTGTTAAAAGATAAAACATTTCGATTGCCATAATAATGACAGCTCGATTAGTGAGTTTTCCTATTTTCTAGTTTACCCTTAATGATATGGGAGAAATCAAAGCTTTTATGAGGGTAGTTAATGGTTTGTTCTAGAGCCTTCTGTTGCTCTAGAAGTATCTCTATTTCTTCGATGTGATGCATTTTTGCTCTTTGCTATCTTGTTATTTTCTTTGATCTTCTTTGCTTTTTTATTGCTATTGCCACCAAGCTTTTCCTACAGTGACCTCTCCATTCTATAACCAGGTGATCCCTTTCTTCCTTCCTACATTCCTTTTTTGTTTCATTTCTTAGATAGACTCATGGCATCGAGGGAACAAGTTAGCTCTGATCTGTTCATTTCTAGGATAGATAGGAGTTGTTAGGGTGGTATCAGAGACATTTTTGTATTCCCTCTGATTTCACCCTGCACATCGTGGATAGGAAATTTAGAGCCTATACTCCCATGCTAGGCTTAAAAAAGTTAGTTGTCTATTTTGACCAATTGGAGGGGGGGGGTCTAAAGTTCCCTTTGGATCCCTTTGTTAAAACATTTCTAAATAGGTATAACATAGCACCCGGTCAGTTTCACCCCAATAGTTACCAGATTCTGACTGGGTTTATTTAGTTGATGTATGAGGAGGGTAGGGAGTCGAACCTAGACGTCTTGTGATACTTGTATAGTCTGATTAGGAAGAAGGGGGAGTTGATGTTCTCCCTTTTGATCGTTCCCAACCACAACCTATTTGTGAAGCTTCCGGATCTTCACAAGAAGTGGAGGCATAAGTTTTTCATCATCGAGCACCACTCGAACTTCGTGGACATCTGGTGCATGTGATCTAACGAGTGTTATAGAGTGAAATAACCACTAAAACTGTCCGACCAGGATACAAAGATGGTCCTAAAGCTTCATCTCAACGACCTGGCCGATGCTCGGTCAACTGAAGATGTATCGAGAAGATATTTATAGAGGGTCTGCCCAGACTGTGTACAATCCATTGGTACATTTTAGTCATTGAAAGGTATTTTTCTGACTTATATTTTTACCTTTTTATTTGTAGATGGCTGACTTTTTTGCCTTTACGGTCGAAATTCAGCTTGTAACTGAAGAGTCAGAGAGGCAAATGGAGGCTCAAATCACCCCCTCCTTACTTAAGCCTATTGTGCTTGAAGTCCTAGATGAAGCTGCCAAGGCTCTGAAGGGGAAAACTGTGGTCGGGTCATCCCAGCCTGAGAAGGTCGGGAGGCAAAAGAGGCACCTCATAGATAGAGACTCTAATGCAGAGAAACTGGATGAGGACATATTCATCCAGTGTCCGAAGCTCTCTAGGTGTCCAGACATGAGGACTTGAATCATGAACAAGATAAAACCACCGAGTGTCTTGAACACCCAGGTCAGGGATCAGTTTGCTGAGTCTTTGAGGCTGTCGACTGATATGCAGCGTTGAACCAAGGAGGGTTATGAGGAGCTTTTTAGCTCCATGATTGGGCATTCATTATAAGTAAGTGTCGAATACTTCTGATTTTTTTTTTGATTTAGGTTTCAAGGTAATGACACGAGTTTCTTTTTTTGTAAATGACCCAAGGTTTGCTGCTGGTGAAGGATCAATATTTTTTTTTAAAGAGCCAGTACAGCTTGAAGGAGATGGAGGTCAGAACTATAACGACTGACTTTGAGAAGAAGTTATATAATGTAAAGGCAGTGTTGGAGCTTTGTCAGACCAAATATGTAGAGGCTAAATCTCAAGTGGAGGTGAGCCAGAAGAAAGTGGCTGAGCTGGACCACAGTTAAGCTCAACTAACTAAAAGGATCGAGAAGCAAGATTCCCAAATCGCCGATCTGAAGAAAAAGCTAGGTGAGATAAAAAAATCCCAAGAGAATGATAAGAGATCTTATCAGAGCATGGTGGGAGGATTTCTGAAAGCCTATAGGTCTAAATGTATGAGGGTCCTACTTTCTCAGAATATGAAGCTAGGCTAGGCTGGCCTAGATAGAATAATGCCAATTGACTTAGCTAGGATTATTGTTGAAAAGGATGCCCGACACAAGGTCTCTTCTCTCCGTGCGAGGAATATTTCTAAATAAATTGAAGGGTCCTTTTTTGAGTCTTCAGTGCTTATAAGTGCTATCAATGTTATTCCCCCCCGTCTCTAAGTTCGAACAGTCGGATGTAAATTTTGTAGAATAGAAATTTTTTTTATAATTGACTTTTATAATATGATTTTGTTTCAATGAATGAAAAATACTTTATTCAATAGTATCTCAAGTACATTTATTGGTAATATTTTCGAAGGCAGTCTAAGTTCCAATATCTTTGCAATTCCTTACCTTGTCCATCTTTTATTTTGTATGCCCCTTTAGATGTTTGCTCTGTAACTTGATAGGGGCCTTCCCAGTTGGGTTTGAGTTTGCTGATGCTAGAATTGCCTTTACTAATATCCGCCCTTTTGAGTACCTAGTCTCCAACCTTATACTATCGTGGATGGATACGCTAAAAGTGATATTATGCTACCTTTCGCCTATGTGCTTCCACGACAGTGGACATCCACTCCCTTCTTTCTTCTAGCAGATCCAAGCATATTTAAGTATCGATGTTGTTGATATCATGGTTTAATTCTCTACTGACCCTATAACATGGGGATCTGATTTATACTAGTATCAATGCATTCATACCATAGGTTAGTCTAAATGGTGTTTCCTCCATGGATGATTTGGGGGTGGTCCTATAAGCCCATATAATATTGTTGAGCTCTTCAACCCAGTTTTCATTTTTTTCGTTGAGCTTCTTCTTCAATCCTTGCATGATAATCCGATTGGTGACTTTCGTTTGTCTGCTGGTGGGCTACCAAAGTGAAACGAAGCTTTATTCCAAGGTCAGAGCAGAACCTTCTGAACTTCTCATTATCAAACTGTTTCCCATTGTCTGTGATCAGGGTGTGTGGTATTCCGAATTTGCAAATAATTTCTCTTTAGAAGAAGTGTTGGATCCAAGCCTCTGGATAGCGGGTACTGCTTCCACCTTTATCTACTTAGTGAAATAGTTTATGACCACAATCAAGAACTTCTTTTATGATATGGAGGTTGGGAAGGGACCTAGGATGTCTATTCCCCACAATACGAAGGGCCAGGGGTTTTTGATTGGATATTGAGAGTTAGAGGGCTTATGGTTGAGATGGGTGAACTGCTAGCACTTATGGTATTCCTGAGTTAGCTTCTGAGTATCCCTAGATATGGTAGGCTAGTAGTATCCTTACGATAGTGCTTTCCTGATTAATTTGTAATGTGACTCATACGCTCCGCAAATGCCTTCATGGATTTCCTTGAGTATGTAGTTTCCTTCCTTTGGGGATACACATTTAGACCATGGGTGTAAGAGGGATCTTCTATAAAGTTCTCCATGAAGTATAGAGTAATGGGCTGCCTTTATCTTTAGCTTCTTGGCTTTTAATTTTTCTTCTGAGAGTGTCCCATTTATGAGATATTGGACGATCGGCTTTATCCACTCTGGGCTTTCCTATATCTCTAGGATATCTAGATCTTCATGTCAGTGCTTCAGTGAGTTCCATGTTTTTGATTGCCTAACTATCTTTGGCTATTGATTTAGCCCAGAGATAGGCCTCTAAGTTTTTATTTTGAGGTATCTGTATTATTTCCCATTGTCCCCCATCTTGCTCAATCTTCTTCAGGAGTTGCATGGCTTTCCCAACATATCTGGTAATGCCCAGATCTTTAATTTGGAATGTCCTTTGGACCTAGTTTACCATTAATTAAGAGTTTGAGTATATCTTTAGATGCTCGGCTTTGACTTCGATAACTAACTTTAACCCTGTGATGAGTGCTTCATACTCTGCAGCATTGTTAGTGGCATTATACTATATCCGAACTACATATCTGATAAGAACTTTATATAGTATTTTAAGGATGATCCCAATGCTGGATCCTTATGTGGAGGACGCCCCGTCGACATAGAGCTTCCACTCTAGTGCACTAATGATGGTGGGATCCTTTGGTGTCATTTTTGAATAAAATCTGCTAATTCTTAAGCTTTCACCTGTTGACGGGACTCATAGTCGATGTCAAATTCTCCAAGTAATACCGACCATTGAACCAATCTACATGAAGTCTCATGTCTTTACAATATTTTTCACAAGGGGAAGCTGGTTCTTACAATAATAGGATGAGCCTAGAAGTAGTGTCTGAGTTTTCGGGATGCATGAACGACAATCATGGCCAATTTAGTTACTGAATCTCTAGTCCTCAGAGTATTTTATTAACATAATACATCGGGCTTTGTTGGCCCTCTTCCTCCCTTACCAGTACTAAGGCTATGCATTCTAGACCAACCGAAAGGTATAAATATAGTATTTCTTTCGGGATCGGCTTGCTAAGTAGAAGTAAGGAGGATATGAATTTTTTAATTTCTTCAAAGGTTGTCTGGCAATCTTCTGTCTAAATAAATTTCTTAAAATTTTTTAGAGCTTGGAATAGTGGTAGGCATCGCTTGGCCGAGCAAGAGATGAATCCCCCCAAAGTCGTGATTCTACCGTTTAACTTTTATAGTTCGTGGACAGTTTTCAGAGCTTTCGTATTGAGAATGGCTTCCATTTTTCTGGGTTAGCCTCAATACCTCTATAGGATATCATGAATCCCAAAAATTTTCCTACTTTAACTCCGAAGA
This sequence comes from Mallotus nudiflorus, assembly GCA_947683625.1. Taxonomy (NCBI): domain Eukaryota; kingdom Viridiplantae; phylum Streptophyta; class Magnoliopsida; order Malpighiales; family Euphorbiaceae; genus Mallotus; species Mallotus nudiflorus. The sequence continues at coordinate 6,061,545 of CANTUR010000075.1, read as the reverse complement.
TGCACTTGTCCAGATTCATCATGATCCTAGACTTGCTCTGCAATGAAGGACCTGATCTAGATCCGTGGGGTATTAATCTGCATGCTTACTTTTGATAATAATGTCATCCACATATACTTCCACATTTCTCTCAATCTGGTCTTGAAGTACATGGTTCATCATCCTTTAATATATGGCTCCAGTATTCTTTAACCTAAAGGGCATTACTTTATAGTAGTAAAGACCTTCATAGGTGATGAAGGATGTTTTCTCTTAGTCTTCTTCCTTCATTGGTATCTGGTGGTATCCTTGTGCCGAATCTATAAAACTGTATAGACCATGGCCAATAGTGGAGTCTACTAGTTGGTCAATTGTTAATAGGGGTAGGTATGTTTGGGACATGCTCGATTAAGGTCAATATAGTCCATACACATCCTATACTTGTCATTTGACTTCTTTACTAGCACCACGTTGGCTACCCATTTAGGGTGAGTAACCTCTTTGATGAATTTAGCATCTAATAATTTTTTTGTTTCCTCGGCAATTATCTTCTTCCTCTCATATATAAAAGTTCATTTCTTATTGATCACTGGCTTCACCCCTGGTCTGATGTTCAAGCTATGCGTAGTAGTCTGAGGATCTACTCTAGTTATTTATGATGCTCGAAAGGCTAAACCTCCTGAGTGCTTAGTAAGGACTTCACTTATTCCTTACTTGGTTTTAGAGTCAAATTCATTGTCAATCTTTATCGTCTTCCCATCAGTAATCTGTGATGTCTGAGTGTCATCAACCAGTTCATGTCTGGCTCCTTGCTTCTCTATCTCCTAAGTCTTTAAAGGGAATGCTTATATCTGAGGTTTGATTACCATTTGGTAGCATTGTCTAGCCATGTGCTGATCTCCACGAATTGTAAGCATTTTGCCCTCGATTGGAATCTTCATGGTCAGGTGTTAGATACTTATGATTACATCAGTTTTATAGAGTGTTAGTCATCCTATTGTATGCCAATGGAAGATCCATTATATTGAATAGGGCTTTAATGACTTTCGTTTCTTCAATGTCCTAGTTTTTGAATTCCAAACTTAGCTTTATAATACCCATAGGTTTATGGTTCCTTCGCAAAAGCTCATAATGGGATTTTGGATAGCTTTTAGGTTAATGACAAAACCTCTCATCACCTTATAAGCATTCTAAGACAGTGCGTTGATGATGCTCCCATTGTTGACCAGTAACCTCTTTACCAGATAGTTATTAATGCATGCGCTCACCATCAGGGCATCATTAGGGGGGTGCTGAACATGCTCCCTATCTTCAAAATCAAACATAATGACTTCTCTCTTCTTGTAGGCTGGTCCTTCTCCTTGACTTCTCTTAGGTCTTTTCTTAGTATTTTCTTCTTTGACTCTCATGTTAATGACCTTGGTTAGTTTAGTCTGGGCCTTTTTCTATTCTGGTTTGTCTTATCCTTGTACATTTAGACTTTTAGTCCCTCTAGATGTGTCGATGAAATTGTCAAGTCTGTCATTTTGCACCAGTCTTTTTGTGGTATTCTTTAACTCTCGGCAAGCCTCAGTGTTGTTCCTATTATCCTAGTGATACTGGCAATAGTGTCCTCTATTTTGTGTGGCTCTTTGATTCGAGCTTATTCTTCTGGCTAGGGTAATTCTCACACCATTCTATCTGACCCATATGAGGATCCTGGATCTAGAGGTATTTAAAGGTGAGTATCTATCAGCTTCCTTTTTTAATTTTTCCATCGGGTTTCTGAAATTTATTCATAGGAAGATTGCTCTTCTGGGCCTTGACCTTTCTTCTTTGGCTAGTGCTTTTTCCTCCTCCCTTCGCATCCTTTTATCTATATCCATTTTTGTCATTTTGATCTCCATGGCCATTACTTCCATGAAAGTGTCAAGTTCTTTTGCCATTATCTTATCTTTGAGTTTTCTGAGTTTTATGCCATTCTTGAGGGCTTCGATAACAACTTCATCTACAAGGTTTTTGATTTTCATGGCTACTTTGTTAAACCAATCCGAGTAGCTTCATAGTGATTCATTAACCTCTTGCTTACACATTCAGAGGTCGTTGATGTTTTTGGCTGGAGGAATATTAGTGATGAAACTAGTTCGGAACTTCTTTGCTATGTCTTCAAAAGAGGTGATGGAGTTCTCCAGAAGCCAATTAAACCATTTTTTAGCATTCTTTGTGAGCATGCTTTCGAAAACTCTTTACATGATACCATCATTTAAGTTCTTGAGCAACATTCTTGTTCTAAACAAGGATTTATGGTTGACAGGATCTCTAATTCCATCACATTGATCCAGTTGTGGCATCTTGAACTTGGTTAGGATTTTTGTCTAAATTATCCTCTTTATGAAGGGTGTTTTGCCTTCCAAAATACATTCATCTTTCTTCCTCAGTCTCGTGTGAGCTTTGTGTATAACCTCTTAAACCTTTTGGGTTAATTTTGAATTATCGAGGGTCAAAATTATGGAGCTGGATTCTTCTTTTAAAGTTTTATTTTTTCCCTTGCTCCCTCCAGGCAATTCCGGAGGTGTGGTATTTTCTATGTTAGTTATTCTAGGGTTGCCCTTTTGAATCAATGTGTTCAATTGTTGTTTTATGAAAGTTATCTAGGCTTGGATATTTTGTATCATTGCTTCTTTGTTTGTTGGGTTAAGTTTGAGTGTTTAAGTCACGATGTTCAGGTTAGGTGTGGTTATGGCTAGTGTTTTTATTAGATTTGGGAAAGGTACAAAAGGTATAGGTCGGTGATAATGTTGTAAGGGGGCATAATACAGGAAGTCGGTGCTAGGAGTCGGCCATTCTTGGGTGTTTCCAAGAGGAATGTGTGTATTACCAGATGAAGGTCCAACATACAGGAATGTGGCTGGAAGAACCGCTATTAGGAGAGGTGTTGATAGAGTGATTGGAGGAATAGGGATGGAGAGGTTGGTGTGTATGTCAGGAGTCAAGATTGGTGATGGGCTGGAAGTCATGATGTCAGCGTCTCAATCTAGTAGATGCACGGATAGCTTTTCCCAAGAGTCCCCACAGACGGTGCCACTTGATAACTTATTTTCTGGAACTTTTGAGCTTGGAACCCTACAAGTGATCAACAAAAGGCAAGGTAAGGGGTAGGGAAGATCCTCACAAACACTATGATGCCTAAGTGAGAGTATATAGAGGGAATTTAGAGAGAAAAGGAGAGCAATAGAATATGAAAGTATAGATATATAATCCTATTTATAGTGATAGTGATACTTAAACCTGAAAGGAGTAGGATTCCTTTTTGGATAGGAATCCTAGACCAAAGAGGAGAACGTTCCTTCTTGTTTTAGGAGTATTCTTCATAAGGAAACTTCCCTAAATGCCTTTGATTATCTCCTCTTTCCAAGTAACTTCTATAGGAAATAAAGAACTTAATTAAATAGGAATATATATGTAGAGTATCATACATAGTTCAAACTTTTCTATTATGGGTTTCTTATCAGAATTTGATGTGATTATAAGCATAGAATTTTGAAATACAGTATCAACCAATAAAATGATTGAACAAAATCAAATTATCACTATTTGTTCATCAGTTTCAACATACAAGTATTTTTGGATAACAATACTGATAATCTTATTATAAATTATATCATTTTCTTAGGTTATTTTCACTCACAGTCCCTAGTTTATTACCCATTTCCCATTATCGTCTCAAAAAATTAATTAGGCACACAAAAATTTCTAACTTTTAATGTTAGTAACGATAATCTTTCATTCATTGATTTCTAATGAAATCAACACTGAAATGCTAATGTAGATAAATAAAGGGATGACGATGTAGTAAAATTATTTTCAATAATGTGGCCTCTAGTTCATTATTGAAAATAATTTTACTACATTATCATCCCCTTATTTGCCTACTTCAACATTTCAGTATTGATTTCATCAGAAATTGATGAATAGGGGATCGCTATCACTGAAATTAAAAGTTAGGGGTTTTTGTGTACGCAATTGATTTTTTGAGATGATAATGAGAAAAGAGTAATAAATTAGGGACTGTGAGTATAAATAACCCTAATTTTTTTAATTAAGTATTATAAGAATTTTTTTAATAATCAAATTTTATAAGTTTTAAAAAAAATTTCATTAATCATATCCGTTAGTTAAAATAATTTTTTATTAGTCAATCTCAAAGTGATTTTTTTTTACAAAAAAAATTCAGTCCTAAAACCTTAAAAAATGTCATTTTTGATATTTTAAATAGATAATATTTTTATTTATTTATTTATGAATTATTCTATTAGTTAACTTTTATAATAACTATATAATTCACTAAAATAATTTAAAAAATTAAAATTAAAAATATATTTTTTCTTAAATTATTATTTTATTAACAATTATAAATAAAATTAACTAAGTATTTTAATTGTTATTAAATATAATTTTTAATTAATATATCTTAAATTAATAAATATATTTTATACTTGCATTAATTCAATTAGTTTTATTAATATTGTAATTTATGTTACATTTTAAATAAATTTTAAACTTATTTGTATCTTAATTAGATAATTTTAAAAAATATTTCTTTAAAATGGGCTATTCTACAGAAAATATTTGAAGAATAATATATTTTAATTAATATTTTTATTTGTTATTATAGAATATAATTAATTTAAGATAAAATAGAATTTTATCTTAAATTAATTATATTTTATTACAACAATTAAAATAAAAATAAAAATACGTTAACTTATTTTATTGTTCAAATATTTATTATAAAATGGCTTAATTTAAAGAAATATTTTTGAAAATTTTATCTAATTCAAATTTGATTGATTTAAAAAAAATTAAAATCTAACATAATTTATAATATTGAGAAAACTAAATGAGTTTCATTCATGATATAGTGATTGATTTTATATATTTAAAAATAGTTAAGAATATTTAATTATTTTTATTTATCATTGACAATATAATTAATAATTTACAAAAAAAATATAACTTTTATTTTTATTTTTAAAAATCATTTTATATAGTTATTATGAGAGTTAAATAATAAAAAAAGTCAAAAATAAAAAATAAATATTATTTATTTAAAATATAAAAAGTAAAAATTTTTATATTTTTAGAACTGAAATGTAAGAAAAAAATTATTTTAATATCTGACTAATGGAAAACGGTTGAAACTAATAAAAAAATTATTAAAACTTATTGTAAAAATTTTTTTTTAGAACTTAATTTAAAAAATGATGTCATTTATAGAACTAATAGTACTATTATTCCATTATTTTTTTTACTTCTCTTTTTGGTAAAAAAACTCAATGCAAACATCTTACCAATAGTTTGAAATTAAACTTGTGATTATCCAATAAAATAGAATAATACAAACCCCTAACATATTGAATACAACAAAATTAAAATTAACCTACATCACAAAACAACAAAGTGATCAATTAAAAGTGAGATTATAAACATTGTTACCATCAAGCCCAAAAATCCCAAAATGTTTCTCATATTCTTCTCCATCTTTCTTATTCTCATCAAATACATCAAACAAGTATGCCTCAATCTCCTCATTAGGCCTTTTTGGTGTACCAACATTATGTATCACCTTCCTCACCACCTCTTCATTATACGCATATGCATTGTTGACGCTCGCCCCTTCGCCGCCGGCGGTCGGCCACCCAGTCTCCGTCACGACAACCTTGATTCCGGGGAACCCTTCTTTCTCCATTGCATAAAGAAATGAATCGATACTCGCATCGAAAAGGCTGCTATATATTAACTCACCATCATGCATTGGGTGATTCTTGCTTTTGAACAATGCATAGTCTAGATTAACATATTTCATATTGTTTACGTAGCTAATGTAAGGATAAATGTTGACCATGAAAGGTGAACTACTATCAGAAAGAAATTGAAGAAGGGGAACAAGAAATGGTTCAAGATAACGATCGAACCTTGCTGATGATGGAGGATAGGAACTGGCAAGAACAGAAGAAGCTTGAGGTGATGAGAGCTTAATGACATTTTCAAGATTTAGCATTGACAATGCTTCATAAAGATTCAGCATTGCAGGAACTATATAAGGTGCGTAGAAGGAATCTTTAAGCAAGACTTCGTTGCCAACAGCAATGTACTTAACTTGTGTAGGAGGAATATGAGCAAAGACATTTGATTGAAGCCAATCAAGAGAGGCTTTTGCATTTCCATCAGCAAGAGAACGGAGATTTTCATTAGGGACGCCAACCACTAGGCTGATTCCAGAGCCTGAAAATGCCTTTAAGGTTTCTTGATCCACGTCGAAAATGCGAACACTCTTGATGCGATTAGAGTTAAGAAGCTTGACAACTGAGGATGATGGTGGGAGGTTGTTCGCAACACGGCCATAACATACTCCTATGGGTGCAGCAACTGCAATATAAGAAATTGAGACATGTTATATTATAATACAAAAAAGATAGAGGGCCACAAAATTACCAAAAAAACACAATACCTCTGATGATATTGTCCTCTACTCATGAGGTAATATCATCTTTTAAAAATATTTCACGTTGTTTTCCAGCCTGCTATGCACTGTTTACGTAGCGGACCATTTCATAGATCATTTTTTAATATAATAATACCATCTGACTGCTATAATAAAAAAAATTATAATATATTATTTTTTGAATTATACGAAATAAACATACAAATTAAAGAAGGGACAAATTTCTTTATAAAACCATAATATCATACTGTTTTTATGTATTAATAACTTTAAAATGTGTTTCGAAAACAAGTGTTACCTATTGAATTTGTCGAAATGAAGAGGAGGAAAGCAATTGAAAATGGATAGAGAAAGAGATGTTGAATTCTTATTAGCATAATTGTTGATTTGGATTAATTATGATCACATACCAAGACCCACAGAAATATGTTAGGACACTTATAGCTAAGAATTGAAATGGAGGAGGTTTGGAATGAAATGGATGGTGAAAAGTAGATAATTAAAAATTGAAATTTTTTTGGGTTTGATTTTGGTTTGGGGTTCTGAAAGTGTGTATTGCTAAAGAAAATAAATGTTATATCCATTGGTGCAGCTGTTGCAACGTGTGTTCGTGTGCTATGAAGGAGGCGCTTTTGCTCCCATTTTATTACCGGAATGATCAATAATTAAACAACTATTATGGGAATCCATAAAAATTTCCCTGTGATTATGTATGACTATTTCAGAATTTTTTTTTCTTTCATCTCTTATATTTAATAGTCAGAGCCAATGAACTCATAAAGAAATAAAAAAAAATTCAATATTTATTTTTTATATAAAACCTAAATAATCTGATACCCTAATTAAAATAATTCAAACTTTTATACCATAGGAGAAGTCTATATTTTCTTAATGAAATGATGTTGTTATTAATAAATTAAAAACAATAGCGTGTTAGAATGAGCTTTAGAGTATAAATATTCTCCCAATTTGAACATTTAAAAAAATTATAGGAATAACCCATATTTTTCTTCATACACTTCTATCTTTTTCTGGGTATACTCCTTATATTTTTATTTGTATAAATTGAGTTCTTATACTTTTATTTATTTATATATTAAATTCCTACATTTTTATTTTTAGTTTAAAATTAATACATTTTTATTTTTCTATACATCGAATTCTTAAAGAACTTAATGTATAAAAAAATAAAAGTTCTGGAAGGAAAATATGAGTTATTCCAAAATTTCATGGATGCTACTAGCTACCCATCATGAGATACAACCCTTTTTCACCATAACATTTACATGTAAAACACACACAAAACCAATACACTTATGTATGGCTGATTTAATATTTTAAAGGAAAAAATTAAGCCTGTAAAAATGTAATATATTTACTAGTTAACATAAATATTAGAGATTATTATATTATATTTAATTATTTTAGAATAAGAATAAACTAAATTAATTTAAATTAAGATACCCATACACTTATTTTGAGAAGTGCTTCAGAAAGATTTAGATTAGTCAGAGAATAAAATGCATAGGTTTCTAAAAGCAAATTAAAGTAGACATTATTAAAACTATAGTCGTTCTTCCTTTATATAGAAACATGCAATAGAATTGAATTCTACTTTACAGTATCCTCTAAAATCATTTGCAAAATAGAACGAATAAAGATTACTATTAAGCAGAGATTGCCTCTTTTAAGCAAAAGATAAGATGCCTGGTGTGTCTTTTATTGACGGTGCAAATTCTTTTAATTTCAATATTTCTTGAAATAATATACATATTTTAAAATAAATAATTTTAATAAATTATAAATTAATCAAATAATCATAAAAGTTAGCACTTAAAAATTCACTGTAATAATTTTATTTTATTTTATTTTTACATAAAATAAGATTTTTTTTATATTTTTAATAGAAAAATATTGTAAAATTTTATTAACTTAATACAAAAACTTTTAAGGGTGATATTAAATTATAAAGAGGAAACTTGTTAAATTTTGGATTTAATAATTTTAGAGCTCAATATTTTTTTTAGTTAATAGAGAGGTTAGATGGTCTAAAAATCAATGAACTGCATAATAGAAAACGATCTTTTCTTTTTAAATCGATAACAAAAAAAAATCAAATTCTACAACTCCAAATGCCATTGAATAAAAATTACTATTTGACTACTCTTTCACCTGTAAAGCTCAACATTTAATATATAGATATATAGATTTCATATCAAAATCATAAAAATTAAATTAATCGATAACTATATAGTAAAATTGTTTTGAAATATGTTTATCTACTTTGACGGTTAAATTTATGACATGTATTTTACACTTAATTAATAAAAATAAATAGATGTTTATATATTATAATTAAATTCAATCATCTTATTATTTATATATTATAATTCACTCAAAATAAATAAAAATTTCCTTTTGTTTTTCCTCAAAAGCTTTTTCTTACTTGGCAATACAACCTACACTAGGAAAGGGACTAAAAGTTTAATTTGAACACCTCCAATTTCCAAGCTTGAAAATTCCATTGTTTTGGAGGGTCCCTAAGGGCACACACTTGGTCTGCATGTTGCGACGTAAATCATATGATTCAAATAAATTAAAGTCGGCCCGTACAGAGAAAATTGACAAGTCATTCCGTCGGCGGAGACCTGGCTAACGAAGGGGGAGGCTCCTTACCCCACCCCCTCCCCTCTCAAGAAAAAAAAATAAAAAATAATATGATTCCATCAATAATCAAAAGCAACAAGATCAATGATATTGATCAATATCTTGTGATTTAAAAAGGAAAGATGTCGAAACATTTTTCTTTTATGAAGCCCTACCAGATGCGGCCGAGTCCTTCTGGGGGGAAAAGAGTTATAAAGAAGACAAAACATGCTTGGTGACCCCATCAATAAGCACACAAGTTTGTGCTTGTGAAGACCAATGTAAGATTTGTTCTTACGCAAATCCCAACATTGAACCGATTTTTTTGGCCTTTCTAAAGCTGCTGCTACAATACTCCTTGGACTAAAAAGATCCTAATCATATAGAAGCTCAGCCTTCGGCTGTACATTTTTCTTTTTCTTTTTTTTTTTTTAAATCAAATTACAATAAAAATTTATTTTTTTAGCAATTAGTTTATTAATTTAAATCGTATTTTTTTTACCGGTGTAATTGGAGATAAGAAACTCGTTCCGCAATGTTTACGAGGATTTTAACCATTAGATTCAATGTAGGTATTTAAATTATATTTGATTGAAGATAAATTATTTATATCAAAACTGAAAAATATTGAAAATGGAGTCGGGGATTTGAACCAGAAGAGAAAAATTTTGCACCATGTCCATAATTCTTTTGCAGTAGCTTCGTTTTTTGGTAATCATCTTTGACCTGTTAAATACATATAATTGAACCAAACTATATATATGCAGCAGAAAAGGAGATTAATTTGGTAGAAAGCCATTCATGCAAGTGGCCTAACACATGAAATAATTTGCATCCCAATGGAATCAAATAAGGAATCATATGCTAACTATACTATCTTTTTAATTTTAATCAAACAGTTCATAAGCATATTATGCATACATAAACTTTGGTCTAAAAATAGTACATAAGAAAAGAATAATTATACCAATGATTAATGGAGAGAGAAGCAGGTACTGTACAAAATGATGCTTTTATTTTCTTCACAGGCCTTTAAGATTATTGTGTCTATCTAAAGACACCAAAATCTCACTTTCTCTAATTACAAAGCATGCAATTGCAAGCTAAGTCCCTTCTTTGAAATGGGTAAAGAGCACGAAGAATATCTTTATTTATTTATTTATTCATCTTTTATCTCTTTATTAAAGAAAGTTCTTCCCTTTATTGAATATCAAAAGACACATCCACATTAATTTTGAAAAAACAAAAACATAAATCAATAATTATGTACATACATAACCTCATTGACAGGCAATTTCTTGCTTGCAAGATGAGTACTCCACCTTAAATCTCTCCCTTTTTGTGCACTCAAAGAATTAGAAACTCTTGTACTAAATCTTATAACCAAAACCCAAAAACCCCAAATATTCACTTCAACCTCTTTCTTGAAAAAAAATATATCAAGAAACACATAATGTCTATACAACCCCAGCAACCACAACAACAACAGCAGCCTGTTGTAGTTTATCCAAACACCGTTACCGGGCAGTCGCCGCCGGAAGCTGTTCATCACTCGCACTCAGATGGGTCATTTGGTACTGTTTTTATAGTTCTTGCTGTGATAATTGTTATATCAGCTATAGCTTGTTGCCTTGGCAGGATATGCAACAAGAGAAAGGTCCAAGGCCAAGGTCAAGGTCAAGGTCAAGGCAATGGTAAACAAAAGAAACACAGTACTGAGCATAATAAGCAGAACCAACATCAAAATCCTGGTTTTAGATTCAAAGAAAGAGGTGATCATAGGGTAAGAGAAAGGGAAGGGGACCTTGAATTTGGGTTTGAGAAAGGGTTTCCAATAGGCAGGCCTCCTGCAAATGGGAATATTAATGGAGGTAGATCAGGACACAATAATATTAATAAGCCATCAGGTGATCAAAATGGTCACATGAAAGGTGATAGTTTCAATTATAGTCCTCATCATGATGGGCAGCTAAAGCATGGTCCTTAATTAAAGGGCTTATAGTATAATTTTTCTTCAAGTTTTATGTTTTTTTCTGTTGCTTGTGGCTTCTATCAAATTAAGATTTCTATGTCTTCATGCAGCTTGAAAGATGTAATTATACTAGGAATTATATATTGGTTCACCATTTTGTTGTCTCTTTTCTTTTTGTAGAACTTGATACAATTCAGTTCGGTTTAAAGCCACAATTTTACAATCAATTCTATTATTATTTTTATCTTAGGAAAGTTTGATTAGTTATACATTCATATACTTTATTAAATATACTAAATAAAAAGAGTTTTGAATTTGAATTTTATATATACTAAAAAATGAAAAAAAAAATTATAAAGTTCTCCGGCTTGATCTGAATTATAGAGAAGATAATTATAAATAGCTTTTGCTTTTTATATGTGAGTAGGGCATGAAACCTGACCTTGAATCCTAGCTTTGACAAAATTAATTATTTTAACTTCATATCTATATGTAGCATTACGGTTCAAAATCTGAACCCAATTGCAAAAAAGGAAAAAAAAAAAAAAGACTTACAAATTCCAAATATTAACCGATTAGCAATTGAATTTTTTTTTTTCATATTGTTAACCATGCAAAATTAAAAATCTTAAGCAAAGGAAGTTCCTCAAATTAATCCAAAGTGAGAGATGTTATGATTTACAAAAGTTATATAATTAATGTATGAAAATCAATATATGATATCATAACCTATGATTAAGAGATAATTTCTCATAGGCAAAAAAATGTGGAAAGAATTATATAAATATTAGTTGCAACTTTTAATGGCGGAAAATATTTCATTTCAATTTCTTTTAGTCTAAATAATCGATATTTAGACTTTATTAAAATTATTTAATTTAATTCGGATAAAATTATAAATAATATAAACATTTCTCAAGTTGAAATTCAAAAAGTTGCTTATATAAGAACAGCCGTACCACCTCATGAAGTTCATTTCAATTTTTTTTAACGAATAAATCAACAATTAACTCGGGGCTAAAAATATGGACCCATTACTTTTCCACCAACCTACCCAAACCCAAGACTCTTGGTTTTGTCCTTGTGCCAACATTGGGCTTTCTATTATTTCAGAGAAAAATATTATTTATTTTGGAAAAAAATTATAAATTTAGTGCATAAACTTTTATAGTTTTTCTATTTAACTGTTTGAATGGTTTTTTTTTTCTATTTGAATATCTAAACTTTAAAACAACATATTAATAAGGTGTATTTAGTCCCTTTTTAGCTAACTGTATGCTTAGTTAACTCAAATTAAATCCATTTTTTTAGTTCATATGCCTTTTTTTCAGCTTATCTTATTTGAATGTCTGAACTTTTAAAAAATATATCTTTAAACAGACAGTGTGTTTAGTCAACTCAAATAATATATATTTTTTTCAGCTCACATGCTATTTTTTTAACTCATCCTCGCTATTGTCCACAAAAAAAAGGTAAAGATAACTGAAAAAAATAGACCTTATTTGAGCTGATTAAATATACAGTCGGTTTAAAATAAGCTGAATACATTTGATTGATATATTTTTTTAAAGTTCAGACACTCAAATAGAAAAAAAAATTAGACACTCAAATAAAAAAATCACAAAAATTTAGACATCAAATTTGTAATTTTTCCTTTATTTTAAGAATATTAGTTTAGAAAAAATTTTATTTATTTTAAGTGTATTATATTAGTCTACTCGAGATATTTGTCCATAATTCAGCAATTAAAAATAATATTTTTTATGTTAATTTTTTGATATAAAAAATTTTGCATATATTATATATAACAAATCCAATTATCAAGTGTAATATAACTTATTTTATATATTTATAAATTCTCTCTACCCTTATCGTTATGGAATTTAATCATTTATACTAAATGTTGAAAAAAAACTTAATATATAAAAAGATATAAATTAAAATAAGTGAACAAAAGCTGTCTGTCTTTCTGTTTATTGTCCTTGTGAATGTTGTTATGCCGTAATCGCCGTGCAAATATTCCTTTTTACTGCATATGGTCCCTTTTTCTTCTGCCCAAACACATTTCTACCACGCGTTTCCGCAATAATATACATTATACATTGCAATTTTACAATAGTATTTGATAGGGCTTCAATTTAAGGGATAATTATTATGTTTCTTCTCTCTTTTTATTTATTATATTACTTTATTTTTAATATTTAAAAAAATATTTATTCATTTATAATATTTGTAACAATTAATACTTATTAGTCATTATTTAAGGATAAAATAATATACGATTTTGTAAATATCATAAATAAATAAATATTTTTTTAAATGTTAAAAATAAAGTAATGTAATAGATTAAAACATATGAGATACACAATAGTTATCCCTCAATTTAATTCATTTATATTAAAAATACAATTATTCTTTATTTTTTTTAATTAATAAGGAGATCATATAATTTAGATATTACCAGTTTGATATGTATAATAAGAATAATAGCTCTTCTTGTAGAAAAATAAATTCTATAAATCCACCATGATAAAATTTAAATTCTATAATCTTTATTTTTATGTAGTGTGGTAAAGAGATTTAACAATTTTTTTAACCTTTTAATAGATAAATACTTAATTTACTTATTATCAGGTCTAATACTTTATCATCAAATTTAATTTTATTGATTTTTTTCCACATAAATTTATTGATTGTACGGTATTGGAATTCAAACTCTATAGAGAAAATTATCATTAAATCACTCACTAAAAATAATAATGAATGTCACATTCAATTATCCTTGCATGAATTTTGAAGAAGATTAAGGTTGATATCAACTCCTAAAGAGGCCAAAACCATAGGAAGTGAGAAGTACAATTAATACAGCTGTGAACTAGGAAGAAGTGTAATGTACCGGAGAAAACAGGAGAGTGGCAAAGGAAAACATTCCACTGCACCAAAAATTATGAATGGGGTTGATGATTATTTGATTATAAAGTACAGTGCTGTTATGGGTAGCTTTCATTACAACACATTTCCATGGATGGTGATTTTCTTCACGATTATATATGTGTAACAATGATGATTTTTGCAGTCAAGTAAACAGACTCTGTTGGCTTCTGTCTATTTTGCAGGTTTCAGATTCCACTGTGTCACAGATTTGCTTACTGATTGGAATGATTCTCTCTCTATTTTTTTTTCCCCTTTTCTTGTTTAATGAAAACTGAAACAAAATGTTTGTACCATTGTCTTGTACTTGATTTCTGTTTTAATTTCTTGTAGAGAAAGCAAAAGGTTTTTTTTTTTTTTTTTTTTTTTATCTATAAAGAGTCACAGTGGCAGAAATTTCTGGGTTGGAGGAGACAAGAAAGGATTTGGGATAGCAATGGAATTGCTTAGACCCTTTGTTGACTCTAAAGCTTGGGACTACTGTGTTGTTTGGAAATTGGGTGATGATCCTTCAAGGTGCAATTTATTTTTCAGATGATTTTTGTGAATACCCTTTTTTTTTTTCAGTCTCTTGGATTGATTGATGATTGATTTTGTAGGTTTATTGAGTGGATGGGCTGCTGCTGTGGCGGTGGCCGCGGTGGCGGTGGTGGTAAAGTGAAAATGGAAACAGGAGATGACAAGTGTTCAGTGCCCATTTGTAGAGATGCGCATTATAAGCATCCAATTAGCACCAAGGCTTGTGAGGCTCTTGCTGGTTACGCTTCTTTTATGTCTTTATATTCTGGGTACTGTTTCTATCTTTTTCTTAATCTTTTAATTTGTCTGTACTTATTTGGATTTTGGTGATTGTTAAGCTTGAAATCTGTTATGGGTTTGGAACCAGGATTCATGGAGAGGTGGTGACGACAACTCAATCAAAGTGGATTACTCATGCCAATGTCTCAGACCCAAATTTTTCTCCAGTGAGTTCAATTTTTCTGCTACTCCATCTTTTATTTGATGGATGCTTTCAAATGGGTAAATAGTTTCTGATGCCATTTGATTGCTGATGAGATAAATGATGAAATTAGAGAATGAACTTGTGATGGTTTTAGTTTGGATTTGAAAACTTTTGATGATAACCAGAAATATAGCCTTCATTTTTTATGTAAGCTTGAGGCTGGTCATCTATTCTAATAGATGCAGATACTATTCTCCCTAATCCACAAGAGTAGCTGCATCACATGATTAACTTGAAAAACAAAACTATTTGGCAGGAATCATTTGGAACTAGAGTTTTGATACCAGTGTTTGGTGGACTTATTGAACTCTCTGCAGCTAGACATGTAAGGTTAATTTATGTGCATGACATTGTTGACTAATTTTCATACTGTGACATAATTATACAAATTCTGAATTTTTCTCAGATAGCAAAAGACCAGAAGATTATAGACTACATCACGGCTCACTTTAATGTCCTAAAACAAGACGCCATGATTTCACATGGCTACTCCAGCCTCAACGGGTGTCATGTTAATCCATTTCTCGAGCAGGACTTTCAAAACTTGCCATCCCCCAGCAAGTTGTTAGGTTTGATCCCTCGAAGAGAGGTTATTAACACAATATACCAGTCCAATACGCATTCCAGCTTCGAAGGATCTTCCAGTGGCTCCAATCCTTCCAATGAGCATCCAGCATTTGATTCATATTCTGGTTACTTATTACAGAATGGAATCTTGAAGCATAAAATTGGAAAACCTTCTGTTCCAAGAAAATCAAAGAACAATGAGAACTCAGTGAAGCAAAAAGCAGGCCAACTTCCTGATTGTAGCAACAACAGAGTTACAAAAGTCATACAGAAGTCTGAAAGAGAACATTTCCGATCTAAAAATCTTGTCACTGAGAGGAACAGAAGGAACAGGATTAAAGATGGGCTCTTCACTCTACGTGCTCTAGTCCCCAAGATATCCAAGGTTAAGATAGCCATATATGTCAGCTACACCTTAGAGATTCATTATTTATCCTTCTCTGAAGTTTACTGTGCAATTGAGTGCTGCCATTTTATTTATTTTTTTCAATTCATGAATATAGATGGATAAAGCTTCTATTCTTGGAGATGCAATTGAGTATATTGGGGAGTTGCTGAAGGAAGTGAAGAAACTTCAGGACGAGCTCAAGGATATTGATGCAGAAGAATGCAAAAAGAGCAATGCAGAAGCAATGACTTTAAAGTTGGCTCCTACCGAAAACAATCAAGATTCCTCTGGTTTTGGTGAAAAAGACAAGATTGAGGTATAAAGCAACTGGAAGCTATATTTTCTCTCCTGTTTAAACACACTAAACTTTATATATTACTGTTACAGCATTTATTTATTATTTTCTCAGATGCAGATAGAAGTAAACCAGATCGGCAAAAGAGCATTCCTGATTAAGCTCTTTTATGAGCAGAAGCGAGGAGGGTTTGGAAGGCTAATGGATGCGATAGATTCATTGGGGCTTCAAGTTGTTGATGCTAATATGACAACATTTGATGGAAAGGTCCTGAACATTCTCAAGGTTGAGGTGAGATTTATTTAGTGAATCCTGATAATTAATTGGAATAGTTTTCTGGGTCTAGATTAACTGGAAGTTACAGTTGAAATGTTTATAATACACTTACTAATCTATCTCTATTCTGCAAGGCTAATGCAAAGGATATTCAACCAAAGAAACTAAGAGAATCATTGCTCAAGCTCAGAGTGTAGGAATTAAGGCAGCGGATAGTCGAATGAGCTGAGAATGTACTCTTTTTCCAGAAATCGAGAGTACAAGTGGGAAAGTTGGTAGCTCCTCTATTGATTTATTTCAGTGAAGGTTGTTGTAGTAATCTACTACTAAAGATACAGAACCATACATAATGTCTAGATTGTAAATGTTAAGAAACGTTTGAAATAGCTGATACAGGAATTTGTTTTCTCATCTTCGCCCCGAGGACAGATTTTTCTTGTAAATGACCTTTCTTCGTTCATTTTCATTTAAAAAAGACAGGATTACAGAAGACTCATTGCAGAAATTTTTGTCAAGTTTATATTCCTTTGATCTTTGCATTCTCTATTCAATATAAGCTTTTGATCCTTTTCTCCAGGAGTCACCACCTATTTCACCTGACTATTTTCATGCCATAACCACACACACCCACAAATATAACAATAGTTAAGTGACAGATAAATAATAAAATAGATCAAACAGAATGAAACTAACATATATGAGTTTCCTCTCTGAACTTCTACTCCATAATCATCTCAGTATTTTTCTCACAAAAAAATTTTTTGCACCCAAAACTGAATCCATCCATCTTTGCTCTACCATCAATAACAATCATAAAGCCATTACAGCAGGTTTTAGTGACAACCAAAAAAATACATATGTATATAAAGTACACCAAAAAAAAAATTCTTGAAAAGTCTCCCAATTTGCAAGGTTGAAACTCCAGTTGCTCATCTCAGGCAACCAAACAATGCAGTCAAAATATCAGTGAATTGAAATCCCCACACTGATTAATTTTGCAGACCAAGTTCAAATGCAAGTTCTTTCAGTTTTGGTCTTCTATGGTACTGCTGCGTAAATACACATCCGAGTACATCAACTGTGTCTGTCACCCATCATTCACGATTCCTGCAGCAGCCTTACTTACCTTGACTCCTTCCATATCTCTTCTCATTTCTGTCTCTCATGGCATGAGTTTCTGACTCTTCACTTGTAAAATTATAAGTAGGAGTTTCACCAAATACTTCTTTTGAGGTGCACTCTCCACTTGTTTGAAATTCTGAGCTTTCATCAGTGCTAAAAGCCATCCTTCTGAATTTCATAATGTCCTGATTGTATTGACCAGAATCATACATGGTGCTTTGGCCATACTTCACACCATTAGTAAGATCCGACATTTCATCACTGTCTAATGATCTCACCACCTAAAAAAAAAAAAAAAGATTGTATACATTAAGCAATAATGTTGTTCATTTTAATACTTAGGACTTGATAAAATTGGCTGAAAGAATATATTTTTCTTATGTTTTCAATTTTCACCTGCACCATTCTAGGGCGTTTTGGGGCCGAATGGCGAACACAAGCTGCTGCTGTTTCAATCATTCTGATCATTTCACTCTCCACATAACGCTTTTCAAGCCTAGGATCAACTATGCCACTGAGATCACCAGTTTCCATGGCATGCATGAGCTGCGGACGAGCCTGCAATCATCACATGTTCAACAGGATTGAGTTATATCATTATAGATGACAAAAGCCAAAAAACTATTTGTCTGCAGCTATTGCAGCTAGACTCAAAGAGATTTTGACCTCAGTTTCTTACCCATTCGACCAAACTTTCATCCCCCAGAGGCTGTGTTGGATCAACAGGTTTGCGTCCGGTTATAAGCTCCAGAAGTACAACTCCAAATGAATATACATCAGACCTATCTGTCAGTTTTCCACTGGATGCATACTCTGGCGCCAGGTACCTGAAAACCAAATTGAATGTTGATAAAGAATCCTGATGATGCTCGTGCATTACTGTATTTTTGTTGTTTAAATTACAACTGAACAGAGATGTAAGGGCACCCTTTCAAATAAACATTCAAGCTGAAGAGATCTTGGAAGTCGCATACAATCAAAACCTACCCAAATGTACCCATGACTCTAGTTGAAACGTGTGTCTGACTGGAATCATTAAGTCTGGCAAGCCCAAAATCTGCTACCTGAAATTAAAGATGATTCGAATCATAATGCCCTAATTGAGAACTAAAGTATCCAGGCTTGGAGAAGCCATTTCTTGGCAGGGGAAGATGTAAAGAAGCTGTTTGAAGAAAAAAGCTCCAAAGGCTTACCTGTGCTTCAAAGTTATCATCCAACAGAATGTTTGCTGACTTAATATCTCTGTGAAAAATTTTGGGGTTACCTAAATTGAGAGGAAATCAATGAGCTTTTAGTTTTGTATCTAATACGTCAGTACCCTACTGATAAAATTATCAATCTGAAGAAGAAGAAAAGAGAATAATATCACAGCACACAGCTACTGAAAATGCATAAAAGAGACTCACAATCTTCATGTAAATATGCTAAACCCTTTGCAGAACCTATGGCAATTTTGAGCCTTTTAGACCAATCCAATACCTGAGTTCCTGACAGAAGGCAGCATTTCACAAGCATAAGCATATGAAATTTGAAAATACACAAACAATACGAGAAGAAAAATCATCTTACCATGCAAATGATATTCAAGTGTTCTATTTGGAAGATATTCATAGAGAAGCAGACGTTGACGATCGCTGATACAATAACCAACCAAAGATACCAAATGCCGATGGTGCACACGACTAATAATCTCTACTTCAGCTTTGAATTCGCGGTCTCCCTGACCACTACCTGCCTTAAGCTGCTTCACAGCTACAATTTTCCCATCAGAAGTTTTCCCCTTGAAAACGCATCCGAACCCACCTTCACCAACAATGTGTTGACGAGAAAATCCATCTGTCATCTCCATCACCTCTTCATAGCTGAAATGTGTCTTGGAGCTACCTATCATATCTGGCTCCCCATTGTACTTTTGACTCCCCCCAAAGCTGTCCGGCGACTGCGGAGGTAACTGTGAACCATAAGAGAAATTCATCGGCCCGGAAAAATTTGCACCATGCGGCTGTTTTCCATAATAATATCCATCTGCAATCAAACCATTAGCTGCAATTATCAGGTTAGAGGCTTAATAATCAGAGTAAAATTTTTCAACAAGAAAGAATCCTGAAAATGGACAATTTTTTTTTTACCTGTTTGCACAGTAAAATTTTTGGGAGGCATGTAATGGGGATTATAATAATCCTTTCTTTTCTTTCTTCTCTTCAAAAGGAAAACTACTGCAACTGCTGCCATCAGCACAACACCCACAAGCACTGCACCAACAACAGCCTTCGTTGTTGTACTATCGGACGAATCATCTCCAGATGTGGTGGTGGTGGAGCTTGTTGCATTAGAGGACGTAGAATTAGCAGGTGATGAGCCACTAGAGGGTGATTGTTTTGGTGTTGGTGCTGTTGTTGATGGAGTTGTGCTGGAGTTTGATGCTTTAGAAACAGGAGGAGGTGGGGCTGGAACTCCTCTTGGCGGTGGTGGAGGTTGTATTCCACCTACAGCAGCAGTAGGTGGAGAAACAAAATCAAGAGGCGGCGGTGTTGCCGACAATTCTGAAGGAGGAGGAGAAAGAGGAGGAGGAGGAGAGGTCAAGGTAGGGGCAAGAGGGGACTCATGAATCTTTGGAGGTGGAGGAGAAGCATAAGATAATGGTGCAGGAGGTGGAGAGAGAGATATTGGTGGTGGTGGTGATTGTGAAGGTTGCGTTTTTGATGAGGGTGGTGGACTAGGAGGCGGGTTAGATTCTAAAGGTGGTGGTGGAGGTGATAATGATGGAGGAGGTAATGATGGTGGAGGAGGTGATTCTTGAATTGGCGTTGGCTGTGAACTATTGCCACTTTCAACGGGTGGTGGGGCTGTTATAAGACTGTCAGACAACGGATCAGGAGGCGGAGGTGGCGACGAGCCATCTTTTGTTGGAGGTGGATCGTCAGGAGGCAATGGAATTTCAAACGTACTCGGCGATTGCGCCGAGCTTGACATTGCCTCTTCAAGATTATTTTTAATCCCCTTTCTTTAATTCTATTTCAAATTAAGGTTCTTGTTGTTGTTATTGGATTTTCACAAAATTTCTCTATCTTGTTAATCACCTCTCTTCAATTCTATTTCAATTAATTGTTTACAATCAAAACTAACAAATCTCGATCCATCAAGAATCTTGAACTACACCCACAATCAATCTTGAACCAACCAAACAATGATCAAGAATCTTGAATTAACTAATTAAACCCAGCAAAACCAATCTTGAAATTAATATATATACATATATAGGAAGCAACTCAAGTAACAAAGAACATCAAGAACCAACATCAATCAAACCAAAGAAACGTCAAGAATCTTGAATTAATTACACCCAAAAACAAACAAATATTGAATAGAAATGGGATGTTGCTGGAAATGGAGAAAGAGTAGGAGATGGTGACTGCAACAAAGATGTTTGGAAATTAATTAATTTTTTTATTTTTTTTTAGAATTGGGTGATTCATGTGTGTCTCTGTTTGTTGTTTGAATTACTATTATTATGAGGTATAGGCACGATTTTCCGTTACTCATAACGGTCTGCTTCCCTCGTTTTCTCTTATTTTTAAAACATAGTATCCCTTTTATCGCTTGGATTTCGGGTTACCGCAAAAAGTTAAAAGCGCGGGAATTAATTAGTTGGGTTGTAGGATAAAAGCCCCAAGTCCAACTATCCTAGATAACAATACTAATTAATGAAGTGTTTTCTTTTTTTTTTTTTTTTTTTTTTGGATTTTTTTACCAATAATTTTCTTTTTTTGTATAAAAAAAATTATGGAGAAAGAAATATTAATTGTATTGACCATTTGCATAATCAAACTCCTAATTTTGATATTTGACAATCAATTTAAGTTTTTAATTATTTTTTTAAAGTGTGTAAGAGCTTATTTGTATCAAAATTATCAATTTAAGTCCAAAAATACAAAATACTGTCATTATACTATATTTCGATAAAATATAATATTTCAATCTTATACCTAAAGTATCTGAAGCTTTTATATGTCAAAAAAAAAACATTTTTGAACTTACAGGTGTCTCCTTACGAGCATCTTGCGAGCTAATCACAAGCAGAAGCCTTGTGAGAGCAAAATTGAACAAAGAGACATTGTCGCTCACGAGCAATATTCACTCATGAGCAGCTCGTGAGGGCAGTCCTAACAGCTCCAAACGATCATTTTTTAATGCAACGGCTAGTATTTTTGCTTCTCACGATTGTGAGCAGCGTTCTGAGAGAAATAAGTCTAAATTGATTCAAAAATAAATTATAGACGTTAGAGACATATTTGATACATCCAACAACCATATTTTTTAGTGTTTAACTACGTAAACACTCCATAAAATTCAATTGAAGGTTTAAGAAACTTGTTTATCATTCATTCTCTCTTCAGCATTCAATTAAGCTCTCAAATTCTCTCTTAAAAAATTTTTGTATTTGTGTAACTTTTGTGAGAGTTGGTGAGTGTTAGAATAGACATTCTTATTCTTTTATTTTCTGGGATCAAGAAAACGGGAAGTGAGATTTTATTCTAAAAAGAATTGGTTTAAGTGTTGTCCATTAAAACACTTAGGATTTGGGTTTTGAGTGAGCCAAACTCAAGTTGTAAGGTTGTAAGAGTGAGCCATAAAAATTTTGTGTAATCTCAATCTTGTGAATAAGATTGTGGGTGATTAAAAATCCTAATTTGGGGATAAATTAGGTGGAGATGTAGGATTGTTGTTGAATCTAAACTCCTTAAATCATTGTGTCTTCATTTTTCAACATTCTTTCAATTATTATTTAATTCCTTAAAATCTTTTTTTTTAATTTTTTTAAACCCTTATTAGCCTTATTCACCCCCCTCTAAGGCATTTTTATTTGGTATCAAAGTCAATTGTCCCTTACCGTGAATTAGGGCAGAGCACTAATGAGAGCTCTCACTTGTGATTGTGTCACTAAAGCAGGGCTCTCTGCTCATTGGTGTTAGTGCATCGATGTAGATGATGGTTGGCTAGTCTGATAAGTACAAATGTTGGGTGATATAGATCGGGTGTGACCTATAAATAATAACATTTGGCATCAGAGCTTGGTTCTAGGAACTGAATTGCTAGAATTCAAGATCATGGGGAGTGAATCTTAAAATTTTTCTTCATTTAAACCATTTTTTTATGGGAATGACTATCCTTTTTAGAAACTTAAAATGGAGTTCTATCTAAATTGTGATTCCATTAAATTATAGGATTTAATCTTAGATGGGTGGAATCCTCCCATAAAGATAGTGGATGACATCCAAGTTGCAAAGGAGAGAAATGAGTGGTCTCAAGAAGAAAAAGAGAAGAACTATAAGAATAAAACAGTTGTGTTGATTCTTATTGCTTCCATGTCAAAAGAAGAAGCAGGCAAACTTCAACATTGCATTTCGGCTAAAAAAATGTAAGAGATCTTGGAGAACCATTATAAAGGTAACATCCAAGTTAGATCAAAGAAGGTTCAACTATATGTTTATGAGTATGAACTCTAAAAAATGAAGCCTCATAAAAACATCACCAAAATGACAAATCGATTGAATACTCTTTTAGCTACCTTGAGAAAGTTAGGCAAGAATTATTCTAAAAAAGATGTCAACACCAAAATTCTAAAAGTGCTACCTAAAAAAGATTAGGAATCAAGAGTAACCTCCATTGAGGAAGCTTATGATCTTTCCAAGCTTTTAACCAACATCCTCATTGGTAAGCTTCTCACTCATGAGCTTACCTTAAGGTAAAGGGAAGAGGAGTAATAAATCAAAAATAGAAAAAGCTAGCACTCAAAGCATCACAAAAATCAAGTGATGAAAGTGAACTTAAAGACTTAAGTGAAGATGATGTGGAGATTGCATCATTCATTAAGTACTTCATAGAGTACTTGAGAAAGACCAACTTGAGCAAATACAAAGAATCCAATAGAGGTGGATTCAAGAAGGCTAAGGAAATTATATGCTTGAAGTGCAAGAGACCTGGTCACATTCAACACGATTATCCTAAGCTCAAGCATAAGCACAAGCAAGCAAAGGAGAGGAGAAGAGCTTTCAAAGCCACTTGGGATGACTCATCCGAATTTGAAATGGAGGAGGAACAACAAGAGCCATCAAACCTTTACTTCATGGCCTTGGAGGATAAATTTGAGGTACCTCTCTTGTCTAATTCTTTTTGTGATTATTCTTATGATGATTTATATAATGATAAGCTTGATGATGATGAGGAACTTGATGATAAGAGCTTCTTAATAAGGAAATTATTTTTGAAATGTTAAAAATTACTTTTAAAGAAAAAGGTTTATAAACAAAATTTTTCAAAGTTATCTAAAAACTTTAAGGATTTGAAATTAGAACTTTCAAATTTTAGTTCTTCAAATAAAAAACTAACTCTTGATTTGAAAACACCAATCTCTTTAAAAGATGAATTTGATAAAGTTAAGAAAGAAAATGAAATGTTTTCAAAACAGATTTTTGAACTTAAAAACTCCATTTCTAAATTTCAAAAAGGAAATGAGTCCTTTTATAATCTCTTAGATAATAAAAAATCTCATGGTTTGACAAATGAATTTGATTTTTCAAATGGAGCTTCTACATCATTAAGTCCCCTTAATTATGTCAAGGCTACTCTTGCTTCATCCCTCCTTCCTTGTAAGAGCTCTAAAGCTTAAGATTCTAAAACTAAGAGTCTTAAGAATCCAAATGCCAATGGAAAGCCTTTAAAGGTTAATATCTCCAAGGCTCAAGGTTTTAAGGTTAAGGCTAAGAAACACTTACCCTATCATGTATATATGTATCACAATAAAAGGCACACACGTATACACATTAGGCCTAAAAAATTTATGCATTGTTGTGGTTGTGAGATGCATACTAATACTAAACCATTTATGTCTAGGAAAACCACCAACCATGTTAGCCATGATTCTTTTTCAAAGGTTGATAGGCAAAATAAATTTTCAAAAACCAAATGTTTTTATTGCATGAAATTTGGACACACTAATAATGTGTGTTATTATAGAAAAATTCATCTCAACCTTCTACCTATGAACTACTTTGAGAATCACAAACCTAGACCAAATAAGGTTTAGGTTCAAAAGCTTGCTAGATGATTATTTTGTTATTTTGTGCCACTTATTGATAAATTGATAAAATTAATTTATTTAGTTTATCAATAAACTTGTGCACATCAAAATGTTCAAAGAGAATTTGACCCTTTGTATGATTGAAATGATTCTCATTATTATTCAAATTCCATTTTCATTTAGAATCATTTGATTTACTTTAGTATTTTATTTTATACACTCTATTTGAACTACATATTGACAATCATTATTGCTATTGTTAACTCATTAATGTACTATTGTCATATGCTTTATTTTTTAAACAACTATTGATATTTGCAACTTGTTGATAAATCAATGTCCATGGTTTGTCAATAAATATGCAAACTTCAAGTTGTCCGAAAAGAATTTCACCTTTGCATGATCAAAATGCTTTTCAAACTTTACATTTTTTTATATGTTATTCTCTCATCCCTCTTCAATTAGTATTAAAACTCCTCAGTATCAATTTTTTTTATTTCAATTGATATTGTATTTAAATGGTATGCCTATCGTCTATTTTTGTTTGGTTTATTTTCCATATATTTTCAGTTTTTGAGCTTTGAGCTGTTAGTTTATTTTTACATTTATTTTCTGTCAGTTTATCTTTGGTTTATTCATTATATCCTTTCAGTTTACAAATCATAGACTGATAGTTTGTGTCTTTTTTTAAGTTTACAATTGGTATTTTATATCATCGTAATTCTACTTTTTCATTAATGCTTTTTTATTTTCTTTTATATAATTTTTTTTTAGATTTTGAAAAAGGAGGAGAAATGATTGAGTTTGCATGAATATTTAGTTAATTTCTTTTAAGGAAGAGAATTTTTTTTAATTTTTTTAAGATATGTTTATGTTAGTGATATAATTATGTGATATTGAGTCTTTAATATCAATTGTTTGAATTTATTCTGCATAATTTTGTTTATGCATGTATAATAACATTGTAAGTGTGGCTAATTTTATCATAATTTAATAATCATGCTTTCATGATTTTATACTTATGATAAAAGGTCTTATTTTGCTTCTTGGTCTTTTAATTCCTCTAGGATTTTTAGTTCTTTTAGGTTCATTTCCCTTTATATCTCTCTCTTTTTTCTTTTTGTCTTTGACAAAGGGGGAGAAGAATTGTTATATGAAAAGTTCTACATGATCATGTATGTTAGCTAGCTAAGCTCTATATGATAATATGATAGTTAAACTTGTCAAGTGCTATATATACTATTTTTATAATGCATTTTAACAACACTATATACATATATGTTTGAAATTATTTCCTTTATATTGCCTAACATTTTTTTTCAAAATGATCATGTTTTTATATTTTTAACACATTTGTTATGTTAGATCATTTTTCTTTTTATTCCTCATATTAAATTTTATGTTGTTTTTATTTTTAACAAAAGGGGAATAAAATATTAAATTTATATTTCTTATCATGTCCAAAAAGGAAGAGAAATAAAGAAATATATTTGTTAAAGGAGATAAATATTTTTTTTATTTCAATTTCAAAAATTATCTCCTTTGTGATTATTTATATTTTTTTTATATGCTTTGATTAAATTATTTTTCCATTTATGCATATATTAAGGGGGAGCAAAATATTTTCTCAGTTTGCATCTATTTAAATTTAATAGCGGGAGCTATTTTACATAGTATTTATCTTTTCTTATTAAATGTTTTTGGCACACACACATATTATTTATTACCTCATTAAATTGGTTGTTAAAGCAAAAAATGAGAAGATTGCTGACCATTTGCATGATTAAACTCCTAATTTTGATCTTTGACAATCAATTTAAGTTTCTAATGATTTCTTTCAAGTGTGTTGGAACTTATTTGTATCAAAATTATCAGTTCAAGTCTGAAAACATAAAATACTATCTATATATTATGTTTCGGTGAAGTATAATAGTATAATATCTCAATCTTATACCTAAAGTATCCTAAGCTTTTATATGTTAAAAAGAGATATTTTTGGACGTACAAGTGTCTCCTCATGAACATCTTGTGAGCTGATCACGAGCAGAAGCCTTGTGAGAGCAAAATTGAGCAAATGGGCAATGCCGCTCATGAGCACTATTCATTTATGAGCACCACGTGAGGGTAGTCCTGACAGCTCCAAATGGTCATTTTTTAATGCAACAGCGACATTCTGAGAGAAATAAGTCCAAATTGATTCAAAAATCAATTATAGACGTTGGAGACATGTTTGATACATCCAAAACCATAGTTTTAAGTGTTTATCTATACAAACATTTCATAGAGTTCAATTGAAGGTTTAAGAAACTTGTTTATCATTCGTTCTCTTTTAAGCAATCCATTAAACTCTCAAATTCTCTCTTAAACAATTTTTGTATTTGTGTAACTCTTATAAGAGTTAGTTAGTGTTAGAATAGACATTCTTATTCTTCTATTTTCTAGGATTAAGAAAATAGAAAGTGAGTTAATATTCTAAAAGGAATTGGTTTAAGTGTTGTCCATTGAAACACTTGGGATTTAATTTTTGAGTGAGCCTTAAAAACTCAAGTTGTAAAGTTGTAAAAGTGAGTCATAAAACTGTTGTGTAATCTCAATCTTGTGAATAAGATTGTAGATGATTGAAAATCCTAACTTTGGCACAAGTTAAGTGGAGACATAGAATTGTTGTTGAATCTAAACCTCTTAAATCATTATTTCTTCGTTATTTCTTTTCAACATTCTTTTAATTCTTATTTAATTCCTTAAAATCTTTTTTTTATTTTTCTAAAACTGTCATTAGCCTTATTCACCTCGTTTAAGGCATTTTCAAGTTTAATTCTTCCTGAAATAACATATGTGTATATTCTATTATATACTAAGAGAAAAAAGTATAAAATTTTCATGGTCATCATACTAAAATTTTTTTGATCATTTATTAGTTATGTCTAATTTTATTTATTTAAAAAAAAACTATTTTTAGGATAAAAATATCATTTAATTAGTAAAGTATATACATTTAAATATATTAGCATTATATACCAAGAATTATTAAAATCAACTAATAGACACTATTCTAGCTTAAGCAACTTAATGTATATATGCAATCATATTAGTGCTACCCATATTGAAATGGATTAATTAAAATTTAATGAAGTCTAAATATCATATATATATATGTAAAAGATTTTTTTAGCCTTTTGTCTTGGTGAACAATATTAATATTAATATATTTGCAAGTGAATAATTTTTCTTTCATATAATAGCTTCACCTTAGTTGATTTAGTGAAATTCTCTTTAATCATTTATAATGATCTAACATCATTCGTTGTATGTCAAAAAGTTCTCATGGAAGTCTTAGACCTTATTAGAAGCTCATAAACTATAAATAAATAATTTTTTTTATCTGTCAACATTTAAAATCTATTGAAATTTAATAAATTTGATTCAATTCAAATAAAACTATAAAAATAATAAAAATTTATTAACAATTAATTTGATGTGTCTATATATTTCATGACCCAAATTTTTGACGAGTTAATAAAGTTAAAAAAAATATAAATTTTAGTGCTTATGGTTTTAAAATCACATTCATAAATATTATAATTTTTTTAAACAACTAAATAAAGTGGTTAATTCTTAACACCATAAGAGAAATAGAAATAGGGTGAGGATTCTATTCTTACTTTCTAAAATAGGATATTCACTTAAATTACTTGTGGAGAGTACAAATGTTATAATTTTATGATCATAATTTTATTATTCTTTTTCTAAGGAAGTTTTCCCTTCATTTTAACTTTAAAAATTTTCGTTATCCTTGAATTTTTTTAAAGGGATGATTCATTAATGACAAATTTTCTACTTCTACATGCTCTTCCATTATTTTTTTCCCATTCTGAATTCATCCCTTATGGGTTTATTTTATGACGCAACAAGCAAACATAAATAAATAAGATTAATGCACAACTAAATCTTAAAGGATAATAAACAAGTTTCAACATAAAAACTTAAGCAAAAACTGATAAAAAAATTCTTGTATTATTCATTGAATGAACTATAAGATAACAAAGTTTACATATTTATAAGGTAGTATAACCCACCTACCTTAATTTAAGAATGAAGTAAAATAAAATAAAATCCTAGCTAAAATAAGGAAAGTTAAATCCTAACTAAAGTATAAAAATTAAAATAGAAATAAAATAAAATCCTTATTAAATATAAAATTATTCCCTTATTAATTTTAACTAAAATAGAAAAATTAAATAATAATAATAATAATAAAAATAAAAACCCTTCTACCTCATTCTCCTCCACTTGAAAACAATCCATTCGCGAGTTTATCCTCGGAAATTGAAATTTTCCATGCCAAATAAACAAATACTTTGAATACCTTAACACTTTCAAGAAGCAACCTTAGGCAAATTCTTGAATTTGAAATTTTGTTGTACTCATAAATTGTAAGAGAGGATCAATAGCCATGCGATCAAAATTTGCAACTCCAATAAAATCAACATATTCAAACTCATAAAAAAAATTATAGGATTTCTGAACAAATAATTCACTATAAACTTTTTGATCTACCAAAATCTTCACACCACTTTTGAAATCTTCAATCTCACCATCAATCTATTCTTCAATTTCAACCTCAATTTCTTCTTAAATTTCTTGAGTCATAAAAATTGTTTCTCTATCATCTACTTTCTCTTGTTTGTCTTCATTAAATTGCTACATAGTACTAATTTCACATTCTAGTGCTAAATCTTCAATTACATATTTAATATTATCTCATTATTTACTACTTTAACTTCAACCTTCTTTACTTCTGCATCAACATGACACACCATACCTTGTTGGGATGAGATGGACTCTAATGGAAAGAACTCATCTTCTAACAACCACTTCATCACCAACCAAGAATCAACAGGTATTTTTTTCTTCTTCCTTTCTTTTTGCTTGTAACCTCTTCCATGGTAAATAAGTACATCCCCTTAATTTAAAGGCGGCTAACTTCACACGTTCATAATCAAAGATTCTCAAGTGTTCAAATATTTGTTCCATCTTTGCAATCCAATTAACAAAAATATTACTATAAGAATTACCATCATAACAAGGGATATCTTCCACATAGGTTTCACGTCCACGTGGTTTTGAAGAAATAAATAAGTTAATAGTTGGCATCGAGTGGCATCATTTCTTGGACTTGGCCTATTGTCAAATTGACTTATGTTGGCATATGTTGTCCAAACATCAAGTTGATAATCAATTTCTTCAAAGCGTCCTTCAATCCGCCGGAATATGTGATCTCTTTTTAGCTTAAAGACATTAGACACCGTCTCTTTAATTCTATCATGCAGTTCTCTAGACTCTTGTACTTTGAGCATCGTCATAAATACGATTGCTTATTCTTTCAAGCCACTTGACTTAAGAGTAGACGATTAACCTACTCTCATACCACCTGACAGATTGAGCGAGCATAAATAAATAAAACTAGTACACAAATAAATTTTAAAAGAAAATAGACAAGTTTCAACACCGAAACTTAAGCAAAATACTAATTCTCATATTATTCATTGAATGAATTATGAAAGAGCAAGGGTTATTACATATTTAGAAGGTGGCAAAACCCTCCAACCCTTATTTAAAAAAGAAAGAAATTAAAATTTTAGTTAAAATAGGGAAAGTTAAATCCTAATTAAAATAGAAAAACTAAAAAAATAAATAAAATAAAATTCTAATTAAATATAAAATTCATCCCTTATTAATTTTAACCAAAATAGAAAAATTTAATAATAATAATAATAAAATTCCTCTACGTCATTAACGACTACTCAACTCAAAATTTTTAGCGGTTGAATTAAATTTCAAAAGATGATTTTATATTTTTAATGTTTAATCTGCTGACTTTATTATTATTTTTTTACTGATTACAAATTAGGGATGGATTTATAAGTGATACGGCATGAATTTAGCTACTAAATTAAATATCACTGCTAACATACCGACTTTAATTAAATTGCTAATTAGCAATTTATCTTCTTCTTCTTGTCAAAACTGATTTATTAAGATATTATCCTAATGAAGCTAACAATTACACTTCTAAACTGACTTGATGCCCATCACAAGGAATCTTTCAACGTAATTTTCAAAATTTTCTTTTGCTAAATATAAAGAAAAATCACAGTAATTCTCACAATATCCATTTCTTAATATATAATTAATTAAAATAAAACCTAAATTAATTAAAACTTGCACAGAAAGGAAAGTCAAAACACAACAATAACACGTCCCAAATTAAAATTCAATTTTTTTTATTCATTTCTCTTTTGTAATTACCAATGCACCCTTTCATGCTTCCTGAATTCTGAGCTCTCGCACTCACAGTTTTGGGTCAGATTTCATTACTTAACCTGCTCAACGGGGGACTATTCTAGTAATTTCAGATGCAAAAAATATTCCGCAAGCCTAGATTCAACGGCGTCCTCCTCCTGCACACATATACATATGTAATGCATAATCCAACTCTGATTTGGATTGGAAAAGGCGGCACGAAAAGTTAAATATTGAGCTCTTGCACCGCCAAAAGGGTCGATTTGCAGATACAATCTATAAATACACGATGCAACGTTATACCCTTTTGAATTTTTTGCAGTTCTTGATCGTTTCTTGTTGTACATTCTTTTCATCCTCTGTATAGCCAATTTCTTGATTTGTTTCTTCTTCTGCTGCTGCTGCTGGCGGTGTGGTTGTTGTTGTTTTTTTGTTTTTTAATCAACTTCTCGTTGAATTCTTAAGTAATCATGTCAAGAAACCAATTGCAATTGTTTCCAGTAATTTCTCAAATTCAAGTATGTACTTTTTCTTCTTTTTATATGTATATTCTGGATTTGATCTCTCTGTCAAGTTTTTTCTTCTTCTTAATTTTAATTTTGCTTGATGGGTTTGTTGTTTTTGTGGATTTGGCCTAGTGGGTTGTAGAAAACAATGAGTTTTTTTATGGGAATTTGATTATTCAGCTATTGATTCTATTGCATTAATTTATTTTTTGGTTTACAGAAGCCAGTTGATGTTGATGTTGAAGTTGAAGACAGAGAGTCGGTGGTAATTGATGGTGATAATGATAATGTTTTGGTTAACGACAGTGAGGTCAATTCGGGTTTTGTTGATGTTTTCCATGATTTTACTAGCAATGGATTGGTGAAGTTTCAAGAAGGAAGCCATGACTATGACATAATCAAGAAAGTTTTTCTTACTGGCATGGGAACATATGCTAATTCCACGGAGATTGTAGCTATACACAGGAACGTGGTTTCTAATTCTGCACCTGCAATGAAAGCTAGATGGCTTAGTTTTCAGATTTTCAGAAAGGCTGTTAGTGAAAATTCTGGTAATAATGGTAATGTGCATCTTGCCTGGTATGGTGGTTCAAGACATGAAATCTGTCAAATCCTTTCTCATGGATTTAATCAGTCTAGTGGAACTAGTAATGGTGGTCAATCACATGGAGCTGGCATTTATCTGTCTCCTTCAAATTTTCCTATTGATTGGTATGTTTGATCTAGTTGATACACACTGTTCCTAATTATGGATGCACTTGTTTATTATCTTGATGCGAACTAGATATCTGGTTTCTATGCAATCAAACAGATGCATAATTAGATAAAGGGTTCTGGTTTTCATGGTTTCTTTTTCTTTGTTCTGTGTGTTACAGTGTTGTATCATCAGTTGATGAAAATGGTTTGAGCCATTTGTTGTTATGTTGTGTGATATTGGGGAGAATGGAAGAGATTCCTGCTGGTTCCAAGCAATTTCAACCGAGTTCGACAGAATTTGATTCTGGTGTTGACAATCTTGAGCAACCTAGAAGATATATCATATGGAATGCTTTCATGAATTCTCACATTTTTCCTAGCCATGTCATAAGTTTTAAGGCTCCTAACTGCAATGGTAAGCAAATGCAAAATTTTTCCCTTTCTTGAGCTTTGGATTGTATATATATATGTAAATGCTATTCTAATATCAAGTTGATCTTGTTTAGTTTCAGGTATAAAGAGAAATGAGGCAAGAAAATTAAGACCCATGTCACCATGGTTGAGCTTTCCTGCTTTGATGCAAATTTTGTCTAGGATTTTAGAGCCTTCTAAGATGGTTTTGATTTACAAATATCATAATGACTTTGTAGTAAGTGTATCACTTAATCATAATACCCCCATACAACTTCAATTTTAGTTTCATTTATAAGCACTTGTATTGCTAAGTATATTCTGTTATAGAGGTGCTGATTTTTTGCTAAGTATTGCTCAATCTGCAGAAAAAGAAGATTTCCAGATTACAACTAATCCACAGGGTAAGGCAGACATCTGGGGACAGGCTTCTTGTTGATATAATTGGAAAATACAAAAACAAGGTACGACTTATGATCTAAGTCATTTCTTTAAATTTTTGTACTTCTGATTAGGATTGGTAGATGGAAAAGTATGCTTGGAAAAAAATATATTTCAAAAGTCTTTTACGAAAGCAATGTGCATAGCTAAACAGGTTTTGTACTTAGGCAAGAAGTAAGCTGAAGAATCCTTTTCAGATTTTAGATTGAAGTGCCATGACTTCAATACAGTTCTTTCTCAAATTGGAAAAAAAAAATGATAAGAAAGAATCTGTTGGACTTTTGATGTGTGAATAAGAGGATCCAATTCATTGAAATAGATCTGCAAAGCAATACCTAATATAAAAAGAGAAAAGATATAAAGGGAGAACCAAAGTTATGCTCTGCATAGATACTCGATAATCTATTCTTTTTTGGCCTCTAGAAGACTTGGTATTGAAACTTTGGATTTGCTGAGTTGGGGAACCTTTACTTATACCATGATATGCTTTTTGTTTTTCGTCTGTTTATGGAGGGGTCAGTCGTTTATTATTTGTTTACTTTATGTGTGAAGCCTTGAAAACCTTGTTCTCTTGCAGCTTTTGAAAGGTGCACCTTGCCATGGCAACAGAAATTGACATTGTGATTCTGCAGCTTGTGGGTGACAGCAGTACAGCAGCTAATTCAAGAAAACCCGAGAGGGATTTAACATTTCTTTTAGAATATACAGCACTACAATTGTTGCAAGTGCAATAGGCATTTTACAGTTCCAACCTCAAACCAGAAAATGAGGGCGGAAATATGGGGGGGAAAAAAAAATTAGTGTACACCTTTTTACCAGCAATTGTCAATCAAATATCATATAGAAATCAAATTGTTCACCAGGACAGGTGCCAATTTATACACAAAATTTGATTTTTTTTCTATTGAACTTTCATTGCTTTTAAAGCCTCAATGACGAGAAAATATAAGTTTTAATGTGAATACAATAAATTCTAGCAAGCTCAACTACCTCTTGATTATTTTGGACGGTTGATGCATTTAGATTCCTGTCATCTTTATTCTTTGATAGTGGTACCCATTGGTGTTTCCTTGCACCCTAAGGGTAAAGAGCATATAATTCGCCTTAGATCAGAGCCAAGACGACCCAACTCAGTAGGTCTACATCAGTCAACCACCTTACTGCCCCACATGATTGATTACAAGCTCATGATGCCGTGCTCAGCAAGGGTCCTCTTCATTAAGAAACTTACAGCTCAAAACAAAGTTATGTTAGAAACACAACATAGTACGTAATTTGTTCAGCTTGCTGATAAGGCTGTGAGTTTTTCACTAAAACCTGCAATGTGTCACTTGAGAAAAAAATTGTCAATCAAATATAATGATGAGACTGTTAACTTGGAAATGTGCCAAATTGTGCCGCAAAATTGAGTATTTCACCAAAATGCTACTTCCTCTGTTCCTAAAGGATGCAATGTGAATTTGATGATAGATGTAAATCAGTTTCTGCCCTCTCTATTCTAACAGCTAATGTGCATAAAAATATTATGTTAGAAACATAAAATTTTTATTAAAATTCAGAAAAATATAAATTCTTCTAACTTCAAGAATGGGGGCAAATTTACATGGGGTGATGATAGGCATCTACCTGGGAGGACATTTTGATTTTTCTTTTTTTCCCCCTGATACGGGGTCATCTACCTAGGAAAAAGGACATTTTGGTAAAATATGTTGTTACGGCTGTCCACTCATTTATGTGGAACATTTTTGAGTTCTAGACTAGAGTATGGACCTCACTCAGAATCGTTCCAGGCTTGCCAGGGTTCATCACTACACCCACTGCCACTAGACCAATCCAACTCATAACTCATCTGAATTTTTCTGTCCATTTAGCTAATAGTTGCAATAAATTGCCTGTCTTTATTTTTAACTTTGGGAACATGAAGGAGCCTGGCTGGGAGTGTGGGTGAATTGAATTTTACTCCTTATTAAATACATTAACTTCTTTATAGAATATTTTATTATTTATTCTAAGCAGACTAGATAAAAAATAAAAAAATTATAAAGCATTACTTCGCTAAAACTATATAATTAGTGCATGGATAAAATGCAAACTTATGAAATATGTGGGAGTTAGATGAACTGAAAGCTCATTAAAGTATCACTTTTTAAAGACTTTAGCTCCGATCATAAAAGTGTGCAAGAGCTGCAAGGGAGTGAAGTAAAGGGCGTGGAGCGAAATGTAGTGGATTGAGTAAAATGAGCTCCTTGCATTACGAGTCAGGGCAAGGGGATGTTCACGTCCCAAGGGCTATGCACGGTTCTCCCAAAATCTCAACTTTCCCAAAAAAAAATTAAATCAAATATTTTTATAGCTAAAAATTTTTATTAACCATTTGGCTTTTTTCAAATTAAATTATCCTGAAAATTTTTAATGGATGGGTTCAAAATTATGAGTTCTCCAAATGGAGGATCAAATCGAACTATCCCAAATTACACTAAAACTAAAAATTGAAACCAAAATCGATATATATATATATAACTATTATCTTTATTCATTATGATGTATTATAATGTATTATAAAGTTGATAAACCATAATTAATAAAATTAGAAATTTAGAATTATTTGTGTATTTGTTTACTTCAATAATTTTACCAATAATTATATATGATTTATTTGTTCATATATATGGGTGTATTTGTGCCAATATATTTACTGGTAATTGTCATCTTAATTATCTAACTATTGTATTATGAAATTAATAATCAAGTTTAAAATTATGTGTTATAAATAAATTTTAATAATTAATTATATCAAGCAATTTATTTTAGACAAATTATTGTTGATTCCTAACTTAATGTGTAATTAGACGTTATAAGTACTAATTAATTGTTAAAAAAATAAACTCATTAAGTAATTTTTTTATAATCAATTTGTAATATGTGTTTAAATAACACAATAAAATTATAATACTATAAATAAAAAGTAGTGAAATTGATAGCTATTTTATTCTATATTTTTTAATTATAAAATATAAATATTAAAATAAAATTTAAAAGTGAAATTTAATTAACAATTATAATGTAAAAAATGTATACTTTTTTATTATTATTTTATTAATTATTAATTGTAAATATATAATGATAACATATTTTCTCTCAATTTTGATTTATATAACATATTTTCTATTTTAATTTTACTCTGAAGCAATTTAGATTCTCCATTTGCTCTAAATCTTTGACCCAAATTGCAATTCAAGAGAATTTTAATGTTTGGTTTGGTTTTAGGTTTTTTTTTTAAATTTTTTGACTTTTGGAGTAGATCCGAACAACTTACAATTTTCTACTTGCTCCAACTCATGCACAACCTAATTTTCGTAATCAAAGAATGCACCCAATAGGGAGTATCATGAGAGCAACTATAAATAATAAGGAACTTACTATTGAAGGCAAAAGGTCTCCTTTAACAAAGTGAAAATATTTGAAAAACTATTTTAAGGTGAATAATTTAAAATTTATTATTATTAATTTATGAAATTAATGTTTATTTAATTTAATTAATAAAATTTTTATTATATAATTTGATGATTTTATTTTTTTTATTAATAAAGAATATTTATCACCTAAAACTTTTACAAAGCAATTCATGATTTCTTAAATGAATCTAAGCAACATTGGAGAAATGTAGAATCACAAAACGGATTGACAATATATATATATGAACGAATTTTAACGGCCGAAGGGGCGATTGTAACATAATGAAGCTAATTTGGCATTGCCTCTTCGGCCTGCCATGCATAATAATCCTTGTACATGTGCAATTCTTGCCAACTCCAATGTTTGATTAAATCAATACAATAAAATAATGTACTTAAATTGACCAATTGATTAGTCTTCGATTGCACCCACAGCATTTATGTAATTTTTTTTGTACTTTAATGAATGCAAATTAAGAGCATTAATCATCATGCCTCTCTAAACCCTTTATAATATGACCAGTCATCTGATACCCATATCAATAATATTACTTAATTAGAAAAATTATACTAGAAATATACTTTTCTTCTAGTTAAGGCAATTATACAAATGCAAGAAATCATATTCCTAATTGGTTGTTTATGTATAATTTTTCTTTATAAATTCATTTCATTTTATTTCATATCATTCATTTAACATCATCACATCACTCTACATCAAGTCATCATTTCATCATACAATTAATTATCCAACATTTTATATCCTTTATTCTACTCTATTTTACTCTATTCGCTTTATTATTATTTCTCCATACAAATACTTATTTAATCTTTGAAGTGTTTATGGGGGAAACCCCACCTCTTCACTTATTCTTTCGTCAATGGAGGTTCCATGGCAAGAGATTCAATTCGGAGTTATTAAATGACGCCATCTGTAGAAAAACTTAACTTGTCTTATTTGCTTAAGATAAGCTAGGTACAACCAAGTCAGATTCCGAGTTATTATTATTTGTTGGAACTTAGCTTAACGATCACACTTTCTCTAAACACATTCATGAAAAATCCAGTCATCAACAACAAATTCAGGGTGAAATAGTATAGAGAATGTTAAAGTGATACTTTCCTATATGCTTCGCATGACAAAGCTACAACGTTGGACGAATCAGTAATTTTTATAGTAGCAACATTCATTGAAAATAGCTCATGAAAGCAACAATATATCACCAACAAAAAGACAACTGCAGGCAAACTAAATTGTAGAGAATCTGAGTTTTATATTGCTCTTATGCAATGGTCATAAATGCTTGACACCTACCCCGAGAGTTAAAATGAAGAGCAATGCACATTAGTTTTGGATTCATATCCTAGTAATCAAAATTGATTTTTCTCTTAAAGAAGATAGAGAATTCCTTTCAGGCCAAGTTAAAAAAAAAGTGAACATCACGTTCTAGGAGCAAGACTTAAGGTGCCTATTTCATCGTTGGAAGATTCAAGATGCTAATTACCCAAAAATTGTGTTGTAAAGCTCAAAACTAAATTTTGTGTTAAACAATAACCAGCCATTATGGAAGAGATGACACATAGAAGAGAAAGATCAGCAAGATTGTAAGTACGTTATTTAAGGGTTGTCACCATATGGAATAAACATCAAAGAATCAATAAAGGAAAACTAAGTTTAATGGTGGAATTCAGCTCAAACGAGAACTGAGTCATCCAAAGGAAAGAAAATGAGAATTGTTGAAGTTAAAGACATGAAGATGCTTAGTTTACAAAAGATGTACAAGCATTTAACAAAGCTCTTACTTTGGAGACATAGTAAAAAAAAAGGGGGAAATAACAATAAAAGCATGGGTTAAAAAGAAGATAGCATATTAAAAAGTCTTATCCAAGGTTGGATCTAAGCAACCGAAACGAGCATCCAACCTCGAGCTTGATAGAATGTTTAGGTTCCTTATTACCAAAAATTAAAATCAAAAGAGGCACACGGGTTATGTGTCGAGAGTTTAAAACTCACAAAAGTTAAGGGAACACACAGTATCACCATTGCTGGACAAAACCTAAAAGCAAATCCTGGCATCGACTCTCTCATATTTAAGGATGTCTGCAAATCATGTGTTTCATGAGTTGAGCTTGTTAATTATCAGAGTAAAGTTGTCCAATATCTCACCTAGGTTTGTATTGCTCGTATTATCTTTACCATATAAAAAAAAGGATGAGAATTCATTGTTGAACATGAAAAGTCGAAAGTCTATGCATGAATATGCCCACTCATTCACTAAAATCCAAGCATCATCTCTTCAGGTCCACCTCCACTTGAATTTCCAAGCGGAGCATGATAGCATGGAAAGTTATCATAAATCAACAAAAGTTGGTATAATTAATTAAAATAAGTCCACTTGATATCCAAGCACTAACTCCCATCGAGTCTGCCTTAATTTCAGTTGCCTAATTCTAGATCTTCATTTAACAGAACTAAACTCGATAGTTAGATCCAAGATTCTTGATGCTAAATAATTATTATGACTACTCTGAAATTAGCAAACAAAGTGAAGCTTGAAGCTTAAAACAGCTGAGTCAGGAACCTCATATTAGAATAACTTTAAACTCAAATCAGAATCTGAATGGAAGCACTAGAATACTCGGAGTGTCAAATTTATTAAACAAGATACATCTTCAAACTTCTATAAAAAAAAAGAGATAAGAAACTTGGAAGGTTGGATTGACGAAATTAGTGAAGACAATAGAGGTCATTAACGAGTTTAGTGCTCAAATCAATAACTGAGCAACTAAAAGGAGTCCAAGTAGTAAGAGATCGAGTCACAACCTAAGTATTAAACCAGTCTCTTCCATGCATGATGAATTATACAATTTTTTATAAATAATACATAAGAACACAACTGTTATCCTTTTTCTTCATCTAATTTAATGGCCATAGAAAACTTGAGCTCTGAGCACTGGGCATCCAATAAATCCCAAGGTAACCACACATCGAAGCCTTGGACATTCGAGCAATGTCTAAGCACCAAACATCTATTCCATGAGCATCCTCTGATCTCCGAACGTCAAGCTTCAGAGCACTAAAACATAAGGACAGTCAAACATTTAAGTCTAGTTCTCAAATCCATTTTATTTGAAATAAGCTCCAAGCTACAATCCAATATCAAAAAAAATGACAAGCATAATGCTTGAGAATGATAGAGGCACAACTCATACATGTCATAAGCATTTAAATATTTCATTCAAAATTCATCGATTTCGTCCAAAATGGATTAGCATCTTCATGAATGGACATGCATAGGACTTATTTTCATGGCCGACATCTTCATGCCAATAAATAAGCTTTAGATCTGAGTCTTTATATTACTCAGACAATAATACCTTAAAGAAAGGACTAAATTACAAACTCTAACTTCGAATCTAAGTTCCTTTAGATTGTTAATAACCATGGAGCAAACAACAAACATAAATATTCGTTAATTCAAAAGGCGAGACAAGACACATCCAAGATAAGTTTTCTCTTCTTTCTCAATTGTTTATTTTTATAATTTATTTTCACATCTTATTCTCATAGAATAACTACAGTTTGCCACACAAACATACTTAAACATTTGCACCTAGATGTTCATTAATTATATGATTATTACATATGCATGAATATGCACTAATTACATCGATATATTTTTATGGACTGACAATCAATTGAGATGGATCAAAATGATCTCAAAGATTTTTTCTCTTTTGTCTATACTAACAGATAAATAAAATATTTTGACAAAGCTCAATGTAGATAAGAGCCTTAGGAATTTTACAAATTTGTGAGATCCATAAAGAACTTGCTACACATTGTTGAAATTGTTAAATATCTCATGAGAACTCAAAGACAACCAAAAGAAAGAGTAGATCTTTGTTCACAAAAATTTCAAAGAATATTTAACAAGGAAAATATAAGGACAAAGTCAAGTATACCCTCCACATAGTCGTATAACTCAAAGCACAATTTCAAGATATCCTAGTCAACATCACACACTATCATCTATTTTAGAAGAAACGCAACCTTGGCCCTTCACCTAAACTATAAATACTTATCTCATGACTCAAATTGGGCAAACTTAAATTTGGTCCTTCATAGCCCATGTTCTATCATTTCACTAGATTACTAACTCATATTATCAAGCCTAAGCTAAAAGGACTTGGACTCACTACCAGGATCATAAAATCCTTTCCCTTTATAAAACAGTAATGCTCAAAAAAATTAAACATCAAACAACAATAATGTTCGAACTTAATGTCAATCATTATTCTAGCCAGACAACTGTCATCCATGAAATTATCAAAATTCAAGACCGAGCAACATCCTTATTAGCCTCTGTAGTGACTCGGGTTGTTTTGATAACACCGATCACCTAAAGTTTAGAGATTGAAACTGGCACCCTTAGGTCATTTCGATAGTACTGAGGTTTGGCACTCGGGTCACGCTTCTAATGCATCGAGCATCTAAGTCTAGTGACTAAAGCTAGCACCCTCATCTCGCTTTAATAGTACTAAGGTTCAATACTCAGGCCGTGTTTCTATGACACCGACCAACAAAACTCTAGCGACGACTGGTCCTATTAGGTCATTTTTATGACACCGACCAATAAAACTTTAGTGACGACTGGTCCCGTTAGGTCGTTTCTATAAAACTAACGGGTTAATCTCTTGGGTCATTTTATAACACCGAGCGTCTTTTATTGAGCAATTTGCACATCTAAAGTCCAACTGACACTTCATGATTATGATATTTTAATATTGTGATTCTAAGACTTGGTATACTGAGCATCTCAATGTTTAATGATTGAGATTGGCCACCTCAAGTCATCTTTCAACAACACATGAGATTTCAAGCAAGGTTTTTATCTCAACACATCAGTTATCTTTGTGTGATTCTTGGATATCTAAAAATCTTTGACATAAATATCCGAACAGACTTTCGGGGGGATTCTTGATACCTATATCAATATTTCTACTCTAATAAGGATCAATGTCCTCCAAAAAGGGAAAATTACTCAATTAGGAAGATTACTTTACAAAGGAAGTATACTTCTCTCCTAATTAAGGTAATCCTACAAATGCACAAAAAATCATATTCCTAAGAGGTTTATGTATAATCATATTTTCAAGAGTTTTATGGATAATCTTTCCTTATA
Organism: Mallotus nudiflorus; assembly: GCA_947683625.1. Lineage (NCBI taxonomy): Eukaryota > Viridiplantae > Streptophyta > Magnoliopsida > Malpighiales > Euphorbiaceae > Mallotus > Mallotus nudiflorus. The sequence continues at coordinate 6,019,803 of CANTUR010000075.1, read as the reverse complement.
AATACTATTTGACAATAACTTAAATTTTTTCCTTCTAGAGAAGAAATTATAATTCTTAGATTTAAAACTCACCATATTCACCTTAAATTATATCAAAATGTATTAATCAAGCCAACTCTAATCACTCTATCTTGTGATTAATTTGATTTTGATTTCTTTAATTATTTTATCATATCAATTAGCTATAGAAATGATAATAATTATAAATGTAATTAATTTTAATTATCACTTTTAATAAGATTTTTTAGAGTGTACTTATGATGTTAGGTGCTATGAGGGTGTCAGCCTAATTGTGATGTTCGGGTGCACTTCTAAGGTGTGCTTCAAGCTTTATTTAAAAAGATTAATTTTAATTATCATATCACATATTTTGATTAAATTCATCCAAGTGATAGTTGATTGTATAATTTTTAATTAATCATTTCAAATTGAATTTTTATTATTAATGATATTCATAATGTAATTTGTAAAAGTTCTAAATAAATTTGAAATGTATTTTTAATCTCATTATAAAAATGAAATAACCGAGTCATGTATAAAATTAATATGTGGAGTCAGCATTTAGTCATTAAAATATTAAATTATTAAATTTTCTTATCAATTTAAATATAACGTATGACGAAGTTTTTTTTTTCTGAACAGTAGCCTAATGGCTAATTAGCCTCAAAGAATAAATCTATATATTTATATCAAAATCAATTAATAAGAACCAATAACTGTTGAGATTGACTAATAAAATTTTTTTTCGTTTAAATGATATTTTAAATTTGAATCATTGTATATGTAATTACGTTAAATTAATTATTAAAAATTTTTACTATCGTTATAGTCCACTTGATTCAAATTGGATTAATTAAAATCTAATGAACTCTAAATATAAAAATAAAAATTATATATATATATATATATATATATATATATATATATATATATATATATATATATATATATATCTCAAAATCTTATCCAACTTTACAATATAGAAATGGCATTTACTTGCTAATATAAGCCAACCTTAAGAATTAATTAAAATATATATACTTGTCAATAGCTGAAAATATAAAAAATATAGATGAAAAAGTCCATCGCTAATCCAGAAAACTTTAAGCTTAGAAACTTCTTTCTTAATGTCTCACAGTTTTGAAAGTCTTCTCTTCAGAGATACAAATTTTTAGGCACCAAAACACATAATAAAGGCAAAATTGGTGGGTAGAAGAGTTTCACATTAAAGACAAGCAAACTATTGGATTTGTCAATGATTTAAACTGTTGAAAGATTCATTAACTATATCAAGAATTGACCCAGTCAAGTCCAATTCTTTTCTTTTCTATTTTTCTCAAATTTGGCCATTTTTAAATAAAAAAACGTGCACAGTGCACTTTACCTCAATTTTTTGTACTCTTTAGCCCAAGGATATGTATTGGGCAGTATCGTGGAAATTTTATGATTTTTTTTTATAATTAGATTCGTTTAAAAATTAGTAAATTAAAAAAATTCTAAAAATAACGATGATCACATTTTATTTTGATAATTTTTAATTATATTTCTGTTCATCTCTTGATGAGTATTTGTAATTTTTAATAAATGAATTATTTATTTTTTACTCTAAAAAAATAAAATAATGCAAACTTAGCATGGTTTGGCTTTTGGGTTTTTATTTCTTTTTTTAACAACATCCTAATCTATTGGATTTTAGATTCAATGCCCAATATTTTTATCAACATATCGTAATCGATGGGATTTTTAATTCAATATCCTAATCTATCAAGAGTGATCCCAGAAAAATGAAGAACTTCACCTTAATCAGAATTGAATTTATAAGTATAATTAAAAGTTGCATTGATCATTTTCTATAGTATAGAATATATGTACTTAATCTGAACTATTAATTTATTGATCTAAAATCATATATATGATTTAATTTAATTTATTTATATTAAATATATTAATTGTCATATCGTAAAAAATATTTTTTGCACTACCATTAAATAGAACAAATTATTTGAAACATACATAAAGTTTTATTTCAAAATCAACCTTTAAATAAAAAGAAGAATTCATGTGATATATAGATAGTAACATTTATTGCTTACCCGCCAACCATTGCTAGCAAAATGAAAATAATAAGGTAGGAATTTAACAACAAAATTCAAACTAAAGAGTTTGTTCCAAAAAAAATAATAATAATAATTCAAACTAAAGAGTTTGTTCATGAAAATAAACTTGAAATTAAAAGGGACTAAAACTAAAAGATTTTTTTTTTTTTGACAATAAAAGGGTTTTTTTTTCTCACAATTGACAAATAAACTAAAATTGGGTTGGTTTGGTTATCTACCAACCATATGAGTCTATGAGATCATGGCCTATCATAATAAAACCCACACGTGTGTGTATGTGTGCCATCTTATTATCTAGAAGATGTTATAGTATTATGTGAATTAATTAAATATTAGCAAAATAAATAAATAAATGTTTTTATTTTTGCTTTGTTTTGGAGTTTAATCCATTCATTAATTATTTGATTGAACCTTAAATATTTTCTTAGAAGGTTGAATGCTACTTAATTAGTCGTGACATATTACATTATTCATGATGATGATGATGGGTACCTTACGTTGCATCACCCATGATGTCTGCATCTCAATTCGTTAAGTAAGCCTTAAACTTAACCGCTAGCTAGGTTATTAATAAATAATAATTTATAATAACCTAATTAATCAACTATTTTCTTAAAAGCCTACAATTTAAGCAGGATAAAATTAAAAAAAAAAATCCAGTGCTGAATGGTTAAACATTCTATAAAGCCCTATCTAATAACTATTAATAAAAAAAAAGTAAAAAATATATTTTTATTTTTATTTTAAGTAGACATATGTGTAGGAAAAAAAAACACACACAACTAACAATGCCACCCATGACCTTAGGTCATGGTTTAAATTTTGGGTGTCCAAAATCAAAGCACTTAATTCTTTATACACCATTAATTAAAAATATTCAATAATCTAGATATCTATAATAATAATAGTTAATATATAATAAATAATATGATAGATACATAGATATTTTATATATATATATATATATATCTATTGATATTTTGAATTGTAATGTTCGGTTGTTAAAAAAAATCATTAAATAAGAACTATTATTGCTTAAATAATATCTTCGATCGAGGGAGGAGAGGCCGCCACCATCCCATCAATCAGGAGAAAAATTTATTAATTGAAAAACTTATTCTATCATTTCTAATTGAAAAATTTTTGAATTAGAAAAAAATACACTGAATCATAGATGTAGCACACTTCTTAAAAAAAACATAGCAATTTTGTATGCATATAACATTCTTAAAAATTAATATTTTATACATTTTTAGATTTTTATATAAAAATGTCATTTCTTTTCTTAAAATAAATTTTTCTTAAATAATTATACTTATAGAAATTTCTTTTTTTTTGGAAGTTAGAAATTTCTTTTTCTTAACAAGTAAGAATTTTATCTTACAGTTCTTTACTATTTAACCACCTGAGATTGGACCTATTTTTAGAAATCTCGAAAGAGTAAAATTTGTGTAACTTTGTTTGGAAAAAAAAAAAAAAAGTAAAACCATATAAAAACGTGGGCAACCTGACAAGCTTCCGCGTAACATCGTAAAACGTAAAGTAAAAAATAAACAAAATTCCTTGTCAACTACACAAATAGACGAGGAAGAAAGAAAAAAGAACTTCTCATCTCCATTTCCTTCCTGAAAATATCGCCGATATTTCGCAAACTACCCCTTTCCTTTCCCCCAAACTTTTTGCCTCTTCTTTCATTACTACGCGCTCACTCGCCCTATTTATATATATATAACACGCAACAACCTCTCCAGCATCAATAGCACAACTCCATTTCTTCATTTAAAGTTTAACAGCCGCCGTGTCAACCGCCGCGTGTTTTCAAAAAGAGTTCGTTTCCGCTTCGTAAAATTAAGCGTACGTCAGAGTTTAAAAAAAAAAAAATGCAGGTCAGTTCGGTTGTGCCGATACATCAGAGTTTCAGTTCTTGTTCCGGTAGTATTGAATTTAAAGAAATCGCTGCTAAATTTGAAGACGATTTTACCTCTAAATTGACACTAAATGAACTACAAAGCTTCAATAACAACCAACCACCTCCTCCGCAAGAGCAAGAAGATGAAGACGATGAAAATCAAGACGAAGAGGAAGAAGAAGAAGAGTTTAGTTTCGCTTGCACGAATCCTGACGGATCACCGATATCCGCCGACGATGTATTTCTAAACGGACAGATAAGGCCTGTTTTTCCTTTATTTAACAGAGATCTTCTCTTCTCCGGCGACGAAACTAAAGACCACACCTCCTTCTCCTCCTCCTCCTCTAGTCCAGCTCTCCGGCCTCCGTTAAAGAAATTATTCGTGAAAGAGCGTGACCACAGCGCCTCGTCGGAAGCAGAAGAACCTGAAGGACCTTGCTGCGAATGGACAGGAAAAGCCGTGGAGACATCACCCGAAGTATGCAAAAAGAGTAACTCCACCGGTTTTTCGAAGCTAAGGAGGTTCAGAGAATTAGTCCTCCGAAGCAATAGCGATGGCAAGGACGTTTTCGTCTTTTTACATCACCATAATCCTAACCACGACAACACCAACAATAAAGCGGAGAAAAAGGAGAAGGTAGCAGTAGCGGAGGAGAAGAAGAAGAAGAAGAAAGTGGCAGTTGCGAAAGGGAAGAGAAGTGAAACGGCGTCGCCTTCGTCGGCGCATGAGAGGCTGTACGTAAGGAACAGAGCGGTGAAGGAGGAGCATAAACGGAAATCTTATTTGCCGTACCGAGTCGGTTTTTTCACTAATGTGAACGGGTTGAGCAGGAACGTTCATCCGTATTAAATTTTAACGAGTGCAGACTTCCGTTAACTTTTTTTTTTTTTTTTTCTCAAACTATTTTTTAAATAGTTAATTTATTTATTAATCGTTTTGAATGTAAATTTAAAATTAGATTTGTTGTTTTAATCGAAGTGTATTTAAGCTGAAATTTTTTCCTGACCACGTATTTTTGTGTTTGTAAGATAATTCTAATAATTAATTTTATTTTTTATGTAAACTGCTGATATTTAGAACAAAATTTGATGGTATAAGATGTTTTTTTTTTTTTCCGAAGGAATAGTTACATTGAAATTAGACGATAAAAGTTACTAAAACAAGGAAGTTGTTGAAAACTAAAGGACAGGGCACTCTCAATTGATTGATTCTTGTTCTTCTTGAGTTGGCTGGGGCAGAGAAAAGGTGGTGGGGGTTCATAAAACCATTGCCTGCTATATGCCAAAGCTTCTGTCGTGTGCTCGTTGCTAAGTTCTATGAACGGTTGAACGCCTGCCCATCACAAAGGGACCATTTGAATTAGCTTTTGCCTCACAAGGAACTTTCCAGGTTCACTTCCTGGAACCTCCCCCATAAAATCCCTAATCCAATTATATTAATTTTTTTGATATCATGATTTTTTTTTAATTAATTAACTTTCATCGAAATCCAAACTGAAGCTGCTCCGAAAATGACAGGCGGAATTATTAAGATTGGTATTGTTCTGTCTAATGCAAATATGATGTACTTATACATGCAATCCAGAGTCAACCAACGCATTTTGTTTTTGCTAAGCTTTATAAAAATGAAAAGAACTATGTAGTACAGTCCTTTTTTTAAAATTAACAGCACAAGAATTCAAGCCTGCATCTTAAAATATTTTTAGAAAGAATTATATCGTGTTGTTTAAATTGTTTTATGTTTGTATATATTGTGGCGTTCTAAAATTCAAATCACCGCTCCTTCCTCTCTAATATTTTGTGCATTTGGGACTTGAGATGCACGAATTGCTATGAACTTTGTTGGTACAATCAACTGTCTGACCACTCTCCTTTATGAAAGAAAGGCTGTTTCATCACCATGCGCATGCTAAAAAGAGCTGAGACCAAAAAACACTTCGATGCAGCAATTGCTCAATGCATAAAGCTCTATCGTATTTCAACCACTGCAGGCTTTTAACAGTAACATGTCAATCTCCCAACACTGTAGGCAGAAAATGCAAGAAGAATTTTTAAAACACAACATACCAAAATTTAATGAAGCATGAACTCCTTAACACACTGAAGGTTAAAACACGAGGATTTATTTACAATGGAAGCCCCAATGCCAAGATCTGATACAAAATGGTGATGAAGGCCATGTTCCTACCAATGGTTGCTCCCTGGATATGCTCTGCCATGAGATCAGCGCAAGTCGAAGATTTCAAACCTCAGATTAGAATTCATGTATACATTAGAGCAGTGCTCATAAATGGGGCTTCCATTTTCTGGTTCATTGTGAGGATGAAACCCGGTTTCTTGACACTCTTTCAGAACACTCATCCCAACTGGGTCAGATAGCCGGAATAGTCCATAGCTCCTGCGTACAAGAAATGGATTAAGTACTATCCAATTAGGCATTGCAATTATCTATGACAAAAGTTACAAACCTTGAGGTATCAGTTGGTGCCATGACAATAGCAAAAGCTTCTGGTACCATTGCCTAAGAGCATAAATAGTCAATTTTTAATAGCTACCAACACCATGGACATCAAAAGAAAACTGTACAAGTGAGCAGTGGTGTGCCACAAGTATCGAGTAAGAGGAGGTACAAGAGTCAAGTAAAATTCATCAATTAGTTGCATTTCATCGTGTGTCTGTGAAGAGATGTGTGACCTCAACTATCAAAAAAGAATTAAAGGCCTCACTAACCATAGAAAGTGGCATAACTTAAAATTTGCCATGCCAATACCTCAAACAATTCATATGAAATATACAGCTGATAAAGTTTATTACCTGATATGAGTATTGAGTGTGCAGATCTGTTGATGACATGAAACATCTTTGAGAAGGATGTGTCTGAAAATGTAAACAATAAAACAAGCATTAACTTTGAGGGAATATATACAAAAGCTTTTATTAACAATAAGATACAAGAAAAGGCTTCAACAATGGTCACATAAAAAGTTAAAAATGTAAAATTAACTGGAAAAGGACATGCATACATGGATCCATCCCACAGGAAAAAGTGATCTTTCATTCTGTATGGCGAAAAACTCTTCCTCTTTAATGGCCTCACACTGTTATCCATGATTATCAGTTGATATATTAGACTGCAGAACTCATGGGAAGAAACGAGCTAAATTCAATCACAGAGTGTCTAGAGTGCCATAGGATCATACAGAATTAGAAGTTGAATTCTGCTTGGGTATTATTAGAGTGGTAACGTAGTAAGTCCCCATCTCCTGAATGTGTGATGGACAAAGCTTACTAAGTGAGCTTTAGCAAGAAAAAATCATCGTCTCAAATAAGTTTCTTTGAGACATGAACCTTCTTAAAAAGACAAGTTGAAGAAAAAGCAGTAAAATAAAACAATATATTTCAGTTTGACAACATAAACCTTACAAGGAAAGCACCAAGAACACCACAGGTTTCAAGGTCCTTCTCTGTATTTTCCCTTGCAAGTTCAAGAAAATCCTCCATCAACCTTGCTGACTAGGAAGAAAACAGAAAAAAAAAAATTCCAACAAATCAAATTAAGACTCAGATTATATCTGTCAGGAAACAGAGAGCCTTTTTAGCTTATCAAGTAGGATGAAGCTGAAATTGTTTACAAGAATATTGCAAGCATCAGCAGACAAATTTTTGCACAAACAGTACAGTTCTAAGTTCCTTACTACATGTATGTCTTGCAACATATTAGATGATGCTGGTTGGTTGCATGAACTTGTATCTGAATTCATTATTGGTATAAGCGAAATATGGGCATGTTTAGGCGCCTTCTCTACACATGAGAGTATAGGAGAAGGGGAGGACTGAGTAACAGTGTGAACAGTGACATTGCGGCATTTGCTTTCTATCTGAATGAGGTTCTGGCAGGGAAAATCTCGTGTGTACAAGCAAGGACTAGAGTCCGAAGAATACAAAGATGCTAGCTCAGCCTCATCTCCATTCACCATGGTTAATCTGCAATACATCCAAAACTCAAATTTTTGCCAAGCAAAAACTACTTCAACGTGAAATTAAGAAAAACATTCCTGACACTACCCCACTACAGAATTATGTACTCATGAATAAACCACTTATTTTTTTTTTTTATTAATTGATAAATCAGAAGACCTAAGTATTGATAGACTTTACAATAGGAGAAAGCCCTCCTCGAGTGAAAATTAATTACACAAATCAATAACAAATTCTTTGAACCTTGCAACTCATGATTCTTATCGAGAGAACTAACCATTAGACCATTTCCTCACTCGCTATTATGTGTTGCTCATAGTTCCGGTTTCTTATGCTTCCCAGGAATAAAAAAAAGAAAAATATTTCATTTTGAGATATTTTTAAGAAGTTCCAAAACATCAGCAGCAAAACACCAGTCTCGTAGAGGTTAAAAATTCCGTACTTCACAGACAATTAACATGAGAAGAAGAAGAAATTGTACCTCTGATATCTTGCTTTCTGCTGGAGCACAATTCTTGGAAGTGATTTAAAGGACACATGAATAAATCCCAATATAAATTACAGACAAAAGAAATTAGAATCAAACAAATTGGATGAAATCAATATGTAGAAAATTCAACTATGAAAACCTTGGCTCAATTCTTTATTGCTTCAAGCGGCATATGCAAGATCAACTTACAAGTATAAATGATGAACTAAATTGACAGGAATTAATGGAAAACAATTAAAATTAATCACTTGCAAGTCTCAGATCATCTTCTGTAATTAAAACCGTTAAGGGTATCACTAATTTTTGCATCTATGATTCCCCAAAGTAATTTCCTTTTTTTCCTCAGTCATCTTCCTATCAAAAATTTGTGAGAAAGACCAATAATCAAACAAATTTCAGGTAGCAAGAGTGAACCTTTGAGTAGCAGTTGAATATACTGAACAACCGACGCCTGCTTTTCAACCGATTGTGCATCTGAAACAGCACCAGAACCAAAAAAAAAAAAAATAAAAAGGAAATGGTGGATTGAGAAAAAAAAAAAGTTGGAAAGTTAAAAGAAAACGAAATAAAAGGGCTTTAGAGCAAAGAAGATTGAGTACCTGCAAAGCAAAACCATGCAATGCTTATCTACTATTGCCTTTGATTCAACAGAAAAAATTTTCTGTGTTAACGAGAAGGAAAAAATAAGAGGAAAAGGTTACGATGAGGGCAATAAGCGGCAAAAGTGGGGTTGCTAAGATAAGGATGGAAAACATGGGACATGAATCTGTGTCACTTGTCTTTAAGTGGGAATTCTGTTTGATGGGTAGGTACCAGAATTTTGAGCAGGAATTGAGTGTGAGCTCCTCTTGGTGGAACCCAAATTCGCCCTTTTAGAGCTTATTTTAATCACATTTTTTCTTAGCTTCACTTTATCTATAATGATAGAATCCAGCAGTGATAGCAGACGTCAATCAAATATTTTCTCCTTAAACTAGGAAGAGAGGTGATTAAATTCAACTGGTTCCAAACTGGACGATGATGCATAATTGAAGTTTTCAAGCATGGTGCCAAAGTCACGTTGAAGCAATTGAACCGTATAACCCATCAAAGAAAACCTTGCAAACGCTTCAAAAATGTCATTTTCCTTTTTCAATTATCACTTGGTCTCAAAAATCCACTCTATCACCAGTATTTTATAGAACTCAAGCAACTCACCGCTTGCACTTGAAGTATCAGCAACCAACTCTCCATCAACCCTTCTATTTTGAATTCATCAAGCAGATGACAGGAATATAGCATCATGGCTATAAACTAGCAGGTGCTTATCAGTCATTTCACCATAAGAGGTTATCACAGTTCCATTTTCACGTTTGAGCTTTATGATCCTGGAATTAATACAGTCATTTCTATTTTGCCACCAAGGCACTGAATGTTCTGTGTGTGAACTGAAGACGTTTTAATATCAGTGATGAAGAGCATTGTTGCTATTAGATCCCCAGTCTTCCGACATTAACACTGTGTTTTTGGATGTCGAGGCACCAGTGGTGGACACCATTAACTGTATATTTGGAATACAGGTAAGGAAAAGAAAGAAACTATCCAAGCAAACATTTTACTTGGCAGCTGGCACATTTTGCTTGGCGAATTTGGGCTTTAAAATGATCGAGGAAAATGGCTTGCTAGATTTGCTAACAGTTGGGAGTTCTATATGAATATTTCTGGTCCTGAGCATATTACATTTTGGGCTGGAACTGTGATGAAGCAACCTTAGTTTGAACTTATAAAAAGTTTAGCAAAATGACCACACAAATATTGCTGATGTGGGTCTAAACCTTAACCACATACTGAACTATAGAATTTGTCTAGTGGATATAATGATTTATTGTATCAAATCAAACATCAACTTTTGTGCATTATACTTATGAAATTGAATACCCATATTAATAACTACATACTCTAAAATATTATACTATATTAATCGTAAGCGGATGTTTGGTCTGATAGTCAAAGTCATAGATATAGATAACAATTGAGTCTTAAATTCGAGATTTTATGCTCTTAACTGGTGTTTCTCCTTCTTGTTATATGTATGACCAAAAAAATGTTTCCTCCTTGTTATATGTATGACCAAAAAACTGTTATGTTACTCTTTAAATGTGGAATAATGAAAGTCCTATGTAGAAGATTCTATTAAATTTAATAATTTCAGTATCCATTAGTCGTATAAAATTTAATTATTCTACAGTTTAAATCCGATGAATATCATAATATATAAAATTCAAGAAATAGTTATTTTTCAATAAATATAGCATATGATTCTTTTTTTTCTCTCTTTTTTGTCAGTGAACTGATTTTCTATGATCTAGTGATGTTGTTGTTGACCAACGTCTTAAAATCATGTGCATGAGTAGATAGGTGTAAGGCATGGATATATGTAGATAGCTAGTAGTTGGATAGAGGCTGTGTAGTGGCCTCAGATGCTAGAGAATAAGAATTAAGCTGTGAATGGATTATCCACAACAAGAGATCCTCATTGAAAGCATAATTTAGATGCTCTTATTGCCCCATCTTTCACAATCTCTATCTTATGCCCTTGGCTTGTTTTCATCCTTACTATTCCCATTTTTTTTTATCCCTTCTTCTCTGTTTCCATATCTGGTCCTCTTTAAATCCATACCTAACCCAAAAAATTTCAGCTCCCCACACCTCTCCAGTCTTCAGCTCCCTCGTCTAAAGAAGTCCTTTTTTTATTTATTATTTTTTTGCAGCTCAACAGCTATGCATTTGGCTCCCACTTCCGGTCACTAATCTCTCTTTCTCTTATTTTCATTAAAATGTAAATTTACTTTCATGTTTGACAAGCATTTGCATGTTATTCAACTGGTGTAGATCTCATTTTTCTCTTGAAAAATAAATAGACTTTGAACTCGTAATTAAATTCTTTTGGCTTTTATAAATTTGATAAGTTGAGAAGAGAGAGATTCGATCATTAGGCCAAACCAATGCGGGTAAACTTATAATTAATATGAATATTGAAATTTTAATTTGTCTCCTAAGAACTTGTAAGAGCCGTTATCTTCAAAGAAGAAACATTAATATTATTCATTTTGGTGAATGTCCATTTGCTCCGTAAGAACTTACAATAAGAGCATTGAAGAAGATTCTTGATTTAAAATTCTTTAATTGTAGGCTTACCTGTCTCTTGAAGTTTAATATTAATTCTGAAAGCAATCACTTGAGGGGTTTATAGATGTCCATTCATGGGGTCAAGAAGTTAAATTATTGGGTTGGGGTCGGGTTTGCTACATTTGATGTTTTGAGTTGTCAAGACAATTTTTCCTCTTCAGAATTAATTCTCTTATTAATTATATATTGGAAAAAAAAGTCCATTTGTTGCAGCAACTTTTTTATTTCTGTTTCCATTGATATGTCACAGAATAGGTGGGGAAGGAGGACTTGAATAAAAGAAATGGCTGGAAAATTTGGGAAGTGTATGATGCTATGCTGTTCAGGAAAGGTCTCAGTAAGTACTGCATTCAATTAACAGTTTACCATAACAGCTGAGCAATAAGTATTATTAGCAAACAATTTAAATAGTTAATTTTGAAATTTATATCACATTATCAACAATAACAATACATAAAAATGTCCAAACTGATAATAGTTTTTAATTTTTCATATTGCATTTATTTCGGTGTTCGATTTTTACATTTTCCTTTTCAATTTAAAAAAAAAAAAAAAAGTGATTTGCAGCCATAAAAAATTTTGACTTAATTAATTGGATGTTGTTGATAATTAATTAATTAGCCAGTTAGACCTGGTTTAGTTGAATGTAATCATCTGGGACCATGGTATTATTCTGGTTAGGTCATAACTAAGTTGAATCAGCGAGAAACATCACAGCCACCACTACCATTTTGAATTATTCTTCACTTCACTTTTGTCTGGTCATTATCATGAATCATGACTTTAATTACAAAAATATTAAGGAAACACCAAAAAAAAAAAAAAAAAAATCTAGCACAATTTACTGCAAGATTATAGATTCTTGAATACTTAAATAATATTATGAGTTCAAGTCAGGAGATATATAATTATATTAAATTAGTGACTGGATATTTTTATTATTTTTATGATCTTATCTATAATAAATTTAATTAGTTATAGTCTAATGAATTATGTAAACCGGTGATTCAAAATAATATATATATATATCTTTATGATTAAATAATTTAATATTTATTGCAACTAATTAAAAATTTATGTACCAAGAGAATTTTTATGTGTACAAAAATATTAAAATTAACTAATATAAATATATTAAAAATTTATTTTTAAAACTAATTTATATAAAAATATATAATTTAAATAAAATAAAAGATTGACTCATTTAATTTATTATAAGTATTTAAAGCAATTTAAATAAGATGAAAATTATTAAATAATTCTTTAAAAATAAAATATAAAATTGAGTCAAACCACTGTTTAATGGTTATTTATAGACTTGCCAATATGAATTTTTCTTTTCTGAAAAAAAAAAAAAGGACTCTTGCCTCGTGATTTTCGTTCAATCCCCGCATATGATACATGACGAAATGCAATCAATTTATATATATATATTTCTATGTTACACTTTGCTTTTGTTTTAAAAAAATATAATAATTTCCATAAATTAATTTTTTTTAATGTTTTGTATTAGCATTTTTTAAGCATATATGTTCTTAATATATATATATATATATATATATATATATATATATTAAAGAATATAGGTTCTTAATTAGTGTCCGTTGGTATGCTTATAAAGCTACCTAAACCTTAAAGGTCAATTGATTTTTCATTGAATAGAAGGAGATCAATGGAATATTACTTCATATAATTAAAAACAAAAGCCGATTATCAACTAATGATAAATTGTTGATGTTCAATATTAATTTATATTGTAGCTCCACTAGTTTTACGCTTAATGACCAAAACAATTCAAATATTCTTAATTATGTGATCGAAATTATTTAATTTTTACAAATTTTAATTAATTTAGTTTTATATTTCAGTTTAAATTATAACTAACATATTACAATTAGTTTCAATTTTGCATCTATAACTAATATGAAAATTATGTTAAATAAATTAATATTTTTTATATTTATTTTTGTATTTAATTTTAATATTTAAAAATTTAATTTAAAGCGTTCATATTTATTTATTTTTTTAAATTATCCACTTCAATTTAAATTTTTATTGATATTTGATTTATATCATTTAAAGGGTGAATGCTGATTAATATAAAAAGAATAATATTATATTTATTTCAATAAAAGAGACTGTGATGTTATTTAAAATAAATGTAATTAAAATTAGTTATATTAAATAATTTAGAACTACAAACAAAATATTGAATTATATTTAATAAACTTATAAAAAATTAAAAAATTTCATTAAATTGTAAAGAAAAAAAGACATGGAATTTTTTAATCTTTTAAATCAATATTAGGCTAGAACAAATAAATGAGGATGAAAGAATGTAGAATTTTATTCTTATAAAATTACTTTTCAATTTTTTTAATATTGGTACTAGAATTTTTATTATATTGGTTTTGGGATTAATTTACTTTGATATGCAATTACTATCCTCATTTTAATTTTTCTTATGTGATCTTATGGTAGTGGATAGTAGAAAGTGATAATTAGCTCTCTTTTTTTTTTGACAACTAGGAGATCAATGTTTATATTTTCATTTCATTCATAAAAGTAATAAATTATTATTATTATTATTGTTATTATTATTACTATTATTATAAAGAAGGCTCAACAACAATAAAGAAAAAGAAATAAATTTCGTAATAAAAAGCAAAAAAACACATAATTTAAATAAGCCTATTTCGTTTTTTAATAGAACGAAGAAAAAAACTTACCAAAATTTTTAAAAAAATGAGAATTTTTCACTTCATATTTGTTATGTTATATCTTAAATTGATATTTAATATTTTTTTTTCTTAAAACTGAGAGGTCAATGGAGAAGTACGGAATCGAATCAATAACTTTATTTTATAATATTCATTACCTAAGCCACTAAATTACAAATGAGGTCTAATATATATCTACTTTATAAAATAAATTAGATTTGAAAGTTGATAATGTATTTAAATTTAAAATTCAAGGTATCTCATTTGAAAAAAAAAAGTAGATTTCATGATCTATCATCATTTTTTACTTAAATGAAATTAATGAATATAAATATTAATATAATTTTAGTGAGTTAATTTTTTTATCTCATTTAATATATTAATGTAAACATATTTGAATATGACTAAAGGTAATAATACAATGAAAATTAACTTAAATATGATTAAAATTAAAAATAATTTAATAATAGTTATACAATTATAAAACTAATCTTATCAACTGTGTTTATAATAATATAAATGGAGTGTGATCATAAATTTAAGGAATTAAAAAATATCCATCTATTTCCAAAAAAAAAAAAAAAAGACATACATGCTAAGAACAAAATCCATCGAAATCAAAGTCAATCACAATTATGGAGCATATATTGGTAAATATGGAGAAAAAAACACTAACCAACTATAATTGGAATTTATATTTCCTACATTACCAAAAAAAATATATTTCCTAAAGAGCCAATAAAAGAGAAACAGTGTGATAATAAACAATAAGAAGAAGCTAATACAATTTAAAAAAAAAATGAAACCAAACCATTAATTGTTTGATAATAGAAGATTTTAATTTATAATTTTACATTTCACCCATAATTTAACACTATAAAAATAAATATATTTTTTAAAAAAATATATAAAAAAATGTTAAAATTCCAATTCTGCAATAAAAATTTTACTTTTCTTCTAACTAAATAAACACTTATACAATTTATCAGTTGAGTAAAATTAAATTAAAATTATCAATAAATATTGAAATCAACCAGTAAAAAATTATTTTCTTTTAAGTAATATTTAACTTTAAATTATAGTATATATAGTTGTATTAAATTGATTATTGAAAATTTTATCATTTTTATAATTTTATTTAAATTTTTAATGATTTAGACAAAATAAGTTATATTAAAAATTATAAATTTAGCAAAATTTGTCATTTTTTAAATTTTGAAGATAAAATTTCAATGGAAGCTCGATTTTCATAGAGAAAATGAAATTATTTAAAAAACAGCATGCATAAATGGGTAAAATTAAGTGCTTATTAACATTATTTTTATTGATTTTTTCAAAAAATTTATAGATCGTAAACTTCTCAATCCAAATGAGCAGCAAGTGGCACAGTCCTCGAGAGATGATGGCTCGGTGAGCGTCAGCCCCACGTTCTTCCACGTGTCAACGATCACGCGTTGACTTCTCCACCGAAACCTTGGGACCGTGAGGCCACCTCGAAATTTTCCGTCAGCAGTTTTTTGGTATTTACTGCCACCTTTTGTTGAAATTGAACAGGTCAAACCATCGTTTGATATCACGGTTTTTAAACATCAACGCTTCACATTAATTTCCTCAAACCGTTACGTGCTGCACCGCATCATTCCCCTTTCGAGGATAAAACCATAATTTTATCAATTGGTCCCCCTATTATTGTCTACACCCTTTTGTCTTGAATAAATAGAAATGAATAATAATCAATTTAATTTAATTTATCTTAAGTTTTTTTTTTCCTGACTCAAAATAATGTAACATAATTATTTATCTTTTAATCAAATTTTGTCAATAAAAATCTTAATAAAACAGTAATATAAAGAAATATAAAATTAAAATTTTACTATATATTTTTATCAATTCATATAATTAAATGATATCTATTTTTATAAATTATTGATATTAAGAGTTGACTTGACTTTAGTTTAATTTAAATAGAATTATAAAAATAATAAAAAATTTATAATAATTAATTTAAATATATTTATCATAACTCAAATCTAAAAAGTGATATAAACGAAAACAACGTTCGTATTTTTATATAATTTATAAGAGGGTTTACCTAATTTGATTGATTTTGTTATAAAAAGAGAAAAGAATTAAACCTTACTTAAAGAAGAATTATTACCAAATTTTCGAGATTTTCCTGACCAATAATAGTGTACCAACAACGGTCAAGGATCCAAAACATGAGGGCCGAAGTTGCTAAAAAAAAAAAGCAGTATATCTGTATATATATATATGTATGTGTGTGTGTGTGTGTGTGAAAAGAGGAAGGGCTGTGATAAGGCTGTGATAAGGAATTCCAATTTTCTTCTCTTACACAGTGAAAGCAGCAGCAGCAGAATCTCATCATCAGAGAGTTCCCCAAAAGAAAAAGGTCCTTATGCATATACATAGATTCATCCGCACCGATCCCGAATCAGATTTTGTATTGCTACTGTTTCAGAATTTAATTTTCCTTTTCTTTTTCTTTTGAATCTTTCACTTTTCTTCGCTTTTCATCAATTCATTTTTCTCACTATGTTTTCTTGATCATTGTTTTGGATTTTTTTTTTTTTGGTTTTCTTGAGTTTTGATATATATAGCTTTTGATGAATCAAAAAATTCTACTGATCTCGTCTATGTAATTAATGTTGCTTGAGCTATAATCCAAACAAAGAAAATGATTCTTTGTTCTGATCCTTTTTGGTGCGAAAATGGCAGAAGGACGAAGAAGAAGACATGGCAAACAAATCATACGAGGAAGCCATTGCAGGACTGTCAAAGCTTCTCAGGTAACTAACTAGCTGCAGTCTGCAGATACAGTTCTGTTCTGTCTTTTCATCGTCCAACCCAACACAGATCGATCCTTAAATAACTCAAAATGATTTTATCGTTTTTAATCTCTCGTCATTAAAATAAATAATCCCTTCGCTGCCTTTCTCATGTATAAAACGCGTTCGTTTGATCATATATTCATTGATCGAACGGCTCAGATCATTCCTCCTGCAATACTGGGTCCTACTCCTTCAACGATTTTACTGATTGGTCTGTTGTACTTTGTTTACAGTGAGAAAAGTGACCTCGGATGCGTCGCCGCCGCAAAAATTAAGCAGATAACAGCTGAGTTGGAGGCGGCCGGTTCGAAGGGGTTTAACCCGGATGAGAGAATGAAAAGCGGGTTTATCCATTTCAAGAAAGAGAAATATGAGTACGTGATTTTTTTTAATTTTTAATTTTTATTAATAAATAATCAACTCATCAACGTAAATATTAATAAATTATATAGTATAAATATTATTTTTAAATAAATAAAATAAAAATTAATTTTATATATTAATAACAAATATTTAAATTTTTTATTGATAATAATTTATTTTTTAAAAAAATATATAAATCACCTATCAATGATTTTTTTTTTAAAAATTATGATTTTAGATTAGAATATGCTGTCGGTTTGATCCTTGTCATGTAATAACAATATTTTTGCTCATTTTGCTTGATGCCCTCTTTACGATCAATTGCTTAAATTATTCTCTTTCCCTTTCTGGTTACCTAACTTTATTTTAGTTATTGATGAAATTTAATCATTTAAATATATTTTAAAAACAGAAATTAATTGGGTTTGGAAATAAAAATGTTATATGAAGTTAATGAAGGGCGGGCGTTACACATCAATAATTTTTTTAGTGGGAAGGAGAGAAATGATAAAATTATTCATGTTTTGAAAAAAGTTATATATAATAATTAATTGGACATTAAATGGATAATGAAGATTACAGCAGTATTTATAAATTGAAATAGTTTATAATATAATCAGTTTAGTTGGTTAAAATTTTATCTACCCATAAAAGAACATAGTGAATACAAATTAACGAGCTCATGAGCGGGGTTTTTTTTTCTTTTTTTTTTTGTCTTTCAGGAAGGATCCCGCCTTGTACGGCGCCCTTGCCAAAGGCCAGAGCCCCAAGGTTTGTATTTTTAAGATTAAAAGGGTACAATATTAAGAACCTTTTCCAGGCAATATATGTGGCTGTACTTTCTCCATGGAAAGGAGTCCAAATCATGCAGCTATATATGCATTTGTGTGGTGTCAACATAGGGATACAAAAATCTTGCAAAACATTATTTTGCCTGTTAAGCAAACAAATTATTAAGTTTATCGACTTTTGGCATTAAGACACCATTCGTTGTCATGTTTGCAATCGTTGTTGTTGTTGTTGTTTTTTTTTTTTAATATGCATTGCACCTTTAAATGTGTAGGGTCTCATATTCGTTAGGTAGATTGTCTTCTTCTTATTGCATGCGTTCCTCTACAATGACATAGTTAAATGGACTTTTATGTATAAGATATATAGTTTTTGAGCTAATTTAGTTAACATATATAATTAACTATTTTGGTGCAGTTTATGGTGTTTGCTTGCTCAGATTCAAGAGTCTGCCCATCGCATATCCTCAACTTTCAGCCAGGGGAGGCATTTGTGGTCAGAAATATTGCCAACATGGTCCCACCATATGATCAGGTTTTTGCCTAATAATCATCAGAAGTTTACATGTGGGTTCCTTAGAAATGAAGACATTCACCCCTCATAGTCAAACTTCGCCTGCCACAGCCCAAGTTAGACCTGCGACCTGAATAAAATATCATGATCCGCGTAAAATTATCAAGTTATTCTATATTTTCAAATATTTTTTAAAAATATGGAAGACATTTTGATAATTTTATACAGATTGCAATGCACTCTTTATATTGCGATCAGCAAGACCAAAAATTACTATTTTTCAAACTGTTAATCATATTGTTTGGTGTTCAATGAAAACTATGAGCGGTAATTATTATAAATTTTTTTTAACTATGAACGGATCTCAACACCTTTGGATTCAGGAAAATAAAGTTCTAGACAAGTGCAAAGATGATGTGTTGAGTAAACTTGACACTATATATGTTCCAATAAATCTAAATTAAATTTTCAGAAATGTGGTTTATGCCTGTTGATTTCCTTTTTATTTTACCTGTTTGTTTGATTCTGGCAGACAAAATACTCCGGAGTGGGGGCAGCCATTGAATATGCAGTGCTGCATCTAAAGGTGAATTCTATAAATTTTTCTTTTCCTGATTTTAACCTTTTTAATTTAACACATCATTAGGGTAATAATTCTTTATTACTTAATATTGTTGGTGGATCTTTATGTATATCCAACATTGGTGGAGGGGAACGTGAAATCTAGTCATTACTGCTCTTTCCCCACATACTTTTTTTTACCCTTTTCTTCACTATGAATGCTAAGATGGCTGCAACCTTTTTTCATATTTCATATGCCAATAAACTGACAGAGACATGTTTAATGTCTTTTATTTTTTTCACTCCTTTATATATGGAATATATCTACTTCTTTTGTGCCAAAGCTTGAATAATTTCATGTTAATTTGTAAATTTTAATATATATTTTTATTTTCTCTTAATAGTTATGTTTTCTTTTACATGGTTGAGTCCAGGTGGAGAATATTGTAGTTATTGGGCATAGCTGTTGTGGAGGTATAAAGGGTCTCATGTCTATCCCAGATGATGGGACCACTGCTAGGTAAGCCTTTAGTTCTCATTGTTATAAACTATATAATAGGTTGTAAAAAAAAATGCAATTTATTAATATAAAGTTATATGCATATGGTGGATCAAACAAAATGAACATATAAAGTTAGCATTTTGGCTTTTCTTGGAGTTTCCATGTTTTTTATATAGTTTTGGCAGGTTCTCTTCCCATGTGATATTGTCGTATTTTTATGACTTGTTATTACAATTTATTCACTGGTGGTGCCATATTCTTGGAGAGGAATCTTGAACCCCCAACCCTCAGAAAAAAAAAAAAAAAACCAAGTAAAAGCAATAAAGGCAGCTTTCAAGTTTCATTTGAAGTATTTTTCAGTCACATAAACCTTAATTATATTAAATTTCGAGTCAGGTAAATCACACAAAAATATAAATTTTTTTAATATCTAGTTTTCTATATATATGGTCTTCAGGATTGCAAATTCTATCAAGTTTTTGGTTTCCTTTTCAGCAATTGACTTTATCGTTTATTAATATGCAGTGACTTCATTGAAAATTGGGTCAAAATCTGTTCCTCTGCAAAGTCGAGGGTAAAGACAGATTGTAGCAGCTTAAGTTTTGAAGAGCAGTGCAACAATTGCGAGAAGGCAAGTTATTATTGGCCTGTTTAGTTTTCTTTATCTCGGTTTATATTATATTATTTTATAATCACGTTTTGATCAAAGAAATATAAGTTATAGGGAAGAAAGTTCCAAGGTCATTTTTTAATTTAAATTTGGTACATTTGCTCAAAACTCCATGTTTAAAGGCCACCGACAGGTTGCAACTTGGCATCAGATTCTAGTTCAGCCATGTGAAAAGTAGCACAAGAATGAAACACCCGTTTGCGTCAAGTTACAAGAACCACATAAACAATGGATAATTGAATTTAATTGTCCAACCAATAGGCTAATTTGTCATTGGCTTGTAATCGAGTGTCTATCTTATAGTATAAAAAAATCGGGAGTTTTAATTTCGATAGCTCTATTTCTTTGCAAAAATTTTTGAAGCACAAAAAAAAAAAATTGTCTCTAGATAGTAGGAGTAAAATTTTGGTGCTTATATTTCTTAATGACATAATGCAGGAGGCTGTGAATGTGTCGCTTGGAAACCTGTTGACATATCCATTTGTGATAGAGGGAGTGGTGAAGAAAACTCTGGCACTAAAAGGGGCCCATTATGATTTCGTGAAGGGAACTTTTGAGCTCTGGGATCTTGATTTCAAGATTACACCCTCTGTTTCTGCTTGAGGTCCCTGCATCACAGTTCATACTTTTTCTTCAATATTATACAAGCTTCTGTTGCAGTGAATGCTGTAAATTTCTTAATTATAAATAATCTTTCAAAAGAGTAACAATGGCTAGCTGCCTTTGTTTGTTGCCTAATAATTGTAATTTGGTTCTTTTTTGCCTTTCTAATTACTTTCCCTTGTAATTTCTTGTTTTTTTTTTTTTCTTTTTCCTTGTGTTTGCTATGCAGTAATGGTATCAGTATGGTCAAAATCTTCAAAATTTGCAAACACAAACTTATGTATTACTGAGGCTACTTATAAAGTATACATTATCTGATTTTACTTGTATAGATGAAACAAAATTATATCTACAATTATACCCCTTAATACATAACAAACTAAACTAATTTAACAAACTAAATTCTTTAACAATTAGGTAAAGTCTCGTTAGTTTCAACAAATTTAAGTAATAAACAGTCATCTACCGTTATGAAATTTCTAGTTCTGTTCTTCAACAGGGCCTGAAAAGATTTTGCCGTGGTAGTACATGCATATTGTTACCTTCACCAAGTCTTACAAGTACAAGTTAAAACTGTCTCTCACACACAAAACACAGCCTAGGAACAAGTGTCTCAAGTTTCATGCATAAATGTATTTATATGATTAATCATTAGTTTGCAGTCACTGAAAAACAGAAAAAATAAATAATAAAATACGAATAGCGGATCACAATATGTTTATCCGCTGCAGGATATATAAAGTGACATGCTATAAAAGAAAATATTTTTTAAAAATTCTATTTTTGCCTCTTTATTTAATGGGTTCTATCAATTGAAAATGTGTGTTTTTTAATTATTTTATAAAATCGTGACAACAGTGTTACTTCGTGACTCATTCAATCATTTTCCAAAACTAAATATTGAGACAATGTACCCTTTGTTATTATGTGACCTACTAGAAGACTTAAGTCCTCTTAACATCAAACTTGAACGGCTGAATCATGATGCCCTTGCAGACCGCCGGAAGACTAAAATTTTATACACAACAGATAGCAAATTATTTGAAGTCATCCACATTGATGGTTATTAAAAATGAAAATTACAACTTTTATCAGATTGAGATTTTTGGTATGCATCTCAAAAATCTGATAAACCCGCAGGGCAATTCAAATTGAAAACATCATTATAAAACTGAAAAGGATCATCATCTGCATGCTGGTCATGAAGAGACAATTGTTCTGCTCCAATGAATGCTTCATTTTTTCTACTTTGAAGAAGCTGATCACTAGAGTTTTTATTGCCAGACCAAGTATGATTTTGTTGTATTGCACCAATTGTTGGTGATTTTGTTGAGGTGATAGCTTTTCTGAATTGCTTCTTTAACCCAAGTTTTTTGCACAAATGGGTGTTCCAATAGTTCTTTACTTGGTTGTCAGTTCTTCCAGGTACTCTCCCAGCTATTAGAGCCCACCTACAAAAAAATTTATTTGTTAGCCTCAAGTCCTCAACCATTCCCCCCTCCCCCCTTTTTATTCAGCATGATATCTACATTTTTTCTAAGTTGACAAATACTTGAGAAGTAGTTTAGTGGTTATATATAATATAAAAAAGTGGTTTAGTGATCCAGTGTCCGTGTTATAGCGCAAGAGATAATAATGAACAGGATCAGAGAAACATTTATAGCTCTAATTAAGAGCTTTAAAATGTCAACATGGATTAAGAGCTCTAATATCTATCCTGATTAAGACTGTAAATACTAATCTCCAAGTTGAAATACAATAGTTGGATGCTATAAACTATAGCAATTTGGATTGTCCTCATTAATTTGATAGGGAATCTAACAAGAAACATGAAGTAAAAAAGGAGAGCGAGAACAAACCTGTTCCCAAGAAGGTTATGGAGTCTGATAATGAGATCTTCTTCTTCCTCAGAAAAATTGCCACGCTTCACACCAGGGCTCAGATAGTTCAACCACCTCAATCTGCAGCTCTTTCCACACCTCTTCAAACCTACATAAATTATTCAATTACCAACTGATCAAAACCCAACAAGCAACTCTAAAGCACTAAAAAAAATACTAGACAAACACTACCCGAACACTAAGCTAGCTACTAGCTGATCAGTTGCAGTCTATATGTTATATATTTATTATTTTTACCTGTTAGCTGAGGAATGCGATTCCATCTTCCTGTTCCATTGAATCTTATGTATTCCAGTAGAATCCTGTCTTCTTCCTCTGTCCAAAGACATTTCTTGTGCTCATTCTCTGCCTTCATTTCCCCTCTTGTATTTTTGTTGTGTTGCAAGAGAGAATTATAGAAAGACCTTTTATGGTTGTTGACATGCATATGGCCAAAAAGTTCCTGGACAGATTTTAGCAGCAAGGTCAGTGTGGCAGCATTAGTCACAGCTTTGGAGCAATTTCTGTACAATTTTGTTTTCACTTTCCGGCGTATGGCCGTTGCATGACAAACTCATTCTTGTCTTTTCTTTTTTTTAATGTCCAATTAAGAATTGCAACCTATTCAGGGAGTTATACTATTAAACTACGTTTTCAATAATTTTTGTGTTAATTAATGACATCTCTTTCTTTCTTTATATATGTGAGGTTATTTACAACTTCGCAATTTTTTTAAAAAAAATTAACATATAATTATTTTTATTTAATATTTTGAAAAATATATTTTTTAAAAATATTACTATTAAATGTGTAACATATACTTTATGCATTTACATAAAAATGTCACATATGCATTTAATATATATTATGACTGAATATAAATATATCATAAATGTAATATATGACTATCATTTATTTATTTAAAAAAAAATCATATAACCTAAATTTTAATAAATTATACAATAAAAAATAACCTTCATTTTTAAATTAATAACCGTAAAATTATTTTACATCTCACAGTACCCTTAATATGAATTATCATTTTAACTATCAACTATTTAATAATTTCAATTGAATTATAATTGATTATTCTTTTTTTCTTTTTAAGATATGAAACTCCTTTTTGACTCGTGGAAAATTAGTTTCTATTTTGTTGCATCCAATGAAGTGAAAGAATATTTTTATAATGTTTATGTGATTTAATTTTTTTTACCAAAATTACAATTAGAAATTACACTATATATTTATATTAACTATTATTATTATTATTATTATATATAGAATATTAAACTTGCCTAGGAATGATAATAAAAGATAAATACCTTGATGTTACACTATTAGAACTATTAGAACTTGAATCCATAATCAGTCTTTACCTTAATTATTCTATATACATGATCAGTCTTCACTTTAATTATCTATGTTAAACTTCAACAGTTTCAATGATTTAATTCACAATATTAAAAAATATATAGAAAATATTTATACAACTTCAATTCTAATGTTCACTTCTAAAATAAGATTAAAGCTAATTAAGAGATTTGATGTCTTTCAAATGAGACATGTAACATTAACATGATAGTAGTGTGACATTTTTATGGCCTCGACCTATCAACCTCTAATCTGTCATGAATTTTGACTTTTCCATTGAATTTCACATTGGTTAGTTTATATCCATTCCAACTAGCCACTGCCACATGCATATAAGGACAATGAATTTAATGAAATTGTCCTACGAATTTGATTAAACCCATTCATTTTTTTTAGGAAATTCACCCGCTGTCTAGTCGAAGGCTGCTTTTTCTTTTCTTTCAGTTTTGATTTTCTTCTTTTCATTTTTTACCACAATTGGTTTCATGTTTTCATTTTTTATTTTTGGCGTTTTCACTTTTTTCTATTTTTTTATTTTTCTGTAATTTTATTTATTTATTATTTTTAAGATATGTATTTATTTAATTTATATATTTTAAATAATTTAATTTTATATTCTAAATAATAATTTTTTTAATTTTAAAATTTACTATTATTTAGAATATAAAAATTAAACTAATTAAACTAAAAATTACCTATAATTTTTAATAATTATTTTTTTCATAATTATTTAAATTTTAGAAATTAAACTAATTAAAGTAATAGTATTCAATAATTATTTTTTCAATAAAAATAACCAATAAATTATTTTTTTTATTAATATTAATAAAAGTAAAAATTATATTTATACTCTTAATTTTATTATTAATAATAAAAAATAACAAATAACAACATTGTAGGTGGCGGTTTTGGTCACGCGCTCCAGTGTTGGTGACTACGGCACTATGCGAACTCGGGACTCATTAGAAAATATATAGTGGGCTTAGGGTCCAAAACGGAGATGGAGTTGCCACCTGGATGAAAGTTGAGACACACTATATAACAGCTGGATTCCACGGAGTTCCCTAGAAGCCGTCACTAGAAATCAAGTTCGAAAACTGGATATGAGCTTTTAAAATGCCCACCCAACCTTACGTTGGTCTTCGTGTGTGTTTTATATTTTATTACTTTTAATTATTAAATTATTTCTTTATTAATATGCTAATTGTAATTGGTTTTCTAATTTTATATTTTATTTTCAAGTTTTTATATTAGTTCCATTTCATACTCATATTCCCAGCATTTAATCACAAATAAAATAAAATAAAACAAACAAAAATAATTTACAACCATTCATTCCAAATAAAAGGGATATGAATTAAGGATTACAACGTTTAGTAAAAATAAACACAAAAATACTAAAAATAAACCATACATAAACAAAAAATAAATAAATAATAAGTTAATTAATTATACAATCCAAAACTAAAAAAATAATTAATACGGTAATCCTCTGGTAATTGAAATCATCAAATAACTCCAGCAATAAATATGAGTTAACCCTATCTCATACACAACAACAATATCTACAAATCCTATACAAATAATATTCACGAAATAAAATAAAAATAAATTCATAAAATAGTCTACAAAATAACAAAATAGTATGACATTAAAAATAATACCAAACAACACAATAATCATGCATGAAATCATGAGATATAACACATTAAACATGAAAATTATGCCAAATATACAAAATAATAACTGAAAATCAAGACAGAAACGGACAAAATGCTAGTCAAGGGGCGATGCCTCTATAACCAGGAGGCAATGCCACCATCACCTCATCATGAAGGGGCGACATCTATATGAGAGACGCCACCCCCTTCAATAGAGACAGAGACAAATTATATTTCTTAGATCTTAAGAAACTCAACAATTATGCAAATACATAAGAAATAGACGTGAGTATACAAATATCAACAATCAATATTCAGTGTCTCATTCAATCATGCTTCTTTATGAACTTAAATAAGTAACATAACTCAAGAAAACACACAAAATAGCAACAAATCAAAGCTTTTAATGAAGATAAAAAACTTAAAGCTTAAAAATAAGGAGACTTACTGACTTGGACGAGCTGATTGTAATATCCCGTGTTTTTAAAATATTTTTACACTGTACCGGGATATACAGTGTTAATAATTTTTGAATATATATTATGATAGTTTCACGAGTTGATATGTATTTAAAACCTATTTTTATTATTGTGTATTATTTACAGTGTTTTACGTAAATTTTTCCTGGGACTTGCATTTTCGGGGAAATTTTCACGTAAATAATTTATTATTAATTATTTTAAATATATTTTCGGACTTGCATGAACTCATACATATTTTTAAAATATTAAACACCGTGTATACATATAATTATTTATTTAATTAGGGTTTATTACTACCCTAATATTATATTAATTATTTATTTATTTTATTGTTATTTAATTATTTTTATTAAGTATAAATTATTAAAATATTAAATTATGTGTGTGTGGTGTATATTTAATGTGTGTAATTTAATATTATTTTATTATATAGTATAAAGTATATATAAATACATATATACATTAAAAATTGTCAAAATTATAAAGTTTGGTTTATTTACGAAACTGCCACCCGAACCTCTTCTCCCTCCCGACCGTTTCCCTTGCCGTCCGGTCGCTGCTACTGTCGATTTCTCACCGTTGGTGTGCCATCCAGTGTGTCACCACCTTCCTCTAGCCGTTCCGCCGCCTGCAGAGCTCATTTCCGGCGTCGGGGAAGCTTGATATCGCCGGAAGCCGAGAGTTTGCATTTTCTTCTTCCCTCGCGATTTTGGCCACCGTTTTCGACACCGCTGGTCTCTTTATTCTCCTTGAGCTCCGGTGAGTGTGATTCTAGCTTTGGTTTGAGCTAAAATGGTCTAGAATTGCTTAGGTTTCAAATTTTTAATTTCGGTCACATTAGGGTTTTTGATTTTTTTGAGCTTCGAATTGGTTGATTCATGAAAAATCCCTTCATAAATGTTGTTCCTAGTAGCTCAATATACATGTATGAATTTTTGTGGAATTTTTGGAGATTTTTTGGATTTTTGGGTATTTTTAAATATTTTAATATTATTTTCTAATTTTAGGAAATTAATTATTTAAATTATGAAATTGGGGTTTATGGCTAAATTAGGTGTTGAAATGAATTATATGAATTTATTTGGAATTTTTATGAATTTCTAAGTATTTATTTTGAATTATTGAAGTTTATGTAATTTTGGGAAAATTAGGTTAAATGTGTTTTTATTTGAATTTAATTGGTTAATTAAGTTTAATTATTAATATTATTAATAAATATGTTGAGAAAATTAATTTTGGATAATTGCATAATTTTTGGTGAATTTTTGAAGTAATTTAAGTATATTTATATATATAGGGGTATTTTGGTAATTTTACACAAAATTGGCTAAAAATGTAATTTAATTGGTTTTAATAGTTATTTAAGGTATAAAAATGATTTCTATAAATTATTTGGTATTTTTAACTAATTAAAACTATTTTTCGTGAATTATTTTCAATTATATATATAATATACGATTTTACTAATAAAATGAGTTTTTATCGATTTTTACAGTGTTTTAAGGTTAATTATGTAATTTCTACCTATAAAATGTATTTTTAGGTTATAAGGATATTTTTGGTATATTTAGAATTATTCTGTGTTTGTGGACCCCGGTCGGTGGACTGTAGTTTGGAGTCCGACCGAGGGGTTGTGGTTGAGTGTTGAGCTTATTTTTCGAAGTGTATTTCTTTGCAGGGTAGGCTCTACTCTTTTGAGTAGAGAGATGTCCATTTTACAGGGGAGGTTCTGCCGGATTTTCGGTAGAATTCTCGTAAAACGTGATATCCGGTCGAACCCTGATATCGATTTTGTGTTTAATACTCTAGATCGAATTCTAGGATTTCTATTAGTCTTATTCTAATGTCGGTTATTTATTGCTTGTTTAGTTGCGCCGAGACCGAGGGCTAGTGGACCAGGCCCGTCGGACCCGTCTCGTGGAGTGCACTAGGTGAGTTACTATAATATATATATATGCTTTAGGATGCATGATTTAGAAATATACGTTTTATTTTGATTAAAATGTATAAATAATGTGATTTGTATTTTAGTATATTTTTGGTATATAATAAATTGTATACATGTTTTATTAATGAATTATATTTAAAATGTTTTTAAATATATTTCTAGTTTAATTTATGATTTGATTGGATTTATTTGACGTATATATACTTGAAATATACCTGGTTTACTTTTGGTATATTTTTAGTATATATATGGTTTATGTTGATATTTTATTGAACTTCATGCATCATTTATTTTTGTGAATGAATGTTTTATATTATTAATGATGAAGGATATCGATAGAATGTGCTACCTAGTGGGCAGCACTAGGACCGAGTACGTATCGGTATGCCTATAGTATTTAGGCTATAATACTAACTTATTTGTGGATATTGATTTGATGTGATTATTGATATGTGTGAGATATGGTTTGGAGGTGCGATTGCTGGAGCTCGGTTGACCAAGTGTCTCGGGGCCAATCACACTGGCAGTCAGACTGCTGGAGCTCGGTTGACTTAGTATCTCGAGGCCAGTCTACTGTCTAAATGGATTAAGTGGATATATTTGGAATAAGTGAGCCTGTATGGCTAGAGTGTTGTTTAACACTATTTCTGAGGTTGCAATATTCTAGGGTTCTATGTGATCCTTCATAAAAGATGATTTTCAGATAAAATATATATATAAAATGATTTTATTGCATCTGTGTGTATATTTGTCTGTATATATACATATTATATATATACTGTTGATTGTATGCATTATCACTTAGTATGTATGTATATATATTATAGTAATTCACTCAGTGAGGTCTGACTCCCCTCCGTTGACTATTTTTCAGGAGAGTCAACTTCTTCAGACCTCAATAGCAGGTCGATACGCCGGATTTCTTCCGCCCTGACTTCTTTGTGTAAACTGCTTCTCTGAGTCTTGGATTTATTTTATCTAGACACTGCAGTAGTTATGAATTAAAGTGTGGGATTTCATGTATTTTATTTAAAGAGATGTATTATATTGAAACTGGATTTGTACTGAAAGATTATATATATATGAGATGAGATTTGATTTAAATCCAGTGATGAGAATGTTAATATTATATTTATGATTTTATTTCCGCTGCATATATATATTACTGTTATTGTTATTATTGCATGATTTATTTTATTTTTAGGCTTGCTACGAGTTTCGGATTCGAAAGAATTCCCGTTCCCTAGCGCCGGTCATGGCCCTCGTTTTGGGTCGTGAAAAAGTTAGTATCAGAGCGGAGTTCTGTGTCAGGGCTTAGTTATGTGAGTTGTGGCCCTAGTTTTAAAGTTGTGCCTTCTGTTGAACTACTACAGTGTATTAGGTTTGAGTATGTCTTGATGAGTATTCCTTGCTTAGTTTTCAACGTTATTCCTCCGTTGTCTGTTTTGTCTGAATCTTTCCGTTTGTCTTTTCAGTATGAGGAGGTGAGCGTGTGTCGCTCCACCGGTCGTTGAGGCCGAGGATGATGAGTCTTTTCAGGATGAGGTTTTACCTCTTGAGCAGCCAGTTAGACGTAGAGGTCGTGGCAGAGGTAGACTTCGAGGAGCGGCAGGTCGACGTAGGCAGAGAGAGTTACAGGACGAGGAGCCTGTTGAGCCTGAGTTTGATGTTCCTGTTCCTCCGATTGTTCAGCCTGTTCAGCCTTTGTCACGACCCAAAATAGGGGCCATGACCGGCGCTAGGGAACGGGAATTCTTTCGAATCCGGAACCCGTAGCAAGCCTAAAAATAAAATAAATATGCAATAATAACAATAAAAATATAATATGCAGCGGAAAATAAAAATCATAAATATTACAATATCATCCATATCAACTGGATTTAATTCAAAACTCATCACATCGCATATATAATCTCATAAATGTATAATCTTTATACAAATCCAGTTTTACTATAATACATCTCTTTAAAACAAATACTTTATTTCACAACTACTGCAGTGTCTAGATAAAATAAATAAGACTCAAGTATATAATTTACATAAAGAAGCCGGGGCGGAAGAAATCCGGCGTATCGACCTGCTACTGAGGTCTGAGGAAGTTGACTCTCCTGAAAAATAGTCAACGGAGGGGAGTCAGACCTCACTGAGTGAATTACTATAATACATATACATACACTCTAAGTGATAATGCATACAGTCAACAGTATATGAGTAATATGTATATATACAGGCAAGTTCATACAGATGCAGAAAAATCATTTTTATATATTTGTCTGAAAATCAACTTTTATGAAGGATCATATAGAACCCTAGAATATCGCAACCTCAGAAAATAGTGTTAAACAACACTCTAGCCATACAGGCTCACTGATTCCAAATATATCCACTTAATCCATATGGACAGTAGACTGGCCCCGAGACACTAAGTCAACCGAGCTCCAGCAGTCTGACTGCCAGTGTGATTGGCCCCGAGACACTTGGTCAACCGAGCTCCAGCAATCACACCCAAACCACATCTCACACATCAATAATCATAATCACATCAATATCCACAAATAGTTAGTATATAGCCTAAAACTATAGGCGTACCGGTACGTACTTGGTCCTAGTGCTGCCCACTAGGTAGCACGTTCTATTGATATCCTTCATTCTTAAATATAAAACATTCATTCACAAAAATAAATGATGCATGGATATAAATGAAATAGCAATATAAACCATATATATACCGAAAATATACCAAACATAAACCTGGTATATTTTGAGTATATATATGTCAAATAAATCCAATCAAATCATGAATTAAACTAAAAATATATTTAAAAACATTTTAAATATATTTTATTAATAAAACATGTATATAATTTATTATATACCAAAAATATACTTGAATATAAATCATGTTATTTATGCATATTTAGTCAAAATAAAACATGCATTTTCTAAATCATGCATCCTAAGCATATATATATAATATAGTAACTCACCTAATGCGCTCCACGAGACAGGTCCGACGGGCCTGGTCCACTAACCCTCGGTCTCGGCGCAACTAAACAAGAAATAATTAATCGACATCAGAATAACCCTAACAGAAATCCTAGAATTAAATCTAGAGTATTCAACACAGAATCGGAAATTAGGGTTCGACTGGATATCACGTTTTACGAGAATTCTACCGGAAATCCGGCAGAACCTCCCCTGTAAAACGGACATCTCTCTACTCAAAAGAGTAGAGCCGACCCTGCAAAGAAAATACACTTCAAAAATAAACACCACAATCAATCACAACCCCTCGGTCGGACTCCAGACTACAATCTGTCGACCGGGGTCCACAAACACAGAATATATATTCAAATATACCAAAAATATCCTTAAATCATAAAAATACATTTCATACGTAGAAATTACATAATAAATCTTGAAACACTGTAAAAACCGATTAAAACTCATTTTATTAGAAAAACCGTATATTATATATAATTGAAAATAATTCCCGGAAAATAGTTTTAATTAGTTAAAAATACTAAATATTTTGTAGAAATCATTTTTATACCTTAAATAAATATTAAAACCAATTAAATTACATTTTTAGACAATTTAGGGTAAAATTACCAAAATACCCCTATATATATATATATACCTAAATTACTTCAAAAATTCACCAAAAATCATACAATTATCCAAAATTAATTTTCTCAACATATTTATCAATAATATCAATAATTAAACTCAATTAACCAATTAAATTCAATTTAAAACACAATTAACTTAATTTTACAAAATCACATAAACTTCAATAATTAAAAATAAATACTTAGAAATTCATAAAAATTCCAAATAAATTTCTATAATTCATTTCAACACCTAATTCAACCATAAACTCCAATTTCATAATTTAAATAATTAATTTCCGAAAATTAGAAAATAATATTAAAATATTCAAAAATACCCAAAAATCCAAACAATCTCCAAAAATTCTGTAAAAATTCATACATGAAGATTAAGCTACCAGGAACAACATTTGTGAAGGAAGTTTCCATGAATCATCCAAATCAAAGCTCAAAAAAATCGAAAACTCAAAGAGGCCGAAAACTTCAAATCGAAACCTAAGCAATTCTAGACCATTTTAGCTCAAACCAAAGCTAGAATAACACTCACCGGAGCTCAAGGAGAAGATAGAGACCGGCGGTGTCGAAAACGGTGGCCGGAGGAGGGAGAAACGGCGGTGAAGAATAGTGGTGGTCGGCGCCCGCGGGAGAGAAAGAAGAAGAAGAAGAAAAAGAAAAAGAAAGAAAAAGGAAAGAGAAAGAAAAAGAAAAAGAAAGAAAAAGGAAAAGAAAAAAAAAAGAAAAAAAAATAAAATAAATTAAAATAATTAATAATAAAATAATAAATTTTAATAATTTAATAATAAATAAAATAATCAAATAATAATAAATAAATAATAAAATATTAGGGTAATAATAAACCCTAATTAAATAAATATACACACAGGCTTTATTTAATAATTTAAAAATATGTATGAGTTCATGCAAACCCGTAAATACATTTAAAATAATTAATAATACATTATTTACGTGGAAATTTCCCCGAAAATGAAAGTCCCGGGAAAATTTTACGTAAAATACTGAAAATAATAGACAGTAATTAAAATAGGTTTAAAATACATATCAACTCATAAAAATATCGTATAATGCATGAAAATTATTGACACTGTATATCCCGGTACAGTGTAAAAATATTTTTAAAAAAAACACGGGATATTACAGTCTTCCCCCCTTACAAGAATTCGTCCTCGAATTCCAAAAACAAGATTACAGAATCAGGAAGGAAAGAGATACGGGTAAGAAGCTCGCATCTCAGCTTCAGTCTCCCACGTATGCTCTTCAACTCTGTCGCTACGCCACAAAACCTTGACCATCAGAATCTGCTTCGATCGCAACTGTCGAACTTGAAAATCTACGATCGCCATAGGTTCTTCCACAAACGTCAAATCTTCACTCACTTCCACACTGTCAGGTTGCAACACATGTGAAGGATCTGAGATATACTTCCTCAACATCGAGATATGAAATACTGGATGCACTTGTGACATACTCGGAGGAAAATCCAACCGATATGCAACAGTGCCAATTCTCTCCAGAATCTCAAACGGTCCAATATATCTCGGTGCTAACTTACCCTTCCTGCCAAATCTCATCACACCCTTCATCGGAGATACCTTCAGAAAAATGAAATCTCCAACTTGAAACTCCACATCTCTGCGCCTAGGATCCGCATAACTCTTCTGTCTGCTAACTGCGGTCTCTAATCTACGCTTGATCTCGGTGACTTTCTCTGCAGCATCTTGAACCATCTCTGGTCCAGTCAAAACTCTCTCACCAATCTCATCCCAACACAACGGGGATCTACACTTCCTTCCATACAACGCCTCATATGGTGCCATGCCAATACTGCTATGGTAGCTGTTATTATATGCAAACTCAACAAGCGACAAATGATCATCCCAGCTACCTCTCAAATCCAAGACACACATCCTCAACATATCTTCCAGTGTCTGGATCGTCCTCTCAGACTGACCATCTGTCTGAGGATGAAAAGCAGTACTGAAATCCAACCTAGTGCCCATCGCTTCCTGCAACTTCTGCCAAAAACGAGAAGTAAACACTGAACCTCTATCTGACACAATGGACACAGGTACTCCATGAAGGCATACAATATGCTTCACGTACAACTTCGCCAATCTAGCAACTGAATATGTGGCTTTCACAGGCAAGAAATGTGCAGACTTCGTCAATCTGTCTACAATCACCCAGATGGAATCGTATCCATCCTTCGAACGAGGTAAACCGACCACAAAATCCATAGCTATCCTTTCCCACTTCCACTCGGGAATAGGAAGAGGCTGAAGCTTCCCAGAAGGCTTCTGATGTTCGGCTTTCACTTGCTGACACGTCAAGCACTTAGCAACATAATCAGCAACATCCTTCTTCAATCCATCCCACCAGTATAGATCTCTGATACTGTGGTACATCTTAGTAACACCAGGATGAACGTTGTAGGCTGTAGAATGTGCTTCCTCTAGGATCTCCTCTCTCAAGTCATCCACATCAGGAACACACAATCTACCACTGATCCACAACACACCATCATCATCGAGTGTGAAATCAGTGAACTTCCCTGCTCTGACATTCTCTGCAAGCTCTTCCAGAATAGGATCTCGGCTCTGAGCTGCTTTAATCCTATCCCTCAGTACAGATCGTACTTTAAACTGAGCTAACAGTCCACCTGATCTACTAATCTTCATCATCAGACCTTGATCCACCATCCGATGCAATTCCTGGATCAATGGTCTTCTCTCAACACCAATGTGAGCAAGACTACTTGAGGACTTCCTACTCAAGGCATCTGCTACCACATTAGCTTTACCCGGATGGTAAAGAATCTCACAATCATAATCCTTCAACAGTTCCAACCATCTTCTCTGCCTCAGATTCAAATCTCGCTGCTGGAAAATGTACTTAAGGCTCTTGTGATCAGTAAATATCTCACAAGTCACCCCGTACAAATAATGTCTCCAAATCTTCAAAGCAAAGATCACTGCAGCCATCTCTAGATCATGTGTAGGATAGTTCTGCTCATGCTTCTTCAACTGCCTCGAAGCATAGGCTATCACTCTTCCATTCTGCATCAACACACAACCAAGACCAATTCTAGAGGCATCACAGTAAACTGTGAACTTATCCACACTATTAGGCAAAGCTAATACTGGCGCTGTGGTTAACTTCTCCTTCAACAACTGAAAACTATTCTCACAAGCTTCTGACCACTCGAATCTAACATTCTTCTGAGTCAAGCGAGTCATAGGGGCTGCTATCCTGGAAAAATCCTGCACAAACCGCCTATAATACCCGGCTAAACCCAGAAAACTCCGAATCTCAGTAACTGAAGTAGGCCTAGGCCACTCAGATACTGCTTCAACCTTCTATGGATCAACCTGAATACCTTCTTTAGACACTACGTGTCCAAGAAAAGAAACACTCTCCATCCAGAAATCACACTTCGAGAATTTAGCATAAAGCTGATGATCTCTCAGTGTCTGTAGTACAATCCTCAAGTGATATACATGCTCTTCCATACTCCTCGAATATACTAGTATATCATCAATGAAGACTACCACAAACTGATCCACATACGGTCTGAATACTCTGTTCATCAGGTCCATAAAAGCTGCTGGTGCATTAGTCAAACCAAAAGACATCACCAGAAACTCACAATGACCATAACGAGTGCGGAACGCTGTCTTAGGAATATCAGCTTCACCGATCCGCAGCTGATGATAACCCGACCTCAAGTCAACCTTAGAAAAGAACTGTGCACCCTGGAGCTGATCAAACAAATCATCTATCCTCGGGAGAGGATACTTGTTCTTCACTGTCACCTTGTTCAACTCTCTGTAGTCAATGCACAGTCTCAGGGTACCATCCTTCTTCTTCACAAACAAGACTGGTGCACCCCAAGGGGAAACACTAGGTCTAATGAAACCCTTATCCAAAAACTCTTGCAACTGCTCCTTCAACTCTCTCAACTCTGCAGGAGCCATACGATAAGGTGGCATAGATATAGGAGTAGTACCTGGTACCATATCTATACAGAACTCAATCTCTCTATAAGGTGGTAAACCTAGCAACTCCTCGGGAAAAACATCAGGAAACTCACAAGCAACAGGAACATCTGTGAGTGACAACTTCTCTACTGACGTATCCCTAACCAATGCCAAAAACCCCTGACAACCTTTCCTCAATAACTTCCTAGCTGAAATAGCAGAAATAAGATTCTGAGGTGCTGAACTCCTGTCACCAACAAACTTAAATTCTACTTCACCAGGAATTCTGAAAATCACCTCCTTACTCCTGCAATCAACCACGGCATAATGCTGAGACAACCAATCCATTCCCAAAATAACATCGAACTCCATCACATCCAACAAAATCAAATCGGCGGATAATTCTCTATCTCCCACGAGAACTAGACAACCAGAAAGAACAATATCGGTGTCCAAAGAATCGCTCAGAGGAGTGGCAACAGACAAGGGAAAAGCCATCCTCGAAGCTTGCCAACAAGATTTAGAAGCAAAAACAGGAGAAACAAACGAATGCGTGGCACCCGGATCAAACAAAACCAAAGCATCCAGGTAACAAACAGAAAGAATACCTGCCACGATTGCATTAGATGCCTGAGCATCTTGCTGAGTCAGATGAAAAACTCTGGCCTGGCCTCGACCTCCCTGCTGACTGGTAGAAGCCTGGCCAACACCTCGGGTACCTCCTCTAGTACCTCTACCACGACTCTGCTGTGGAACAAACTGAGTAGAACTCTGATGCTGAGCTGGTGGCAACTGAAATGGCACGGGTGCTGCACTAGCAATCGACTGCTGTGGGAATCGCGGAATCTGCTGCTGCTGATATCCGGGGTAAGGACACGATCTGGCAAAATGTCCTGTCTGCCCGCATCTGAAACATGTCAACGGTGTCAGATAACACGGTCCCTGATGGACTCTACCATAAGTCTGACAAACACTGGCCGCTGATCCAGAACTACGACCACTGCTGCTGCTCGAAGCACCTGACCCAAATCTGAATGATCTACGCTGACCTCCACGACCATGTCTACTGCTCCGATGCACTCGCTGCTGCTGTCTCTGACTCTGCTGAGTCGAACCTCGCTGCTGACTACTCGAACCAACATGAAAACTCGAATATGGAGTAGCCTGCAATCCACTCGACTGAACTCCCAACTGGTAATAATCAGGCATCGCTCCCTGCCTAACTAACCTCAGCTCAATCTCCTTAGCTAGCTCAATCACCGACTCCAGAGTAAGACCTGCTGTAGGCATACCAGCAAAAGCTGAACCCAAACCAGTAACATAGGTAGTAACAGCGAAATACTGATCTCGCATCAGATCCTCAGCATATCTACCCAGACGAAGGAACTCTCAGGTATACTCCTCTACTGATCGATCTCCACGAGAAATACTGGTCAATCGAAGACGATAGCTCAAACGAAGAGGCTCTGGACAAAATCTCCTCATGAATCGCTCTCGAAACTGAGCCCATGTCATCGTCATTATATAAGGCTGGATCATCTGAATAAACCAATCCAAGGCTGGTCCCTCGACAGACAACTCAACGATCATGATCCTCTGGTACTCGGTATGAGCAGTCCGAGTCCTAGTCTCAATCGCATGCAGAAAATCTAAAGGATCAGAAGTCCCATCAAAAGCAATCCTGCCAACTCTGGCATAGAACAAAGCTGCCTCAGGGTCAGACATACCCTGCTGATAGGCAGGCTGAACAGGCTGAACAACAGGAGGAACAGGAACATCAAACTCAGGCTCAACAGGCTCCTCGTCCTGTAACTCTCTCTGCCTACGGCGACCTGCCGCTCCTCGAGGTCTACCCCTGCCACGACCTCTACGTCTAACTGGCTGCTCAGGAGGTAAAACCTCATCCTGAAAAGACTCATCATCCTCGGCCTCAACGACCGGTGGAGCGACACACGCTCGCCTCCTCATTCTGAAAAGACAAACGGAAAGATTCAGACAAAACAGACAACGGAGGAATAACGCTGAAAACTACAGCAAGGAATACTCATCAAGACATACTCGAACCTAATACACTGCAGTAGTCCAACAGAAAACACAACTTTAAAACTAGGGTCACAACTCACAAAACTAAGCCCTGACACAGAACTCCACTCAGATACGAACTTCGCTCTGATACCAACTTCGCTCTGATACCAACTTTGTCACGACCCAAAACAGGGGCCATGACCGGCGCTAGGGAACGGGAATTCTTTCGAATCCGGAACCCGTAGCAAGCCTAAAAATAAAATAAATATGCAATAATAACAATAAAAATATAATATGCAGCGGAAAATAAAAATCATAAATATTACAATATCATCCATATCAACTGGATTTAATTCAAAACTCATCACATCGCATATATAATCTCATAAATGTATAATCTTTATACAAATCCAGTTTTACTATAATACATCTCTTTAAAACAAATACTTTATTTCACAACTACTGCAGTGTCTAGATAAAATAAATAAGACTCAAGTATATAATTTACATAAAGAAGCCGGGGCGGAAGAAATCCGGCGTATCGACCTGCTACTGAGGTCTGAGGAAGTTGACTCTCCTGAAAAATAGTCAACGGAGGGGAGTCAGACCTCACTGAGTGAATTACTATAATACATATACATACACTCTAAGTGATAATGCATACAGTCAACAGTATATGAGTAATATGTATATATACAGGCAAGTTCATACAGATGCAGAAAAATCATTTTTATATATTTGTCTGAAAATCAACTTTTATGAAGGATCATATAGAACCCTAGAATATCGCAACCTCAGAAAATAGTGTTAAACAACACTCTAGCCATACAGGCTCACTGATTCCAAATATATCCACTTAATCCATATGGACAGTAGACTGGCCCCGAGACACTAAGTCAACCGAGCTCCAGCAGTCTGACTGCCAGTGTGATTGGCCCCGAGACACTTGGTCAACCGAGCTCCAGCAATCACACCCAAACCACATCTCACACATCAATAATCATAATCACATCAATATCCACAAATAGTTAGTATATAGCCTAAAACTATAGGCGTACCGGTACGTACTTGGTCCTAGTGCTGCCCACTAGGTAGCACGTTCTATTGATATCCTTCATTCTTAAATATAAAACATTCATTCACAAAAATAAATGATGCATGGATATAAATGAAATAGCAATATAAACCATATATATACCGAAAATATACCAAACATAAACCTGGTATATTTTGAGTATATATATGTCAAATAAATCCAATCAAATCATGAATTAAACTAAAAATATATTTAAAAACATTTTAAATATATTTTATTAATAAAACATGTATATAATTTATTATATACCAAAAATATACTTGAATATAAATCATGTTATTTATGCATATTTAGTCAAAATAAAACATGCATTTTCTAAATCATGCATCCTAAGCATATATATATAATATAGTAACTCACCTAATGCGCTCCACGAGACAGGTCCGACGGGCCTGGTCCACTAACCCTCGGTCTCGGCGCAACTAAACAAGAAATAATTAATCGACATCAGAATAACCCTAACAGAAATCCTAGAATTAAATCTAGAGTATTCAACACAGAATCGGAAATTAGGGTTCGACTGGATATCACGTTTTACGAGAATTCTACCGGAAATTCGGCAGAACCTCCCCTGTAAAACGGACATCTCTCTACTCAAAAGAGTAGAGCCGACCCTGCAAAGAAAATACACTTCAAAAATAAACACCACAATCAATCACAACCCCTCGGTCGGACTCCAGACTACAATCTGTCGACCGGGGTCCACAAACACAGAATATATATTCAAATATACCAAAAATATCCTTAAATCATAAAAATACATTTCATACGTAGAAATTACATAATAAATCTTGAAACACTGTAAAAAACCGATTAAAACTCATTTTATTAGAAAAACCGTATATTATATATAATTGAAAATAATTCCCGGAAAATAGTTTTAATTAGTTAAAAATACTAAATATTTTGTAGAAATCATTTTTATACCTTAAATAAATATTAAAACCAATTAAATTACATTTTTAGACAATTTAGGGTAAAATTACCAAAATACCCCTATATATATATATATACCTAAATTACTTCAAAAATTCACCAAAAATCATACAATTATCCAAAATTAATTTTCTCAACATATTTATCAATAATATCAATAATTAAACTCAATTAACCAATTAAATTCAATTTAAAACACAATTAACTTAATTTTACAAAATCACATAAACTTCAATAATTAAAAATAAATACTTAGAAATTCATAAAAATTCCAAATAAATTTCTATAATTCATTTCAACACCTAATTCAACCATAAACTCCAATTTCATAATTTAAATAATTAATTTCCGAAAATTAGAAAATAATATTAAAATATTCAAAAATACCCAAAAATCCAAACAATCTCCAAAAATTCTGTAAAAATTCATACATGAAGATTAAGCTACCAGGAACAACATTTGTGAAGGAAGTTTCCATGAATCATCCAAATCAAAGCTCAAAAAAATCAAAAACTCAAAGAGGCCGAAAACTTCAAATCGAAACCTAAGCAATTCTAGACCATTTTAGCTCAAACCAAAGCTAGAATAACACTCACCGGAGCTCAAGGAGAAGATAGAGACCGGCGGTGTCGAAAACGGTGGCCGGAGGAGGGAAAAACGGCGGTGAAGAATAGTGGTGGTCGGCGCCCGCGGGAGAGAAAGAAGAAGAAGAAGAAAAAGAAAAAGAAAGAAAAAGGAAAGAGAAAGAAAAAGAAAAAGAAAGAAAAAGGAAAAGAAAAAAAAAGAAAAAAAAATAAAAAAAATAAAAAAAAATTAAATATTAATAAATAATTAATAATAAAATAATAAATTTTAATAATTTAATAATAAATAAAATAATCAAATAATAATAAATAAATAATAAAATATTAGGGTAATAATAAACCCTAATTAAATAAATATACACACACAGGCTTTATTTAATAATTTAAAAATATGTATGAGTTCATGCAAACCCGTAAATACATTTAAAATAATTAATAATACATTGTTTACGTGGAAATTTCCCCGAAAATGAAAGTCCCGGGAAAATTTTACGTAAAATACTGAAAATAATAGACAGTAATTAAAATAGGTTTAAAATACATATCAACTCATAAAAATATCGTATAATGCATGAAAATTATTGACACTGTATATCCCGGTACAGTGTAAAAATATTTTTAAAAAAAACACGGGATATTACAGCCTTCTTATCAGTAGGGTATGTCTGACCCTAAGGCAGCTTTGTTCTATGCCCGAGTTGGCAGGATTGCGTTTGATGGTACTTCCGATCCGTTAGATTTTCTGCATGCGATTGAGACTAGGACTCGGACTGCTCATACTGAGTACCAGCGGATCATGATCGTTGAGTTGTCTGTCGAGGGACCAGCCCTGGACTGGTTTATTCAGATGATCCAACCTTATATGATGACAATGACCTGGGCTCAGTTTCGAGAGCGATTTATGAGGAGATTCTGTCCAGAGCCTCTTCGTTTGAGTTATCATCTCCGTTTGACCAGTATTTCTTATGGAGATCGATCTATAGAGGAGTACACCCGAGAGTTTCTTCGTCTGGGTAGATATGCTGAGGATCTGATGCGAGATCAGTATTTCGCAGTCACTACGTACGTTACTAGTTTGGGTTCAGCTTTTGCTGGCATGCCTACAATAGGTCTTACTCTGGAGTCTGTGATTGAGTTAGCTAAGGAGATTGAGCTGAGGCTAGTTAGGCAGGGAGCGATGCCTGATTATTACCAGCTAGGAGTTCAGTCGAGTAGATTGCAGACTACTCCGTATTCGAGTTTTCATGTTGGTTCGAGTAGTCAGCAGCGAGGTCGGACTCAGCAGAGTCAGAGACAGCAGCAGCGAGTGCATCGGAGCAGTAGACATGGCCGTGGAGGTCAGCGTAGATCATTCAAATTTGGGTTAGGTGCTTCGAGCAGCAGCAGTGGTCGTAGTTCTGGATCAGCGGCTAGTGTTTGTCAGACTTGTGGTAGAGTCCATCAAGGACCGTGTTATCTGACACCGCTGACATGCTTTAGATGTGGGCAGACAGGACATTTTGCCAGATCATGTCCTTACTCCAGATATCAGCAGCAGCAGATTTCATGATTCCCACAGCAGTCGATTGCTAGTGCAGCACCCGTGCCATTTCAGTTACCACTAGCTCAGCATCAGAGTTCCACTCAGTTTGTTCCATAGCAGAGTCATGGTAGAGGTACTAGAGGAGGTGCCAGAGGTGTTGGCCAGGCTTCTACCAGTCAACAGGGAGGTCGAGGCCAGGCCAGAGTTTTTTATCTTACTCAGCAGGATGCTCAGGCATCTAATGCAGTCGTGGCAGGTATTATTTCTGTTTGTTACCTGGATGCTTGGGTTTTGTTTGATCCGGGTGCCATGCATTCGTTTGTTTCTCTTGTTTTTGCTTCTAAATCTTGTTGGCAAGCTTTGAGGATGGCTTTTCCTTTGTCTATTGCCACTCCTTTGAGCGATTCCTTAGACATCGATATTATTCTTTCTGGTTGTCCAGTTCTCGTGGGAGATAGAGAATTACCCGCTGATTTGATTCTGTTGGATGTGATGGAATTTGATGTTATTTTGGGAATGGATTGGTTATCTCAGCACTATGCCGTGGTAGATTGCAGGAATAAAGAGGTGACGTTCAGAATTCCTGATGAAGTAGAGTTTAAGTTTGTTGGTGATAGGAGTTCAGCACCTCAGAATCTTATTTCTGCTATTACGGCTAGGAAGTTATTGAAGAAAGGATGTCAGGGATATTTAGCATTGGTCAGGGATACGTCAGTGGAGAAGTTG
The DNA here is from genome assembly GCA_947683625.1 of Mallotus nudiflorus. Classification (NCBI taxonomy): domain Eukaryota; kingdom Viridiplantae; phylum Streptophyta; class Magnoliopsida; order Malpighiales; family Euphorbiaceae; genus Mallotus; species Mallotus nudiflorus. The sequence goes on along the minus strand of CANTUR010000075.1, from coordinate 5,976,734 downwards.
TCACTCACAGATGTTCCTGATGTTTTTCCCGAGGAGTTGCTAGGTTTACCACCTCACAGGGAGATTGAATTCTGTATAGATGTGGTTTCAGGTACTACTCCTATATCTATGCCACCCTATCGAATGGCTCTTGCAGAGTTGAAAGAGTTGAAGGAGCAGTTGTAAGAGTTGTTGGATAAAGGTTTCATCAAACCTAGTGTTTCCCCTTGGGGTGCACCAGTCTTGTTTGTGAAGAAGAAGGATGGTACCCTAAGACTGTGCATTGATTACAGAGAGCTGAATAAGGTGACAGTAAAGAACAAGTATCCTCTCCCGAGGATAGATGACTTATTTAATCAGCTACAGGATGCACAGTTCTTTTCTAAGGTTGACTTGAGGTCGGGATATCATCAGCTGCATATTAGTGAATCTGATATTCCTAAGACAGCGTTCCACACTAGATATGACCATTATGAGTTTCTGGTGATGTCTTTTGGTTTGACTAACGCACCAGCAGCTTTTATGGATCTGATGAACAGAGTATTCAGACCGTATATGGATCAGTTTATGGTAGTCTTCATTGATGATATACTGGTATATTCTAGGAGTATGGAAGTGCATGTATATCATTTGAGGATTGTACTACAGACACTGAGAGATCATCAGCTTTATGCTAAATTCTCGAAGTGTGATTTCTGGATGGAGAGTGTTTCTTTTCTTGGACACGTAGTGTCTAAAGAAGGTATTCAGGTTGATCCACAGAAGATTGAGGCAGTGTCTGAATGGCCTAGACCTACTTCTGTCATTGAGATTCAGAGTTTTCTAGGTTTAACCGGATATTATAGGCGGTTTGTACAGGATTTTTCTAGAATTGCAGCCCCTATGACTCGCTTGACTCAAAAGAATGTTAGATTCGAGTGGTCAGAAGCTTGTGAGAATAGTTTCCAGTTATTGAAGGAGAAGTTGACCACAACGCCAGTATTAGCTTTGCCTAATAGTGTGGATAAGTTCACAGTTTACTGTGATGCCTCTAGAATTGGTCTTGGTTGTGTGTTGATGCAGAATGGAAGGGTGATAGCCTATGCTTTGAGGCAGTTGAAGAAGCATGAGCAGAACTATCCTACACATGACCTTGAGATGGCTGCAGTGATCTTTGCTTTGAATATTTGGAAACATTATTTGTACGGGGTGACTTGTGAGATATTTACTGATCATAAGAGCCTTAAGTACATTTTTCAGCAGCGAGATCTGAATCTGAGGCAGAGGAGATGGTTGGAATTGTTGAAGGATTATGATTGCGAGATTCTATATCATCCGGGTAAAGCTAATGTTGTAGCAGATGCCTTGAGTAGGAAGTCCTCAGGTAGTCTTGCTCACATCAGTGTTAAGAGGAGACCATTGATCCAGGAGTTGCATCTGTTGGTGGATCAAGGTCTGATGATGAAGATCAGTAGATCAAGTGGACTGCTAGCTCAGTTTAAAGTGCGATCTGTACTGAGGGATAGGATTAAAGCAGCTCAGAGTCAAGATCCTATTCTGGAAGAGCTTGCAGAGAATGTTCGAGCAGGGAAGTTCATTGATTTCACACTTGATGATGATGGTGTGTTGTGGATCAGTGGTAGATTGTGTGTTCCTGATGTGGATGATTTGAGAGAGGAGATTTTAGAGGAAGCACATTCTATAGCTTACAGCGTTCATCCAGGTGTTACTAAGATGTACCACAGTATCAGAGATTTATACTGGTGGGATGGATTGAAGAAGGATGTCGCTGATTATGTTGCGAAGTGTCTGACGTGTCAACAAGTGAAAGCCAAACATTAGAAACCTTCTGGGAAGCTTCAGCCTCTTCCTATTCCCGAGTGGAAGTGGGAAAGGATAGCTATGGATTTTGTGGTAGGTTTACCTCGTTCGAAGGATGGATACGACTCCATCTGGGTGATTGTAGACAGGTTGACGAAGTTTGTACATTTCTTGCCTGTGAAAGCCACATATTCTGTTGCTAGATTGGTGAAGTTGTACGTGAAGCATATTGTGTGCCTTCATGGAGTACCTGTGTCCATTGTGTCAGATAGAGGTTTGGTGTTTACTTCTCGTTTTTGGCAGAAGTTGCAGGAAGCGATGGGCACTAGGTTGGATTTTAGTACTGTTTTTCATCCTCAGACAGATGGTCAATCTGAGAGGACAATCCAGACATTGGAAGATATGTTGAGGATGTGTGTCCTGGATTTGGGAGGTAGCTGGGATGATCATTTGTCACTCATTGAGTTTGCATATAATAACAGCTACCATAGCAGTATTGGTATGGCACCGTATGAGGCGTTATATGGAAGGAAGTGTAGATCCCCTTTGAGTTGGGATGAGATTGGTGAGAGAGCTTTGACGGGACCAGAGATGGTTCAGGATGCTGCAGAGAAAGTCATCGTGATCAAGTGTAGATTAGAGACCGCAGTTAGCAGACAGAAGAGTTATGCGGATCCTAGGCGCAGAGATGTGGAGTTTTAGGTTGGAGATTTCATTTTTCTGAAGGTATCTCCGATGAAGGGTGTTATGAGATTTGGTAGGAAGGGTAAGTTAGCACCGAGATATATTGGACCATTTGAGATTCTGGAGAGAGTTGGCATTGTTGCATATCGGTTGGATTTGCCTCCAAGTATGTCACAAGTGCATCCAATATTTCATATCTCGATGTTGAGGAAGTATATCTCAGACCCTTCACACGTGTTGCAGCCCGACAGTGTAGAAGTGAGTGAAGATTTGACGTTTGTGGAAGAACCTGTGGCGATCGTTGATTATCAAGTTCGACAGTTGCGATCGAAACAGATTCCGATGGTCAAGGTTCTATGGTGTAGCGACAGAGTCGAGGAGCATACGTGGGAGACTGAAGCTGAGATACAAGTTTCTTAACCGTATCTCTTTCCTTCTTGATCCTGTTTTTTGGAATTTGGGGATGAATTCTTGTAAGGAGGGAAGACTGTAATATCCCGTGTTTTTAAAATATTTTTACACTGTACTGGGATATACAGTGTTAATAATTTTTGAATATATATTATGATAGTTTCACGAGTTGATATGTATTTAAAACCTATTTTTATTATTGTGTATTATTTACAGTGTTTTACGTAAAATTTTCCTGGGACTTGCATTTTCGGGGAAATTTTCACGTAAATAATTTATTATTAATTATTTTAAATATATTTTCTAACTTGCATGAACTTATACATATTTTTAAAATATTAAACACCGTGTATACATATAATTATTTATTTAATTAGGGTTTAGTACTACCCTAATATTATATTAATTATTTATTTGTTTTATTGTTATTTAATTATTTTTATTAAGTATAAATTATTAAAATATTAAATTATGTGTGTGTGGTGTATATTTAATGTGTGTAATTTAATATTATTTTATTATATAGTATAAAGTATATATAAATACATATATACATTAAAAATTGTCAAAATTATAAAGTTTGGTTTATTTACGAAACTGCCACCCAAACCTCTTCTCCCTCCCGACCGTTTCCCTCGCCGTCCGGTCACTGCTACTGTCGATTTCTCACCGTTGGTGTGCCGTCCGGTGTGCCATCACCTTCCTCTAGTCGTTCCGCCGCCTGCAGAGCTCATTTCCGACGTCGGGGAAGCTTGATATCGCCGGAAGCCGAGAGTTTGCAGTTTCTTCTTCCCTCGCGATTCCGGCCACCATTTTCGACACCGTCGGTCTCTTTCTTCTCCTTGAGCTCCGGTGAGTGTGATTCTAGCTTTGGTTTGAGCTAAAATGGTCTAGAATTGCTTAGGTTTCGAATTTTCAATTTCGGTCACATTAGGGTTTTTGATTTTTTTGAGCTTCGAATTGGTTGATTCATGAAAACTCCCTTCACAAATGTTGTTCCTAGTAGCTCAATATACATGTATGAATTTTTGTGGAATTTTTGGAGATTTTTTGGATTTTTGGATATTTTTGAATATTTTAATATTATTTTCTAATTTTAGGAAATTAATTATTTAAATTATGAAATTGGGGTTTATGGCTAAATTAGGTGTTTAAATGAATTATATGAATTTATTTGGAATTTTTATGAATTTGTAAGTATTTATTTTGAATTATTGAAGTTTATGTAATTTTGGGAAAATTAGATTAAATGTGTTTTTATTTGAATTTAATTGGTTAATTAAGTTTAATTATTAATATTATTGATAAATATTTTGAGAAAATTAATTTTGGATAATTGTATAATTTTTGGTGAATTTTTGAAGTAATTTAAGTATATTTATATATATAGGGGTATTTTGGTAATTTTACACAAAATTGGCTAAAAATGTAATTTAATTGGTTTTAATAGTTATTTAAGGTATAAAAATGATTTCTATAAATTATTTGGTATTTTTAACTAATTAAAACTATTTTTCGTGAATTATTTTCAATTATATATATAATATACGGTTTTACTAATAAAATGAGTTTTTATCGGTTTTTACAGTGTTTTAAGGTTAATTATGTAATTTCTACCTATAAAATGTATTTTTAGGTTATAAGGATATTTTTGGTATATTTAGAATTATTCTGTGTTTGTGGACCCCGGTCGGTGGACTGTAGTTTGGAGTCCGATCGAGGGGTTGTGGTTGAGTGTTGAGCTTGTTTTTCGAAGTGTATTTCTTTGCAGGGTCGGCTCTACTCTTTTGAGTAGAGAGATGTCCGTTTTACAGGGGAGGTTCTGTCGGATTTTCGGTAGAATTCTCGTAAAACGTGATATCGGTCGAACCCTGATATCGATTTTGTGTTTAATACTCTAGATCGAATTCTAGGATTTCTATTAGGCTTATTCTAATGTCAGTTATTTATTGCTTGTTTAGTTGCGCCGAGACCGAGGGCTAGTGGACCAGGCCTGTCGGACCCGTCTCGTGGAGCGCACTAGGTGAGTTACTATACTATATATATATATATGCTTTAGGATGCATGATTTAGAAATATACATTTTATTTTGATTAAAATGTATAAATAATGTGATTTGTATTTTAGTATATTTTTGGTATATAATAAATTGTATACATGTTTTATTAATGAATTATATTTAAAATGTTTTTAAATATATTTCTAGTTTAATTTATGATTTGATTGGATTTATTTGACGTATATATACTCGAAATATACCTGGTTTACTTTTGGTATATTTTTAGTATATATATGGTTTATGTTGATATTTTATTGAACTTCATGCATCATTTATTTTTGTGAATGAATGTTTTATATTATTAATGATGAAGGATATCAATAGAATGTGCTACCTAGTGGGCAGCACTAGGACCGAGTACGTATCGGTACGCCTATAGTATTTAGGCTATAATATTAACTTATTTGTGGATATTGATTTGATGTGATTATTGATATGTGTGAGATATGGTTTGAAGGTGTGATTGCTGGAGCTCGGTTGACCAAGTGTCTCGGGGCCAATCACACTGGCAGTCAGACTGCTGGAGCTCGGTTGACTTAGTGTCTCGGGGCCAGTCTACTGTCTAAATGGATTAAGTGGATATATTTGGAATAAGTGAGCCTGTATGGCTAGAGTGTTGTTTAACACTATTTCTGAGGTTGCGATATTCTAGGATTCTATGTGATCCTTCATAAAAGATGATTTTCAGATAAAATATATATATAAAATGATTTTATTGCATCTGTGTGTATATTTGCCTGTATATATACATATTATATATATACTGTTGATTGTATGCATTATCACTTAGTATGTATGTATATATATTATAGTAATTCACTCAGTGAGGTCTGACTCCCCTCCGTTGACTATTTTTCAGGAGAGTCAACTTCTTCAGACCTCAGTAGCAGGTCGATACGTCGGATTTCTTCCGCCCCGGCTTCTTTGTGTAAACTGCTTCTCTGAGTCTTGGATTTATTTTATCTATACACTGCAGTAGTTATGAATTAAAGTGTGGGATTTCATGTATTTTATTTAAAGAGATGTATTATATTGAAACTGGATTTGTACTGAAAGATTATATATATATGAGATGAGATTTGATTTAAATCCAATGATGAGAATGTTAATATTATATTTATGATTTTATTTCCGCTGCATATATATATTACTGTTATTGTTATTATTGCATGATTTATTTTATTTTTAGGCTTGCTACGGGTTTCGGATTCTAAAGAATTCTCGTTCCCTAGCGCCGGTCATGGCCCCCGTTTTGGGTCGTGACACTGATGCTCCTAACTAGGCCCTCAGAGTTTGGTTGATGGATGGATGACTTTGAATGCAAAGAGGTCCCTTCCTTTTCTCAATAGTCAAATCTCCTAAGCTTCAAAATCTTTTCTCCTTCTTCTTTCTTTTCCTTTTTTTTTTCCTCTTTCTCTCTATTTTTTTTTCTTTTTCATTTTTTTTAGGTTGTCCCTTTGAATTCCCAAACTTTTGCTAACCTCTACTCTCTTGCCCCCACATCCTCTTCTAAAGCCTCTTACTCTCTCTTTTTTTTTTTAATTTCTGAAAAACCATTCTCACCCTCACCCTCTCTCCTTACCTTTTTTCATTCCCCAGGCTTTTTTTCTACTTTTTTCATTTCTTTTACATTAAAAAATGACCAACTATTCATTAGGTGAGCCTCTAACCACTGCCATTAATGACATATAATGCTGTAGAGAGTGGGTGTGAAGAGGTGCTGAGGCGTCGCCTCATCGATGCTTGAGGTGAAGAGGCAACGCCTCTTTATCGACGCAGTCGTCTTTTCACTTGGGCCACGTTAAGGCCCTGGGTCAAGAGACAATGAGCTTGGGGTTAGGCTTTGGCTTTTATTTTGGGCTTGGATATAGTTTTTGTGGGCTTGACTTAGTGTTTGAGCTTTCTGAGTTAATTTTAGAGAAGTCTTAGGCACTCATTGCATTCAAAACTTGAACTTTCTCATTATCGAGCTTTTGTTGTGGGCCGATCAAACTGATAGTGTCCATAAACATATATCAACAAATATTAATAATTGTAATTTTTTTGTTGATTTTTGTCGTTTCAATTGTTGTTTTCAATTGTTTTTGTTGTTTATGTTTGCTTATATTTGTTGATTTTTGTTAAAAATAAAAAAATAAAAAAATAAAAATTATGAAAAATGTCAAAAAATTTGTTATTTTTATCATTAATACTAATAAAAGTATAAATTTTATTTATGGCCTTAATTATATTATTTATAATGAAAAATAATTAAAAATAAAAAAATTAACAACTGTAAAATTTTATTGATTTTTGTTGTTTTGATTGGTTGATTTTTTTGTTTTTTTTAATTGATGTTACAAATACGTAATAAGAATTGTAAACTTGTAACATATTGATGATCAATAAGTATGAAATAATTTTTTTAAAAAAAAGTTGTTAGATATTTTAATAAACAAATTAAAGTAAAAAATAAAATAAAATCTTTATTCTTTAATAATATAAAATGAGAAAATTTTGTTTATTTATTGTTGTTACAATATTTGAAATTATTTATTATTTAATTTAACAACAATTGAAGATGTTTAGTTTATAATTATTCATTTGAAAAAAAAGTTTTAAGAGAAAAAAAAATTGAGCAAAAAAAGTGAAGAAAAAAAAGATGAAGATAGTAGAAAAAAATTTTAAAAAAATTGTTGAGTAAAAAAATATTGAGAAAAAAATAAATAAAGATAAGATAAAGTAAAAATATATTAAAATAAATAACACGTTGAGAAAAAATTGAAAAAATAAAAAAAATGTTGAAAAAAAATTTAAAAATAAGAATGGTATATATTTAAAAGAAAAAAGTTAGAAAAAATAATTTTAAAAATTTTTTATGGAATAATATTTTTGATATATTTACTTAAAGATTCTTTTTTTTTTAATTTTTTTTTGGGTTTGGGCTTCTCCATTCAAAAGACAGAATTGCTCAACATTAATAAAATGCATTTGCCTTTTTTAAAGAGAAAATTTCATTGCAATACTAATTTCTTTTGTTTTGTGGCTGTGAGTATAACTACATGCACATGCAAATTAACCTTTGGTTTTTGGTCGGCATGACGTGAATGTTTTGTTCTTGAAAAATCATACTGTAGACTGCAATTTTTTTGGGCCAAATTGTAAAATTTCATTGAACAAGAAAAGACCAGAAGTCGAAATCGACCAATTATAAAAGATCTAAAATATAAAAATAATAAAAAACCCTAACAACTAAACATAGAAGCACCCGAAAGAAAAAAAACTGCTCTCTCACGTTTTTCTTCTTGGCCAAATTTGCAAATAATAAGGATGACAATTTGAATGAGGATGATGTCACATCTAATTGATGATTGAATTGAAGGAAGAAAATATAGCATGAAATTTATTCAGGGGAATTAAGTTAATTAAACTCTTTTAAATATCGCTGAATTTAGATTGAAACTCAATCAGTATTTAAAAGAAAACTTTATAAGCACATAATGAAGATCATCCATGGTTGATACTGAGTTAGGAAAAGATCTATAAAATATTAGAAGGCCAAAATCCTCCTAGCAAAAAGGGAACAAATACCCTAATAAAAAGGAATAAACCTAGATGATCTAATAGACATCAATGCAACTATCTTTTTTTTTTTTTTAAACTGTAGATTACATTTTATAAAAATATTTTCAAATTTATAATTTTTTTTGGTATGTGGATTTTTTTTTTTAATTTTACGTGGTTTAACAGGGACTCTTTTCTCCCGTTTTTCTTTTTTATTTATTTGTTTTCTCTCTTCTTTTTATTTTTTTTATTTTTTAGTTTTATTAGGTTATTTTTTCTGATTTTTTTTTTGTTTTTGTTTTTGGTTAATGGATAATAATTTCCAAACTGTCCAACTTACTATGCTGATGAGATTGAAGAAAAAGTACATTTATCAAAATAATATAATTAAAAAATACAAAAAAAAATGGAAGATTTGCAAAGAAAAAAAAAGGAAAAGAGAGGAGGAGGAGAAGAAATAACACAATATGATTAAAAAAAAAAAGAAGAAGAAAAAAAAGAAAGATTTGCGTATAACATAAAAAAAAAAGGAAAAAAAAGAAGGAGAAAAAGAAAAATGAAATACCGTGTTTTTGAAAAAGTTTTTCTTTCTATAGTTAGTTTTGAAATGAAAATTTTTATTCTACCGATGATTTTGAAAATATTTTCCTTTTTTTTATATATATATATTTCTAATAAAATCCCAAAATCATAAGCATAGGCCTTGAACATTGATGGGTTAATGCTACTCATGATAAGTGATAACATTTTTAAAGTTAATATTTTCAACTTAAAAACAAGAGCTAATTTTCCTATACTTACATCTACACAAATAAAATTAAAAATAATTTGCTGAACATTGAATAGCCTAATGGTATAATTCCTTTCAAAGTATGTATTGGTTAAAGATTTGATTCTTCCCTCTTTCTCCCCAAGTGGCTTGAAACGTTAACTTTCACTGCAAGGAAGGTGAAGAATTTGTATCTTAAGAGCAATGCAAGCAACACTAGGAAATTGTGTAGGAGAATTTTAACTATAAATCACCCAACTTCTGATATTAGATCACATACTCTATCTCCGCAGTTTAATACAAATTATTATTGAGGGTTAATACGATTACATTACAAAAAGGCCCGGTTGCCTATTTATTGCTTTCTCATGGAATTGGATGTATGACCACCTTGCCAGTTGCTCTGTTTGTTTCAATGTATGAAAAAGCCTCAGCAACCTGTGAGAACTGAAATGGCCCTTTAGGATCAATCACTGGCTTTATCTTCCCACTCTCCAAATACGGGTTTAGTTTCTTCAGAACATCTCCATTGGAAGTGACCACAAATCTAAAACCAGGGGGTGTCACTGCACCTGTTAACGCCACTACACTGCCCCCTTCTTTCACAGCCTTCACTGCCCTGTCGCATTGCCCTGTCACAAGGTGAAAAGTAAAAAAAAGTGTAATTTTGTGACTGCTTGCACTGAAAATTTTTGCCTACTCTAAGTATATTACATGATTTATGATAAATAGTGTATATGTCATTTTTTTTTATTGGCCCCCGAGTATATATCACACATCTAACAGTTGCGTGGAACACTCAAAGTGTAAAATAATCTATCCTTTTGAACACATTTTAGAGAGCAAAAGAACCTAATGATGTTTAGAGATCATCAACTAAGTTCTCACTTTACCAAGCGGCTTAGCTGTCTTCGAAAACTATGTTGAAATCTACTATGAATTACTTTAAATTTTCTCACATTACTTTCCAATATCTTGAATCTTTCGTTCGCACAGATACTGCACTAGTTAGAATCCAACTACATTCTTCAGGACTCTCAAAAACTTCTTATCATTTTTCACTTTCAAGGGGAAGAGAAGGGTAAATGCAGGGGTTTGAACTACTTAAACTTTGAGGGCTGTGTTTACGTTGGCTAGACAAGTGGTGGTGAAAGAATGCTACCACATCCCAAAATCAATAAATTACTCAAAAGTCTTACCAATTGCATCATAGACCACATCAAACTTTTCTGGCAAGTCTTCAAAGTTCTCTTTAGTGTAGTCAATAGCCAAATCTGCACCCAAACTCTTTAAAAGCTCCAAATTTCTAGTACTTGAAGTAGCAGCAACTTTAGAAGCCCCAAATACATGTTTCGCCAGCTGCACCAAGAGCAATATGAAGGTTTTATACACAAAATTGCATGTTGTACAGGACATTTTTTTTTTTTTTTTTTTATGGCACTTAAGTATATCAAGTAATCATTTAGTGCCATATTCCAAGAATGAGTTTTAGTTGCACAAATATCATGTTCCTAAGTTCATTAATGGTTGTATTAAGCATTCCTCATTCACAACAAGAAGTCAATTCATTGTATTGACATAGAGCAAGACTGCATACCTGAATCACTAAGCTTCCAACACCACCAGAACCATTCAAGACAAGAATAGATTTACCAGCAGAAAAACCAGTCCTTTCAAGACCCTCATGTGCTGTCTCAATGGCAAGAGGAAGAGAAGCAGCCTGTACAAAATCCAAATTCTTGGGTTTCAAGGCCAATAACTTCTCTTCAACTGCAGTATACTCAGCCAATGACCCGAATTGTTTAGGCCCTTCTAATGCTTTCTCATTTATGTCACCATATACTTCATCCCCCTCTTTCAGTTCCTTCACTTTGCTCCCAACTTTTACCACTACCCCAGCAACATCATATCCTGGAACAGTCTTTTGAGCAAACAAAAATAAAATAAAACAAAACCCTTGTAACCAATTACTATCACAAATCAATTAATGCAACTAGAAAGTGAAAAAGTTGTGATATTTATCCTTAATTTCGCAATTTGGGGTTCTACAAAGAAAATGCATTAGTGCCCACTAACTTTATGGGGATAAAAAAATAATTGAAGTCACATTTTCTCAGCAACCAAACAGAGGAAAGAGGGAAAACAAGAAAGAAAGTTCAGTACCGGAAGTGGAGAATCAGTGGCTTTAAACTTGCCCTGTCTTCTCTTGGCATCAACTGGATTAAGAGCAGCAGCAACAACCTTGATCAAAACCTGATCTTCTTTAACTTCAGGAACAGAAACTTTATCATCAAACATCAAAACATCAACACCACCGTATTCACCATACACCCAAGCTTTCATTTCAGAAGGTAAAGAAGAGACTTTAGTGGCTTGTGTAGAAGCAGGAGCTGCCTGAGAACTGGCAGACACTCTCAAAGGAACATGAGATAGTGAAGAAGAAGATGATGATGATTGTCTAAGAAAGTTGGGTAATTTTCTTCTAGTATTTTCTGCGAAAGTGAGGGAAAATCTATGAGAAGATGGTGGAGAAAGATTGGAGGAGATGAAATGAAAGGTGGTGAGCTTTGGTTTAGTGGTTGTGGCTTCCATTGTTTCTGACTGTGAACTGCTTATCTACAATCACTTCATTTCACTTATATACATTACCTATACCGTATGTTTTATGCTATTTTATTGTTTTTTTTTAAATGCTATTTTATTGTTGATGATACTAGAAACTTCTCTAAAAATGGCAAATATTTTTTGACAAGGAATATAAATAATTAAGAGTAATGCAATAATTAATTAAATCGTCAATAATTGTTTGGTATAATAATATTACTAATTGACGTTGTTAAAAAAAATATAATATTACTTATTGAATGGATAATTTGAAAAATTATATATTGAATCTATGCTTTTTTCACCTGATAAATTAACACTCTAACACACTCTTAATTTTTACTAAATAAAATAATAATAATATTAATAATTAAATAATTATTTCTATTACCACTTTTCACATATTTCAACCTTTATTGTATTTCTAGTAGTTATTTAATGATTATAATTAATTTAAAATTTTATATAGTCTGTTAAAACTTAATACGTTTAATACGTTGATTTTTATTAATTTATAGATTGATCAATATAATATTTTAATTAATCATATAAATATTTTTAAGTAGTTTAAAATTTTTTAGATGCTTTAAAGATATAAATGTTTAATATTTATTTATTTTTCATTTATATAAATATAAATATTTCTACCGTAAAAGAACTTAGTTTTGGGTAGTTCGACTTTTATTGGAAAGGCCAGTGGTTAAATTGACCCTAACATGTTAAAAGTAGAATATTTAACCCTCAGTGAAAAGTCGAGTGAGCAAATTAACCCTTATTCCAAATAGTAATATGAAAGAAAAAATATCTAGATTTTATGGACTAGTAAAAAATGCAAGTGTATCTGCATCCACATTTAGTCCAAGTACATTTCTTCCTCACATTTTTTTTCTTATTTATTTATTTTGAACATATTTCTTATTTCATTCAAAAGCATACATGGGGCAAATATACTTTTTAACTTAATTAATACTATTTTTAAAATTATAAAATTAATTTCAATTAGATGTCAATTAATGAAAAAAATTATAGGATATAACTGAATCAAATCGACCCATACATGTTACTCAAAATTAATTCGAGAAAAAATTGAAATGGACTTATTTTATTAAGTCGAACTCGAATCTCAAACTACTCAGATAGTTTTTCTTTAGTTTAAAAAACTAATTGAACTTTTAAAAAATTAATTAAATTGGAGTTGAATTTTAAATTTAAAACTAAGTTGAGCTTGAACTGAATATGCGTTTTAACTCTAGTGGATTGCACCTTTATTTCACACGGGTCATGGATCAAGAATATGAACCACCCTACACATAGGTATCGGTCCACCGATATTAGTGGGCTTTTGAACTGCCCTAACTGCAAGTCTGAACCTGGAATTTGTGGAACGGTTTCTTGGAATGAAGACGACTTCTATAGTCAACGTTGAACCGTGTAGATTCAAGTAATCAATTGCCCCCCATATTATAAACCCATAAAAATCTCTCATGCTTTGAATGCATTACAAGCTTTGATCTTTGCAAAACACAGGAAAAATGAATCACAACCCAGCTGCAGAAATTGATCCTTTACCTGCTGTTGAGAATCTCCAAATTTCTGGCAATCCAATACCAGGTCAAGAAATTCAAGCTTGTGGATATTCTATCAATGGAACAACTTCTTGCAATTTCACTGTATGATTTCTGAAAAGAAAATGAATACATTTTTTTTGGAAAGTTTTTTTTTTTTTTTTTAATTTTTTAATGTATTTTCAGTGGATGCGTGGTTTTGAAGAAAATTCGATGAATCTCATTGAAGGTATATTTTGATTATTTTATATATCATTCAATTACTTCATCATTTATATATGTTTCAATTCATTTTCTATTGACTTTAGGAGCCAACACGCCTGTGTATAAGGTGAATGAGGATGATCTCAATTCATATTTGGCTATTGAAGTAGTTCCTATGGATGATCGAGGCAGAAAGGTGAACCAAGTTATACAAACTTGATTTTTTTTTTTTATTTCGTTAATTCAGTGTAGTAGAGTCATTTTACAACTATAAAATTACAAATTTAATCGTGGATTAAAAATATAATGATTAATTTTGTATAACATTTTTTTTTGTCAGCATTACATGGATTAAAAGGTCAAACTCTTATAGATACAGCGGAAGGATCTAATATTGAATTTCCACTTTCCTTCCTCAAATTTGCAATGGCCAAATATATATATATATATATATATAAGAAATAATTTTGATAGCAGCATGCCTTGTAATTTTTAAAAAATCATAATAAAAATAATACTACGGTTTTAATTTTTTTTTTTATCTTTAGCGGCCAGTGATTCATATGATTACCGTATATATATAAATTCAATTTTTATTCAATTTTTTTTTGGCATTAGGAACAAAATTAATTAGTTAAGTTAGTGATTTTCTGGGTGTTGTGTGTTTGGATTGCAGGGTGAGGTTATGAAGGCTTTCGCTAATGATAAAAAGAAGATAAAAAGAGGGACAAGCAAATAATTGTTCAGCAGAATTTTTCTGCTTAAATAGGAATTAAAGTCTCATTTGGATACTAAATAATAGTTGGATCTGGAGAGAAGCTAAATCAACTAGAATTTTGATTTTTGCATATGGAGCACAAGATAGTGATGCATGTAACACTGCTGTTATTTTTTTAATAGCTGGAATCTCAAGAGAAAAAAGGGATTGATTCTATGATTTTAATTGTATAATATTTATCATCTAAGTAAAACTTGTGATGACATTTATTTATTTATTTTTGGTTGGTCAATGGCTTTGCACAGATGATATAATTTCATACTAAAACCCAAAAAATTGGCACCTATAAGAGTGTCCATTATTCGCTACTCATCTACAAACCACTACCCAAGCATGCTTTAACAGTAAAGTTTTAGTTAGTTTGTGTAATTTTTATAACTTTATTTCACATAAAACTATTTTAGTTGTTAAAGAAATACACGAACTTTAATGTTTTTTTTTGCATTTAAATATGTTTTTTAATTTTGATAAATTAGTTAACATATATTTTTTAATTATTTATAACTCATTGGAAATTTAGCTAATTTTTATTGATGTGATAATCAATCTATTTGGATACTGCATTAAAACTTGTTATCATATATATATAGACAATCAGTTCGATCGGCCCATAATCGGGAGCGAACTATAAATGCTCGGTTTAGTCAGCCCGTAATAAAGTTTGATGATGAGAAATGTAAAAACTTGAATGTAAGAAAAAAACTCTAAATCTTCTCGAAAATGAGCCCGAGGGCTAGAAACCTATAAACAAGCCTAAAACCTTTCAAAACTAGTTCAAATCACCTAGGTCTATCAGGCCCAATGCAAGGCAGGCCAGAGAGGCGAATGGCTCTGTGAAGAGGTGATTGCCTTTATGGCAGCAGCAGAAGAAGCGATCACCTAATCGTAGATGCACCGTCTCTATAGTAGCCACTTGCCTCTGCATTAAATACAGAGGTGGTCATGACAACTAACTTAGTGGGCCCACCTCATATGTAACCCAACCTCTAGTCTGAAAAAGAAATCCTTGAGAGAAGAAAGAGGCTAGAAAATGCAATGATGGAGGATAGTAATAGGGGTATGGGCTAGGGTGTGAATAAAAGGAGGAAAAAAGAGAGAGAAAAGGACTTTTGGCATTTTTATGAAAAACACTTAGCAAAAAAAAAAAAAAAAGAGTTACAAAGAAAAGGGGAGCTGTGGGAAAAAGGAGCAAAAATGTTTTAAGAGGAGAAAAGCCCAAAGGTTGATTTGCTTGAGAAAGAGAAGGGAAGAAACTTGCATTCAAGGAGAAGATCAACATCACATTCATTTTTGAGGGCCAACATTTTGAAAGCTCATTCTTCAGTAATTATCTTAATTCTTTTCAAGCTTAACTTATAGATTTGTATGATCCCCTTACTTGATTGCATAATCTCTAGTTTATTTGTCTACTAATTCATGTATTCATTTTCTTGTGTATTATTTGTAATGTGTCTTGTTGTTACCATGATTCCTTGCATTTTAGGTGAAGTTGTGCATTCAGCTTGCTTTTAGTAGTAGATCCTTACTTGAAATGAAAGATGTGCTGGTTTGAGAGTTGTCTGATACTGTTTATAAGGCAATCGCCTCTTAGAAAGGTGATTGCCTTTTCAACAGACCTAGATGAGTTCATTATTTGGCCAAGTCTCTATAAACCGTGTCACCTCATTGCCATGAGGTGATTGCTTCTTCACATAGGCGATCGCCACTCTGACAGGGTCTTATACGTCGTTGTCTCATTTTTTGTGTATTGTGTAGAGTTCCCACACATGTATAGGCCTTAACTACTCAAGTATATTTTGTATGATCCCCACAACATTATCCAAATTAAAGTTTAACATTTACCTTTTTTGGCTTTATATCCTTGTATATTTAATAATTTCTTAAGTTGATTTTTGTGGATTTTTATGTAAGATCTTTATGTATTTCGAGGAACTAACATTTTGTCCATTGTAGGGATTCATCAGTGATTTTCAATCATCAATTATTTATCTCATTAATTAGTTCTTGAGAGATTTTACTTAAATATAGAAGTTTTATTTAGTTTATTATACTTTTTATTTTTGCACAAGTGTTGTAATCCTTAATCCCTTCCCCATTTGATTTGGAATGTATGGTTGTAAATTATAATTTTTGTTTTATTTGTGGTGAATGTTGGTTATTTGTGGTGAATGTTGGGACCAGTCGTATGAATTTAATTAATGTGCAAATTTGGGCCTAATTATAAAATGCAACAATCGTTTGAAGGAATTTGCAAACCATGTGATAATAACGAAATTATTGAATAATTAATGGTAATAAATTATAAAATGTAAACAGAGGCCAACCACAAGGTTGGGTGGACATTTAAACACCTATACCCTGTTTCCGAACCCGATCTCTAATGATGGCTTATGGGAACCTTAATGGGATCTAGTTACTATACAGTGTGTCCTAACTTTCATTTGGGTGGAGACTCTATCTCCGAGTAGGCTTTATGATCTATTTCATATTTTCTAGTGGGCTTTAAGCCCATATAGTGCTGTGGTCTCTAAACACTAGGCATGCGCTAAACCCCCGCTGCCTACAGTGGCAACTCCATTGGGGAAATTCAAGCCGAATTGGAAAGGTCCATATGTGGTGAAAAAGTTATTCTCCAAGAGTGTAGCTATCCTATATGACATTAAAGGGAATGAATTCCGAGAGCCCATCAACTTGGACAAGCTCAAAAAGTACTTTTTGTAAGAGTCTCGTTAGGGAGAAAACCTCAAAAAAAGGTTATCTAGGCAAAAGTATAAACAAAATAAAAAGAATCCTGCTGGATCGAAAACCTCGAAAGAGGCAGTTTATATAAAAATTAAAGACATCCAAAAGGAGAGAGAGAGAGATGAAAATGGTTAATTTGAAAACTTGTAAGGGCAAGCCAACTAACAATATAAGTTATATCAGAAGCAAAATATATATTCACATTGTGCTTAAGTTAAATGAAATATATTGCCTTTAATTTTGTTAAACATTGCATTAAATGTCTATTACAAATTGTTTAACTGAAAAGGAAAGCATTATCTAACAAAAGAGAAACAATGACTTAATTCATGGACTAATTTTGTTTTCTCCTCTTTTGTTGGATATCCCGAGCACTCGATGCTTGTAATTCTCTTGTTCTTTTATTTTTAACAAACTCATATCTTTCTGGCTATTGCAATTAAATCCATGCCTTATAATGCACTAACTCCATTATTAGCTGCTTTTGTCCATATAGTGGTAGAGACGGGTAGGATTGTAAGAGATGGCAAAATGAAGGCTAGCAATAGGAACGTAGTAAGTGTAAGACCGAATGGTCATATGTTACAATCTTCACCATGGGCACATCCACTGGATCAAAGTGTCAGGGAATGTGGATAGCCAGCTTTGAATGTTCTCTGGCATGGAATACAGTTTTCTAGTTCGGTAATGCTTGGTTGTATACTATGCTATGTCTCGGGGAGGTTCAGTTAGTCTCAGCTTTTTATAGAACCACATCTGTAGGAGTGATGGGTAAGTAAAAATGCTAGCAAATTGGAAAACAGAAGTTAGAAAATAAGAAGCTTACCTTTAACAAGAATGAACTTCTAGAAAATCGCTTGCTCTCCATGAAGTTGTCCAGTCCAATTATAGTTTCTGCTAGAATGACCCGATATTTTCATAAATTATTAAATTAATTTTGAGATATACAGTGTTAATAAATATTTTAAATTTTTATATATTATGATTATTTTATGGAATTTAATTAAATTCTAATGTTGGTATTTATTTTATTTTATTATGATATTAATATTAAATCAAGATTTAAAAGTTTAATTTATTGTTATATATTATTTATTTATTTAATAATATTATTATTGTTATTAATTATGAATAGTATTAATTTAGTATAATTATTATATTTTAATATTTGTGGTAAATTTAATTAGAAAAGTGAATATTTAATTTTAAAATATTATTTTAACGCTATTTTGTCTTTTTCCTAATACATATATATATATATATATATAAACCCAAATATTTTTCCTTCCTCTCTCTTCCCTTCCCCCCCCCCCCCCCCTTTCCCTTTTCCTTCTCTTTCCCTCCTCCTTCTTTCTTTCTGCGTTTTCTGTGAAACACAACGCCACCGCTAGCCACCCATGTCATTGTCGATTGCCACTTCCTAGCTCGTTGTTGTCCCCCTTTCTCTTTCTCCCTTCCTCCTCTTTTCCTCTCAGCACCGACACCCTCTAAAGCACGCCAACAATGTTTTTGGCATCGATAGGGGTTGAGATTAGTGTCGATCGGAAGCTCTTTTGTTTCCCCTAAGGTAATTTTCCCAATTAACTTTGAATTGAACTTCAATTTTGTCAAATTGTAATTAGGGTTCATATTGTATTTTGTTGATTTTGAGTTCAATTAGTTCGATTTATATGAAATTGATTTTAGATTAGTTAAATTGAAGTTGTAAGCTTTCCAAAACATGTTTAAACTCGATTTTGGAGATAGTTAAATTTTGAGCACTATTCAAGGTTGGGGTACTGTTCACGGGACTGTCCCGGCTTGAAAAATGATTTTTATTTTAATAAATTCTACTAGTTATTTTAATCATGTTTGGTTAAGAAAGTATATTGAAATTGTGTTCTGATTATTTATTATGAATTTTTGAAAGTTATGTAAAAATTGAATTTTTACATAAATTAGTATAAATTAGTAAATTTTGTGTTTTAATTAAAATTATTGTTAATTAGTATGTTTTGGATAATTTTGGAGTAATAAATAGTATTAAAATAATTTTTACAGGTTATTTACTATTTTTAGCTAGTTAATAATAATTTCCGACATTATACTTAAATAATAGCTTATCTATTATTTTTATGATCAAATGGAGTTTTAACTATTTTTATTATATAATTGAGTAATTTAAATAATTAATTGTACTTTATGCTATTTAATTTTGAATATTTGAAAAATGAAATTTTTATTAATATTATTTAATTATATTGAAATTTTATTAATTAATTTGAAAATAAATTATCTTTAATGTTTTTGTTATTCAAATAAATTGTATTGACATAGTTTATTGATTTTTATGGATTTTAGTGGTTTTTAATATTTATTATTAAATTATTAATTTTTGTGTATTTTGGTTCTTAGTTGGGTAAATTGTATAGTTTAGGGGCTCAAGCCGAGAAGTTGAGCATTTGTGATTATTAAACTATGTTTGCGTACAAGATCGACTCTACTTTTAGTAGAAAGATGTCCATTTTACATAGGAGACTCTGTCAAAATTTTGGTAGAATTCTCGTAAAAGATGACATTGGGTCAATCCTGAGTTTTTAATGTTTAGTCAAGTCGTGTCCTAGATTGAGTCATTCTTTAGAATTTCTAGAAGTATACAAATTAGGATTTTGATTCTAATGTTATTATTATTTATTTATTTTCTATAATTGTGTTGAGACTGAAGCCTACCGGACCAAGCCAGCCCATCTCTTTTAGAGGAGCGCACAACTGTGAGTTACTATCATATATATGCAGCATTGCATGTAGAATACATATTTGTGAGCATCCATATTTTATAATGTGATTAAGTATGATTTATTTTATTAAATGATTATATATATATGCTTTGGTATATGTTTGGTATATATTTGGTATATTTCTTTAAAAATGGATGCTATCATGTTTAAATTATGCATTTCTTTATTTTTAATCATTAAAATATTTATATTTGAAGGATAGCAGTAGAATGTGCTACCTAGTTGGCTGTACTAGGACTATGTATGTACTAGTGCGTTAGATTTAGGAGTTGATATTATGAAATTATTAATGTGAGACTTGATTAATTGATTATCGGGGTGTGCTGTGAGAGAGTGGTGTGATTGTGGAAGCTTGGTTGATCTAATGTCTCGGGGTCAATCACGCCGATAATGAGACTGCAGGAGCTCAGTTGACTTAGTGTCTCAGGGCCAGTTTACTATCTAAAAATGGAAAAGAGAAATATTTTGAAATTAAGTGAGTCTGTTTGCTAGTGAGATTCAATGATTGAGGTTGTATAATATTTTAGGGTTCTGCTTCGATCCTTCACCTAAAATAAATTTTTCTGCATTTATTATTATATAAAAGTGGATTTTAGCATCTGTATGAAATGCATGTATATATATATTATTATACTGATGCTTGATTGTATATGACTTTAGGTTGCATGTATATATATTATAATAATTAACTCTGTAAGGTCTGACTCCTCTCAATATTTTTTTCAGGATCTTCTACTTCAGACCTCAGACCCTTTCCTCTCTGACTATTTTATGTAAATACTGAACTATCATTTTCTTATATTTTAGTAATTATTGCAGTAGTAGTGCTATTGTGGTAGTTGTGTGTTGTACTAGTTAGAGATCTTGTATTCAAATCTTGTATGAAGATATTTTCATTATGTTATGGTATAAAGTTTTATTTTAAATTAAATAAAGTTTTAATTTTGGTGTATTTTTGTATTATTATTGCATGTGTTTTTTATTTTAAGGTTTGCTACAGGTTCCAGATTTGAAAGAATTCCTGTTCCCTAGTGCCGGTCATGACTCCCCGATTTAGGTCGTGACATGGATTGAGCCCCACTTCCACCTATTCTAGAATATGTAGGAGTTTTGAATCATAGTTTCTAGATGGTGAGATAAGCAGGAATCAAGCATATAAGCAAAGGGCCATCATCCAGGGCCACTAGACTTCTCCCTTGTCTATATTTGAGACAACTTTAAGGAAGGGTTTTAATGTAACCTCTGAGCCAAGAACGAAGTGAGATGAAGACTGGGGTGGAAGATTGAACAACCAGGCTATCTAATATTGAACAAAATGTAAGTCTAGAATTCCAAGCATAGGGATTACGAGTTAGCATGAAGAATCCACTTGACAACCTAGGAGGGCTTTAAAATCCTTTAGTAAGGGACATAACTCCATGCCACTCATCCGAAGCTAAGGGCTGCTCGGCCTAGTTGGTGGAGGAGCATTTAGTGAGGGCAGGCAAACTAACCGTATTAAACTAGAAAATGTGTTTTTGAGGATCCAAAGCTGAGCTACTGCATAAAGAAATAGGAAGTTGATTCTTTTAGTATGCAATGATTTAAAGATGGATAAGTGAAACGGCTCCAATTTGGCCCATGATGTGTTGTCTAAGCTTTTCAGCATTGGTTGTAGTAGTTTGAGGCTTCTTTAGGTCATCTTTCAAGTTATTAAGGGGTGTCTAATGAGAGAGAATGAAGGTTTGGGGAGGAAATGCCTGAAATTGGGGATGGAGGTGAAGGATTGGGAGCTTATAAAGGGGAAGAAACCAACCTGATGATGAGGCAATTGCCTCATTGAAGAGGTGCCACCTTAGTACGCAGAGGCGATTGCCTCTTCAGTAGAAGGTCATGAGGTGATCGCCTCTTTAGCAGAAAGTTTTTGCCTCTTTGACGATAATTAATAAGCTTCTGAGGGACATTAATTGTCTTAGCCTTGCAAATTAAAATAAAGCAGTAAAAAAAACGGAGGGAACATCTCTATAATTATCAATACTAAAATTTTATACAAAAATAAAAATTCATTGAAGTAAAAATTGAATTTTGCAAGCATCTGATTAATAAAAAATAAAATATGCAAATGTCATAAGTAAACAGATACATAGTAATTGCAGTAAAAAAGGGTAATAATTCATAGATCCTAGTTTATCAAGAATCTGACTCAGTGCCCTTAGGGTCATCCCCTCCTTCGGTGTTGCCGTCGCTATCGTCTTCATCGTTATCATCCTCCTCGTTGATTTAGAGAACTTTAATATGTCACCCAAGGGTGGCAATCCTCACCTGGCTAGCCTAATCATGATATTGTTCAAACATATCACAGGTTAGTAGATCATATAACCATGCATACATATAGGTGTAGGAAAGATTGTTACCCTCCATTGCTGGGTGATGTCCAACATATAATCTCTTTAAGCTTTAATCATCTAATACATATAATTCCACTACGAGGCCAAGAATATAACTAAGGCTATGAGTCAAATGTAGATGATAATAAAGGAGAGGGGCATGGATGCTCCATTAGATTACACTGATTTGAATCTAGATAAGGAAAATGATTCGTTACCTCAGAAATTCAAATTCCCTGACATGAAAAAGTATTTCGGAACTAAGGACCCCTATTTGCATTTGAAGCAACATGTAACTTACATGAAATCCACTGAATTGACTAAGGCTCAAATAATCAAGCAGTTCCTTATATTATTGGAGGGCACACTAATTCACTGGTACTATGTTTTAGGACCCCATGTTTAGTCTGATTGGAAAGAACTATGTGCTTCATTTGTGAAACAATACAACCTTAATGTTTAATTAAAGGTGTCTTTGAGGGATTTGCAAAATAGCAAGTAGAGGTTTAACGAGTCCTTCCTTGACTATCTAACTCGTTGGAGAGGGAAACTATCTCAAATGAGGCATAGGCCTGGCAAGTCATACCAACTATTACTAGCAATAGAAAGGTATATCCCGGTACTATCTAAGAAGTTGAGGGATTTGGAAATCTAAAATTTTAAAGAGTTTTATAGATTTGGGGTTTAGAAAGAATCAGATTTAGCCTAGGAAAAAAGATTTTTTAGAGGGAGATATGGGGGCAAAGATGGTACTAGTTCAAATAGCAATGTCCAAATCAATACCATCAAGCAACTAAGTAATAATCTACAGATTAATGCTATTAGGAAACCTCAAAGAATCTCCAATTTAGGGTGGCCCTTATCCAAAGTCCTTGAGAAGTTAATGGAGAAAAACTTATTACGGCCTTTACCTTCACAACAACCCTTGCCAAGTGCCAATCCAAAACTTTTTTATAAATTCCACTAAGCCATTGGGCATGACATCGATAATTTTTCCTGATTGAAGCATGAAATCTAAGACTTAATCAATGCAGGTAAAATCACTGACCCCTAAGATAAGAAAAACAACACCTAAAATAACCCTCTACCCAATTACAGAAATGTGCCTCCACTTAACCCACTCATTTTCATGATTAACATTAGCCTAATAGAAGAGCAAGTCTTGAACTCTTTTGTAGACACCATTCCTGAAAAGAATCTTAGAGGGGATGGGGGAAGGACTATCAAATAAAAATAAGAAATTAAAAAAAATTCTTTGCAAGAATTAAATAAAAGTTGAGAAGGAAGAATAAAGAACACAAAGATTTAAGGAGTTCAGATTCAACAACAATCCTACGTCTCCACCTAACTTATCCTCAAGTTAGGATTTTCAATCACCTATAATCTTATTCACAAGATTGAGATTATAAAAGAGTTTTATGGCTCACTCTTATAACCTTACAACATGAGTTTTCAAGGCTCACTCAAAAAACCAAAACCTAAGTGTTTCAATAGACAACATTTAAACCAATTCCTTTAGAGATAAATCTCAATTACCTTCTAATCTAACCAAAGATTTAAGATAAAGAGAAATTCTATTTCTAACACACACCTAACTCTCACAAGAATTATACAAACAAAGAATTATTTAAGAGAATTTGAGAGCTCAATGAATGCTTAAGAAATAATGAATGATAAACAAGTTGCTTAACTTCTATTCAGCTCTAGAGGTATTTATACTAAAAAATATAGCTTTTGGAGGTGCAAATGATGTGTCCAATATCTATATTTTGAATCATTGAGAGTGATGTTGTCAAACAGCTACTCATGGATTGAAATTGTGATTGGCTCCTCAAGAAGTTTTAATTTGCCCACACTTTCTTCATAAAAATTGTAGATATTTGAATTATCTTTCCATATAAATTTTAATCACCTAAATTATAATTCTGTAGCTCAATATATGTCCAAAATACTAAGGGTTATGCAATTTATAATGTAGACTACAGTCAGATAGCTATACCCAAATTTAAGCTGTAATTTGCTCTTGAAGAAATTTTAATTTGCCCATAATTTCTTCATAAAAGCTGTAGATATTTTAATTTTATTTTGATATCATTTTGAATCACCTAAATTAGACTTCTGTAGCTCAGGATATGTCTAAAATACTAAGAGTTATGCAATCTAAAGTGAAGAATACTGTCAGACAGCTATACACAAGTTAAGGCAGTGATTTGCTCCTGAAGAAATTTTAATTTGCCCATAATTTCTTCATTTAATTTTTATATATTTTACTTATCTTTTTATATCATTTTGAATCACCTTAATTGGACTTCTTTAGCTCAAGATATGTCCAAAATATTAAGAGATGTGCAGTCTGAGATGGCAGACGTATACGTGCATTTTGAATCAAAATTTACATAACCAAATGAACTTGGATTTTGACAAATAAGCCCAATTCAGAAAGCTAAATATATCTACTTCAAATGTGAAGAAGCTAATTTTCTCATTTAAGAGCTCTAAAGATGTCAAAAGCCTTTTGAATCTTAAAGGTTCAATTTCCTCGAAAAGTTACTATTTATCCAAAAGTGTATATATTTGGTATATAATTCCCTACACACTTAATTGAAATTGTTAGTATAAAAATTATTTGTCAAAGTTTAAAATTTGGAGTTTGATCATGCAAATGGTATACAATCTCCCCTTTTTTGACTTTGATAACTAATTTTAAAAGATAATAAATAATGTGTGTGAATGTGAAAAAAATAAATAACATGTATAGGCATGCTAATTAAAAAGCTCCCCCTCTCAAATTAAATAGATGCAAAATGAGAAAGTATTTTGCTCCCCCTTAACATATGCATAAATTCAATATTTATCATGTATCATAGTATATAAATGAATTATCATAGCATGTATAAGGGTTTAACAAATCTATTCCTTTAACAAAATATATTTCTTTATTTCTCCTCCTTTTTGGACATGATAAGAAATATAAATAAATTTTATTATCCTTCTTGTCAAGAATAAGGACAACATAAGAATATTATCAAGAACATGGCTTAACATAACAAATGATGATAACATGATCATTAAAAAATGTTAGACAGCATGGAGGAAATAATTTCAAACATATATGTATATAGTGCTACTATAATGCATCATAAAATAATACATATGCTATATTAAAACATCTGTAGACACCTATTTTCGGGATGATATGTTATGGATGTAACAAAGGACTCCAGTGATGAAAATGTCTTCGAAACTTAATCCTTAAAAAATTCTAAGGGCTTTTAAAGGAATGATTTAATGTTTTCAGGGACTAAATTGCAAAATTCTTTTTAGGACCTAATTGTAAAATTTAAATTTTTCTGGGGCCTTTTTATAATTAAATGTTAAAAAAAAGTGCATTAGAATTCCATAATTTCGATCGGAATTATGTAATTCCGATTGGAATTATGTAATTTCGATCGGAATTACAACAATTCTGATCAGGACTGTATAATTCCGATCGGAATTACACAATCCCGATCGGAATTGAATTCTTTTATTTTCCTATTTCTAAATTACTTCCAATTTAGTATTTTAATTGGTTTAAACTTCCTAATTAATTCATTCCTAATTGGTTTAAAATTCTTAAATACACTTTAGGAATTAGAATCACATTAGGATTAGGGTGAGCCCTCCAGGTTCTACTATAAAAAGAAAGGAAAGAGTAGTGGAAAAAGGGGAGAAAAAGCGTGAAAAGAAAGGAAAAGAGGGGGCGTAGAAAGAAAAAGAAAAAGAAGGAGAAGAAACGGAAGAGAAAAGGAAAATCGTGATTTCTTTTGATTTTTTTTTACCTAAAAATTCCTTTTGATTGAACAATCAGTTCAAGACTCGTGAAGAACTTTAAGGAGAAAGATTCAAAGATTTGTCAAGAACGGTGAACTATCAATCTGAGGAGCACTATAAATCATCCATAAGCATATCATCTTCTTCTATTCTTTATTTTCTTATTTATTTATTTGATTATTTTACATCATTATTTTTATTTTTTTAAAAGTTATTATCATAATTTATTCATTAACCATTGTTTTATCTTGTTTGTGGTAATTATGGAGGACGACGCATGATGATCATGTGAGGGAGATGAATTTTATTAGAAATCCACAGAAGAATATAGATAAAGCCTTGTAGAGACTTAGTTTCTAAGGTTTTATTTTTATTGTCTTTATTTTTATTTTTTTATTAATTATTTTAGGAATTTATGTAATAGCCCCAATAGTGGGAATAGTAATAAAACTATATGTGTGGTTGCATGATTTTTTATTAAATTGGTTAGTAAAATTAGGTTTCAATCAGGTAATTATTTAAAATCAATGGAGAAAATAGATTAATTTAGGTTGCATGTTAATAAAAAAATTAGGGTTTTAGTAAGGAATAAATTTAATTATTTGTTTGATATTATTTAATTGTTTCTTTTATGTTATTATTTATTTTTGGGTTTATTTATTATTTTTTATGTGTTTTGGGCCTTAAGCCCACTTTAGGTCTTGATTTATTTATTTAAGTTTAGGTAATTCTTTTAGCCCATATCACTTAATACTTAATTAAGTTTAATCAATTAAAATATATTTTTAGGTCCATAATTAATTAGATTTTAGGTTAGAAATATCCTTAGGCCCATCTAGTCAATTAGACATAGGCCCATGTAACTCAATTTAATTAATTTAGACTTAGCCCATTTAATTTAAGCTCTTTTTTCATAATTTGTAGATTTAAGATCACTATTTAATTAAAACATGTAGAATTAGGCCCACTAATTTAAATATTCTTTAATTTGTAGAATTAGGCCCATTTTTTTTATTAAAATACATAGACATAGGTTCATTTAATTAAAATCAAAAGGAATTAGGTCTTTAGGTTCACTTATACATTAAAACATGTAGATTTAACTCATTTAATTAAAATCCATGTAGATTAGACTAACTTAGGGGTTATGTGATTGAATGCATTATTTACTTGTATATTTCATGATTAGTTTGCCTTAGAGTTTATTGTTTTGGGTTTATATGAAATTGTATGTAAATAGATGATAAGATAGTAATTCATAAAGTGATTCTAAATGAACACAAGACTGAAAGGAGTTAGTATTCCGTATCCAGAATCTCCTAGTTGTGGTGCTAGCTTTCTTTTAGGGAATTGAGTACCACCTTTTCGATTTGTTCCAGTTATTACCCTGGGTGGTGACTTCTCATCTCCACACCATGTCTTTGTAATTGTGGTTAGTGTATTCTCTAAAGCCCTGAGCTCAAATAGTGTTGTGGTTGCTAAAATCTTAGGCGCGCGCTAAACCCTGTCGTCTACAACATCACATGATTATAGAAAGTTTAGCTAGTCAATCAATTATATATAATCATATGGTACTTAGCATATCTTAAATACAAACGCAATTATTTATCCCCTAAGTACATAGCTTCTTCTCCCCTTTTGTCAAAGAAAAAAAGAAAAGAGAGAGATATAAGGGGAAATAGACCTAAGAGAGCTCATAATAAAAGAGGGAATAAAAGATCAAGAACCAAAACAATGAAAGCAAAGATACTCAAAATCTTTATGAAAGTCATTTCATTTTTAAAGATAAAAACCATTCCTAAAAAGAATTTGTACATGAATATGAATTTTGCAGGTATAAGCATAATCGATAGTCATACATAAATAAAAAAATTCATGTCATATATAAATAAAGTAAGTAAAACAAGGCTTTTTATGACAAGGACAAAACTAGCCACACTTACATTATTACTATGCATGCATAAAAAATTTCTATGAAATAAATTCAAACAATTTTCTCCCCCTATTTCAGTGAATTAAAAAAAATTGATATTAAGGATACACTATCACATAGTTATGTCACTAACACAAACACATTTTTGTAAAAAAAAAATTTCTCTTCCTTAAAAGAAATTAACTAAGTACGCATACAAACTCAATTATTTTTATCTCCTTTGACAAATGCAAAGATATACCAAATCTTAAAAAAATATTCATGCCTGTAATATCTCGTGTTTTTAAATATTTTAATACTGTATCGGGATATGCAGTGTTAATAATTTTCGTATATAAAATATGGTATTTTTACGAGTTGATATGTATTTAAAACCTATTTTAATTACTGTGTCTTATTTACAGTGCTTTACGTAAAATTTTCCCGGGACTTACATTTTCGGGGAAATTTTCACGTGAATAATTTATTATTAATTATTTTAAATAGATTTATGGACTTGTATGAACTCATACATATTTTTAAAATACTAAATAAAGCCTATGTGTGTAAATATTTATTTAATCAGGGTTTAATTAATATTACCCTAATATTTTATTATTTGTTTATTAATTTATTGTTATTTAATTATTTTTATTTATTATTATATTTTAAAATATTAAATTTTATGTGTGTGGTGTATATTTAATGTGTGTAATTTAATATTATTTTATTATATAGTATAAAGTATATATATATACACATTATATGTCAAAAAATCAAGTTTTTGGAAAATTACCATTTTGCCCCCGAGTGCCTCCTTCTTCCCCGATTTGCTTCCCTCGCCGTTCCGATCGCTGTCGTGTCGTTCCCTTGCCGTGGGAGTGCCGTCTGGTGTGCCACCTCCTTCCCCAGCCTCTTTCGCCGCCTGTGGTAGCCGTTTCCGACGTCTAGAAGTGGATTTTGGTCGGAGAAGCCGAACTTCTCTTCACCGTCGATCACGACGATTCCGGCCACCATTTTTGACACCACCGGTCTCTTTCTTCTCCTTGAGCTCCGGTGAGTGTGATTCTAGCTTTGGTTTGAGCTTAAATGGTCTAGAATTGCTTAGGTTTCGAATTTTCCAATTCGGTCACATTAGGGTTTTTTATTTTTTTGAGCTTCGAATTGATTGATTCATGAAAAATCCCTTCAAAAATGTTGATCCTAGTAGCTTAATCTACATTTATGAATTTTTTTGGAATTTTTGTGTATTTTTGAATATTTTAATATTATTTTCTAATTTTTGGAAATTAATTATTTAAATTATGAAATTGTGTTTTATGGTTAAATTAGGTGTTGAAATGAATTATAGGAATTTATTTGGAATTTTTATGAATTTCCATGTATTTATTTTGAATTATTTAAGTTTATGTAATTTTGGGAAAATTAGGTTAATTGTGTTTTTAATTGAAATTAATTGGTTAATTGGGTTTAATTATTGATATTATTGATAAATATGTTGAGAAAATTAATTTTGGATAATTGTATAATTTTTGGTGAATTTTTGAAGTAATTTAAGTATATTTATATATATACGGATATTTTGGTAATTTTACCCTAAATTGGCTAAAAATGTAATTTAATTGGTTTTAATAGTTATTTAAGGTATAAAAATGATTTCTATAAATTATTTAGTATTTTTAACTAATTAAAACTATTTTTCGTGAATTATTTTTAATTATATATATAATATACGATTTTTCTAATAAAATGAGTTTTTATCGATTTTTACAGTGTTTTAAGGGTAATTATGTAATTTCTACGTATAAAATGAATTTCTATGTTATAAGGGTATTTTTGATATTTCTGAAATTATTCTGTGTTTGTGGACCCCGGTCGGTAGATTGTAGTCTGGAGTCCGATCGAGGGGTTGTGAATGAGATGTGGTGTTTATTTTCGAAGTGTATTTCTTTGCAGGGTCGGCTCTACTCTTTTGAGTAGAGAGATGTCCGTTTTACAGGGGAGGTTCTGCTGGATTTTCGATAGAATTATCGTAAAACGTAATATCCGGCGAACCTTGATATCGATTCTATGTTTAATATTCTAGATCGAATTCTAGAATTTCTATTAGGTTTATTCTAATGTCTGTCGTTATTGCTTGTTTAGTTGCGTCGAGACCGAGGGCTAGTGGACCAGGCCCGTCGGACCCGTCTCGTGGAGCGCACTAGGGTGAGTTACTATTTTATATATATGTGTTTTAGGGTGCATGTTTTAGAAAAGTATGCTTTATTTTAATAAAATATGCATGAATGATTTAAGTATTACTTAGGTTTACTTTCGGTATATTTTGGTATATTTTCAACTATATGCATGTTTTATAACTAAATTATTCTTAAAATGCTTTTATGTATATTTTGGTATATTTTAGTTTATTTTGTAATTGTATTGGATTTATTCGACGTATATATATATTCGAAATATACATGGTTTACTTTTGGTATATTTCTAGTATATATATGGTTTATGTTGTTACTTTATTTAAATTCATGCATCATTTATTTTTATGAATGGATGTTTTATATTTATTAATGAAGGATATCGATAGAACGTGCTACCTAGTGGGCAGCACTAGGACCGAGTACGTACCGGTACGCCTATAGTATTTAGGCTATATTACTAACCTATTTGTGGATATTGATTGACTATGATTATTTGATGTGTGAGATGTGATTTGGGTGTGATTGCTGGAGCTCGGTTGCCCAAGTGTCTCGGGGCCAATCACACTGGCAGTCAGACTGCTGGAGCTCGGTTGACTTAATGTCTCGGGGCCAGTCTACTGTCTAAATGGATTAAGTGGATATATTTGGAATAAGTGAGCCTGTATGGCTAGAGTGTTGTCTAACACTATTTTCGAGGTTGTGATATCATAGGGTTCTATTTGATCCTTCATAAACTGTGATTTTCAATAAAATATATAAAAATGATTTTACTGCATTTGTGTGTATTGCCTGTATATATACATATTATATATATACTGTTGATTGTATGCATTGTCATTTAGTATGCATGTATATATATTATAATAATTCACTCAGTGAGGTCTGACTCCCCTCCGTTGACTATTTTTCAGGAGAGTCAACATCTTCAGACCTCAGTAGCAGACCCATATGCCGGATTTCTTCCGCCCCGGCTTCTTTGTGTAAACTGCTTCTCTGAGTCTTGGATTTATTTTATCTAGACACTGCAGTAGTCATTAAATATTTAAAGAGATGTTGTATTGTATTATTTGAACTGGATTTATATTAAAAGATTTATATATATGAGATGAGATTTGATTTAAATCCAGTTGGTGAAACGATATTGTAATATTTATGATTTTTATTTCCGCTGCATTTGATATTGTTATTATTATTATTGCATGTTTATTTTATTTTTAGGCTTGCTACGGGTTTCGGATTCGAAAGAATTCCCGTTCCCTAACGTCGGTCATGGCTCCTGTTTTGGGTCGTGACAATGCCTTATCAAAAATCAAAACAATTCCTAAGTGGAATTGATACATGAATAAATTAAACATTAATTATGCATGTATAAACATAATAGACAATATTCATGCATAAACACAATAAAAAAAACAAACTTAAATATTTCTTCCCCATTGTCAAAATGCAAATAAAATTGCATTAAAAAGAGAGAGCTACAATCATATTAAAATACCAATTGTAGACAAGACATAAAACTAGCAACTCATGTCTTATATCCAGAAAATAAACTGAGAGCAAACTGCCATAAAATAATTATAAAATAAACAAACAACTCATGGCTTATATCTAGAAAAAAAACCAAACAAAAACTGACATAAAATGAATAAAAAATATTAAAAAAAATCTTGTTGAGGAGGAGAAATATTTTTGCTAATTAAATTAATTAATTAATTGAATTTAGCTCAATAATTAATTATTAATTTGAAAAATATGAGGGCTTTTGAAAAAAAAATTGAAAGAATCCATATAAATCCAAATCAAATAAAATTAATACAAAGATCATGCAAATGAGAAATACAATATATCATGTATATGAAGTAAATTTACTAAAGCAAATACTTTTAAAACAGAATATAAACATGACGCTGAAAATAATTTTTCTAAAGCACATGATCACATTAGAATCCAAACATCAATTCATCAATTTAATAAGTGATCAAGACAAGCTTGAGCCATTAATCATACCAAGTTCATGCTTAATAAAATTCAATCTTTCCTCACAAAGAGACTTGGTAAAGATGTCTGCTAATTGATGATTAGTATCAATAAAATCAAGAAAAATTTCACCATTTTGCTCATGATCACGCAAGAAATGATGTCTAATGTCAATATGCTTAGTTCTAGAATGCTGAATGAGATTTTTACTAAGGTTTATAGCACTTGTATTGTCACATTTAATTGGAAAGTGATTAATATCAATGCCATAGTCAAAAAGTTATTATTTTTGCCATAGAACTTGAGTGTAATAACAACTAGCTGCCACATATTCTGGTTCAGCGGTGGATAAGGCAACCAAAACTTGTTTCTTACTAAACCAAGAAACTAAGCAATTTTCTAAAATTTGACAAGTTTCGAAAGTGCTTTTTCTATCTAGTAAGCTACTGGCAAAGTCAGCATTAGAATAACTAATCAAGTCAAAGGAAGAATGCCTAGGATACTAAAGTCCTAAATGCACTGTACCACAAAGATATTTGAAAATTCTTTTAATATCATTCAAATGAGACTCTAGGACTTGATTGAAATCTAGCACACAAACAAGTAGCAAACATAATATCGGGTCTACTAGCGGTTAAATAAAGAAGGGATCCAATCATACCTCTAAATTGCTTTTCATCAACCGGTTTGCCATTCTTATCCTTGTTGAGTTTGGTTATGGTGCTCATTGGAGTTTTGCTTGATTTAGCTCCATCCATTCCAAACTTCTTGAGAATGTCCCTTGCATATTTGGTTTGATTAATGAAAATCCCATCTTCACATTGCTTAATTTGAAGTCCAAGAAAGAACTTGAGTTCTCCCATCATACTCATCTCAAATTCTCCTTGCATTAGCTTAGAAAATTCCTCTTACAAGCAATAGTTAGTAGCACTGAAAATAATACCATCAATATAAATTTGAACAATTAATAAATCATGCTTGGATTTCTTTATGAAAAGAGTTATGTCAACCTTTCCTTAAGAGAAACCTTTCTCTAGTAAAAAGTTACTCAATCTTTCATACCAAGCTCTTGGAGCATGTTTTAATCTATAAAATTCTTTTGACAATTTAAAAACATGATTTGGAGAGTTAAAATTTTCAAAACCCGGAGGTTGTTCAACATATACCTCCTCTTCAATAAAGCCATTTAAAAATGCACTTTTAACCTTTATTTGATAAATTTTAAAATCCATATATGATGTAAATGCAAGTATCATCCTAATAGCTTCTAACCTTGCAACGCAGGCAAAGGTTTCATTATAGTCAATGCCTTCCTCTTGATTATAACCTTTAGCTACTAGTCTAGCTTTGTTCCTAGTTATGACACCTTGTTCATTCATCTTATTTCTAAACACCCATTTGGTGCCTATAATAGGATGATGTTTAAGTCTAAGAACTAATGTTCAAACCTTATTTCTCTCAAATTGATTTAACTCTTCTTGCATAGCAAGGACCCAAAATTCATCATACAAAGCATCATCAATATTTTTGGGTTCAATTTGAGAAATGAAGGCTAAATTAACAGTAGACTTTAATTGAGATATAATAGTTACCCCTTTTGTAGTGTCACCTATAATGAGGTCTTAAGGGTGAGCTTTCTTGAATTGCCAATCCTTTGGAAGTACATCCTTCAAGGTAGGTTGAGATGTCTCCTCATTTTCCTTCTTACTTGGATCTTCAAGTTCCAAAGGCTTACTAGCATTTTCTTCTTGTGTTTCCACAGTCTCATTGTCACCTATAAGATCATTAACACTACAAATATCCTTTTTAGGATCAAGTGA
Source organism: Mallotus nudiflorus (assembly GCA_947683625.1). NCBI lineage: Eukaryota > Viridiplantae > Streptophyta > Magnoliopsida > Malpighiales > Euphorbiaceae > Mallotus > Mallotus nudiflorus. The sequence continues at coordinate 5,942,733 of CANTUR010000075.1, read as the reverse complement.
GTTTGATTCATCAAATACCACATGCATTAACTCTTCAACGACCCTATATGATTTGCTAGAGATGGAGTAGCCTAGGAAAATTCCTTCATCGGCTTTGGAATCAAATTTTCCAAGATTATCCTTGGTGTTCAATATAAAGCACTTGCATCCAAATACTCTTAGATATGAGATTTTAGGTTTTCTATTGTTCCATAGCTCATAAGATGTTTTATTTAAAATTGGTATTTCGAAAACTTGGTTTGAAATATAACAAGATGTGTTAACGGCTTCTGCCTAAAAGTATAGAGACAAATTATACTCATGAAGCATTATTCTAGCCATTTCTACAAGAGTTCTATTTTTCCTTTCAACTACCACATTTTGTTGATGGGTTCTAGGAGATGAAAATGTATGAGAAATACCATTTCATTATAATAGTTTTTGAAAATTTCATTTTCAAATTCAGTTCTATGATCACTTCTAATGGATGAAATATAAAATCCCTTTTCTTTTTGAACTATTTTTGAAAAAATTTCAAAAGCTTTAAATGCATCATTCTTATGAGCAAGAAAACCCACCTAAGTGTATCTAGAGTAGTCATAAACCAATACATAAGAATAGTGCATTCCACAGAGACTAGCAACTCTAGTTGGTCCAAATAGATCCATATGTATAAGTTCAAGTGGCTTAGAGGTCGACACTACATTTTTTAGCTTAAATGAGGACTTGGATTGTTTTGCCTTTTAACAAGCATCACAAGGTTTATCTTTAGTGAATTCAAGCTTAGGTAAGTCAATTACAAGTTCATATTTACAAAGATTATTCAAAAGCTCAAAATTTGCATGTCCTAATCTTCTATGCCATGTCCATATATCATGAGAGATAGACACTAAGCATTTTATGTCTTTGTTATCAATTTTATTCAAATCAATGACATAAACATTATCTACTCTTTCACCACTAAAAATAACTTTATTTTCATCAAGACTACTAACAAAACAATTTTTAGGATAAAAAGTTACTTTATTTCCCCATCACATATTTGACTTATACTAAACAGATTATGTTTAAGACCATTAACAAACAACACATGATGTATATATAAGGATTGAGGATTACTTATTTCTCCAATTCCAATAATTTTTCCTTTTGCATTATTTTCGAAAGTAACATGCCCTCCATCCTTAGCATCAAGTTTGTTGAATTGCTCTTTGTCTCCTATCATGTGCCTTGAACATCCACTATCGAGATACCACTTGCATTTTGTTCTTGTGGATTTCAAGCACATCTACACAATACAATTTAAGTGTTCTTTTGGACTCAAACCTTTCTTGGTTTAGGTTGTTTAGTTTTAAGATAATCTGTAGGAAGTAAATTCATATGCAGTCTCTATAGAAGCACACATTCTTAGTATGTCCTTTGATCATGCAATAAGAACATACAATATTTTCAAATTTATTCCTACTAGGATGAAATACTTTCCTAGTGTGTGCAACATGCCTTTAGTGATATGTGTATCTCCTATTATTTTATGTCATCAAGTGAGACATGCATTGGCAATGGTGATGTGTATTTCGATAATTTTGTGCAATATATTTATATGTATTGTATTGTGTAGCATGCTTATTATAATTGTGTCTAATGTACATATAAACATGATTGAGTTTAGGTGCTCTAGTTTGAGCCTTACCTCTTTGTGTTAATAAAGGATGAATCTCATGAGACTTTTCCTTGCTATTTAACACATGAGATCTTTTAGCTTTGAAAGCTTGAGTCTCATTTGATTTGGTGGTTGAAGGAGTGAAATCATGTGAAGCTTTTACAAAATTAATATATGATGAAGACATTCCATTCTTATATCCAATTGCATGGGTATCTCCATAAAATTTTTGAGAGTCAAGAAGACTATTTAAACTTTCTTTTCCTCTCTTAAATTTAGCAATGGAATTTTTTAATTCTAAGACCTTTTTAGAAAGCTATGGTTTTCATCATTTGCTTTCTTAAGTTGGTCTTCAAAATAATTAGAAGATTTTGCATCACTAATAAGTTTTTCGTTTGATTCAACAAGTTTAGCAAAATTAATTTTTAAAATTTCTAATTCTTTATTTAACCTACCTAACTTATGCTTATAATATTTTTTCTTAGATAATAAGCTTTTGCATTTAACAAGTAATTTGCTCATAATAGAGCTCTTATAATAGGCCATGAAGCAAAGATTAGCCACCTCTTGTTGTTCTTCTTCCTCTTCGGATTCAGAAGAATCATCCCAAGTAACTTTGAATGTCTTCTTCTTATCCTTTGATCCTTTGTTCTTGAATTTGAGTTTGGGACACTCACTGCTAATATGTCCCGATTTCTTGCATTCATAGCAAGTAACCTCCTTAGTTTTCTTCTTCCCATCTCCTTTGAACTTCTTATTAAAGTCCTTTGTTCTTAAGAAGCTTTTTTTTCTCAAAAACTTCTTAAAGTTCCTAGTGAGCATGGCAATGTCACCATATTCATCATTAGAATCTTTGATGATTTCCTCTTCACTATCTTCTTGAAGAGCTTTTAGAGCAATGCTCTTTTTCTTTTCTTCTTTCTCTTTTTATTCTTTACCTATTTGCTTGATAGTGAGCTCATATGTTAAGAGCTTACCAATGAGCACATCGGTTGATAAGGTGGAGAGGTCTTGAGCTTCCTCAATTGAAGTAACATGAGATTCCTAATCCTTTTTAGGTAGGATTCTTAGAATCTTGTTGTTTACTTCTTCCTTGGAGAAATGTTTTCCAAGTTTCTTGAGGGTTGTGAGGAGAGCATTGAGATGATTTGTCATCTTCATGATTGATTCATGAGGCTTGATTTTGAAGAGTTCATATTCATATATATGAAGTAGAACCTTCTTGCCTCTTACTTGAATGTTGCTTTTATAGTGGTTTTCTAAGGTCTCCCACATTTCTTTGGTTGACATACAATGTTGAAGCTTGCCTCCTTCTTCTCTTATCATTGAAAAGACTAGAGTAATCATAGCTTTTTTATTTTTATGATTTTCTTCCTTTTGATTAATACTCCATTGACTTCTTATAAGAGTAGTTATCGCACCATTAATGACAGTTGTAGGTGGTTCCCAACCTCTTAGGATAATGTCCCAAAGTTTGATGGAATCACAATCAAGATATAATTCCATTTTTAAATTCCAATGTGGATAGTCACTACCATCAAAAAATGGTCTAAGAGAAGAGATGTTTTGTGATTCACTCCCCATGATCTTGTATACTAGCAATAAAGTACCTAGAATTCAGGCTCTGATACCAATTGAAAAGAGTCCTAGAGGGGGGGGGGGTGAATAGGACTATCAAATAAAAATGAGAAATTAAAAAGAATTCTTTACAAGAATTAAATAGAAGTTGAGAAGGAAGAATGAAGAACATAAAGATTTAAGGAGTTCAGATTCAACAACAATCCTACGTCTCCACCTTACTTATCCCCAAGTTAGGATTTTGAATCACCCACAATCTTATTCATAAGATTGAGATTATACAAGAGTTTTATGGCTCACTCTTATAACCTTACAACATGAGTTTTCAAGGCTCACTCAAAAAACCAAAACCTAAGTGTTTTAATGGACAACACTTAAACTAATTCCTTTAGAAATAAATCTCACTTTCCTTTTAATCTAATCCAAGATTTAAGATGAAGAGAAATTCTATTTTTAACACACACCCAACTCTCACAAGAGTTATATAAACAAAGAATTGTTTAAGAGAATTTGAGAGCTCAATGAATGATTAAGAAATAATAAATGATAAACAAGTTACTTAACTTCTATTCAGCTCTAGAGGTATTTATAATAAAAAATATATCTGTTGGAGGTGCAAATGATGTGTCTAATATCTATATTTTGAATCATTAAGAGTGATGATATCAGAGAACTATTCATTGATTGAAACTGTGATTGGATCCTCAAGATATTTGAATTTGCCCACTCTTTCTTCATACAACCTATAGATATTTGAATTGGATTTCCATATCAATTTAAATCACCTAAATTGGACTTTTTTAGCTCAAGATATGTTCAAAATACTAAGGGTTATGCAATCTATAATGCAGACTACGATAAGACAACTATACCCAAATTTAAGCCGTGATTTTCTCCTAAAGAAATTTTAATTTGCCTATACTTTCTTCATGAAATCTGTAGATATTTAAATTATATTTCCATATCATTTTGAATCATCTAAATTAGACTTATGTAGCTCAGGATATGTCTAAAATACTAAGAGTTATGCAATCTAAATTGCAGAATACTGTCAGACAGCTATACACAAGTTGAAGCCGTGATTTGCTCCTGAAGAAATTTTAATTTGCCCATAATTTCTTCATTTAATTTGTATATATTTTACTTATCTTTTCATATCATTTTGAATCACCTTAATTGGACTTCTTTAGCTTAAGATATGTCCAAAACACTAAGAGATGTGCAGTCTAAGATGGCAAACGTATATGTGGATTTTGACTCAAAATTTGCATAACCAAATGAGCTTGGATTTTGAAAAATAAGCCTAATTCAGAAAGCTCAAGATATCTACTTCAAATTTTAAGAAGCTAATTTTCTCATTTAAGAGCTTTAAAGATGTGAAAAGCCTTTTTGAATCTCAGATGTTCAATTTCCTCAAAAAATCACTATTTATCCAAAAGTGTATATGCTTGGTATATGTTTGGTATATAATTCCTTACACACTTAATTGAAATTATTAGTATAAATTTTTTTTGTCAAAGTCCAAAATTTGGAGTTTGATCATGTAAATGGTTAATAATTTCTAATCTACCAAAGCCTAAATTCAAACTAAAATAAACAATCCACCTAGTTTAATATGCATATATTAGATATCTGGAGCGCTGATGATGAAGATGAAGTGAAGTTTGATTTTTGGGATGATGAGCAAGGTAAATTAGACCAATCTATGAAAATGGTCGAGGAGAAAAGGTAATAAGTTGAGACTACTGAGCCTGAATCAGAAGAAATAGAGAAGACAGGAAAAGGGAAAGAAGTGATAAAAGACTAGGGAACCATTGCCAATGTTTAAAAGTTACTTATGCATTCTAAGGATCACCGGGAGGCATTAGTTGTGGCACTATATTAGAAAAAGATCTCCATAAGCTGTACTCCTAAGCAAATGGTCAGTTCCTTAATAGAAACCCCCTAAGGCACCATAATGTTTTCTGATGATGATTTACCTTTGGAAGGAAGGGATCACCACAAAGCCTTATTCATCAAGGCTGAAGTGAAAGGGAAGATGACTTGCTGTGTTATGGTAGACAATGGTTCTGTAATTAATGTGTGTTCATTAAAGATTCTACCAAAGCTAGGGTTGACTGTAGCAGATTTAAAACCTTATAAGGTTGTCTTCAAGGCCTATGATGATATAAAAAGGATTGTCAAGGGGATGTTTAGAGTATTGTTTAGGCCAGGACTTATCGAGATTTAGGTCAACTTGCACATAATTGATATTCCTGTGACCTTTACTATTCTGTTAGGAAGGCCATGGTTTCATCCCTTGGGTGGTGTACCCTACACTGTCCATCAGAAAATCAAGTTTCTGCATGAGGGCAAGGTTGTCACCATCTCTGTTAAGACTGAAGCTGTTGTGGTTACCTTGAAGCTAGCACCCAAAGCGACCCCTATAAGCCCAAGTTTTGAGGTTTATGTAATTTATGAAAATAAGATAGACAAGAGGGTTTTTAACATGATGCGTAATATGAAATTTATGCCCAGCATGGGATTGGGAAAGGACTAAAGCGGACCTTTGAGATTTATTGAGCGTAAGGTACCTATTCTGAAGCATGGGGTAGGGTTTGAAGGGATTGATGGTTTTGGAGAAGAAATTGACGTCTAGAATTAACCTGAGAAAGAAGAGGAGGAGATTATGTTGAGAGGAAAGGCTTGTCGGAAACCTTTATGAGAGAAGGAACTGGATACTCGTATAATGGGAATTTAAAAAAACCTTTTTTTATGGCTAGGGAAGTTATTATAGGGCTTAAAATCTTTGTTGAGTTTGTTAATGGAATAAAGAAAGCTGATGTTGAGGAAGTCACTGTGGAAGAGCTGGTACCACATGAGGAAGAATTTGAGGAGAACACTGCCGCTCTAGAGATAAAGGAGGCTGATGATTAGAACAAGGAGCTGGATTTCAAAGCCTATGTCCTTAACTCCATATTGGATGTCTTTTATGATAATTTTGATTTTTCTCTTATTTCTTTGTTTGAAACTGATGATTTGTTCTTTTTGAAAGTGAATGCAATGAAGTATGAGTTTGCTTATTTGTGTGATGTGTTTCTTAATGGTTATTCTATTTGTGATGAAAATTTTATGCATATAGTAAACACCCAACTTCAGGATAATAAAATATGGATGCGACAAAGGACTCTAATGATGAAAATGTTATAAGTAGGTCTTTAACACTTAAAGTCCGAAACCTCAAAAGTCTGAATGCATTTTTAAAAAGAGTTTTAATGGTTTTTTAAGGACTTAATTGTAATACCTTTTAAAACCTAATTGAAAAATTTAAATTCTTTTAGGGGTTTTTTTGTAATTAAAAGTTACAAAAAAAGGGGATTGGAATTATAGAATTTTGATTAGAATTATGTAATTCTGACCGAAATTACACAATTTCGGTCGGAATTATATCTTTTCCATTTATTTTTCATATTTTTACAGAAAATAAAAAATGTGTTTCCTAAATTTTGATTGGTTAAAAAAATTTTCTTAAATTCCTTTTTGGGATTGTTCTAAATTTTCAAAAATAAAGTCCTTTTAAAACTCAAACTCTTCGGTACATATAGGACCTAGGGGTTTTTAGCTTTTTCCTATAAAAAGAGAGCTTAAACTCTTGGAAAACGACTCTCAACTCTGAACCCTCAGCTCTCTTGTTATGCAATTTTTACCTATTTTCTTCCTAAAGCTCTTTAGACTTTTCTTTATGCAGTACATAAAAAAATTCTTTGTGGTTTATTCGTTTGGTAAGTAAGGAACAGGAGATTTTTTAGAAGAAGAATAACAAGTTTTTGAAGGCCTACTAAAAAATAACAGTGATCTTACTAGTCTAAGGAGTAATTTATTCTGCATCCATAAACATTATCTTTTTCCTACCTTTTTTCATTTTTCATTTTTCTATTATTTTGATTTTATTGAATCTCAATTTTATTTAATTTTTATTGTAATTTTATTCACTAATAATTGTTTTACCCTTTTGTGATGGTGATTATGGAGGGAATTATATGATGATCTTACTTAGAGAGCAAAATTCATGAGATCCATGGAATGCCATGAATGGAACCTTGTAGCTAAATATAGTTTTTAGGTTTTTTTTTATTTAATTGTTTATTATTGTCTTATTTTTATTTATTTTTAGGATTGTATTAATTCTTCTTCTTTTTTATTATTTTCAATAGATCATTGTAATAGCCCCAATAGTGAGAATAATGAAATAATGTGGGTGTTATTGTGTGTTTTATTTTAATTAATTGGTTAGTAAAATTATGGTTTTAATTAGATAATTAATTAAAATTAATGGCTATAGAAATCATTAGGTTGTTTAATTAAAAGTGAATTATATTTAAGTGGATAGAATTAGAGTTGCTTGTTAATTATTTTATTTTATTTTTGTTTAAAGTCACTTTAATTAAATTACGATTTTAGAATAAGTTTGATTAATGGTTTGATCCTTTATTTGATTGTTTTGATATATTTTTATTGTTTTTTTCAACTTGTTTATTTATTTTTATGTGTTTTGGGCCCTAGGCCCACATTAGCCTTTAACCCATTTAAATAAATTTAGATTTTTTTTAGGTTTAATTAATTAAAATGCATTTTAGACCTATAATGAGTTATATTTAGAGTAGAGATAACTTAGGCCCATTTAGTTAATTTAGACATAGACCCACCTATTTTAATTAATTTAGACTTAGCCCATTTAATTTAAGTTTTTTTCATAATTTGTAGATTTAAGATCACCTTATAAATAAAATATGTAGAACTAGTCCTACTAATTTAAATACTTCATAATTTATAGATTTAGGCCCATTTTATAATTAAAATAAAAAAATTTAGATTCACTTAATTAAAATTGAATAGGAATTAGGCCCATTAATATTTAGGCTCACTTGTAAATTAAAACATGTAGATTTAGCCTATTTAATTAAAATCAATGTAGATTAGATTAATTAGGGATTGTTGATTTAAATGAGTGCACCTGTATTTTTCATGACTAGTTTGCCTAAGTTGATTGTTTTAATAAGGGTTTATATGAAATTTCATGTAAATAGAGAGTAAGATAGTAATGTATAAAGTAATTCTAAAAGAACATAAGACTGAAAGAAGTCGATATTCCGTATCCAGAATCTCCTAGTTGTGGTCTTGACTTTCTTTTAGAGAATTGAGTACTACCATGTTTTGATTTGTCTCAGTTATTACCCTGGGTGGCAACTTCTCATTTCCACGCCATGTCTTTATGATAGTAGTTAGTGTGTTCTCTAGAGCCCTGAGTTTAAATAGTGTCATAGTTACTAAAATCTTGGTACACGCTGAACCTCGTCGTCTATAGTGGTGACTCCACTAGGGATAAGAGATACTGATTCTACTTATGTTCTTTAGATATATTTTATTAATTATTATTGTATGTCCCTATTAATCGATGGTGTTGGTTTATGGTTCCATGATTCCACTAGCTTGATGGGATTATAAATTGGCTAATTATCACTGTTAGCCTTAATTCAGTTCAATAGAGATTACCAGACTCATCTAACCAAAGTCTATAACCCAAGTCCTAAGGGGGGGTAGTCATCTCTCGAGCTTGCAAAGGATGCTAGGCCTCTCTAACCTTAGCCTGTAACTTAAGTTTTAATGGAGGGCATCTTGCTAAGGGAACCTTAACCTTTTTACCAAACTCAGCTAATATAGTGGCCTAGTAACTTGCCCTAGAATTACCCAAATTGCTTGAGAATGTTGCCATGCGGTATTTCTATTTATAAAAGCCCATGCCTATACTTTAAAAGCCCATTTGGGCTAATGAAGATTAGGCTAGTCTTTTATACCTAGAAATATTATTTCTATGCTTTTACTGCTTTGAGAGATTTAGCATGCATGCCGGTTCTTGATATCCCTTGTTAATATTAAGGCCAAGACAAAAAATCCTAGGAAAAGAGACTCACCATTGAATACGTGTGTAGGAGTAATAAGGTTGGAAGGATGTAGATACCCTTAATTTGTTACTTACCTTACTACTTGTTACAGAGCACATGCATCATGCATACATGCATTACATGCATCATACTAACACTTTCTTTGACAACCATCATGGATTCATCTGGGTCTTCCTATGTTTAGAGTCGAAAAGGTGGCAAACTAGTGAGAACTGATTCAAGCCCGCCATTAATTGCAAAAGAGATCCTTAGCAGACTAAAAAGGAGTCCCATCAATCCACTCTACCTAGAAGCTACATAACTTAAATAAGTCAAAGAAATGGAACAACAAGAGGAAAGAAATTGGACTCTAGAGGATGTCAAAGGAGCATTGATGGATGACATAAAAGCAATGATGTAAGATGAGTTAAGATAAGCTCTAGCTGGATTGATGCCACCATCTACTACTACTGCACCTCCTATTGTGGCCAATCCACCTATTGTAGGTGCATCACTTGCTAACAATGATAATGCTGCTAGGAACATAACTATTATGGAAATGAAGTTGGATGATGTTAAGAGTTACATGGTTGAAAAGGCAAAAAGGGAATCACTTGAGCAAGTTTAAGAGCTGGAATCCAAATAGATGAAAGCACTTAGTCATAAGATGTCCAAAATGGAGGAATTAATGAGAGGACAAGGCATCAAGTACTTATTTGATTTTCATGATATGATGCAATTTGAGGAGGATAAGCTACTTGATAAATTCAAAATGCCACAACTGCAGAAGTTTAATGGTATTGGAGACCTGAGGATCCACCTTAGTCAATACATAACTACCATAAGCACCACTAAAGCTCCTTTGTCTGTGGTTACTAAGTTGTTTGTGTTATCCTTGGATGGTATGGTTGTCAACTGGTATCATGGGTTGGAGAAGTCTATTTGAGTGGACTAGAAGGAACTATGTATCACTTTTCTAAAGCAATATGACTATAATACCAGACTTAAAGTGTCCATCAGGGACCTATAATTGACTAAGTAGAAACCTAATGAATCATTTTCAAATTTTTTTACCAGGTTCATGAATAAGGCGGGATTAATAAAGAATAAGCTGGCTAAAAAAGATTAGGTTAGGATGATAGTCCAAAATGTATCACCCAATCTGGTTGAGAGGTTGTAGATGATGAACCTCAAGAAATTTGTAGACCTTTATGATGATAGGTTGTAAGCTAAAGAGATCGAAAGTGAGAAGAAGAAGATTAATAGAAGCACAAGAGTGAGAAATTACTCGACTAGGGGCTTACAATAAAGAAATGCTAGTTGGGTTTTGGGAGTCCATGCTATTCAACAACCCAGGAAATTCTTAAATTTTAACTAGCCCTTATCTAAAGTCGTAGACTAATTGATCCAAAAAGGCCTCCTTAGACCCTTAACCCCCTCTAGACCACCAAACCAAATCTTTTTGGCTTTGACCCAAATAGTTACTGTAAATTTCACCAAGTTACTGGCCATTTCACTGACTCTTGCATGCACTTTAAACATGAAATTCAAAACCTTATATAGACTTTAGGAAAATCATAGACCCTAAGAAATCTAATCCAAACCCAGGCACTAAAAATAACCGTTTCCCAAATTACCGAAACATACCACTCCCAACTACCGTGATGATCAACTCAGGAGATAGTGAGGAAGAAGTGCCAAGCTCCTTTGAGGACCTAAACCTTAAAATAAATAAGGAATCTCCCAATGCCTCTAAAGAGGAGGAAAGAGTAGAAGACTTGTTAGGATAACCTTCAGGCAAATTTAACTACAAGGTGTTTTATTCCAAACCACCTTCTTTTGATATGACCATCGAGTCAATTATGCCTATAAGTTGAGGTGATGAATTTGATGATAAGAAGAGGCCAAGTAAGAAATAAAATTGCATGGTTGAGGTATGGAAGGATGGAAAGAAAGATCAAACCATTAGGGTTATAGACATTTGGTATAACTCTAATGAAGAAGGCACTAAAGGCTACAATGTATGGATTGATAATCTAGAAATCAGCCATGTTACTAAAAGTGGTAAGGGTTACAAACTGATGGAGAAGGCTATAGAGAGAGAAGATATTACTGAAAGAGAAAACTCGAACGAACATGATGATGACTTGATCCTTGAACAACTTAAGAAGGAAAAAGCAAATTTGAGCATTTGGGAGCTTTTGATGCACTCAAGTATCCACAGGAAGGCTCTGGTTAAGACTTTAGCTAAAATGAACATTGATAACACTACAACCCTTGAAGCAATGGTGGCCAAGGTTACTGAGAAGAAGCATGGTATTATTACCTTTTTTTTATAAGGATTTACTTATGGAAGGAAGGAATCATAATAAAGCCCTATTCATCCTAGCTAAAGTTAGAGGAAAGAAGACTAATTATATGATGGTGGATAATGGGTTTGCAATTAATGTTTGCTCGCTACAAATCTTGCCTAATCTATGAGTGAAGGTGGAGGATTTAAAAAAATCTGACCTTATAATAATAGCACAAGGAATGTAAAGGGAATATTTATAGCTTCTATAAAAAGTGGACCTATAGAGGTAATTATGAAATTTACTATATTGGATATCCCTATACTTATGCCTTACTTTTGGGTAGGCCTTGGCACTATATCTTGGGGGGAGTGCCTTCAACAGTGCATCAGAAGGTGGAATTCCTATTGGACGGAGAGGTTGTGACTTTAGATACTAGTATAGGCAAGACTGTGTCTGCAGTTATGGATGGTTAGAAGCAAGTAGTTATCACTCCTGGATTCTAAATAATCATGATATCTAATGGAATTCAGATAGATCCAAGGGTTATGAGCATGATAAAAAAGATGAATTATTGACCCGGACAAGAACTGGGAAAGAATAAGTAAGGAAGCCCAGAGTTCCCATTTTTTAAAGGACAAAATGATACCAGAGAATTGAGCTATATAGGAGTTGGGCTTGGTAGTAAAGGAGCTAGAAGATGGTTTTTCGATGAGAATAACTTCTTAAAGAATGTAAGACCATTGAAGGATAACTTTGTCAAAGAAAGGAAATAGAAGCTCTACCTGGGTGAGAAAGAGCCTGTCCAAGTAGTTGGAGTAAATATTCATGGGTTTGAGATCTTCAATAAGAAAATAGTTGAGGGTCTGGTGCAAGACAACAAAGATAATGTGATGAAGGAAGTTGCTGGGAAGATGGGGACTAAGGCCATTGAAGAGCTGTTTTGTCTACCACCTAACAAAGAACCATCATGAGATTTAGCTAGCATTATTAATAATAGTTTTAATGATGTTTTTTATGAAGAAATTGATGTAATAACATCCGGTCTATATAAGGATGAAAACTTTATTTTTTCTATGATTAATTATATGAACTCTAGTTTTGCTTACTTGTGTGATGTTGATTCTGATGGTCTTATGCATTTTAATAATGATCATTCGTGCATGTTTGACATTAATTCTATTCCATTAGATTCATCAAACATGGGCACAAATGAACAACCAAAGCACATTTTTATATCACATGATTTAACTCCTGAAGAGAGGGAAAAATTAGAAAGAATATTAATAGAAAGAAAGGTAGTATTTGTTTGGTCCTATGAGGACATACCAGGTCTAGATAGAGAAATTCTAATATATCCAGAGGCTAAACCTGTTAAGCAAAAACTTCATAAGTTAAGGCCAAAGTGGGCAGAAAAGATAAAGGAAGAAATTGTAAAGCAAATCCAGGCTAATTTTCTGAAAGTGGTAGAATATCCCCAATGGTTGGTAAACATAGCACTAGTGCCTAAAAAAGATGGAAAAGTTCGAATGTGTGAAGATTTCAAAGATCTGAACAAAGCATGCCCAAACGATGAGTTTCCTTTACCCTATATTGATGTGATTGTTAATAGTGCAACATCTAACGCAATGTACTCTTTTATGGATGGGTTCTCAGGTTATAATCAGATAATGATGATAGTCATGGATAAGATTAAGACTGCTTTTATCATAAAATGGGGGATATATTGCTATAAAGTGATGCCATTCGGGTTGAAGAATGCAGGAGCAACCTATTACAGAGCAGCAACCGCTCTATTTCATTATATAATGCACAAAGAAGTGGGAGTGTACATTGACAATATGATAGTCAAGTTAAAAATAAGGGAAGGACATTTTGAGGCTTTAGATAAGTTTATGGTGAGAATAGAAAGATAACACCTAAGGCTTAATCTGAAGAAATGCATCTTTGGGGTCACTTCTAGAAAGTTATTAAGGCACATAGTCAACAATAGGGGAATCAAAGTGGATCCAGACAAGATTAAAGCCATTCAGGAGATGTCAGCACCAAGAATAGAGAAGGAAGTATGAGGATTTATTAGAAAGCTACAGTACATTAGTAAGTTTATTACAAAACTCACTATGGTTTATGATCCAATTCTCAAGCTCTTGAGGAAGAATCAATCCATGGAATGGAATGAAGAATGAAAAAAAGCCTTTGATAAGATTAAAGAATGCCTTACTAATCCACCTGTGTTAAGGCTGCCAAGACAAGGTAAACCCATAATCTTATATTTAGCTTTAAAGGAAAAGGCAATAGGGGCAATGCTAGCACAAGAAGGACTAGAAGGGGTGGAATTCGCAGTGTATTATCTTAGTAAAAAGTTTCTACCATATGAAGAGAAGTATAATCTTGTGGAGAAGACACGTCTGATTATGATATAGGCTACAAAGAAGCTAAGGTATTATTTCCCGTCCAATAAAGTACAAGCTATTTCAAAGATAAATCCTTTAGGGTACTTGTTTTAAGCACCAACTTTAACTGGAAAGATGTCTCGATGGTTGGTACTTTTAATTGAGTTTGATATTATGTACATCACTACCAAGGTTATCAAAGAAAGAGCAATATCAGAATTCCTGGCATAAAATGCAATCGAAGGAAATGAGCAGTGGAATTTAGAGTTTCCATATGAGAATTTAGCAATAATAAAACAACGTGAATGGAAGCTTTATTTTGATGGGGCTGTGAATAATAAAGGAGTAGGGCTGTGAGTGATTCTTATCACACTAGGAGGATAAAACATCCCAATAGCTAAGAAATTGGACTTTGAGATTATGAACAACATGGCCGATTATAAGGCATGCATCTATATACTAGAAGCAACACTAGCAGTTGTAGCTAAAGACCTATTGGTTTATAGAGATTCCAAGCTAGTCATTAGCCAGGCTAATGAGGAATGGGAAGTGAAAGAAGAGAGGTTGAAACCTTACGTCTATTATTTGAAGAAGCTGATTAGAAGTTTCACTAAGTGTCTCTTCCTGCATCTACTAAGAGATCAAAATCAAATGGCAAATGCCTTGGCAACACTATCTTTAATGTGGGATAAACTGATATGGATAATGCTGAAGACTTTGGTGATAATGAAAATGAAAGCTCCATGTTATGGTGAAGAATTAGTTATGAGTATTCAGATAGGGCCAGAAGAAAAGCCATGGTTTTAGACGTCCAGAAATTCATCGAGGAAAGGAAATATCCAGATAAAGTGACTTCCAAAGAAAGATATGCCCTTCGTGTTCTTGCATGACATTATACAAGTCATGATGGGGTATTATATAGAAGAATGCTAGATGGAATACGACTGAGATGTCTTAAGAAGGATGAAGCAGAACATGCGATAAGAGAGATTCATAGAGGGCTTTGTGGATCTCATATGAATGGGATGGTTGTGATGAAGAAAATAATTCGACAAGGGTACTATTGGATGAGTATAAAAAGAGACTGTATCCAGATAGTGAGACAGTGTCATCAATGCCAGATACATGGGAACCTCAACCATCTTCCCCTTATAGTGCTAAACAGGTTAACATATCCATGACCCTTTGCAGTATAAGGGATAGATATAATAGGGGAGATAAGACCTACTACCTCGAACGGTCATAAATATATAGTGGTGGCGATTGACTATTTCTCTAAATGGATAGAAGTAGAAACCTTTGGTACTTTAAAGGCTAGACAAATGGCAAGATTCATCAAGAGGAATCTCATTTGTAGGTACGGGAACCCACATCATATTGTGATAGACAATGGTGTTCAGTTTCAGGTAGAGACGGCTAAATTATTACAGAGATATAAGATCGAGCATCATAAATCATCACCTTATCAACCTCAGGCTAATGGTGCAATTGAAGAGGCTAATAAGAATATAAAGGGGATCCTCTCTAAGATGGTGAAAATGCATAAAGATTGGTTTGAATATCTTCCTTTTGCCTTATGGGGATATAAAACTACAACATGTAATGTTGCAGGACAAATGTCATTCTCATCGGTATACGGTTGTGAAGCAAAAACCTTTAACGGTTGTTATGGAAGCAAAAACCCCTAAGAGTGAATGGACACAAAAGAGATACTATAAGCACCCAATTTCGGGATGCAATTGTACACAATTACGACATAAGCCCCTATAATGAAATTTATTCAAAAATTGAACTTGGTTGTCGATTTTCTGGACTTTAGGGACTAAATTATAATGTTTTTTAGGATTTGATTACAAGGAAGTCAAATTTTCAGGGGTCTTTTGGTAATTAAAAGTTAAAAAAATTAGGATTGACATTACACAATGCTGATCAACATTCTATAATGCCGATCGACATTGCACAACGCCGATGCGTAAAAGTCTCATTTTTTCAAATTTTCTTGTAATTTTTTCATTTTTTATTGATTTCTTTCAGTGTTTTGATTGGTTAAAAATTTAATTTTATTATTATTATTATCTGATGAAAATTTTAATGCATTCAAAACATGTAAATAACTTTCAAAAATCAAAACTCTATTTGTTTATTTTGAAGAGATGAGACCGTTCTTGCAAATTTGGGAAGTCAGTATGCATAGGCTCTACTTTAAAAAGCAAAGAGTCTGCATGAGTAAGGGGGAGGGCTTAAGACTCACACACACAGACTGAAAAAAAAAGAAAGGGAAAAAAAACAAAAGAGAAAAAACCCTAAGTGGCAAGAGAAGACCAAAGAGAACAGCATTAAAAAAAACCTGACTACACAAAAAACCCTAAAATCCAGAGGCTACTCAGAATGCCTTATACACCATAAACTTTGATTTCTTTTATTCTTTCAAAGCTTTAGTTTTCTTGATATAGTTCATTTTAATGAGGGTGATTCGTTGTTCTTTTAGTTCCAGTCCAGAATCAACAATAATTCAATTTCAACGGTGAAAATCCTAGTTTGAGGGGCTAAAACAAGCATTTGCATAGCACTCCATTTTCTCTTTCCCTTCTCTCTTTTATTTCACAATCTTTTTTATTGATATTTTGTTATTTGATTCAGTTTTACTCATCTTTTTGTTTTTGTGTTTTTTTTTATTTTAATGTCCGATTGTGGATTGAGGAGGATACTGTCTGTATTCAAACGAACAGAAGATCCATAAAATGCCATGGAATAATCTGTACTGTTTTTCAGTAGATATTAGGATTTTAATTTTCATTTTGTATTTATGTATTCTATATAGTTATTTTAATTCATGGGTGTATAATTATTTAATTTTAATTTTTGTACGTAGTTTGTAATAGCCCCATTAGTGGGAATAGTGAAAGATTTAATTTTCTATTTTTAAAATCAATTAGTAATTAGGTTCAATTGGGTAAAAATCAATTAAAATCAATGGTGGTAGTAGCTTAATTTAGGGTTTGCATGTAATTGATTTAGAGTTTCTAGAAGATCATTAAAATGTTTGTTTGATCCTTTTTTATGTTTTATTTGTTTTGGGTTGTGTTTTTTTGGTTTTTATATCATTTTGGGCCCCAAGCCCACGCTTAGGTCCAACTCACTTTAAATAGGCTTAAAAAATGATTTAGGACTTTAAATAATCAATTTAGGCCCATTAGGTTAATTAGATTTCAGGCTCACTTAGTTAATTAAAACTTGTTTAGACTTAGCTCAACCCACTTAATTTCATTTCTTTTAAAATAAATAGACATAGGCCCACATTTCACTTAAAATAAAACCAAGTTAGACTTAAGCCCATCAATTTAATTTTCCTTTAAAATTGAATAGACTTAAGCCCATTTTTAGACGAAGTAAAATAAATAGATCTAAACTCACTAATTAATAAAAAATGTAGGCCCACCTTTAGTCCCTTTTTCACTTGTAAATAAAATGTAAATCTGGCTAACTTTTTAATAAGAATAACATAGTTTAGACTTAGGGACAACGCGATCTTGAGTGCATTTTTTATGTGTAATTTTATTGACTAGATGTCTAGGGTTAGATGGATGTCAAATAGGGTTTAAATAAAATTGCATGTAATTAGAGGATGAAATAATCATTTACAAAATTATTCTAAATGAACAGGAGACTAAGAGAAGTTAGTATTCCGTTTCTAGAATCTCCTAGTTGTGGTGCTAACTTTCTTTTAGAGAATCGAGTACCACCAATCAAATTGTCCCAGTTATTACCTTGGGTGGCGACTCCTCTTCTCCACGCTATGACTTTGTGACATAGTAGTGTGTTCCTTAATGCCCTGAGCCTAAACAGTGTTGTGGTTGCTAAAATCTTGGATGCGCGCTAAACCCCATCGTCTACAGATACGACCACCTCGTGTCTCTAGATAAGAAAAGGATGGAGGCTTTGTTTCACACTCAGATTTACTAGAGAAGAATAACGAGGGCCTTTAATAAGAAGGTTAAACCTGGAAAGATAAAGGCTGGAGATATGGTGCTAAAGCAATCAAGGACAATGGTGCTAAATCCAATAGGAAAATTCAAACTAAATTGGGAAGGGTCATATTAGTTAAGATAGTCATACCTAAGGGAGCTGTAAAGATATCGAATTTAGAAGGCAATGAGTTCACTGAGCTAATCAACTTGGATCACCTCAAGAAATACTACCTTTAAAAACCTTTAAAGAACTCTAAAAAAAAAGAAGTCTGGTGGCTAGAAAACCTGAAAAGGCTAGTTAGGCAAAAATTAGGATATTCCCACTGTTTAGAAAACCTGCAAAGGGCTGACAGAAAAAACTTAGGAAATAATGTAAAAGAGGTGATCCGACTGATCAAAAAACTCGCAAAGAGTTGGTCAGGTAGAAATTAGGAAAATAAAAGTGAGAGAAAAATGTTCAGTTAGAAAATCCAAAAGGACTAACTGATAACAAGAGTTATGTCATGTGATGTAATAAATATACTCATTTTGGCCCTAATTAATGAATCAAATTGAAATTGAATTTTTGTTTGAATATTGCATATTCTATCTTTATTAGAAAGTATAAAGACTTAAAGGAAAAACAAAATATGAGAGTTTTAAAAAATAGACTTATGAGATCACTATTTTTGTTTTTATTTACTCTTTCGTGACTCATTTAACAATACTTGAGTCTTTTTATACTTAGCAAGTCCTGGTGATTCTATAGCTTGCATGGTAACCCAGGTCTTATAGTTATCATCAGTAGTCATATCAGCATCCAAATGCATGTTCCGCTCTAATGCTCTGCGAGGCCATAGGTTCTTCATTTTGTTGAAGAAATCTTATCTCAGAGGAAAGCCTTCAAAGTTAGATATAATAGTCATAATAAATTATAAACGACCATACTGATAGTAATGGCGTGAAGGGGAAAAGAAGGTCAAAAAATGCAACCTAGGAATAGGAACACAGTGGTTATACAAGTTAATGGTTACAAACTTTAACTTCCACTAAGGATAAATCCATGTAATCTCAGTGTCAACAATGCCTTTCATTTAATCAATCCATTGATCTATGGTACGTTTGTCCTTCATTTTCAATGGACGAGACTATAGATGATGAGGTTAATAAATCAAGACATTGGTCGAAGGATTAAGTATACTCAATTTCTCCTGTAGCCAAATCTTAAAAAAAAAAAGAAGAAGAAGAAGCTAAGTTGAAAACTTAAAAGGGCAGTTTAGGCAAAAAAAGGGCTATATACCTAAAGGAGAAATAAATTACCTAAGAATCAATTTTGAACCTTAAAATTATCTAACCCAATGATAGTTTCAGCAAGTAAGACAAGCACAAGGTTAGCTCCAACTTCCACTTATTTTAGGATATTGAAAATCCTTGTGTTAGCATCTCCATGAGAAGCCACTGGTAGAAATTAGGCATACAAGCAAAAAAAGATAGTCCTTATCTAGGCGGTATTGTTCTTGTCCCTAGTCCTATAAGAAGTAATCAGAGAAGAAAAATTGATAGTCTCAGGGTTATGTGTATACATATAGATGTCACTTAGGGGCATATCAAAGAATGCCACTAGTCTACCGGGAAATTGCATCTTAAGATCAGAAAGAGCAATCACAGCAGTTGAGTTTAAAAATAGCTAAGGATAGTAGCAAACTCCTTGATTAATGGACATAGCTCTTGTCCATTAAATCTAAATATATGGTCCTTGATGTCCCAAAAGGTAGCAGCAGCATGCAAGAACTTATGGTATATTTTTAGATGCTGAAATGATTTTAAAGATTTGACATGATAGGGCAACAGTCTATTCCAATCATCTCCATTAAGGCTCTTAAGAAACTTCTTTATCAAATTAAAAGTGGCTTGTGTCACGATGAAATCCAAAAAAAAGAAGGATAGGAGATAATCCTTTTGGCAGGCCCTTTATATAGGCATTAAAGATAATTTGGATGGGATTTTCGATGTGCAGATTAAACTCAAATGAAAAATTAGAATGGAAAAGGAGTGAAGACCTGAAGCAGAATCCCGATCAAGAATTCAAAATTCTGATCGAAATTCCAAAAATCCAATAAAAAATCTATAATCCCGATCGAATTTTCAAGATTTTTGACTAAAAAAAAGATTAATTAAATTCTAGGGTTTGATCCAAAACAGAAGTCCATAATTCATTCAGAAAAAATGGAATAGTTCATAGTGAAAAAAGAAGATAAAGTACAATCATGAAAGCATAAGTCCTAAAGATAAAAGATCAATCATCCTGAGCTCTAGTGTCTGGCTAAGGACTCCACCTCTAGCTGGATCGTCACTCTGATCTGGTGGCATAGAAGTTCCAACATCATGATCGTCGAAACCAAGACTAGCAAGTAGTTGGCGAAGCCTCTCATTCTCACTCTCCAAATCTTTAGCATAGCTCTATTGCATTAAGAATAATTAAAATCATGCATAACATACATACATTTGCATACTTGTTGTAAATACTAACCCTCCAACTATCTGTGATCTGTATTGTAAATAATCTCTAGGATGAGGTGAGTCCATATAGATACTCTACCTATGTCCAAGGGATCTATAAAATGACATATACTAATTCAACAATAAGTGTCAGTTTGTGCAGGATTGGAAATGCAAAATGCACTTACATGTGAAGCATCAGGAGGAGAAAAGCTAGGAATCTGAGCTGCATTAAAATACATGTGCTGCTCAACTGGAGTCTACATCACAAGAGCCCAATAGTACATAGACCTATTAAGCAGGGGAACATCACCCAGAATGGTATTCGAGGAAGTATCACCTCGAGCTACTCCACTATGCTGAGTATGTACATCCTCCTGCTCAGTCCTCTCAGTGTCACCTTTAGTCTCCTCCTCCATAGAAACATCAATAACTTCTTCAACCTGTATAGAAAATAAATGTCATCCACAGCGATGAAAGAGAATAAAGTAAGATGGTGATAGGGAGGAATGGTGATGGAAAGTATAACTTAGCTGGGTTTGTGGGAACTTGCTCTAGGAGATTCTCTTAAATATACTCCTGATAGTAGCGAGAATGCTTGAGCAGAGTCGAAGTGTCATATCCTTCAAGAGCTACTCTGAGCTCGAGACCAGTCATGCTGTAACTCTTTAACATGGAAGAGGGAATAAAAGAAGGAACACGCCTCCTATATGCTAATGATAAACACGCTTACCAAGATACCACATTTGGCAACCATAAATAGGAAGCAAAATCCTTATAGTTTTAAGCCTCATAGCAGTAGTCATAAAATTGTATCGCTGGATGTCTTCAACACTAACCAACCAATATAATCTAACCTAAAAATTTATTAAAATAAATTTTATTTAACTTTTATAATTGATTAAATACTAATAATTAAATTTTTCTTACCAGATCCCACTCTAAAGAGTTCAGCTGGTCCTAACAAGTTTGTAAGTCATACTTAACACTAGTAATACAAGAAGAACCCCATCTCTACATCAATGAAAGACTCCTATTAAAGCTAATGGCGTTAAAGCCTCAGATCATCTTAATGCCCTAGATTTGAAAAGAAAAGATAGTTAAAATGAAAAAGGGTAGTAAAAGAGAAAAATTAAAAGGGGGTAAGACACAAAGAAGACATACATGAAATATATGCCAGAAGCCACACATCGTCATAGCACCTTTACAAACAGTATCCAGTCTATAGTGGAGATAGGCAAGAGTTATAGATCCCCAATTGAAAGTAGTGACTCTAGCAAGATCTTGAAGGGGACCAAGAAGCGTAATGCTAACCTCGTGACCAGTCTCACAAAAGAGGGTAGTGCCTAACAATATCAATAAGAAGCATCTCACCTTCTAAAAGATCTGGCGAGGTATGGTGGTGGGTAATCTCTTAAAACCCTAAATAAGAGAAGAAAGAAGCACATTCTTTCGATTCTTCCATGTCGGAACAAACCCAAGCAAGTTATGAACATAGTGACTCCCGGCATCCTCTGGTAATGGATATCAAAAAGAACCAGGGTACCCCCAAAGTTAATCCCAGTGATAGCAAAGAAGCTCATAGGATAAATAGTCAGCTCACCCACTCGCGTGTGAAAGGTATGAGTGGTATCCATCCACCTCTCAATAAGAGCAAGTGCTATCTCTCCCGATAAATCATAAAAGAGTTCTCAAGCCAAGTGAAAGCAACCTAAGAATTTTAGTAGTTTCTAAATAAAATTTAGAAAATGATAGGATTACATGCCTTTACAAACTTTTATTTTTTTTCTATTTATATTTTTATCTTTGGGTTAAAAAAAAAAAGATCAGAAGACTAAATTTCCAATCGAAAATCCAAAATTTCGATTGAATTTCTAGATTCCCAATCTGAAATCCAGATTATTTATAGATATTTCTAGATTCTTGATAGAAAATCCAAAACTTTTGATCCAAAATTTAGATTTTTGACTAGAAATAAAAAAAATTGACTAAATTCTATTAGTCCTCTGACATGATAAAACTAATTTTGCAAAATTTTGCTTTTAAATTGACAATTTCATGTAATTTTATCTAATTTGTATAAGAGATATTCTATAATTTCATGCATGAATATGTTAATATATTAACAGGAAGATATTTTTTACAGAATCATAGACAAAAGAGAAATTTACCTCATCTCCAGCCTATGAGCATCTATGGAGGTGCAAGCAAGTTAAAGGAAGCACTTCTTCCCTTTCATTGAGCCCTAGATTATTTTGAGGGAAATGTAATTGAGATATGATTGGATCCAATTTTCTGGAGCTACTTCCACATAGTCTGCATTGTGGGTGAGTCATAAGATCTGACGAATCTCAAATTAGAGGTTAGATGAAAGAATAATTGAAGAAATAAGATTTGAATTTCAAGAGAAAGGAAAAGAAAAAAACAAGGAAAAGAAAAGGATAGGAAATTAAGAAATGGATAGGTAAAATGCAAAACTTATATTAAAGTGGAAAACGTTTACTTTAGTCCCTTAACTTTATTTGCATTCAAGTCCAAAGCTTTTCTTGCAATTTAGTCTTAAAGAGCAAAGCTATATAATTTAATAATTCCTTGAATTATTAAATTGTTAACATAAAAGAAGTCAACATCATATGACCGAGTGTGATGTGTCATTTCCATTTAGACTATATGACCGAGTATAGTCGATATTATATGACTGAGTACAATACGTCATTTCAATTCAAGCTAAACGATTGAGTATAGTTGATGTCGTATGGTTGAGTACAATGTAGGTCTTTTAATTTAGACTATATAACTGAGTATAGTTGACATTGTACGATCGAGTACAATGTACTTCTTTTAATCCAGACTATACGACTAAGTATAGTCAACATTGTACGACCGAGTACAATGTACCTAGTTCAATTCAAACTATACAACCAAGTATAGTCGACATTGTACGACTGAGTATAGTCAACATTGTAAGATCGAGTGCAATGTGTCATTTTAATTTAGGCTATACGATCGAGTATAGTTGATATTATATAACCGAGTACAGTGTAGCTCTTTTAGTTCAGACTAAATGACCAAGTGTAGTCGACGTTGTATTACCGAGTATAATGTGTCATTTTAATTTAGACTATACAACCGAGTATAGTTACAATGTATCCTTCCAATTCAAACTATACGACCGAGTATAGTTGACATTATACAACCGAGTGTGATGTATCCTTTTAAACTAATACCATATGTCCGAGTATAATGTTTCTTCAGATGTTTTGGTTTATGCCTAGTGTTGTATGGCAACATAAGCATTCATCGTGAACTAACAATTATTTGTTGACAAAAGCCTCAAGGAACACAAGTAAGTACCCAAACTTTGTTCTTAAGAAATTATGTGCTTATTTGCTTTATTATAATTTGTCAAGCAAATAGTGACAAAGGGGGGCAACTGTAAATACTCAATTTCGGGATAATAAAATATTGATGTGACAAAGGACTCTAATGATTAAAATGTTATAAGTAGATCTTCAACACTTGAAGTTTAAAACCTCAAAAGTCTGAATGCATTTTCAAAAAGAGTTTTAATGTTTTTTTAAGGACTTAATTGTAATACTTTTTAAAACCTAATTGAAAATTTTAAATTCTTTAAGGGGTCTTTTAGTAATTAAATATTTAAAAAAAGGATTAGAATTATGTAATTCTGATTAAAATTACACAATTCCGATCGGAATTATACCTTTTCTGTCTATTTTTCGTGTTTTTACAGAAAATAAAAAGTGTGTTTCCTGGATTTTGATTGGTTAAAAATTTTTTTAAATTCCTTTTTGGGAAATTTCTAAATTTTTAGGAAATAAAGTCTTTTTAAAACTCAAACTCTTTGGTATGTATAGGACCTAGGTTTTTTTAGCTTTTTCTTATAAAAAGAGAGCTTAAGCTCCTAGAAAACGACTCTCAGCTTTGAACCCTCAACTCTCTTTTTCTGCAATTTTTGACCTCCTTTGTTCTTGAAGCTCTTTAGACTTTTCTTTAGGCAGTACACAAAAAAAATTCTTTGTGATTTATTCATTTGGTAAGCAAGGAGGAGAAGATTTTTTAGAAGAAGAATAACAAGTTTTTAAAGGCCTACTAAAAAACAACAATAATCTTACTAATTTGAGGGGCAATTTATTCTACATCCATAAACATTATCTTCTTCCTACCTTCTTTCATTTTTCATTTTTCTATTATTTTGATTTTATTGAATCTCAATTTTATTTAATTTTTATTGTTATTTTATTCACTAATAATTGTTTTACCCTTTTGTGATGTGTTACTTAGAGTACGAAATCTATGGAGGTTCATGGAATGTCATGAATGGAACCTTATAACTAAATATAATTTCTAGGTTTTTTATTTAATTGTTTATTATTGTCTTATTTTTATTTATTTTTAGGATTGTATTAATTCTTCTTTTTTTTTTATTATTATTTTCAATAGATCATTGTAATAGCCCCAATAGTGGTAATAATGAAATCATGTGTGTGTGATTGTGTGTTTTATTTTAATTAATCGATTAGTAAACTTAGGGTTTTAATTGAGTAATTAATTAAAATTAATGGCTATAGAAATTATTAGGTTGTTTAATTAAAATTGAATTAGATTTAAGTGGCTAGAATTAGGGTTGCTTGTTAATTGTTTTATTTTATTTTTATTTAAAGTCACTTTAATTAAATTAGGGTTTTTAGAATAAGTTTAATTAATTGTATGATCTTTTATTTGATTGTTTTGATATATTTTTATTGTTTTTTTGGCTTGTTTGTTTATTTTTATGTATTTTGGGCCTTAGGCTTGCATTAGGCTTTTACTCAATTAAATAAATTTAGGTTTTTTTAGGTTTAATTAATTAAAATGCATTTTAAGCCCATAATGAGTTAGATTTAGGGTAGAGATAACTTATGCCCACTTATTTAATTTAGATATAGACTCACCTAATTTAATTAATTTAAATTTAGCCCATTTAATTTAAGTTTTTTTTTTATAATTTGTAAATTTAATATCACCTTATAAATAAAATATATAGAACTAGGCCCACTAATTTAAATACTTCATAATTTGTGGATTTAGGCCCATTTTAGAATTAAAATAAAAAGACTTAGGTTCACTTAATTAAAATTGAATAGGAATTAGGCCCATTAGTATTTAGACTCGCTTATAAATTAAAACATGCAGATTTAGCCTATTTAATTAAAATCAATGTAGATTATACTAACTTGTGGATTGTTGATTTAAATGAGTGCATTGTTTACATGTATTTTTCATGACTAGTTTGCCTGAAGTTGATTGTTTTAATAAGGGTTTATATAAAATTGTATGTAAATAGAGAGTAAGATTGTAATTCATAAAGTAATTCTAAAAGAACACAAGACTAAAAGAAGTTAGTATTCCATATCTAGAATTTTCTAGTTATGGTGCTGGCTTTCTTTTAGAGAATCAAGTACCACCTTTTTTCGATTTGTCCCAATTATTACCATGGGTGGTGACTCCTCATCTCCACGCCATGTCTTTATGATAATGGTTAGTGTGCTCTCTAGAATCCTGAGCATAAATAGTGTCATGATTGCTAAAATCTTGGGCGCACTCTGAACCCATCGTCTACACATATGTTTGATATTAATTCCATACAAACTAAATCATTTAATTTAGGCACAAATGACAACCTTAAAAATATATTGCTTGCTTATGATCTAACTCATGATGAGAGAGAAAACAATGAAAGAAACATTAATAAAAAGATAGAAAGTATTTGCTTGAGGCTATGAAGACATGCCTGGGATTGACAAGGAAATCTCCAAACATAGAATCCCCATATATCCTCACATATCATCGATTAAGCAGAAGAAAAGGAGACTGAGGCTAGAATAGGCACTTATAGTCAAAGAGGAAGTTGAAAATCAACTGAAGGAAAAGTTCTTAAAGGTGGTAGAGGACACACAATGGTTAGAAAATATAGTTCCAGTCCCTAAAAAGGATGGAAGGGTCATAATGTGTATGGAATACAAAGATCTGGATAAGGCTTACCCGAAGGATGATTTCCCACTGCCACATATCAACACATTGGTTAATAGCATAACTTTCAGTGTAATGTACTCTTTCATGGGCAGGTTATCGAGGAATAACCAAATCATGATAGCAGTAATAAATAAGCTGAAGGCAACATTCATCACTGTGTGGGGTATCTACTGCTATCGGGTAATGCCATTTTGATTAAAAAATGTAGGAGCTACTTATCAGAGGATGGTGACTGCTCTGTTGGATGATATGATCCATAAAGAGATAAAAGTGTACGTAGACGATATGATGGTGAAGTCTGCAATCAGAGAAGGGCACTTCGAGGCTTTAGACAAGTTCCCAGTAAGGGTAAAAAAGTATAACCTCAGACTGAATATGAAGAAGTGCATTTTTAGGGTAATGTATGGTAAGCTGCTGGGACATATTGTTAGTCAGAAGGGAATGGAAGTAGACCTAGATAAGGTTAAAGTGATTAGAGAAATGCCTATGCCAAAGAATGAAAAATAAGTCAAAGGGTTCATCGGGCATTTACAGTATATTAGCAGGTTTATAGCTAAGTTGACTACTGTTTGAAAGCCAATCTTCAAACTTTTATTGAAAAATCAGCCTGTGATATGGGATTACGAATATCAATAAGCTTTTGAAGCCACTAAGACTTATTTAATGAATTTTCTAGTTCTAAAACCATTAAAGTCGGGTAAGCCTTTAGTCTTATATTTGGTAATTG
Organism: Mallotus nudiflorus; assembly: GCA_947683625.1. Taxonomy (NCBI): domain Eukaryota; kingdom Viridiplantae; phylum Streptophyta; class Magnoliopsida; order Malpighiales; family Euphorbiaceae; genus Mallotus; species Mallotus nudiflorus. Next base: position 5,915,705 of record CANTUR010000075.1, on the reverse strand, counting down.
AAAAGGATGCAACAGGGGCAATGCTAGCCTAAGAAATTGAAGAGAGGGTTGAAAATGCGGTGTATTACTTGAGCAAAAAGCTCCTCCTATTTGAAGCCAACTACAACCTTGTAGAGAAAATGAAAAAGCTCTGGTATTACTTTTAATCCTATAAAGTATAGGCAGTTTCTATACATGATCCCCTCAGGTACCTTTAATAAACCCCTTTGTTCACAGGAAAGCTAGCTAGATGGTTAGTGCTGCTCATTGAATTTGGCATTGATTATATGGCAAAGAAAGTAGTAAAAGGAAGGGTGGTATAGACTTTTTGGCTCAGAATCTAGTAGTTGATGAGTAAGAATAGGAATTGGAATTTCCTAATGAACACTTGGGGGCCATAGAGGTACAAGGATGGAAAATGTACTTCAACGAGGTCGTCAATAAGAAAGGAGTGGGTATTGGTATAATCCTGATCATGCTAGAAGGGGAAATGATCCTGATAGCCAAACGACTTGAATTTGAAGTAATAAACAATCAATTAGAGTACAAGGCTTACATCTTTGGTTTAGAAGCATTACGTAGTGTGGGGGCAGAGGATGTTGCTATGTACAAAGATTCAATGCTAGTAGTAAAATAGGCATTTAATAAGTGCGAAGTAAAGGAAGATATGCCGCATCCATATAGGGATTATTTGGCTGCTATTTTGTTGCCCTTTACTCAGTGCGAATTTATTCATCTACCGAGAGAAGAGAACCACATAGCTGATGCTTTAGCTACTTTGGCTTCTATGTGGGAAAGCGAAAAAAAATAGAAGTTAGGCCTTTAATATTAGTAAAGTCTCGAACCCTTTGCTATGAAAAAATAAAAGTAATGCCGGTGTATATCACTGAGAAGCCTTGGTTTTATGATTTGCAGTGATACTTGGAGATGGGACAGTTCCCTAAGGATGCTGACAAAAAAGAAAGAATGTCTTTTCGAATACTATCCCGATAGTTCATTAGCCATAACGGAATGTTGTACAAAAGAATGCCTACAGGTGTCGACTTGCGATGTGTCGATAAAGAGGAAGCTTAGAAACTTATGGAAGCAATTTATAAAGGGGTATATGGGCCATATATGAATGGGACCATCCTTACAAAGAAGATAGTTTGCCAACATTATTTCTGGATTACCATGGAAATAGACTGTGTCAAGTTTGTAAAGAAATGCCATAACTACTAAGCTTATGGGGATATGAGCCATTTGCCATCTATGGAGCTCCTAGGAATGACTTTTCATTAACCATTTGCAGCTTGGGGAATCGATATCATATTTGAGATAAGGTTGAGGGCATCGAATGATCATCGATACATTATCGTGGCGGTTGACTATTTCTCCAAATGGGTTGAGGCTGAGTCCTATACTATGGTCGGCTCGAAGCAAATGTTAAAGTTTATTGAGAAGAATATAATTTATAGATATGGGTTGTCGCATCACTTTATTACTGATACTGGTGTCCAATTTCAAGCAGAGATGGCTGCATTATTAATAAACTATAAGATCAAACACCACATATCATCTCTATATAGATCGTATGCAAAAGGGCCATGGAAGCTACAAATAAGAATATAAAGAAGATTTTGGCTAAGATAATGGAGAATTATCAGGATTGGGTGGATTACTTATAGTTTACATTATGGGGATACTAAACTACTACTAGAACTTCAATAGGGACCACTCCATTTCCCTTGGTGTATGGGTGTGAAGCTGTATTGTCAATAGAGGTCAAGGTTTAGTCACTAAGGGTTCTCTTAGAATCCAAGATCCCTGAATAACAATAGGTGAAAAGTTGATTGGCATAGCTAACATTATTGGATAAGAAAAGGATGGGGGCTTTTTATCATTCTCAGCTATATCAAAAGAGGATAGCCCGAGCTTATAATAAGAAAATTAAGCTAGGAAAAATCAAAGAGGGAGACTTAGTAATGAAGCTTACAAAGCCAATTATGACTGATCCATTAGGGAAATTCAAGCAGAATTAGGAAGGTCTGTATGTGGTGAAAAATTTATTCTCCAAGGGTGTAAATCTCCTATCTGACATTGAAAGGAATGAATTCTAAGAGCCCATCAACTTAGACAAGCTCAAGAAGTACTTTATATAAGAGTCTCGCTAGGGAGAAAACCTAAAAAAGAGGCTATCTGAGCAAAAGTTAGAGACAAAAATAAAAAATAAAAAAATTCTTATTGGATTGAAAACCTCGAAAGAGGTGATCCAGAAAAAAGTTAAGGACATGCAAAAGGAGAAAGAGAGATGAAAATGGTTAGTTGGAAAACTTGCAAGGGTAAGCCAACTAACGACATAAGTTATGTCAGAAACAAAATGTATATTCATATTGTGCTTAAGTTAAATGAAATAAATTGCTTTGAATTTTGTTAAACATTGCATTAAGTGTCTATTACAAATTATTTAATTAAAAAGGAAAACTCTATTTAACAAAAGAGAAATAATAATTTAATTCATGGACTAATTTTGTTTTCTCCTCTTTTATTGAGTATCCCATGCACTCGATGCTTGTAATTCTTTTATTCTTTTATTTCTAATAAACTCATCTCTGTCTGCTTGTTATAATTAAATCCATGTATTGTAATGATCATCAGTGGGCGGACCCCTATTGTAGCCTATGTTCCTCTGAATGATTCTATGAGGCCAAGTAGCCACTAGGTTGTTCAGGAAGTTCTGGGTGAGCGGTCTTATCTCAAACTCATATACTAACTCCATTATTAGTTGCTTTTGTCCATATTGGTAGTAAAGATGGGTAAGATTGTAGAAGGTGGCAAAATGAAGGCTAGCAAAAGGAATGCAGTAAGTGTAAGACCGAACGGTCACATGTTGCAACCTCCACCATAGGCATATCCACTAGATCAGAATGTTAGCAAATGTGGATAGCTAGCTTTAAATGTTCTCTGGTATGGGATATAGTTTTATGGTTCAGTAATGCTTGGCTCTATACAGTGCTATGTCTCGAGAGGTTTAATTAGTCTCAGATTTTCATGGAACCACATCTATAAGAGTGAAGGGTAAGTAAAAATGCTAGCAAATTAAAAATAAGAAGCTTACCTCTAACAAGAACGTACTTTCAAAAAATCACTTGGTCTTCACGAAGTTTTCCAGTCCAATTATAGTTTCTACTAGAATAAGGGAGAATGGATTGAGTCTTGCTTCCATCTATTCCAAAATATGTAGGAGTCTTGAATCATAGTTTCCAGATGGCCAAATAAGTAGGAATTAGGCGTACAAGCAAAGGGCCATCATCTGGGGCCAGTAGACTTCTCCCCTATCCTTGTTTGAGACAGCTTTAAAGAAGGGTTTTAATGCAACCTTTAAGCCAAGAATGTAGTGCGATGAAGACTAGGGTGGAAGATTGAATAACCATACCATTTGATATTGAACAATATGTGAGTATGGAATTCCAAGCATAAGGATCACGAGTTGGCATGAAGAATCCACTTGACAACCTAAGAGGGCTTCAAACTCCTCTAGTAAGGGACATAACTCAACCATATTGAATTAAAAAAGGTGTTTTTAAGGACCTTAAAATTGAGCTGTTGCATGAAGAAATGTGAAGTTGATTTTTTTAGCACGTAGTGTGTAGACGGCGGGGTTTAGTGCGCGTCCAAGATTTTAGCAACCACGACACTGTTTAGGCTCAGGGCCTTAGAAAACACACTAACCACTGTCACAAAGACATGGCGTGGAGATGAGGAGTCGTCACCTAGGGTAATAACTGGGACAAATAAAAAAGGTGGTACTCGATTCTCTAAATGAAAGCTAGCACCACAACCAGGAGATTCTGGATACGGAATACTAACTTCTCTTAGTCTCGTGTTCATTTAGAATAATTTTATAAATGATTATTTCATCCTATAATTACATGCAATTTTATTAAACCCTAATTAACATCCATTTAACCCAAAAGGCAATAGGTCAATAAAATTACAAGTAAAAATGCATAAAAAAGGCAATGTCCCTATGTCTAAACTATGTTATTTCTATTTTATAAGTTAGCTAAATCTACATATTTTATTTACAAGTGAAATGGACTTTAAAGGTGGGCTTACATTTTTATTAATTAGTAAACCTAAATCTATTTATTTTAATTTGTTTAAGAAATGAGCTTAAGTCTATTTAATTTTAAAGGAAAATTAAATTAGTGGGCCTAAGTCTAAATTAGTTTTATTTTAACATGTGGGTCTAGGTCTATTTATTTTAAAAGAAATGAAATTAAGTGGGTTGAGTTAAGTCTAAACAAGTTTTAATTAACTAAGTGGGCCTAAAATCTAATTAACCTAATGGGCCTAAATTGATTTTAATTATTTAAAGTCCTAAACCATTTTTAAACCTATTTATTTAAGTGGATTAGACCTAAACGTGGGCTTGGAGCCCAAAAACATAAAAAAACATAACAAAATCAAATCAAAACACATTCACATATGATTTCTAAAAAGACCTAAATTAATTACATACAAACCCTAATTAACTAAAGCCACCATTAATTTTTAATTAATTTTTACCCGATTAAACCTAATTACTAATTAATTTTAAAGTGCAGAAATTTAAATCTTTCACTATTCCTACTACTAGGGCTATTACAAACTACGTACAAAATTAAAATTAAACAATTATACACCCATGAATTAAAAATAAACTACACATAACACATAAATGCAAAATAAAGATTAAAATCCTAGGAACTATTAAAAAAAAGTACAGGATCATCCATGGCATTCCATGGATCTTCTGTTCAATTCTTGGATATTAGACTGTTTCCTCCTCAATCCATAATCGAGCATCAAACAAAAACACATAAAAAATTAGATTAGTAATGAAATAAGAAAACAATAACGAAATAAAATAAAAAAAATTACAAGAAGAGAAGAGAAGAAAGAAAAAAGAATAATGTGCATATGCTTTGAGATGGCCCCTCAGACTAGGATTTTCACTGTTGAAATTGAATTGTTGCTGATTCTGGACTGGAAAGGGCGTTCTCAATGGCGTCTAGATTTTTAGGATTTTTTTACACAGTCAATTTTTTAGTGTGTGTTTGTCTCTCTCGATCTCTCTGCGTGTCAAAAGAAAAAAAAATCCCCCCTCTCACATGTAGACTCTTTTTTTTAAAAGCAGAGTCTGAGCGTACAGACTTTTCCAGTTTGCAGGAACGCTCATCTCTTAAAAAATAACCTGATAAGAATTTTAATTTTTGAAAACTATTTACGCGTTTAAAACCTTATCAGATAATAATAAAGATAAAAAATGAATTTTCAACCAATTAAAACGTTGAAAAAATCGATAAAAATACGCGAAAAAAAAAAAGACTTTTATGCATCAGCATTGTGCAGTGCCAATCGGCATTATACCAATGCCGATCCTAATTTTTTTTACTTTTAATTACCGAAAGACCCCTGAAAAATTGACTTATTTGTAATCAAATCCTAAAAAAATATTGCAATTTAGTCCTTAAAGTCTTGAAAATCGACAACCAAGTTCAACTTTTGAATAAATTTCATCATAGGGGCTTACGTCGCAATTTTGCACAATTTCATCCCGAAATTGGGTGCTTACATAGTGATTTAAAGACAAATAAGTGAAACGGCTCCAATTTGGCCCATGATGTGTTGTCTAAGCTCTTCAACATTAGTTGTAGCAGTTTAAGGCTTTTTTTTTGTCATCTTTTAAGCTGTTAAGGGGTGTCCAGTAAGAGAGAATAGAGGTTTAGGGTGGAAATGCTTGAAATTGGGATCAGAGGTGAAGGATTGGGAGCTTAAAAAAGGGAAGAAATTGACTTGGCGATGAGGTAATTGCCTCATCAAAGAAGTGCTGCCTCAGTATGCAGAGGTGATTGCCTCTTCAGCAAAAGGTCATGAGGCGATTGCCTCTTCAGTAGAAAGTCATCACCTCTTTGATGACAATCAATAAGCTTCTGAGGGATCATGATAGTCTCAACCTTGCAAATTGAAATACAATAGTAAAAGAAAGGGGGAACATCTCTACAATTATTGATGCTAAAATTATATGTAAAAATAAAAATTCATTGAAATAAAAATTAAATTTTGCAAGCATCCGATTAACAAAAAATAAAATGTGCAAATATCAGAAGTAAATAGATACATAATAACAACAGTAAAAAAAGGGGAATAATTTATAGATCCTACTCTATTAAGAATCTGACTTAGTGTCGTCAGGGTCATCCCCTCCTCCGGTGCCGCTATTGCCACCGTCCTCATCGTCGTCATCATCCTCGTTGATTTGGAGAACTTCAATCTATCGCTTGAGGGTGGCAATCCTCACTTGACTAGCCTTATCATGATCGTGGTCAAATAGATTACAGGTTAGTAGATCATATAAGCATGTATACATATAGGTGTAGGAAAGATTATTATCCTCCACTGCTGGGTAATGTCTAGCATATAATCCCTCTGAGCCTCAATCATTCAATACATGTATAGGCTTTGCTCCAAAGGAATCTGTGTTATTAAGAAAATGTTAAAACTAACAAATGTATTGAGAATGATTCAGGAGATAAGTTAAGAGCAAACTCACATGAGTGGCATCCCAAGGAGTACATGTAGGTGTGAGCTTCTCATCTAAGGTCAGGAACTAATAGGACAACTCCCCAGGAGGACCAACAACAAGCCAAAGAATTAGGGTTATGAATGAAACTACTAGCGACAAATTGGGAGTTAGAGGTGGTAGGGGGTCTTATCTCCTCAGCTGTAGTCGAAGTCCCCTCCCTACTTGAATCCAGATGGCATCTCAAAGGCTCCCTCTCTTGCACTTGAGGTCTAGCCTGGGGTGCAGGTCTATCACTATAGCCTCAAAATAAGAGAAAATTGTGTCAGAATATGATAATTTTGGACAAACTCCATGTACCAGTTCTTGATATGAACGATGTGGTCCACGGTTAGCTCTCCAATGATAGCTTAATCCAACTTATGAGTTCACAACATACTCCTTGGAAGGGATTTAAGCACACATTTCATGCCAACTCCATAATTCCAGTTCAAAATTTGCTCACCAAGGTACCAGACTTGATACCTTGGCCCATAAAGAAGGACCCTCCTCTAAGCTAATGGTCTGGAACGAGTCATATCCACATTCCTTTTGCCCTCAAGACCCCACAAATCATTTTGAATCTACAATGGAAGTATCAATAGGTAAGTAGGTATAATTTTTAAAATTACTAACATGTAATATAAGCATTGTAGGTACCACATCCTGTGTTAGAGAGTTCAGATACTGTTGGTGAATGTGCACTCTAGCGAGATGTCTCTCTAAAACATGGCTATTGCCCTACCTGTTGATGGCGGGGAAATTGTCCCCTACTTGCAGTACACCGATGAGCAGCTCCAACTCTAGGGCCCAAACCTATTAAAAAAGGGGGATAGCAGATGTTAATGAGCAGATATTGAAATAACTTAAGAAGAGATGGAGGGAAAACTTACCAATACAGTGTGCCAAAAGCCATATAATCTCTTGGCCCTACGGACCACTTTATCCATACTATAATATAAGTAGGCCAAGGCATAATTGCCCTAATCAAATGAAGACACCTGATCCAAGTCCTAGAGAGGCAACAGGAACATTAGATCTATCGAGCTGGCAGTGCAGTAAAAAAGGTAGTGCCAAGAAGATAAATAAGGAAAGCTCGTACCACCTGGTCTATCTTACGGGGAGTGACCATTACTGTAGCTCTATCCCGAATATAAAAGCTCTGAATTGAGTCAAACTTGAGGGTATGGGTCCCTTTATTGTCTGGGACCATACCTAGAAGGCGCTCGATATAGGTAACTTTGTCTAGGGTCATCTGGTAAAGACCTGCATCAAAGGGAACAAGATCTCCATCACATACGATCCCCATAATAACAGCGAAAGATATAGGATCCAGAGTGAGCTCCTCGAACAGAAGGTGTGTGTTATGTCAAACCACCTTTCCATCAGCATGTGGAGTAGCTGATAGTTTGTTTAACCATGCTCCAAAGGAAGTGACAATATGAAATCCTTGAATTTGGTGTCCTGAATTTTATCCTTCTAGTCATCGGTTAAGTTATTATAGAAAACTAGGGCCTTGTGGAAGTTTCCAGTGCCCTTGAATGTTTGTGCATTATGCTATAAAAGAAAAGGAATGAGAATCAGGGAAGTTGAATAAACATCATTCAATTTTGTTATTTTTAAAGTGAAAATGGCCAAATAATTGAAAATGGTCTAGTTCGACCTATCACAGAAGTGTAGAGCCTCATAAACGATTGCTTTATTATAAATGTGATCGCCCCTATGCATGAGGCAATACTCTGCACACTGTCATAAAGGTAACAGTGCCTTTTTATAAGACAATCGCCCCATGAAGAGGTGATCACCCCAATAAAGAGGCAATCACCTCTATGCAACAAAGGACAATGAATAAATTTTATTTTTTCACCCAAAATCATAAATGCATGATTAATCAAATTCATTTTTTAATCATAAATAATAAATGGATCCAAATACAGTCTAACTCGATGTAATTTATAAGAAAATAAAAAAGATTCAGAAACTAACCTCTCTAAATGCCGAAGAACAAATATGGCTCCTTAAATATACTAAAAGGGAAATGAAATCTCCCTTTAACAATTCAAGGTTGCATTAGGCATTCATAAAAGGGGAAATCTGGTCCCATTCAAGCACGAGTGGTGTCCTCTTATTATTTATTTTTTAAAGAGCAGGTGCATGGGAAGGAAGAAGGAAAAGAAAAAAGAGAAGAGAAGGAAGAGAGGAAAAGAAAAAGAAAAAAGTGTGTTTTTATAGTGGGAAGGGCGATTTAAGTTAGGTCTTTTAAAAAAATGGTGATAATGATGGAAAGAATTTCCTTGGGTATGTCTAGAGAATCGAGGTTATTGAATGAAAGTACTCTAGTTAATTTATTTTTAAATTGAGCAATTTATTAGGCTAGGAAAACCCAAGGGTTGTAAAGGCTGCTCGGATTGTATCCCCAAAGCTCTTAGTTGAGAAGGGTTATTTAGGTTGTATCCTCGAAGCTCATAGTTGAGAAGGACTATTCAGGTTTTTTCCTCGAAGCTCGCATTCAAGAGGGTATGTTCGGGTTGTATTCATAAAGTTCGTAGTTAAGAAGGGCTGTTTAGGTTGTATCCCAGAAGTTCATAGTCGAGGAAGGGATGTTCGGGTTATATCCCTAAAGCTCGTAGTTGAGAAAGGTTGTTTAGGTTGTATCCTTGAAGCTTGTGATCAAGAAAGGACTATTCGGGTTATATCCCCGAAGTTCATATTTCAGTTGAGTGATGATCAGGCTAGGAAAACCTGAGAGTTTATGTTTCAATTGAGTGATGATCGAGCTAAGAAAACTTAAAAGTTTGTGTTTCAGTTGAGTGATGATTGGGCCAACAAAACTCAAGAGTCTTTATTTTAGTTAAGTGACAATCAAGCTAGGAAAACCTGAGAGTCTGTGTTTTAGTTGAATGGTAATTAGGCTAGGAAAACTTGAGAGTCTATGTTTTAGTCAAGTGATAATTGAGCCAGGAAGCCCGAGAGTCTATGTTTCAGTTGAGTGTTGTATTAGGATAGGAAAACCCGAGGATTATCATTTTCAAATGAGTTACTAAATATTAATAGGTGGCTGATCGGGCTAGGAAAAATCGAGGATCACGGTCACATTTCGAGCTTGAAGAATTCATCTCTTAAGTGAAACTCAGGAGTTAGGAATATTATTTATCATTTTTTTTATTTTGTTTTGCATGTAATTTCTCATAAAATTATTATTGCATACATTTAGTTTGTTGAAAAATTAGGGGGGAAAATTGTAGACACTCAGTTCGATCGGCCCTTGATCGGGGGTAAATTATGGATGCTCGTTTTAGTCGACCCGTAATTGAGCCCGATGGTAAGAAATATAAAAACTTAAATGTAAGAAAGAAACCCTAAATATTCTAAAAAATGAGCCTGAAGGCTAAAAACCCATAAATAAGCCAAAAACCCTTCAAAACTAGTCGAAACTATCTAGGCCCATCAGGCCTAGTGCATGGCTGACCAGAGAGGTGAACACCTCTGTGAATAGGCGATCACCTTTATGGCAGTAGCAAAAGAGGCAATTGCCTCATCATAGAGGTGCCGCCTCTATAATAGCTACTTGCCTCTACATTAAATGTAGAGGTGGTTATAGCGGTCAACTTAGTGGGCCCACCTCCTCTATAACCCAGCCTCTAGTTTGAAAAAGAAATCCTTAGGAGAAGAAAGAGGCTAGAAAATGCAATGATGGAGGATATTAGTAGGAGGTATAGGCTAGGGGTATGAATAAAAGGAGGAAAAAAGAGAGAGAAAAGGACTTTTGGCATTTTTATGAAAAACACTTAGCAAAAAAAAAAAAAGAGTTTCAAAGAAAAGAGGAGCTCTGGGGAAAAGGGAGCAAGAACGTTTTGAGAGGAGAAAAGTCTAGAGGTTTATTTGCTTGAGAAAAAAAAGAGAAGAAGCTTGCATTCAAGGAGAATATCAACATCTCCATTCATTTTTAAGGGCCAACTTTTTAAAAGCTCATTCTTCAGTAATTATCTCAAATCTTTTCAAGCTTAACTTATAGATTTGCATGATCCCCTTACTTGATTGCATAATCCCTAGTTTATTTGTTTACTAATTCATGTATTCATTTCCTTATGTATTATTTGTAATGTGTCTTGCTGTTACCATGATTCCTTGAGTTTTAGGTGAAGTTATGCATTTAGCTTGCTTTTAATAGTAGATCTTTACTTGAAATGAAAGATTTGCCAGTTTGAGAGTTGTCTGAGACTGTTCATAAGGCAATTGCCTCTTAGAAAGGTGATTGCCACTTCGATAGACCTATATGAGTTCATTATTCGGCCTAGTCTTTACAAACTATGTTGCCTCATTGCCATGAGGCAATTGCTTCTTCATAAAGGCGATCGCCACTCTGATAGGGTCTTATATGATATTGTCTCATTTTTTATGTATTGTGTAGAGTTCCCACGCATGCATAAGCCTTAACTACTCAAGTCTGTTTTGTATGATCCCCACAACATTGTCCAAATTAAAGTTTAACATTTACCTTTTTTGGCTTTATATCCTTGTATATTTAATAATTTCTTAAGTTAATTTTTGTGGACTTTTATGTAAAATCTTTATAAATAAAATTTTGTCTATTGTAGGGATTCATTGATAACTTTCAATCATCAATTATTTATCCCATTAATTAGTTATTGAGAGGTGTTACTTAAATCAAACAGTTTATTTTTAGTTTATTTTCTGTTTATTATACTTTTTATTTTTGCATAAGCATTATAATCCTTAATCCCTTCCCTACTTGATTTGGAATATATGGTTGTAAATTATAATATTTGTTTTATTTATGGTGAATGTTGGGACCAGTCGCATGAATTTAATTAATGTGCAAATCCGGGCTTAATTATAAAATGCAACAATCGTTTGAAGGAATTTGTAGTCCATGTGATAACAAAGAAATTATTGAATAATTAAGGGTAATAAATTACAAAACGTTAACAGAGGCCAACTGTAAAGTTGGGTGGGCATTCGAATGCCCATACCCAATTTCCAAACCTGATCTTTAATGACAACTTTTAGGAAACTCCATGGGATCTAGTTACTGTACAGTATATCTCAGTTTTCATTCGGATGGTGACTCTATCTCTGAGTAGGCTTCATGACCTATTTCGTATTTTTTAGTAAACCTTGAGTCCACACGATACCGTGGTCAATAAATATTTGGACGCACACTAAATTCTGCTACATATATATATATATATATATATATATATATATATATATAATTGATATTTTTAAAAAAATTTTAATTCGACACATATTTTTGACATAAAAAAGAGTATGGAGAAAAACAGTATGAAAATTCAAAAAATTATAAAGAAACACTAATCATAAACAGAATTAGTAAAATATATATATTTTTATTTTTTTGTTGCTTGAATTATTAAAAAAAATTATTAGTCATAGGAAAATAATTTCCTATTCTATGAACAAAAAGTTATTTTCTAACACTTAAAAAAATATTTTTCTATTATTTTCTTATTCTAAAATATATCTTACATTTGTTCCTTAAGATGAAGCAGGATTTAAGAGATATTGCTTATTTTCTATTGCACTTTTGAGTTTTAATGGACAACTTAAAAAATTTTCAATATATTGTGGAGAAGTATTGGTAAAATAAAATTAACTATTTTATAGATTTAGTATTAATACATGAGATTCATTATAAATAAAATAATTTGTAACGATATAGATTCTATCCATTATAAAATAGATAATTTGATAAATAAAAAATGTTATTGTCACAAAAAAAAATGATACTTTTCAATTATTTTTTTATATTTTTACCAAATATTAGATAATATTGTATTTGAAAATACAAGTAGATAATATTATTATATTATTTTTTTTACAATTATTTTTTTATATTATTTTTTTGGGAACGTATTGGAAGAAATCTATTTTTTTTGGAATCAATTATACAATTAGAAAAGATTTAAACATCACATTAAATCTATTATTTGATTCAATTAGCAAGAATGTGCATATAATTATTAACCTATTATAATATGATAAATGAATTGAGATGCATCTATTATTAGAGTAAAATTATAAATATTATTTATAATGCAAAAAAAAAATAAAAAACTAATAGCCGGTTTAATAAAAATTAATATAGCATGCGTACCAATGATTTTTTTTTTTTTTTTTGAAAATAATGAAATTTTGATAGTAGTATTTGAAAGTAAAATTTCAATTATATTCTTTATCCCTATTCAGAATAAGCATATAAACCTGAACGAGTGGAAGAATAAGAAGAAGCAAACAAGAATCCATATAGAAAGGGAATGGTCACGTGCAAAATGAGATGAGATGTTGACCAGTAAAGGATCTAACGGTCCTTATTTCGCCGAATCACTATAACCCATCTCTTCACCATCAAAGTCCACCTGACGGCCACAGCAATTTTTCTATCCAGAATCAGATCTCTCCCCAATTTCTCCTAAATTTCCTTTCACAAAGGTCATTCCTCAAACCCTAATTCTTTCGATCTCCTTAAATTTTATTATTATTATTATTATTTTAATATTCACTTTTTTGATTAATTGATTATTATTGTTATTATTATTATTAGCGTTTTTGGTTTGTGATGTTACTGTGTTATTGTTCATCCATTGATCCCTTCTCTGAGCTCTAAAATGTGTTAATTTTGATGCGTTATGATGCAATTTCTGCGATGTAGGATGCAAGATTTGTGAATTACTGTATTTCTTTGTTGTTGATCAATTTTTATTCAAAAATCTGATCAGAATTTGTTGTTTGAATGACATAAAATGTTGATTGGGTTTTAATCTGATCTGAAAGTTTTTTCTTTTGTATTGTCTCGGTAGGTTCGGTTAAAATGGCAGAAAAATCAGGATTGAGGAAGCCTACATTCACCAAGGTTGAGCAGCTTCGCCCGGGGACTAGTGGGCATACTCTTACTGTGAAGGTTGTTAATACAAAGATGGTGTTGCAGAAGGGCCGTGCTGATGGCCATCAAGTACGCCAAATGCGGCTTGCTGAATGTTTGGTTGGAGATGAAACTGGAATGATTATTTTTACTGCTAGGAATGATCAAGGTTTTTTTTTTTCTCTGTATATTTGTTGAAGTTTATGCACCATTGGGAATTCCTATTCATAGTTATTATGTTGCCACTCCATTTTTTAATATGCATTTGTTTGATATGCCTTGTGAGTGTTTTTTAGGTTATTTTGATGGCCATGTAAGCGCAGGCCAGAGCAACTTTTTCGTCAATGGCCAATTCATATTCATACGCCTTACTCTTAATTTCTTTTTCTAATTGAGCATATTTCTTATCTCATTTTAGGTGGACAACAAAATGCATAAAGTATTATGTTAGTTTTATTACTAATTGGGTGTTTGGTTAAGCTGTTGATTTATGCTGAAATTTTTTGATAGCTGATCTCACTTATTGTAGTTCAAAAAACTGAATTGCTCCTATTATTGAATTCAATAATAATATTATCCGGTGTTCACGTTTTTTTCTTCCATGATTGAACTATCTATAGTTAGTTAAAAACAATATATGAATTTTAAAACATTTAACCTTCTATTTTCTTCGTTCCTGATGATGCCTTGTGTTAAATAATGGATTGGAAATGAGACAAAAGGCAGAAGTTCAATATGTCAAACAAATTAAAAGTTGTTTTGAATAATAAAATAGTTCTGAGCATACAATTTACTGTTTGCAGGAGTAGAATCTATTTTTTGATTTTCTTGTCTATCAAAAGGGAAATTAACAATTAAAAATTTATTTGTGTTTTAGTTTAAACATGATTGATAATGTTGGTTTTTGCATCTTGAAAATTGAATTTCATCTAACATTTTGTAGCACTTTTGAAATTTTCTTTTTTCATATGGCATTGTTTGATGTTTTTATTTATTTATTTATTTTGTTTTTGTTGTTTAGTGGAGTTGATGAAAGAGGGAACCACAGTAACTCTTCGCAATGCAAAGATTGACATGTTTAGAGGATCAATGAGACTTGCTGTGGACAAATGGGGCCGTGTTGAAGTGACTGAACCTGCCACTTTTACTGTGAAGGAAGATAACAACTTATCATTGATCGAATATGAGCTTGTCAACGTTGTTGAAGAGTGATTTCTTTTTGTGGTGTTGCCACACCGCTAGATGGTGATCTGAGAATAAAAACAACTCCAGCAAAGCAAATTAATCGTTATAGGACATGTTTCGTCCAAAATGCCTGTGAAAGTTCACTTTTAGGAAGAGAAATCTGCAAGCTAGTACTGCACAAGTTGCTTTTACCTTTGCGGGAAATCCAGCAGAACCCTTTGATTGGTCTTCCAAACAGAAGGTGATGGCTGAAAAAATCGATCAGTTGAAGCATTTGGCTCTGGTTTGGTTTGGTTTGCTTGCAACCTATCTATTTTGGACAGTAATTGAACTTGCACTATGTGATCATAGATATAAAATCTATAAAGTGTATGTTGCTGTACTAAGTTATTATTGTTCTTGCTTGCGTAATTTTTCACATGCAAATGTTATCATTGGCTCTTTTCCCTGTGCTGAATTCATACAATCTCTGCTCTTGGTGGCATGTGCTTGCCGTTCCTTGTTCTCTTTGGTGGATGTCTTTTATGGAGCTCCAAATAACAGCCTAATGTCTGCTGTATAAATGTTTTAAGTTAGAAACCAATGATCGTTCCATTACAGTAAGAATTGCTCTGGTTTTCACAGTCTAGGACTTCTCTGGGTCTGGGTTTCTCGTCTCCAGCTGCCTGTGTTTTGCCAATTTGTATGGAAGTGTGAGGGGCAGGCAGTTCTGGACCGGAGATGAAATGAAAAAGATGGTGGGGCAATTAAAACAGAAGTGTAGTTCATAGGAAAGCACCTCCATGAACAATCTGCTCTCTTCCCTTGCAAAGGCACGTACGTCTATTATTGTTAATTTTTGAACATCAGAAGTTTCGTACAACATGGGTCAAGCTATAAAAAATACAGAAGTATCTAAAGCTGGACGCCAATTACACATCGGAGTTTTTTTTTTTTTTTTTCAAACAACAATCCGTTAGCCAAAAGGCACAGAAACTGAAATAGTCTCAAAGAGATTTAAGATATTACAAATAGTAGCTCAAAGATAAGAAAGATAAGAAGCTTGGAGATTAAGATGATTTACTATCAGATAAAATAAAAGATTATAAAAACATCCATTGAAGCTATTGAATTTGACCACTTGTTCATCTAAATCTAGCAACTCTAAAACTTGAAAGATGGTAGCTTCGTTGTTCTTTCCCTTTAGCACTAGCAGTCCTTATATTGGACAATTGTTTATCAGATCTGGATCTCATCTTCAAGCTTGAACTATAATAGATTTGGATCTCTTGAGGTTCGTCTTAGATTTTAATCACAAACTAAAATATCACCAAAATTTAACATATAGAGGGGATTTATCCACATAAATTTAAGTTATGTACGTATATCAAAATTATTTATATACAAAAACAAATAAAAATGGTATTTGAATGATTTTGTGGCTAAAATGGTAAAAAAATAATTCAAATCCAGTGAGAAGCAATGAAAAAGAAGATGAATAATGCCAGTAAATAAGAAAAAACGAGTGGTTAAAGAATAGATATTGCTTTTGAAATTACAGAGTTTTTAACAATGATCTACTAACTCTAGCTAATAAAAATTTACAAGAATAAAATATATATATATATATATATATATATATATATATATAGTCACCCTTTTAGTATTGACCATAAAAGCAATAACTCCTAATATTAGTGGATAACAATTGTGAGGATTGGAGACATCTATGATTCTCACAAGTAAAGATACTAATGAGATGACCCCTAATTGGCGATCTCAACCAATATTGATTACAAGTAATCATTATATTTCATATATAAACAATATATATGCAAACAAATGTGGCAATAGAAAATTTATAGCATTGCATTACATTTTATTTCATCCATATAAACACAGTGCGAGTTTATTGGATTACAATTTATCATATGGGTTGAGAAAAGTGGGATTATTCTATTTCTAACTTTATGTGTGAGTGAGTGAGTGTGGTTAGCTTCACACAAAATAATTTATAATGCCTTAGAGAAAAGTGGGAGCAAAAGAGGACTGTTCCTCTGAACTGCTGTCATGGCGTAGTGGCAAATGGGCACGGCACTAAAAAACTGTTTGGGGTAAAACAGAGAGGACCATTCCTCTGGAAAATGCCTCACAAAGTCAAAAAAAAAAGTGGCAAGTATGCTATTTGGGTAAACTCTGAACAGTCGTGTGCATGGATAGCAATGGCTTCACGTAGTTTTTATTTTAGTGATCTCATTCGTAATATTTTACAATTTTAACTTTAATAACATTTTAGATAATTTAAAATTTAATCATAATTTATCAATATTTCATGTTTAAAAGTGTAAACACATAAAAATGATAGATAATATGAGCGTCAATTGAAAACAAAATTTACTTGTCTAATACTTTTGATCATGTGGCAATTATTCTTAGTTCTTGGATTTGAAAAATAAAATTAAGAGGAGATTTTTAAAACATTATTCTTTAATTTAAACAAATTATTACTTAGAATCGGAATTTGGATAATTTACTTACTATGATTTACCTAGAAAAGGGGTGTAATAATTTAAATAGGTGATTTAGTTATTGTGTTTGATTTATTAAAATATTAATAATTTGGGTCTTATCGTTTACACATCATTTTTTTTAATGTAAACGAATTTGTTTGTGGGTATCTTTTTCAATAATTAATTTTTTTTTTTAAAAAAAATAATATTACCTAGGGTTGGAATGCTAGCTCATACTGCTCATTATATAAGCTCATCAGTTAAATTAAATTATTCAAAATTCAATAAATTTTAAATGTAGAAATCATATATACATATATTCTTAATACCACCGGAACAGTAAAAACAAATTGTAAGGAATAAAAAAACTCAAGAATTGGATCTATATCCAAGAATATATATATTCAATTACCACTATCCTCACAAGCATCAAGTGGTTCCATTTGAGCTAAACACTTCCATGGCTGACAGCCATTTTTAATTTGGTGTCATCAATTTAAAAAGAAAAAAAAAACTTAGTATCCTAATTTTTCCCATGACTTTTTTAGGAAAGTTTGAAAGAAAAGAAAATGGTAGAAGAAAATATGGGTGGAAAAGTACTTTTTTTTTTATTATTTTGAGGTGAGGAAAGTTGGAAAGAAAGGAAAATAGTGTTTATTTTCCACTAATCACTATCTCCCCAAATTGGAAAGAAAACCACACAAACCGTGATTAAAAATCCACTATTCATGTCTGATGCCAATTTTGCCCTTCATTTTTTTTTCATCTCTTCACTATCGTCTCCCTCATAAATCCCAAGTTCTTCACAGCTCCCTTTCTTTATCCTCTAAATAATCTCTTCAATCCAAGCATGAAACCCTAGATCTTCAAAATTAAAATTAAACTCAATTGATAGTGTTTGTATAAAGAGGACTGGAGCTCAGCTATTGACGAATCAACGAGCATCAATTGTATCTCCCCCACAAATCAACGATCCTCGTTTGTGTCTTTGTCTTCAGGCCCTTTTTCACCCCTGGATGTCATACGGACACCATTGTACTCGTCTTCTTTAAACTGAAGTTGATTTCCATCTTCGACATAGTTGATGTCGTAGTGTCCATTCTTCCTTGCTTCTGTTATGTTGCTATGATCTCGTCGGTCCTAGAGATATTTTTGGTTGGTTTCTTTGTATTTTTTACAGATTATTGCTCATTGTCCTCTATTCTTCATCCCATTTTTCTCCCTCTCTTTCTCGACTTCCTTCCTTCCTTCGTTACCTCCCTCACTAAACCAGCGAAGGTAAAACCTCACCCCTTCCCTTTTTTTTTTGAAACTTCCATATATATATATATATATATATATATATATATATAGATGTGTGTGAATCTCAAATTAACTTGAATGAAAGTATATGCAAATTGTTCACATTCTTAATACTATTGCTTGCAATTTCCCACTTTTCTCCTTTGTTTGTTTTTTTACAGGGTATTTTTTTGTGTTTTTTCTTCATTTCAAATTATGTTTTTCCTTCGTTGCTTTATATGTCTGCGTTGATTTATCTTCTCAGATTGTGGTTGGTTGTTTCCGGAATTGGTTACTTCTATAAGGTTTTTTCATTTTTGGTTCCCTCTATTCAAGAACAACAAAAAGGTTAGTTCTTTGAGTGAAGTTTTGCAATATGTATTTTATGGTTTTAGTTGCTGCTATGTTTTGTTGTCTAGGAAGTACTATTGGTTTGGTATGTGTGATTATGGAAGCTAATATACTACTTTTATTTTCCTTTCATTGAGCATATGTCTTTCAAAATCCTCGATGTATTTATGTTTGTTTTGTTGAGCATTGTCAATTTTTGTTTGATATTTAATTTGGATTTGGTTTGATGTTTGATATAGGAGAATATTGATTGGAATATGTATTGGGATAGTTGAATCTAATAATAACTTTGTATGATGCTTTTTAATTGTGGGGGAATTAAAAAACTAATCTTATTTTGGAATAGCATATTAAACCTTAGGGTAATTTGTGTAGCTGTTTGACAATTCAAGTAGTTTTGATTTTAGTTATGGTTTGGTGCTTATTTGGAAACATTTTAATGCTTCTTGATAGGTTGGTCATGTTTTGGTATGATCCTATTTCATACTTACTTTTGATCCTGTTTCAATTATAAAACAATGTATATTAGTTAGTCCATAAATTTATTACAATTTAAAAAAAAAATTATACATTTATATTAGTAAATGTAAATTAATATTATATTTAAAATTTTATATTTTTCTTACATTTTATATTTTACAAATTTTTCCTTGCATGTGTATGTGCTTTCAAGTTTATGGGTTTTATGGTATTGGTTCATTGAATTTTTCTGCATGATCGTAGCTTGAACCTTTGTTTTTCATTGCAATACTTGGTTTTCTATGTTTTAATTCTTTTAATTTTTTTAGTTTAAGATTTAATTGATTGTGGAGCTTTTTATTTGAAACGGAAAAATATTTTAATATATTTCATTAATGATTGAATACTTGTTTATTGAAGATGGACAGGGAAGATAACAGAGAGAATTACTTACAAGCAAATATGGAGAGTACTTGTGATAACATGTTACTAGATACTTCAACTCCTATGCAAGAGTTTGAAATTATATGGAAAAATATCATGAATAATTGGCAATGTCAATGTGTTCATGCGGTTGTCCAATTAGTTTGTTATATTGTGCATCTTTTACATTTATTAAAAATTCAATATGTCATTTTTAATAGGTCCCTGAGCAACAATGTTGAAAGAGAAGTTGTTAGACAAAAGTTAATGACTCAAATTATTGAGAATGAAAAGGATTGCCGCAATATCATATGTATGAGTCCTTCTACTTTTACATTATTATGTTGAATATTGAGAGGAACTGATGTATTGAAAAATTATAAATTTACAACAATAAAAGAACAAGTTGCTAAATTTTTGCACTTATTAGGCCATAATTTTAAGAATTCAGCATTGGGATTTTTTTTCTAACACTCAGGTGAGGCAGTTAGTCATCTCTTTCATAATGTACTACAAGTTGTTATCACATTAGAAGGGGAATTCCTACACCAACCTTCTAGAGCTGAAGTTCCTTCTAAAATATTCAATAATAGTAGATTTTATCCTTATTATAAGGTAAGACTTATACATTTAGACAAATATTAAGAATTTCAATTTTCATATTGTGATGACCCTTTGTTTTAATTTATTAAAAATTATTTTAAGATATGCAGTGTTAATAATATTTTAAAATTTTATATATTATAATTATTTGTGAATAGTATTTATTTATTTTATTCTAAATCTTTTATTACGTAGAGGAATTTATTTGGAAGTTATTATTATTTAAAAATATTAATGTTATTATTATTGTTATTATTATTATTATTATCATCATTACTATTATTGTCTTTATTATTATTAGTATTATTATTTTATGTTTGTGTTTGTGTGGTGTTATATATATATGTGTGTGTATATATATATATAAAGACAGGATACAAAATTTTTTGGGTTCATTTCCTTTTTCCTTCTTTTCTTTCTTTTTCCTTCTTTTCTTTCTTTTTCCTTTTCTTTCATATATATATATATATATATATATATATATATATATATATATATATATATATATATATAAAGATAGGATACAAAATTTTTCGGGTTCATTTCCTTTTTCCTTTTCTTTCTTCTCTTTCTTTTTTTTCTTTTTCTTCCCCTGTTATTTTCTTTTTCTTCCTATTTCTAGCAGACCACCCCAGCCCTATCGTGCGCTACCACTACCCATCACCATTACTTCCCCTTCTTCTCTTCTTCCTTTTGCCACCTCCAGCACACCTCTCATCGTCGAAAAATAGCAGGAACAGCAGCATCAACGGTGGTTCATCACGTGGCCGGTGGTGATTCCGGCAACGAAAGCTTGCGTTCTTGGGCTCTTTTGAACTTTTTTGGTCTGAGCAAGCTAGTTTTAAGCTCGGTTTAAGCTTAGATCATCTCATTTGTAAATTTTCTTCAATTTTAGTTTATGTCAACTTTGTGTTTTTCATTTTTTTGAGCTTTATTTTCTGTGATTTAGACTTAGTATCTTTAGAAATGTTGTTGTGTGTAGCCTAAGCTTTTTAAATATATGTTTGTTGTATTTGTTAATTTTACTATTTAATTTTGAATAATTGAAAATTTGAATTTTTATTAATATTATATAATCTATTGAGATTTTATTAACTAATTTGGAATATAATTAGCTTTAATGTTTTTGTCATTTAAATATATTATATTATGGTTTATTATTGACGTTTATGGATTTTAATGATTTTTGTTATAATATTATTAAATATTAATTTTATTGCGAATTATGATCCTCGATTGGGAAATTGTGTAGTTCGGGATCCAAACCTGAGGTGTTGTGCATTTGTGGTTTTAGAAGTGTGTTTGCTTACAGGATTGACTCCACTTTCAGTAGAGAGACGTCCATTTTATAGAGGAAACTCTATCGAATTTTTAATATAATTCTCATAAAACATGACATCGGGTTGATCCTGAGTTTTTCGTTTTGTGGTTGGGTTGTGTCTGAGATTGAGTCGTCCCATATAACTCTTAGCAATATAAAATTAGGAGTTCAATTCTGATATTATTATTATTATTTATTTTTTATAGTTGCACTGAGACCGAGACCTATTGAACCAGGCCCATTAAGTCTGTTTAGAGGAGCGCAAACCTATGAGTTATTATTTTATATATGCATTGTATATAGAATACATGACTATGAGCATCCATGTTTCCATAATGTGTTTAAACATGAATTATCTTCTTAAATGATTTAGTATATTTTTTGTATACTATTTGTTTATTTTTGGTATAATTTAATATATATGAGACGTATATGTTTGGTATATTCTTAATATATATTTGGTATATTTTGGGTATACTTATGGTATATTTTGAAATATATGTGGCATATATATTTGGAATATTTTTAGTATATATTTGGTATATTTCTGGTATACAATTGTTATATTTCCAGTATATGTTTGGTATATAAGTGGTATATTCTTTTAAAATGGAAGCCATTATGTTTTAATTATGCATTTTATTATTTCCTACATTTATACAATTTATTTGAAGGATATCAATAGATCGTGCTACCTAGTGGGCTGCATTAGGACTGTGTACATACCAGTGTATTAGATTTTAGTGTTGAGATTATGAAATCATTTAATGTGAAATTTGATTATTCGATTATTGAGAATTATGGTAAGAGAGTAGTGTGATTGCGGGAGCTCAGTTGACCTAGTGTCTTAGGGACAATCACACTGACAGTGAGACTACGGGAGCTCGGTTGACTTAGTGTGTCCGGACCAGTCTATCGTCCAAAAATGGAAAAGAGAATTATTTTGGAATTAAGTAAGTCTGATGGATAGTGAGAAATTTTGATCGAGGTTACGGATATTTTT
Source organism: Mallotus nudiflorus (assembly GCA_947683625.1). Classification (NCBI taxonomy): domain Eukaryota; kingdom Viridiplantae; phylum Streptophyta; class Magnoliopsida; order Malpighiales; family Euphorbiaceae; genus Mallotus; species Mallotus nudiflorus. The sequence continues at coordinate 5,893,121 of CANTUR010000075.1, read as the reverse complement.
AGGGTTCTACCTTGATCTTTCACTTAAATAAACTTTTTTCTGCATTTATTATTATATAAAAGCGGATTTTAGCATCTATGTGAAATGTGTGTATATGTATATTATTATACTAATGCTTGACTGTATATGACTTTAGGTTGCATGTATATATATTATAATAATTCACTCAGTGAGGTCTGACTCTCCTCAATATTTTTTTTACAGGATCTTCTTTTTCTTCAAACCTCCTAAGTAGTACTATACGCCGGTCTTCTTTAGCCCTGATTAGGTTATGTAAATTTTATATCTAAACTCTTATTGTATTCTAGAAATTGTAGTAGTAGTGTTATTAAGATATATGTGTGTTGTATTTTGGTTTGAGACTTTGTATCAGAATATTGTATGAAATATTTTTATTACATATAATATATAAAGATTTGCTTTTATATTAAATAAAGTTTTAATTTTGATATATTTTTATATTATTTTGCCTGTGCTTTTATTTTTTAAGGTTTGCTACAAGTTTTGGATTTAAAAGAATTCCCGTCCTTAGCACCGGTCATAACTCCCAGTTTGGGTCATGACAAAGTTAGTATCAAAGCCTAGGTTATTAATGTTGTGGACATAGGTTATCAGAGTTGTATTTTCTTTGAATTATGTCTTCGATAAGTTTTCCTTGATTTAGTTTTTTTGCGTAATTGTTAGGTTGTTTATTTGTTGTCTGTTTTGTTTGAATCTAGTTGGTTTTTATCTTTTTTAGAATAAAGAGGCAAGTGCATGTCTTTCTACTGATCCTTGAGGTTGAGGATGAAAAGTCCTTTTAAGATGAGGTTTTACCTCCTGAGCCGCCAGCCAGGTGTAGAGGTAGACCTCAAGGAGCGACAGGTCACCGTAGACATAGAGAGCTACAGGATGAGGAACCTGTAGAGCCAGAGATCGAGGAAGTTACTATACCTCTAGTTGCACCGTAGATGCAGTCTGTCTATCAACAGGGTATGTTTGACCTTGAGGCAGCGTTGTTTTATGCTAGAGTCGATAGGATTTCTTTTGATGAGATGTCAAACCCTCTAGATTTTCTGCACGCCATTGAGACGAGGACTCGGACTGCTCATATCGAGTATCAGCGAATCATGATACTCGAGTTGTCTGTTGAAGGACCAGTCCTGGATTGGTTCATTCAGGTCATTCAGCCATTGGTGATGATGATGACTTGGGCTTAGTTTCGAGAGAGATTTATAAGGCGTTTCTGCCCTGAGCCATTGCAAATGAGCTACAAACCAAAATTGATTGGCATTTCCAAAGTTGACAAATATATAGAGGACTACACCAGAGAGTTCCTCAGACTGGGTCGTTATGTAGAGGATTTGATATGAGATTAGTAGTTTATCATTACGACGTATGTCACTGGACAGGGTTCTGCTTTTGCTAGGATGCTTACTGCAGGCCTTACTCTTGAGTTGGTGATAGAGTTGGCCAAGGAGATAGAGCTCAGATTGGTTAGGCAGGGAGTTATTATCACGACCCAAAATGGGGGATATGACCTACGCTAGGGAACGAGAATTCTTTCAAATCCAGAACCCATAGCAAGCCTTAAAAGAAAAGCATGCAATAATTAAAATAAAACATGCACCATAATTAAAATCTCAAACCAATGCAATAAAAATATAACTCTTTCATTTTATAAAATAAAATATATTAATACAATATTCAGAGAAGGACCTCTGAATTAGAATCACATACAATAAAAACTAAATACAACTCACTACTGTAGTTTTTTAGAGTACAGTATAAAATTAAGTAGATAATTTACATAAACGAGCTGGGCGGAAGAAGTCCAGCGAATAAGTCTACTATTGAGGTCTGAAGAAGAAGACTCCTATAAAAATATCAACTGAGGGGAGTCAGATCTCATTGAGTGAATTGTTATAATATATATACATGCATTTCCTAATGTCAAATGCAAACAAACATTCGTATATAATAAATATATATACAAGCAATTCACACAGATGCAAAAATTCACTTATATAATAATACTAAAAAATATAGGTTTATGAAGGATTAAATAGAACCCTATTTAATCGTAACCTCGATCAACAATAACATCACTCTAGCCATACAGGCTCACTTAATTCCAAATAAATTCACTTATTCCATATGGACAATAGACTAGCCTCGAGAAACTAAGTCAACCGAGCTCCAGCAGTCTGACTGTCAATGTGATTGGCCCTGAGACACTAGGTCAACCGAGCTCCAACAACCACACTATCAATCATATCACATCTCAATCAATTCAATCATATCATTATCAATCATAATCACCATAATTAATTCTCACTCAACCCTAAATTTATCATACTGATACGTACACGGTCCTAGTGCTACCCACTAGGTAGCATGTTCTATTGATATCCTTCATTTAAAATAAAACATATATACAGAAAAATAAATAATGTAGAATGACATTTATAATAGCAAAATAAACCATATATATACCAGAAATATACCTAAAATAAACTAAGTATATTTCAAGTATATGTATGTCAAATAAATTCAAATCAATCATGAAATATACTAAAAATAAACCAATAATATACTAAAAACATGCTAGCTATATATCGAAGATAAAACATACATTTATTTAGAAATATATCAAAAATATACCTAACGTATACTAAACATTTTAATAAAACAATTTATGAATAAATACAATTAAAACATGAATATGTGCTAAAACATGCATCCTAAATACAAAGTATACATAAAATAACAAGTTATAAATTTGTACTCCTCGAGATTGATTCGACAGGCCCGGTCCACTAGGCCTCAGTCTTGGCGCAGCTAAACAATAAAATAATAATGAATATCAGAATAAATCTAACTTAAACCTCTAAAGAGACTCGATCTAAGATTATATAATACAAAATTTCAAAATCGACCCAATGTCATATTTTATGAGAATTCTACCAAAAATTCAGCAAAACTTCCTTTATAAAATGGACATCTCTCTACTAAAAAGTAGAGTCGGTCCCACAAGAAAACACACTTCTAAAACTGGAATTCACAACCCTTGGTTGTGATTCCGAACTGCATAATTCCCCCAACCGAGGTCCACAATTTACCAAAAATCCAAATAATATAATAAAAATTGATAAATTCCATAAATATCCTCAAAATATCAAAATATTACATATTTAACATTAAAACACTAAATATAATTAATTTCACAATAATTATGTAAAAATTCCAAAATAATAATATAATATTATTAAAATCCAATTTTTCAATAATTTCACATAAAATAATAATAATTCATTTTATAAATCCAAATAACTTAATTAACCCAAATATATAACAAAAAGTTATAAAAACCCATTTTATTACCAAAATAATATATAATATATTATTTGAAAACAATTTTCAAAAATTAGTATTAATTAGTTAAAAATAGTAAATAATTTTTAAAAATCATTTTATTACCTTAAATAATTATAAAACCAACTAAAATATAACTATCACAAAATTACATAATTACCCTAATAATTCAAAATATCCATAATATATCTAATATTACTAAAAAATTCTGTAAAAATCCTATAAAATCATAAAAATTATTTTCTAAACATATAATATACTAATATCAATTGAAATACATATTTAACCAATAATTTCAACAAAAACTCAACTTTAACCTAATTTTCTAATATTGACATAAACTAAAAATATTTATAAAAATTACATAAAAATAAAAAAAAATATTATCTCAACACTAAAATTAATAAAAATTTATAATAACACCAAATATACCAAATTTATAATTTAATAAATTAATGTACGAAAATTCAATAAATAATATAAAATATTAAAAAATTCACAAAAATTAAAATAAATTCCAAAATTCAAACAAAAATTTAAACATATAGATTAAGCTACTAGAAACAACATTTTGTGAAGTGAGTTTGCCTAAATCAATAAAAAATCAACTCAAAAAAATAAAAAAACATAAAAGATTAAATAAAAAAATCGAGAAAACTCACAAACGATTGGGTTTAAGCTCAAACGGAGCTTGGAATCATGATCACTGGAGCTCAGAGAGTTAATAGAGACTGGTGGTGCTTGAAATGGTGGTCAGAAAAGTGACCGATGACGAAGAGAAGTCCACTGCTGCTGCTACCATTTCTACCTTCTCCGGTGAGCTTTCGATGAGCAGGCAGCGATGGGAAGAATGGGGGAAAAGGTGGTGGCCGGCCGGAAGTGATGGAGGCACACCGACGGAGAAAAAATTGGATGTGCGGGAGGAAGAGATGAAGTTATAGTGTTTGTTTGCGTTTTTATGTTTGTTTGAATGTTTGTATGTATATATGTATATATATTATTAATAAATTTATAATATAACTATATAATATAATACTATATAATATAATTGTTTTTTTATCAAGGAATCTCCACCACACAAATATATATATTAATATATATATACATACCTATACACATAGACACACACACAAATATACACATACATTAACATAAAATAACATCTACATAAATAATAAATAATAATAATACAATACTATAATTTAATAAAAATAATAATATTAAAATAATAATGCACATAAATTAATGTTATTAAAATAATACTATCCGAAAAATAGTAAGTATAAATAACGCAATGTAAATGTTCAAAATAATGAGTTTCAAAATAAAATATTTACGTAGAAAATTTAATTAAACATAAAATTATAGTAATTAATCACAAAATAGTAAAATAATTAAATTTAACTTTTAAAATTTATTAACACTGCATATCTCATTATATATTAAAATAATTTAAAAACTATGGTTATTACAGTTATGCCTAATTATTATCATTTGGGAGGTGTTTAGTCAAGAGGATTTCAGAGCACACCATTCCAAACATTTTAGATTGGCTCTAGCAATCGTTAAAGAAGATCTTATCAGTAGAGCTAGAGAACTCAATAGAGAGTTTATAGGAGTAGTAGGCATGGCCATGGAGGATTGCGTAGACCCATTAGATTTAGTTATGGTGCTTCTAGTAGTAGCAGTGGTCAAAGTTTGAGTTATAATAGCATGGGATCAGTAACCAGTGCTTGTTAGATGTGTGGGAGAGTCCATTAGGGACCATGCTACATGACTCTTAAAGCTTATTTTTTATGCGAAAAAAAGAGACTTTTTGCCAAAGCGTGTCCTTATTCTGGCTATCAGTAGCCATTTCTATAGCAGTCAATCACTAGTTCAGTTCCAGCTCCTTATTAATTGCCTCTATCTCAGTATCCGAGTATGACGCAGATTGTTGCCCAGCAGGGGCATGATAGATGTAGTAAAGGGGGTGCCAGGGGTGTTGATTAGGCTTTCACTAGCCAGCAGGGAGGTCAAGTTCAGGCCAGAGTTTTTACCCTCACTCAGCAAGATGCTCAGGCATCCAACGTTGATGTTGCAGGTATTCTTCCATTCTGTTACTTGGATGTTAGAGTTTTGATTGATCCGAGTGCCACACATTCTTTCGTGTCCCCTATTTTTTCTTCAAAGTCATGTTGGCAACCTTCGAGGATGGCTTTTACTTTGTTTGTTGCCACTCCTCTAAGCAATTTATTAAACACCAACGTTATTCTTTTTAGTTGTCTAGTGTTAGTGGGAGGCAGAGAATTGCTAATGGAATTGGTATTGTTGGATGTGATGGAGTTCGATGTGATCCTTGGTATGGATTGGTTATCTCAGCACTATGTCGTTATGGATTTTTGGAGTAAAGAGGTGATTTTTAAAATTTTAAATGAAGAAGAGTTTAAGTTTGTGGGTGATAAGAGTTCTACACCTCAGAATCTCATCTCCTTCTCGTGGCTAGGAAGACACTAAGGAAAGGTTGTCAGGGATACTTAGCACTTATTAAAGATACTTTAGTGCAAAAGTTATCTCTCACAGATGTTCCAGTTGCTTGTGAGTTTCTTGATATTTTTTCTAAGGAGTTACTAGGTTTACCACCTCACAGAGAGATTAAGTTCTATATAGATGTGGTCCCAAGTACAACTCCTATTTTGATGCTGCCCTACAGAATAGTTGTTGTAGAGTTGAAGGAGCAGTTGCAGGATTTACAGGATAAGGGTTTCATTAGACCTAGTGTTTCTCCTTGGGGTGCACCGGTCCTGTTTATGAAGAAGAAGGATGGTACATTGAGACTGTGCATAAATTATAGAGAGTTGAATAAGGTGACAGTGAAGAACAAGTATCTTCTTCCGATGATAGATGATTTATTTGATCAACTTTAGGGTGCACAATTCTTTTCCAAGGTTGACTTAAAGTCGGGTTATTATCAGTTGCAGATCAGTGAGGCCGATTTTCCTAAAATAGCATTCCACACTCGATATGGTCATTATGAGTTTATGGTGATGTCATTCAGGTTGACTAATGCACCAGCTGCTTTCATGAATTTGATGAATAGAGTATTCAAACTGTTTGTGGATCAGTTTATAGTAGTCTTCATTGATGATATATTGGTGTATTCAAAAAGTATGGAGGAGCTCGTATGTCACTTGAGGACAGTACTGTAGACATTGAGAGAACATCAGTTTTATGTTAAATTCTCAAAGTATGATTTTTGGTTAGAGAGTGTTGTATTCCTTGGACATGTGGTGTCTAAAGATGGTATTCAAGTCGATCCACAAAAGATTAAGGCAGTGTCTAACTGCCCCAGATCGACAACAGTCATAGAGATTCAGAGTTTTTTGAGTCTAGTTGGGTACTATAAGAGATTTATATAGGATTTCTCAAGAATTGTAGCTCCTATAACTCCCTTAACTTAAAAGAATGTGAAGTTTGTGTGGTCAGATGCTTATGAGAATAGTTTTTAGTTGCTGAAAGAGAAGTTAACCACAACTCTAATTTTGGCTTTGCCTAATAGAGTAGATAAGTTCACTGTGTATTATGATGCAGCCAAAGTCAACCTAGGTTGTATGTTGATGTAAAATGGTAGGGTGATAGCTTATGCTTCGAGGTAGTTGAAGAAGCACGAATAAAATTATCCTACTCACGACCTAGAGATGGCTGCAGTAATCTTTGCTCTTAAGATTTAGAGACATTATTTGTATGGGGTGACTTGTGGGATTTTTAAATATCACAAGAGCTTGAAGTACATTTTTTAGTAGAGAGATATAAACTTGAGGCATAGGAGATGGTTAAAGCTCTTGAAGGATTATGACTACGATATTCTTTATCATCCAGGCAAGGATAATGTGGTAGTAGACGCTTTGAGTATGAAGTCCTTAGGTAGTCTTGCTCACATTAGTGTGGAGAGGAGACCTTTGATCCAAGATTTGTATGAGTTAGTGGATCAAGGTTTGATGATGAAGATTAACATATCAGGTGGATTGCTGACTCAGTTCAGAGTCTAATTAATATTGAGAGATAGGATTAAAGTAGCTCAGGGCCGAGATCCTATTCTAATAGATCTTGAGGAGAATGTTCGTGCAGGGAAGTTTAATGATTTTACACTAAATGATGAAGGTGTTTTATGGATCAGTGGTAGATTATGCATGCCTGATATGGATAATTTGAGTGAAGAGATTTTTAAAAAAGCGCATTCTTCAGCTTATAGTGTACATCCTAGTGTTACTAAGATGTACCACAACATTAGAGATTTATATTAGTGGGATAGATTGAAGAAGGATATAGCTGATTATGTTTCTAAGTACTTGACGTGTCAGCAGGTGAAAACTAAGCATCAAAAGCCTTCTAGGAAGCTTCAGCCTCTTCCTATTCCTGAGTGAAAATGGAAAAGAGTTATTATGTATTTTGTGGTAGGGTTACCTCATTCTAAGGAAGGATACAATTCCATTTGGGTGATTTTGGACAGGTTAACTAAATTAGCTCACTTCTTGCCAGTTAAAGCCACTTATTATGTAGCTAAGTTGGCTAAGCTGTATGTTAAACATATTATATGTCGTCATGGAGTACCTATGTCCATCATATCTGATAGAGGTTTAGTGTTTACCTCTTGATTTTGGCAGAAGTTACAGGAAGCAATGGGCACTAGGTTTGATTTCAGTATTGCTTTTCACCCTCAGACATATGGTCAGTCTGAGAGGATGATCTAGACACTTGAGGATATGTTAAGGATGTGGTATTGGATCTTGGAGGTAGTTGGGATGATCATTTGTCGTTAGTAGATTTTGCTTATAATAACAGCTACCATAACAGTATTGAGATGGTACCATATGAGGCATTGTACAGAAGGAAGTGTAGATCCCCTTTGTGTTGGGACGAGATTGGAGAGAGAGTGTTGACTGGACTTGAGATGGTTCAGGATGCAGCTGAAAAGGTTATTATGATCAGAAGGAGATTAGAGTCTGTTGCTAGTAGGCAAAAGAGCTATGGGGATCCGAGACACAAAGATGTGGAGTTTCAAGTTAGAGACTATGTGGTTTTAGAGGTGTCTCCGATGAAGGGTGTGATAAGGTTTGACAAAAAGGAAAAATTAGCACCGAGATATATTAGACTATTTTAGATTTTGGAAAGAGTGGGCATGATTGCATATCTGTTGGCTTTGCCTCTGAATTTATCTTAAGTGCATCTAGTGTTCTATATCTCGATGATGAAGAAGTATATTTGAGACCCTTCGCACATGTTACAGCTTGGGAGTGTGGAAGTGAATGAAGACCTGATGTACGAGGAGGAGCCAATCACAATAGTGAACTATTAAGTTAGACAGTTACATTATAAGCATTTTTCGATGGTCAAGGTGTTATGGCGGAGCGACAATATGGAGTAGCACACTTGGGAGATTGAAGTCAAGATGCTGGTGGTATACCTTTACCTCTTTCCTCGATGAATTCCTGTTTCCTGTACTTTTATTTGAAATTCAAGGATGAATTTTTGTAAGGGGACGAAGATTATGATAACCCTTTATTTTAATTTATTAAAAATTATTTAGAGATATGCAGTATTAATAATATTTTAAAGTTTTATATATTATAATTATTTATGAATAGTATTTATTTATTTTATTCTAAATATTTTATTACGTACAAGAATTTATTTGGAAGTTATTATTATTTAAAAATATTAATGTTAGTATTATTATTATTATTATTATTATTGTTGTTGTTATTGTTGTTGTTATTATTGTTGTTATTATTATTATTGTTGTTGGTGGTGTTGTTGTTGTTATTGTTATTATCATTATTATTATTATCATTACTATTATTGTCTTTATTATTAGTACTATTATTATTTTATGTTTGTGTTTGTGTGGTGTTATATATATATATATATATATATATATATATATATATATATATATAAGACAGGATACAAAATTTTTCGGGTTCATTTCCTTCTTCCTTCTTTTCTTTCTTTTTCCTTTTCTTTCTTCTCTTTCTTTTTCTTCCCCTGTTATTTTCTTCTTCCCATTTCTAGCAGACCACCCTAGCCCCGCCGTGCGCCACCCCACCCATCACCATCACCTCCCCTCCCCCCCTTCTCTTATTCTTTTCGCCACTTCTAGCATACCTCCTATCGTCGAAAAACAACAGCAACAATAGTAGTGGTTCATCACGTAGCCGGTGGTGAAAGCTTGAGTTCCCAGGCTCCTTTGAACCCGCTTGGTCCAAGCAAGCTAGTTCTAAGCTTGGTTCAAGGTTAGATCGTCTCATTTGTAAGTTTTCTTCAATTTTAGTTTAGGTCAACTTTATGTTTTTCATTTTTTGAGCTTTATTTTCTTTGATTTAGGCTTAGTGTCTTTAGAAATGTTTATGTGTAGCTCAAGCTTTCCAAATATATTTTTGTTGAATTTTTTTAAATTATTTTGATTTTTGAGGTTTGAATTTTCCAGCAAGTCACTGTTCTGATGACCCTCGCCGGAAAATCTTTTTATTTTTAATAAATTTTATGGATTAATTGGAATATAGTTTGTGAAGGAAGTTTATGGAAATTGCATCCCACTTATTTACTGCGAATTTTTGAAAGTTTATGTGAAAAATTAAATTTTGGAAAAATTAATATAAATTGGTGAATTTAGTGTTTTAATTGAAATTATGGTTAAGTAGTATGTTTCGAATAATTTTGGAATAATAAATAGTATTAAAATAATTTTTACGAATTATTTACTATTTTTAACTAATTAATAACAATTTTCAAAAATATATTCAAATAATAATTTATTTACTATTTTTGTGATTAAATAAATTTTTAACTATTTTTATTATATATTTAAACTATTTAAATAATTATTTGTGAATTTTACTATTTAATTTTGAGTAATTGAAAATTTAGATTTTTATTAATATTATATAATTTATTGAGATTTTAATAACTAAGTTGGAAAAAAAATTACCTTTTTTTTTGTCATTTAAATATATTATATTGTGGTTTATTGTTGATGTTTATGATTTTAATGATTTTTGTTATAATATTATTAAATATTGATTTTATTGTGATTTGTGATCCTTGGTTGAAAAATTATGTAGTTCGGGGTCTTAACCAAAGGCTTTGTGCATTTGTGGTTTTAAAAGTGTATTTGTTTGCAGGATTGGCTTTACTTTCAGTAGAGAAATGTCCATTTTATAGAGGAGACTTTGCCAAATTTTCAGTAGAATTCTTGTAAAGCGTGACGTCGGGTGATCTTGAGTTTTTAATTTTCTGATTGAGTTGTGTCTTAGATCAAGTCATCCCTTAGAATTCTTAGCAATGTAAAATTAGGAGTTCAATTATGATATTATTATTATTTTTTATTTTTTTATAGTTGCGCCAAAACAGAGGCCTATCGGACCAAGCCTGTCGAGTCTATCTAAAGAAACGTAAACCTGTGAGTTATTATTTTATATATGCATTGCATATACAATATATGATTATGAGCATCCATGTTATAATATTGTGTTCAAACATGAATTATCTTCTTAAATGATTTAGTATATTTTTTTATATACTTTTAGTATATTTTTGGTATATTTTGATATAGATATGAGACGTATATGTTTGATATATTCTTAATATATATTTGGTATATTTTTGGTATACTTATGTTATATTTTGGTATATATATGACAAATATATTTGGAATGGTTTTAGCATATATTCGATATATTTTTGGTATATGCTTGGTATATGTTTGGTATATAAGTGGTATATTCTTTTAAAATGGATGTCATTATGTTTTAATTATGCATTTTATTATTTCCTACATTTATATGATTTATTTGAAGGATATCAGTAGAACGTGCTACCTAGTGGGCTGCACTAAGACTATGTACGTACTAGTGCATTAGATTTTAGTATTGAGATTATGAAATCATTTTATATGAAATTTGATTATTCGACTATTGGGAATTATGGTGAGAGAGTAGTGTGATTGCAGAAGCTCAGTTGACCTAATGTCTCGAGGCCAATTACATTAACAGTGAGACTGCAGGAGCTCGGTTGACTTAGTATATCGGGGCTAGTCTACTGTCCAAAAATGGAAAAGAAAATTATTTTGGAATTAAGTAAGCATGTTGGATAGTGAGATATTTTGATCGAGGTTACGGATATTTTAAGGGTTCTACCTTGATCCTTTACTTAAATAAACTTTTTTCTGCATTTATTATTATATAAAAGCGAATTTTAGCATCTGTGTGAAATGTGTGTATATGTATATTATTATACTAATGTTTGACTGTATATGACTTTAGGTTGCATGTATATATATTATAATAATTCACTTAGTGAGGTCTAACTCCCCTCAATATTTTTTTTACAAGCTCTTCTCCTTTTTCAAACCTCCCTAGTAGTACTATACGCTAATCTTATTTAGCCTCGGCTAGATTATGTAGATTTTATATCTAAACTCTTGTTGTATTCTAGAAACTGTAGTAGTAGTATTATTGAGATAGAAGTGTGTGTATTTTGGTTTGAGACTTTGTATTAGAATATTGTATGAAATATTTTTATTATGTATGATATATAAAGATTTGCTTTTATATTAAATAATTTTAATTCTGATGTATTTTTATATTATTATTGTTTGTGCTTTTATTTTTTAAGGCTTGCTACAAGTTCCGTATTCGAAAGAATTCATGTTCCCTAGCGCGGAACATGACTCTCGATTTGGGTTGTGACACATATAGACACATACATACACATATATGACATGCTATTATTAGAGGTGAATGTTCTTTCACCTATAAAACTGTGTTGGTGCTATTGATTGTACACATATTTATGTTAAAGTGCCATAAGGGGATGCTTGTAGATTTTGAGAGAGAAAAGATTGGCCAACATAAAATGTATTGGTAGCATGTTCTTTTGACATGAAATTTACTTATGTTTTGCCTGGTCAGGAGGGAACTACGTTAGACTCAAGAATTATTGAAAATGCATTAATTAGAGAAGATAAACTTATAATTCCTCAAGGTAAGTGAAAATAAACCCAGATTTTTTTTTTGAAAAAATGATAAACAATATGCTTTAATTGATTTATCTTTGTAATAGGAAAATTTTATCTAGTTGACATCGGGTTCCTATTACGGAGTGGTTTACTTGCACTAATTATAGCCAGTGGCACTGAACCCCATTATCCATTTGAAACAATGACTGAAATAATACTTGCATGTTTCATACTACATAATTTTTTAATAAGTGTCGATCCTAATGAAGATTTAATTGCTGAAGTTAATGCAAAACTTCTTCAAGAAAATGATAGTGCTCCTATATTTAGTGATAGAATATCTAATGATGTTAACTCTAGGGTAGGAGCAAAGCTAAGAGACAATGTTGCAAGAGATATGTGGATTGACTATTGAGCTAGCTTATAGTCAATTGTTTATGATGATTTATGACATTATTTGTATTGCCAAATTTATGTAATTTTATTTTTCACTTATTATGGTGTGTTTTACCATACTTTACAGTAGTTTGTAATAAAAAATTTTAATATTTTCTAGTCTTATATATATAACTTTCTAGTCTTTTATATTTAAATGTTTGATATTTCTTTTTTTTTTTTTTTCATTTTGTTCCTATGTTGTTTATGTTAATGAAATTACACACACACACACACACTATAAAAATTTACATTGTTTTGGAATTATGAATATTATATTTTTACAACATCAAAATGCTGAAAAGACAAAAATTTGGTATTATTAAGGGCATTAGTTATGGAAGAGACAATGTGGTATGGACTCATGAAATGGATGATGTATTGATTAATGCTATGTTAGATGAAGATCATAAAGGAAACCGACCAGATTGAACATGGAGTCCTAGAGCATTTGACAACATGTTGGCATTGCTAAAAAACGCATTTAGACCAATTATTATGAAGCCAAATATTAAGAATATGATGAAGACATTGAAAAGAATCTTTGGAGAATGCAAAGATTTATTTGATGGTCTTAGTGGATTTGCTTGGAATTCTACAACTAAGATGTTTGAGGTTGAGAATGAAGTTTGGGAGCACTTGATTGAGGTAACTATTTGCTATAAAATTAATGTACATATTAATTTTATTATTTAGAAATAATGTCTACAAATTTTATTAATTTTGTATTTAGGCAAAACTACAAGCTCGTAAGTGGATGCATACACCAATTTGTGATTATGACATACTATATGAGCTTTATAGTGAGCATAGGGTGACTAGTCAATACGTAGAAAGTGCAAAAGAAAAGGTTCAATGTTGGCAGAGGGAAAAAAAATCATCATAGATTAACTTGAATGAATCAGTTGATGGTTTGATAATGTCTGATAGTGAAGGAAATTGGTCACATGACATGCAAAATGATGAAGGTAATATTAATGCTTTTAGTCCATAGTCAATACCTTCAATAAATTCTCAAGGCACATTATCTTCTAAAAATTCCAAACGTAAGGCAACCATGATGGAATTATTGGAAAATCAATATCAAAAATTGAATTATGGAATTCAGCGTGTTTCTGAAGTGTTGGAAAGAGGAAATATTATAGTTGAAAGATCACTAGTAATTCTTGAAAGTGGTCTACCTCATTACTACGAGGAAGAAGAGATTTACTAAGAGTTGGAATTAATAAGAATGCACCCAGATTTTGTGATGAATGCTTATTGTTATCCAACAGCAACAAGAGCTTTTTTTGGTCTCCCCCGAGCTAGACGTTTGGAATGGTTGATGAGGAGTATGGGCAACATTTGAGAAGATGGCAAAACAGTTTAATCATAGTCAATCTTTATATATATATATATTGTTAGTAAGTTTTAATTATATGGACAGTTAGAACATTATTATGTGTCCTTACGTTTTATTTTATTAAAACTTCATATGGTCTATGGGATCATTAGAAATATTAGTAAGTACTAATGATTTGGTAGAACAATAGTGCATGTTATGTAATTATGGTTGTTGTTCTGTATATTTTGTGTAGTTAATGGGTCGCTTGATAAGTACTTTTAGTGTAGTTTTCAAATTTTTTATTGTCAAACCTAATACAATTTTAATCAATAAATATGTCATCGCTATACAAGTAATTTTTGTTAAACTAATAATTTGGATTTCTAAAAACAAAAAAAAATTGAATTGACTAATTTAATGATTTTTATATTTTTACAAAGTTCTTAATAAAAAAAAAAATTGGAGTTTTATATTTGGATAAAGTTCGTCAATAAAAAAATTGATAAAAAAAAGGGTTCACAAAAAAATAAAAAAAATAAAAAATAAAAAGTTTTTAGAAGTACTATTTGTTGTATATGGGACATAAAAGTAAATTTAGCATATATATTTTTTCTTTTTTTTAATATTTTATCTTCCTAATAAAAAAAATACAACATCTTTCTTTCGTTCTTATAATATTTTCTTTCAAATTTAAACATAAGAAAGAAAAAGGAGAAAGAAAAATAACATTATCTTCTTTCATATTTCCATTCTATTTTCTTTCCTCTCTTTTCTCCATTTTTCAAACATAAAAGGTTAAGGAATACAGGATTGAGAAATGTGATAATATATATAACTACACACGAGGCTAATTATGAAGTTAATTACAAATAAATACAGTTTCTCTTAATTAATCGAAGTTTCATAAATTAGATTGAGTGGGGTTAAATACCAATTGGTCTTTTTTCTAACATGGTATTTTGGATAAATTAATGTATTTTCAGTACATTTTCTAATATTTTTATTCGAATTGATGATGTTTAGTTTAGAACAACTATCTACACATACTTTTTGTTCTAACAAAGTCTATAACTATTTTATTATTTACTAACAACTAATTTAATATAATAACTATACATATTATAATTCAAATTGATGATGTTGAGTTGAGAACTATAGATACTTTTCATTATATATATGTACATATTCACTATCTGAGAATCCTATGTGCTATACAACAACCTTTATAATTATGATATTAACATAATTAATTTCACAAAATATTAATATTAATAAGGATGAATATTTTTTTTTAGCACCAATAGAAATGATTTAGTTACCTACCACAAGGGCAGAAAAAATAGGATAGGAAATCAAGTCATACTTTTTATATTTAATATGTACATCTTTGATCACTTGAAGTATTTATAAGAAGAGTAACCATAAATGTTGCTACTTATAATAATAATTGTTTTACTTTTTTATTTTTTTTAATTTAAAATTTAAATTATATATATATAAATTTATCGTATAAAAATTTAAATATATATAATTTATAAATTTTTTTAATTATATAATAAAAAGTAAAAGAAAAGACATTATGAAAAATAGGTCGTGTCACGTGATGTACTGTAGCATCACGGGGCACACACAAAGCAAACATTTCCCTTGTATGAGACATAATAATGATGGATATTGATTCTGAAGCAGAGTAATATTTTTTAAAAATAATTGGCTCTCATTAGCGTACAACTTATAGACATACATTTTTGGCTGAACAGACCGTCAGGCCAAGGGCTAACAACAGCATATAAGTAGCAGAAGGTAGACGGGCCCCGGCATTGGAAAAAAAAAAAGAACGTAAATTTTTTTTAGACAGTTTTAATAGATTATTTTTTAAAAGTTAGAATGATTATTTATAATTTGCAGCATTTATTATTGTCTACATGAGTTTAGGATAATAAAGATTCAAACAACAAATATAAATTTGTTAAAATATATTTTTTAATTATAAAAAAAATTTTAAATGTTTTATAAAAAAAATGGTATAAAAATATTGGATTAAATATCATACTCTTACATTTATTTTTTTCCTGCTGTTTCTTCCCCGACAATGCACATTAACGGTCTCCATTAATTTTCTAAAAGAAAAATACACAGTCCACTTCACTCTCCCAACGCCCACCAATATATATACACTTCTCGTTACTCTTAAAAAGCTCACACAATCTCAATCTCATGGGAGCCGATGTTGTCTTCGTTCTTTCCTCATTGTTTCTCTCATTTTGTAATCATGTAAGCATTTATGCATTATTTACTCCCATTATCTTTCTCTACCAATTTACATGCAGGTTTATTGCGGAAGGTTGAGTGGCCAGATAGCAAATGCTCCATTTATGACATTAAAAGCTCATTAATTCAAATGTTGATCATCTTTTATTTATGATCTGATTTGATACTAGATTCGGCAGCAGAGCACACATCTCATTTATTTATTTATTTTTTTGCAGGTACATTTTGCCAGTGCTAATGAGCCATCTCCCAAGGAGAATCCATTCACGCCAAAAGCATCATTGATGCGTTACTGGAGCAGCCACATTGACACACCAGTGTCTCCATTTCTTCTATCTAAGGCATCCCCATTAGAGGCAATTAGCTCGGCTACTTTTGCTAAACTCGCAGCTCAAAACGCCCTCTCCGCTCACCTCCCCACCTTCTGCTCCTCCGCTAAGCTCTTCTGTTTCTCTGACTTATCACCCAGTCTTGTCAAATATAGCAAAGACTCCAACTTTGGCAGCTATGGTTTAAAATTTGACATTTACGGTGGAATACTAATGTTCAAGAACTACTCAGAAAGCGAAGCGCAAGACACGTTTCGAAAGTACAGCCGGAATGCGCAAGATCATAGAGACAAGTTTTCTGAATATGCTCCTGGGGCCAACACTGCTGACGACAAATTCAACACCTACGGTGCTGGTGCCAAGAAGTGGGTGGAGCCTGGAAAATTCTTCCGTGAATCAATGTTGAAGGAGGGGAACGTTATGCCAATGTCAGATATTAGAGACAAGATGCCGAGAAGGTCATTTCTGCCTAGATCAATCACTTCAAAATTGCCATTTTCTACAGCTCAAATAGCTCAGTTGAATGAAATGTTTAACGCCACTGATAATCCAGCGATGGAGACCATAATCTTGGATGCGCTCAAGGAATGCGAGAGAGCACCCAGTCGCGGAGAGACCAAGCGCTGTGTAGGATCAGCAGAGGACTTGATCGATTTCGCCACTTCTGTTTTAGGCCGAAATGCAATGGTTCGAACAACCCAAAACGTTAATGGATCAAAGAAGAATATTATGATAGGAAAGGTGGAAGCGATCATTGGTGAGAAGGTGACAGAATCAGTATCATGTCACCAGAGCATGTACCCGTACTTGCTATACTACTGCCACTCTGTTCCAAATGTTCGGGTTTATGAAGCAGATATCTTGGAACCGAACAGCAAGGCCAACAACCATGGTGTTGCTATATGTCACCTGGATACTTCTGCTTGGGACTCTTCTCATGGTGCTTTCTTGGCTTTGGGCTCAAGTCCGGGAAAGATTGAAGTTTGCCATTGGATATTTGAGAATGACATGACATGGACTCTTGCTGATGAGTTTTAGGCGCAAATATAATTTACCCTTTTGCTCCAGCATAATATGTAGCACTTAAACTAAATCACGTAGATGCCGAATTATTATTAACTTGTGTTCCAAAGAGCATGTTCGTTTCTTTCTTTATTTGCATATTTAACTGATAAAAGGGACACCTAAGTTGAAGTTGGTCTGTGTCCCAAGTCAGCAGACCATCCAAGTATAATCACGAGCTGTCGTATTGAATATAAATTGGTGATTGTTATCAAGAAGCTGAAATATTGGCTGGATTATTAAACTCATTTATTTTGTAGTCCTTAACATCCGGTATAAATAGACGTATGATGGAAGGCCTGTTTAATGCTGCAGATCGGCGCGTATGTAGCAAACAAATTCTTAAACGCAGCGCTTCCTGTGGACTAAACACAGTTTACTGGATTATATCTTGTCATATGGTTTGAGAAGTGTGGTTCTAGGCTTCTAGCTTTAAGTGTGGTTCTTGCTTCACTCAAAAGAATTTATAATGCCTTGAGAAGAGTGGGATCGAGAGAAAGACCATTCCTCTGCCTGTCTACCATTGCTTAGTGCCATAACGCACTAGAAAAGTGTTTGGCGACCCACCCCATGTGGTCTTTTTTACAATGCCTCAAAAGAGATGAGTCTAAGGAAACAAAGGCAGAAAGGATCTGCCCTACAAAATGTTGCAAAATATGCTTTCGGGTAAACCCTGAATCAGTCATGTGCATGGATATAAAAATTACAAAACTATTGTTTACACCTCACATAATTTTTATATTAATGATTTCACCACTAATTCGAATAGTATTTTACAATCTTTTTTTAGGGGATATTTTACAATCTCAACTTTAATGACATTTAAAATATTTTAAAATGTAATCATAATTTATCAAAATTTCATATGTAGAAAAGTTTCAAAAAAAATGTAAACATATTATTTTTTTTATTAATTGAAGATCATATAATTTAAAGTATTAATGTACTACTGTATCGCATAATAAGTGGCAATCCATTTTACAAATAGATAGTAATAGAATTTAAATTTTACATTTTAAAATATTTTTAAGGAATAATGATAACTTAAGTTTTCCTTACTATTTAAACACAACATATTTGACACACATACAAATAATAAAGAGTATCATTATCAAAAGAAACAAAATTTACTTGTTTCATACTTTTAATCTAAAATGTGCTTCAAGAATAGTTCAAGTGATAAAATGTGTGAATATTTAGTTGAGAACTAGAGTTTAAATCCCCCATCCTCTCTCTCTCCTCTTATGATGTTCGGAATTAACCATTTGTATTAATTGTTAGTAAAAAAACACTTTAATCTAAAATAGTGGTGGAAAATCTTATTCTTAGTTCTTGGATATGAACAATAAAATTAAGAGGCAATTTTTTTTTTGAAAATATTACTTTTTAATTTGAATAGATTATAGCATTAAACAACAAATCTCCACCTTTGCAAAATTTCATACAATTCTCCCTCAAATCCAACTTTTAGTAGTGTCTGCAAATTTCATCTTTCAATTTGTAACAAAATTGATAAAGTCTAAATAATGTTTAAACTTGACCACAGTTACTACTTTTATCATCATATCAGTAGGATTTTTAGTAGTCCGAATCTTTTGGATTATGACTCCACCTACTTCTAGAATCTCTCGTATAAAGTGATATTGAACATCGATATGCTTTGTCTTTCTATGATAAACCTAGTTCTTTGCTAAATGAATAGCACTCTGATTGTCACAATGCACTTTAATGTGCTTTTACTCCATTCCCAGTTCACCAAGCAACCCTTGAAGCCAAATTGCCTCCTTTATAGCCTCTATAACTACCACATACTCTACCTCTGTAGTAGACAAAGCAACTGTGGACTGTAAGGTGGGCTTCCAACTAATTGGTGCCTTTGAAAAAGTAAACACATAACCAGTAGTTGATCAACGCTTGTCTAAATCACCAGCATAGTCAGAATCACAATACTTAACTACACACTGACCATCTTGTCTATCATGCTGAAATACCAAACCAATATCTATGGTGTTCAACATATACCATAGAATCCAATTCACAGCTTGCCAATGCTCATTTCTAGGATCATGCATGTACATGCTTATAACCCCAACTGCATGTGAAATATCGAGCCTCGTACACACCATTGCATACATCAAGCTACCAACAACACTTGCATATAGTACTTTTGACATGTATTCCCGTTTTGCATCATTCTTTAGTGGCATGGATGCACTAAGCTTGAAATGAGGAGCAAGTGGTATACTAACTAGTTTTGATTTCATTCATGCCAAAACATTTTAGTACCTTCCTCAAATATTCTTTCTGAGCCAAACAAAGCATACCCAATTTCCTATCTCTGCATATTTCCATGCCAAGAATCTTTTTTGCTTCACCAAGATCCTTCATCTCAAACTCCATGTTCAATTGAGTCTTTAATTTTCAATTTCTATATGACTCTTGGAAGCTATAAGCATATCATCAACATAAAAAAAAAGATATATAAAGGATTCATCTTGTAGCTTGTGCAAATACACACAATGATCATATTTGCTTCTCATGTACTTTTTTCCTATTATAAACTTATTAAATTGCTTGTACCATTGCCTTAGAGATTACTTCAATCCATACAGTGATTTTTCCAATTTGCAAACTATCCTTTTTCTACTGGCAACTTTGAATCCATCTGGCTGAGTCATTTAGATTTCCTCATCCAAGTCTCCATGTAAAACTATAGTTTTTATGTCCATATGAACTAGTTCCAAATCCAACTGTACTACCAAAGCCAATAAAATTTTGATGGAGGAATGCTTTACAACTAAAGAAAATACTTTATTATAATCAATTCCCTCAATCTGCGTAGCCTTTAGCCACTAATCTTGCTTTTATAGCGAACATTACCCTTGTTAGAAAATCCATCATTCTTTGCATATACCCATTTGCACCCAATTGCCTTCTTTCCCTTCGAAAGACTAGCTAGTTCCATGTCTGATTCTTTTGAAGGGACTTCATTTCTTCATTCATGGCGATCCTCCACTTTTCATATTCTGAACTTTAGACTACTTCATTATAAGTGACAAGAACGTCATCAATTGTAATTGGTGATATAAAAGAGACCATATCAACATAGCAAGCAGGTTATTTAATGGTGCTCTTTCCCTTCCTTAATACAATTAATTCATGTTGTTGTGGAAGTTCTTGGGTTTGAACCTCTTCTTATACTATAGGAAAGTCATTATCAGTTTCTTCATTAGCTGGGATAATTCTGTTGCCATCAAACTCCACCTATTTGGGAGTACCATCTGTCTACTTTATTTATCTAAAATCACCTTTCTCAATATGGTAGATTCATCAAAAGCAACATCCCTGCTAAAGATTACTTTCTTTGTTTTTGGACACCAAAGACGATAGCCTTTCACATCAGAAGTGATCCCCATAAAGATTGTCTTCTTTGCTATTGGATCTAACTTTGACTCCTTAACATGGTAATATGCAGTGAAACCAAACACATATAAGGAATCATAATCTGTAGCAAGTTTTCCAAACCATTTCTCTAATGGTATTTTACCACCAATAGCAATCGATGATAATTAGTTGATAAGGTGACAAGCATAGTGTTGACCATTTGCATGATCAAACTCCTAATTTTGGACTTTGATAAATAATTTTTATACTAATAATTTTAATTAAGTATGTAGGGAATTATATACCAAACATATACCAAGCATATACACTTTTGGATGTATAGTGACTTTTCAAGCTGATTGAACCTTTGAGATTGAAGAAGGATTTTGACATATTTAGAGCTCTTAAATGAGAAAATGAGCTTCTTAACATTTGAAGTAGACATCTTGAGCTTTCTGAATTGGGATTTTTTGTGAAAATCCAAGTTTATTTGGTTATGCAAATTTTGAGTTGAAATTCACGTATACGTTTGCCATCTCAGACTACACATCTCTTAGTATTTTGGACATATCTTGAGTTACAGAAGTCCAATTAAGGTGATTCAAAATGATATGAAAATATAAGTCAAATATATATAACTTTTATGAAGAAAATATGGGCAAATTCGAATTTATTCAGGAGAAGATCACGGCTTCAACTTGTGTATAGCTGTCTGACAGTATTCTGCATTTCAGATTGCACAATCCTCAGTAATTTGGACATATCCCGAGCCAAAAAAGTTAAATTTAGGTGATTAAAAATTTAATGGAAAGATAATTCAAACATATACATCTTTAATGAAGAAAATATAAGCAAATTCAAATTTCTTCAGGAGCAAATCACGCCTTCAATTTGAGTATAGTTGTTTGACAGTAGTTTGCATTACAGATTGCATAACCCTTAGTATTTTGGATATATCTTAAGTTAAAGAAGTCCAATTTAGGTGATTCAAGTTGATATGGAAAGATAATTCAAATATATACAACTTTTATGAAGAAAGTGTGGATAAATTAAAACGTCCTGAGGAGCCAATTATGGTTTCAATCCATGAATAGCTGTCTAACAGCATCAGTCTCAATAATTCAAAATATAGATGTTGGACACATCATTTGCACCTCCAACAGCTATATGTTTTAGTATAAATACCTCTAGAGTTGAATGGAAGTTAATCAACTTATTTTATCATTTATTATCTCTTAAGCTTTTATTGAGCTCTCAAATTCTCTTAAATAATTCTTTGCTTGTATAACTCTTGTGAGAGTTGGGTGTGTGTTAGAAATAGAATTTCTCTTCATCTTAAATCTTGGGTTAGATTATAAGGGAAGTGAGATTTATTTCTAAAGGAATTGGTTTAAGTGTTGTCCATTGAAACACTTGGGTTTTGGTTTTTTGAGTGAGCCTTGAAAACTCATATTGTAAGGTTATAAGAGTGAGCCATAAAACTCTTGTATAATCTTAATCCTGTGAATAAGATTATGGGTGATTGAAAATCCTAACTTGGGGATAAGTTAGGTGGAGACGTAGGATTGTTCTTGAATCCGAACTCCTTAAATCTTTGTGTTCTTCATTCTTCCTTCTCAACTTCTATTTAATTCTTGCAAAGAATTCTTTTAATTTCTCATTTTTATTTGATAGTCTTATTCACCCTCCCCCCTTTAGGACTCTTTTCACATAGACTACTGCCTCAGCCTAAAATTCTTTGCTCAACCTAGCATTGGACAATATATATCAAACCTTCTCCATTAATGTCCGGTTCATTCGCTCTACCACCCTATTTTGTTGTGGTGTATATCTGACAATAAAGTGTTTAACAATACCTTCATCTTTATAGAAAATGGATCATTTTTTAACTCTCCACCATTGTTTGTGTAGAGACATTTGACTTTTCTGCCTTTTTGAGTCTCTACTATCTTTTCCATTTAAGAAAAATTTCTAGTATCTCATCCTTCATCTTCATTGTATACACTCATACTCTTTAGGAAGAATCATTAATAAAGGAAACATAATAGTGTTTTCCTCCTAATGAAGCATTCTTAGAAGGCCCCCACACATCTAAATGAAAATAATACAAAATATCCTTAGCATCATGAATGGCTATTCTAAATTTTAACTTTATCTTCTTCCCCTTTGATGCAATGCTCACAAAAATCCAATTTGCAAGCTTGAGCTCCTTTTAATAATCCTTGATCTATTAGTAATTTCAAGGAATTCTCTCCAGCATGCCCCAAGTGCATATGTCATAACCTGGTTGCTTTTAACTCATGATCATTAGTATAAACTGCCACTGTTGCTTACCTAATAATTGTACTACCCAGAAAGTAATACGCATTATTTATTTTCCAATTCCCTTTCATTATCAAAAGTGCACCAAAGATGATTCTCATTATCCCATCTTTTGCCCTTACTTTGAAACCTTTTGACTCTAAGGTTCCCCCAGAAATGAGATTCCTCATCAAATTTGACATATAATGAACACCTATTAAGGTTCTGATTGATCCATCCTGATTGGTCAAGCGAATTAAACCAATCCCATGTGTGTTAGGAGGGGCATTATTCATTGTGTAGACAACTCCACCTTTTAGTTCTTTAAAGTCAAAGAACCATTCTTGATTAGGAGTCATATGGTAACTATAAGCTGAATCTAACAACCACGAACTCACATAACTGGTTGATGGTGTAAAAATAATTGAAAGATCTAAATTTGCATTATCACACTCAACTATATTTGAATTTGAGACAACATTTTCCTTTCTAGGTTTGCCTTTGTCCTTTAGCTTGGGACAATCTTTCTTCCAGTGCCTTTTTTCTTTATAAAAGGCACATTAATCTTTGTTTAATTTGGACTTTGACTTATATCTCCCTCTTCTTTCTTTATTTTGGGTTCTGCGAATGACCTCTAACAATAAGAGCTTTTGTTTTAACACTTGTTTTTCTTTCTTTCACAATTCATAACTATATAAGGCTACAGTTACTTCAATTAAAGACACAATAACCTTCCCATGAAGTATAGTAGTTTCAAAATACTCAAATTCATCAGGAAGTGATCCCACCAACATCAAAGCCAAATCTTCATCATTAAAAGTCACATTCATATTCATCAAATCAGTTACCAACTGATAAAAACTAGTAATATGATCATTCATTATGGTACCTGGAATATAGTTAAAGCATAACAACCATTTTTTCATGTAGAGTTTGTTCTGTCTACTTTTCTTCAAGAATTTCTCCTTCAATGCCTTCCATAATTTACTTGTAGAAATTTCTTTAGAAAATGCATACTTCTGCTCTCTAGAAAGACATGATCGAATTGTACCACATGTCAATTTATGAATCACCTTCCATTCTTTCTCCTCAACATAATCTGATTTCTCTTCTTCAATAGCAATGTCTAGACCCTACTGAAAGAGGCCATTTAGAACCTCACTTTGCCACATGCTGAAATGACCAGTGCCATAAAAAATCTCCACCGCAAATCTAGCATTTGTCACAGCATTTCTTGCCAAAATTGAAGATGAAAGAACTGTTGATGCCGATGTGGATACTTTTGTGTCATCTACCATTTCTGCTATAAATTTTATTTAATAGCTGTCAATGCGGAATGCCAATTAGCCTAAGGATATTTTTTCTGATGTGTAAGATCAACCTAAATCGCAACCACAGAGCATACTAAAATAAACCAAGAGTTTTGATACCAATTGTTGTGGAATTCGGGTTAATTTCCACTAATAATAATAAATTCACCTTGAAAACTATTGCACATATGACTAGAATGTAAATGATTGTACTAAAAATCACCCTAAGGTAGATTCTTAAGAAAGAGTGGTGGGGTCACAATAGTTTCACTTAAAAACTACATTCCTTAGACACAATTTTAACAAGATAAGTAATTTTAATAGCATGACAATAACTATTAAATAGACATAAAAGATAACATTAAAGTTTAACAAGGTTTGACCAATTATGTTTACATCCTCGGATACTATCAAAATAATATTTCACTAATTTGAGGAAATATTACAAAATAGAGAAAAAAAATACAATTAACTAAATATATGAGAGGAAGCAATTTTGAGATGATTAAGTAGGGGGAGGATTTCTTTTATAACCAAATAACTCCTCCCATATTTTGCAAAATCCAGATGTGGAATTACTTGTTTTGCCAAAAAAACCACACAAGATCATAGAGACAACTTTTGAATATGCTCGTGAGGCCAACACTGCTGACGACAAATTCAATACCTACGGTGCTGGTGCGAGTGGAGGTGAAGGAGAGTTCACGAATTACAACGGCAATATGAATGTTCAAATTGCCCGATTCACTTCTTATGCCGATAGAGCCAAAGGAAGAGATCACACATTCAACAATTATGTAGAGCATACGAAAATTGGCGTTGAATGGTTCATTAGTTATGGGAAGAATGGAGATCGACCCCTATGAGTTTGATAGATATGATGTGGGCACTAATCTAGCTGAATTTAATTTCACAAATTACGGAGAAAGTGGTCACCAAGCTAACGACACCTTCAGGTCTTATGCAATGGACGGGGATGATTTACGAAGCTATTTTAAGAGTTATGCGAATGGGGGAAATGCTGGTAGAGAAAGCTTCATCAGTTACAGTGAGCATAGCCGTATCGGTACAGATAAATTTAAATCTTATGCGAAGAATTCAAATGAAGAGATGGTTGATTTCACGAATTATTTCAGCACCAATGAAGAAAACTTCACTAGCTATGGCGAGGGAGCGCAGGGACAGAGCATTGGAGTCAATACCTATGGACAGGCACCAACAGAGTTCAAGCAATACACGAAACGACGTGTCAGTTTTGCGAGGTACAATGTCAGCTCTGACGGTCACTGCCAAGAAATGGGTGGAGCCAGGAAAATTCTTCCGTAAATCAATGTTGAAGGAAGGGAACGTTATGCCAAAGCCAGACACTAGAGACAAGATGCCGAAAAGGTCATTTCTGCCTCGATCAATCCCTTCAAAATTGCCATTTTCTACAGTTCAAATAGCTCAGTTGAAAGAAATATTTAACGCCAATGATAATCCAGCGATGGAGACCATAATCTTGGATGCGCTCAAGGAATGCGAGAGAGCAGCCAGTCACGGAAAGACCAAGCGCTGTGTAGGATCAGCAGAGGACTTGATCGATTTCGCCACTTCATTTTTAGGCCGAAATGCAATGGTCCGAACAACCGAAAACGTTAATGGATCAAAGAAAGACATTATGATAGGAAAGGTGGAAGCGATCAATGGTGGGAAGCTGACAGAATCAGTATCGTGTCACTAGAGCTTGTACCCTCACTTGCTGTACTACTGCCACTCTGTTACAAAAGTTAGGGTTTATGAAGCAGATATCTTGGAACCGAACAGCAAGGCCAAGATCAACCATGGTGTTGCTATATGTCACCTGGATACTTCTGCTTGGGACTCTTCTCATGGTGCTTTCTTGGCTTTGGGCTCAAGTCTGGGAAAGATTGAAGTTTGCCATTGGATATTTGAGAATGACATGACATGGACAATTGCTGATGAGTTTTAGGCGCAAATATAATTTACCCTTTTGCTCCAGCATAATATGTAGCACGTAAACTAAATCACATAGATGCCGAATTATTTGTTGGTTTGAACAGAAAAACAGAGACTTATATAATTAAAGAAAATAAGGAGAGTTGAATTGAAAGAGCAGATGAGCTGCTATATTATTTTTACTTAATTCACTTGATCTCAATAAGACAAATAGCAGTGCCATTTTATAGGCTTATATATAACTGAAATGTAGAAAAATAAGCAACTAGCTAATATTTATTTCAGCACTAACAATCACTTCCTAATAATCAGCTAACAACTTAACTAATAATGAGAAGATATTGCAGAAATTTCCAGCAACAAATTTTGGATCATATATCCAACATTCCTCTTGATCCAAAATCACACACTCCAAGTAATGACCTGAGATAAGCATTTCTTTGACTTAATAGAGCTTTTGTGAAGATGTTTGCAACCTGAACTTTAGTATGATCGAACTTCATGACAATTTCTCCCTTGGCCACCAATTCTCGAATGAAATGAAATCTCAGCTCAATATGCTTTGTTCTTCCATGATAAGCTGGATTCTTTGCCATTGCAATTGTTGATTTATTATCACAATAAAGCTCAGTTCCCTTTTCTTGCTTTGGGAGCAATTCACTCAGCATTCTTCAAAGCTAAATACATTGATAAGTTACTACAGCGATAACCACATACTCTGCCTCAGCTGTTGACAAAGCTGTTGTTGCTTTTTTTTTTGGAGCTGCACGTGATCACACCAAATCCCATTCCAAACATGCTTCCAGAAGTGCTTCTTCTATCGTCTAATGAGCTTGCCCAATCACTATCAGTGAAACTAACTAATTTGAAATTGGTTACATGAGTGTACCAAATTCCAAAATTCAATGTCCCTGCAATATACCTTAAAATCCTCTTTGTTGCTCTATAGTGTTGCATTGATGGATTACTCATGAACCTTAACACAACTCCAACTGAAAATGAAATGTCGGGTCGTGTGTGTTTTAAATATATCAATCCACAAACTAAACTCCTAAATTTCTTCTAATTTGCTTCTTCAACTCCATCCTCTTGTTGGAATTTTCGATTCATGTTCATTAGGGTAGCCACCATCTTGTAATTGGACTTTTTGAATTTCTTTAGCAAGTCTGCAACATACTTCTTCTAAAAAATGAACACCCCAGCTTCATCTTGTATAATCTTTAGTCCAAGAAAATTATGCAACAATCCCAAGTCTATCATTTCAAAGCTGCTCATCATTTTGAACTTGAACTCTTTTACAAGTGCTAAACTTGTCCCCATGTAGATTATATCATCTATATATAAGCACATTATCATGAAGTCAGCAGCACCTAGCTTCTTTAAATAGAGATTAGGCTCATTTTCACTCCTCATAAAGCCATTTTGATGAAAGTATGCATCAATTTTACTGTACCAGGCCCTTGGAGCCTGCTTTAAGCCATAAAGGGCTTTTTGCAGCTTGTATACTTTTTCTTATTTCCCGTTGATCACAAAACCTTCTGGTTAGGAGACATAAACTTCTTCTTCAAGCTCACCATTCAAAAATGCTGATTTTACATCTAATTGGTACACCTTCCATTTGAGTTGAGCTGCTAATGCCAATACTAATCTAACTATTTCAAATTGTGCTACATGAGAGAAAGTCTCCTCGTAGTTGATTCCTTATTATTGAGAGTAGCCTTTCGCGACCAACCATGCCTTATGCTTTTGAACACTTCCATCTGCATTAAGCTTTGTCTTGAATATCCACTTTAAGCCTATTGCATTATTTCCAATGGGCAAGTCTGTCAGCTCCCATGTTGAGCTCCTTTCAATGGACATAAGTTCTTCTTTCATTACCTTCTTCCACTCTTCTCTTTCTGCTGCCTCTTCATAAGTTGAAGGATCTGGAACTAGCAAAGAAAATTCATCTAATTCATATATCTCCCTTAATGGTATGAATTTCTATGGTGGTGTCTCGTCCGAAGACTTACTTGTTGAGTTGCTAGTGTTTGGGCTAGCATTTAGTGTAGTTGCTGGGATACACTTAATTGGAATGGAAATTGGTGAATTAGCTGAAGTTGAATTTGAGTTTTCTTCAACTAATGGAACTTGTGACTGATCTTCCTCGCTTGAACTTCCTTCATTCCAATCCTAACCTATTTTCTCATTAAACATTACATTTCTGCTAACAATTATATTGCCAGTATTGGGATTATACAACTTATATACTTTAGATTCAAAACAATAACCAATAAAAATATATTTTACTGATTTTTCATTTAATTTTTTATGATTTTGAGAATCAACTAAAGCATAAGCAATAGAACCAAACATTTTTAAATGGCTTACAGTGAGTTTGGTCCCTTTCCATGCTTCATATGGAGTGTAATTCTAAACCGCTTTTGTAGGGGAAATATTTAGCAAGTACACCGATGTTGCTACCGCTTTTGCCCAATATGAATTTGGCAGATCTTTCCCTTTCAATAGACTTCTTACCATCTCCACCACTGTTCTATTTGTGTGTTCCGCCACCCCATTTTGCTCTGGACTATATGGTGTTGTCCGCTCCCTTCGAATTCCATTCTCCTCGCAAAATTGATTGAATTCTTTTGAAAGAAACTCACCACCTCTGTCCGTGTGAAGTACTTTTATACTCTTCCCACTTTGCTTCTCAACCAATGCCTTAAATTTTTTAAAATTCTTAAATTTTTATGACTTGAATTTCAAAAAATATACCTAACTCATTCTGCTAAAGTCATCCATAAACAAAAGAAAGTAGCAACTTCCTCCAAATGATTTTGTATTCATGGGACCACACAAGTTTGCATGGACTAGTTCAAGACATGTTGCAGCTCTCCATGCCTTCCCACTAGGAAATGACTTCCTCATATGCTTGCCATAAATGCATCCTTCACATAAATCAATTTTTTGAAGTTTTGGTAAGCCATAAACCATACCTTTCCTTTCGAGTAGTTGTAATCCTTTCACATTTAGGTGTCTATACCAAAGATGTCAGTGCTTGGATTCATTTTGTTCTCTAGCAACCAAAGAAAACTCTTCCACAATGGAGACATCAAATGGAAACATTCTATTTTTTATCATTTGAAAATTTGCAATCACTTGGCTTGATTGTTTGTTCTTAATGACACATGCTTCATCATTAAATAGAACAAAGTACCCACTAATAAGCAACTACCCAACACTCAAAAAATTGTGTGCTAAATTAATAGCAAATTGAATATTATATAAAAGCTTTGTTTTACCTTGGCTAGCTGTAATGGCTACAGTTCCTTTCCCTTCAACCTCTATTTCTTTATCATCTTCTAATGTGACCTTCCTTTTTTGGCTCATTAATCTTCTTGAAGAGTGACATCTTGCCTGTCATATGATTGGAACACCCATTATCTACAAACCATATGCCACCATGTCTATCAATTGTGTTGTTATGTACCATAAATAATTTGCTTTCTCTATCAAGTTCTTCTGCATAATTCACCTTTCTATCTTTAAACCAGCAATCAGCTTTTACATGCCCGAATTTTCTATAATTGTAACACTGGATGCTACCTTTATTATTTGATTTTTTCTCAGACCATCTACTTCTTCCTTTGTCATGGCTAAAATTCTTTCCTCGAAATCCTCCTCTGCCTCTTCCTAGACCTGCTGCTCTTTTATGTTCCTTTGAGCCTTCACCTTTTATTTAAACACCTTTTCTTCACTCTTTTCCTCTATTTTGTTGATTATTGCTTTGTGTGATTGTAAAGAACCCATCAACTCATTAAATGAATAAGTTGATAGATTTTTGGACTCCTCAATAACTGCAACCACATGGTCAAATTTAGGAGTTAAACTCCTCAACACTTTCATGAGAATAGTCCTATCTAAGACCTCCTCTCCATAGGACCTCAATTGATTGAAAATTGCTGCTACTTTTGTTAAAATATCATGCACTGATTCACCATTCTTCAAGTGCAAATTTTGAAATTCATGATTAAGTGTCTGCAACTTCACTATGACCATTGTGGATGAGCCATGAAATGCTAGCTGCAGGGTTGTCCATGCCTCTTTTCCTGTTGAGGTTGCTGCAATTTTTAACAAAATTGATTCATGGACTGCTTGTTAAATAAAGAATAAGGCTTTTAAATCTTTCTTTTTATTTTCCCTCAATCTAGTCTTTTTATCTTGATCATTGTATCCATGCTCCACCAAGTTCCATAACTCTTGTGACTTGAATAATGTTTTCATTTTGATGCTCCAAAACTCATAGTTGTTGCCTTTAAAGATTGGCAAGGCTGGTTGGGCTATGCTCACTGTACTGTTGTTATTTGCCATGTAAAAATGCCCCAAAGTATGAAATTAACTAGCTTTAATACCATAATGTTGGTTTGAATAGAAAAACAGAGACTTATATAATTGGAGAAAATAAGGAGAGTTGAATTGAAAAAGTAGATGAGTCGCTATATTATTTTTACTCAATTCACTTAATATCAATAAGACAAATAGCAGTGCCATTTTATAGGCTTACATATAACTGAAATATAGAAAAATAAGCAACTAGTTGATATTTATTTCAGCACTAACAATCACTTCCTAATAATCAGCTAACAACTTAATTAATAATGAGAAGATATTGCAGAAATTTCCTGCAATAAATTTTAGATCATATCTCCAACATTATTAACTTATATTCTAAAGAGAATGTTCTGTTTCTTTATTTGCATAGTAACTGATGAAAAAGACACCTAAGTTAAAGTTGGTCTGCTTATCCAATGTTAAACACAATTTATTAGATGTGGTTCTAGGCTTCTAGCTTTGAGAGTGAGTGAGTAAATAGGGTTGTAGCTTCACACAAAAGAATTTATAATGCCTTGAGAAGAATGCGATCCTAAGAAGACCATGCCTCCGCCCAGCTATCATTGCTTAGTGGCATAATGCACTAGAAAAGTGTTTGGTGACCTCCTTGTAATGTGGACTTTATTTCAATGCTTCAAAAGAGATGAGTTGAAGAACACGAAGGCAGAAAGGATCTGCCATACAAAATGTCGCAATGTATGTTATTTGGTAATGAGTTGTGTGCATGGATAGTAATGGGTTGGATGTAAAAATTATAAAAATATTTATAATTTTTTTAGGAGATATTTTAATATCTTAGCTTTAATAATTAACATTTAAAATATTTTCAAAATGTAATCATAATTTATCAAAATTTCATATTTAGAAATGTAAACACATCATATTTTTTTTAAAAAAAAGGAAATATAAACACATCATTTTTTTATTGATTAAAGATTATATGAATTGAAGTATTAATATTTTGCATAATAAATGATAATTTACTTTACAAATCGATGATAATAGAATTTAAATTTTATATTTTAAAATACCATTAAAGAATTATAATCATTTAAACACATTATATTTGACACATATTACAAATAAGAAGAGAGTATTGATAACTTATTTTCAGAACTCTTGAGCTTAAGACCCTGCAATCAATGAATAAAGGGTAAGGTGAGAGGTGGGGAGGGTCCCCACAAACACTCTGATGCCTAAGTCAGAGAATAGAAAGAGAGTTTGCATAGAGAGCAAGAAACAATTAGAATATTAAAGAATGAGATAATCTAGAATGAGAGGTATGGGGTCCTATTTATAGTGATGCTTAAACCTGAAAGGAGTAGGATTCCTTATGAGATAGGAACCCTAATCCTAGTAGGAGAGTATTCCTTCTTTGCTTAGGAATCCTCTTCAGGGTAAAGTCCTTTCCATGAACAGATTCTGTTACCTTCCCTATCCGAGTAACCCTATTCAGAAAATAAAAACTCTTTAATTAAACAAAAAAATATATAGGCGGTATCAAGAGTCCCCCCTCACGGGTATATTCGAATATTTATGTCTATTGTATCCAAGTATAGTAGAGCACTTATGCTTCTAAATAGAGAGAAAGTAGTTAGGTACTGTGCAGTGACATAGAAGGGTGAGCTGAGGTGGTCAGCCTCAATCGCAGGAAGAAATGAAAGCTCGGTACTGAGTCTTAAAACAATCGTGTTGCTGAGGTATCATCTGGACCTTAGAGTACACTAAATTTACGAGATCGACTGCAATAGATTAACCTGTCCATGTAAAAATGATGTGTTAGAATCAGTCATCACTAGAGTTCTAATGCTCGGTGAAAGGATGCAAGGCTGACGTGCTTGGGACCTTAGTGCTATAGAAGCGACCTAAGGGTGCTAGCTTCAGTCACTGGACTTAGATTCTTAAGGCTTAGATGCTTAGTGCAAGGATGCGAGGCTTATATGCTTGGAACCTCAGTACTATAGAAGCGACCTGAGGGTGCTAGCTTCAGTCACTGGGCTTAGATGCTTGAGGCTTAGATGCTCGGTGCAAGGACACAAGACTTACATACTCGGCACCTCAATACTATAGAAGCGACCTAAGGGTGCCAACTTCAGTCACTAGACTTCGATGCTCGAGGCTTAGATGCTCGATGCAAGGAGACGAGGCTTATATGCTCGAGGCTTAGATGCTCGATGCAAGGAGACGAGGCTTATATGCTCGAAACCTCAGTACTATAGAAGTGACTTGAGGGTGCCAGCTTCAGTCACTGGACTTAATGTTGGTGCATTAGAAGTGCGGCTTGAATGCCAAATCATCGAAGTATGCCGCATAGCTTGGATCTTAGTTCCGAGTAAATAGAAAGAGAGCTGGTAAAGATGCATGCAGGCTGAGGCATGGCTATACAGCTTCGATTATTAGGGATTTGAAATTTGAATCAAGTAAGTAATGTGTCTTTTCATGTGTCAAAAGGTTATATGTTTCTGCGGCCGTCATAATGACCACTCAATTAGTGGGTTTTACTTTTTCCAAATTGCCCTTAATGATGTGGGGAGAAACAAAGTATAATAAGGGCAATTAATGACGTGTTTTCATATCCTTCTGTAACTCTATAAATATCCTTGTGCTTATCAACTAATGTATTTTGCCCTTTTATTTCACCATTATCACATTTGTGTTGCCATTGTCGCTTCATTTTGTCTGCCACGATCTTTGCACTTTGTAACTAGGTGATCTTTGTCTTTCTCCTTCTTTTTCTTGTTTTTTATCTTTCATGCGCTTTTTCCTTTTCATAGAAAACATTATGGCATTGATGGAACATATTAGTTCTGACTTATTTATATTGAAAATAGATGATGAACTTCTGGGGTGGTACCGGAGGCGATTCTGTATTCCTGTCGATTATACCCTCCATACAGTAGATAAAAAGTTTAGGGCTTACACCCCCATGTTAGGGCTTAGTAGTATATTTTAATCAACTAGAGGTGGGTTTAAAGTTTTCGTTAGATCCCTTTATTAAAAGATTCATGAATAGGTATAATATAGCACCTGGTCAGCTCCATTGGAATAGCTATAGGATTCTAACAAGGTTCATCCAACTGATGCACAAAGAAGGTAAGGAACCCGATTTAAAAAAATTTTGATATTTGTATAATCTGACTAAGAAGAAGGGAGAATTGATGTTCTCCCTATCGGCCATTCCCAATCATACCTTATTTGTAAAGCTTCCAGACCTTTATAAGCAGTGGAGGTATAATTTTTTCATTATCAAGCACCTGGCAGACTTCCAAGATGTCCAGCGAATGTGGTCTGATGAGTGCCACAGGGTAAAATGGCCTCTAAGACTATCCAATCATGATATGGAGATGATTTTACTACTGTATTTCGATAGCCTGGTTGAAGCTCGATCGACTTAAGATATATCCAGGAGATACCTATGGAGAGTTTGTCCAAACCTTGTTCACTTTATTGGTGTGTTTGGGTTATTTAAAGGTATCCTTTTAACTTGCTTTATCTTTTTGATTGTAGATGACTGACTTTTTTGCTTTTGCGGATGAGATTTCCCTTCTAACTAACCAGCCAGCCGCCCTAGAAGTAGTCCAAGCCTCCCCTTTTCTGGAACCTGAAGCCATTGTAGCCCATGAGTAGACTTCTATAGATCCTAAAGAAAAAGCATTGGGTGAATCGTCCCATGCTAGCAAAGAAGGTCGACAGAAAAGACTGTTTATTGATCAAGACTCCGATGTTAAGGAGCTCAATGAGGAGATATTCATCCATTGCCTGAGGCTATCTGGGTCTCAGAATATGAAGGGATGGATCCTGTCTAAGATGAAGCCTCTGAGTGTCTCAAACAACCAAGTTAGAGACCAATATGCAAAATCATTGAGGCTTTTGGCGGATATACAGCACTAGTCTAAAGAAGGTCCAGAGGGGCTATTTGATTCGATGATCGGTCACTCATTAAAACTAAGTGAGTGTTATGTCTCTATTACTTACACATTTATCTTGTACTTAACATGATTTTTTTCTTTTCACAGATGACCCAAGCCTTGCTGCTAGCAAAGCACCACCAATACTTCTACTTAAAAAGCCAGTATAGTTTGAAGGAGACAAAGGTCATAACCATTGCTATTGATTTTGAAAAGAAGCTGGATAGTGCAAAGGTGGCACTAGAGCTCTGCCAGAAAAAATATGCAGAGGAAAAATCTAAGGCTGAGGTGAGCCAGAAGAAAATCATCGATCTGGAGCACAGCCAAGGTCAATTAACCAGGAAGATTGAAGATCAGGATTTTCAGATTGTAAGTTTGGAAAAGAGGCTGTCCAAGGTCGAGAAGTCCCAAGAACATAATAAAACATCTTACCAGAACATGGTAAGGGGATTTCTCAAAGCCTACCAATCTGAATGTAAGAGGATCTTGCTTTCTCAACATCTTGAGTTAGACTTACCGGAGCTAGATCGAATAATGCCAGCAAACCTTGTGAAGATTGTTGTTGAGGAAGATGCTCATCAAAAGGTAGCTACCTCACATTTAAGGAATGCTCATGAATCTACTGGTGGGTCTGCGGTGGAGCCTACTGAGGTTTCTAGTGCCACTAATGCGGTTTCTTTCCCTACCTTTAAGCTTGAAAACCCAGATATACAATTAGTAGAATAGAAACCCTTCTCATTTTTTTGTAATCAATCTTTTTATAAAAGATTTATTGGTTTCAATGAAAGAGATTTTATTGAATACCATTCCAAGTACAATCTAAGTTTTATTGATAGTATTTTCTGAGGCAATCTACGTTCCAAAATCATGGCAACTCTTTGTCGTCTCTATTTCTTAGCTTGTATGCTCCTTTGATTGTGTGTTCTGAGATTTGGTATGGGCCTTCCTAATTTGGACCTAGCTTGCCAGTTCCTAAGTTGCCTTTACCAATATCTACCCTTCTGAGTACTCAATCTCCTATTTTGAACTGTCTTAGGTGACTACGCCGGAGATGATACTGTACCACCTTCTACCGATGTGCTTCAGTCATAGCTGCTGTCTGCTCCTACCTTTCTTCTAGTAGGTCCAAACATATCTGGGCATCAATATTATTAATGTTGTGATCAAGAATGTAACTGACCTTGTAACTTAGTGAACCAATCTCCATCGGTATTACCACATCTATGTCATAGCTCAGTCTGAATGGTGTCTCCTCGGTGGATGATCTAGGGGTGGTTCTATAGGCCCAGATTACATTGTTAAACTCTTTAACCTAATTTCCCTTTTCTCATCAAGTCTCTTCTTTAATCCCTACATAATAATTCTATTGGTGACTTCCATTTGCCTGTTTATTTGTGAGTGGGCTACTGAGGTGAAA
The DNA here is from genome assembly GCA_947683625.1 of Mallotus nudiflorus. NCBI lineage: Eukaryota > Viridiplantae > Streptophyta > Magnoliopsida > Malpighiales > Euphorbiaceae > Mallotus > Mallotus nudiflorus. The sequence continues at coordinate 5,856,698 of CANTUR010000075.1, read as the reverse complement.
CGAAGCTTTATTCTAAGATTTAAACAGAAACCTCTAAACTTTTCATTGTTAAACTATTTACCACTATTTGTAATTAAGGTGTGAGGGATGTCGAATCTATAGATGATCTCTCTCCAGAAGAAATGTTGTATCCGAGCTTTTGTTATGGTTGTATCTGCCTCCACTTCTACCCATTTAATGAAATGGTCTATAGCCATTATCAGGAACTTTTTTTATAAAGTGAAAGCTAGGAAGGGACCCAAGATGTCCATCCCCTACATGGTGAAGGGCCATGGGCTGCCGATTGGATGCAGAGGGTAGGAAGGCCTGTGATTGAGTCGAGCAAATTACTGGCACTTGTGACATGCTTGAGTAAACTTCTGGGCATTATTAGACATGGTGGGCCAATAGTATCCTTGGAGTAATGTTTTTCGGGTTAGTGCATAATGGGATTCATATGCTCCATAAATTCCTTCATGGATTTCCTTGAGTATGTAATTCCCTTCCTCTGGAGAGATGCACTTAGACCATGGGTGTGAAAGGGATTTTCTGTAAAGCTCCCCTTGGTGGATAGAATAGTGGGCTGCTCTCATTTTTAGCTTTTGAGCTTTTAATTTATCTTTAAGGAGAGTCCTATATTCTAGGTATTGGACTATCTGATGCATCCATTCTAAGACTTCCTGTATCTCCAAGACTTCAAGATCTTCCATAATGGGTTTTATCAATGCCTCGGTGAATTCTATATCCTTAAATGCTTAACTGTCTTCATATATCGATTTGGCTAGGAGGTCAGCCTCAGAGTTCTCTTGCCTAGGAATCTGGACGATCTCCCACTAGCCCCCTTCTTGTTCAATATGTTTTAAGAGTTGCCTGACTTTACCCACACACTTAGCAATGCTTGTGTCCTTGATATGGAATGCGCCGTTAACCTGATTTACTAACAGCTAGGAGTTTGAGTCTATTTTAAGGTGTTCAGTTCTGACTTCGACAGCTAATTTTAAGCCTGTGATGAGTGCCTCATATTTTGCGGCATTATTGGTTGCATTGTACTCTATTCGAACTACATACCAAATTTAAACTTTATGCGGTCCTCTAAGAATCACTATGGCACTGGATCCATGAGCGGAGGATGCGCCATTAATATAGAGTTTCCATTCTAATGCTTTAGTCATGGTAAGGTCTTTTGGAGCCATTTCTTGAATGAAATCTGCTAATGCTTAGGCTTTCACTTGTTGGGAAGGCTCATAATCAATATCAAATTCTTCTAGTAACACTGACCATTAAACTAGTCTACCGGAGGTCTCCGATCTTTATAGGATTTTCCACAGAGGGAAATGGGATCAAACAATGATATTCGGGTTTAGAAGCAGTGTCGAAGCTTCCGAGATGCATGAACCACAACTATAGCCAGCTTATCCAACATTAGATACCGGACTTCAAATCCTCAAAGTATTTTGTTGATGTAATATACCGGGTTTTACTGGCTTCCTTCTTCTCTTACCAATATTGAAGTGATGCATTATTGACCTACAGAGAGATACAAATACAATATTTCACCTAGGACAGGCATGCTAAATAGGGGTGGTGAGGACAAGAATTTCTTGATGTCTTCGAAGGCCACTTAGCAATCTGCAAACCAAACAAAATTTTTGGAATTTTTTAAAGCTCAGAATAATGGTAGACACCGTCTGGCTGAGCATGAAATGAAACGCCCCAATGCCATGATTCTTCCGTTTAGCTTTTGAACTTTGTGGATATTTTTTAGGGCTTTCATGTTGAGTATGGCTTTCATTTTCTCCTGGTTGGACTCAATACCTCTATGGGATATCATGAATCCCAGGAATTTGCCAGCTTTTACTTTGAAGACACTTTTTTCTAGATTTAGCTTGATCATAGACTTGCTCAATAATCAGAGAACTTGATCCATATCTGCTGGGTGTTGTTCTGCATGCTTCCTCTTAATGATAATGTCTTCTATATATACTTCCATATTTGTGCCAATCTAGTCCTAGAGCACTTGATTCACTATTCTTTAATATGTTGCTCTAGCATTCTTTAGTCCAAAGGGCATCACCTTATAGCAGTACAAGACTTCGTCGGTAATGAAGGATGTTTTCTTCTGATCTTCTTCCTTCATCAGTATTTAATGATATCCTTGTGCAGCATTAACAAAAATATATAATCCATGGTCAGCAGTGGAGTCTATGAGCTGGTCAATTATGGGCAATGGGTAACTATCCTTGGGACATGCCTGATTAAGGTCAGTATAGTCCATGCACATCCTATACTTCTCATTCGCTTTTTTAACAAGTACCACATTGGCTACCCATTCTAGATGAGTAACTTCCTTAATGAATCCGGCTTCCAACAATTTCTTCATTTCTCAGTACTTATCCTCTGTCTCTCATAGGTAAAGGTTTTTTTTTCTAGACCACTGGCTTTGCTCTCGATCTGATGTTCAAACTGTGACAAGCAACCTGTGGATCCACATCGAGGATTCAGATGCCCGCGAAGCGAAGTCTTCTGTATGTCTAGCAAGGACTTCCCTTATTCCTTCCTTGATGTCACGGTCAAGTTCATTACCGATCTTTACAACCTTTACATCAACAATTTGTAAAGCTTCCGTGTCGTTAACTGGTTATGGACCAGCACCTTGTTTCTCTATGTCCCATGTTTCTAGGGGGAAGGCTTCCGCCTGAGGCTTCATGACCATCTAGTAACACTGTCTACCTATATGCTGATCTTCCCGAATGGTAAGAGTTCCGCTCTCAACTGGAATTTTCATAGTTAGGTGTTGGATACTGGTGACTGCATCTGCTTTATAGAGCATCGGCCATCATATGATTCCATTATATGCCAATGGGAGATCCACCACGATGAATACTGTTATGATAACTTTCGTTTCTTCATCATTTCGATTCCTAAATTCTACATTTAACTCCACAGCTCCTATTGGTTGTATAGTTCCTCCACAGAAGCTTGTTATGGGGTTCTGTATGGTCTTCAGATCAGTGATAGAGGCTCCCAATGCTTTGTGATCATTCCAGGATAATGCGTTGATAGCACTTCTGTTGTTAACCAACAACCTCTTTATAAAGTAATTGTTTATGTATCCATTTACCACCAGGGCATCACAGTAGGGATGGCAAACATGCAAACCATCTTCCAAATTGAATACGATCTCTATTTTCTTGAAGACTAGCTTTTCTCCCCTACTCTGTTTCAATTTCTATTCATTATTTTCTTCGCCAATGATCATGTTGTCATGACCCAAAATAGGAGTCATGACCGGTGCTAGGGAACGGGAAATTCTTTTGAATCCGGAACCCGTAACAAGCCTTAAAAATAAAATAAAACATGCAATAATAATAATAACATAAATAAAATATTTTACAGCAGAAATAAAATCATAAATAAAAATAAAAAAATAATCTGACAATGAAATTAATTAAACATCCTCATCTTATATATAAATAATCCTTTAATACAAATTCCAGTTCAAATCTTTAAAATACATAACTCATACAAATATAATACATAAACCCCACAACTGTTTACAACTACTGCAGTGTCTAGATTATAAAATAAACTCAGGTAAGCAATTTACATAATGAAGTCGGGGCGGAAGAAATCCGGCGTATGGGTCTGCTATTGAGGTCTGAAGACTATGACTCTCTTGAAAAATAATCAACGGAGGGGAGTCAGACCTCACTGAGTGAATCGTTATAATATATATACATGCATAACTAAATGACAAAGCACACAGTCAATAGTATTTATAATAAATATATATACAAGCAAATACACACATTTTATATATTTACTGAAAATCACTGTTTATGAAGGATCAAATAGAACCCTAGAAAATCATAACCTCAAACGGTGTTAGACAACACTCTAGCCATATAGGCTCACTTATTCCAAATATATCACTTGTTCCATTTGGACAGTAGACTAGCCCCGAGACACTAAGTCAACCGAGCTCCAGCAGTCTGACTGTTAGTGTGATTGGCCTTGAGACATTTAGTCAACCGAGCTCCAACAATCACAATCCCAAATCATATCACACATCAAATCAAATCAATCCGATCAATATCCACAAATAGGTTAGTAATGAAGCCTAAATGCTATCAGCGTACCGGTACATACTCAGTCTTAGTGTTGCCCACTAGGTAACACATTTTATTCATATCCTTCATTAATATATAAAACAAACATTCATAAATAAATGATGCATGAATTTGAATAAAATAGCAACATAAACCATATATATACTAGAAATATAGCAAAAATCAACCAGGTATATTCCGAGTATATATACGTCAAATAAATTCAATTAAATTACAAAATAAACTAGAAATAAACCATAAATATATCCAAAAACATTTTAAGAATAATTTATTAATTAAACATGCATTTAGTTTAAAATATACCAAAAATAAACTTAAGTAATAATTAAATCATTTATGCATAACTTATAAAATAAACCATACATTTCTAAAAAAAAAAATGCATCCTAGAACACGTATATATAAAATAACAACTCATAGTTATCGCACTCCTCAAGATGGGTCCGACGAGCCTGGTCCACTAGGCCTCAGTCTTGGCACAACTAAATAAACAAATGATAATAGGAAATCAATATAATTCTAACGAAAGTTCTAAAGACTCGATTTAGAATCTTAGACACAGAATCATAATAGGAATTTTGACTGGACATCATGTTTTATGAGAATTCTACCGAAAATCCGGTAGAATCACCCATGTAAAACGGACATCTCTCTACTCAAAAAGCAGAGCCGGTCCTGCAAAGAAATACACTTCGAATATGCATATAACAAAATTCACAATCCCTCGGTCGGACTCCAAACTACAATTCACCGACCGAGGTTCACAATTCACAGAATAATTACAGAAATACTGAAAAATACCAAAAATACCAAAATACCCTTCAATACTCAAAATATAGCAATTTAAATATTCAAACGCTAAAAATATTTATTTAACCGATAAATACTCAAAAACCCTAATTTTAATAAAATATTATTAAAAATCGGTAATTCTCAATAAATTCATAAATATTGACCAAAATATCTTTTATAAATCCAAATTACATAATTAACCCTAAAACTTACTAAAAATCGATAAAAACTCATTTATTTAGAAAAATCGTATATTATATATATTTTTTGAAAATAATTTACGAAAAATAGTTTTAATTAGTTAAAAATACTAAATAATTTGTAGAAATCATTTTTATACCTTAAATAACTATTAAAACCAATTTAATTACATTTTTAGCCAATTTAGTGTCAAATTACCAAAATACCCCTAGTTTCATAAATTCCCTAAAATTAATAAAAAATTCACCAAAAATAGTATAATTACTCAAAATTAATTTTCTCAATATATAATTCAATAATACCAATAAATATACTCAATTAACCAATTAATTTCACTAAAACACATAATTAACCTAATTTTTCAAAAATTACATAAACTAAATAAATTCCAAATAATTATATAAAATTCACAAAAATTACAAATAAATTTATAAAATTCATTTTAACACCTATAAACACAATTTCATAATTTAATTAATTAATTTTCAAAAATTAGAAAATATTAATAAAATTCACAAAAATCAAAATAATTCCCAAAAATTCTACAAAAATTCACAGAGGTAGATTAAGCTACAAGAATCAACATTGTGAAGGAAGTTTGCATGAATCATTCAAATAGAAGCTAAAAAAATCAAAAACCCTAATAGGCCAAAAATGCAAAATCGAAACTTAGGGAAATATAGACCGTTTCAAGTGAAACAAAGCTTAGAAATGGACTCATCAGAGCTCAAGGAGAAGATAGAGACTGGTGGCATCAAATTTGGTCGCCGAAAATGTGTTGATCGACGGTGACTTCAAGTTTTAGCTTCTCTTGGAAAATCTAGCCAAAACACGCCGGAGAAGGAGGTTGCAGGCGGCGGAGCAAGCTAGAAGTGGTGGTGGCACGCAGGGAGGCACACCGACGGCCTGAAAACAGGATGACAGGCGGTGAGGGTGAAGGGAGGGCGTCAGACATGAGGGAGAAGGGAAGTGGCACGAGTTGTAAATTTGATGAAGTTTATATATATATATATATATATATATATATATATATATATATATTTATTTATTTAACATTTAAATAAATAAATAAATATATATATATATATATATGCAAAATATAATCATGCATGATAACATGCAATTTAATAAAACAAGCTAACGTAAATAAATAATTAATTATTTAGGTCTTATTTTTCCAAAAATGTAAATCTCAGGAAAATTTTACATAAATCCCTTAAAATACTTAAAATAAATAAAAATGACTTTAATAAAAAACAAACTCATCAAATAATAATAAATATCTATAAAAAAAATTAACACTGCATATCCCGATACAGTTTAAAATTATTTAAAAACACGGGATATTACAGTCTTCCCCCCTTACAATAATTCATCCCCGAATTTCAAAAAAAAATAATTACAAGATCAAGAAGGGAAGAGATACGGGTAAGAAGCTCGCATCTCAGCTTCAGTCTCCCATGTATGCTCCTCAACCCTATTGCTACGCCACAGAACCTTGACCATCGGAATTTGCTTCGAACACAACTATCGAACTTGATAGTCAACGATCGCCACAAGTTCTTCCATAAATGTCAGATCTTCATTCACTTCTACGTTGTCGAGCTGCAACACATGTGAAGGGTCTGAGATATACTTCCTCAACATCGAGATATGAAATACCAGATGCACTTAAGACATACTCGGGGGCAAAGCCAACCGATATGCAACAGTGCCAACTGTCTCCAGAATCTCGAATGGTCCGATATATCTCGGTGCTAATTTACCCTTTTTGCCAAATCTCATAACATCCTTCATCGGAGACACCTTCAGGAAAATAAAGTCTCCAACCTGAAATTCTACATCTCTGCGCCTAGGATCCGCATAGCTCTTATGCCTGCTAACTGCGGTTTCTAACCTGTGCTTGATCACGACGACTTTCTCTACAGCATCCTGAACCATCTCAGGTCCAGTCAAAGCTCTCTCACTAATCTCATCCTAACTCAGAGGGGATTTACACTTCCTTCCATACAACGCCTCATATGGTGCTATGCCAATACTGCTGTGGTAACTATTATTATACATAAACTCTACGAGTGGCAAATGATCATCCTAACTACCTCCCAAATCTAGAATACACATCCTCAACATATCTTCCAGTGTCTAGATAGTCCTCTCAGACTGACCATCTGTCTAAGGATGAAAAGCAGTACTGAAATCCAACCTAGTGCCCATCGCTTCCTGTAACTTCTGCCAAAAATGTGAGGTAAACATTGAACCTCTATCTGACACAATGGACACAAGTACTCCATGAAGGCACACAATATGCTTTACATACAGCTTTGCCAATCTAGCTACAGAATAGGTGGCTTTCACAGGTAAGAAATGTGCAGACTTGGTCAACCTGTCTACAATCACCCAGATGGAATCGTATCCATCCGTAGAACAAGGTAAACCAACCACAAAATCCATAGCTATCCTTTCCCACTTCCACTCAGGAATAAGAAGAGGCTGAAGCTTCCTATAAGGCTTCTAATGTTCAACTTTCACTTACTGACACATCAAGCACTTAGCAAAATAATCAGTGACATCCTTCTTCAGTCCATCCCACCAGTATAAATCTCTAATACTGTGATACATCTTAGTGACACCCAGATGTTCGCTATAGGCTGTAGAATGTGCTTCCTCTAGGATCTCTTCTCTCAAATTATCCACATCAGGAACACATAATCTACCACTAATCCACAATACACCATCATCATCGAGTGTGAAATCAATGAACTTCCCTGCTCGAACATTCTCTGCAAGCTCTTCCAAAATAGGATCTCATCTTTGAGTTGCTTTAATCCTATCCCTCAATACAGATCGCACCTTAAACTGAGCTAGCAGTCCACCTGATCTACTAATCTTTAACATCAGACCTTGATCTACCAACAAATGCAACTCTTGGATCAACAGTCTCCTCTCTACACTGATGTGAGCAAGACTACCTGACGACTTCCTACTCAAGGCATCTGCTACCATATTAGCCTTGCCTGGATGATATAAAATCTCACAGTTATAATCTTTCAACAATTCCAACCATCTCCTCTGCCTCAGATTCAGATCTCTTTGCTAAAAAATGTACTTAAGGCTTTTGTGATCAGTAAAAATCTCACAAGTCACCCCGTACATATAATGTCTCCATATCTTGAGAGCAAAGATCACTGCAGCCATTTCAAGGTCATGTGTAGGATAGTTCTGCTCATGCTTCTTTAACTACCTCGAAGCATAGGCTATCACCCTACCATTCTATATCAACACATAACCAAGACTAACTTTAGAGGCATCACAATAACCTATGAACTTGTCCACACTATTAGGCAAAGCTAGCACTAGAGTTGTGGTCAGTTTCTCCTTTAATAACTGAAAATTATTCTCATAAGCTTCTGACCACTCAAATCTTATATTCTTCTGAGTCAAGTGAGTCATAGGGGCTACAATTCTGGAAAAATCCTATACAAACCTCCTATAATACCCGGCTAAACCCAGAAAACTCCAAATCTCAATAACAAAAGTCGGTCTAGGCCATTCAGACACTGCCTCAATCTTCTATGGATCAACCTGGATACCTTCTTTAGATACCACATGTCTAAGAAAAGAAACACTCTCCATCCAGAAATCACACTTTGAGAATTTAGCATAAAGCTGATGTTCTCTCAATGTCGGCAATACAATCCTCAAGTGATATACATGCTCCTCCATACTCCTTGAATATACTAGTATATCATCGATGAAGACTACCATAAACTGATCCATATATGGTCTGAATACCATATTTATCAAGTCCATAAAAGTTGTTAGTGCATTAGTCAAGCCAAAAGACATCACCAGAAACTCATAGTGGCCATATCGAGTGCCGAATGCCATTTTAGGAACATCGACTTCACTGATCCGCAACTGATGATAACCAGACTTCAGATCAATCTTAGAAAAGAACTATGCACCCTGTAGCTGATCAAACAAGTCATCTATCCTCGGGAGAGGATACTTGTTCTTCACTGTCACATTGTTCAGCTCTTTATAATCAATGTACAGTCTCAGGATACCATCTTTCTTCTTCACAAACAGGATTGGTGCACCCCAAGGAGAAACACTGGGTCTAATGAAACCCTTATCCAATAACTCTTGCAACTGCTCCTTCAACTCTTTTAACTCTACAAGAGCCATTCTGTAAGGTGACATAGATATAGGAGTAGTACTTGAAACCACATCTATACAGCACTCAATCTCTCTGTGAGGTGGTAAACCTGGCAACTCCTCAGGAAAAATATTCGGAAACTCACAGGAAACAGGAACATCTGTGAGTGACAACTTCTCCACTGAAGTATTCCTGACCAATGGAAAATATCCCTAACATCCTTTCCTTAGTAACTTCTTAGCCGTAATAGCAGAAATGAGATTTTGAGGTGCTGAACTCCTATCACCCACAAACTTAAATTCTTCTTCACCAGGAATTTTGAAAGTCACCTCTTTACTCCGACAATCCACCACGATATAGTGCTGAGATAACCAATCCATACCCAGAATAACATCAAACTCCATCACATCCAACAGAATCAAATCAGCAAATAATTCTCTATCTCCCACGAGAACTGGACAACCAGAAAGAACAATATCAGTGTCCAAAGAATCATTTAGAGGAGTGGTGACAGACAAAGGAAAAGCCATCCTCAAAGCTTACTAACAAGACTTGGAAGTAAAAACAGGAGAATCGAACGAATGCGTGGCACCCGAATCAAACAAAACTCATGCATCCAAGTAACAAATAGAAATAATACCTGCCATGACTGCATTGGATGCTTGAGCATCCTGCTGAGTGAGATGGAAGACTCTGGCCTATCCTCGACCTCCCTACTGACTGGTAGAAGCCTAGCCAACACCTCTAGCACCTCCTCTGGCACCTCTACCATGACCTTACTATGGAACAAGCTGAGTGGAACTCTGATGCTGGGCTGGAGGCAACTGGAAAAAAATGGGTGTAGCACTAGCAATCGAATGTTGTGGAAATCATGGAATTTACTGCTGTTGATACCCGGAATAAGGATATGATCTGGCATAATGTCTTGTCTGCCCGCATTTAAAACATATCAACGGTGTCATGTAACACGGTCCCTAATGAACTCTGCCGTAGGTCTGATAAACACTGTCAGCTGATCCAAAATTATGACCGCTGCTGCTACACGAAGCACCTGACCCGAGTCTGAACGGTCTACGATGACCTTCATGGTCATGTCTACTGCTCCGATGCACTCGTTGTTGCTATCTCTGACTCTGCTGAGCTGGACCTCTCTGCTGACTACTCGAACCAACAAGAAAACTTGAATACGGAGTAGTCTGAAATCCATACAACTAAACACCTAGCTGGTAATAATCAGGCATAGCTCCCTGCCTGACTAGCCTCAGCTCAATCTCCTTAGCCAACTCAATAACAAACTCCAGAGTAAGGCCTGCTGTAGGCATACCAGCGAATGCAGAACCCAATTCAGTAACGTAGGTGGTAACTGCAAAATACTGATCTCGCATCAAATCCTCTACATATCTACCCCATCGAAGGAACTCTCGGGTGTACTCCTCTATTGATCAATCACCGTGAGATATACTAGTCAACCGAAGATGATAACTCATGTGAAGCGGCTCTGGATAAAATCTCCTCATAAATCGCTCTCTGAACTGAGCCCAGGTCATCGTCATCATGTACGGCTGAATCATCTGAATGAACCAGTCCAGGGCTGGTCCCTCAACAGAAAGCTCGACAATCATAATCCGCTGGTACTCGGTGTGAGCAGTCTGAGTCCTAGTCTCGATCGCATACAGAAAATCCAAAGGATCAGAAGTCCCATCAAAAGCAATCCTACCAACTCTGGCATAGAACAGAGCTGCCTCAAGGTCAGACATACCCTACTGATAGACAGGCTGAACGACTAGAGGTACAGGAACATCCTCGAACTTAGGTTCTACAGGCTCCTCATCCTATATCTCTCTTTGCCTACGACGACCTGCCGCTCCTTGAGGTCTACCTCTGCCACGACCTCTACGTCTAACTAGTGGCTTAGGAGGTAAAACCTCATCCTGAAAGGACTCATCATCCTCATTCTCAATAACCGATGGAGTGACACGTGCTCGCCTCCTCATTCTGAAAGACAATGGAGGAATAATACAGAAAACTAAAGCAAGGAATACTTATCAAGACATACTCGAACCTAATTCATTGCAGTAGTTCAACAGAAAACACAACACTGAAAACTAAGGCCATAACTCACACAACTAAGGCCCTGACATAGAACTCCGCTCCGATACCAACTTTTTCACGACCCAAAACAAGGGCCATGACTGGCGCTAGGGAACGAAAAATTCTTTCGAATCCGGAACCCATAGCAAGCCTTAAAAATAAAATAAAACACGCAATAATAATAATAATAATATAAATAAAATATTTTACAATGGAAATAAAATCATAAATAAAAATAAAATAATAATCTGCCAATGAAATTAATTGAACATCCTCATCTTATATATAAATAATCATTTAATACAAATTCCAGTTCAAATCTTTAAAATATATAACTCACACAAATATAATACATAAACCCCATAACTATTTACAACTACTGCAGTGTCTAAATTATAAAATAAACTCAGGTAAGCAGTTTACATAGTGAAGCCGGGGCGGAAGAAATCCAACATATAAGTCTGCTACTGAGGTCTGAAGACGATGACTCTCCTGAAAAATAATCAATGGAGGGGACTCAGACCTCACTGAGTGAATCATTATAATATATATACATGCACAACTAAATGACAAAGCACACAGTCTATAGTATGTATAATAAATATATATACAAGCAAATACACACATATGCAACAAAATCATTTTATATATTTACTGAAAATCATTATTTATGAAGGATCAAATAGAACCCTAGAAAATCGCAACCTCAAACAGTGTTAGAAAACACTCTAGCCATACAGGCTCACTTATTCCAAATATATTCACTTGTTCCATTTGGACAGTAGACTAGCCCCGAGACACTAAGTCAACTGAGCTCCAGCAGTCTGACTGTCAGTGTGATTGGCCCCGAGACACTTGGTCAACCGAGCTCCAACAATCACACTCCCAAATCATATCACACATCAAATCAAATCAATCCGATCAATATCCATAAATAGGTTAGTCATGAAGCCTAAATACTATCAGCATACCGTTACGTACTCGATCCTAGTGATGCCCACTAGGTAGTACGTTCTATTGATATCCTTCATTAATATATAAAACATACATTCGTAAATAAATGATTCATGAATTTGAATAAAATAGCAACATAAACCATATATATACTATAAATATACCAAAAATCAACCAGGTATATTCCGAGTATATATACGTCAAATAAATTCAATTTAATTACAAAATAAATTAGAAATAAACCATAAATATACCTAAAAACATTTTAAGAATAATTTATTAATTAAACATGAATTTAGTTTAAAATATACCAAAATTTACCAAAAATAAATCTAAGGAATAACTAAATCATTTATGCATAACTTATAAAATAAACCATACATTTCTAAAAAAAAAAAACATGCATCCTAGAACACATATATATAAAATAACAACTCACAGTTATTGAGCTCCACGAGATGGGTCCGACGGGCCTGGTCCACTAGGCCTCGGTCTCGGCGCAACTAAACAAACAAATGATAATAAGAAATCAGAATAATTCTAACGGAAGTTCTAAAGAGTCGATTTAGAATCTTAGACACAGAATCATAATAGGAATTTTGACCGGACATCACATGTTACAAGAATTCTACCGAAAATCTAGCAGAATCTCCCCTGTAAAATGGACATCTCTCTACTCAAAGAGTAGAGCCGGTCCTCAATCCCAACCGGTCCTCAATCCCAACTTCGAATATGCACAGAACAAAATTCACAATCCCTCGGTCGGACTTCAAACTACAATTCATCGACCGAGGTTCACAATTCATAGAATAATTATAGAAATACTAAAAAATACCAAAATACCCTTCAATACTCAAAATATGGCAATTTAGATATTCAAACGCTAAAAATATTTATTTAACTAATAAATACTCAAAAACCCTAATTTTAATAAAATATTATTAAAAATCGATAATTCTCAATAAATTCATAAATATTGACCAAAATACCTTTTATAAATCCAAATTATATAATTAACCCTAAAACTTACTAAAAATCGATAAAAACTCATTTATTTAGAAAAATCGTATATTATATATATAATTTGAAAATAATTTACAAAAAATAGTTTTAATTAGTCAAAAATACTAAATAATTTTTAGAAATCATTTTTATACCTTAAATAACTATTAAAACCAATTTAATTACATTTTTAGCCAATTTAATGTCAAATTACCAAAATACCCCTAGTTTCGTAAATTCCCTAAAATTAATAAAAAATTCACCAAAAATAGTATAATTACTCAAAATTAATTTTCTCAACATATAATTCAATAATACCAATAAATATACTCAATTAACCAATTAATTTCACTAAAACACATAATTAACCTAATTTTTCAAAAATTACATAAACTAAATAAATTCCAAATAATTATATAAAATTCACAAAAATTAAAAATAAATTTCTAAAATTCATTTTAACACCTATAAACACAATTTCATAATTTAATTAATTAATTTTCGAAAATTAGAAAATATTAATAAAATAATCAAAAATTCACAAAAATCAAAATAATTCCCAAAAATTCTACAAAAATTCACAGAGGTAGATTAAGCTACAAGGATCATTTTTTGTGAAAAAATTTTGCATGAATCATTCAAATTGAAGCTCAAAAAAATTGAAAACCCTAATAGGCCGAAAATGTAAAATCGAAACCTAGGGAAATTTAGACCATTTCAAGTGAAAAAAAAACTTAGAAATGGACTTATAGGAGCTCAAGGAGAAGATAGAGATCGGTGGCATTGAATTTGGTCACTGAAAATGTGTTGATCGACGGTGACTTCAAGTTTCAGCTTCTCTTGGAAAATCCGGCCAAAACATACCAGAGAAGGAGGTAGCAGGTGGCAGAGCAAGCTGGAAGTGGTACTGGCATGCTAGGAGGCACACCGACAGCCTGAAAACGAGATGACAGGCGGTGAGGGTGAAGGGAGGGCGTCGGACGTGAGGGAGAAGGGGAGTGGCACGAGTTGTAAATTTGATGAAGTTTATATATATATATAATAACTTTAATAATTTATATTATAATATAATAATATTATATTCACCAAAAATTCTACACCACATGTTTTAAAATAATTAATATATATACATATATATATATATATGTCATATGTTAATTAAAAATAAAACTATATATAATATACATAAATAAAATTAATAAACCCTAAATGTTAAATATATATATATATATGCATGTATATGTATAGATGTTAATATGCAAAATATAATCATGCATGATAACATGCAATTTAATAAAACAAGCTAACATAAATAAATAATTAATTATTTAGGTCTTATTTTCCCAAAAATGTAAATCTCGGGAAAATTTTACGTAAATCCCTTAAAATACTTAAAATAAATAAAAATGACTTTAATAAATAACAAACTCATCAAATAATCATAAATATCTATAAAAATTATTAACACTGCATATCCTAATGTAGTTTAAAATTATTTAAAAACTTGGAATAGTACACATGTTAATAATACCAATTGGCTCCTTCCGAGCTTTCTTTGCTTCTGGCCTGTCATGCACAGGGGCTTCTAGGTTTCCACTCCTTTTAGATGCATCCATGAAATTATTGAGTTTACCATTTTGCACTAGTCTTTCTATGGTGTGCTTCAGCTCTCAGCAAGCCTCAGTGTCGCACCCGTATTCTCGATGATACTACCAGTATTATCCTTTATCTTATGTGGATCTTTGGTTGGGGTTTATTCTCTTAACTGGGGTAATTTCGATACCATTCTGCCTGACCCACATGAGAATTCTAGATTGAGAGGTGTTCAAAGTTGTGTATCTACCTACTTCCCTGTCAAATCTCTCTATCGGGTTTTTGAAGTTTATATTTGGGAAGCTTGTCTGGGTCTTGGTCTTTTATCTTTAGTTGATGGCTTTTCCTCCTCCCTTTGCATCCTTCTATCTTTATCCATCTTTATCATTCTGACTGCCATCGCCATTACTTCTGTAAAAGTACCTGGTTCCTTGGTCATTATCTTGTCTTTAAGCTATTTGAGTCTAGTACCATTTTTCAAAGCTTCTATGACAACTTCATTAATAAGGCTTTCAATCTGCATAACTATTTTATTGAACCGATCAAGATAACTTCATAGAGACTCATCAACTTCTTGCTGGCACATCAGAAGATCATTAATTTTTTTGGTTGGGGGAATATTAATGACGAACCTGGTAGGAAACTACTTCGCTAGATCCTCAAAAGAAGTGATGGAATTCTCTGGGAGTCAATGAAACCACTTTTGGTCATTCTTTATGAGTGTGCTTGGGAAGACTCTACACATGATTCTATCATTCACATTATGGAGCAACATCCTTGTTTTAAATGCTAATATGTGGTTGACAGGATCTCCTGTCCCATTATATTGATTAAGCGGTAGGATTCTGAATGTAGTAGGGATCTCTATCTGGATTATCATTCTTATGAATGGAGTTCTACTGTCCATAATGCATTCATCCTCCTTTCTTAGTTTTGTATGGGCTTTGTGCATAACCTCTTCAACTTTCTGAGCTAACTTTAAGTCATCAAGGGTCAAAATTGTTGAACTACATTCCCCTTTCGACGCTTTACCCTTTCCTTTGCTTGTCTTTAGTGCCTATCGGGGTGTCGTGTTATTATCGATTTAAGTTGGTTTAGAGTTCCCACTTTGTATTAAAGCATTTAGCTATTGCTACATTAAGGCTATCTGCGCTTGGATATTTTGTATCATAACTTCCTTGTTTGTTTGGTTAAGGTTGAATGTTTAGTTACAGTGTTCAAGTTTGGTGTGGTAATTGCTGGTATGTCTGTTAAACTCGAAAAAGGCATGGAGGGTATTGAATGATGGTGGTGTTCTAAAGGAGAGTAATATGAAAAGTCTATGCCCAAAGTCGGGCATCTCTTAGTGTTATCAAGAAGTGAATGTGTATGCCCGGATGAAGTTCTGACATACTGAAAAATGGCTGGAAGAACTATTATTGGGAGAGGGGTTAAGAGATCAGTCGAAGGAATGGGTGCAGAAGAATTGATGTTAGTTTCTAGAGTCGAAGTTGGTGATGGGCTAGAAGTCATGGTGTGGATGTCTTTAGCTTAGCAGGTATATAAATGACTTTTCCCAAGACGGCACCACTTGATAACTTATTTTTGAAACTCTTGAGCTTAAGACCCTACAATCAATGAACAAAGGGCAAGGTGAGAGGTGGGGAGGGCCCCCACCAACACTCGGATACTTAAGTTAGAGAATAGAAAAAGAGTTTGTATAAAGAGCAAGGAATAATTAAAATATAAAAGAATAAGATGATCTAGAATGAGAGGTATGGGGTTCTATTTATAGTGATGCTTAAACCTGAAATGAGTAGGATTCCTTGTGAGATAGGAATCCTAATCCTAGTAGGAAAGTATTCCTTCTTTGCTTAGGAATCATCTTCAGGGTAGAGTCCTTTTCATGAACGGTTTCATGAACGGATTCTGCTACCTTCCTTGTTCGAGTAACCCTATTTAGAAAATAAAAAACCCTTCAATTAAACATGAATATATATATAGGTGGTATTAAGTATTATTATTAGCTAGAACAAATTTACTCGTTTAACACTTTTAATCTAAAAATGAATTTGGAAAACTTATTCTCAGTTATTGGATTTGAACATAAAATTAAGAGGCAAATTTTTAAAAAATATCACTCTTTAATTTAAACAGATTATAACATGAAAATAAATTATTACTTGAGATTGGAATTAAATGATTCACTTATGGTGATTTGGCAAATGAGGGGTTATAATAATTTATTGTGTTTGATTTATTAAAGTATTAATAATTTTACTAATAATCATTGGAATCAGTTGATAGAGAATTATTTTTACTTAAATTAGATATTGAATTCAAATTATAATATATGCAACCACGTTAAATTATTTTTTGAGAAACTTTTATTATCTTTTCCTCTTTGAAGTTCTATTCGAATCAAATCAATTTAATTAGAATCCAACAAACTTGAAACATTAATTACTTATATTCAAAATATTAATAATTTTGGGTTTCACTACTTATACATTATTATTAATATAAATTAATTTATTTCTTGATATCTTTTTTTTATAATGAATACAATGCTAAAATATATTACCTAGGTTGGGAATGTTGCTAGCGGCTCACATCCAAATTCCTTTATTAAATAGTTAAATATTCAAAAGGGAGAAGGTGCAAATAATCTTCTAATGTTTGGTCTATGGAGCAAATAAGTCTCTTAAATTTTTGTTGGACCACTTACACATAGAAATAAGTTGTCTATGAAATTTTAACTCCTCGACTAACAACTGAAATTAACACCGTTATCTCTATTTAATGTTGCAACTATATAAAATAAAATGGGTTCCATAACATAACATAACATAAAATAAAATTATCAAACTCTTTCCTCACTCCAGTACAAAACCAACTCCACTTCAGTCTAACATTCTCAAAATCTCATCTCTATCTCTCTTCTTCTTCAATCTGAAACTCACTTTTGTAAATGGTGTATCTTGACTTTGAATGACATGGTAGCTACTCCTTGCAATAAGGGAGTGAGGTCACTGACAACAACACGACAGTAAGAAGCAACGGCGTTTGTCCACGTCAGTAATAACAAAATGATTTGGATGTATTTCTCTTACGCTATGTTTGGAATGAGAGGAAAGAAAATTGGGAGGAAAATATGAAGGAAAATAATGTTATTTTCCTTCCTTTATTTTCCTCTCTTGTGTTTGGATTTGAAGGAAAATAATATAAGGAGGAAGGAAAGTTATAGTATCTTTTTTATTAGGAAGATAAAACATTTTAAAGAAGAAAATAAATATATGATATATTTACTATTATGCCCATGTACTAAAATAATGAGTGAAGAGACAAATTGTACAATAAAGGTAAAATTGTAAAATGAAAATAAATAGTAAAATTTTCCTCTCTTTTCCCTATATTTTATCCCTAATTTGGTGAGACAATATAGGGAGGAAAATAAAGTCAACTTTCTTTCCATCCTAAAATTTTCCTCCCATTCCAAACAAGATAAAGTGATTTTCCTCCCTAATTTTTCTCACCCTTTTTCTATTCTCCCCACTTTTCTCCCATTCCAAACATAATGTTAGGTGGAGACAGTGATGAAGATCCACAATAAGTTCTTATTTTTAATATTTGTTCATCTATATTATTATTATAGCTTCTATGTAAGCATACACCATCTCAAGAAAAGGATTTGCTATTTAATCTCATAGTTGCAGAGAAGGGTTGATTTCTTTTTGGGATTTTGTTTTTATTTTTATTTTTTTTGCTTTGATAAAGAGTTGTTTTTAGGTGTTACAAACAAGTAATGCCAGTGCAAGCATAATTTCCTTTTTGTGGCTTGTAGGATTGGATAAATAATGGCAGTTGTGGTGTTAGTGACAGATTAAATCATTTGCTTATTCATATCTGCAATAGCAACAAAAGCATCAACAACAACAATGCAATATGTAGATGTTGCAAAACCATCAGTTCAAAAACCAAAATCTATGGTTTGATAATAATCGTATTAATAGTGATTCATCTCCTAAAAATAATAGTAATTCTCCAACTATGGCTACTGCATATGATCCACATTAAAAAAATAGATTTATCATTATATCATATTGCAGGTTAGAAACTCTGATTTTATTTAATTATTTATTCTTTTCAATCTTGTGTTAGTAATAGTATTGTAATCTTTTGACTCGTTCAATTTGGATTTTTGTTTTATTGATTAAATTTTTTCTTTCCCTCTCATTAAAATAAACAGAACGAGAGATTGAAATTCATATTGCAAAAACAAAGAAAATAACATTAAAACCTGAAGAATTCTTAAGAAGATAGCACAATTAGCTAAAAGAACATCAGAACTTGAAGGATTCTTGAGAAGATTAGAAATGGTGAATCAAGCATGGCAAAGGGTAATGCAAGAAAATGAGGCCACTGTTATATCTCTAAATAACATAATCAATCAATTAAAAGAAAAAGCAACATATTGTCGCTTTGACAATAATGGGGTAGAGGATGCAAAGTCTTACTGTGATATGAATAGAAAAGACAAGGTAGAGGGCTTTTTTATTTAATCAGCAAGGTTTTTTATTTTCTCCCTCCATCTCCTCTTCAAATTTAATTAATGCTGGTGGCTTTGGATCAATATATGAAGGAGTTCTTGATGAAGGTGGATAACTTTTTTGCTGTTAAGGTGCTCAACATGCAGCATTATAGAGCTGCCAAGAGCTTCATGGCCAAATGTGAAGCATTGAAAAGCATTAAACATCGAAATCTTGTGAAGGGAACAATTTCAAGTACGAACACATGGGTGATGTAGTGAAAACTTAAAGAAATAAGAATAAAAATAAAATAAAATAAAAGAACAAATGGGATAAATACTATAGTCCGTTGATTTGCGCACAAATACTGAAAAATAATATTCTACAACCTGTTGATTCAACAAGAATACTAGAAAATAGGCATCAAATATTCGTTAATTCAAAAAGAATACCAAAAATTTAAAGAAAAAGAAAATTACGTCTGTAAGAGAATTTTATTGATAACCAAAAACTAACTCACATAGCCCTAAAACTTACATATTTATAGGGTGGCACAAACCTACCAACCTTAATTTTAGTTAGGAAATAAAAAAAAAATCCTAACTAAGGTAGGAAATCAAATCCCTAATAATATAGAAAAGTCAAATTCTAATAAATGCTAACCAAATTCTAATAATAATAATAATAATAATAATAATAAATTATATTTTCTATTAATTGTTCTACAAACTCATTCTAAGGCTTGTTGCTTCGCATCATTCCCTTCAGGGTAGAGAAAATTCACCCTCAAATTTTGCCCAAATATTGAGAAACAAATTTACTATAGAACATCATAAATTTATTTTCAACTTGTAATTCCTTTAAAATAGAAATTAAAGGAATATAAGAATAAAGAAATTTATCATTGCCAATGAAGTCAATATATTCAACATCGCCCTCATCCTCTTCATCAAATATTGGCTCATCTCCAATAAATGCATCTTCATTCTCACCGTTATCAATATCATGGAATAAGCTTTTTTCATAATACTCTATCAGCATGATTAATAAGGATTAGTTTGGCTCTAATATCAACTGATGTAGCGAAAACTTAAAGAAGAATAAAAATAAAATAAAATAAAATAAAAGAACAAATGGAATAAATACTGTAGTTCGTTAATTTGCACATAAATACCAGAAAATAATCTTCTACAACCTGTTGATTCAACAAGAATATTAGGATATAGGCATCAAATATTCATTGATTCAAAGAGAATACCAAAAATTTAGAGAAAATGAGAATTATGTCTCTAAGAGAATTTTATTAATAATAACAAAAAACTAACTCATATAGTTTTAAAACTTACATATTTATAGGGTGGCATAAATCTACCGACCCTAATTTTAATTAGTATATAAAAATAAAAAAAATTCTAATTAAGGTAGGAAATCAAATCCGTAATAATATAGGAAAGTTAAATTCTAATTAATGCTAAATTAAAATAAAAAACCAAATCCTAATAATAATAATAATAATATTATTATTATATTTACTATTAGTTGTTCTGTAAACTCATTCTAAGACTTATTACTCTGTATCACATGGTTAATGGGAGCCTAAACGAGGTGAGTTTGTTTGTTGAGTCTACTTTTATGCATGTGACTTTTTAATGCACAAGTGTTGTTTGATGAAATAAATGTCTAAGAGGAATTATGGGAGAAGAAGACCTTTTGCAATGGCAGCTTTGACTTTTATATCTTAATTAGCATAGTTGAACGGATTGTAGCGGTGTCTATTTGTTAAATAAGCTTATGTTAGTGAAGGGGCTAAAATTATGTAGACAACTTGTTTCTCTGTTTAAATAGTCCAAAAAAAATTTAAGGGGCTTATTTACTCCACAGACCAAACATTAGAGGTTATTTGCACCTTCTCTCTACTTTAAAAAAAATAATAATTTTTTTCAGAAATAACAAAAAATAGAAAAATTTAATAATATAGTTTTTTTTAAATATGATATTTAATAATAATTATTTTAAGAATATGATATTTGATAATAATTATTTTAAAATATAGTGGTTGTTTTCATGTAATAGAAAACAACCAAACAATTGAAACAATTAAAATAACTATAAAAATAATTGACAATCAAATAAAATAATAAATAACACTTATAAAAAACAATGAAAACAACAAAAATAACACTAAAAAAATCAAAATAGCCAATATAACTAAAAAATTTACAACACACAATCATCAAATCGACAAGAATTCATGAATTAACAAAAAATTATCAATACTCATAGTACCATAAATATAAATTTAAAAATAAAATAAAAAAATAAAATTTAATAATCACTCAAATGCGAAAAACTAAAAAAAATTGACACCTATTTATCAAATTAAAAAAAATCATGAATTAAGAAATCTATCAACATTCATAGAAATAAAATCAGAAAAGAAGAAGAAACATCATTTATAATTGTTTGACCTTTCCTTAATGATGGAAATTTATTGTTATTTAGGTTAATTTTACAAACTTTATTATAGTTAATGATGAGTTTGATTGAAAATATAGAGATTTCGATGAATTTTATAAAATTAAAGAAAAAAATTAAAAAAAATCATTTTAAAAAAATTTAGCCAAAGTACGAAGTCCATAGTGTAATTTTGAAAAAATAAAATAAAATTAACCCATGCTCGTCTACCATAACATATCAAATTAAATAATACATTCGTTTGCCACAATCCTCACCGCCATCCCTCGGAGTTATCACCTTTCATCACCACCAATTCGAATTTCACAACCTGGTCCCCATTCCATCACCACATGGCTGGTTTGGTTGTTCGCCATTTTTGGTTCCATTTGAGCTAAACAATTCCATGGCAGCCATTTTTAGTTCTGATGTCATCAATCTAAAAAATATATATTTGGAATCAGAATTCTCCTAACATTTGGCAATTCATGTTTGTTATTAAAACTTTTTTTTTTTTCAAGGAACGCGGTACTGAGAATTGTGATAGCACATGAGTAAACGTGATGCTAATTAAGAAGTTAATTAAAAATAAATGCAACTAACAACCATATATATATATATATATATATATATATATATATATATATATATATTAAAAGGAGAAGTACATTTCCTCCTTGCACCACGTTACACATGACAACATATTATATTATATTGCTTCAATAGCTATTTTGTCCCAATTAAACACTTCTCGTATTGTTTCTCTCATGATGCAACGTTTCAATAAAAAAAACAAAAAAATCAGTTATGATACACAAACACAAATTAAAAATTCTGCAAAACTATTTAAAGTACCGTTTCAGTTAAAAAACAAAAAAAACAAAATGTCCTTTCAATTAAAAGAAAAAAATAGTGAAGTCGTAAAGTTATTTTCTTTTTTATTTTATTCTCTTCTTTATTTCCTCACCCTTCTCTATTACCATTCATCTCTCTATTTAAAATCTCAAAATGAATAAATATTTCCATTTTCATACACAAAAAAAAAATTAGATTATTACCCTCGCATTTCAATTACATTTTTACCAATTTTACAGTCACGTCTTCAAAAATTATTTAATATGTTGACTTCTCATAGCCACTAATTTTAGAGTTAATATCATAACTCAAATTTTATATCTCATCAGATTTTTATTGCTTATAAAAAATCTAATATTTTACATGTTACTTTTGGTTTATTTAGTTTATAAATAAAAGTATACAAATTTCAATTAAAATTATATATTGTTTCAACAATTTATTTTGTTTTTTTTATATTACAAGTTATAACAATGATCGTTGATCTATAAAATTTACAAGGATAAAAAGAAGTGGAAGCTATTGAAAGATGCGATATATTTATTTTTATTTTTATTTTTCACAATTATTTATTTTATTTATTTCCTAAATAAAAACATAAATTCAATTCAATTTATACGGAATTTAAATGAGAGAATTAACAATTGCAACTATATCAATGTTTTTATTTATATAATATTATGTAATATTAATTTTTATTAATATTCATAATATTATAATTATTTTTAGCGCAGACTATCGACTAGTTAAAATTAATTGATAGAGAGTTATTCTCAGTTAAATTGAAGTTTTAGAATCAAATCGTAGTGTATACAATCACTTTAAATTAATTATTCACAATTTTGTAAGATATTTATAATTTTATTCGGATCAAACAGAATTAATTAAATTTAAATGAATTCTTAAGACCAATAATTAAAAAAATTGCAAATGCTATGACTATTTGACTAATTAACAAGGAGTGTTTAAAAATTCACTCATGAATAAGCTTGTGATAGCCTATGAAGTTAATTAATTAAGAAGCTAGCTAAGATTCATATATAAATTCTTAAAGATTTCCATGCATATAATATCATGTACTTATAATTATTATGTACATATTCCCATGTAACTTCTGCTGATTTAATTTATTGTATAGAATTAGTTTAGCCTACAAAGCATATTGAGATATTAAGAAAAAAAATTGGGGTCTTTATTTTGAAAAATATATTATTATTTTATTTGATAATATATATATATATATATATATATATATATATATATATATATATATATATATATATAATGGAGGAGGAGAATTGGACTCAACCATAGATCCCTTTAGTGCCTTGAAACATTTGTAGTTATTAGATTAAGGCTCACTGGTAAAAGTTTTCACAGGTTCATCATGTATGATTAAATTATTTAAAAATTGGTGACTCACTATATTATGTCAAGTCAAATATTATGAGAAATTGTTATAAAAAATATTGAATCATATATCAAACTCTTATCTTGTTCAAAGAAAGATATATCAAACTCTTACATTATTTATTTCCTGCTGTTGCTTCCTCAACAATCAGGCGCTCTCCTAGAATCATACATAGCCTACTGACAATGCACCACTGAAGCTCTCCAAGATTAGATCTTCCATTAGTTTTTGGAAAAGAATACACAACCCACCTTCACTCCCCCTCCCACCAAAAGCCTGTCAACATGTATACACTCCTCATTACTCTTAAAAGCCTCACCCAGCTCTCACAATTTCATGGGTCGTGCCAGTATTATGTTCCTTCTCTCAGTACTGCTTCTCTCATTTTTTAATCATGAATGCATTTATACATATTCTATTCTCCTTATATTTCTCTATCAATCTACAATTGTAACCATGAATGGCCAGATAGCAAACACTCCTTTCATGGCATTACAAAATCGTAGTTTTAATCGCTCATCATCTTCTATTAATGTTCTGATTTAATGGTACTAGCTAGATTTATCAGCAGGCAGCGCCAGGCTCACATCTCATGTTTTTTTTTTTTTTTTCTTGGGTTTACAGGTGAATTTTGCCATTGCTAATGAGTCATCTTCCAAGGAGAATCCATTCACTCCGAAAGCATCATTGATGCGTTATTGGAGCAACCACATCAATACACCAGTGTCTCCATTCCTTCTATCCAAGGCCTCTCCATTGGAGGCAGTAAGCTCAGCTACTTTTGCTCAACTCGCAGCTCGAAACGCCCTCTCCACTCGCCTCCCCGCCTTCCGCTCCTCCGCTAAGCACTTCTGCTTCCTTGACATGTCACCTAGTCTCGTCAAAAATGACAACCACTCCAACTTTGCCACCTATTGTGACCACCCCAACTTCGTTAATTACGGTAACGCAAGTCGTCCTGGTGGAGTACAATCGTTCAAGAACTACTCACCTGGTGAAAACGAAGCCCAAGACACGTTTCGAAGGTACAGCCGGAATGCGCAAGATCATAGAGACAAGTTTTCTGAATATGCTCCTGGGGCCAACACTGCTGACGACAAATTCAACACATACGGCACTGGTGCTAGTGGAGGTGAAGTACAACGAGCATGCGAATCTTCAAAATGCCCGATTCACTTCTTATGCCGATACTGCTAAAGGAAGAGATCACACATTCAACAATTATGCAGAGAATGCGAATATCGGCGTTCAGTGATTCACTAGTTATGGGAAGATTGGAGATCGGGACCCCAATGAGTTTGATAGATATGATGTGGGCACTAATCTAGCTGAATCTAATTTCACAAATTATGGTGATAATGGTCACGAAGCTAATGACACCTTCAGGACTTATGCTTTGGATGGAAATTTTGTCCGGAGCTATTTTAAGGGTTATGGCGATGGAGGAAATGCTGGTAGAGAAAGCTTCACCAGTTACAGAATGGGTATAAATAAATTTAAATCTTATGCCCAGAATTCAAACGAAGAGAAAGTAGATTTCGCCAATTATTTCAGCGGCAATGAAGAAAACTTCACTAGCTATGGCGAGGGAGCGCAGGGACAGAGCATTGGATTCAATACATATGGACAGGTACTAACAGAGTTCAAGCAATACGCGAAACAAGGTGTTAATTTTGCGAGGTACAATGTCAGCTCTGAAAATTCGGCAAATATGGTTGCTGCCAAGAAGTGGGTGGAGCCTGGAAAATTCTTCCGTAAATCAATGTTGAAGGAAGGGAACGTTATGCCAATGCCAGACATTAGAGATAAGATGCCGAAAAAGTCGTTTCTGCCTCGAACAATCACTTCAAAATTGCCATTTTCTACGGCTCAAATAGCTCAGTTGAAACAAATATTTAACGCCAAAGATAGTCCAGCCATGGGAACCATAATATTGGATGCGAGAGAGCAACCAGTCGCGGAGAGACCAAACGATGTGTAGGCTCAGCAGAGGACTTGATCGATTTCGCCACTTCTGTTTTAGGCCAAAATCCAATGGTCCGAACAACCCAAAACGTGAATGGATCAAAGAAGGACATTATGATAGGAAAGGTGGAAGCGATCAACGGTGGCAAGGCAACAGAATCAGTGTCTTGTCACCAGAGCTTGTATCCATACTTGGTATACTACTGCCACACTGTTCCAAAAGTTGGGGTTGACGAAGCAGATATCTTGGAACCGAACAGCAAGGCCAAGATCAACCATGGTGTTGCCATATGTCACCTGGATACTTCTGCTGGGGGCTCTTCTCATGGTGCTTTCTTGGCTTTGGGCTCAGGTCCGGGAAAGATTGAAGTTTGCCATTGTATTTGTGAGAATGATATGACATGGACAATTGCTAATGAGTTTTAGGCCCGTTGTAATTTTCCCTTTTGCTCTAGTATAATAGTGGCTAAAGCACATGCCATGTTAATAACTTGGGCTCTGAAGAGCAAGATCTGTTTCTTTCTTTATTTGCTAGTTAAAACTGACGAAAGAAGATAGCAAATTTACCTTTATATGTCCCAAATCAACAGACCAGCCAAGTATCATCTCGAGCTCTATGATTGAACGCATATGAACGATTGTTATCACAAAATGGAGCGTTCAATAATCAAATGACAAAATTAATATTCATAGTATAGCGAGCAAGAAATTAACTTATTATTTTTCATTAAAAACATTGTGAGATATTACAACATCTGAATCTGTCTTCATTGATATATAAAATTAATTTTAACTGGATTTGATAAAGCTGAATTGCAAAAAAAAAATGTGTATTTAATTATTAATTCTTACCTGCTCTTTATAAGTTTAAAAAAAATGATAATGTAATATATTGTCTTGTGAGTGATGAGATGGTTTGATAAGTATTGTTATATCATGGATCTTGATTCATATTACAATATGAATCAATAGCATTGCACGCGTGAAATAAAAAATGCGCGCATCTTTCATTTTTTGTATTAATGTCTTTTTTTTTTGTGTAAATTCATTAATCTTTATTTGCAGATTCAATGAATTTGACAGTGAATATTAATGAGTTTGCAATATGTTCATTTACATTTATTTATATGTTTATTTATCTTCATATGAAAATTCATTGATCTTATTCTACAGATTTATATCCATTTACAAAGTCAAAATCCAAAACATCAAAAACAAAAAATTAATTACACCATCTCTAACTCATTTCATCATCACTATCTATTTACATAAATAATATTGGGCATATAAAAGCCAAAAATGTTATTCAAATCAACTTGACTATACAATTTAGAAATGAAAAAGAAACAAAAATAAAAATTCAACCTATGACCTTCTCTGCCCATCACTATGATCTATCAAAAGAAGAAGTGTGGTAATGATTTTTATTATGTGAAGGAGAAAAAAATGTAAAGAGACTGCATTAGACCAAGGGTTAAACTTTGTGTTAAATTTTGTTTTAATTAGTTAATTTCTCTTTATACTTGTAGTAATTAATATGTTAATTGATCAAAACTTTGAACTTCATTGATCTGTATTTGTATATTCATAGGAATAAATGAATTTTCAAATCAAAATCAATGAATCTGCTATAAATTTATTGATTTTTGCCTACAAGTTCAAATGGATATGTATGTCAAGATCAATGAAGTTCGCTGTAGGTTCACTGACATTCACTTGTAAGTTCACAAACTTTCACCTGCAGGTTCACATTCAATTTAATCTTTATTTAATAACACATGAACTTCCAATCAATAACACATTAATCTTTTCATTACAACTAATGAATTTATATGCACAAAACTAAACAAATATAACAAAATCAATGAAAATTAAATCTAAAAAAAACAAAAAGAAGAAGAAGCAACTGTGTACATTGGATATTTTACTCTTAAAGAGTTTATGACTTCAATGATGATAAACTCACGATTGGTGTATTTGTACCTTTTAATAGTTTGTATATGCTCAAATAAAAATATATAGGTATTGCACACATCATCAAATGTACAATTCGCCTTCTAATTATTCATTTATAAAGAGTTTCACAATCGAGAGAAAAGAAGAAGGAGGATTAAAGCAAGAAGATGCAGAGATTAATAAAACAAAAAAGTCACAGTGTGAGGAAAGAAGAACACACCCACAAGAAGAAGGCAAAGAAAAAGAAGAAAGCCTAAAAAAAAAAATGTGAGCGTAAAAAAAAAAAAATTAAATCATACATGTGAGACATACATAACATCACGCCTGTCCATGATTTGCAAGCCGACGTGATTGTCCTAATCTTGAGCTACAATGTTTGAGAGGCTCATGGACATTAGTTTTGGGTCTCAAAACAAAAGCCTGAAAAATTTTCATCTGGCCTAGCCCCCGGGGAAGAACCTTGAAATACTATTAATTCTGATTTTGGATTTAGGTCATGCGCTGTGTTTTTCATATGCTTTTTCAAAAAAAAAAAAAAAAAAAACCATTTTGTGGTTTTTTTATCCCACGTGCCAAAGTGACAGAATAGATGAACCTGTGCCATTTTTTAATATATATATATATATATATATATTTTACATTACACTTCAAAATAGTTTTTTAAAATTTGGCACAAATATATTCAATGTTACTATTTGCATTTGGTGCAAATAGTTTAATAATAATAATTACTATTATTATTATTATTATTATTAATGAAATATAAATTTACATGTAATATACTGAAATTACTAATTATATAATATGATATAAATTTTATTATATAATTTTTTTAAATTTAGAGAAAGAAAAATCAGCTGCTGGAATGAATTTCTAAAGGGTTGTGGGTAGTTTATATGAAATAGAAAATTTTGTCAAAAAAAAAATTATAATTATTATACTCATCTCACCAATTAAAATGGTGAAATGAACTCATATCAATCACTACATCTATGACGACAAACCTCCACCATAACTTCACCTATATATGGAACTCAAAAGAAAGAAAAAAAATTGAAAATTAAAAAAATTATCTAATATATAATTTGTTTGAAAAATATTAAAAAATAAGGAGATACAATGAAGAAAAATAAGAGAAACATTTAAATGTAAAATATTTATATTTTACATAATTATAATTAAGAACTTTTTATTTAAAGTTAATGAATATAATTAATTAATAAAATCATGTTAAAAATACATTTTCAATTAAAATTATTATTTTATTACTTCATTTATGTTTTCATTTTATGACCAAAATAAAATTTATTTCACCTATTTAAAATAATTATTTGTAAAATAAAATTTATTTTTTTAAAAAAATAAATTGATTAATTGTCAAGAAAATATAATAGAATAAAAAATTATTTTATGATGTAAATTTTTTTTTTGCCTAAAAATGGAAAACAGCCCTGTAGTCCCTAATATTTGAAAACTACACAACATTTTAGTTCTTCCATTCCTTTGTGTCACGATCCAAACTGGGGAGTTATGATCGACGTTAAAAAACGGAAATTCTTTCGAATCTGAAACCGGTAACAAGCCTTAGAAATAAAAAATATGCAATAAATAAATAAAAATACACTAGAATTAAAATCTTAAATCAATATAAAATAAGTAATTAATGTCATATCATAAAATAAAATATTTCATACAATATTTAGAGAAAAGTCTGACATTAAAACCATATTCTACAGATATAAACACTACTACTGTAGTTTTCTATAATACAATAAAAGTCAGATAAATAAGTTACACAATTTAGCCGAGGCTGAAGAAATCCGGCGTAGAGGTCTACTACTAAAATCTGAAGACGAGAAATCTCCTGAAAAAAATATTGAGTGAAGTCAGACCTCACAGAGTGAATTATTATATTATATACACATGCAATCTAAAACATATACAGTCAGACATCAGTGTATATATATATATATACACATTTCACACGAATGCTAAAATCCACTTTTATATATATATTGAAATGCAGAAAACATTTATTTAGGTGAATGATCAAATAAAACCCTAAAACAATCGCAACCTCAAACAAATATCTCACTAGCCACGCAGACTTACTTAATTCCAAATAAAATTCTCTTATTTCATTTTAGACAGTAGACTGGCCCCAAGACACTAAGTCAACCGAACTGCAATAGTCTCACTGTTAGTGTGACTGGCCCCAAGACACTAGGTCAACCGAACTCCCACAATCACATTACTCAATCACATCAATCTCAAATAATCAATCAAATAAAAGTCACCTTAAGTGATTTTATAACTCAACCCTAAAATCTATCGCACCGGTATGTACACGGTCCTAGTGCAGCCCACTAGATAGCACATTCTATTAATATCCTTCATATAAACTTAATAATCATTAAAATAATAAAAATGCATAATTTAAATGTAATAGCATCCATTCATAGCAAAATATACCCATCATATTAAGAAAATATACCAATTCTACACTGGAAATATACTAAAAATATTCCAAATATATAAGTTACATATATACCAAAATAATCATAAATATACCAGAAATATACCAATTACATAATAGGAATTTATCAAATATATATACGTCGCATGTATATTAAATATACTGAAAATATACTAAAAGTATATCAAAAATATATTTTACATTTAAAGAAATATTCATATTCAATTTCATTATAAAATTCATGGATGCTAATTTTTATGCATTCTACATGCAATGCATATATAAAATAATAACTCACAAGTTTGCGCTCCTCGAGACTAGCTCGACAGGCCCGGTCCGATAGACTTCAGCCTCAGCGCAACTAGAAAATAATTAATAATAACCAATCATAATAAATTTCTAACTTATACTTCTAAAAGAGACTCGATCTAGAAATACAAAATTCAGACAAACACAAAAATTCAAAATCGATCAAACGCCACGTTTTATGAGAATTCTACCGAAAATTTGACAAAATATCCTTTGTAAAATGGACATCTCTCTACTAAAAAGTAAAATCAATTCTGCAAGAAAAACACACTTCTAAAACACACAGCTTAACACCTTGGGTTGGGATCCCAAATTGCACAATTTTCCAACCGAGGTTTACAATTCACCAAAAATATAAAAAAAATAATAAATATATAAAAAATCATTAAATTCCACAAATGTCCAAAAAATACCAAAATAAAATATATTTAAAGATTAAAACACTAAATACGATTATTTTCACAATAATTAAATAAAAACTCAAATAATAATATAATATTAATAAAAATCAAAATTTTCAATACTTCAACATAAAATAGTAAAAATTCACTTTTATATATTCAAATTACTTAAATATACATCAAAATTAATTAAAAATCCATTTAATCACCAAAATAGTAAATAATATATTATTTGACTATAATTTTTAAAAATTAGCATTAATTAGTTAAAAATAGTAAGTAATTTATAAAAATCATTTTAATACCCTATAGAATTCTAAAATCATCTAAAACATATTATTTAACCATAATTTCCACAAAATTACACAATTAACTCATTAATACAAAATTCACATAATATAAATAATATTCTAAAAAATTATATAAATTCACCAAAAATTATTTTAATAATTCTAAATTATTAACTCAAATTACTAACACTAATTTGACTAAATTTTTATTAAAACTAATTAATTAACATAATTATCAAAAATTCAATATTTAATATTAAAATAATAAAAAATTACCCAAAATTTAAATTAATTCAAAAAAATACAAAAAAAAAATATATTCGAGAGTTAAAGCTACCACAAACAACATTTCTTAAGCAAGTTTTCAAGAATCAAACAATATATAGTTCAAAAAAATAAAAATCCTAAAACACATAAACTAAAAATTGAAGATATCTAAAAATTGAAGGGATTTAAGCTCAAACGGAGCTTGAAATGGACACACTGAAGAAAGAGCATTCAAAAGAGACCGGATTGAAGTCCAACAGTGGCCGGAATCCTCACCGGCATTGATGGAAGCTTCTTTCGGCACAACTTCGTTTCTGTCGATCCGACGAGCTGAAGGCGACGAGGAGGTGGAGGAGGAAGGGAGGAGTTGATGGTGGTGAGTGGTGGCTGTGGTTGGCGGTCCGGCATGGGTGGAGAGCGTTGCACAGACGGTGAGAAGAAGAAGAAGAAGAATAAGGAGCTTTGACCCGATTTAACTTTTCTATTTTTATTTTTACTATTATTTTTTAATTTCATTATGAAATTACTAAATTTCCCTTAATCAAAATAATAAAAATAAATAATAATAATAATAATAATAATAATAATAATAATAATAATAATAATAATAATAATAATAATAATAATAATAATAATAATAATAATAATAATAATAATGTTAACAACAACAACAACAACAACAACAATAATAATAATAACAATGATAATAATAACAATGTTAACAATAATAATACTAATAATAATATTAATAACAATGATAACAACAATAATAACTTTAATATTATCAATTAATCCCATGTAAAAAAAATTATTTTACATAAATGATTCCTTAGAATAAAATACATAAATAATATTAGTGAATATCAATAATAATATACAAATAAAATTTAAAATTATTAATATTGCATATTCTAAATTAATATTATTTTATTTAAAATATTGGATCATTACACTTTGTCATGTTAATTAGGATAATAAATTTGGCAATCAAATTAAAGGTGAGGTTAAAAATATTATGTGGTATAATATGTCAACTGTAAACACAAGAGCTTTGAGAAGAGAAATATTATTTGCTATGTACTCTTTACATAAATAGAGAAATACAAAAGAGAAAGATTAGCATGTGCAATCAAATCTACAACAGCAAACTACATGATAAATACAAATAAATATAGCCTAACAATAAGATAAGGTGAACAGTATACAATACACTAAAACCCCCCCTCCTCCCTTTTCTCAAGTCAAAGGAGGTATTGGTTGCAAGTGGAGCTTTGAGTGGACGGAGACAAAAGGTCGACTACCCAGCGACTTAGTAAAGATATCACTTATTTGGTCAAATGAAGAGATGAAGGATGCTTTCGTATTGCCATTAGCAACTTGTTCTTTAATAAAATGATAATCCAATTCGATATGTTTGGTTTTAGCATGAAAAATTGGATTACAGGTGAGATAAATAGCTCTAATATTATCACACCATAAAGGAGCTTTGTCAACATAAGGAACTCCCAATTCTTTGAGCAAAGATTGTATCCACAATAACTCAATAGTGGTGGCGACAATAGCTTTGTATTCACTTTCAGTGGATGATCTGGCAATTAAAGGCTGCTTCTTAGCATTCCAAGAAATTAAGGAGGATCCCAAATAAATAGCATAGCTAGTAGTAGAGTGGCGATCATCTGGACACCCTCCCCAATCACTATCAGAAAAACACTATAATTGACATATCGAGTTCTTGGCACATAATAAGTTATCATTAATGGTGTGTTTGACATAACATACTAGTTGTTTAATTATGCTCTAATGATTTTTCGTAGGCCTATGCATGAACTGATAGAGGCAGTTAATAGTAAAAGCTATATTAGGCCAAGTTAAAGTAGCATATTGAAGAGCACCCACTACATGTCTATAAAATTCGACATCAACAAATAAAGGACTATCATCTTTTATTAATGGTAGAGTGGTAGCCATGGGAGTGAGACAAGCCTTAGAGTCTTGCAATATTATATTAACAAGCAAATCATGAAGATATTTCTTTTGGCTCAAGTAAATACCAGTCTTACGGTGAAAAACTTTAACACCAAGAAAATATTGCAAATCACCCACATCATGAACAAGGAATGTAGCTTATAAGGAATGTAAAAATTTGCTAATGAGAGAGAAGGAAGAGCATGTAGCAATTATGTCATCAACATAAACTAATATGAATAGACAGTGTGTACCTTCTCACATAATAAATAATGATAAGTTAGTAACAGAGGATGTAAAACCAAATTGAAGAAGAAATTCACAAAGTCTCTTATACCATGCTCTGGGTGCCTATTTAAGACCATAAAAAGATCACTTAAGAAGACACATATAGTCCAAGTGAGTGGAATTAATAAGCCCTTGAGGTTATGACATATACACCTCTTCCTTTAAATGTCTATGCAAAAAAGCATTTGAGATGTCTATTTGCTTAATGTGCAGGAATTTATAGTTGCTAGAGCTAGAAGAAGCTGAATTATAGTTGCTTTTACCACTGGACTGAACATTTCCTTGAAACCAAAGCCATGTTGTTAAGTGAAACCCCTCACTAGCAATTGTGCCTTGTACCTAGCAATAGTGCCATCATAATGCTTTTTAATTCTATACACCAACTTGTTACCCACTATGTTATTTTTAATTGGTTTAGGAACAAGACCCATGTTCTATTGTGAAGAAGTGCATTAATCTCATCATTCATGGCATGTCGCCACTATTTGTATGTATTGGCTATGGAAAATGATGGAGGTTTGGTGGAAAGATAATTGAGAGGAGAGGGTTTTTTATTATTTGTGTTTAGGAGAGCATGACGTCGCATCATTGTAGAAGGTCGCAATACCATACTATGTGTTCAGGTAGGGGACTGCATGGAATTTGAACTGGATGCTAGAAGAAGTGAAGTTGTTAAGTTAGTTAAAGGGTGCATTGCATAATATTGAGGCTACATTGAATGGGAAGTGGGATAGGAGGTAAGGTCTATAATTAAATTCAGTTCATGTGGTTAGGATAAAGGCAAGTGGTTATGATGGATAAAGGTGGGATTAATGGGTAGAGTTGGTGAAGTGGATGGATTTGTAAAAGGTGAGGTTGATAGAGAGGTGTCAGGTTATTGCAAGTTAGGTATGACTGAAGGCATTGTATCAAATGAGGTAGAGAGTATAGGATAAGAAGAAAAAGAAGAGGAAGAAGAAGATAGCATTTTAGGTGAGTTAAAATTAGGAAAAGAAGATGTACCTGCAGAGAATAAAGTGTCATTGCCTGAGTGGATTACTGCTAACCAAAGATTGTTGTCCAAAGGAGAAGAATACTTTTTAGTAGAATTTTAAAGAGAAAATTGGAATAAGTGCTCATCAAACTGTACATTTTAAGCAATATATATTTTTTCCTTTTCAATATCAAGACACCTATGACTAAAGTGAGTAGTGCAGGGTTTTAAATAAACACACTGTGTTGTTCTAAAATTAAACTTATTTATATTATAAGGATGCAAAAGGGGATAAATGGAACAACCAAACAATTTAAAGAATTAAAATTTGGATTTTTCTTATATAAAGCAAAATATGGAGTCTTTCCTTTAAGAATAGGAGTAGGCATTCCATCGATTAGTGAAACAGCAGTGTCAAAGGCATGAGGCCATAATCAAAAGGGTGTATAACTATAAGCCAATAAGGTTAAACTGGAATCAATAACGTGACGAATTTATGTTCTACTGTTCTTATAGGTATAAGGACAAGTTATATAATGAATAATGCCATGAGTTTTGAAAATTTTATTCAATTTTTGGTATTCTCCTCCCCAATCAGAATGAAATGATTTATTATTCTAGAGAATTTATTTTCAATTAAATCCTTAAAATTGACAAAAATGTCAAGACTTTTACGCGTCGACAGTATGCAATGCCGATCGGCATTGCCTAATGTCAATCATAATTTTTTTTTTACTTTTAATTATCGAAAGACCCCTAAAAAATTGAGTTATTTGCAATCAAATTCTTAAAAAAATATTACAATTTAGTCCTTAAAGTCCAGAAATTGACAACCAAGTTCAATTTTTGAATAAATTTCATCATAGGGGCTTACGTCGCAATTATGCACAATTGCATCCCGAAATTGGGTGCTTACAGTTGCCCCCCTTTATCGCTGTTTGCTTGACAAATTATGGCAAAGTAATAGGAGCACACATTTTTGAAAAAAAGAAATTAAGACACTTGATTGTATCCTAAGTGATAGATTGATGCTCAAATTACTGAGCAAAGTATGATGTTTGGCAAGTCTCACTATATTTCCTGCTGAATGTCTAGTGGACTTTATGCAAATGAGTTTTCGCTATATTCCCTGTGGGACGTTTAACGATGATAAATTGAAAACCTGCTATAGTTCCTGTGGAATGTCTAGCAATGATAAATTTCGTTATATTCCCTGTGGGACGTCTAACGATGCACACTATATTCCCTATAGGACGTCTAGTGATGATAAATTAAAAACTTTCTATAGTTCCTGTGGAACGTCTAGCAATGATGAATTTCCTTATATTCCCTGTGGGACGTCTAACGATGCACACTATATTCCCTGTAGGACGTCTAATGTAGTTGAATTGAATTTCATTATATTCCCTGTGGGACATTTAATGATGCACACTATATTCCCTGTGGGACGTCTAACGATGCACACTATATTTCTTATGGGACGTGTAGTGTAGTTGAATTGAAAATCTACTATAGTTCCTGTAGAACGTCTAGCATTGATTAATTTGAAAATTTATGTCATAACTGCTATACAGTACGTAACATAATAAAGGTTATGACTACTATGCAACACATAACATAATCATTTGAAATTCATATCATAGCTACTGTGCAGCATATGAATCCTTTGATTGAAATGATGCATATAAAATGCAAAAAATGAATTCTGTAAACTTATTCTGTATTATGTGCTTAACAGAAAATTCAGGATCACAAATTGATTATTCAGTTTTAATAATTCAATGAATTATTAATTTGATGAATGTCATGATTTAATTAGGAACATGTTCCTAATCAGAATGCAATTATGAACCAAATTGGAATGAAAGAACTTGAATTCATATGCACACAAAAGTAATGGACTAAAGTGGAATACACTACACTCAATCATGTAGTGTTAATTGATTTATACGATTATGCCGCAATCCATAATTACTTGCAATTAGCTACAACCCTTTCATTGCTCGCCTTTGATATTATTATAGTCAATAACTGATTGTTGATTTTTATCTTTGGTTGTTTGAGTCAAATGATTTAAATTATTTGTGCTGACTAATTTTAATTCCACTGTGCACTTCCTTCTAGTTTTATAATTCCTGCAGACATATTAAAGTTAGTTTCAATCATAAATGTATAAAAGTACATTATAATGATGAAAATTTAGCATGTACTTAACGAATCTTACTATTTTTTATTTTCATAACTGTCACTTATTTGCCATTTACAAAGGTCAGAGGCATTGTTAACCATCTTATGCTGAGAGTATAGCATTTACCAAGTGAAGAGCTTACTTCGACACCTAATTTTAGAGAGAATTTGCTAAACAAAACTTGTGGAAATTAAGCATAAAAATATTGAATCCGGAGTATCAAAACAGTCTTTGAATTATTTTTATGCATTTCTTCCTTAGCCAAGTATTCCCCCGCCTTTCTCATATTACTCAGCGTGGATACCGTTGGAAAGGTCCTTTGGATA
This sequence comes from Mallotus nudiflorus, assembly GCA_947683625.1. NCBI lineage: Eukaryota > Viridiplantae > Streptophyta > Magnoliopsida > Malpighiales > Euphorbiaceae > Mallotus > Mallotus nudiflorus. The sequence goes on along the minus strand of CANTUR010000075.1, from coordinate 5,819,165 downwards.
CTCATACTCTTACAGAGCGTTGGAGTAAATAAAGCAATTTTTTTTTAACGTGGGTCCTCTTTTAGTATTCCTCTGCCTTTCTTATATTACTTAATGTGGATACCGCTAGAAGTTCACGTTGATATCGCCAGAAGTTCATATTGATACTTTTGCTCATTTTTGGGCATTGGAATACATTATATTTGCTCTTATTCTGATTCTCCTCTTAGCATTCCCCCGCCTTTCTCGTATTACTCAGCGTGGATACCATTGAGGGATTTGTACTAGTACTCATTTTTGAGCATTGGAGTAGATTATATGCATATTTATTATTTAAAAGACTAAAATGACACTTCAAAATTCAACCAATTTATACTGCAAGTCCATAGATTTTGTCCTTGCATATTCTTCCCCTCATTTAGGTGTAAAGTAAACATTAGATTGATTAGAGTTTTTAGAAACTCTCAACATAGAACTGTCAACAAGACATCTGAATTCTGAGAGGCTAATAAAAGAAAGCCACTAAAATTAAAGGTTATGAGATAAGTTTTCGCATATAACATCATGAAGTGGATGACTTTACTCGCAATTTTATAAATTTTCTTTCAATTTGTACTTTACTACAAAATAAAAAAAAGAGATAGAGTTATACTACTTCCCTTTGGTATTTGTCAGGCTGTTTGTCACACAGAGTGAGATTTTGACGAGTGATTAGCATTTGCTATCCTAGTCATTCTTATTAATGTATCGATTCCTTTCCTCTTCTTCATTCTCTTTTATTTTTCCTACATAAAATACCATAAGTTAGTATGGTTTATTTGTAAGTGAAGAAATTTTTTAAAATGCAATGTTATTATTTTGCATTCTTCCCTTTTTTATTCTGCCATCGAAGTTGTGGCTTTATTTTGTTGATGCTATAGTAGAGGGCCTTATTCCTTTTCCCAATGTTTCCTGTAAAAGAAGAGATTTGGGGGTTAAAGGTTTTTTATTTCATAATTAAAGAAATTTTTAGAGTGCATTCATCTCAAGTTTTGAGTGCATTCTTCCTTTTTTTAGGGCCAAGCATATGTATCGCTGACATGTTGGACCTTCTCGTTACCATATTCCACACCCTACAATAGTCTAATTGTTGTGTAGAGATATTTCAAACGATGCTCTTGATGAGACTATAGAGATGGATACTGAGTTTGAGGAGCTTGAAAGTCTTATCCAACCTTTTGAGGTCACTAGGATGATGCTTCTTGGTAATGTTACTCCTTTTATTTTCATTCCTTCAGATGCTTTACCTGTGAATACTCTAACTACTTTCCTACACTTTTACAACACTAATCTTGAATATTAGTAGCAAAGTGTTTGGACAATCTTGACTAGGCTCAAAGACTTTATTATGCAAAAAAAGTATTTCACAAGAAATGTATACAAGCATATGCATGTTATGCATAACATGCATGATCCTAATAGGTCTTCTGTTTGGAGCAAAGCTATGTTCGTAGCTTGGAGTGTGAGAATGAGGTGCCTCATCAACAACTTGCAGATGCTTCATTGTTGGTACTTCTGATGTTTGAGCTTTTGATATAGCCTATTGGACAAATAACCAGGAGAGCGAATGGGATCTATGGCTTTACACTGGAGCTCATGATTAACCGATGCACTATTGAACTTTTCTTTTTGTTACTGCTTCTACTGTATGATAACTATTATATTTGTATACCTGTAGTATACTCCTTTCTGCCCTGAGATCATTTTCATAAACTTTGAAGTTCTACTGTTGTATTTACTGTTTTGCCCTTAACTTGTCCCGAAGTTACATTTTTTCCCCAACTTCATTTTGAATTCATCTTAGCAATCACTTTCTTCATGTGTACAAGAGACTCAGTCTGGTCATTATTGTTGTTGGCCCTTTATCTTACTAACCCTATTAGCTGCAATCTCATGCATTGAAGAGACATAGGAGTGGGCGAACTGATTGAAGCGAATTCTGGATGATGAAATCAATTGGACTTGCACTTCAAAGAATTCTTGAGCAAAATATGAGACTTGATGCTGACAGTTACAATGTATGGGTTGAAAAGCAAGTTACTGAGCGATCAGGATTCTCAAGGTATAAGGGGATGCTAGGCTTACAAGGAAAATTACAAAAGAAGTGGCAAAAAGAAAATGTAACTAAAATAGTGATCTCATAGCTCTGATTTAGCTTTCATCATGTATTGTTTTTTCCATTCAAATACTTATGTAGTATGATAAGGACTAATATGCGATGTTTGAACAAAAATTTAAAATTCAATTTTAATCATTCATTAGGGCAAAAATGAGAATATTCATTACATCATATGATATATCTCTTGTTATTAGTCAATCATGAATTTTCCTCTCTAATTTTTACCTTACTGTTCTTTCTTTCTTTCTTTTTTCTCTATTTATTCTTTGTTTTTTCTTTTTTCTTTTTTTATATTTCTTACATTTCCTATCTTCAAAAGTTACATAATGTGATATATGTATGTTCTTTGAATTTGCATTTATGCCCATGCTAAATGAATTTAATGGAATTAAATTTATGTCAAACAAGTAGATGTAATCAATACCATAATGCACAATACCATTAGGATGTACATTACATAATCAAGCATAATTCAAATTTATATCATCGATCACTAGAAAGTAAAATTTTATTCAATGAGACAATGAGAAATTTTATTTCCTATTCTAAATGCTAGCGATGCTCAGTCTTATAATGGTTGTCATTGAGGTGGTTGACATAACAACTCTTTAACAGCAGTACTACCCATCCTCTCAGCTGCCAGCTTCATCACTTCCTCTTTGTTGTCCTTCATCAGATTCTCCACAATCTGCTCCTTAAAGATCTCAAACCTAGGGACATTTGCTTCAGCAACACTGACTGATTCCTTAGCTCTTAGATAATATTTGCCTTCCCTTTGCCTGATGAAGTTCTGACTCAAAGGACCAACTTTTGCATAAAGCTTCATCTTTTCTGCATTGAATCTCTTCCTTGCCCTTCTACCTTTTAGCTTTGCTTCCCCTGTAAAACCCAACTTGTTGTGTCATCTTGATTTTTGAATCCTGGGAATTCTCCTTGTTCATTCTTCCCCAATCCTTATCCAAACTGGTAATTCATGTTCTCCATCATTTTTGCTACTCTCAGATCCATTTCAGTCCTATCAAATATCCCAGCAATCTGGAAACTAGGGGGTGCACACACTTGTTTCTGTTTATCCAATATGGATGCCACAACAACATTGGTCCCAGCTTCTATGGTCATAACTTCTCCTTCATAATGGAATTTTATCTTTTGATGCACGGTTGAGGGTATCCCTCCTAAGGCATGGAACCAGGGTCATCCCAATAACAAGGCATAAGTGATTGGAATGTCCAGCACAGTAAATTCAACAGTTGACTCTACAGGCCTTGTTTTGACCAAAGCCTAAAATAGTCCTTCCACATTCCTGGTATTGTCGTCGTAAGCTCTGATTATGAGGTTTGAAGTCATTAAGTTATCTACTTTCAGACCCAGATTAGGCAGGATCTTTAGCGAGCATACATTTATAGTTGAACCATCATCCACCATTACAAAGTTGGTTCTCTTCCTTTTTACTTCAGCTGGGATAAATAATGCCTTGTTATGGTTTCTTCCCTTTAAAGGCAAGTCATCATCTGAGAATGTTACCAGCCCATGTTTCTTTTCTATCACCTTTGCTACCATAGCCTCAGGCATAGCTACCGTTTCAATATTCATGTTCGATAGAGCTTTGATAAGAGCTCTTCTATGGCTTCTAAATGCATTAATAATTCCCAAATGCTGACATTTACTTTAGCCTTCTTTAGTTGTTCCAAAATCAAATCCTCTTTCTGTTCTTCTTCTATCTCTACATCTTCTATTTCTTCTCTTTCTGTTACTCTTTATGTTTTCTTTTCTGCTGCTTTATAATTTTTCCCACTTCTAATGACATTATTCACTTTAAGATCATCACTCCAGACATCAAAATCGCCTAGGCTTTCCTCATCAGAGTCATTCCAAATGTCAATAACTCCAATGATTTGGTCTCTTTTCCCATCTTTCCACACTTCCATTGTGCATATTTCATTCCCTTTCAGATCTTCCATATTGAGCTTACCTAAATGTTGATTCAACAAATCTTCAACTCCTTCTTGAGACTATTTAAGAGCTAAAGGTTCATCCTCAAATTCATCACCCCACCCTGTAGGCATAATCGATTCAATAGGGATGTCAGCGGAAGCGGGTTTAGAATAGAACACTTTGTAATTGAACTTGCCCGAAGGTTATCCCAACAGATCTTCAACTCCTCTTAGTGACTGCTCAGGAATTTTAGGCTCTTCTTTTATTGGCTTATCATCAAACTCATCTCCCCAACCTGAGGGCTTAATTGATTCAATAGGGATATTAGTAGAGGGTGGTTTCTAGTAGAATACTCTATAGTTAAACTTGCCTGAGGGCTGGCCCAATAAATTTTCTACTCCTCTCTGTGGTTATCTGAAAGGTTCTCCATTGGGTATAAGGTTGAGGTCCTTGAAGGAGCTTAGCACTTCTTTTTCGCTAACCCCTAAGTTGATCATCATGATGGTTGGTGGTGGAACATTTTGATAGTCTGGGAAAGGGTTATTTCTGGTGTTTGGGTTGGAATTAGATTTCTCAGGGTCAGTAATTTTTCTAGAGTCTATCAGGTTTTGGATTTTATGTTTTAGGTGGATACAATTGTCTATAGGATGGCCAGCAGCTTGGTGGAATTTATAGTAACTGTTACAGTTAAAACTAGGGACATTTGGGTTTGATGGCTTAGAAAATGTTAGGGGTTTGACCAAGCCTTTTTGGATTAGCCTCTCTAGGACTTTAGAGAGTGGCTGGTTGAAGTTGGAGAACCTTTGAGGTTGTTGAACTGCACGCACCTCCATAGCTTGGCTAGTACTTCCCTGTTGTGTTCCCCCAATTGAGTAATTTTAGGATACTGTGCCTCTAGAAATCTTTTTTTTCTCATTCTCTATCTCTTCAGTTTATATACCATCATCATCTAGATCTATGAAGGTCTTTGGGTTCATCATTTTTAACCTCTCAACCAAATTAGGTGACACATTACGAACTATCATTCTAACTTGACCCTTCTCAGCAAGCTTATTTTTCATTATCCCTGCTTTATTCATGAAACAAGTTAAGAAATCAGAAAAAGACTCATTTGATTTTTGTTTAGTTAACTCTATATCCCTGATGGATACCTCCAACCTGGTGTTGTAATCATATTGTTTCAAAAAAGCATTACACAGTTCTTTCCAGTCAACTCTAATAGACTTTTCTAACTCATAGTACTAATTCACAACCATTCCTTCCAAAGACAACACAAACAGCCTAGCAACTACTGACAATGGTGCTTTAGTAGTGCTCATGGTTATTGTGTATTGGCTTAAATGAATTCTAGGGTCTCCCCTCCCATTAAATTTCTGCAGTTGGGGCATTTTGAATTTTTCAGGTAGCTTATCTCCATCCATTTGCAACATGTCATCAAAGTCAAAAGAATATCCCATTCCTTGTCCTTTAATCAGCTCTTCCATCTTGGACATTTTCTGAGTCAGTGCTTGCATCTGATTGGACTCAAGTTCTTGAACCAATTCAAGTGATTCTTTCTTCACCTTTTCTACCATGTAGTTTTCAACGTCTTCCAGTCTCACATCAGTAGCAGGCACATTTCTAGCAGCAGGTTTCCCCCCAGCATTGTTAGCAACAGGTGGAGGAGCTACAATAATAGGTGAGCTCCTACAGCAGGTGGCTGTACAACAGTAGCAGCAGGTGGTTGTTCAATAACAGTAGCAGGTGGTTATCCAATAATAGGTTGCACTAGTCCGGCCAAAGCCTGTCTCAGTTCATCTTGCATCATAGCTCTCATGTCATCCATCAAAGCTCCCTTAATGTCCTCCAAGGTCCACATCTCTAGTTGTTGTTCCATTTCAGTCTGTTCAGTCTGAGTTGGTTCAGCTTCTAGGAATAGTGGATTAATTGGACTCCCCTCTAGTCTCTCCAATCTATGAAGAATGCTTTGAGCTATGGACTCTGGACTTAAATCAACTCTAGTCAATCTGCCACCTTTTCATCCCTAACACGAGAAGACTCAGATGAATCTATCATGGCTGCAAAATAAGGTATTAGTATGATGCATGGACTGTATGTATGCATGTATGCATGATGCATGTGTTTATGCAACAAATGGCAGGCAAGCATTTAACAAGTAGCAAGTATCAAGAAGCAATCAATAAGCAACATGCAAGCATAAGCCTTCCAACCTTATTCCTCCCATATAAGTGTTCAATGGCGAGTTTCTTTTCCTAGGATTTTTTGGTCTTGGCCTTCATATCAATAGGGGATATTAAGAGCCGACGTGTATTCCAAAACTCTCTTAAAAGAAAAAACATGGAAGCAACATTTCTAAATATAAAGGTCTAGCCTAATCCTTATTAGCCTGAATGACCTTTAAAGGTATAGGCCTGGGCTTTTATAAATAAAAATACCTCATGGCAATTCAAATAAACAAGCACTTTGGATGAAGATCCTAGGGGAAGTAACTAGGTCATTATATGTGGTTAGGGTCCGGTGAAAAAGTTAAGGCTCCCTTAGCAAGATGTTGTCCATTATGGACTTTGAGTTATAGGCCAAGGTCAGAGGGGCTCAACATCCTTTACCAAATCAAGAGAAGATTACTCCCCTTAGGGACTTGGGTTACAGACTTTAGTCAAATGAACTCGGTAATCTCTCTTTAATTGAGTTAAGGCTAAGAGTGATAATTAGCCAATCTACAACTCCATGAAGCTAGTGGAATCATGGAATTATAAACCAACGCCATCAGTTTAGTAGGGACATGTAGAATGAATGCAAAAATGAAATAATAATTGATAAAACAATTCTAAAGAACACAAGTAGAATCAGTATCTCTTATCCCCAGTGGAGTCGCCACTATAGACAGCGGGGTTTAGCGCGCGTCCAAGATTTTAGCAACCACAACATTGTTTAGGCTCAAGGGCTTAGAAAACACACTAACCACTATCACAAAAGACATGGTGTGGAGATAAGGAGTCGCCACCCAGGGTAAAAACTGGGACAAATCGAAACGGTGTACTCGATTCTCTAAAAAAAAGCTAGCACCACAACTAGGAGATTCTGGATATAGAAAACTAACTTTTTTTAGCCTCGTGTTCATTTAGAATAATTTTATAAATGATTATTTCATCCTCTAATTACATGCAATTTTATTAAACCCTAATTAACATCCATCTAACCCAAAAGGCAACAAGTCAATAAAATTACAAGTAAAAATGCATCAAAAAGGCAATGTCCCTATGTCTAAACTATGTTAATTTTATTTTATAAGTTAGCTAAGCCTACAATTATTTACAAATGAGAAATGGACTATAGGTGGACTTACATTTTTATTAATTAGTGAGCCTAGATCTATTTATTTTAATTTGTCTAAGGAATGGGCTTAAGTCTATTCAATTTTAAAGGAAAATTAAATTAATGAGCCTAAGTCTAACTTGATTTTATTTTAAGTAAAATATGGGCTTAAGTCTATTTATTTTTAAAAAAATGAAATTAAGTAGGCTGAGCTAAGTCTAAACAAGTTTTAATTAACTAAATGGGTCTAAAATCTAATTAACCTAATGGGCCTAAATTGATTTTAATTATTTAAATTCTTAAAACATTTTTAAGCCTATTTATTTAGATGGGTTAGACCTAAAAGTAGGCTTAAGGCCCAAAAACATAAAAACATAAAAAACATCGCAAAATCAAATCAAAATACATTCACATATGATTTCTTAAAAAACCTAATTTAATTACATATAAACCCTAATTAACTAAAGCCACCATTAATTTTTAATTAATTTTTACCTGATTAAACCTAATTACTAATTAATTTTAAAGTGCAGAAATTTAAATCTTTCACTATTCCCACTATTGGGGCTATTATAAACTACGTACAAAATTAAAATTAAACAATTACACACCCATGAATTAAAAATAAACTACACAAGATACCATAATGCAGAATAAAAATTAAAATCCTAAGAACTATTGAAAAAATAATACAGGTTCATCCATGACATTCTATGGATCTTCTATTCAATTCTTGGATATTAGACTGTTTCCTCCTCAATCCACAATCAAGCATCAAACAAAAACTCACAAAAAAATTAGATTAGTAATGAAATAAGAAAACAATAACGAAAGAAAAAAATAAAAAAATTACAAGAAGAGAAGAGATGAAAGAAAAAAGAATGTTGTGCATATGCTTTGGCCCCTCAGACTAGGATTTTCATCGTTGAAATTGAACTATTGTCGATTCTGGACTGGAAAGCGCATTCTCAATAGCGTCTAAATTTTTAGGGTTTTTTTACGCAGTCAATTTTTTAGTATCTATCTATCTCTCTCGGTCTCTCTGCGTGTCAAAAGAAAAATCCCCCCTTCACGCACGCAGACTCTTTTCTTTTTAAAGCAGACTTTGAGCGTACTGACTTTCCCAGCTTGTAGGAACGCTCATCTCTTCAAAAATAACTTGCTAAGAATTTTGATTTTTAAAAACTATTTACGATTTTAAAACCTTATTAGATAATAATAAAGATAAAAAATGAATTTTCAACCAATCAAAACGCTAAAAAAATAAATAAAAATATGCGAAAAATAAAAAAAAATAGGACTTTTACGCATTGGCATTGTGCAATACCGATCGACATTGCCTAATGCAGATCATAATTTTTTTACTTTTAATTACCAAAAGACCCCTAAAAATTTGACTTATTTGCAATCAAATCCTAAAAAAATATTGCAATTTCGTCTTTAAAGTTCAGAAAATCGACAACTAAGTTCAATTTTTGAATAAATTTCATCATAGGGGCTTACGTCGCAATTGCATCCTGAAATTGGGTGCTTACACCAATATTTTTAATATGCAAACTTGTTCCATTACCAACAAATAGTTGATCACCAGTAGTGTATGGTTGTGGAAGATAGAGAGCATATATGTCAGGAGTAATGTGAGAGGTAGCACCTATATTAATAACCTAAAGTGCTAGAGTAGTGGGAGCAACATAGTTTGGTGGATGATAAGCTGAACTACCATGGTATGCAACATGAGCTTGTCTCGGGAAAGATAGTGTGGGGAGAGAATTATTATACTGACATCGACTTCAATTAGTAAGGTGATTGTGAAGGCCATAAATTTAGACAAGGCCCACACTTTCTCCTTAGTTGCCATTATGGACGAGGAGCTTAAGAAATGATTGTTGGCGTGGGTAATAGCGGTGGTTTGTAAGTAAAGTTAACAAAAGGAGAATCATGCACACTGTTGAGTAGCATCTCATGAGTAAGAAAATGGCCATGTAATTCATTGAAATTCACATAGGTAGGACGTAGATTGAGAGTGGTAATGATGTTGTGATACTCAATACCAAGATTTCTATAAATTATAGCATTGAATTTAACAAGGATCATTGGTCTTCTAGCAGCAGAAAGTTCATCAACCAAGGATTTGGCTTTTTGAAGATATTCAGTAATAAAAAGGTCATTTTTTTTGAGACCTTGCAGTTCAATATTGAGTTGCAGTTGTTTGTTTTAGGATATAGAACCAAAAGAATTTACAAGAGCATCCTAAATAGCACAAGAAGAATAAAGGCCAATAATGTAGGGAAATACCTTTTCGGTTAAAGAGGAGAGAATACATGTTAACAACAGTTGATCCTTTTGAAACCATGATTGACAGGCACAATTGGGTATTTTAACGGGTGAGTTAGCAACATTGAGAATAGTTTTGAAGGGTGGAGAAAGAGAGCCTTTGTCACGACCCAAACCGGGGGCCATACCCAACGCTAGGGAACGGGAATTCTTTCAAATTTGGAACCCGTAGCAAGCTTTAAGATAATAAAAAATATACAATAAATAAAATAAATATAATGTAATTAAAAATTTCAATTTAATATAACAAAATAAACTCCTTCATATCATGAAATGATTTAATACAATATTTAGATTAAATATCTGAATTAAAGTCTCAAACAGCAAAATAATTAAAACTCACTATTGTTACAAATACAACTACTGCAGTTTTCTAGAGTATAATAATAAATAATTAAGTAAGTAATTTACATAATAAAGTCGAGGCGGAAGAAATCCAACGGATAGGCCTACTGCTGAGGTCTGAAGAAGAGGACTCTCCTGGAAAAACATCAACTGAAGGGAGTCAGACCTCACTGAGTGAATTATTATAATATATATATACGCATCACTAAATGACAAATGCAAACACTCAAGTATATATAATAAATACATATGCAGGCAGGTACACATAGATGCTAAAAATTACTTTATAATTAATTCTGAAAAGCATCAGTTTATGAAGGATTAAATAGAACCCTAAGTTATTGCAACCTCAAATATCAATAGGAAACGCTCTAGCCATACTGGCTCACTTAATTTCAAGTAAATTCACTTAATCCAACTGGACAGTAGACTGGCCTTGAGACACTAAGTCAACCGAGCTCCAGCAATCTGACTGTCAATGTGATTGGCCTCGAGACACTTGGTCAACCGAGCTCCAACAATCACACCATCAATCACATCTCACATCAATCAAATCAATCAAGTCATAATTTTCATAAATATGTTAGTAATTTAACCTACAATCTATCATATCGGTACGTACTCGGCTCTAGTGTTGCCCACTAGGAAGCACGTTCTATCGATATCCTTCATTTAAAAATAAAACATACATTTGAGAATGAATAATATATAAAATGGCATTCAAAATGATCAAATAAACCATATATATACCAGAAATATACCTAAAATAAATTAAGTATATTTCAGGTATATATATACGTAAAATAAATTCAATTGAATCATGAAATACACTCAAAATCAACTAATAATATACTTAAACATAATTTGAATATAAATAAAAAAGAAAGCATGCATTTATTTTAAAATATACCAATAATATACTAAAAATATACCTAAATTATACTTAAGCATTTAATAAAGCAATTATGCAAAACTTTACATTTAAAACATATAATTTTAAAACATGCAACCTAAAGCAATGTATATATATAATAATAACTCACAGGAATGCGCTCCTCGAGACTGGTCCGCTAGGCCTCGGTCTTGGCGCAACTAAACAATAAAAACTATCAAGATATTAGAATAATCTAACTTAGGCATCTAGAGACTCGATCAATAATTTCTAAACACAAACAGACATAGAATTAGAATTTGACCCGATGTCACGTTTTACGAGAATTTTACTAAAAATTCGACAAAACCTCCTCTGTAAAATGGACATCTCTCTACTAAAAAGTAGAATCGGTCCTACAAGGAAAATATACTTCGAGTATAAAAATCCTCACAACCCTCGGTTGGGATCCCGAACTACTAAAATTCCCCAATTGAGGTCCACATTTCACCATAAATTCATATACTACAATAAAATATATTAAAATTCAATAAATACCATAAATGCCCTCCAAATATCAAAATATAGTATATTAAGCATTAAAATACCAAAAATAATTATTTTCCTAATAATTACTTAAAAACCCTAATTAATAATATAATACTATTAAAAATCCATTTTCTCGATAATTCCACAAATATTTATAAAAATTCATTTTATAAATCCAAATTACTTAATTAGTCCAAACATATATTAAAATTTACTAAAAATCCATTTATTTACAAAAATAGTATATTATATATTATTTGAAAATAATTTTAAAAAATTAGTATTAATTAGTTAAAATTAGTAAATAATTTATAAAAATCATTTTTATATCTCAATTATTCATAAAAATCAATTAAACATAATATTTAACTAAAATTACCACCAAATTACCCCTAATATTTAAAAATGCACATAAAATACTAATAATACTCAAAAAATTCAATAAAAATTATATAAACACACAAAAATTACTTTCTCAGCATATATCTCCATAATATCAACAAAAACATATAATTAACCAATTATTTCTACCAAAATATATATTTAACCTATATTTTCAAAATTGACATAAACTAAAAATAATTATAAAAATTATACAAAAATTATAAACTAAATTCTAAAATTAATAATAACCACCAATAACACCAAAAATCATAATTTCATAATTTATATAACTAATTTATGAAAATAATAAAATATTCAAAAATTCACAAAAATCAAAATAATTCCCAAAAATTTCACAAAAATTCAAGGATGTAGATTAAGCTAAGGGGAACAATTTTTGTAAAAATAATTTCTCATGAATCAAGCAAAAATATTCAAAAAAAATTGAAAAACCAAAAATGACTGAAATAAAAACAAGCTTGAAAACTCACCACCACACGTTTTCAAGCCAGAAGAAGCTCAGAATCTTCCTCCTCAAAGCTCCATGAGTTCAACGCCACCAGAAACGCTTAATTTGGTGGTCAGACGGAGGAGAATGACAAGGGAGCAACTTTCAGCCAAAATGGGCTGCTGAAGTCGACACCGACGCCGGAGAAGGAAGGGAAGGCGGCGGAAGACGACGGCTGGAGGGAGAGGCACTCTGATGGCCAGCGATCGGAGGTAATAGACGGTGAGGGTAGGGGAAGAGGGTGATCGGGAAAGAAGGAGATGATGGGGAGGGGTTTTGATATTATGTATATATATATATTGTATATTATATGTATATATATTATTATATACTATAGTTTATAACTTTAGAATAATAAAATAATGTGTGTATATGTAAACCACACACTTAAATATACACATGCACAAATATATATACACACATTTATATATTTTATACATAATAAAATAACAGTATACATACATATATTAAACCCTAATATATATATATATATTACCTTATAAAGTACATTTAAATAATGTAATTTATTAAAATAATAATATTAAAATATTAATGCAACAAATTAAGTATTATTAAAATAATATTTTCCGAAATAATAAACTTTAATACATTCATTTACGTAGAAAACTTTAATTAAACGTAAAGGTAATAATATTTATTCACAAAATAGTAAAATAATCAAATAAAATTTTAAAATTATTAACATTGCATATCTTATTTTAAAATAAAATAATTTAAAAATTCGGGTTATTACAACCATCAACGTAACCTTTGAGATTTTGATAATTTAAAAAGGTAAAAACTGTATTTTTCATGCTAAATAATTTTTATGAGTAAGTCTGACTCAGAAAGTATGATGAGTTGAAGAAGAAGAAGAATTTAGTAGAGTGATTTGGGTATTGTTTACCATTTGAGCTCTAATACCATGTAACACAAGAGCTTTGAGAAGAGAATTAATGTATATTATTTCCTGTGTACACTTTGCATAAATAGAGAAATACAAAAGAGAAAGATTAGCGTGTGCAACCGAATCTACAACAGCAAACTACATGATAAATACAAATAAATATAGCCTAACAATAAGATAAATTGAACAATATGTACAGTACACTAACATACAACTTACTGAAAGACGTACCAGTCATTTTACTTCTCTTTAACAATTACACAAAACAACATTCTTCTTTAGAGACTAAAAGCAGTACTTCGAAAACATAGGAATAAAAGAGTTCTTCAAGCTAAATCTTGGAAACTTGATTGTACTTAACTTTTGCTTTTTCTTTTTGTTCTTAAAGTTTGTTCATTAACATTTTATCTATAAAATAGAAATATGAATGTTCTAAAACAATTTGAGCACATTAAACATAAATTAATTAAGTGGATTCTAAAACAATTGAATTAATTTTTTTCTTTTTCATTATTAATAGAGAATTCATATCATGTAGGCATTAATTATGAATTACACATTAGAAATTAGCCCTCCTTAATAATAATAAAATTTGAACTTTATGCTTTAAATGCTCTTGAAAAAGAGTGTCACTTGACTACCTAACTACTTCTCACTTGTGAATTAATTTCTTTTTTTAAAGGGGAAAAGGGATGCCAATGATAGATACATATAATGGATTCAAATTTTTAAAGAATCATGATGGAAAAGTGGGATAAAAAAAAATACCAACAGTTTATAATTGGTGGAGAAAGGAAAAGAATAGAATATTATCATAATGTATCATAGTGCGACCTTGTCCTACCAATAACACTATATTTGCTCATCTCATCTCACCATTTTTTCAATGTATATATCATGCCTTGCAAAATCCATTTATAAATTAAGGATCCACTTTCTTGGAGCAGGGTACTAATAAATATATATAAAAAACATTAGATCACATATATATATATAAGCTACACGTCACATGAACGCAAGCAATATGTAATTGAAGGACGGTAACGATAATAATACCAATGCTAATGCTAATACTAACTTAAAGCATTTCAAATGATCAATAGTTGTGTGGGATTGAGGTTCCAACGTTTTAGTGAGAAAGGCTAGCTGAGGGATCATTCTTTAAAATCTAATAATTATTTCTTTCAAAAAAAAACAAAAGTTCAATGATTAATTTATATGATATAGTTTTATTAAAATTGAAAATTTTATGACTATAGTTTAAATTTTAAGGGAGTAATGTTTGTGGATAAGCGGGTTGAATTTATATCTTTTAAGTTGAGTGATTTTAATTATCAAATAAACGGATATATCAATTTCTTCTCGTCATTTTTGTAGCACAAGTATGTTAGGTAATTAAACAAGGGGAAGTCTCTATTCCTACCAAACATTATACCTATTCGTGTATAGGAAGGAATTAGGTTCTTATCAAAATATTTAACATATATGTGGCAATAATTTTAGAATATTAATAGAGTGGTTTCAAAATAATAACACCCTTATATATATATATATATATTCTATTATAAAAAAAATAGTTAAGTGATAATTTCTCTTTAAAAATATATGAAATGTAAAACTAAAATCTTATTATTGTCAATTTAAAAATGGAAAACTACCATGTTATACAATCTATTTACTAAAAAATATCTCAGAAAATTAGTCCAATATGTAATCGTGGTCAGTAACAAAATTATTTAATGAAATATCCCTTACTTCAACTCGCACACATGTAATTCATCTGGTGGTTGATCGCGTGAATATCTCCATCGCAATCATCATAATCATGATCCTTAAAACCCCACTTGATTTTTTCAAAAGATATTGTTCATATATATATATATACACACACACACATATCACTGAGGGATCTGGTGGAATCCAATGCACTGCATTAGGTTCAATATATATATGTAGGAATACATAATCATATTCATCAAATGAAGCTGCATCTTTACCATATGCAAGTTATAATTGCATAAGAGCAGGAATCTCCACCAAGAGGCTAAAAATCTGCATATGATGATGATGATATATATATGACTTAGACGTTTGTGGGTTTATAGCAAAGAACATGCATATTCAAATAAATTTTGTAATGGTTCTCCTTTTTATCACATGTATTAAAGGCATAACATGCGGTCCAGCGGCAAAAGTAGCAAAGCAAAAGGGCTAGAAAGAGTGCAAGAATCATCAGTTTAGATTACTAGACAAGCACAGAGCCAATTTGGACATAGATACAATCATCTTTCTAGTCTGCTTTATTGATATTATAAACAAATTAATGCTTCATTGAATTCAAGCAAAATTGATTGTAAATTAAATTGAGTGAGACGGGAACTTCAGTAGAGAGGGCAAAGCAATCACTGATTGCAGAAAATTAAAAAAATACACTTTTAATATCTTTGAATATTATACAAATTGAAATCAATTTAATGAAAAATTATACTATTACTGATAATACAATTTAATGAAAACATTTGAATGAAAAATTTAAAATCTTTGAATAATATATATAATGTGAGAATTTTAAAGTGCTAAAAATTAAAATAAAATTTAATATAGTTAATTCAAAATTCAAAATTTTAATATATGGAAACACGTAACACTAAATTTTTAGAAACCCAAATTAAAAATATTGAACACATATGCAACTTGCAATCTTCCTTCTAAGGAAATCTAAAATTTTCGTATGATCATAAGTTGTTTCCCTGATTTTTTTTTTTTTTAATTTTGTTCTCAAAAAATGTATGAATAAAACAAAAAACAATGTCATGGATGATGGAGACATTTTTGTTGGGGAAAATGGAGCCCCTTAACAATCCAATAAATATCTTTATCCTTATATATTATAATTTGAATAAAAATATTTAAAAAATAAAAGAGAAAACAAACAATAATTTAACATCAAAAATTTTTAAATAGAGAAAAATTACGGGTGTTATCAAGAGACAATCAAGAAAAAAATATTTATTATGTGAAAAATTATTACAACCACACTATAAAATATTTAACTCTCATTTACACCCAAAAGTTTAAGTATACCCAAGAAAATTTCTCATAAATTTTCTACTAGTATATCTAATAGTTTTTAACAGTACACCAAATATAAGTGGTAATTGACATACATTAACCAAGGGAAGGGAGGAGTGTATTTATAACTAAAGACTCCTCCCTATTTCTCTCAAATTCCTGATGTGGAAATTTTACAACCAACAAATCTCCACCTTGAAAATTTTCAAATAGTTTTCTCACAAATCTTCCCCATGATTAAAAATAAAGAACAACAGTTATCTCACCATCAGCTATGTCAATCACAATTCTAAAAACAAGAATTGTCATACTCCACCATAAAAGTATACACACTTGTAATTCACCAACTCCAAAAATTTTCATCTCGACCAGTTCATGTCAAAAAACTGCTAACAAGTTATAGTGTAACTTCCAATATTGACTATCTAGGAAGTTCATTAGTCATCGACGACAATTTTACCACACACCTTACATCAACTGTTAACTAATGTCCATGTGCAGACTATGAACATGCTACCTTCATACATCCTTTTCCATGGCAACTCAATTGGTAGTTATCATGCCATGAGGATATATATCTTTCTTTATATAGAAAGTTTATCGTCTCCTTCTTCAAAAACGACTACATTAGTAGCATTACTTTTGGAGCCATTAGCCGAATTAGCTCTACCTTTTTTGTAATCCTTCTTTACATGTCCAGGTTGTCCACATCTCCAGTAGATAATTTTCTTTTTGGAGCATTTATTCTTCCTCTCATTTCCAAAAACTGACAATGTTGTACTTTCAGAAGACTTGTTCTCTCCATTTTTTAGCCTTATTTTTTTATAAATCAGCTTACTAGTCACTTCTAAAAAATTCACATTCTCTTTCCTGTACATTAAAACGGTTTGCATGTGTTCATAAGAAGATAGAAGAGACCAAATAAGTTTCAACGTTTTATCTTCATCATCAACTTTCACTCCAATAGATTCCAGTTCAGAAAAAATCTCATTGAGTACAATAAGGTGATTAGAAATTTTTGTACCTTTTTCCATTTGCAATTTGTGAAATTGCTCCTTCAAATATAATCTATTTGAAAGACTTTTAGCCTGATACATTTCCTCAAGTTTTTCCTAAAGTTTCTTTATTATTGACCATTTAGCAACATTAGTAGGAACATTTTTTACTAGACAAAGATGAATTTGACTTGTTGCTCTCATGTATAGCTCCTCTCATTTTTCTTCACTCATCTTGGATTTTCCCATATCTGAACCACTCGATTTAATTGCCTCTTTTAATTTGAACAAAGAAGTTGGCTTTCCCTTCAAAGCCTCATACAGTCCGGACTGAATTAGTATATCCTTGACTTGTCCTTGCCACAACCCAAAATTAATTCTCCCATCAAATTTCTCAATATCAAATCTGAAACTCATTTTTTCTTAACAATGCATAGTATCTCCGTATATTTGAACAATACTTCCTACTATAGTGACCTTACACGTGAATAATGAATGAACAATTATGACTACAAAATGCACTAAGAAAGTTTCCATGAAAGATTGGAGGGACATAAACGATACCACTTAAGTTTCAACCTCCTTGGGTGATTATAGCTTTTGTGACAAAACTTTCTTGGTTGCACTTAATTACACAATACCACACTCAATAAACATAATACAAAGGACCTCTAGTTGGATCATGACAATTTTTTTATTGTCAATGCAGAATGCCAATTAACCAAAGGAAATTTGTTTTTATATGGAAGATCAATTTAAGCCGCAACCACAGAGTATACTAAAATAAACCAAGAGCTATAATACCAATTGTTGGGGGGGGGGGGGGGGGAATAAAGCCCCTTAACAATCCAACAAATACTTTTACCTTTGTAGATCACAATTTGAATAAAAATATTTGAAAAATAAAAGAGAGAAATACACAATATTTTAACGTGAAAAACTCTCAAATAGAGAAAAACCACGGATGTTGTCAAGAGACAATTAAAAGAAAAATATTCATTATGTGAAAATTTATTACAACTACACTATAACATATTTAACTCTCACTCACACCCAAAAACTCAAGTATAATTAAGAAAATTTTTTATAAATTTTCTACTAATATATCTAATAGCTTTCAATAGTATATCAAATACAAGTGGCAACTAACATACATTAACCAAAGGAGGAAGAGTCTATTTATAACTAAATACTTCTCTCTATTTCTCTCAAATTCTTGACGTGGGAATTTTACAACCAACACTTATGATAGTGTGTAGAATTTAATTAGACTTGCACATGTAAAATGCAACTTACAGAACTTGATGAATAATATAGAAAGGAAAGTGATTGAATTGTCTATTTAATAGCATTGTCCTTTTCAGATTATCTGCTTTCTGCAATTTCCCTTTATTTATTTATTTTTTTTGTAGGTTAGTGTTCATATATATGGCAGCCTCTCGTTTAACTTTCAAATTCATTGATTAATGGAGATGGGGAAAAACATCCTAATCAAATTCATTGATGGCTTTGAACACACCTTCCCTTTATGAGAGCATTGTACCCCAAAAGATAATGCGTCCAAATCTATAGAAGAGGGACTCTATAAGTCTATAATTCTCCATCCATATTTATATTTTTATGATTTAAATCAAAATAATGTAGGGATAAGAATTCATTCTAGAAAATTTTTTTATTTATGTAATCATATTATATTATATTAATGAATAGATAATCAATTACTTCTAAAGAAAAGATAATCGTTCAATAAGTGAGATATAGTGTTCCTTATCTTTAAAGATATTATAAAGAGTAAAGAAAGTAAATTCCTATCATTTTTTTAATTTGTAAATTAATTCTCATATGATTTGAAAAAGAAAATTTTTTTTATTATATAGTTCGTTAATATTTAAATTATGTAATCATTTTATTAATTAAAATAAATTAATAAATAATTAGAACCAACTGTATATCATAATGCATACATATATGTAAAGAAATGAGTTTGTCTTAAATTATAAACTGCCATATACATGCACGCATCACGAGTGGCCAATTCGTATCTTACAGTACTATACTCCTTCGTATACATTATATGTATATCTTTTTCTTTTTTTCTTTTTTTTTTTTTATCTCAAAACGTTTAGTTGGTCATAACTCATAATCCTGGACTGATTCATTTAGGACGTGGACAATACAGAACAAAAATTTTAACTAAATAAAAATTTAAGTTAGATAAATAAAAAGAGATAAAACTTTTTTACCATCTATCTTTTTTTCACAAAACTTTCCTAAACTGTAAAAACCTCGAATATGAAACCTTACTTAACACGTGCACAGTTTTAGTAGTTCATTAGGTTATATAATATGAACAAACCAACACTACATAGAGTTTAGCTCTTATTGAATATATATATATATATATATATATATATATATATATATATTAAGGAAATTAGAAAATAATATTTTCACATTAAAATGAAAATTATGAAAGAATTCTAAGGAAAATTTATAATTTTAAAATTTGAGAGAAATATATCTTAAAATTATTAAGAATATGATTTCAATAGGTTTGTAAATTTATTCATAAATATTTTTATTATTTGAATAAAAATATTTTTTAGAGATTTTTTATGTCATATTATACAAAAAGAAAATAAAAAATAAAAAATAAATTACTCATTAACTATTTGGAATTCAATTTTGTTAAAACTAAATAATTTTATTTATATTATAAATTTATTTAAATTCACTTAAACTCGCTGTCAACCCATAAAAATAATAATATGACGACTTTGATTTGATCCTAAATGTAGTTACACTTTATTAATTACATACTTATAGAAAAAAATAAAAATCAATAGACAAATTATTGTTTGAATGTATTACACCTAATGGTGAAATTTATAATAAAAAAAAGTGTTTTATTTTTAATAAATAAGAGTAAATCACTTATTAATATGTCACAAATCTATAGTGTAATACACCTAGTGGAGATAACAATCTCCCTTATCAATAGCACGATAAAGAGTGATCAGGCCTCAGCTTTCTACAGGTGTCAATATATTGTCAGACTCCTGAAAGAATTTCGATCATGTTTTATAATTCTAAAGCTGCCATGAAATTCTTCCATTCCATTCCCTTCTGTTTTCTTTTCATGTGCACTTCCATTAATATTTCTCTCTGTTTTTTTCTTCCTTAATAATGGAACGATATTAATTAACTTATTAATCTCAACTGATCAATACAACACACTGTAGTTTGCCGCCTGTTTATGTCAATTTCTGTACGATTACTTGACCCTTTATTTCTTTCATTGGCATGTGCAAGTCCATCATGTTTCAGAGTGTAATAGTGCGATATATAGTTCATTCACAGTTTATTATTGCCTGAATTATTGCAATATTTTTTGCATGTTAGCTTTCTGATTTGCCCCACTTGCTGGCTGTCTCTTGATCAACACCATGTGGTTTTTTCCAATAATTTTTATGAAATTTCAACATCAATCCATTTATAGGCATTCTGACCCTGTAGATATATTCTTGTAAACAGATTAATTTTTTTCTTGTGTTGGTTCGAGTGGTAGAAAATATATTAGAGGATATATATCAGCCTATCACCCTCAAGTCATTGTTGCTATATATATGTATCTAAATAACCCTTCCAGTAATCGGAAGAAAAATATAGCTGGTTGATCGATATCAGTATCAAGTGCAAAAGGAAAGTATAACATGTGCATGCAGATGCTTCATTGACGAACTTGACAGGAGCACAATCACACACAAAAGATTCTACTGACAATATTTTGTTACTTAATTTCCATCGTTTTTCTTTCTTTGGATTCAGCATATAGAATCAGCTCTGGTATATGAATCCACTGAATATATATACATATATACACATACACACACACATTTCTTAGCAATGATGGATGAACGAGCTAGATAGTGATAAGTTCACGTAAAAAATATAACTCAGATTAAAAAAATGGATATAAATAGTATGTTGGATATTGTTCTTGTTTAAAAAGTGTGCATATATATGTATAGATATATATATAAATCAAGTTGTGGTGATGATGCCTTTTTGTTGAACTAATGGACAAGAGCAAACTGAGATACTCTGCAGCAGAAGCATCTGTGCAAGACAAATAGACAATATATCATAATATGGGCACAGCTCTTGTAGTTGTTAGAATCTTTCCAAATTTAACCAAAGACATTAGTTTAAAATTTAGAATGAGCTGTCTCTTTTGCACCAAAATTGTGGCACATGTGGAAGCACATGATTTTTAAGAAACCATATATATATTACAAATTTTCATATCCACATCAAAAATAATTGTTGAAATGGAAGTTCTATGCTAAGAAATTCAAGCTCGTATAAAGAAACAAAACTAGATTAAGGATAGTTATATATATTAAGTACAGTAAAATATTCTAATAACTAATTTAATATAATTGTATATAATAAGATTTAAGTTTAAAATGTGATTTAAATAAAAATTAAGAGCTATTTATTGGTTGATAATTATAATTATTGAAATAAATAAGTAACTCTTTTTTAGTGGTTGAAAATATTTTTAAAAGTTGCTATTTAACATTCTAAAAGTTACATTAACTACTGCAATTAAGGAATTTTAACTTGTGGTATTGGAATTATATAGAACTCTAAACATACTCAATTGAATCTTAAGTGTGAAATTTTTTTGTTAGTTTAGATTGTATTATATTTAATAGTTAATATAAAATATAAAGTATATATATATATTGTAAAATCAAGCAGTACGATATTTGAAGTGTGGGTAAGAATTTCTCTCAATAAATAAGAGAAAAAAAGAAAGATAATAATAAATGTCGCTACTAATGACATGCATAGTATTGTCAATGACATTAAAAGACAAAATATTTTAAGTTAAAATTACATGTTTGGCCCCATATATAGGGGCTAATAATCAATTGAGAATTGATGGTATAAAAAGAATTTCTCTCTATTGTTATACTATTTATGTCGCTACTAATGACATTAAGAAAAAACTTGTAAGCTAAGCTATGGGGCAAGAATATGAGTTCTTTATTGCTTTTACTGGCTTCTTCCTAAAAAATAATGAATGATTTTCTCTTTGTTTCAGACAGCTATACTGGTACACACATGGGGTTTCAGTAATAAGATCAGGAAGTTGGTGTGGGAGTCAAAAAACAAGGTAATTAAGTGGATGTTTGTTGTACAAAAATATAATATGTATAGAACATTTCTAATTAAACAATTATCAGACCAGAGAAACCTTGATCAAACATAGAACGTTGCTAAATAATGTACAGCTTGTGTTTGATTTTTTTTTTAAAAAAAAAAAAGATAAGTTCAATAAATAAAAAGAAAAAGATCCAAAGCCAAAAGAGAAAAAGAATTAATTGGCATCACGCATAAAGCTATTTTATATGATTCCTATAGCCATGTTAGAGGCAAAATGATGAGTGCAAGAATCGGGTTCCTTCTCTCTAATGGAGTTTGTGGGATGTATGAAAAGATGGGATAGGGAAATATTATTCTGCAGAAAAGAAAAAAAACGTAACTACATTAATACTACGGTGTTAGAGAAGGATAATAATTACAGAAAAAGCAATACCATGCATGTTTTATTGTCAATGTGAAAGGGCAAGGAAGCATCATTCATTGGAGCAGATGCATTCTACCTACATTAATACTATTAGTCCCCACGTTCCCACTCTTTCAAATATGATATCCCTTTGCAAGTAAAAAGCAGCAGCTTTCACACCACATATATAAAATGATCATTCTCTTGGAATACAATAATTTTCAGAATTTTTATCTATATACACATATAGCCTTTTTGCATTTCTATATTTTAATCTTAGTAGTGGCTCTCCCGATTTGATGATGATGATAGGATTACCCCTGAAAATCACAAGGATCAGAAGTCCTAAAGCACACCAAAAGTTGAGCAGTTCTATGTGCTGCATTTTCAGCTGTTCTCCGGAACTTATTTATATGTCTATAGGTGCGAAATTGGATAAGAGCTAGCCTCGTATACCAAGTCTTTAATTTGGTCGTAAAGTCGCATGCGAGCGGGATGTCAATTCAAATTCAAAAAGAAAATGGAAAATATGACCAAAATCTGCAAAATAAAAAAGTTCAGAGACACTATATATATATATATATATATATATATATATATATATAGCTTTTCCAACACATCAAACACATCAATTTGACTAATATTACCTAACAAGAACGCAAGAACCTTGACAAAGTTTGGTTAATTAAAAAAATGAAATGATCACCACATGTTGCTAGGATATCAGAATTTATATATTGCCTTTTGCAGGACATCAAGTATGAATAATAAAATATATAATTGAAAATCATATATATATATATATATAACTGTTGAGATTAATTGTTAGAAAGTTATTTTCACTTAAATTATACCTTAAATTTGAGTTATAACGTATACAGTTATATTAAATTAATATGATATTATAATTTTATTTGAATTGAATCAATGATTTAGAAAAAAAAACAATTCATATATCGACTCCCTTCAAATTTTAGTTCAAGTGCTGATATTTGGTTCATAATTGTCATTTTCTAGCAGATCACATATATAGTATACGTAATGAGAACCCCTAGACGTAATTGTTATGGGAATTTTTTTTTTTTTTTGTGTCTTTTCAAAATGTTTATATATATTGGCCAAAAGAAAATGTTCATATATATATATATATAGTACGAAGACGGTTTGAATCCATGAAGGCTATGTACCAAGCAACAATAATGAAAGAAAATTATAATGTTTACTGGGTGTTGTACATGGAATTAAATGTTGGGGGATGGCCAATGGGTACTAGCTGTCTGCAAAAAATTTTGAAATTGAATGGTAATTGTTGTATAAATGTAGTAGCTTCGTATCCTTCAATGCAGTTCCCATGTGCAGTATCAGATTCAAGGTACATCCATGATCAATTCACCAGTATAAAAATCAACAGCAATAATTTAGTGTCATTATATAGCAGTTGTATTTTAATGTGGTCAATTGATGAACATGGGGATCTTACCTAACTTGTCAATCACAAACTGTTTAGGATAATACAAAATATGGGATGTTTTCTTAATTGAATATAGTGGTTTAATGAATTACTATGTATATCTGCAAGTAACTACATGTGCATGTTGCCAATAAGAAAATTTCAGTCTTTTCCCAATTGGGAAATTGACTTGAAGATACCTTAATCATAGATGTTTTTGAAGCAAGATGCAGGCATTGTTATATAAAGGGTTTAATGCCCTTAACGTTTCATATCTTGGCTGCATTATGATCTGATTTCACTTCACACCATTACTTGCCTTCTAAAACTGAAGATTAGGATTGAAAACGACAATCATCTATAAGAAAACAAAACCCATGTTCACTTTTTGCAGAAGCATTGATGTTTTTGTATGTTTCCTTCCATAGAATTGAATTGAATTGATCATGTTTGAACTGCTCATGGGAAAACACCAAATTACAGCATCATCAACACCCAGATCACAAAAATGGAAAATAAGTAATTGCACATATCTAAGTCAACATCAGTAAGACGAGATGCCTGGCTAGTAACATTGATACCCTTCATGTGCAACCGCTCTATATGCATATAAATGAACCTAAAACTCTTTAAAATAGGCTTTAACAAGAAAATCATGTGCAACCGTTTAACCACCATGTTTAGCATGTACTGATATGACTGCGTGATATATTGAAAAAAAAAAAATTAAAGGCATAATACATTTATGTCCTATGTACTTATTATTTTATTAGTTTAACATATCAACTTATATTTTTATTATTTTAACACCTAAATATGCCTAAAATATAATTTTAAAACTCTGTCAACACATATGATATGAAATAATAAATCATAATATGTCATATATTAAGTGTTTGACTGATTAAAAGTTTCAAGTAGATGTATTACACTAATAAAAAGTTGCAATATAAAGAGTAGTAGATACATTATAACATCAATTAAGTGTAAATTAGTGCATTTTGAGACAAGTTTAAGTATTAAAATGATAAAACTGTAAGTTGAAATATCAAATCGACAAATTATGTCAAATATAAGGAGCTACAAATGTATTATGTTAAAATCAAATTTACTCCTTCAAAAGTTAAAAAGTTTAAATTTGCTTAATAAAATTAAGATTCGAATTTTATATATAAAAAGATAGATATTGAGAAATTTTTATTTTTTTTTTATAAATTCATTTGACTCAATTAAAATTAGTAAAAATGCTTATTGCTGCCAGTTATTGGAGACGAATAAAAATATTATCAACAAAAAAAAAATGTTTTTTCATGTAAAAACAATGACCTGAAATTTTTCATGCAGAACTAGTGAGCTATCAAATACTGTTCTGCCTCGTCAAATAATTAACGGGTTTCAAATTCAATTGATTTTTTTTTTTTTTTTTTTGAGCTAGCAAATTCAACTGAATTGAATTCAAATGAATGGTGTACTTCTTGGAAAGAAAAAAAAAATGTACATAGCCTTTGCTGATGGTATTCAGAGTACAGAGCACAACAAATTTGTCAGATGATATATGATTAATATATAAATTAAGCAAAAGTTTTAGTGTTAATTTAAATGTTAATCATTTCAATTAATCATATCATCTTATCTCTTAAAATTATAATTCTTGGGCCATCCTCATCAACTTTCCTTTTCTAATATCCAAAGGCTCCAAGCAAAGTGGTATATATTATTATTTCTATGAACCCTTTTTTTTTTTTTTTTCTCTTTTTTCTCTTTGAACATATTTTATTTATCTTTTTCCTCTTTGAAGAAGAAACAATGATGGTGGGCCTACTAATAAAGTCCACCTTCAGTTCTTGAGGCTTTTATGCTTAATGATGAAGATAATCTAAGAATAGAATATAATCACAACAAGCAAAAGGCACAGTGTAAATGCTTTCATATAACATAATCATTGCAAATCTTGCTACAAAAATACCATTTAAGAAATTAAAAACCACAACTAGTAACTAGCAAACTCAATTGAAATCGTTTAAGCGATATTTTAAATTTAATTTATAGTTTATATAGTCATGTTAAATTAGTTATTGTAAAATATTTACCGTTTTTGTAATCTTACCCTAATTGAACTGAATAAATTAAATTTCAATGAATTTTAAGTATAGATAATTTAGAAAAAATAAAAAATTACAATTTTGATATAGTTTACATCTTTCAAATCAATTTTTCAAAAAATTACTAAAATTATGATTCAATTAAAATCAAAATTACAGCTTTCTCAACCCATAATTTCAATTTTTTTAAATTCAAAACAAATAAAAACAGTAACTTTTTTTTTTGGCACTATGCTTGTAAATGTAGCTAAATCTGGTATTTATACTGAAGCGAAGTGGCCATTCTGCAATAAAAAGACACTTGTTGTTTCCTAACAGTTGCTATCCTTTGAATCCCAGAAAAGCATCATATCTCATAAAATGTAATCATCACCGACATTAAGCATTTAAGCGAACAAAGTTTTGATAAATTGAATTTAATTAATCTTCAAAAATGGTTGAAATGGCAGGCCATTATTATTATTATAATTGGGTTATGTTTTAGTTAGAATTACTAATTATGCCACTATCACGAGCCAACACTGTCCTTAAAGAAATGTGCAGAACTAACTGCTAATCACTCTAATAATGCAACGGGGAAAGAGTGTCACGAAAAGATACTCAATAAGCTCCAAATTTTTTTTTTTTTTTTTTTTACTTTCATGGTTGTAAACAACAAATTCATCAGCGGCTAGACGCGTAAAAACATCGAAATTAAGAGTGACATTTATCCAATTATGTTGTGCCACGTTTATATACGCGCTTGGGGACTTGTTCATTTGTGCATCGACAATAACACCAAAAACAAATTGCACTCACAGGAGACTCTGTTGTTTTGCACTTTTGTGTGTTCTATATTCCATCTATCTAGATCTTCCAATTTTCCAAACTCTTTGTTCGCTAGAGAGTCAGTGCTCTATAATTACAAATTGACTAATCTAGCCATCACTTTGTTTTTTTGAAAATAACCATCACTTCGGTTATGTTTTGACAAAATATGCATCATTAATATGTATTTTCAATATAGTATGTTCTATAATGGGGTAGGTTATGGGATTTTTTTGGTTAGAGATAGAGGGGAAAAGAAGACGGATCCCAATATTTCGAAATAAAATCAATTATGTGGTTGGAACGATTTAAGTTAAGGCAGATATTTCAAACATTTTAATATCTAAAAGTATTATTAGTTCTTAGGATTTGAACCCATAATTTAAAAGTCATAGGTTCCCCATTGCCACTTTAACTAGGTGGTGGGGATGACATGTTTTACTTCTAAAATATACAAACTCTTTAAATGAAAATTATAATAATTGTACTATCTCTTTGAAATAGCATATTGAATTGTTAAAAAAAAAAAAATTTGGGTGCTGTATGGATTGTGCCCATTTAATATTCTTTCCAATCTTCAAATTCTTAGCATTTATATTGTTAAAAGGAATTGTTCCTGTTTTAAATTCCAAATTAATGAAATGACCCATTAAAGGAGAAAAAAGAAAATAACTTCTTCAATCCTAAAAGCATGGTTAATTTTACAATTTAGTCTTAAAAAAAGTACTAATCCGTTAACTCTAAATGATTATGTTGACATAGGGTACACATCCCATCTTTTCTTCATACCTCAGTTTCTATGTCATTTTTTTTACCACATCCACTATTTTTATTTAGCTTCTATGTCTTCCGCCTCCTCCTCTTTAAATACTTAAACAACTACATGAATAGTGGCAGCCACCAAAATGACTAATGTATGATATATGTATGTTCTTAGGTTAATTTTAATGAATTTTATGAAGATTTTGATTAAAGTTATATTTATTTATTAGAAATATCATTTGCATTAGGTAGAATTTTATTATTGTTCTTTTAAAGTTAACCTTGAGTAGTTTATGTTTAATTCTTGTTAATTTAGTATGTTTTAGTGTCTAACTAAGCTCTTTTTCTTTATAGGTCACTCTTTTGGAGTTAATTGGCCAAAGACTAGTGTAAACATCGATAAAGCCCATCGCATGGCCATGTTATGAGTCGTGTCATGCACTGGATAAGAGGGGCAGTTATCACATATTAGCACACAGCCATGCTTCAAGCTGTGTCCCACATTGGTTGCTAAGGAGTTTAAGTAAGTTCATAAGCACAACCATGTTGTAGGCCATGCCACATTTTGACATCCAAGAGAAACAAAGGGCTTCAATACACAATTTAAGAACACGGGCATGTTTATAGTCGTGTCTCATTCTGTGTAAAAGAAGAAAATGAATGAAGATCAACATGGGTATAACATGGCCATGTTGTGGACTATGTTGCCATCGGGAAAATGCATAGAAAGTTCACACATGGGTTGCAACACGACCATGCTTCAGGCTGTGCTGAATATTAAAATATTCCTTTTTTATTCTAGATTAAGAAACTAGGAAAGATTTGGACTCTGCAATTGGATGACTATAAAAAGAGAAATTTAGGAGCTAATTAGGGTTATTTTTCAACCTGAGGAGGAACCCTAAGCTCAAAGATCGTGATCAAGGACACAAAGTGAAGCCAATGACTAATTTTATATATATTTCTTCTTCTTATTTCTTTTGATGCTTAGTTTATTCTCATTGTTGAAAAACTCAATTATTTGTAACAAAACTATTTAGGGTTTGGATTTGTGTAATTAGACTACTACTTATTTGGATTTTTATTTCCATTCAATAAATTAGCATTCAGTAAATTTTACAAATTATTCTAAGTTATTCTTATATTCAATTTTAGTCCTAATTATGTAAATGTTTGTGGATAAATTAGAGACAACGAAAATTACATGATTTATTAGCTCATAAATTTGTGAAACTTATGAACCTAGAGCACAAAAATAGACAAATCCTTCGGGGAGTAATAAATTGCTAAAGAGCTTGATGACCTTTAATTAATTAACTTGACCATAAAAATAGGTTGTAATTAATTTCGATATGCCTAAATGATCATGAAAGGGACTTTAGGTGATTTAAGTGATTTACCCTTGATTGTAACCAATGAATTGAATTACGAAATGATCATGTAATTCAAAGTAGTAGCTAGTGAAGCAAATTCAGACTCTAGTTTTTTTAATTATTGAATTTTAAAGTGATATTTCAGAATTAGGAATTTATTATTGCTAGTTATTTTATTATTTTTATTTATTTTTATTTTAATATTGTTAGCTTGTGGAACTATCATTAAAGCTAGTATTTGGTATCAATCTTCTCGTGAGAACAATACTCATACTCATCTTTACTACTTATTGTGAATCATGCACTTGCGAAATTGGCTAACAATGACATTATTTTTAACGAGAGTAATGCAACTCACTAGTTTAATGGTTTCTGTTATGGCATGGAGTTGGTATCAAATGGGAAGATATGCAGACCGCACAAAAGGTTTATTTAAGAGGACAATAACTATTTCTTCCTCCTCCCTTTCCTAGATAACTACTCCCTGAAAATTATAAGATTATATATGTATTCTTAATTATCCCTAATATATATATATATATATCATGTGGTGCTTGGGGAGGATGGTTGGGGTGATGTTGATGATGTTTCTATGCCTCTCCACTGGGGTAATATTCTAGGTCCAGGGCGAAATCCCTTTTCTATTTTTTGTTGATCATGAGGTTGATGAACCCTTGTTTGCCCTTTAAGTTTTAGAGATTGGGTAGGATAAAGGTGAAACTTATGATGTTAATGTTAGTAATGTGGAATTAAACACTGATGAGATTGGTAATTTAAAAGCAGAGAATGAGAATAGGGTTATTGTTGAGGGTGAGGGTGCACATAACATTGATAATGGTACACAATGTTCACATGCTAATTTGCACAGTGCTGTGGAGTCTAATAGAACAAAGCAGACACATCAAACAACTCTAACTACTTTTGAAATAGTAGACCAAAGAGAGGGTCTAAGCATCGACTGTAAAAGAGGACAAGGCATATATACTTATGTGGCTTTTGAAGGATATGTCAGTGAAGAAGAGGTTAAGAATCAAAATGCAAAATATGATGATCAAGAACAGAGTTCTTCAAAGTCTAATAGTGAAGAAGACAATACAACTGTACCTGAGGAGAGGGTTAGATATGATGGCACTGATGGGGAAGGTCATTTCATGCTTAAAATGGCTTTTGCTAATGCTGATGAAGCAAGGGTTTCCATCACCAAGTATGCAATGCATTTTGGTTTCAAACTGAAGTTAAATCCCAATAAGCTTGGCAAAATTATTGTAAAATGTTTCAATGAAGCTAGATGTCCCTTTATGATGAGGATTTTGAAGGATGGAAAAAATCCTGGATTATCAATTAAAAATTTAAAGGCAGATCATGCTTGCTTCAGATATTATACCATACCAAGTCTGTAAGTGCCAAACTATTTACCAAGCACTTCAAGGCAAAGATTTACAATAATCCAACCTTCAAAGTGAAGGACATAATGGCAGAAGCTGAGGAACAACTCAAGATCAATGTTAGTGAATAGAAGTGTAAACGAGCTAAAAGGATTATTATACAAGAAATGGATGGCTCATTTAGGATACAATTCCAATAACTAGAGGCATATGCACATGCCTTGAAAACTAGCAACCTAAGGACAATAGTTGACATCAAATTATAGAAGGAACCACTTTAAAATGGTATAAGAGTATTCAGAAGGATATTCATTTGCTTTAATGCATTGAAAAATGGGTGAAAAGCTTGTTGCAGGCCTATTTTAGGCCTTGATGGATGCTTCTTAAAGGGCGTATGCGAAGGCCAGTTGTTGAGTGTTGTGGGGCTTGATAGTGATGATCAAATGCTAGCTATAACTTGGGCCATTGTGGACAAGGAAAATAAAAATAATTGGAGATGGTTTATAGCCTAGTTACAATTAAAGCTTGGACTTGGAGATTACTCACATTTGATTGTTATAAGTGATATGCAAAAGGTATTCATAAATTTAAATAAGTAATTTAATTTTTTTTCTACTATGAACAAGTTCTATTTTTGTTATAATTAAATTATTGTTGTCTTTTATAGGGATTAATCAATGTTGTTAAGGTTTTGCTTCCTCAAGTGAAGCACAGGTGGTGTGCAAGGCACATTTACTTAAACTAGAGCAAAAAATGGACAGGTGGAGAACTAAAGAAGAAATTTTTATTTGTGCCTGGAGAATATTTGAGGAAAAGTTCAAAGATAATCTTCAAAAGTTGGGGGAGTTTTCATTGGAGGCACCTGAGGGACTTATTTATTATCCACCCCAAACATGATACAGAGCCTACTTTAGCTCTAGAAGCAAAATAATGTGTGTTGATAATAACTTTACTAAGTCATTCAACTTAAGGATTCTAGTTGTAAGAGAGAAGCCTATTATTAGTATGTTGGAGGACATTAGGTTGTTTTGCATGAACATGATTAAAAAGAACAAGAAATTAGTTAATAAATGGATTAATGAATTGACACCTTATTGTATGCAAAGGTTTCAAGATTGAAAGGACAACTGCTATGGATGCAAAGTTGTATTCAATGGTGTTAATGATAGGGGAAGGGCAGGATAAGCATACAGTGTTGTTAGATAAGGAGGTGTGCATTTATAGAGCATAGGAACTCACAAGAATCCTATGCTCCTATACAATTTATGCCCTTTATCACTCAAAGATTGATCTAATAACTAAGATATGTAAGTCGTATCATAAGTCACTATATTTAACAATATATGAGCAGCCCATTCAACCAATTCCAGGCCCAAGATTTTATAAATTAGATCAATTTCAGCCTATTGAACCTCCACCTTTACCAAAATTGGTTGGTAGACCTAGGAAATAAAAAGTTCGAGTAGCTCATAAACCCTTAAAGCTTGGACAATGAGCTAGCAAACTGTTAAAGAAAGGAACAACTTAATTATGTGGTCTATGCCATAAAGAAGGTCACAATAGAAAGAATTATAAGAATAAAAGGAATCGGGTTTGTTTTATTTATTTAGACATTGATTTCACTTGGACTTGTGTATGTTGTCAATTTCACAAGCTAGTTGTTTACATTTTAAAAAGCTAGTTATATTCGTTTACTTCAAAAATAATTTTATCTTCTCTATTATAGTCAATTAATACTATAATTGAAGCTGTAAGTAGAAATCGTCAGGGTGTTAATAAGGTTATTATTAATCGAGTGACTGGAAGGGTAGATATTCTTAAAGGAGTTATTTCATATTAAGGACCTAACAAGGGGAAGCAAACAGAGGGTAAAGAGGGGCCTGACAAAGGCAAACAACTAATATGTAGAGAGGGTGTCATATTTGCTAAAAATGAGAGAGGTAGTTAATGTGGCGATGGACCTTTGATTAATGACATGACAAGGTTTTCAGTTTTCAATATGAGTTTGATAATTTTGATTTCCTATGTTGTTATTGGTGTGTTGCCTGTTATGTAGGGTGCAATTTAGGTGTTTTGTTGTTGGTCAGTGTTGGCTGTTAAGTTTGTTGTTATATTATTAGTGTGTTGGCTTCTAGTAGTTGTTGATATAATGCCAAATATTTATTTCATTTTGGTTGTTTAGCTTGGATAGGAGTCTGAGAGGGTAATTTCAACAGGTGTAAGCATAAGTGAGTTAGTCCCGTCTACTAATTCACAAACCAAGTTTCTAGTCCTAAATGAGAGAGATTTAAGAAGGAAGAAGGTTACAACTGAGGTAACTGCAGTTAAGAAGATCAAGTTTAGTAGAGCTGGGTCAACTATTTTACAGCCAACTGCTCTCCTATACCAAACCTAGTTTGCAATGGCAGGGCATAGATGCAATTATAACCAGACAACTGCAGGCTGAGACTAAAAGGAGGCAGAGGAAAATGGCAAAAACTTGTGGTTAAGTTTTGAAGGACTAAGACCGCCTAAAATATTTTATGCTAGTGAATCAACTTCTTTTTGTATTTTTTTGATGTTAATTGACAGTTTAGGAGTGCAAAAATTATACAATTTATAAGTTGCACATATTTTGGTATGCTTCTTGGCTATACAACAGATGTCCAAAATTTTGCTTCTTGTTTTAATGATTAAAATACAAAGATTTTTGGTACTATTAGGAATCCTTTTTTGTTATAGTACTGAATAGGTTTGCTTAACTACTGAAACTTTGTTAATTTCAAGCGAACTATTGTCAAATGAAGTTCAATATTATTAGTCATCTCTATTGCATTTTGGGACTATTTTCAAATAATCAAATCAATATTCAATAAGTTCATATATTAACATTAACTAGTAAGGCACATCCATTAAAGTACAACTTTACAATCACTAAAAAACCCCTGCTTATATATAAGCTAAAAAATGATGAATAGAACTAAAAAAATACACCATGAAACAACAGCAGCAAAAATTGCCATTGTCATGTTCTTTTTACATCTCACTAATTCTTCAAGGGTTGCTTTCTTCAATTTTCTCAAGTTATGTGAAACTTTTGCAATTATAGCATCAACCTTACTATCACTTGATCCTCCCCTACTTCTCTTCAATGCCTTCATTTGACTATTTTTTGCTTTAAACATTTTGTTCTCAATCTTTAAATGGTTAATAATATTTCTACTTCTACCATTAATAGCCTTGTCATGCCATTAAAAAAAGCCACAACTATTTCCCTGACACAAAAATCACCATTAGTATGCATCACATCCCACGTTTTACAGAAATAGAAATACAATCATCAAAAGAAAAAGAAATTCTCAATCCAACTTACCTCATAATTTTGATAGCCATAAAACCTTCGCTCAGGTTTATTCTCAATCCACGATGTCCATCTGGGTGCTTTTACTTGACAATGGTAGTAGATTGAAGGTCCCTTATAATCCATCTCAAAATTATTTCACCTTTACCTTGTTGATATTGATGATGATGACATAGATGAAGCCATTGTTGTTTAATATCTTCCTTTGCTTAAGATTTCTTCGTTTTTTTCTATGGTTGAATTGCTATTTTTTTTAACGAAGGTTCAACTACTATTTTGATACTCCTTATGAACTTATCGACCTCTAACTTTTTTATTCATAGGGAAGAAAACGTAACTTCACAGCCATGTCACCAATTGATCTAACAAAACTAATGATCATTTATCCAGTTAAATAAAAAGGGGCTTAAATGGACTAAAAAGGAAAAATTCTAGATTATTTGAGCCTAAAACACGATGGAGCTTATTTGAGTCTTGCTAAATACGTTAGAGGCAAAAATAAACCTTTGCACTTAATTAAAATTTAATAAATTTAAATACTAAGAGTTCGGATTAAAAAAAATATTAATTGCATAATGTTGGTAGTGCTATACACCTATATGAATGAATGAAAAGCCTAATGTAGTTTTTCAAAAAAAAAAAAAAAAAAGGCTAATTTAGTAACGACAAGCAATTTTATTGTTCAAAATTTGAAGATATTGGTACAACAGAACAAAATAGTTGAAATTAAACACACACAAATTGAATTAAAATTCAGATTTTTTTTGGCATTTTGTAGATATTGCAACTTCTAGAGAGAGAAAAAAAAAAGCAGCTTTTTTATTTGAAACTATGTGAGCTATTTTGGTGGAGGACTGGAGGGTGCTTGTGGTTCTTTTGAGGCTATAAAGGCCTCAAGTTCCTCTCCTTTTCTACGCAGAACTCTCAGTGATCCAGCCAAGAAGCTCTCTTGTCCAAAAAAATAAGAAGCCAAGAAGCTTTGAATGATTTGGTTTGGTACACACCCATTTCTTAGCACATTACTATTCTCTTTTATTTTTCTTTTGTTTCCCTCTCAATTCTATATCAACATCACTGATCTCATTTTTGGACAAAATCATAGTAATGCAAACTCAGTATATTTGTACTCAAATCTTTCACAATATTTTAGGAGTTTTCCAACCAAATCATTTTCAACATCCGAATTTCATTACATTTATTAATCTTTTCCCCTTTTATTGACTTTTTTTTTTTTTTTTACTATGATTTTTTGCAGGTGATCCTCAGCTCAGCAGCCTCACTGTCGAATCTCATTAACCACAAATTCACCATTTCCATATATTTTTTATTTTTTTTAAAAAAAAAAACTTAAAAAAAGGTCTAAAACTTTTTATATATTTCAATCTACAACCATACACACCCACCAACATTCTCACCCTTTGTTGAAAAAAAAAAATGCAAGCTCACCCATTTACCCCTTTTTTGTTCTTATTCATCTTCCTCTGTTTCTCATTGTTGCTCAATGTAAGCTAATCTTTTATTGTAACGATCTTTGCAGCTAGATAAATGGATATTAATTGTGTTGGTCTGTGTATGTGTTTGATTTGGATTTTTTATTATTCAACAATGCAGGTATGTTTGGCCGGTGGCAGGGGACTTCTAGCCGGAGATAACCCACTTGCACCAAAAGCATCTCTTATCCGCTACTGGAATAAAGAGATCCATAACAATTTACCAAAATCTCAATTCATTTTATCCAAAGCCTCCCCATTAAACGCCGTAGACGCCGCCGTTTTTTCTAAATTCGCGGCTCAAAATGCCCTCTCCACCAAGCTCTCCACCTTCTGCTCCTCCGCTAACCTTTTTTGCTTCCAGGATTTAGCTCCGAGTCTTGAAAAGCATGATAGAGATACAAGCTTTGTTAGCTACGTCAGTCGAAACTTCACCAATTACGGCACTGCTATGGCTGGTGGAGTGAACTCTTTCAAGAACTACTCCGACAATGACAATCTCCCTGTCGATTCTTTTCGCCGGTACGGCCGTGATGGTGCTGGTCGTGAGGAGAAATTTTCCAATTATGCCCCCGGAGGGAATGTCATTGACGAGGGATTTTCCGGTTACGGTGTCGGCGGCACTGGCGGGAAGAGTGAGTTCAAGGGTTATGCTGAGCAAGTAAATGTTCCAAATCTCCACTTCACTTCTTATTCTGATGCGGCCAACGGCAAAGAACAGACTTTCACGAGGTACAGCGGCGATACAAATTCCGGCAATCAAAAGTTCAGCAGCTATGGAAAAAATGGGAATGGGATTCCGAACACTTTTATTGGGTATGGACAGGATTCGAATGTTATCGGGTCTGATTTCAGTAACTATGGTGAGACTGCCAATGCAGCGACTGATACCTTTAGCTCTTATGGATTCAATGGGAATGTTCCGGAGAACAATTTCAACAATTATGGTGCTGGAGGAAATGGTGGTGGAACAGCTTTTACTTCTTACAGGGACCAATCTAATGTTGGTGATGATTCGTTTCTATCTTATGCTAAAGGTTCAAATTCAGAGAAGGTTAATTTCAACAACTATGGCAAATCTTTCAATCAAGGTACTGATACATTTAAAGGGTATGGTCAAGAAGCAGTTGGGCATGAAATTGGGTTCACTATCTATGGAGTGAACAACACTTTCAAAGATTATGCTAA
The DNA here is from genome assembly GCA_947683625.1 of Mallotus nudiflorus. Lineage (NCBI taxonomy): Eukaryota > Viridiplantae > Streptophyta > Magnoliopsida > Malpighiales > Euphorbiaceae > Mallotus > Mallotus nudiflorus. The sequence goes on along the minus strand of CANTUR010000075.1, from coordinate 5,782,338 downwards.
AAAGGGCATCTCTTTCATTAAATATACCAATGTCACTACTGCTCAATCTGCAGAAGCTACTACAATGAAAGCTAGTGGCAGTTTGGTAAATAGATGGGTCGAGCCAGGCAAATTCTTTCGTGAATCCATGCTAAAGAAGGGGACAGTAATGCCGATGCCTGACATTAAGGATAAAATGCCTAAAAGGTCATTTTTGCCCCGATCCATCACCTCAAAATTACCCTTCTCAACTTCCAATATCGCTCAGCTCAAAGAAACATTTCACGCGTTTGATAATTCCACAATGGAGACCGTAATGCTCAACGCTCTTAAAGAATGCGAGAGAGCTCCCAGCCCTGGCGAGACAAAACGCTGCGTCGGCTCGGCTGAAGACTTGATTGACTTCGCCACCTCGGTGCTAGGCCGTAATGTGGTGGCTCGCACCACTGAAAATATAAATGGGTCGAAGAAGAACATCATGGTGGGATCAGTGAAAGGGATCAATGGTGGGAAAGTTACAAAGTCTGTATCTTGTCATCAGAGTTTGTATCCTTACCTGCTATACTATTGTCATTCGGTTCCAAAAGTTCGGGTTTATGAAGCGGATATCTTGGATCCAAAAACCAAGTCCAAGATTAACCATGGAGTTGCCATTTGTCACGTGGATACTTCATCATGGAGCCCCACCCATGGTGCCTTTATAGCTTTGGGTTCGGGCCCCGGTCGGATCGAAGTTTGCCACTGGATCTTTGAGAATGATCTAACTTGGACCACTGCGGATTGAGAAACTGCCAGTATATATAGAAGTGCAATTTAGGTTGGGTTCTGGCTTGTGTGATTCTTGTATTGTACTGATTCAGTTCGAGCCGCTGGCTAAACAAATTTAGCTTGCCGCGCGCGACTTTATAATTATGAGAAGTGCGTTTGTTTCTTTATTACAACCAAAAAAAAAAAAAAAAACTTATGTTTTGGCCAAAAATAGCCTATTATTATTATTAATTATATAATTCTCTCATCAATATCTAATAAGGGTCATTGATGATGAATTTTTGTCAAGGCCTTTCTGTAGTAAACTCAAGCTGTTTTTTGTGTTATGATTTATATATCATTAAGTTCTTTTATTTGGGCTGCTATTAGAATTCAATTTAAAAGTGGTATCATATTAACAACACAGAAGTAAGCCGTGTTGGGATTTAATCTACTCAGCAATTTAAATAATAAAACGTGTGAATATTTTATTTGAGAAAATTGAAATTTGATTCTTAATTTTTTCTCTTAACGATGTTAAATTTAACCATTTGATCTACCTGTTCAAAAAAAATATTAAAGACAATCTCACTTATTCGGTACAATGAGAATGACATTTTATTTTGGTGGGGGAAGTGGCCAGTATTGATGACATTGAAAAAGTAGTTGTTGCATTATGGTGATGCAAATTTCTACATTTTATATGCGATTGGGCGAGTCCATGAATAGCTAATGAAACAATACATGGAATTCACCTGCCATGGGGCTTTTTTTTGGATACAAGATGCGACATGTCGAAGCTTTTCTTTCTTTGCTTTGTATATAATTTTAACCTGGTTTAATTCCAAAAAAAAATTATTTAAACTAAACATATATAATATGAATTTATAAATAAATTTTATAAATTTTATGAAATTTATTTACAGCAAATAAACTCTTATCCCTCATTTTCTTAAATTCCACTAGTAAATTTATTTTATTTTCAAAATAATATCCCAATAGAGTTCATTTTAAAATGAATTTCAACTTTATTTAAACAAAATATACTTTATTAATATATATTGATTTAGTTTCAAATAATTTTATAAAATTTAAAAAATAAAATTTAAAATAAATTTTATAAAAATTTTATTTAAATTAAATATAATTAATTAAATTTACAAATAAATTTTATAAAATTTATTTCAATCAAATAAACTCTTTGCTTCAAAACCAATCGACATGCAGTGTTGCAGGCAATTGGTGTGTGCACAAAATTATGGTACAACACGCAGCTAAAAAGAAGAAGGATGAGGTGGTCCACACATACCTTGATATATAATTTTTCTGATGCTACAGTTTGTGGGTAAAGCCACGAGACAGCCTGTTAAGGTGGCATTGTCTCTATTATTTATTTTTTAATTAATTACTTTATTTTTTAAATAGAAAGACTATTTAGAAAAATAATGAATATATCTTCTCTTCATAAGGAGTATTCAAGACCTCAAGTCCCAAATTTTGGCACTTCTATCATCTTTTTGCCTTCTATGAGGTTTCATATGAGAAGGGTCTTACACTTCCATATGGCAAGAAACGGAAAAATTTTGAGTTCCATTCTTCTTTTAAATTTGTAAAATTTATATTAGCGGTAATTCATAAAAATAATTTTTAAAATATCAATTACTAATAACTAAATGTTTCCTTTTCTCCCCATTTTAATGATATTTTTTATTTTTTTCTTAAGGTGGTCTTCTATTTTTTCATTTTTATTTTCTTTATACATTTATTGATGGATTAAATTTAATTTATAATTTATATTTTTATTCAAACTTAATTAACTTTTATTTAAGATCATATAAGTATAAATAATATAAAAACATTTGGAGCAAATGACTTCAAGTACAAATAAAATTCGATTTAATTAATTTTTTAATATTAATATATGATACCTATATTTTTCGATATTGAATGTGATTAGTCCTTGTTTGGTCCAAGTATTCAAGTCACGTCTGCCGTAGGAAGAAAAATAAAGATGACGTACAATCCATGAAATAGAAGTAAAACTAGACCCTGTACCTGCCTGCTACTGGCCTTCAATTTACAGCAGCAATCATTCAATTCCAAGAATGCAATGTCAAACCAAACCCAGCTGACTTGTATATATATATAGCAACTGTGGCCTAATGGTCTCCAAGCTAGTTAAGAGGCAAGGAATGTGAAAGACATTCCAAGCCATAATAATGGCATTCACATTCCAGGCCATAATAATGGCATTATCTTGGCTTGGGAAGACATCACCCCAATGTTGCATTCATCCATTGTTCTTCACTGTGTATAGTTGGCACACATTCGAACGGCCCACCATATAAATATATTGCAATTTGGACATTTCATTATTTTGTCTGATTTCTAATGTTGAGTATTAAGTTTTAACTAATATAATTAACTATATATATTTAATAGAAACATTAAATTTATCATCGTTAAAATTTTTAATGTCTTTATAATTCTATTTAGATTGAATATGATTTAATTAAGCTAATAGATAGTTTTTTTATATGATATATAGGTAAGGACTCTGAATTCTTTTTTCTTTTTTCTTTTTTCTTTTTTCTTTTTTCATTTTTAGAAAAAATAATTGATGAATGATTTTCATGAAAGTGAAACCATGCATGAGTCAGTCAATACACTATATAGGTTTGGAATAGACAAGTTGTTGATTTGTGTCGCTAGCCGCAAGTAAAAACTCTAGAAATAGGAGTCCAAACATGAAATACTCGAAACATCTTAATTTTTCAATAAAGACATGCTTCTCTGATTGCTATCCCATTCAACTCATTCTGAATTATTTATTTAAATTACCATTTGTAAGTTTCTTGCTCTTGTTAAATTCATACAAAAATATGATGCCTATAGTATAATTTAGTATTTGTGCGGTTTATATTCCAAAATTGAAATTAGAATTGAAACAAAAATGGAAAAAAAATTGAGAATGAAATAAAAATATTAAAAAAGATATTTAATTTATTATGGAATAGAAATGGAAATGAAAATGAGAATTAAGATATTATAATTTTTTTTTTTTTTTGATAAAAATCGGTTAAAAATATAATGTAATTATTTTTATCATGACAAATGAAATTACAGTATTTTCAAATATGTTAGTTTAACATCGCCATAAAAACTGATGTGGCAGAAGATATTAATTAAATACCATATTATTATCACTTCTTTTAATAATAAACAGGTTCTGTGATGTAAATATAATATACTCACAGATTAGATTTTGAGGAACATCTTTTGTGAAATATAAAAGGAATGCATTGTTATCGCTTTCAAATCAAAGAGACCTCTCCATATACTGCTGCTTTCAACAGACTGTGAACTACCTATTATTGCCCACAAAACTTCAAATCACAATAACACTATATGTGGCTACCATGCAAAACTACTTTTCACGTTGTGTTTTCAGTACAAAGCATTTGATGTCTAAGGGTCTTCTTGATGTTCTTGGCCAAACTTTCGCCACTTCTCTGCAATTAATTAATAAAATTCTCACCTATTCAACGACCTCTGCTGATAATACATAAATAGCCAGAAAATTTATTTTCTTCTGTTGAGATCTCTTAATTCACCTGTCAATCAAAATCATTAACTTTTTAATTTTATTTTTCAAAAAAAGATATTTTAAGAGCTCACCCACGTAAATTTATCTGTTCGAATTTTAGATTAATTGCAGCCCCTGTAATTACCAGATAGCGGTACATCAAATGTAAAAAAAAATATATTTTTATTTTGTGCATTACTAGTACTGGTGTCACAACATTTTCAATCTTTTGAAATTAAAAAAAAAAAAATGCATAGAGGTATTGAGGAAGTGAATTACATAACAACATTAAGTATATAATTAAATATTTTACTTTAATAATAAGATGAACATATTTTCACAATGGATATAAAATTTAAAATTTTTGCATATTTATTGTATTAAATTATTAGATTTGTAATATATATACACCTGTTATTTTTTATTAATTAGGTGAGAGAGTATATATCACTAATCTAAGTGGTAGGTGTATTATTTTAATTGTAGACAATAACACTAAATATAAAATATTTTAATTTAATAACAAGATGAACTTCATTCAAATCAAATATAAAATTCGAAATAGAATTTATATATATGTTCATATAACATGATGAGTACAATATTTGATTTTGTGGAATAATTTTATATAACTCACGGATAAGTTGAGCAGTTTAGTAGTAAGATTATGATATTATTAGATTAAAAATTCAATTTTTACTTCTTCTCTGATTAAAGAAAATTTTGAATGCACAATTTTTTTTAAAAAAAATTGATAAAATTGGGGTTTAATACCCCATATTTTCTCTTTGTACAAATAAAATTGTGTATTTTATTTGAGCCATGGGAACAACTTTTCCCGTGAGTTCTATGCTTTATTTATTATTTTGTTTTCTTTCAAGCTTAAAAATTGACAAGTCCAGACAATGTCACCACAATAATTGAGCACAAAAACCATTAAGCATCGTCACCTAGGATTGTAGAAAATGATGTCAAATATTAATCTTCACATATATAAGATGAACTCATCATATATCTATATAAATATTTCTACCACAGAGTAGCAAGATTTACCATTACAAATTGGAGAGAAAAAATTGAATCCGGAGGTCTCCAAAGTGATATCATAGATGCTTGACCACTGGACCGAGTATCACTGGCTTAACAAAATCTACATTAGTTTACAACTATATGAGATGTTTTAATGTATTGTTTCTTTATGGTAACGGAAGAAGAAGCTGCCCACAGGAGCAGATACATAGAAGCTGTATAAATCAACTAACTGCATTGGGTTTGGACCACTGACATAGAAGAATCCAAACCATACCTTACTTTAAATTTTGGTAGGTTAGGTCACCATTAAAATTGTTCCTTCTTTTTCAGATGGAAAGATTGTACATGCCAATAACCCCTATCCCAATCGGTATTCCAATCGTTAAGGGTGATGTATTCATGATCTTTAGGTTATGAGTTCAATCTTTAACGAGGACATGACAAGAATTATATGTATCTTTTATCTGTTCCAAACTAGAATATATATATATATATATATGTTTGATAGATAGATAAATATTTGATAGATATGATAATATATATGAATTGTAATATCATGTTAAAAAAAAAAAAAGATAATGCTTTTTCCTTTTCTAACAATTATCACAATCATGCCTCAAATGATTTCAACAACCCGACCAACTACTATACATTCATAACTACTCTAAATTTGGGTAATTGGGTCACTGATTAATGTTTCATTCTGAAGATGGTAAAAGACACGATGTGTAATCTCTCCATCCAATAGCAGTTGGATGAAGGGGCGAAAAAAATTATATTAAGGTTTAGAAGAGACAAGACATTGAAAAGAAAAGATACTACAAATATGTATGTATTATTTATCTTGGTCAATTGCTTTGTCTGCCAGATCTTATTACCATATAGTAATTTATTTTCTTTGGTAGATGATGGAGCTGTATACATCTTGTAAATTTTAATCTAGAAGGTTAGATTTTTTTTTTCAATTCAACCATTAATATTTAAAATTTACTAAAAGTTTAACTAATTTATTTTAATTCAGACAAAATTATAAGAGCAGCAAAAGTTATCAACAACTAATTTAATACAATCAAATGTATTATAATTTAAATAAGAATAATTTTTACTGTTAATTTTATAAATATTATAATTGTTGATAATGTATTTTTATTTTAAAGCGGATAAAAATTTATATTCAAAAGACCTTGCGGTGACCTAATTAATGGGATAGAACTTTCGAACTTTGCAATTTTTCGTCAACTGCGCTAGCTGCTGCTATTGCTTCGAAGTTAGGTTTTATTGCTTCTATATGCATGGTGCATTAAAGTGATTCACTGACATGAAAGTTATGGATTTTCTTGAACCCGTAACTACTAACTATACAATATTATAGACAGTGTATAAGTTGTTGACACAGCATGCAGTTTTTCAACGACGATAACATTTTTAGCATTGAAGAAGATGAAAAGGGTAAGGTATATAATATAACCCATGCACCATCTTAATTATAGAAACAAATAATTCAACAAAATATTGCAATAACAATGGAGAAGAATCATAGCATTGAAGATGGTGAAAAGGGTGAGGTTTCACAATCCCCACCATCTTAATAAAACAAATACTATGCAATGTCAATGTAAGGAAGCTGTGACCCATTTCGTCAAATTTTGTAGTAACAACAAAATTTGACTACGTTTTCGACTGGTAAAAGTCAAATAAAAAAAATTCATTAATTTGTATTAAAATTAATTGTTATATCTCTATAAAATTGAATTAAACAAAAAATATATGTAGTTTATGATGGAATAAAATGTACCATATCATATGCCACCGTTATGCTGTTATCACTATCATCAATAGGGACAATTTTCTTCTTGCAATCTTATAATTATTTTTCCTATAATGTGGGGCAAGCATAATTGTCACTTCTTGGATGTGCTTATTTTAGCAAAATAAAGATGCCCAACTCCAATAACGACTTATTTTTGAGGATTGAGGCCATTGGCCACATCTGTCAGCTCCAGCTCCGAATTTCACATTGCATGATTTGTTTATTTTATGTACTCAAAGGAAATCATACAGCATTGCAACAAATCCACTTGGAAGCCATATAAATAACTAGCACTTGTAAATATATTTATGATATATATAAATATATTTCATTTTCCTTAGTTAGATATAAAATATATGAAATATATATCATGAATCCAACTATTGATTGAAATATAAGTGTTTTAGTATCAATAATCGTGAGGATCAGCTATAAAGATTGTTCTCTGTTTAAATGAAATTTTGCATTTGAGCTATTTATGGTGTTGTCTAAATCCAACAGAATAATTAAAATTCACTAAATTTTGAATGTGGTTGATTCAGGAAAAAAAAAAAAAAAAAAAAGAAAGTAAACAACTACTAATTTTTAGTTGATTTTGTTGATAACGTGGATAGCTCTACGCTCTACAGAAGCCCGATTCATCTTGAAAGCCGACCTCGGACTTTCAGAACTTGCTTCCCTGTCCAGCCCATAAACTGAAACCTTTTCTTTTGAACACTAACCTTGGATTTCAAAACTTTCCAGCCCATAAACAAAAACCCTTTCTTTCTTCTTTCGCCAGACGAGGAGAGATTGGAGAGACCTGCAGCGGGGTTTTGGTATTGCAAAGAAACAGATATGGCGGCTAATGGGGCAAGGAGAACCCTTCAATTATCTTCAGCTTCTGCAAAAATCCTTTTAACCAATTCAGCTTTAACTTCAACTAAAGCTAAAACTTCTCTTGCTTCTAAAGCTGCTAGCTTTACTGGATTCACTTCGAAGCACTCCTCTTCTGCTCGATTCTCTCTCCGCAAGCTCAACACCTCGAGGTTAGCTTACATTTTTGCATTAATATTTATATATGTGCAACTACTTTGGCTTGTATTTGTTTATTCTAATGTTCATTTCTTTGCCCATTTAGTTTGTTTTCTTGATCCAAAGAGAACAAGAAATGTAAAAGAAAGGAAATCTACAATTGCATTTTTATTTCCTTTTTCTTTTTTTTGGTTGTTTTAATAATTTGTAAATGAATTATAGACAGCGAGTGTGCAAAGTTTAGTTCCTTTTGTGTTTGTTGACACCACATACATTGAATAGCGAGTGGAGCCAGGAGTTTGTTTCAATGTTTCGAACTTTCTAATGCCTTTGAAATATACTCGGCATATTACATCCACAACTGCCTATACTTGCATGAATTTGTCACTTTGCCTCCCTTACTTTCAGTTTTGCCAAATTAACACTTCAACTTGTTTGTAGCCTATTATATAAACACCTATTTGCAATGCTGGCAAGACACATGGGATGCAGCATACACATACTAGCAAAGTGACAAATTCATGCAAGTACATGGCGCAAAATGGCAAATTCATGCAAGTACATGTGGCTAAATCTCCTACCTGTTGTTTATATGATAGGCTATAAACAAGTTGAGGTATTATTTAGGAAGATTTGGAAGTACAAGAGGCAAAATGACAAATTTATGCAATTATAGGTGCCTGCGGATGTAATGCCAAATATACTCTTTATAATTTTTGTTAATGACCTTATTATTGTAATTCTAAGAGTATTTGCTGTATTGCCTGTTTTTAGGCTTCCTGTGGAGTTGGGTGCTGCACAATCCTTGATGCCATTGCACAGTGTGACTGCATCTGCCTTGTTTACCTCATTGCTGTCGTTGCACAATCACAGTTGGGGTTGTCTCTCTGAAGGTATTCTTGAAGACGATCGTTTATAATATATTTTCTTTTTAAATTTCTGTTTTGTAGTGTTTGGAAAGTATAACAATGCAAGCATCCTGTTCAATTGAATTCTATTTAGTCAATGCTTATGTTTAAATAGCCTGATTTTGCAAGAATTCATTTGAATTCTTCCACTTGATTACAAAGAAGGCCTTATTGTCCTGTGATTTTCTATGTTATGGCCACTGATGTGATGATAGTGATACCCAACGAAATTGATACTAAAATGTGTTATAAGGTAATATAAATTCAATATGTTTTCATGAAATGTTAATGCTGTTGGCACATTTATTGAGGTTTTGATAATCTATATCATGACCTTTTCTTTTCATCTAATCCCTTTTTCTTTTCAGAAATTCTAGGGGAGTCAAATTTCTATATCTTGGTTGTTTGATTGTATATGTGAAATATACTTGAAAATTTTCTCTAGGATGGAACATTGTTTCCCAAATCAGATAATTCAAATTTTGTACTGGAATTTTTGCTTCTGAAAGGAAAGAATGAATTTTTTTTCAATTGTCATTGTGAAATATTTCTCTGAAAGTTTTAGAAGAGTATAAAGAGCACAGTTGATTTTGGTATCTTACTGCCTTGTTGGCCAGTTGTAAACTAATATAAAACTTATGCAAAGCAAATATTGCATTCAGAAATATGTTTATTTGGAACGGACTTTCTTTGTTGCAACTGCTCTGCAAACAGGTGTAACTAAACCTGGATTGATGTCTGCCCATAAGTTAAACAGTACTGCGAACCTTAACCTTGTTGAACCTTTTGTGAGCAAGCTGAATCTTTTAATAGTGAGTGGGAGAAGAGATTCCGAAGGCAGATTTAATTCTGTAACATAGAAGGCTTTTTGGATTCCCTTCTGCAGCCGGGCTAGGTTTCAATAATGACAGAGAAAGTGAAATCTTATATGGTGTATGTCATGATTTGTTGTCCATGATCAGGGTCCAACTTATTGGAGGGAATGTGGAGATTTTAAATTATCATATTGCTGATGTACTGGATATTGCCTCCTTTTATGCCTTATTGGCATATCCATATTGGTGCATTTGATCTCACCAGTTACTAAGCGCCTAGAACGACTTGAGGTTTTGGTAAATAGGACTGGTAATGTGTTTACTCTTACATGGAAAGGAAAGTGACTAAAGGACTAAGAAAAGGTGTAGAGGCTCAAGGGAAATAAGCGATTGTTGAAGCAGTTGCCTTTGATCCTACTGTATTTAATAACGAAGATCCCACATGCTATCCTCCAGTCTTCTTAGTCTTTGTTCTCGGACCCTATGTGATAGAATCTGTTGTAGATGGATCGAATCCTTAAATATTTAGCATTTGCAAATAGGTTATGTGCACGAGAATGGAACACATGTAGGAAATATTCATACTTTAGCCAATCAAAATTTGGTATTCACGGAAAGGAATTTCTAGATTTTTAAGCTTGATGCAGAAGCTCATAGAAAATGCAAGGCTATGAGAGTTTCTAAAGTTATCTACAATTCTGATAAAGCTTGCTTAATAATAGGAACAAGCCAATTCAAACTTGAGTGAGACTGGCTTGGAAATTTTTTTCATAAGCTTAGCACCCTTTTCTGGTGTTGTACTTAATGTTTTCAGAATTTTCATGGACCCATGTTCATCTTTGTTACTCATGTTATTGTCATATCATGCTGAGTGGATTCCTGTTACTGATAGGCAACTTTGTTGAACTTTTGTTTGGAATTTAACATGGGACTAATTTGCTTTTCCTTCTTCCTCCGTGTGTTTAGCACCTTGAAGGAGCAGATCATAACTTGAATAATTTGTAAACCAGCCTTGTATTTACATGTGTAGTGTTAGCATGATCTAATGACTTAGTGATAGAAATTTGTCTTTATCTCGGTGTGATTGGTTTAGATTGCTGTTCCATGTCAAAGCTAGTAGGAAATGCAAGGCTATGAGAGTTTCTAAAGTTATCTACAATTCTGATAAAGCTTGCATAATAATAGGAACAGGCCAATTCAAACTTAAGCGAGACTAGCTTAAAATTTTTTTTCATAGGCTTAGCACCCTTTTTTGGTGTTTCTACTTCATGTTTTCAGAATTTTCATGGACCCATGTTCATCTTTGTTGCTCATGTTATTGTCATATCATGCCGTGTGGACACCTGTTACTGATAGGCAACTTTTTTGAACTTTTGTTTGGAATTTATCATGGGACAAATTTGCTTTTTCTTCTTTCTCCGTGAGTTTAGCATCTTGAAGGAGCAAATCATAACTTGAATAATCTGTAAACCAGCCTTGTATTTACATGGGTAGTGTTAGCATGATCTAATGACTTTGTGATAGAAAATTGACTCGGTGTGATTGGTTTAGATTGCTGTTCCATGTCAAAGTAGACCAGATAACTTTGTGAAAGTAAATTATAACACTAAGATTCGAACCATGATAATGCAGAAAGGGCATTTGGATTTGAAGTTTCTTACCCTTTTAATCGTTGCCTTGTCAGGATTCGCAACACCTCTATAACATGGCCTGTCAACGTCTATTACAGCTACCAGGAGTATGATCATCAACATATGTTATGCTGTATGTTTACTTGGGAATTAAACCAGCGTTTGAAATGGAGTCGGATTTTTTTTTTCCTTTTTGAGTTCAGCACATGTTGAAGAATCTTACAAGTTCTGAAAGAAGTTTAAATTTTCAAATAACCTGCCAATTTAGTGTAATGCACCCAAAGCTTATTGTGTATTTTTGATGATAAATAGCAATGAGTATCGGCTACTCCATCCCCTATGTCTGGTAAATGTGAACTCATACAAGAATATCTTGGCCTACCAATTCAATCTCATGCATGTTAGGTTGTGCAAATGCATGCCCAACGAGTTGGCTTGGACTCTGACAAGCTCTAGAAAGAGCTAATTTTTGTTGGTTACCTGTGTACTTGGTCATTGTAACCAACTACACCACATAATAGAAATTTATTTTATTTTTTTAATGGAATACAATTAATCTTACAAATTTTTGAGAATACTCTTTCAGTGAAAGTGATAATTAAAAGTTAAAAATTTAAAAATTTTAAACCGGTGTGTCTAAACTCTAGCTTATGGAGGGTCGATTTTGAGAATTTTGCATATAATTACTGCATAGTGAGAACAAAAAGTAACATTTATTTTAAAGAAAATGATTGTAGTGAAACCTTCAACGCTAAAAGAATAAAGTATTGAAAAAATTCACAGCTACGTGAATCATTATCCAACATTTACGTTATACTGAAATTTTGTTGGTAGGAATCCAAGGCATTTAATGGTTGTCAAAGTCTTCTTCTGTATCCCCTACACACAGAAGAATACAAAGGATATGCCTTTGGATAAGACTTGTCCTTTGTGCCAGTATTCAACAATGTCTGCTGTATTTTTTCTTCTCCTTTTAGCTTTGAGGCTGTTACAATTTCGATCACTTTCGTCATTTTTCTTTTTCTTGTAGGGATATAACAACACTTTTATATGTTTGTACGTATGCAAATGCAGCCACTCCTTACACTAATTAATGTTCCTCCCCATGATGTCGTTTTCATCACATGCCTGAGTAGCAATTTTTTCTACCGAACCATGCAAAAAGTTAGCTTCTTGATCTTCCATTATTCTATGCATGGCCCATGTATTATGGCGTAGTGACCTATTCAGGACTTACAATTGTGACCGTTTTAGTTAGCTAGCTAGACTCTGTGTGTTCTGTGAATTTGCACGGATCAATTAATGGCACCCAAAAATAACTTATTATCTAGATTTGAACGAAACGGAAAAGAGAAAGCTCGAAGAACTCAAATGAAATACCTCCAGAGCGCACTTGCTGCCCTTGTTCATCCTCAACCCTTCAAGGTTATTTCTGATCCTCGATCACCTTTTTTTTTTTTTTTTTTTTTTATAAAGCTTAATCAGAAGAAAATCAAAGAATAGAAATAGTGTTGTTAGAATTTGAAGCATTCCTGTGTTATAAGACAGGTACTCGGCCATTAATCTATTACTTCAAGCATGAATACTTCTTGTAGATTTCAGGACCTGAAGTTCTGGATCAGGCCACCAGTTACATAAGACAGCTGCAAGATAAAATAGATCAGCTGAAGCGAAGCAAGGAAGCACAATCTAACATGACAAGCGGAAGTTGCAGCTCGTCAAGAGTAGTACCAGTAGTAGAGACAAGAAGCGAGGATGGTGTTTATCTAGAACTGAATTTTATATGCGGGTTTCACAAGAAGTTTATGTTACATGAGGTTGTTTCTATTCTCCAAGAAGGAGGAGCTGAAGTCGTAAGTCTTGCGTACCATAATGCTGATGACCGTGTTTTCTATACAATTAGGTCTCAGGTATATATGTCTACATATAGCAAATTTTATCATGAATTAGTTGACATTTTGTTCAGGTTGCACATTACTCAGTATTCTTGATGTTATGTTTTGTAGGCTATCATTCCTAGAATTGGCATGGAGATATCTACAATTCAAGAGAGATTGAAAGAATTGGTTTGTTGAGTGAATATTCTTCAAATGTTTCCTTGTTCAATCAAATATGGATTGTTTAAGTAGACAAGCATTTTATGTAATATATTTGTATGATGTACCGTGACTGACATGCAATACAGGTTTGTGAATTTGGTTGCCTCCTTCATATTCCGAAATTTTAATTTTTTTTATTGCTATAATTTTTATGTTTCGTGATTTCTCACTTTTCAAATATCCAAATAATTTTATTTCACAACAAATATCCAAATAATTTATATTTTTATAGAATTTGATGGAAAAAATATTTGTTCGGGTTTTCAATAGTAAGTACAAAAGAAAAAAAAATTCTTTATATTTTTATGAGATAAAAGGATTCTAATTATTAAAGATTATAATGTAACTTTTATGAAAAGTTTATTAAAATAAAAAATTAATTTTTATTTATAAGAGAGGAATAATAAATCTTATAATTTAAATTCGATGTCACAAAAAAGTTACAAACCTTAATAATAAAATATATAGATCATCGGATACTTATTTATATTTTCTTTTCAAATTAAATATAAAATAAAATGAAAATATATAATGTAATGCAATAAAATAAGAATCTTATTATCATTTTACGTTGTATTATGAAAGAAGATTAGTGGAATGTAATGTAAATACTTATATTCTAACACTTTATCTTATTTTATTCCATTAATTAAATTGCACCATAAACAGTATAGCATCTCCCTTCTGTTCTTTTGACAAACTTATATATTCTTGTAAAGCTGTCATCTTGGTCCGATGGATAAGAAAAATAATTATTTCATAGATTTTTATTCAATTTTCAAAAAAAAAAAAATTATCTAAACGAAAGAATAGCCAATTGATAATTTTTTTCTAAAAGTATTTTCAAATATAAGGTTCTATTCTTGTTATTGTAATTTAAAGTAAAGAATTGTAAATATTGTACAGTCAATTAAAATTTTATTTTATTTAAAAAAATTTAGATTTTTTTTTTTTTTTGGGAAAAAAGAACTTCAAATTACAAAAAGCAACTTTGTTAAATTCAGAAAGCTAAGACCTGATCAATGAGTAAAGAAAAATAACACAATATTAGCAAATATTCCGATTAACATGGACATTGCAAGCCCATATTTGATAGTGGACTATTAGTCAGCTGTAATTATTGTGTTTGTTCTGTAATTGAATTTAAATTGGATGGCACATGGTTTCTTTTTTTTTTTTTTGTTAGTAAGGAATTAATTTGATTTATGGTTCTTCTTTGCCAGAATCTGATAATATATGTGGCCCTAAATCAGAGAGCTGAAGTATTGGATTTTTATGAAATAAAGAGACCGTTCTAGTCACTTTCAGTAGGGCATGTGCCTTGCCTCCATAGATTCAGAACCTCACATGAAGTATGATGTTTTAACCCCCCCAAAAAAAAAAAAAAAAGATTTAAGTAATTATTTTAAGTAAAAATATTTTTTGTTCTATAATATAATTCCACAAATTAAAAAATATAAATTAAAAATTATTATATATATATATATATATATATATATATTTTCCTGAATTCCCAACACTAACTAATTCAATTCCAACACCATAATCAATAGCTGGACTTCATAACAATAATGTACTTTTCTACCTGACTGGTAATGTTGAAAAACTAGTTTTCTAAAATGAGGCATGAAATCATGAACTTGAGTTGACGATCGAAATTAATGACGTCTTTCAGAATTTGCTTGAGAAGAAAAAGTTGATGTTAATGTATAATGCATAGTTAGGTAATATCAATCAAATTAAACCTAAGAGAACAATAATAATATTCATTCTTTTTTTTTTCACAAATTAGATCAGAAATGTTGCATATGTTGAACTTTTGGAAACTAATTATAATTTACACATACCATTAAAATAATGATTGTGCATGATTAAAAATAAAATTTTAACCTACACTTAATGTTTCATTTTTATTGATTGAGTATAAATTACTTAATTAATATATTATAAATATTATATTAAAGCATAATACATTGGTGTAGATAAAAATCTCTTTTAAAAGATTGATGCAGAGACCCATATGAGGAGAATAAAATTACTAATTTTTCAAAATTAAGAAATGGATTATAGTATTTCTCACAATAGATTCTCATAAGAAATATTCATACGGAAGTGTGCGATTAATTATTTTTGGAGAATACCTTTTGTCAAATGTATAATGTGAACGTGTATATTCCGTAATGTTCTTAGGAAGTCAAGTCTGAAATAAGGGTATAATTTCCTAATAATGATGATGACGACGACGAAGATGTAATCAACAAAATTCTTTTAGATCTATTAATGAAAATGTTTGTGACATTTTTTATAATTTATTTTCATTTTTTAATTTTAACAAAATATTTGGATTTATTAAATATTTAACAATTTTAAGATAAATTGTTATCTAGTCAAAATTAAATAAAATGCTGATGTGGTATCATGTAAAATGTTAAATTTACCCTTTTTAATTTGCTAGTTCATAATAGTCTATTATTAAAAAAATTCAAATATTTGAAATTTTTGACAATTTTAACCTAAATTTAAATTTTTATAAAATATTTTAATTTGAAATTTACTTAATTTTCATATATTTAAAATTAAATGAAAAACACAAACATGATAAAAAAAATTTAGTTCTCTATTGAGAAATTGCTAAATTTATAAATGATTATCATCATAATAATTTTAAAAATTATTACTCTTAAAAATTTAATTTTTTAAGTATTTCATAATAATTGAAAGTAGTTAATAATATATATATATATATACACACAAAAAAATATACCCAAGTACATATAATTTATAAAAATTTATTAAAACAATAGTAATTAATAAATTTAAAAATTTATCACATGTGAATTTAGTTTTTCAATCATCACATCAACACTTTTTATTTAATTTTAATAAAATATTTTTTTTAAATTTAAAATTGGATAAAATTGCTAAAATCATAAATCTTTTTAGTTGCTAAAATCATTATTATTTTTAGTTGATAAAAAATTAAAAATTAAAATTATCTAAAGGTACAAATTTAGCTATCACCTATCATCATTTACAAAATTTTTAATCAATGAAAATGTAAAACTAAAATTGTTTGTTTTTTATTTTCACTTTCTTTCTATTTACTTTACAATTTTTAATAAATTTAATGAAATTAAAATTTTAGTATTATAAAATTAGTGGTTTAAATATATTTATCTTGACAAAGTCATAAAAAAAAAAGAAAAAAATTCTTCAAGTTCTCTCAAAAAAGAAGTTGATTATTTTGATAAATATATGTTTTGTAAATTTGTCTTTATTTACACAAAGAAAATAGGTATTATTATTTTTTGACAAAAAAAGGTAAATTTAAATTATTATCATAAATAATTTGGTCATTTTCTCTATATAATCTACTGTAAATACTTTATTGTTATTCTTTTACAAATTGCAATACTTAATTATTATAAAAAATAGTTTAAATATTAAATTGTTAAATTTTAAAAAGTTTAGACATTAAAAATGTTTTAATCCCAAAATTTTACTTTGTAACTACCAGTTATTATTTGTTTCAAACTCAAATGGTTGGCTCATGATTTTTTTTTATTTTTTATATGAAATATTTTTATACAGAAATATTGTATATTTCTATATCTTTTTTTTAAAACAAAAGTCTATTAGGATATTTATACAGTACTATAACAAAAAAAGGTCAATTAGGATATTTAAACAAAAAATTTTTTTACTGGTCTTAAAAATAAATAGGAAAAATGATCTGTTATATTTTGAATTTTAAGCCAATTATCAATTAAATTATATTTTAAAAGTTATTTTAGTTTGTTCCTTCGACTTTACAATTTGTGTTAATTCTATCCATCTTATTTGAATGATCTAACTATATTTTTAAAAATTAATTTTAGATCCTTACTTACATATTAAATTTGACGATTATTCAAATTTTCTTTTTTCAGAAAAAAATTCTCTAAGTTTTAATCTTACTACTTTTGAAATAAATTTATTAATTTTAACATAAAATTTTAATTTTTTTATGTATCAATTAAAAATAATAAGAAAACATAAAAATCATAATTTATGATTTAATTTATTATATAGACTGACATTAATAAAAAAAAATTAAAAAATATATAATTAGTACTTTTAAATATCACTATAAATAATGATAAAATTTTAATTTAATTTTTTTTCATATTGTCAAAGAAATTTTTTATATTCTTGACTAATATTTTTGAAATCATAAAATTTTCTTTTTTTGATCTCTATTAGGAATGTTTTTAAATAATGTGGTTAAAAATTGAGAACTAAATAAATTTAGAGTAGTTAGAATTTACATATTTCGAGTGAAAGAAATTAAAAATTTATAAAAAAAAAATCAGAAATTAATTTTAAAATTTATGTTGAGAGTGATAAAATTAGAATTTAAAATAATTTTATAGATTTTTTTATCCCTTTATAAAAAAAGAAGATAAAAAATTTAATAAATGTAAAAGTAATTTATAGATATCTAAAGTAAGTTTTAAAAATACAATTAAATTTTTTACATAAAATTTGATAAAATTAGTATAATTTGTAAAGTTAGAAAAACAAATGAAAATAATTTTAAAAGTAATATTAAATTGATAATTAACTCAAAATTAAGGATAAAACTCATGATTTTTCCAAATAAATATCCTAACAGAAATTTTTTTTTTTAGTTATAGTACTGCATATGTGTCAAAAATTTGCTCATTCAATACATTGAAACAGGCAAGAATTTTGCAATCTTAAAAAGAAAAATCTTATTTTTCTTTACATGAAAACGTCTCCTCATATAGACAAACTCTCATCGTCTGATCTCTGGCTGTCATGCGCCTTTCTCTCTTTCACACTGCTTTACACAACATTACTCAGTACCCACACCCTTATATAAAATAACACATCATCAGTAAACACTTATCATAGCCAACGAATTGAACCATTACCAACTTTGGTGCTTTTTACTGTTTGTGTTTCAATATCTTTCTTAATTATTAGCTCTTTCATTGATTAACAATGGCGCTCATTAACAGTAACTCATATAGACTTGAACGAAACATGCAAGAGAGGTATCGAAGAAGGAACATGAAAGATCTCCTTGACAGACTTGCACCCCTTGTTCATCCTGATCCCTCTAAGGTTTTAAAAGAAGCTCAAATTCGTAATGTCACAGTTGTGGATGGAAATCACTTTCAGTACATATAGTCTTCTGATGATTATTTTACTGTGTATGTGCAGCTGACAGTGCTTGAATTGGCGGATCAAGCTATTAGTTTTGTGAAGCAAATGGAGGAAAGAATTGAGAAGCTAAAGGAGATCAGGAGGCAGACAAAACATAAGGCAAAAAGGCCCAGGTCGTCTCCAAGACTACCAGTAATAGGCATAAGATGTAAGGATTCTATTATAGAGGTGAATTTGACAACTGGGTTGACCATGAATTTCATGTTATATGAGATTATTCTTGTTCTTGAACAAGAAGGTGCTGAAGTCATCAGTTGTTCATACCGTACTGCTGGTGATAGTGTCTTCTTTACAGTTATTTCACAGGTAATGACTTCAATATTGGAAGTACTAAATCTTATTGTTAGATGAATGAGACATTAATAAATAAGTATTCAATGACTGTGTGCAGCTCCTCTTTTCTTGCTTTATTGAAAAATGGTATTGAATGGTGGTTTTTTTTTATAATACATTTGATATATTTGATAGTTGTAAGAGTTTCAATTAATTCCATTTAAGTCAAATAAACTCTATAAGAAAACAAAATTTTTTCAATTCATATTTGTGCAATTTAAAATTTAAATTTTTTATTAGTTGAACATACATCCGTAATACTATTTTTAATTTCTTTTTATTTTTCCTTGCAGTCAATCACATTTTGAGTTTCAAGGTTTAATCTTATAGTCATCACCTAAAATAATAATTTATAAATGCATAGATTTATACATGAATGCATATATGTGCTCCTTTTAAGACCAAATTGTTACTTTATTGTCTTCAAACTTTTGATGCTCTGTACTAAATATAAATAGAAAAGATTGATATATTATTATTATGTTCTTGACATATTTAAAAAAATTATTAGGTAATAAATAAATAAATTAATTACAAGATATGAGTTCTTAAATCTTGTACAATTAAAATTAGTATTCCTAATCTATTATATAACTTTTCTCATATTATATAATAAATAGGGTAAAAATATAATTTGGAAAAAAAGTTTTGTCCTTTAATGGCTATAGAGGTCGCTAGTTCAGTATCCAATAGAATATTACACGATAAGGTGATATAGTGTGTGTGTGTATATATATATATATAGGTATGTACACAATCGCAAATATATAAAACAACACAAATATGTTTATGTTGAATTCAGTTTTCTTGGCTGTCGACGTTGATAATATTATTTGTTTTGCAGGCTATCATCAATCCTACAGTTGGCATGGGAACGTTGAAAATTCTTGAGAAGTTGAAGGAAGTAATCTTCTAATGAGTCAGGAGTCTTTACAAGAATGTATAACTACACTTTAATGCACGAGAAATGACATATATTTCGAATATTTAACACCTAATGATTAAAAATATAATAAATACATTTTACATATTTTTTTTATGAGATATTCTGAGTGAGTCCTAAAATTTGAAAAATATCTTTAAATCCGTATCATATTTAAACTAATTTTCGTTCGAGCTGCGGTGAAATCTATTATAGGGTAGGACCAACCCCTATCTACTAGACCTAACCCAATCCCAGTATGTATTGTATATTTAATTAGTTATTGTAATATTTTTGAAATATGTGATAATTAAATGTAAAATATTCAAAATATATATGATATATTCATCCGTTGATAGTAAAATTATATATATATTTTGAGGATTTTAAGAAGGTATATTCGAACGTGGGTAGTTTATCTTTCTTAACTTTTTTTTTTCCTAAAATTTGGTACAATAATACAATTGATTTGTTATTTATATCAGATGATGATATGGTATGTGTTAGGGTATAATTTCTTGCCCTCGAGCTTTGTAGAACTACCCGCCAGGCTATGGAAAATTATATAATTAATATTTGAACCTTTCTAATTAAATGTTATATATATATATACACACACTTTTATGTAATTTTTTTATATTTAGTTTTTGAATAAATTTGAAATCATAATCTCATAGCTTTAAAGATTTTGTGAATTTCACTTGGCCAAACTCATTGATGACAAGTGTATGAAGTCATCATGCAACTTCACATATGAAACCAAGTGCTATTCAATAAGCCCACAAAATCATAAGAGTTAGAGTACCAAAATCAAATGTAAATTTTTATTAATATCATTATTGAAAGAAGTATCAATTTTTTCTTTTTGAATTGGGAGACAAGAAGTATCAACAAAACGACAATATATTTTATACCAATCAATTTCATGGTTTATAAAAGTGGAGTCATTTTTTTATTAATTCAAACAAACAGCTACAATATTTTTAAAGTTTCATATATCAGATATAACAAGTAGACTCTGAATCCTCCTGGACCTGATGAATCTCTACTCCAATTTCTTAAATTTTTTTTTTTATTTTTTTATCTTTTTTATATAATGTATAAACATTGATTTTCTTTACTATAATTAAAATATATTGTTAATATAATATAATATAAATATTTGATCGATATGTAGTTGGTGAATTTATTTTATTTTATTTTAAATAAAATACGGTTAAAATAAATAATAATTTTTTAAAAAATAATATATCAAAAGTAAGACAAACTAACAAGTCTTAGATATTGGAAAAAAAATAAAAATATATATTTGAATACCAAGAGTAAATTTCATTTCTAAATTTGACTTATTTACATGAGATTTATTGCACTTATTATTTAAATGCGCCGCGTATGTAACTGGATGTTTTATATTTGTGCAATTAATTAATAAGTATTTAAACATTGAATAGAATTGAATTTAATAATACAAATTTTTTCGTTAAATAAAATAAAGTTTTTTTATTCTTAATTTTTAATAAAAGTATTAAATATATGAATATTTTATTTCTTATTCAAAAAATATCTCTAATTTAGTAAAGATATCAAATGTATAAATTTATAAAAAAATATAAAAGAAAATTACTTATCTACATTGAAAAATAAATATAAAAGAAATTTTTTATATAGAAAATAAAAGAAATATAATAGATGCAGCTTGCCATATCCAAGAGCCGCAATGATATGTTTGAGCTGAATATTTTATAATGGTTCTGGTTTTTAATGAGTTAAAAAACCAATCCAATAATATCAAATTATTTAAAATTTATTTATTTATTATTAAGTTTTAATTTTTTATTACTTTAATTAAATAATAAATTTTTATAGGTTTAACTTTCTAACTCATTAAATACTAGAATTACTTTATAATGTGTTGATATTATATGTGGTATGTAAATGCAGTAATTGTGGCTACTATATTTAGTGTGCGTGTGAGGACTTTTGAATGCAGTGCATGCATCCTATCTTGAGTAAGTTATGCTATTTTTGAAGATGGGCCATGAACCCTTTATGAACCTTTCGGCCAGTTTGAACAAGACAATTCCTTTTTTTTTTCAAAAATTTGTGTTTGATGCTTAGAAATGTCTGAGCATATATAAACACGACTTAGCTAATTCTTAGACAATGTGCCCACAATTGTACCAATTAGCTAATTCATATAAGTTTATAGTCAATTAATTATGGTTTCACGTATATGGACTAATTCATATAAGTTTATAGTCAATTAATTATGGTTTCACGTATATGGACGATTAAAAAGTCTTTTTTTTTTTTTGGAGACCTTAATGAATAGTCTCTTTTAATTCATTTAACAATCAAAAAGAAGTTGCAAAATGTCAAGTGGTCGGTCACTTAGACTACAACCATATAATTTTTGTCCTATTCTTTCAAGTCCATTAATTAAGAGAGTTACTATAAATTATATAATTTCATTTATTGATTCTTTTGAATTCCAAATTATATTCATTTTTTTTCTTAAAAAAAAAATTAATGGTAAATTTTCTTTATATTAATCTACAATTTGATGTGTAAATTTTTTTACTAGAGATGATGCTCAATGGTTGATATATTAATTGATAAATATTTATAATTTTTTATTAATTTTTGTACATTGATTAAAAAATATTTTTAAAAAATATTTATTTTTAAAATAATATATGATAGCTTGTCTTTAGTTAGAAAATATTTTTTTTTAACTACTAAACCTGACAAATATTGAAAATGTGTTTTCTTTTTTTTTTTTTTTAAATATTTTCTATGAAGCAACTCAAACCAAAAATCTTTATGAAAATTAAACTCTTTGTAATCATTTTGAAAATGTCTAATGATAATTTTTTTTTTGGTGTTTACAATTTTCGTCAAATTTATATTTATCTAGAAAAATGAATGTTATTGATCTAATAATAATAATAATAATAATAATAATAATAATAATAATAATAATAATAATAAAAATAGCATTATATATATATAATTTTACTTACTTATAATATCTTCTATATAAAAAAGCATTACTTGTTAATAATTAATTTAATATAAATATATTTACATTTATTTAACAATTTGAATTGAATAGGAAAAGTCAAATTATCATTTACATGAGGGTGGGCTATGAATTGCGTCAATGAAGAAATTAAATCATGAAGCCATTATCCAAAAGTTGCATGCATCTTCTCCAGGTCAGTCAACTGTTTCGTAAGTTTGCTCAATCAAGGTTGAAGTGTGTTTTTTTTTTTTAAAATTTTATTTTTACTATATATTTTTAATATTTTTTGAAGTATATATATTTTAATATGTATAGTAGTAATGATAATAATTGAATAAATAAAATAAAAAATAGTTAAAAAATGTTTTGGTTTGAATTAAATACATAATTTTATATGGAAAGAAAGAATAATATTTTAAATGTAATAAAATTTAGATGTTTTGCATGTGTATTTTAATATAAATTTTTTTATAAAAAATTATAAATTTTAATAATTCATCACATAAATTTTCAGGGGTAAATGATGAATTATGAATTATGAAAATGGACACTTGTATAAATAACTTAAGAATTCAGCATTTAATATATGTGTAGATATAGATATAAATAATTTTTAAAAATCACATATGTAAACTTTTTTTATAAATGGTATTTATTTTCAACTATTAGTACAATTCATTATGTTTAACATTTATAAAAAATATATATATTAAATAAAGATGTATTTTTTGAGTCTTGGTGTATGAAATTGCATTCAATTAATTGTTGAGAACCTTTTTATTGTACTTATAGTTTTATCTGAAATGAATTGAATTAATTAGAATTAAGTGAACTCTGAATATTAGTGATTTAAATACTAAATAAATAAAGATGTTTTTTTACAAAACATTCATAAAGAAGGGTAAATTTGCCTTAAAAATTTTGAAACTCTTCATTTTAAATGACACAAATATAAATATTAAACAGTTACTTGATACTTTTATTTTTTTTAAAAGCTTTTTGTTTAAGTATCCCTATATTTTTTAAGGGCAAATATATTTTTCTTTATGAGTATTTAGGATAAAGAGTGGATTTTTATCTAATATTCTTTTTATATATATGCTAAAAATAATAGATCCAACTAATGGTGAAAGGGGATGTTATTTTAAAAAAAGAGTCTAAATATATAATTTTTAAAGTAATATGAGAATGTTGTTTATCGTTTTTCCTCTTAATCCAATCATATTCTATCTTAATTAATTCAGTACCAACTTTTTGTCCTCATCCCTTCCGCAGCACTGTGCACTAAATTTTGTCATTGCGACTTCGTGTCCCTATATACGTGCAAAATGACATTATCTTGTATGAATATTAATCAAACATGGAACACAACGATATCTCTTTATCTAGACTTCAGCGAAACATTAAAGAAAGAGATCGAAGAACTCATATGAGAGATCTCCTTTCTTCTCTTGCTTCTGTTCTTCGTCCCCAACCATCCCAGGTTTCCTAGGAATAATAAATTTTGCAGTATACTATGCTAGATCTTTTGTTTTTCTAATATTCTTTTTTTGTCACACAGATGTCAATGCCTAAAGTACTTGATGAAGCCACAAGCCAGGTGAAACAGATGCGTGCAAGAATAGAGGAACTGAAGCTAAGGAAGGCACAAGCTGAAGGACTATATGATGATCAGAATTCTTACATGAACTATCATCAATCGGCCACAGGCAGCTCAAGAATATTGACACCAGTTATAGAAATAACAAGTGATGATGATTCTATTGTAGAAGTCAATTTGATTTGTGGGTCGAACAACAACTTCAAGTTACATGATATTATTCGTGTTCTTCAAGAAGAAGGAGCTGAAGTAGTAAGCTTTGCATATCATAATGCTGGGGATCGTATCATCTATACAATTAAATCTCAGGTACGTGTCTATCTACACTTATCATGAGCTAGTATTGAAGCTCTAGTACAAACATTAAATTACTCCACTTTGACCATCTTTGCAGGCCATTTGTCCTAGAATTGGAATAGAAACTCAGAGGATTCGTGAGAGATTAAATGGAATGGTCTATCTACACCAACTGCAATTGTAGCTACCCCAAACAATGCATGATCGAGTTCATGGATAGGTACAGAAGGTGAACATGCAAGCTAAGAAAATATCTAAACAAGACCTCAAAAGAGAAATAATCAGAATCCTGGCTTAGCTTTCAAATATATATATATAAGATGAACAAATAAGAAATTACACGAGGAAGGTGCATGGCAATCATCTATACAATTTCTCTATTTCTCTAGGTTTCTTCATAATTTTTTTTTGGTCACTGCGAATTATCTCTTAAATCAACGCAGCAGTGATCTATCATTGTTCCTTTTTTTCTTTTTTTTTTTTTTTTTTTGCGTTCTTTTGTTTCTTGGCATCAAACACATAATCTGTTTGTTTTTCATTGGAACTTTTGAATTTCTCTTGATAAAGTTTTAATATATCACTTATGGGATTTTGGTGATTATATAAATTCTATATTTCTTTCTACTGTAAAATTTTTGTTGATATTTCTATGATCGAACTCAATAAAGACCAACAAATCGATTTATAACTAATTAATGCTGTAGGATGAAGTATACAAATTATCAAATAAATTGCTGAGTTACAAATCAAAATAGTTTTATCAATACAATTAAAAAAATAGTAATGAATAACTTCATAATTTAAGTGACTTTTTTATTCTATTTTTATTTATATTATTTATTCATTAAAATGTGTTTTTACTTTTAATGAATAGATGATTCTCCTTTTTCTCCAAAAACAAAAAATATATAGATATAACAGTAGCAGCGTTTATAGATGATGTGATTATATGGTAGAGATTTAATCATTTGATTGATATATATGTAAAATCATCAACCTTTTTAATTAAATTATTCTCCCACATTCAAATATTTTATGGACTTATTCTGCATCAAATCAAGTTTATTTTCATAAAATTTTATTTGTGCAATTATTTTATTTTATTTATTTTAATGTCTTTTTTTTTTTCAATATTTGGTGCAAAAAAAGAAAATTACCAATTATTAGAAATCTTTGAAAAGAATGCAATACATGGCGAATTTGGATTTCACAAAAGTATTAGAAATTAACAATTTTTATGTGACTATTTTGTAAAAGTTAATCTATATGTGTTGAAAATTAAAGTTGAATAATTGAACAGAATACATTTATTGATGAATTGTACAATATGGGAATTCAAATTCTATATCTCCTGATATTCTTGTAATGAAGCGACTACTATACTTCCTCAGTAATACTTTCTTTACATTTATTTAAAAAATTTTTACTCATCTTTTCTCAGAGGCTATTTGCCCTCATTATTACTATATTATACTAGTTGGTTTTGATATTTATAATGTTGGAGATATGAATAAATTCCTCATGATAAACATATGAATTTCAAGTGATATATTAGTAGTGTAAATTGCATCTTAATATAAGTTAATTGATTTGTTTTACTCAGATTCAACTTCATTTATTTATTTAACAAACGAAGAACATTTTTCCTAGTAAGATAGATGTATTGTTGTAAGAACAGCTGGGTTAGTACTATCCTAGTTATTTGACTATTAATTACCTAACTTTGTCAAATTCCTAATATAAAAATGATAATGAAATTTACAATGTAGTTGCTGAAACTTTGTAATCACATATTTAAACAATAACAAATTCAAAATCAAATTTGAAGGCAACCAAGAATAGGCGGAGCCAGCAAGTGAATTTAAGGGTTAATATCAAAATTAGGTCCGGTCAAAGCTGTTAATTTCATCAGTGGTGGGTTGCATTTTTCAAATACGTTAGTGTTTAGTTCTATTTTTAAAAGCTGTGGGCTTAACATCGGGGTTTGATGTGTTTTTTTTTTTTTTTTCATTTTTTTATAGTTTTTTTATCTATTTATTATTTTTTAAGGTGTATTTATTTTAAATTAATTTTATGTATTTATTTAATCTGTATATTTTATATAATTTAAGTTTATATTCTAAATAACAATTTTCTTTTTAAAATTTTGAAATTTACTATTATTTAGAATATAAAATTAAGCTAATCAAATAAAAAATTACCCATAGTTTTCAATAATTATTTTTTCATAATTATTTAGAATTTAGAAATTAAACTAATTAAAGTACAAATTACCCATAATATTCAATAATTATTTTTTCAATTAAAATAACAAAAAAATTATGAAATATATCAAATAAATTATTATTTTTATTATTGATACTAATCAAAGTAAAAATTATATTTATGGTTTTAATTTTATTATTAATGATGAAAAAGCTAAAAAAAAGAACAAAAATTAACAACTGTAAAATTTTATTAGTTTTGTTGGTTTTAGTTGTTTTTTTGTTATTTTTGTTGGTTCAATAGTTGTTTTGTTGTTTCAGTTTGTTTATATTTGTTGATATTTGTTAAAAAAAAAATAACAAAGAATAATAAAAATTATGAAATATGTCAAAAAAAATTATTATTTTTATCATTAATACTAATAAATGTAAAAATTTTATTTATGCCCTTATTTTGTCATTAATAATAAAAAAATAATTTAAAAATAGTAAAAAATCAACAACAATCAACAACTAACAATCACCAACATACAATTTTGTTGGTTTTTATTGATTTTTGTTGTTTTATTGTGTCAGTTGTTTTTAATTTTTTTTATTTCGATTTGTTGATTTTTTTTTATTTTTTGCCTTTTTTTATAAGCATTGTAAACTCACCAATAAGTATGAAATATTTTTTTTAAAAAAAAGTAGTTGTTAGACAATTTATTAAACAAATTAAAGTAAAAAAAATCCTTATTTTTTAAGAATATAAAAGGAGAAAATTGTTTATTTATTGTTGTTACAACGGTTGAAGATATTTATTGATTGGTTTAACAACAATTAAAGATATTTAATTCATAATTATTCATTTAAAACAAAAGTCTTAAGAGAAAAAATATTGAGCAAAAAAAAAAGAAAACATTGAGAATAAAATGAAGATAGTACCTTAAAAAAAGGTTGAACAAAAAAAAAGTTAAGAAAAGAAAATGAAGACATTAGAAAACAATGTTGAGAGAAAAAAAATAAAGTACTATAAAAATGGGTTAATTACACTCAAGGTACCTAGATTGCGGACCTCATCCCATTAAAATATCTAACTTTTAAAACGTAACACAAAACTTTCCAACTTTTAAATCTAATCACGTGAAACTACCTAGAACCGTTTTCCATTCATTGGTGATGACAAGGCACCTATTTGGAAGCTCGCATGGAAGGGACTTTAGACAACTTGTCAAGAATTGCACACATGGCGCCACATCACTAACACATTAACGCCACATGGAAAATTTTTTTTTTTCAGAAAAATCTGACATCTCTCCCGGCTAGTGAATTACACAGACATCATAAAGCAAGTGACATAGACAAAATGAAAAGAAAAATTACTTTTCTTTTCTCTTTCTTTTTAATCTCATCTTTAACTAAAAAAAAAAAACCATTACCCAATACCATTGCCTACCATAAACACCACCACCACCTAATTGTATCATCTAACATGACACTAATACCACCACCATCACCACTTAATGCCATCACCATCTGGCACCACTCAATGTGTTAGCATAACTACACAAGTGTACGTTTCGTGTTAAGTAATAAAATGATAAGTAGAGTATCGTTCTCACGAGAAAAGGGTACTAAGTACTAACTTTCAATCAATTTTTTCTATCTAGCACAAATCAAATTAAATAGCAAGAATTAAATTAAATAAATTAAAATAAACTATCTACTCTAATTAATCTAATTAAATCAATGTGAATAAACTAGAGATTGGGTTTGCTTCACTAGTTAGGACTTGAATTATGGAATTAAATTCAACTATTTCAATGATCACAATTAAGGGTGAACTACTTTAAATTACCTAAAGTCTCTTTCAAGATTATTCAAGCATGAAAATCTAATTACCGCCTATGTTCATGGTCAAGTCAATTAATTAGGGCTCATTAAGTTCCTTAGCAATTTATTAATCCCCAAAGGATTCATCTACTTTCATGATCGAGGTTCTTAAGTCTTGTGAGTTATAAGCTAGTAGATTACTTAACTTTTATTGATAGCAATTTACCTATAAACATGAAAATAATTAGACCCTTAATTAAATACAAGATATTAAGCATAACTCATAAAATTGATTGAAAATCAAATCATTAATAAGAAATAAAAATTTCAATAAGTCTAACTAGCTACTCTAAAATCAAACTCTAATTAATTTAGCTATTCATAAGAAAAGAAGAAGAATAAAAGATAAAAATCTTTGAAAACATGCTTCAATCTTCAATCCTTGTTAAACTCTTCAATTCCACGCTTCGCCTTCTTGGCATTGGTGTTCCCTTCCTAATTGCTCTAATAGCTCCTTTGTATCCCATTTTATAGGAAAAATCTGATGGAAAACCTACTTGCACTAGAATTCTCAAAAAGGAAGTTTTCTCTGAATAAGAATGATTCTCCCTGATAAGGAATGAATAAAAACCCCATTTTATCCCCATTTTATATTGAAAATTCAATGGAAACCTAATTTGACTTGAATTTTTGAGTTTCCTCCAAAAAGGAATATTTTTCTGCTTGACATGGCTTAAGCATAGTTGTGTCATGTGCTTACTTTTACAGTATGGCTTCAAAGATGGTCGTGCTTAAGCCATGTTGAGCTTTCATATTTTCTTAAACTTGGATAGAAGTGATCATGGTTTCAAGCATGGTCGTGCTTGAGCCATGTGGTCCTTTGTAGATTCTTCAATTTGCACAGAAGAGGGTACAATTTTGAGTATGCCCGTGCTCCATCCCATGTCACAATTTCTTTAATTCCAATGGTTAACATGGCTTCTAGGATGGTAGTGCTTAAGCCATGTTGCCTTGATTCTTTTTTTAGAATGTGACATGGGCACAAGCACGTCCATATTATGGTCATGTTCAACATTCCTTTACTATTTTAGGCTTCTTTTTCAACCTATCCTACAAAAGGGGAAACTCTTATTAATATCAATTGAAAACTTCTAAATAAACTAAAAATAATAGAAAATTAAAATGAAGGTCCAACTTGAACAAATGTTTAATTAAACCTAAATTCGTCCTAATTACTACTAACAATTTATTCAAAATTCATTAAAATTCAACTCTAGACATATATAAAATTATGCTCAATAAATTCCCCACACGAGAGGTTTGCTTGTCCTTAAGCAAAAGCAGATTTGAATATTTAAACACTAGCTCAGCTACAACCAAAAAGTTACAATTTCTAAGACATGTAAGTGGACAACATCGAGATTTAAAAATGTTTACTAAAGAAGAAAATCAGACAAACTAAAAAAGAAAATCAGACAAACATGCATCATATATGAACAATTTACTAATCATAACCCAATCATATAACCTATTTAAAATACAATGAACATAACTTAAGGAGAAAACAAATTTGGTTGTGAATCCATTTTATGCTCCATTTCACAACATCTTTTCTTTTATTTGATGAGTGCGTTTTATGCTCAATCTCATCCTTTTTCTCTCTAATCAAATCTTTTTACTTTAGTAATCCCCTGTCGGTCCTGTACTACTAAGTGTGGATACTGCTAGGTGGGTCTTTGGATACTCTTACTCTAATTAGAGTATTGGAGTAGATTCAGATCATAAAAAATTTAGATTTAAGCATTGCTCTTACTTAAGAAAAGAGATTTTTTTGTTATTATAAAATTTCATTTAATCTCTTAAAATCGTGCCTAAATTTAATCTTTCATTCTTTTGCTTAGGTTGTAATAACTAAATTATAGATACATAAAGACCATGTTCAACTATCTTAATTAATAAACTAATCAATATTTTGATTATTTAATAAAAAATGCATATTTATACACTGTCGCCCTCTAATTGCAATTGAGCTTTAATTTTGCACAAAACTAAAACAAAAAGTTTTAAGAACAAACATCACAAAAAATGTGGAGAAATTGAGTTAAAAGTTAATGAATCTTATCACATTTAAAAAAAAGATTTTATTTTCTTAATTTAACTAATTTGCATGCAAAAATAAATAAAAACATATACATAAAACAAACAAACCTAAAACACAAAAAAAATTATCCTAACATTTGACATCCTCCCCCATACTTATATATGACATTGTCATCAATGACAAAAATATTAAATTAAGGAAAAGAAAATTAGGATTTCCCTCGTAAGCATTTGTCTTCCTTTTATGCTCACTCCAAATGTTGGATGACCTATAAAATAAAATAATAAAAACTAACAAAAATAGAAGAAAAAAATAAACTAATAATAAACTTAAATAAAAGAAATAAATCAAAATACATTGGGTTGGCTCCTAATAAGCGCTAATTTTAGGTCATTAGCTTAACCCCTTGAATGTGTAGTATCATGGGTGCAACCGAACATGAGAAAGTGTTCTTGGAAGCATTTTCCTTTCCTTACTTTTGCTAGGCTCCTTTATGCCTAGGTAATAAAGTGCAGACTCCACATGCTAAATTTTTGGTTCTAAAATTACTTGAAGAATGGAAGACTTTTCATGCGGGTTCTTAGAAAGTCCAACACCCTTCATGGATTCCTCGTATATGACTGTAATAGGTCATGAAACATATGCATTGTCAGTTATAGATGGCTCATCTGCATCCCTTGTAGCTTCAAGAATTGTTACAATTTTATCATCCAACTTATTTTGAAGTTGAGTTGAGTGACTTTTTACTTTGCCATCCTTGATGTCTACAAATTGATTCTTACACTTAGAGACTTCTTTTATTTCCTTAGTGATAATCTCTTCTTGCTCATCATGACAAAACTCAAAAGTTTCTTTATCATCTTGACTCATAGTGCTCTCATCATCTTATATACTTTCTCCTTGTGTTGGTTTAGTTGAGCAATTTATGGGTGCACACAATTGAAGTTTTTGGAAGCATGTAATTTGACTTTTTACAATTTGGTCTAACTTTGAATTGATATGCTTGAAACGCTCCTCATGTTGCCTAAGAGTCTCCTCCAATTTATGATTTGCCTTAGTTTGTGCTTGAATGAATTACTTCAACTTGTCCTCTAAGTATTATTCTTTGAACTTCTTTGTTTCTTGAATGAAATTTTCTAATATTATCTCAAGATTTGACTTAGGTTCTTGTTGATAATTTCAAGTGTGATCAATACAATTGCTCTAAGATGGGTTGTAACAAAGTAATGGAGGTGAATATGAATAATATGGGCAATGTGCCCCATTGTGGTTCTATTCACATCAATTATAAACCTAAAAATAAGATGAAAAATAATTAAATTGTATATGTTCTATATTATATACAAAATCACATGTATTAGATCTTAAAAATTGATAAGAAAATTCATCATTATCCGTGATAAATTATTTATCAATAAAATAAATAAAAATAAAACAAAGTGCTAGTTTAATGAAAAAGAAAAATGTGTTAATATTAGTAACGCCAATCCCTCGCAACAGCGCCAAAAACTTGTTAGCACAACTCCACAAGTGTACGGATCGTGATAAGTAATAAAGTGATAAGTAGAGTATTGTTCCTATGAGGAAAGGGTACTAAGTACTAATTGTTAATCAATTTTCCTTATCTAGCACAAATCAAATTAAATATTAAGAATTAAATTAAATAAATTAAAATAAACTATCTACTCTAATTAATCTAATTAAATCAATAGGAATAAACTAGAGATTGGGTTTGTTTCACTAGTTAGGACTTGAATTACGGAATTAAATTCAACTACTTTAATGATCAAAATCAAGGGTAAACTATTCTAAATTACCTAAAGTTTCTTTCAAGATTATTTTAGCATGCCAAAACTAATTACCGCCTATTTTCATGGTTAAGTCAATTAATTAGGGCTCATTAAGTTCCTTAGCAATTTATCAATCCCCAAAGGATTTGTCTACTTTCGTGATCGAGGTTCTTAAGTCTTATGAGTTATAAGTTAGTAGATTACTTAACTTTTGTTGATAGCAATTTACCTATAAACATGTAAATAATTGGGCCCTTAATTGAATACAAGATATTAAGCACCACTTATAAAATTGATTAAAAATTAAATCATTAATAAGAAATAAAAATTCCAATAAGTCTAACTAGCTACTCCAAAACCAAACTGTAATTAATTTAGCTATTCATAAGAAAAAAGAAAAAGGAAAGATGAAACTCATTGAAAGCACGCTTCAATCCTTGTTAAGCTCTTCAATTTCATGCTTCGCCTTCTTGGCGACGGTGTTCCCCTCCTAATCGCTCCAATAGCTCATTTGTATCCCTTTTTATAGGAAAATTTAATGATCTTTGATAAGGAATGAATAAAAACCTTTTTTTTTATCTCCCTTTTATATTGCAAATTTAATGAAAACTAATTTGACTTGAATTTTTGAGTTTCCTCTAAAATGGAATGTTTTTCCTGCTCGACATGGCTTAAGCATGGCTGTGTCATGTGCTCACTTTTATGGCATGGCTTTAAATATAGTCGAGCTTAAGCCATGCTGAGCTTTCACATTTTCTTCAACTTGGATAGAAGCGGTCATGGTTTCAACCATAGCTGTGCTTGAGCCGTGTGGTCCTTTGTAGATTCTTCAATTTTCATAGAAGAGGGCACAATTTTGAGCATGCCCATGCTCCATCCCATATCACAATTCCTTCAATTCTAGTGGTTGACACGGCTTCCAGCATGGCCGTGCTTAAGCCATATTGCCTTGATTCTTCTTTTAGAATGTGACATGGGCACAAGCACACCCATGTCATGGCCATGTTAAACATTTCTTGACTATTTTAGGCTTCCTTTTCAATCTTTCCTACAAAAAGGGAAAAATCTTATTAGTATCAATTAAAAAATCCTAAATAATCTAAAAATAATAAGCAATTAAAATGAAGGTCCAACTTAAACAAATGCCTAATTAAACCTAAATTCTTCCCAATTACTACTAACTATTTATTCAAAATTCATTAAAATTCAACTCTAGAACATGTATAAAATTACACTCAACACAACACCATCACCATCTACACCATCTTTAATCACCACCACCACTACCACCATCCAACATAATCACCATCACGGTTCAAAACCATCAACACCAACGCAACTTGCATCATCATCATCAATCACTCCATCCTTACTACAAGCACCAACACACCATCATCATCAATAGTTCCACCACATACTACCACCCAACACCACCATCAACATTAAGAAAATCAAAATCAACACCTCCAATAAAATAAACTCCAATAGTATATAAAATCAATACGACAAATAATACATAAAATTAATAAATCAACAAAAAGTGAATTTTAAAAAATTTCCCATTGATTAGAGAACTATTTTTAAAAACTCATTTCAAACAAAACCCATTCCTACTTCAGCTAAAAACTTGATACAATATCAAATTTTTCTTATTAATTAAACAAAAGTCCTATATATATATACAAAAATCAAGAAAATCAAAGTAATAAGAAAAAGAACAAAGAAATTTATATGTTGTAGAATGTGATGGAGCTATTGATACAATGCAAATATGCATACTTATTTAGGGTATTTTAATAGTTATTTTTATTTGATTTTAGTTATGATTGTGTGTTTTTAGTTATGCAAGTGTTATTTTTATTTCCAATTGCTTTCTATGTTTGTTTGTATATTTTATATGTGTTTTTAGGTCCAATTGGTTCATGGAAAATACCTTGGAATGATTTGAATGAAATGTGAAGTTAGCAAAGCAAAGGGAAGTCAATTCGAGTTTGTGTCGAGTCGTTATCAGTGGATCGAGTCATTATAAAGACCCTTCGTGCTGAGTCGTCACCAGTGGATCGAGTCATGACTGAGAGTTTGCCTTGCCAAGAATTAAGTTGTGCCGAGTCGTTACTACGTGCTGACTCGTAACAGAGCCTATCGATGCCGACTTATGACTTGGTGTTGAGTCAATCCAAGAAGGCCATCATTTTTTAGCTTTGTGCAGTTTCTATATTTTGGTTATAATTTCCTCTACAGACATCCAATTGAGGTGATTAAAGTTGTGTTGGAAAGATAACTTATAGATCTAGAACTTTTATGAGGGGATTTTTCAAAGATAATGTCATTTAGGTGGACAAAAATGCCCTTGAAGTTACTATATATGCATAGGGTTGTGATCCTTCATGCCAAAGGGTGCCTTTCCAATTGTAACTTCTTATAACTACCTTTAAGGTCTATATATACATCATTTGTGACCTGTAAAAGGAGGGTTATGAGAAATCCATATGAAAAGAGGGATGATTGAAAAAAGATTACTTTGATTAATAAAAAATTACTACTTAGTTTCTTATTTTGGAGTTCATTTTTAGAAGACAAAGCCAACCAAGAAGGAAAGAAGATCTATTTGTCCAAGCAATATTTGAAGATATTTAAAGGGTTTTATTAACTTAATCTTCTCTTTTCTATATTGTATTTGATTATCTTTTCATTGAATTAACCATGTATATTGGCTAAGTCTTTGAAGGAATTGCAATGATTGATTGAATAAGGATTATACATTTCTAACTTAGTTTTATGATTTAATTTCAATTAGTGCTTAATTAAGTTATTTATAATTGATCACCATATGTAACTTATTTTAATCAAAATTACTTACAACGAGAGTTGGAGTAATTTGGTGGACATATAATTGAAATTACTTAAAAATTGAATTTACTTGGAGACAAGGAATTCATTTTAAGGGAAAAGAATTAGTATAATTACTTATTGATTTTTGTCTATCTCTACAAAGACACGAGAGTGATTGTAGACTCTAGATGGAATCATCCTTGATCGACAACGAGAGTTGCTTTTAAGGATTTATTGGTATAATATGATTTATTATTTCATCTTACCTTTGCAATACAACGAGAGGGCTTGCAGACTCTAAGAGGAAATACTTCTAATTGATAATGAGAGTTACCTTTAGAGACTTTAAATTGACAAGGAGAATTGTATTTAAAGACTTTAGACTAATTTCCAATCAATATATAATAAGAACATTTACTTAATTCTTATTTGACTAACGTTGTAATTCTCCTTTATATTCTTTATTGAGAACTTGTAGTAATAATTAAAATAGTTAGTATGAGAATAGTTATTTGTTTTTAAATTCTTATTATTATTTTGATTTTACTTTGCCTATCCATCTAATTAGCTACTTGTTAGTACAAGGTTATTCCAAATTCCCGAGTGTTCAACACCCTACTTACTCTATTCTAAGTCCTAGAAACTAGGGTTATACAATTCTACCCACTTTAACTATTCAAGACTGGTACAACAATGACCCACCATGGCTAGAGTAGATATGAGCATCCATAAAGGCAATGGGAAAAACCCACAGACATTGACTACATAATCTTTAGTACTCTAGCATTGCTCCCTGTCATCTGCCTCCTTATTGCGAAGCCAGCCTTCTACTATTACGGTACATGGACGACATTGGCATGTTGAAGAGGGAGCAAGCATTGGGCCGTTCTTTTTGTCTGTCTCACTTGAGCACTATGCAAAGTAGCCCATACTGCATCTCTCAGGCTAAGTATGCAGTAGGGACTACGAATTCCAGAAGTAAAAAAAGGGAGGTGTGCATGTTGTCTTACAGATAGAAACTAACGTTGTGTTTTTGGTGGTGGTTCCTTTGTGTAAGAGAATTGAAATAGGGCTGGAGGAGACAAAGGGGCCGCTGGGTTTCTTAAGAAAAGAGATTAGATTTTGGGAGAGGAGAAACAAAGATGTGAGGTTTTTTTTTTTTTTTAATTTTACCATATGACGTTGACAAGTTGGTGATGTGGTGCCATGTGTGCAATTCCTGACAAGTTGTCAAGAGTTCTTTCCACATGAGCTTCCAAATAAGTGCCGTGTCATCACCTATGAATGAAATACAGCTTTGGGTAGTTTCATGTGATTAGATTTAAAGTTGCAGAGTTTTGCATTATGTTTTAAAAGTTAGGTATTTTAATGGGATTAGGTCCAAAATTTGGGTACCGTGAGCGTAATTAACCCTATAAAAATAGAAAAAAAATATTGAAAAAAAGGTATAAAGTAAAAAAAAAAGTTGAAAAAATCAATAAAAAGGAAAAAAATGTTGGAAAAAAAAACAACCCTAAAAATTAGGGTGATAATAGGAGTGAATTATTTTTGAAAGAAAAAAGTTAGAAAAAATAGTTTTTAAAGTCAACGATATTATTGAATTTTTTTTAGTTATATATATATATATATATATATATATATATATATTTATTTATTTATTTATGTAAGGAACCTTGAATTTAATGGAATTTTTTTAGAAATAATTAAAAATTAAAAAATTTAAAACATGGATGATTTTTTTAAATTACGTATTTTGATAATAATTATTTCAAAAAATGATGGTTGTTTTAAAACAATTGAAATAACTAAAACAATCAAAATAATTAAATAAAAATAATTAAAAGAACAACAAAAATAATCAAATAAAAATAACCATAAAACAACTGAAATAACCAAATGAAAATAATCATAAAAATAATTAAAATAATCGAAATAACTAAAACAACTGAAACAATTAAAATAACAAAAAACAATTAAAAAAATCATAATACATTCACCTAATCAAGGAGAATTCATGAATTGATAGAAATTTATTGATGCCCATAGTATGAAAAATACAAATTCAAAAATAAAATAAGAAAAAGTAATATCAATACACATAACACCAAAAATATAAATTCAAAACAAAATAAAAAAAAATCTATCAATGAAAATACAAATCTTAAAACAAAATGAGAAAAAATAAGAAAAAATACAAATCTAAATCCAAAAATTACTCATCAAATTAAAAAGAATTTATGAATTAATAAAAATTTATCACCCATAACATCAGAAATACAAAATCAGAAGACAAAGAAGAAGATAAATCAATGAGGATGGAGTGTGGTTATTTTTTTCCCTCACAATGCCGAAAGAGTATGACTTAACAAAAATTTAAAAATAAAATAAAAAAAATGTAAAACTGATAAAAGAAAAAAACAAATCGTGTTATTGAACACGGAAAGCCACAATTAAAAAAACCAACCGTATAATTAAAACGTAATTAAGTCAAAATTGATGCGGGGTATAATTTTTGCTGATTTAACTAAAGGTAGCTTGCTTGTAATGACAAAGCCATTTGACTGTATTGCAATTTGCGAAAAATCACAGCCAAACAATGAACTTACAGATTAAAAAAAATTGAAGAAACAATTGATAAACATACTCCACATAAAAAACAGATAAAAAACCACTCATTAATTGTCAGTCTTAGAAAGGAACTCGAATCACAATACATAAAAAGCCTCTCATTTAATGTCTATTTCGCATTAAATTACAAATCTATTTTTGTATTTTTAATTTTTAAGCATAGTTTAAAAATATTTTATTAAATTATAAATTATTCTAAAATATTTAAAAAAAAGTTTCATAAACACAATATGAATTTTTTTTTTTTGAAAACAAAACACTTCGTCTTTTTTCAATCAATTTGAGAAATTTCGTATTTCATTTGGAGTAGTTCAATAGCATAATTGGGACAATTTTTCTTGTCATTTGAAGGTCCTAATGAGACTAACTAAAAAGAAAATACTAAAAAAAAAAAAATTATATGGTATTAACGGACCAAATTTATCAAAAGGAAAAGCAAATAAAATAATCTAATGACAGTGCAAATTTCATTTTATTTTTTCTCTTTTGACTTGAAAATTTACATTAATTTTTTTTTGAGTGAAGGAACTATAATTTAATTAAATAATACTACTAAAAAAATAAAAACTCGCTTCTTTTTAATTTTAATGTTATAATCTTTCATAATGATGTCATGTATCTTAATTTTAATTTAATTTTTTTATGTTAATGTTTTGTATCTAATGTCCATAGAGTTATCTTCATTCAATGACTTAATATTATTTAAAAATATGTGTCCTACGAGCTCATCTGATAGATATTGATAATATATGATTTATTATTTAATAATAATAATAATAATAATAATAATAATAATATGATGTAAATATGGAATATAGATAAATCATTTTGGTATAAAAATCATGAAGTTTTTCAACAAATATATTTTCTCTTTTGTTTTTAATATTTTTTTTCCAAATATGCTTCATTCTTTTTTTTTATTTTTGACATTATTGGAAAGCACGTTTAAAATTTAATAATAATTAGTTGTAACTTTTCATGACACAAAACTATAAGTTGATATATGTTTTATTTAATTATTTAAAAGTGTAAATAAAATAAAATAATTCAAGTATAATTTTAATAAAATAAAAATACAAATCAATTAAGTAATTACTAATAAATTATACATTATAAATAAAAATAAATAATTTAAATATATTTCTTAAATAGTTTTAAATTTATTAAATAGTAAAGCAATCAAATTGAGGAATTCTAAAATCGGTATTGTTTCCTGATCACACAGGTGATAGATACAGTTGAGAGACAGTCAATGTTTATGCGCGTGGGTAGCCGGCAATGTAACAGTATGCAACATTTATTTGATATGATATTGATATCAACGGCCAGCTTTCAACAAATCTGCGGCTGCTTGTTTCTTTAGTACAAGTGTGTTTTCCAAAGGGTTGATTAATTGTTCCATGTTGTCGACTAAATTGTTTTTTCTTACGTACATCAGTACATGTAATTATTGTCTGCGCCCACGCCCAAAAATATATATATATATATATATAAAAGATGAATCAAACATCTATTCGAATTTTCTTTCCCTTCGAAATGCATTATATTAACCGCTGATGATATTAGAGTTGTGCATCAATCATAACAGTTTAGAGAATATAAATTTCACGGACCCGACATGAAGAATGTAGAATTTAAAAATAAATTCTTTGGATCCAATTAAAAAATTCAGAACAATTTAAAATGAATATTTGAATCAAACAAATATTTTAAAATACAAATAAATAATTTAAAATGGTTTCATTTTAAAAATTTTTATTTTCAGTTTTATTTTAATATATATATTTTAAAAAAATTCTATGGTTACTATGTTTTTGAAATATTTTGATTTTACTTTATTTTTATTACTACACGATAAGATTACTTTTTATTATCTAATAACCATTATTGAGAAAGTAAACTTTACTTTGTTGAAAAAAAGTAATCATAAAATGCACATATATTTTAATATTCCTATAATTTGAACATATAAGATAATATAATTATAAATTTC
Organism: Mallotus nudiflorus; assembly: GCA_947683625.1. Taxonomy (NCBI): domain Eukaryota; kingdom Viridiplantae; phylum Streptophyta; class Magnoliopsida; order Malpighiales; family Euphorbiaceae; genus Mallotus; species Mallotus nudiflorus. Next base: position 5,741,948 of record CANTUR010000075.1, on the reverse strand, counting down.
ACTATACAAATTTATTTTATGATTTATATATATGTTGAAAATTAACTGATGTGTAAATTATTTATGTGTCTTGGAGTTGAATTTTAATAAGTTTTAAATAGATAATAACTTAATTAATGTTGTTTTTGGGTACAATTTGGACATTAGAATAGTTTAGGGACTTATTTGTGCTTTTTGGTTTATTAATGTGCTTTTAGTAGATTTTTACTAATTTATGGTTTTTATCTCTGAGACTTTGAATTTGATGGGTTAAAGAACAAGGGAATATGGTTGAACCGAAAAGGAGGAAGAAAGTAAAATTGAGCCCAAGTCCAAGCCATGAAAACCTCAAAATTGAAGAACATTTCATAGCTTGCATAAGAATTTTGCACAACTTCCATAATGCTGTGTCAAGTGTACCTAAGAAGTAGTGAATCGCACGGCATGGCAACACGCTCGTGAATCCAAGCCGCGTAGTGAAGTTTAAGTGCACGCCATTCCCGAAGCTGTGAGGAGAAGCTGTGCCCTTCTCGGGACTTAATTATATATTTGCTTTGGTTTCAAGTCACGGTCGTGACACCAAGCCGTGCCATGAAGATTGTTCATGATTCTGCATGTTTTAAGGAATTAGATGATCTTAAGGACTCCTTAGCTACCCTAAGTCATATAAAAGGAAAACAACATATCTAGGGTGGCCGAGAAGAAGAGACAGATCAAGATTCTAAAGAGGCAGATAATTTTCCAAGAGATTGAGCTTACCACTTTTCAGTGTTCATTAGTCTTATCTTGTTTCTTTTATTATTCATGGATTTTGTCCTAGCCATGAGTGACTAGTTTTATTTACAGAGTCTCGGTTAGGAGTAGTTATTCCATGACATGATTTGAATACTTATTCTTAATTATAATTGATTTGGTTTTCTGTTAATTCTTTGTGTTTCAATAATTATCTTGTGATTCATTCTAGGCCTGTTTGAGTTACATATTGATGAACAATTTCACCAATGAGAGTTAGGGGAAATTGTTAGCTTAGGACATAAGGAACTTAGACCACTTGATCACGAGAGTAGGCGAGCTCTTCGGGGAGTCACGATTGTAGAGATATGGTGGCAAATAATTGCTAAAGAACTTAATGAGTTTGGATTAGAATTTTAATCATGAGAGTATATTAAATCCTGATCTTTACATGCTTAATTGAACTCAAGAGAGGCTTTAGGTAAATTAGAGCAATTACCCTTAACTGAAGTCTAGGTTAATTAAATTAATGTTGTATTCATGATTTGATTGGAATAGTGAAACTAGACCTAGACTCTATGTTTGCAATTAGTTGATTTTACTTCTTAAAGCTATTAGTCATTTTTTTTCTTTTACCCAATTTACTAAGTTGATTTTCTAGCTAAGATAATAAGTAAGAATTATTGGTAATCAATAGACAATTCATGTGGGAACGATAATCCTTTACATTGCAACCACAATCGTGTGCTTATGGGTATTTAAAACGCAACAAGTTTTTGGCGCCATTGTCAGGGATTGAAATTATTGATATTAATTTAATTTTTGCTTTTCTTAGACTAGTATTCTTTATTTCTTAATTAAATTGTTTTGATCTTTATTTGGCAGGTTCTTTATAGTGTATGAACACTCAGTCTAAAGGAGAAAACTTGAAAAACCTTAATTTTGAGATTGAAAAGTCCTATAAAAAGAATTGTAAAGAAAAGAGGGAAAAAGACAAGAAAATCATGGTAAAGGATTAAGTGGTTTAACAAGCTAGGAATCGTGCCCTTCAAGAGTACATGATGCCTAACCTTGGAGACAATCTGAATAGCATTATTAGATCGAATGTGGATGCTAAAAATTTTAAAATTAAGCCTGTAATCATCCAAATGATTTCTCAATTTCAGTTCAGAGGTCTTTCAATTAAAGATCCCAATGCTCACCTAGCTCAGTTCCTAGACATATGTGACACATTCAAGATGAACGGGGTTAGTTTGGATGCTATCAAGCTAAAGCTATTTCCCTTTTCTTTGAGGGATAATACTAAATTGTGGTTGCACTCCCTTGTACCACAATCAATCACCTCTTGGGATTTGCTGTCTAGGGCATTTCTAAGCAAATATTTCCCACCAGAGAAGATAGTTAAATTCAGACAAGAAATTACAAGCTTTGCCCAACACAGTGGTGAATCTCTTTATGAGGCTTGGGAGCATTTCAAAGACTTGCAGAGACAGTGCCCACACCATGGTGTTCCCCAATGACTGCTTATTCGGACTTTCTATTAAAGACTCGCAGAGTCGATAAGGATTACCATTGATGCTACAACACAAGGTTTGTTCATGAGCAAGACACTAAAGGATGCCTACAATCTCCTTGAGACTATGGTATCAAATAACTACCAATGGCATAGAGACAGAAGTGCACTGAAGAAGGTAGCAAGGATGCATGAATTGGACAGTTAGAACCACCTTAATGCTAAGATAGACATGCTTACAAAAAAGTTGAAGGCTTTAACAAAAGTGACCAACCCCATGACAATTTATTCATGTGAGTATTGCGAAGGAGGGCATTCTACCTTAAAGTGCCAGGGGAGTTTTCCACAGGAGACATCAATTGAGTAAATCAATGCACTAAATAACTTCCAAATAAATCAAGGTAACCCCTACTCCAATACCTACAATCCGGGTTGGCATTACCATCCTAACTTCTTATGGTCTAACCAAGGAGGGGTGCCGAACAATCACCAAGGATTCAAGCCACCACTTCTCGGATTCCAACCAAAAGCAGTCTTTCCTCAATAAGGAGAACAAAAGTTAAATCTGGAAGTTATGATGGAAAAATTTCTGAAGGACCAGGAAGAACAAAAAAAGGTAATAAAGAACCTGACTGCTCAAATGGCCTAATTACACGCCCACAATAATATGCTAAAGAATCAAATTGCCTCTTAAGCCTCGAGTTCAAGGCCAGTTGGGATGTTGCCTAGCCAACTGAAGAATCCTAGAGAGTAAGCAAAGGCAGTCACCATGAGAAGTGGCAAGTAAATTCCCAAAATTAAACTGAGAAAGAAGCAGTGCTTGAAACTGATACAAAGGAGAAGCATACTAGGCCTTTACAAGCAAAGCATGAGGAAAAGAAGGTCACACCTACTTTGACACCGCCATTGCCTTTTCCCTAGAGGCAGCAAAAATCCAAGCTAGATAGATAATTTGAGAAGTTTATGAAATCGTTTCAATAGCTTAAGCTTAACATACCTCTCCTAAATGTCATAAACACCATGCTTGCTTACTCTAAATTTTTGAAGGACATCATCTCTCCCAAAAGAAGGTGGGAGGACCATGAGACCATCCCCATTGACGAGGAGTGCAGTGCTATCATCCAGAATAAGCTTCCCTAGAAGCTTAAAGATCCAGGGAGTATTACTATCCCTTGTACCATTGGAACCGAATTTATAAGCAAATATCTTTGTGATCTTAGTGCAAGTGTACGTATAATTCCACTCTCTTTTTGTAGGAGGTTGAACATTAGTGAGCCCCAGCTGATCACTATGTCCTTACAACTTACTAACAGGTCCATTATATATCCCTATGGGATTTTGGAAGACGTTCTAGTTAAAGTGGGAAATTACTATATCCCAGGAGACTTCATTATCCTGAAAATGGAAGAGGACACCTACATCCCAATAATTCTAGGGTGTCCATTCTTGGCCACAACAGGAGCTGTTATAGATGTGAAAAGAGGAAAGATACTTTTAGAGATTGGAGACAATAAGGTAGAGTTCAATGTGTTCAAGATGGCAAAATAATTACCAATAATGGAGTTCTATTTTTGAGTGGACATGATACAAAACTATGTAGAGGAGACCTTCAAAAAGCAGCTCACCTGATACCTATTAGAGGCGTGCCTAACACATGCAGAAGAGGATGAATTGGATGAAGAGGTAGCAAGGTATGAGCATTAAATCAATACAAATCTTGCTTTGAACAAGAGCAAATCATCCAGGTATGAACCCTTGCCTTCTCCCATGGAAAGTTTTTGTAAAATTGAAGAGGAAAATGCACCTAAGGTGGAGCTTAAAGCTCTACCTTCATCCCTCAGGTATGCTTTCCTTGGCCCTAATTTCACCTACCCTATTATTATGAATGCTGATTTAATTGATAGTCAAGTGGATGCGTTGCTTAGGAGAGTTAGACCCCATAGGAAAATCATTAGTTACACCATATATGACTTTAAGGGAATTAGTTCCTTAATTTGCATGCATAGAATTCATATGGAAGATGAGGCAAAACCCACCATAGAACACCAAATAAGGTTAAACCCTAATATAAAAGAGGTAGTAAAAAAAAGAAATTATGAAATTGCTTGATGCAGGGATCATATATCCTATTTTGGATAGCCAATGGGTTAGTCCTATACATGTGGTCCCTAAGAAGGGGGGTATGACTGTAGTCCAAAATGAGAATAATGAACTTATACCTACTAGGACTGTGATAGGGTGGCATATGTGCATAAATTACAAAAAACTTAACAAAGCCACCAGGAAGGATCACTTCCCTCTCCCCTTTATTAACCAACTCCTAGAAAGATTAGCAAACCACTTTTATATTTGCTATCAAGATGGCTACTCAGGATTCTTTCAAATCCTCACCCATCCTGATGATTAGGAAAAGACCACCTTTACTTGCCCTTATAAAACATATGCAGGAGAATGCCTTTCAGGTTGTGTAATGCACCCACTACCTTTCAAAGATGCATGATGTCCATCTTTTCAGATTTTATGGAAAATATAATGGAGGTCTTTATGGATGATTTTTCTATGTATGGTAGTTCTTTTGATGTTTGTCTAGATAATCTTTCTAAGGTGTTACAGCGTTGTGAAGAGACAAATCTAGTGCTTAATTGGGATAAGTGTCACTTCATGGTAACTAGGGAGTGGTGCTAGGCCATATCGTGTCTCAAAAGGGAATTGAGGTGGACAAGGCAAAAATAGAAGTCATTAAGAAGCTTCCACCTCCTACCTCCACTAAAGGAATAAGGAGTTTTTTGGGCCATGCAGGGTTTTACAGGCAGTTCATCAAAGATTTTTCTAAGATCGCAAAACCCCTAACCAATCTTCTTGCCAAAGACTCTCCTTTTGAATTTTCTGATAAGTGTCTTTGTGAGTTTCACAGGTTAAAGGAGGCCTTGATTTTAGTCCCTATTTTACAGCCACCAGATTGGAACCTTCCCTTTGAGATCATGTGTGATGCTAGTGACTTTATTGTGGGAGCAGTGTTGGGACAACAAAGAGACAAGCAGACATATGCAATCCACTACATAAGCCACACTCTCGATGAAGCTCAAGTGAACTATGCCACAACTGAAAAGGAGCTCCTTATAGTGGTTTATGCTATGGACAAGTTTCGTTCATACTTAGTGGGAAGCAAGGTCCTTGTTTACATAGACCATTCTGCCTTGAAATACCTTTTAGCAAAGAAGGATGCCAAGCCAAAACTCATATGGTGGATCCTTCTTCTTCAAGAGTTTGATTTGGAAATTCGAGACTGAAAAGGAACAGAGAACTTAGTTGCTGACCACTTGTCTCGCTTAGAAAGACTACCTATTTAGACTCTTTTCCCATTGTAGATGACCTTCCAGGTGAGCAGCTAATGAAAATTCAAGAGAATGTGCCCTGGTATGCTGACTTAGTAAACTATCTGGCATGTGGTCTCCTTCCACCTGACATGGATTACCAATAGAAGAAAAAATTCCTCTAGGACTCTAGGTAGTACTTTTGGGATGAGCTTTACTTATACAAGAAGTGTAGGGATGGATTGTTATGGAGGTGCATTCTAGATGAGGAAATATCAGAAGTCCTCATGCACTGTCACTCGCTTGAGTGTGGGGGACATGCAATTTCAAATAAAATAATAGCTAAAGTGCTTTAGAGTGGGTTTTATTGGCCCTCTCTCTTTAAAGATGCAAGGTAATTCGTAATTAAATGTGATTGTTGTCAAAGAATAGGAAATATTAGCAAACGGAATGAAATGCCACTCATTAACATCATTGAGATCAAATTATTTGATGTATGGGGCATAGATTTCATGGGACCTTTCCTAAGCTCCTATGGAAACAAGTATATACTAGTTGGGGTTGATTACATTTCCAAGTGGGTCGAAGCAATAGCTTCACCAACTAATGATGCTAAGGTGGTTATCAAGTTCCTAAGAAGAAATGTGTTCACTCATTTTGGTATGTCGAGAGCTATAATCAGTGATGGCGGTTCTCACTTCTACAATCATCAATTTGTATCTCTGTTAACAAAATATAGGGTTAAGCATAAGGTAACTACACCGTACCACCCTCAGACAAGTGGAAATCTCAAATAGAGAACTGAAAGCTGTTTTAGAGAAGACAATCAATGCTTCGAGAAAGGATTGGTCTGCTTGATTAGATGATGCACTTTAAGCATACAGAACAACTTGCAAAACTCCAATAGGGACTTCACCATTCAAATTGGTTTACGGTAAATCTTGTCATCTTCCGGTTGAGTTCGAACACAAAGCATTTTGGGCTACTCAATTTCTTAATTTTGATGAAGCAAAGGCTAGTGTTAAAAGATTACTTTAATTGAATGAACTTGAAGAATTTCTACTTAATGCTTATGAGAATGCTAAGATTTACAATGAGAAAACAAAAAGGTGGCATGACAAAATTTTACAAAAGAAAGATTTTCAAGAAGGAGATTTAGTGTTGTTGTTTAACTCTAGATTGAAGCTATTTCTAGGAAAATTAAAGTCTCGATGGTTTGGACCATTTAGAATTAAACAAGTTTTTCCTCATGGAGTAGTTAAGCTTATAAATAAAGCAAATGAAACTTTTAAGGTCAACGGGCAATGTCTCAAGCTTTACTTTATAGAGGAAGCTAGTCTGAAAAGTGTCTCTTGTACACTCATGGATCTAACAACCTGAACTCATCAAGGGATAGTCGAGCTATCAACTTTAAACTAGTGCTAGTTGGGAGGCAACCCAATTGTTTTTCTCTTCAGTATTATTTTATTTACATTTAATTTTCATTTTTAGTTTTTATTTACTCTATCTTTCTTTCATAGGTTGACAAATGATGAGCAATAATTTGCTAATTTTAGGAGCAGAGTTGTGATCACATAAGATTAAACACAATCATGTCCCAACTTTTGTTAAGGTACGCGACTTTATCTGATACATTTATGAACACCGCACGACTTCTTAACATAACATAAACTATTCCATGTCCCCAATTCATATTTGATCCAGAAGCTAACACGACATGGAAGCATGGCTTACGAGTCATGTGTCCCATACCATGCTTAATCAATAAAGTAGTGTCACAAATTAATTAACATGGCATGAAGCTATGTCATAACTTAATTGACACGACATGAAGCAGTGTCATAACTTAATTAACATGACATGAAGTCATGTTATAACTCAATTGACACAGCATGAAGCCGTGTCACCTATCCACTGACACAGTATGAAGCCGTGTCATAAACCAAATGACATGGCATGAAGCCATGTCACCTATCATTTGACATGGCATGAAGCCATGTCACCTATCCACTAACACGACATGACACACGTCGTGTCCTAGCCAAATGCACCAGTCAATAACACGACTTTTAAGCATGGTTTTGCAAAAACCATGTTTCGTATCCATGTGCTTTTTCTATTTATTTAAACCCCTCTTTTTCCACTCCTTTAAAATTCATTTCAACTCCTTCTCAATTATTTCCTCTCAAATTTCTATCCATCCTCTACCCCTCACTTCATTTTCTTCATTAATCATGAAGAAATCCAAATCTAGTGGAAAGTCGACCACATCATCATCTAAGAGGACTCGTAGCACATCCTCACCTCTACCATCTCGTCCTCAACGTTTAGGAGTGCCTTCCACTAATACTCCCTCATCTTCAAGGCCTGTGCCTCCAAGTCAATCGGGTATGTCATAACCCAATCTTCAATTCATGAATTCCAATTTCAAAAAGGCATACACTGATTTATTTCCCCTTCCCATTCACCCGTTATACCACATCATGTTAGAGGACCATGCTACTATATGATTACGCAAGTCAGTATTAGGAATGATTAGTGCCTCTAGATGGGAGTAATTTATGTGAATTGAGGAACCTGTATTTCATGAATTATTTATAGAGTTCCTATCCACTTTCATTTTTAATCCCAGTGATCCTATTGATTATAAAAAGAGACATGGTGTTGTTTTAACTAAGGGAAACAATTTTCTTTCTCTCTTAATGAATTTACAGTGCATTGTAGTTTTTATGATTCTTTATTTATCACTAGTGGTGTAATGGATAATGCTCAGTCCATTTTTGGACTTGTCAATTTTTGACAGTATTAGAGAGAGATAATTCATGTAGGAGTAAGCCAACAGAATTATGATCTTAGGCTAAGCAAAAGCACCAATATAGCCCGACCTGAATTGAGATATTTGTACTGACTTATCACAAGCACTATTTGTGGTCGGAGAGAGAGCACTGGCTGTGTTAGCCTTAGGGACTTATTTTATCTAAGATGTTTTGATAAGGGTTTAGCACCTCATTTAGGTTTTGGATTTACCTTTTACAGGAATAATATGTCGAGGAAATCTATAGGAGCCTTATGTGGAGGTTCGTATATCACTAGGCTTGCTAAGAATTTATAGGTGTTTGATTCCCTAACTTACTTGACTCAAATTTACACCACTTTGCCATTTAGTATCACTACTATAAAGAAGATTAAGGTGGTTGCATTTAGGGATGGTTAGTATGTCTTGATCACTAACCCAGCCGAGTTAGGAGCTAACGTACCTTGGTCACCGCCGCAGCCAAGGTAGAGACATACTTTTGCATCCCCACCTCCCTAGGATTCGACCACGGTAGGACCATCATCCTACTTATTTCCTTTACATCTTGAAACTACCTTGCACTATCATACAGACCTTATGCACTGGATGGTTGAGGGTCTTTCACACCTATGATAGATTCATAGTGTCATGCTTCCTCCTAGACCTATCTTCCCTAGTTCCACCTCTGCTATTACTACAGAGGAGCTTTATAATGCAATCGACTCACTGGATGACATTGATGTTGCATCGGATGATACAACTCCTATGGAAGATTGATGATGATTTTGTTTTCTTGTTATCTATTTTCTTTATTTTTATTTCTTATTTTTCAGTGTTTATGTCTATTTACATTTTTTATTTTTATGCTCAAATATTATGACTGTTATCTTATTGTTTTTGTCTTATGTTTTTCTGTTTTAGTTTATCTATTTTTGATATCTTTTGGGTGCTTGCACGAATCAGGGACGTACTCTTTTCACCCTTTTATCTCTTTTATGGTTTTACTTTTTTTTTTTTTTTTATCATTGAGGACAATGCCATGGATAGTATTGGGGGGGGGGGGGCTACTCTCATTAATTGATTTAAGTATCTAATTCAGTTAAAAAAAATCTTTGTAATGATTTTGTTTGTTTTGTTTAAAATTTATTAACCTTCAACTCGTTTCCCTATATTAATGATTTGTTTGTCCTAAAATTATTTTTGTTCAAATTGTTTTGAGATTTGATCACACTAGGGTATATATTGGTGGATAAGCTTGATATTTAGTTTGATCACTGAACTATTGAATGGTTTATTAATTAAGATGGTTGAACATAATCTTTATGTATGAGTGTTTTAGTTTTTATAACCTAAGCATAATCCTAGCGATTGAGATTGAGTATGATTCTAGGAAGGATTGCACTATGGTTTTTAGTTAAAAAAAAACCAAACACATACTCTCTCTCATTCCAAGAGTTGTACTTAAATCAAATTCTTATGCGCTCTAATTATACTCCAATGCTCTAAATAGGGTATGAGTATCCATAGGACCCACTCTATGGTATCCACGCTTAGTAGTATGGGAACGACGAGGGATTGCTTTGAGTGGAAAGGCGAATTGAGAAGGATAAAAATAAAAAATTAGCAAGATGGAGCATAAAACACACTTTCTGGGAAAATTGTGTGTGCCATAAAAAAAACTGAGAATTTTAATGTTTTTCTTTTTAGAGTTATGCTTGGTTAATTTCAAAAGGGTGAATGCTTAGTTTGTGATTAGTAAATTGCTTGAATATATTGTATTTTTGTCTGGCTATCTTCTTTAGTAAATGGGTTCGGTCTTGGTGATTGTCAAGAATTAATTCTTAGAAGTTAGTTGACTTTAGTGTGATTTGAGTTTATTATTTTTCAAACTTGATTTTTGATTAAGGACAAGCAAAGCTTTAGTGTGGGGGAATTTGATGTGTAAATTATTTATGTATCTTAGAATTGAATTTTAATAAGTTTTAAATAGATAATAACTTAATTAATATTTTTTTTAGTACAATTAGGACATTAGAATAGTTTAGGGACTTATTTGTGTTTTTTAGTTTATTAATGTGCTTTTGGTGGAATTTCACTAATTAATGGTTTTTATCTTTTAGTGGGCCCTGAGACTTTGAATTTGATGGGCTAAAGAACAAGGGAATATGATTGAATAAAAAAGGAGGAAGATAGCTAAATTAGGCCCAATTCCAAGCCATATTCCAATCCATGAAAGACTCAAAATTGAAGAACATATCATGGCTTGCACAAGAATTTTGCATGACTTGCATGATGCCGTGTCAAGTGTACTTGAGAAATAGTGAATCACACGACATGGCAACATGCCCGTGAACCCAATTTGTGTAGTGAAGTTTAAGTGCATGGCATGCCCGAAGCCGTGCCCTTCTCAGGACTTAATTTTATGTTTGCTTTGGTTTTAAGTCACGGTCGTGACACCAAGCCGTAACATGAAGATTGTTCATGATTCTGCATGTTTTAAGGAATTAGATGATCTCAAGGACTCATTAGCCACCCTAAGTCATATAAAAGGAAAACAACATATCTAGGGTGGCTAAGAACAAGAGATAGATCAAGATACTGAAGAGGCAGATAATTTTCCAAGAGACTGAGCTCTCCACTTGTTAGTGTTCATTAGTCTTATTTTGTTTCTTTTATTATTCATGGATTTTATTCTAGCTATGAGTGGCTAGTTTTATTTACAGAGTCTCGGTTAGGAGTAGTTATTCTAAGACATGATTTGAATACTTATTCTTAATTATAATTGATTTGGTTTTCTGTTAATTCTTTGTGTTTCAATAATTGTCTTATGATTCATTATAGGCCTATTTGAGTTGCATATTAATGGAAAATTTCACCAATGAGAGTTTGGGGAAATTGTTAGCTTAGGATATAAAGAACTTAGACCACTTGATCATGAGAGTAGGCGAGTTCTTTGGGGAGTCACGACTGTAGATATACGATGGCAAATAATTGCTAAAGAATTTAATGAGTTTGGATTAGAATTTTAATTATGAGAGTAGGTTAAATCCTGATCTTTGCATGCTTAATTGAACTCGAGAGAGACTTTAGGTAAATTAGAGCAATTACCTTTAACTGAATTCTAGGTTAATTAAATTAATGTTGTATTCATGATTTGATTGGAATAGTGAAACTAGACCTAGACTCTATGTTTGCAATTAATTATTTTACTTCTTAAAGCTATTAGTTGTTTTTGTTTCTTTTACCCAATTTATTAAGTTAATTTGCTAGCTAAGATAATAAGTAAGAATTTTTGGTAATCAATAGTCAATCCCTGTGGGAATAATAATCCTTTACACTGCAACCACAACCATGTACTTGCGAGAATTTAAAACGCAACATTAACTATAAAAAGATTTAGTTGATAAGTGTATTTATTTTATTTTAAATAATTGATTAATTCGTATTTAAAATGTCAAATATTATACATTAAGTTTTGATAATAGATTGTCTAAAATAAATTATTTGAATATAATTAATTATTAAAATGGTACTAAATTTTACTTGTAACACATATTAGAATTAATTATCAACTTTATATATATATATATATATATATATATATATATATATATATAGGTTCTGGTCTTGGTTCTTAGGTTTGCTATAGTTCGGGACAGTTAAGTTCGGTTCTCGTTTTGGAGAACTCATGTTCTCCGAACTTGTTCCAATAAATATTTTTGGAATGGTTCGGTTTGGAGAAAGACAAATGATTAACATATATTTTCGGTTATGGAGATTTTCAGTTTTGTTTTTTGGGACAGTTTGGGTTCTCTAGGACCCGTGCACAACCCTAGATAAAACCTTAAACCTTGAAGAGTAATAGGTAAACCACATTTAGGATTTTCTTAAAAGAAATGATACATTCTTTTTCGAGAGTAAAGTACATAGATGAAATCTTTTTTTTAAACCTCACAAATTATGGATTTAATCCCATATCTAAGTAAAGTACTACTAATGTTAATAAAATAAGATAAAATTTATTTGCATATTAATAAAGTGTGTTAAATGGATACATTTAAAAACCTTGAAAATTTGATTTAATAATAAAATTAAAAAATTAATCTTTTTTTGAAAGAAAACATGAATTTTTCATTCATTAAAGATAAAAAAAATACATCTTAATAAACATATAATATAAATAAACTACAATAAAAAAAAATAGAATAAACTCTCATTTAAAATATAAAATTATTTGTCACTTTTCTTCAATAGCTATGAATTCTATCAAAACTCTTCAATGTTGGTTTTGGTAAATTATCGATTATTTATATATAGATACATCATAGATGATTTCCTCATAAACTTTCAGATATTTTCTATTCTCTTGTATTAATGTAGTAACTTTGTAAATATATTCTTTATTATTAATTTGTTATTTTACACTTATCCTTTATAACTTCATCATTATATAAATACATATTGTAACCTTATACATGAATATATGAAATCATACGTTTTCTCTCCATTCACTTTTATATGGTTTCAAAGCTTAAAATGGCTTCAAATAGACACTTAACTATTTGTCCCCTCTTTTTCCTTATCATCATCTTCTTCAACCTCTACTTAAATTAATTTCTATGTCAAACTCAATTATGGAAACTACCTTATTTGGAAAATCCAACTCATACCTTTTCTAAATTCCCAGGATTTAATAGGATATGTTGATGGTTCTAAACCACCTCCTTCTCTAACAATCATGAACATAAACAATCCACCTTCTCCAATTCCAAATCTTGATTTTTAGACCTGGTTTAAGAAAGATCAGATATTGCTTATCTGGATTCTCTCTTCCTTCACTGAAGACATCTTTCCTTACATAATGGGTGTAACATCTTCTTGTCAAACTTGGGTTGCACTTACCAACACCTTCGAATCCATGTCTAAGAATCGGTAGCTGTAGCTTCACATTGAGCTGTAAGAGTTGAAGAAAAATGACCTCTGTCATCGAATACCTTTGTAAGGCAAAATCCATCGCTTATAAATTGGCAGTGGTAGGGAGAAGCATGACTGTTGCTGAATTTAATGCAATAATTTTCTATAATATTGAATTTGAATATTAAGGTATTATATCTTCTTTGAACATGAGATCAGAACCTGTCTTTTTTAATGAGTTGCATAGCCAACTCGTCTCCCATGAAATCCTTTTGAAGAGCAATATCTAATCATATATGGCCAATTATGTTTATAACCAACCATTGCTGCCCATACCACCCATTCCACCCTCTTCACCTTCAGTTTGGCCATTTTATTCAACTTGCTTCTCCAAACAAAACACTTGCCCTACATGGAAAAATTGATCATGCAAAGGCATTTCACACTAAATCTGTGGATTGCATAATCACACTGTAGTTATGTGTCGATGAAGGTATTAGCGTCAGTAGTCCTTTCCTACTGCATCGCAAGCTCATATTAGCTTTCATCAGCCTTCTCCCTCACTTCAACCATGGATTGTTGACACAGGAGCTTCTGCACACATTACTCATGATCTGGGCTCTCTCCATCTTCCCCAACAGTTCTCTGAATCTGACAAGCTTTACATCGGTGGTGGAAAGGGTTTGGACATAACACATATGGGTACCTCTTATATTTCTAATCCTTTATTTTACCTAACACTCTTCATGTTCCTAAAATATCTAAGCCATTAATTTCAATTCATAAATTTAGTCTTGATAATCATTGCTATTTTGAATTTTGGCCTTACTATTTTCTTATTAAGGATTAGGATTCTAGGCAGACTTTACTAAAAGGAGAAAATAGACATGGATTTTATGAATTCCCCACCAATTCAATTAATGCCTTTCTTGATAATTACAACAATTCTTATGCTTTGTGGCACTCTTGTCTGGGTCATCCACATCGACAAGTTCTCTCCACTATTGCGAAGCAAAATAAAATAGACATTACAATAGCTCCATCTTTACCTTGTTCATCTTGTTTATTAAAATTTTTTTCCAAATTACCTTTTGCTTCAGTTGATCATAAATCAATGTACCATTTCAAATTATGCATTCAGATGTTTATGGTCCTTCCTCTATTCTTTCAAATATTAGTTACAAATATTTTATTCATTTTGTTGATGATTTTAGCCAATATACTTGGATTTTCTTTCTTAAAAACAAAAGTGATGTCTACAATATCTTTGTTAATTTCCATGAATTTGTCAAAACTTAATTTAACATAAAAATTCAAGACTTTCACTCAAATTGGGGAGGCAAATTTTAAAAGGTCAATCAATTCCTTAAAACTCATGGAATTACACATAGAATAGCCTGCCTCTATACACGTGAATAGAATGGGCTAGCAGAGTGCAAAATTTATCATATTGTTAATACAAGATTAACTCTGCTTGCCCATAGTCATGTACTTTTAAATTTTATCCACAAGCTTTTAACATTGTAGTCTCCCTTATTAGTGCCATGCCCACACCCACACCTACTCTCAATAATGTCACACCTCATACAAAATTATGTGGTCAAAATCCTAATATACATGAATTTAAAATTTTTGGATGTTGTGTTTACCCATTCCTTTGACCATATAATAACTTAAAATTTAATTTTTAGACTACACTATGTATTTACTTAGGTCCATAACCCATGCATCGTGGCCACCGTTGCCTTGATCCCTCAAGTGACGAAATTTACATAATCTGACATGCAAAATTTGATGAGACAAACTTTCTTGCTCACCACTATGTTCAGCCATCTCCTACTCTACCTCCAAGCTTACCGAATTGGTTGCAAGTGACTACAAGTCATGTCTATCCTAATCCCTCAAGTAAGTCTTCTACATCCTTATCCTCCTCTTGTTGTCTTTCTAATTCCCAATCCACTTCAACTACTATAACCGCCTCACCCTTATCCCTATCCCCTATCAACAACTCCTAATCCACATCCAATTCACCTTCTGCCCTAAGAGATATTAACTTAGTGGTTGACTTATCCTCTTATCCGAACCACCTCTCCTAAAATAACTCTACCACATCTAACTCTTAAACTATATCTTTTGATCGTACCCATCCTATGCTGTTACACTCTACCATAATGCAATGACGCTAAACTCATCTCTCCACTACCAATTCCATATCGTCCCCTCAACAACTTGAACCAATGAGCTTCTCCTTAGCCAATAAACACCCAGAATGGTGCAATGCCATGAAAGATGAGTTTAATGCCTTACTTTAAAATCATACCTAGAAACTAGTTCTAAGACCTTCCAATCAAAATATTGTTGGAAATAAATGGATTTTTAGAACCAAGAGGAACCCAGAAAACACAATCTCACAATATAAAGCCTGCCTTGTAGCCAAAGGATACAACCAACAAGATGGTGTTGATTATGACCAGACATTCAACCCAGTGGTCAAAACGATAACAATTCGCACCATTCTCTCTTTGGCAACAATGAACAAATGGAGCTTGTAATAGTTGGACATATTAAATGCATTCCTTTATAGAGAGCTCAGTGATACAATTTACATGGAAAAACCTCTAGGTTTCATCATTCAACAACACTTTAACTATGTTTGCCTTCTAAAACACTCTCTTTATGGCCTCAAACAAGCACCTTATGCTTGGTTCGCAAGACTAAGCGACTTTCTCATCTAACATGGCTTCACTGCTTCCAAAGTAGACACCTTTATGTTCATATTTCACCGACACCATGCATTAGTTATTTTATTAATCTATGTTGATGACATTATTGTTACAGGTAATTCTTCTGAGCTCATTTAACAAGTTATTACACAACTACAAACTGAATCTCCTGTCAAAGATGTCCAACAATTACAATACTTGGCATACAAGTCAATTAATCATCCACTGGTGTCTCCATCCATTAACAAAAATATACATTAGATTTGCTTGTTAAAATCGGCCTACAGAATGCCAAGGGATGTCTCACAACGATGGCCACTACTCCACAGTTATTAAAACATGTCGGTAAACCACTTGAACAACCACACCTATACCGCCATATTGTAGGAGCTCTCCAGTATGCCACTTTCACTCGGCCAAGCATTGCCTTTGCCGTCAATAGGCTATGTTAATTCATGTAATACCCTATTGATGCACATTGGGTAGCAGTCAAACGCCTACTCTGGTATCTCAAACACACTATACATTACTCTTTTCACTTTGCAGAAGATGATAAGCTTTATCTACAATGTTTTTTAGATAGCGATTAGGGTGGGTATCCAGACACAAGGAGGTCTACAAGTGGCTTTGGTATTTATATTGGCAATTCCCTCATCTCTTGGAGTGCCAAGCAGCAGGCTTATTCAAATTGGCTACATCTCCACTAAGGATCAAATAGGGGATATCTTCACCAAGCCGCTAGAAGTTTAGCCATTTTAACATATTTGTTCCAAATTGCATTTAATTCCTCACTCACCATCCACTTGAGGGGATATTAACGTAGTAACTCTGTAAATATATTCTTTGTTATTAGTTTGTTATTTTACACTTATCCTTTGTAACTTAGTCATTGTATAAATACATATTGTA
Source organism: Mallotus nudiflorus (assembly GCA_947683625.1). Taxonomy (NCBI): domain Eukaryota; kingdom Viridiplantae; phylum Streptophyta; class Magnoliopsida; order Malpighiales; family Euphorbiaceae; genus Mallotus; species Mallotus nudiflorus. The sequence goes on along the minus strand of CANTUR010000075.1, from coordinate 5,725,070 downwards.
ACCTTATACATGAATATATTAAATCATATTGTAACCTTATACATAAATATTTGAAATCATACTTTTTCTCTCCATTCGCTTTTGTATCTTGTTCCTCATCAGAGTCCTAAGAAAGAGTAACAAATGCTGCCATTTATAATTTCAACGGTATAATTAGTCGAATTTGTGTTTCCACAGTAGTCACAAAAAGAATATTGAAAAAGTCAAATTATTATTTGCAGTAGGGTGGCGCATGAGACGTTGCATCGATCAATGAAGAAAATCACGTTGCCATTATTCAAACATGAATGCTTCTCCGGTCCAGTCCAACTATTTCTTAAGTGAGCTCGAACTTGGGTAAATTTTCCTTAAAAATTTAAGAATTGTTAAAGAAAATATTTAAACTCTTGATTTAACAATCATGTTAAATAGCAAATTGTTTTTCATACTTATGAAATCCAATATTGCTATTTAATATGACATTATAAAAATCTTATATATAATTTTTTATGTAATTTTTTAAAAAATATCTCTAAATATTTATTTCATCCCATTTCAAAATAATTAGGAATGTGTAAAAAAAAAATCATCTCATTCTATAAAATTTTTTAATTTCCGCATAAAAAATTACATTTGAAACCTCTTTAATATCATACTAGTATCAGTAAATGAGACAAGTATAAAAAAAAATTATTTAATACTTTTATCAAATGAAAAGTTTAAATTAATGTTTTAAATTTTTTATAATCTCCAAAATATATAATATCTCTAGTAATATGAACATATTTTTACCTCCAAAAATATTTATAATCATTTAGTTCAAAACATGAAAATGTCATTGACTTTTTGTTTTGGTCAACAAAAGGAGGCTAACAGCAACAACAAAAAAACTCATAACAGTAAGCACAAACGAGTCTGTTGTGGCATATGCCCACTGCACCATAAGCCACTGCTCAGATTTTCGGGCATGTGCTGAAGTCTGTGGCATCCTGTAGGAACTCTCGTCACTTCTGAAGCAAAGACAGTCAGCTGTAAAGACAGTCCCTTCCACACACCAGTCTCTTTTCAACACGATTTTGACAAATGGATAATTGCAGAAAAAATAATTCGCCATAGTCTCCACCTGCGTTAATAACTGAACTACACATTTACTGTCCGATTCAAGAACTATTTTCCTCAACCCCATATATATCCCAAGCTAATGGTAGTCCTTCAAACACACCCCCACAATTCTGCCGTTGTCACCGGAGCAAATCCCAATGTTCATCATGAACCCACCAAGCCCTCATCCACAGCTGTCCCTTAATAATCCTCCTGCTGTTTGCCAGCTTCGAGCTCCCATTCACACCCCCATCTATACTTAGCTTGATCCAAGGATCATTTGGAGGTCTCGGTACAATCGTTTGTTGAATTCTGAGATCCCCGCCTACCGTAAACTGGCCCACATTATTGTTGAATTTCTGATAATGTTGTTCACTTTTTTCCTCTTAATTCAACCAAATTCTCCAACTTTTCTTAATCCTCATTTCTTTTGCAGCACGTACAATTCTCTGCATTAATTTTTGTTATTTGTTAGGATTCTTATAAAAAGTGCGACTTCACGTCCATATATAAGTGTAAAATGACATTGTCACATATGCTACATCTCTAAATACTTTTCTTTTTTCTTTTGGAGTGTTTTAGTGCTAGAACTAATCAATATGGAATTTAACGATGTTTCATTATCTAGGCTCCAGCGAAACTTTAAAGAAAGAGATCGAAGAACTCGTATGAAAGATCTCCTTTCTTCTCTTGCTTCTGTTCTTCGTCCCCAACCATCCAAGGTTTCCTAGAATTAATAAATTTTGCAGTATACTATGCTAAATATTCTTCTATTTTTCTAATATTCTTTTTTGTCACACAGATGTCAATGCCTAAATTACTTGATGAAGCCACAAGTCAGGTGAAACAGATTCGTGCAAGAATAGAGGAACTGAAGCTAAGGAAGGCACAAGCTGAAGGACTATATGATGATCAGAATTCTTACATGGACTATCATCAATCGGCCACAGGCAGCTCAACCATATTGACACCAGTTCTAGACATAAGAAGTGGTGACAATTCTATTGTAGAAGTGAATATGATTAGTGGGTCGAACAACAACTTCAAGTTGCATGACATTATTCGTGTTCTTCAAGAAGAAGGAGCTGAAGTAGTAAGCTTTTCATATCATAATGCCGGGGATCGTATCATCTGTACAATTAAATCTCAGGTACATGTCTAGCTACACTTAGCATCAGCTAGTTTTGAAGCTCTCGTAGAGACACTAAATTACTCCACTTTAACCATCTTTGCAGCCTATTTATTCGAGAATTGGAGTAGACACTCAGAGGATTCGTGAGAGGTTATATGGAATGGTCTATCTACATCAACTGTGAGGGTAGCTACCCCAAAAAATACATGATCTTGTTCATGAATAGATATAGAAGATGAACAAGCTAAGAAAATATCAAAACAAGACCTCAAAAGAGAAATAATCAGAATCCTGGCTTAGCTTTCAAATATATATATAAGATGAACCAATAACAAATAACATCAGGAAAATGCTTGAGAAATCCTAACCGTCTCTTCTCTCTTTTCTCTTGAATTTTTTAATAATTTTTTTTTTTACTACCGCCAATCATCTCTTAGATCGGTGTGATGATGGTCCATTAATGGTCTTTTTCAATTTTCTTTGCTTTCTTTTATTTTTTTGCATCCAATAAATATAGATTTATGATCTGTTTGTTTTTTATTGGAGCTTTTGAATTTTGCTTCATGAAGTTTTTAATATCATTATTGAGATTTTGATGGCTATCCTTTATAAATTCTATATTTCTTTCCCGTTGTGAAATTTTTGTTGATATTTTTGCAATCGAATTTAAGAAAGACCAAAAAGTTGATTTATGGTTAATTAATGTTATGGAGTAAAGTATACAGATTATCAAATGGGTTGTTGAATTTCAAATGAAAATAGTACTATCAATGCGATTAAAAAAATGCGACAAATAATTTCACAATTTAAGTAATAATTTATATTGGTACTTCTTAATTGTACTTTAATTTATATTATTTATACACCAAACTATAATTTATTTTTTAATGAATGAACAACTCTTCTTTTCCTCTAAAAAAAGATAGATATAACAATAATAACTTTTATCGATGTTGTGATTATATGGTGAAGATTCAATCATGATTGACATTTATAATGTCAAAGATGTGAATGAATTCCACATGTTAAATATAAGAATTTCAAGTGACATATAAGTAATGTAAATTGGATTTTAATATAAGTCAATTGATTTTATGTTACGTGAATTCAACTTCATTTCTATGCATTAGATGAGACTAGATCCAACATATAAGTGAGGTAAATTAGATCTTAACATAAATTAATTAATTTTGTGTTACAACTTACATGGATTCAACCCCAATTAATTTTGTTACGTGGATCCAACCCTGATTGATTTTTTATTATGTGGGTTCAACTCCATTTTCGTGTCTATAAATGTACTTGTGGACCAACATTCTCGAAGCCAATCTAAAAAATTACATATAAAATTATATTTTCTAATTATATTATGCTAATTATCCTTTTTATAAAAATTTATATTAAAATTATCGTTAAATAATTAAAAAATAACACTTTTGCATCTCAACAAAAAAAAATTTAATAATTAAATTAAAAATAAATAAATAAATAAAAACTCAATAATTATTGTTTCTACAGGAAAAGTGCTTGATCTAATAATGAAACAACGCTAAAAATAATATTAGGTATTCCATGTTTTATTAAAAGGTATTATTGTTAATTTTTTACTTAATTTAAAGAAAAATAATAGAAATTCCAATAGTAGAATAATATGTTTAAAGAAATGAAAAAAAATATAATTTTCAATATTAGGTGATAAATGATACAGTATAGTAAAATAAAACGGTTCTTTCTTGAAATGTAAATTTTCCAACGGGCTGACGATAAAAATTTGATGAGCTTGCTTGAAAGTTATTTTTTCCTGTGGAATCAACGTGTATTCTTTTGGTTTTGAAGTGAAAATGAAAAGTAGCCTCAGTTGCTGAACAATCAGAACGTGAGAATATTCTAAATGACTTTTTTTTTTTCAAAAACTTGTGAATTCAACAGGTAATCGTATTCGTTTTTTTTTTTTCCCAAGTAAAAGTGCCTTATATGAAGGTCGTTCTCTTGAAAGATTAAGACAATGTACGGCTGCAGGGATTTTATGATATAACTGTATCCGAAAGTGAATAATTTATGGTTGGTTTGAAATTAGACTCGGCTGTGCATTCATTTACATGATTGTATCTGAAAGTGAAAAATTTCAGGTTGTCAGGAGAATCAAATGCACACGACCATGCAAAATATTAACACAGCCGTGCGCTGCAATTGTTATATTATAGACCTCTATTTATATTGCAATATGTATCTCACATGCACGAGATGAAAACGTGCGTCTTTTTTTTTTTCATGTGAAATGTCTTTTTTTTTTTTCTTTTCACATAGGTTTATTGATTTTTATCTTCTTGTTCATTGAGAATCAAATGAACCTATAGTTGAAAATCAATGAGTCTGTTGTAAGTTTATTGACCTTTACTTGCAAGTTCATTGATATTTACTTGCAGGTTCATTGACTTTCACATATATGTTCATTGACAGTCAATAGTTCTATAAGAGTAAGTTTCTTGTATATTGAATGATTGTATAAATAAGTTTATAACAGTATTTATACAAAAACATAACAAAAAGATAAACATAACAGTAGTAAACATTAGCTGAACAGATAACTATGATATAGCTGACACGCCCCCTGTAAGCATCCAATTTCAGGATGCAATTGTGCAAAATTGCAACGTAAGCCCTTATGATGAAATTCATTCCAAAATTGAAGTTTGTTGTCGATTTTCTGGACTTTAAGGACTAAATTGCAACCTGTTTTAGTGTTTGATTGCAAATAAGTCAATTTTTCAGGGTCTTTTGATAATTAAAAGTTAAAAAAAAAAGAAAGAGTTAGCATTTAATGCTGACCGACATTAGTGTAATGCCGGCCGACATTATGTAATGTTGATCGGCATTGCACAATGCCGATCGACATTGCATAATACCAACCGGAATTGCACAATGCCGGTCAACATTGCACAATGCTGATCGGCTTTGCATAATGCTGATCGGAATTGCACAATGTTGGTCGGCATTACACAATTCCTACTCATAAAAGTTGATTTTTTTGCGTATTTTTATTGATTTTTCAGCGTTTTGATTGGTTGAAAATTCAAATTTTATCTTTAGAATTATCTGATAAGTTTGTTTAAATGCAGAAGGTTTTTTTGAAATCAAAGAAAAATAAATGCTATCTGATTAGATAGGTCTGTTCCTCATTTGAAGGAAGTTCAATATGCGCATACTCTGCATTTAAAAGTAGAGTATGCATGTGTGCGTAGGGGGAGGATTTTTTTGCAGAGGATTTTTTTTTTGGAGAATTTTTACATAGAGAAAAAAAAACGCAGAAACCCTAAAATTTAGATATGAAGAATACCTCGCACACACCCTGGTCTTCCAAAAGAAACCCCAATTTTAGATACTGCCAGTGTCTTTAAAAGCAATCAAGTCCCAGTCCATAATCAACAAAAAATTCAATTTCAACGGTGAAAATCCTAATCTGAGGGGCCAAAAAGGGGTATTTGCACAACATCTAAATCATCAGTGTTTTTTTTTCTGTCATTTTTATTCTTTCTATTTTTTTCTTTTGCAATTTTTTATTCTGTTATTCTCTTTTTGATTGTTTAATTTCACTACTAATCTGATTACTTTTTTTTTGTTATGTGCATATGGATTGAATAGAATACTGCCTATATTTAAATTGAGTAGAAGGTTCATGGAATGCCATGAAAGAATCTATGTTATTTCCCATTAGGATTTAGGATTTTTTATTTTTTATTTTTTCATTTTCAGTGTTCTATGTAGTTATTTTAATTTCTGGATGTATAATTATTTAATCTTAATTTTGTACGTAGTTTGTAATAGCTCAAGTAGTGGGAATAGTAAAAATTTTAATTTTCTATACTTTAAAATCGATTAGTAATTAGGTTCAATTGGGTAAAAATCAATTAAAATCAATGGTGTTAGTAGCTTAAAATAGGGTTTGCATGTAATTAATTTAGGGTTTTTTTACAAAATCACTGTAATGTTTATTTGATCCATTTCTTTTGTGTTTTATTTGTTTTGGCCTTGTTTTTTTTTTTTATGTTTTTATCCTTTTGGACCCCAAGCTCATGTTTAGGTCTAACCAGCTTAATAAATAAGCTTAAAAAATGATTTAGGTTTTTTTAATTAAAATTAATTTAGGCCCATTAGGTTAATTAGATTTTAGGCCCACTTAGTTAATTAAAACTTGTCTAGACTTAGCTCAGCCCACTTAATTGTATTTCTTTTTAGACCTAGTTCCACACTTAACTTAAAATAAAACCAAGTTAGACTTAAGCCCACTAATTTAATTTTTCTTTAAAATTGAATAGACTTAAGCCCATATCTTAGAAAGACTAAAAAATAGATTTAGACTCATTAATTAAATGTAGGTCCACTTTTAGTCTATTTCACTTGTAAATAAAATGTAGATTTAGCTAACTTTTTAATAAAATTAACATAGTTTAGACTTAGGGACAATGTGATCTTGAGTGCATTTTTTACTTGTAATTTTATTGACTTGTTGCCTTTTTTGGTAGATGGATGTTAATTAGGGTTTAATAAAATTGCATGTAATTAGAGGATGAAATAATCATTTATAAAATTATTCTAAATGAACACGAGACTAAGAGAAGTTAGTATTCCGTATCTAGAATCTCCTGGTTGTGGTGCTAATTTTCTTTTAGAGAATCAAGTACCACTAATCAAATTGTCTTAGTTATTACCCTGGGTGGCGACTCTTCATCTCCACGTCATGTCTTTATGACAATGGTTAGTGTGTTCTCTAAGGCCCTGAGTCTAAACAGTGTCGCGGTTGGTAAAATCTTGGATGCACGCTAAACCCGCCATTTACACCCCCACAAGCTGAGGGTGGTTTGCAGAAAAGCCAAAGCTTGCCATGAAATTTATGAAATAGTTGATGTTGCAACGGTCTAGTCATGAGGTCTGCCAATTAGCCTGCAGAAGTAATAGGAGATACCATAAGGCGCTTGTCTGAAACTTATTGGTGAATATAAAGATAGTCGACCTCTACATGGCATGTGCGAACATTGAAGACTGGATTGGTAGAAAGGAAAATAGCCCCAATGTTGTCTCACCATACATGGGAAGGTGTTGGTAACCGAACACCCAACTCAGAGAGTAAGAAGGATAGCCATTTAAACTCGACATTGATATTGGCAATGGCTTTGAACTTTGATTCATTTGAAGAGTGGGCTATAGTATTTTGTTTCTTAGAATTCTAGGCAATAAGATTGTCACCCAAATAAATCAAATACCCATCAGTTGAATGCCGATTGTTAGGGTAGCCAGCCTAATCAGCATTGAAAAATGCACTTAACTGAAATGAGGAACATTTTTTGTACAATAAACTACCAGTAACAATTCCTTGGAGATACTAGATGACTCATTTAAGTGCTTGATAATGAGCAATTATGGGAGTGTGCATGTACCGACATAATCAATTTATAGAAAATGAGATATCATGTCTGGTAATTGAAGCATATTGTAAGCTCCCATAAAGCTTACAGTAGTGCATAGCCTCATCTGTGTACAAAGAATCACCAGCTTTAACAAGAGGAGTCCCTGTGGCCATCGGTGTGGCAATAGGTTTACATTTGGTCATACCTGATGCTTTAATAATTTTTTATATATAAGAGGACTGTGATAGCAAAAGCCCAATCGAACATTTATCCACTTGAATTCCCAAAAAATTATGTAGATTACCAAGATCACGAATTAAGAAAGCCAAATATAATTGGGTGATCAACAAAGCAACAATTGGATTATGATTTCCTATTATGATAACATTATCAACATACACAAGTAAGAAGCATTGAAAGGACCCTTTCTTGTAGATGAAGAGAGAAGAGTCGACATATAACCCATGAAAACCAAGTTCAACTAGAAATTTGCTTAGTTTTTGGAACCAAACTCTAGGGGCTTATTTAAGGCTATAGAGTGATTTTTGGAGCCGACACACATAATTGGGAAAACGATGATCCACAAAGCCTTGAGGTTGAACCATGTACACAGCCTCCTTTAAGTCACCATTTAAAAAAGCATTACTGATGTATAGTTAACGTATAGTCCAACCTTGAGATGTTGCCATAAATATAATAGTTTAGACAGTTATAGGCTTGATCACAGGACTAAACATTTCACAGTAATCAATCCTATTTTCCTATATGTAGCCACGAGCTACCAATCTCGCTTTACAGTGTTTGATAGTTCCATCAGAGTGCCTTTTTATTTTATATACCAAATGATTCCTAACTACATTTTTGCTATAAGGGGGAGGAACCAATGTCTAAATGTTACTTTGAACAAGGGCTGCCATCTGATGTTCCATTGCTCTTTGCCACTTAGGGTGTTGCCTTGCTTGGGTGTATGATGAAGGTTCAGTAAGTGTGGGAGAAGATAATTTGGGAATGGTGGTGATAATTGTTATAAGTTTGCAATTGAGTGTGGATTAGCGTAAGGTCATAGGGTGAGTGGGTTGGAGATTTGGTAGTTGCGAATTAGTAGGTGGTGATGAAGTTGTGGATTGTTGTTAAGAATGCAAATCCATAAATAATTGTAGTCCATTAGGGTTATAAATTTCAGTTGTGCTTTGCTTGGAAGAAGGTGGTGTATTGGAGGATTGGGATAAGGTAGTGGATACGGGTATAGATGTTGTGAGTGATTGGGTTGGTGTAAAAGTAAGAGAAGATAAAGTAGAAATAGAGTTTGAGGGAAAAGAAATACCTGATGATGAAGAGAGGTGGTTGTCCATAGGCAACTGATAATTGAGTTGTAACCAAGGAGAGATTAAGCCACTAATTGTCGAATTATCCAAATTAAAGGAGGATAGCGAGACTTAAAAAAAGGGAATAATTTCTCATCAAACTGGACATGATAGGCTATATAATTTTTCCTAGATGATTTATCTAGACAAAGATAACCTAGGTGAAATGGTGAATACCCTAAGAAAATGAATTATTTTAACCTATAGGAAAATTTATGCGTATTGAATGGATAAAGAAGTGGGTAAATGGCACACCCAAAGATCTTTAAAAAGGAGTAGTCAGGGGGTTTGTGAAACAAGAGTTGAAATGGAATTTTGTTTGCAATAGAAGAAGTGGGTGGACAATTAATAAGAAAAATGGTAGTTTCAAATGCAAATTCCCAATATTTAAAGGGAGCACCACAATGACTTAGTAATGTGAGGCTAATGTCCACTCTATGTCTTATTTTTTGCTCAGTTGTTCCATTTTGCTCGTGAATATAAGGACAGGTGATACGATGCAAAATTCTAGTTTTTTAAAAAAGGTGTTTAATGGATGATACTTACCACCCCAGTATAAGTTAAAAGACTTAATTTTGGAATCAAATTATTTTTCAACCATGGCTTGAAATTTAAAAAAGATATTAGAAACTTCACTTTTTCATTTCATGGGAAAGAGCCATGTAAACAAAAAGAAATCATCTATAAACAAAACAAAATACTTAAATCCTGACAATAAAGCTATAGGTGCCAGACCCCAAACATCCAAATGAATCAATTGTAAAGGTTAAGTACTTTTATGATTTGTCATTAGCAATGTAATTCTATGGAGTTTGCCTAAACAACAGGCTTCACACTTGGATGTTGGTGGTTTTATTTTGGAACAACGTACATGAAAAGAATGCACTAATTTCCTAATAGTCTAATAATTTGGATGACTAAGTCGAGCATGCCAATCCTTTAAGCTTGCAAGGTATGCTTGTGGAAGTGCGCTTTGAAGCTTGTATAGGCCAAACTCAGTGGTTCTTTGGAGCACCATCCTCTTTGTCACCTAGTCTTTCACAAGACAATAATCATCATGAAATTCAAAAAAAATATGGGTTATCTTTGCAAAGATTTTTAATAGAAAGTAATGCTTTTTTGATTTCAAGAACACATAAGATATTTTTTAACAAAAAAGGATATGAGTTGGTTAGAAGAGAAGCATTACCAATGTGGGAAATTTTCAACCCATGGCCATTACCAACTAGCAATTTAGCATTACCTTTGTACTCATCTGAGATGGAAAGGGCAGAGATATCCTATGTGATATCATGAGTCGCAATTGTATCATGGTACCATGAAGAAGCTTGATTTGATGGTGATGAATTCAAAACATTATGTTATTGGAAGGAAGGCAACTAACTTATAAAAGCCTGAGGATGAGGCGTGGACTCTGAAAAAGGCAGAAGTGGAGTAGCAAGTTAAGGCTGATTATAAGAAATAAAGATGCATCAAAATGGTGTCAGCATTCCAGGGCTGAATGATTTAAAAAATTACATATTTGGAAAGTGGTGATGGAAAAACCACGACGTCCATTATGCTGAAATTGTATGCCTCAAGAGTTAGAGGATGAAAAACGAGAATGACCAAAAACTGATGATGATTTTTGTTGCATAAAATTGGCTACAGGCAACAAAGGTTCTTATGATTTTAATAATAGTTTATAAGAAATAAGTTGGCCATAGAGCTCATTAAAGTTTACTGGATCGGAGCACTGCTGAAGAGCCCTTATGATGCCATTGTATTATGCCCCAAGCTTGTAAAAAATCATCACATTGAATTTTAAGGATGAGATTGGTTGTCCGGCTAAAGCCAAAGAATCTAATATGGCTTTTGCTTAGTATAGACATTACGAAACAGTATTGCTATCCTTGGAGAGATTATGTAATATGATATGTAATTGTGACTTCTTTGCATGACTAATTACACCATAAGTAATGGTCGAGGCATGCCAAATCTCAGTAGAGGAGGACAATCCAATAAGTTGAGGATAAATCTCTTCAGAGATGGAAGAAAGGAGTCATGAGAAGAGCAATTGGTCTTTGTGAAACCAAGTCATATCGTTGAGATTGAGGATGGGTTAATTGGTATTGGAATTAGTTATTTCTCAAAGAGGAGAAGGCTCAGTGCCATTGACAATTCTATGAAGGTTGTAATGGTTAAATAATAGAGTAAATTGAAGCTTCCAAGGGATGTAATTTTTAAAGGTGAGTTTGATAGTGAAGGTTTAATGAACATGAGTGAGTGTGGTAGAGGAAATTGGCAAGGGACAAGGAGGGGTTGTATTGGTGGCAATCGTGGATATTGAAGAAGAGAGAGAAGAAAATGAGGAAAAAGAAGAATTGAAGCTCGTCATAGCTAACCTTGTGGACTTGAGCTCTGATACCAAGTTAGTAGTTTTATGAGAGTAATTTCTCATATATTGAATGATGGTATGAATAAGTTTACAATAATTTTTATAAGGAAACATAACAAAGAGATAAACATAACAATAACAAACATTGCTGAACAGATAACTATGATATAACTGACATTGACCTTCACATGTAGGCTTCTTAACACTTTAAATTTCGTGACATATTTTTTGAACATCATGAACTTAGCTCCTACTAAATGTTTGTATTTCATTAATACTGTAAACCTAATATCTTACCTCTTTCCCTTGTTTCAATTATTAGTTTCTCTTTGAACTTTAGATTATGAGATGAAATAGAGTTCAGTTAAAAAAAAATTAGAGAAGAGTAGTGAAGCATGGTAGAAACTAAAATTGCACAAGATTTCAGCATCAACACACATTCCTTATCCCCATCTTCCATTAATCGTTAAACACTTCACACCTCATATTTTATAACTCAAAGAAGATCCCAAACTAGCCCCAAGTCTTTGAATGCAGAGGAAGATTTGTCGTCAATAAATGGAAAACCAACTTCCCATGAAGAAAAGGGGTGTGGATCTCCAAGATAAAAGGTCAAAAATTAGGATGCAAAAGAAAGTGAGTAAAAAGGTATGTGTTGGGGAATGTTCATGTTCCTCATAATAATGGAGTTAATTGTGCTTGTGGGCGCTATAGGTCTTTTAGTCTCAAGCTTGACAGTGGATAAATGGCATGGTTTAATGTTGTGGGATTGGGTATTTGGAAATGGTGCTTGTTAATATTGGTCGTGCAGTGCGGAACAAGGTGACTGAGAAAAAATAGGTGGTGAAAAAGTAGATAATAAAGAAAAAAAAGATTGAAACCAAGTTAAAAAAAACGTGTGAATGGAAACTTTTTTTTAAAAAGCATTTTATTCTCACGTGTGATGGACTCTAGTCCATATTACTACATGGAAAAGTCCATAATATAATTTGTGCATGCACTACAACAGTTTGCATTATTTAAATTTGGGTTTCTCCTTATTTTTGTTATTTGAGATATTTATTTTATTCATATTTCATTCTTATTATTCCTACATTATAGATACTTAATATTAGGGTTTTATTGAGGACTGAATTACTTAATAAATTTTAAATAAATCAAATTAAGTTTCTTAAATAAATAAAATTAATTTTCTTATTTCTCTAGATTGAGAATTGAGTCTCTGAATTGAGAGTAGTTTATTTTCAATAATCAATCGCTTATTGATTATTTACGTTACACGTTGCTTCATATTTATTTTATAGTTGAGAGCATAAAGTGAATATACGGTTCATTATTATTTTTTATCTGAATCACTTAAATTCAAATACATTTTAATTAATTCATTTTAATTTGGGTAGAATTATAAAAATAGTAAGAAATTTTGAATAACTAATTTCATTTGACAATATATATTATGACTCAAATTTAAAATATCGCTAAAATAAAAATAATATCTTGTAAGCTGATCTAATAGATATTTTGATAATATATGGTTCATTATTTAATTGAAGTGAAAAAAATAATTATTATTTTGAAACTTATGAGATTAAAATGTTTTTAGAATTTTATTCTCCTTCTCCTGTTTGAAATGGCAAAAAAAAAAAAAAGTATAAAGTCCGAATAATGTCACTTGTGAACATTAGTTCTGTGGAGTATTTATGTGTGCAAGAATAGTAAAATGCACATATATTTCACAATAATAATTTTTTATTTACTTATCATTAAATAGTAATTCTTGGTTGATATAATGGCTAACATGGGCTCTCCACTAGGAGATTGGGCTACTATACTTGCATACTTGTGTGAAGCATCTATTTAGTCATTTTGAATTTTTGTTTTTAATCATGGAAATATATAAAATTCACTTTAAAAGTTTCTAAATTTTAATAATATATAATCTATATTTTATATTCATTTTTTTTTTCAACAATAGCTAGAATTAGGGGTGTGCACGGTTCAGTTTGGCTAGGTCCGGTGGAGGACATGTGAAATTTAATTGGTTTTTTTGAAGGTTTATGGAAAACCAGACCGAACCAAATATATCTGAAGAACACATCGGTTCGATAAACCAATTAGTTTAACTTTTTTAGTTCGGTTGAACAGTTTGGTTTGGTTGGGCCCAATTGATGGGCTAGGCTAAATATAATAAAAAAATATATAAATATTTACTAATTTGGACAAAGCCCAATTGCTATTACATAATTACAAAAGGTTTAAATTGGAGTCAAGCCTAAAGTGTAAGATAATTACAAAATATAATTAAGCCTATAATGATATAGCATAATTACATAGGCTATTTGTCATTTAACTTTGACCACAATTATAGAACTAGATACAATAAAATATTTCTAGGTCATTAGTCATTATATTTAGGGCAACTGCTTCCACTTCTCAGAACATGACTTTAACAAAAAATTAGAAGCCAAAATTGAAAGCTTCCACAAAAAATATCATATGCAAAAGGCCTGCATATCATTTGGAAAAAATATCTGAATGCAGACCATAGCTTTTATGCACCCATAGGCTTACAAGTTACAATTCATTCCTGCATTTTAACATAAATATAACAACACAGATCAAGAATAATTCAGATTGAATGAGAAGCAAAATCAACAAGTAAAAAGGGCTTAGCTTTTTAAAGTTTTCAAGTCATGTCCAAATGGCACCATAATTTCTAGCAACAAAGAGATGTCACCTTAGAGATTTTAGCAAATACATTCACACAATCTGCCAAAAAACATAGGTGGAAGCTTTTTCATTGCCCAACCCAACCAAATATTCATAGAAATGCAACCAATAACAAATAATTGAAAGGTCAATAGATAGAAATAAAATGCAAGGTGGGCTCAGATCTCATGAATTATAATTCAATGTAAAAATGAGGCCATAAATTCTGGTAATAAAATACGTACCACACAAAATTTTCAGCAAGCACATTAACTTATTAGTTTCATATAGGTGGAAGCATCATCATAGCCCATAATTCATAACCCAACATTAGCAATTAAAAGTTAGCCACATTAGTATTATTGTTTAATGAGTTTAAACTCATGCAACAACATTGGCAATTGAAAGTCAACCACTTCAGTGTTGTAGTTTAGCATTTAAACTTATTTAACAATTAAAATTGCAACTGAATCACAGTCACTTTAGTGTTGGTAAAAAAAGCATATAGCACAGAGCACATATAGAGAAGGAGCAATTAGATTATTATATAATACCAAGTAAATTTTATTAAAATTTCATGTTAAATGGCACTTGGTGATGACATAGATGGGCCAAATCCAACTGCAGATAACTCTACCAAACAAAGAAAATATATATAACTTATCAGATTAAGAAGAAGAAACATAATTAAGAAAAATTGAAAATTAACATAGAAGACCAATTTAGCTCCCACAAACCTTTCTCAAACTGCTCAACGTCATTTATGGACTCCTCAATTGAGATTGGAGTTATAGACAATCTCATCCAGTCTACAGAATAGATTAAAGCTTCCATAATTTTAGGTGTCAATGAACTTCTAAAATAATCAAGCACCCTCCCTCCTATGCTAAAAGTAGATTCATAGGCTACTATGGATATTGGCACAGTTAACACATCATGTGCTAGGGTTGAGAGAATAGGAAATCTCTCAGAATTAATCTTCCACCATTTGAGAATGTCAAATGTGCCATCTTCCTTAATCACAGCCTCAGAGAGATAGATATCTAAATTCAGATTTTTTGCTCCTACATTGTCCAAGTTCCAGCTTGTGTTTCTTAAATTTAGCTTTTAGCAAGGACCCAAATTTCACATAATCACTAGAAGCACCCGTAGTGGCAATAAATGATTGCCAGATTAAGAAGCAAAATGAGGAGGTGGTTTGTTAGAAGCATAATATTCATCAAATAATTCATACAATGCAGCTTTTACATTGCAGTTTAGGCTTCCACCCATAGAATCCCTATAAATATGCTTAAGGATCAATTCCATGTATTCCAACTTGTCTCTAGAATCAAGCATAGTTCCAATGAAAATCAACAAGTTCATCTTCTGAGGATCACCCCAATATTTATCAAATTTGGCTTTCATAGAAAAGCCCATGGCTCTTTTACTAGGATCAACATCATTTTTCCACTCATTTAAAATATAGTAAAGATCTGAAATTTTAGAGAAAAATGAGTTAGCAGTAACATAATGAGAACCAGAAATTCTCAGAGTCATCTCATAAAAATGATGCAAGAAGGAAACAAGAGTTTTGATAGAATTCCAATCTAATATATCAGGTACATTATCCCCTAAGTCAACTCTAAATGCATACTCGCATTCTTTATATTTTTCAAACACTTTGTCAAATAAGCAAAAGGTTTTTAACAAGTTATAGGTTAAATTCCACCTAGTGGCCACATCTAGAGACAATGAACACTTTGACTCTACACCAAGCAAGTCAGCAAATTCCCTAATTTTGTGCAACCTAGCAGGTGAGTTCCTAATATATCTAACTGCTTCCTGAACCCTTTTAACTGATTGTCCATATTCTTTTAACCCCTCATTTACTACTAAATTTAGGATGTATGCAATGCATCTCATATGAACATATTTTATTTTGACAGAAGATGTTCATCAAGAAAATAATATTTTCTTAAAAAACCAAGTGCAGTATCATTTGAAGATGCATTATTTACTGTCACTATGAAAATATTTTTCAAACCCCAATCAAGAAGATAATTTTCTAAAGCTTTTGCAATGTACTCACTCCTATGAGAAGTAATAAGGACAAATGAAATTATCTTTTTCTGGAGCTTCCACTCATAATCAATGTAATGAGCTGTAATGCACATGTAGTTTTTGTGTTGAATTGATGTCCAAGTGTCTGTTGTTATGCAGACTCTTTGACTTTGGCAGTTATCAATGAAAATATTTATTCAGTTTTAGCCTTGCATCTAAATATGCTTGATAACAGTCTCAACAAAATGTCCATTTATTTGGTATCTTGGACCTAGGGCATGCAATAGACATAAATTGTTTGAAACCCTCTCCCTCAATAAATTTAAATGGAAGCTCATCAACAATGCACATATTGGATAATACAATCCTAATAACATCATTATCAAATTTCCAAGTCCCAATTACACCCATAGTTTTAGAATTATACAAATCAGGTTGTAGGGTTAAAAGGCTCTGTCTAATGGACTTAAGGTTAGGGTTTTTCATGTAAGTCAATATGTGATTTCTAATAGATGATGTACCATTTTTTTTTATCAACATGTAATTGTTTAGCATAGTATATACATTTATCTTTTACCAACTTCCTTTGCTCATGGATTTTCTTGAAGTGCTTCCACACCTTACTTCTACTTTTAGTGTCCTTTCTCTTTTTATCTTTTTTAGCAACTTCTTGTTGCTTTGGCACTTCCACCTCTGCAGTACCACCAGTAGCAACTTGATTGCCATTGGCAAGTTCTGCTTGAATTTTAATCTACAACTGAATCAAATCCAAAGCAACATGTAAGCATCATAAATTAATCATAGCCAAAGCAAGCATTAATCACAACAATCAAGCAGTAATCACAATGGGCAAGCAGTAACAACAACACAAACTATTGTATCATTATTTGACTACAAGAAATATAAAAACAACAATCATAAAAACTTTCATTATAAATATTTGCAAGTATAATGAAAAATTAATTTTAAATAAAGCAAGTATAAGTAAAAAATTATTTAATAATCAAAATATATTTTTAAAAAATAAAATTATTACTAAAAAATAATAATTAGTTATATAATTATTTTATTTTAATAAATTATTTGTATACAAAATTATTTTTAAATAATTACCTTGAAGCAGTAGTAAAAAAATTATTTTAAAATACAATTTCAACTAATAATTTATTTTACATAATCAATATCAAGTTAAAAACTCAAAGAAACAAAAATCTATTATTAATAAATATTATCAAAAATCAAATTTAAAAATTTTACATAATCAATTATAAACAATACACCATTATCAAACTTAACAAATTTATCAACAGAAGAAATAAAGATTTTACCTTTTAAATGTTGTTCTTCCAAGCATATTCTTTGACTCAATTTGTTTTTAAATTAGGCAACTTCCACCAAAATGATCAATTGATGGTCAGATTTACACATTAGGGGCTTCCACCTTTAAGATCTCTCAATGAGATCGAAAAGGACTTCACAGATCCAACCAAACATTTGATTCACCAGTATACAGTAGTAGTACATATGAACAATTAAAGACCAAATACATCTCCATTAAAAATACATAAAATGAGGAAATCAAAATACTTAAAAATTTATAAAACCTTTAGATCTAATAAGATCATTACCATATTTAGTCGATCCAGCAACTATAGGCCCTTGCATGTCGATTTCATCACTGTCAATGTTTATTTTTATACATTGACAGTAACAAAAACAACAATAAAGCAAAAAATGATAATTTTTTATACAACAAACATTGTGTCAAAGAGATTGGAAGGAAATAGATGATAAAGAGAGAACATAACACAAAGAGCGAAGCAGTTTATACTAGAGAAAGGGAAGAGGCAAAGCTAGAAGGAGATGATAGAAGAACGATGATGAGATGAAAGGGTACTGGGTTAAGGTCTAGGGTTAGTAGAAGAGAGGAGAGGGGACTGGAAGGAAGGTTCGAGACTTACAGACGGCAGTGAAAAATGAGAGGGGACCATGAATAAGAGGAATGAAAGCCTTATATAGGTGGAGAGGATATTTTTTTTTGTTAGGGTTGGGGGTATAAAAATGGGGTAGTTTTAGTAATAAGTAAAAGTGGTTCGATTTTTTGATCAGTTTGATTATTTTAACACTCTAACCGAACTGTAAATAGTAAACCAATTTTTTGCATTCTTCCTAATCGAACTGATGCTCACCTCTTCTCAGTTATTGCACTGACCATGATTTTTGGCTTGGTCTTGTCCGATTTAATCGGTTCGGTCGGTTAATGCTCACCCTTAGCTAGAATGTCATTGGCTAGGCTCATAATATTGGTACTTGTATCATCAACTCCGAAGTATAATGAAGGAGAATTTTTTTTTAAATATTTACACACTAATATAACTATCCAACTAATAAATATGCAATAAAAATACATAAATAACTAATTAAGATGTTTTTATGTATTTATTCTTTTAAGTATAAAACACTTAAAATACTTATATATAAATTGTAAATTATTTAATAAATAATATGATGCAATCATGGAATAGGAGATAAATCATTTATGTATAAAAATCATGGAGTTTTTTACAAATATAATTTCTCATTTTTTCCAAAAAAAAATATTTTCAAGTATTCTTCATTCTTTTATTTATTTTTTATTATTGAGATATAAGATAAGAAACAAAGAAAATAAAGAAGAAAATGGAATACATAAATTTAATGAGGTTTGATAATTTGCCTACATCCTTAGGAGTGAGTGGCTGGAGCATTTTATTATTCAAAAATTACTTTCAGTTAGGGTTACATATACATCATATATATAATGAAATAAGTACAGTACATATTACAAAATCACCCTTATACCATACCGCAGGGCATTGCCCCCACACCCCCAACTCATATAATTGTAACCCCATAATTAAACTGAGAAACCCCCTAAAGGATAGATGTTGTTGCTCTGTTCCTTGCTCTATCCACTTACTATTGTATATGAGCTATACACAACAATCTCTACCTTAGCAAATATTAAGCCCCTTAGGAGATAAATCTTGGAGTTCCTCACATACCAATGGGTTAGGGTAAACATGCTTGTTTAACAGCTGACAACATTCAACAAGTCCAAGCAATGTTTGAACTTGTCACTAGTAATTGACTTGGTCAACATATCAGCTGCATTATTAGAAGTGTGAACCTTTTGTAGCAATATATGACTAGGTGAAATTAACTCCTTGATCTTATGAAACCTCACATCAATATGCTTAGTCTTAGCATACATCTGATTCTTTACTAAATAAATGGCACTTTGACTATGACAATGCAACTGAACTCTACATTGCTCAATACCCAGTTCCTTTATTAACCCTGTAAGCCATAAAGCTTATTTAGTAGCTTTAACTACTACTATATACTTTGCTTCAGTTATAGATAGTGCCATTATAGACTAAACTATGGATTTCCAACAAATAAGCCCTCTTACAAGAGTAAACACATACCCTGTTGTAGACCTCCTATCATCCATATCACTAGCATAATCTAAATCCACATACCTTACAACTGAAGGATTACCCTACCGATACCAAACATAATGCCATAACCTGTTGTGCCCCTTAGATACTTGAATATCCATTTGACTGCTTCCTAATGTTGCCTACCCAGTTTTGATATAAACTTGCTGACTTGACTAACAACATGAACCAAATAAAGTTTGGTGCAAACCATTATATACATCAAGCAACCAACTGCATAAACATATGGTACATTTGCCATATCTTCAATTTCTTTATTTGATTTTAGGCACTAATATAAATAAAGCCTGAAGTGATTCGCCACTTCGCCAATGGAGTACTCATTGGTTTAGCACTGCTCATCCTAAATTTTTCTAACACATTCTTAATATAACTCTACTAAGATATCCACAGTTTTTTAGAGCCCTTTTCCCTATGAATTTCGAACCTAAGAATTTTTTACAGCATATAAACCCTTCATCTCAAATTCTTTCCTTAACAATGCTTTCAACTCAATAACATCATGCAAATTCTTAATAGCAATCAACATATCATCAACATACAGTAACAAAAAAATAAAAGAACCCTCATTAAGGCTCTTAACATGAATATAAGAATCATACTCATAATGCCTGTAGCCAATTTAAACCATGTAAAAGTCAAATCGCTTTTACCATTGCCTTGGACACTGCTTCAACCCCTACAATGATCTCTTCAATTTATATACTAGATGTTCCTACCCAGGTTGGGTGAACCCTTCTAGCTGCTCCATGTAAATTTACTCCTTTAGATCACCATAAAGAAATGTTGTCTTCATATCCATTTGCTCCAAATGCATATCCCAGTTGGCTACCAAAATTAACACTACCTTGATTGAAGTATATTTAACCACAGGGGAAAAAATCTCATCATAATCAGTCCACTTCTATTGTGAGTACCCTTTTGCCACTAGTTGAGCTTTGAATGTTTCCTTTTCTTTTTCTGATACTGTTGATTTCTTATTATAGACCCATTTGCACCTTAGAGCCTTCTTTCCCTCAGGCAGTTAAGTAAGCTCCCATGTCTAATTTTTATGTAAAGACTCTATCTCCTCTACTATAGCACCCATCCATCTATCTTTCTCATCACTAAGTATAGCCTTTTGAAAAGTTAATTGATCTCCATTACTAATAAGGAAAGAAAAAGAAGCTAAATATTTTATACCCACATCTACTTAGAGCCTTTCAAATAGAGTTTTTAAAAGATCAATTTTAAATAAAACTTCTTATGAGTTATGGAACAATAGAAAATCCAAAATCTTATATCTAAGAGTATTTGGATGCAAGTGTTTTATATTAAACACTAAGGATAATCTTGGAAAATTTAACTCTAAAGTCGATGAAGGAATTTTCCTAGGCTATTCTACTTCTAATAAAGCATATAGATTCTTTAACAAAAGAGCTCTAATAGTTGAAGAGTTAATGCATATTATATTTGATGAGTCAAACTCACTTGATTCTAGAAAGGATTTTTGTAGTGTTGATGATTTTATAGCTAAGCATGTGGATGTGAACACTCAAGAAGAAAATGCTAGTAAGCCTTTGAAACTTGAAGGTCCAAGCAAGGAAGAAAGCGAGGAGATGCTTCAACCTACCTTTAAGGATGATCTTCTAAAGGATTGGCAATTCAAGAAAGCTCATCCTTAAGACCTCATTATAGATGACACTATAAAATGGGTAACTACTAGATCTTAACTTAAGTTTATTGCTAATTTAGCCTTCATATCTCAAATTGAACCAAAAAATGTTAATGATGCTTTGAGTGATGAATTTTGGGTCCTTGTTATGTAAGAAGATTTAAATCAATTTAAGAGAAATAAGGTTTAGACCTTGGTTCCTAGACCTAAACATCATCCTATATAGGCACTAAATGGATGTTTAGAAATAAAATGAATGAACAAGGTATCATAACTAGGAATAAAGCTAGACTAGTAGCAAAAAAATATAGTCAAGAGGAAGACATTGATTATAATGAAACCTTTACCTCGATTGCAAGGTTATAAGCTATTAGAATGCTACTTGCAATTGCATCATTCATGAATTTTAAACTTTATCAAATGGATGTTAAAAGTGCATTTTTAAATGGTTTCATTGAAAAAGAGGTATATGTTAAACAATAACATGGTTTTGAAAATTTTGATTCTCTAAATCATGTTTTCAAATTGTCAAAAGCATTATATGGATTGAAACAAGCTCTAAGAGCTTAGTATGAAAGATTGAGTAACTTTTTATTAGAAAAAGATTTCTCTAAAGGAAAAGTTAACACAACTCTTTTCATAAAGAAATCCAAGCATGATTTACTTATTGTGAAATTTTATATTAATGAAATTATTTTTGGTACTACTAATCATTGCTTGTGCAAGGAATTTTCTAAGTTAATGCAAGGAGAATTTAAGATGAGTATAATGGGAGAACTCAAGTTTTTCCTTGGACTGCAAATCAAGTAATGTAAAGATGGGATTTTCATTAATCAAACTAAGTATGCAAGAGACATTCTCAAGAAGTTTGACATGGATGGAGCTAAGACAAGTAAAACTCCTATGAGTACTACCACAAAACTCAATAAAGATGAGAATGGTAAGCCGGTTAATGAAAAATGATTTAGAGGTATAATTGGATCCCTTCTTTATTTAATCACTAGTAGGGTTGACATTATATTTGCTATTTGCTTATGTGCTAGGTTTCAATCAAGTCCTAAAAAGTCTCATTTGAATGCAATAAAAAAAAATTTTAAATATTTTTATGGAACAATGCATTTAGGACTTTGGTATCCTAGGAGTTCCTCTTTTGACTTGATTAGTTATTCAAATGCAAACTTTGTCAGTAGTTTACAAGATAGAAAGAGTACTTCTAGAACATGTCAATTTTTAAGACAATGTTTTGTTTCTTAGTTTAGTAAGAAATAAGTTTCGGCTACCTTGTCCATTACTGAAGCTGAATATATTGCAGCAATTCTTTGTTGTTCACAAGTTTTATGGTAAAAACAATAATTATTGGACTATGGTATAAAACTTGATCACATTCCAATCAAATGCGACAATACAAGTGCTATTAACTTTAGCAAAAATCCCATTCAACATTCTAGAACTAAGTATATAGACATTAGACATCATTTCTTGCATGATCATGTTCAAAATGGTGATATCTCACTTGAATTTATTGATATAGATAATCAACTTGCAGATATCTTCACCAAACCTCTCAATGAGGAGAGAATGAATTTCATTAAGCATGATCTTGGCATGATTAATGGTTTTAGTTTGTCTTGATTTTATGCTTATGATTGAATTGTTTTCATGTGAAATCATGTTGTGCTTATTAGTTGCTTTGATTATTAATTTTGATTTTGATCTTATCAATTTTTTAAAATTTTTGTTGCTATTTAATAATTAATTGTTAAAATTATTTCAATAAATTAATTATTCAAAATAACCATATAGCAAAATTATTCCCTCTTTCCTCCTCCTCAACAAGACTATTTATTTTTTATATGTTTTTGTGTGTTTTTTGCCAGTTTCTATTCAGTTTATTTTCAATATATTTTCATATCTAAGCTTTGAGATGTTAGTTTGTTTTTATGGTTATTTTGTATCAATTTAGGTTTGGTTTATTTTGTAGATATTTTTTGGATATAAGCCATGAGTTGTTTTATGTCTTGTTTACAATTGATATTTTAATATCATTGTAACTCTATCATTTTCATTAATGCAATTTTTTACTATAATTTCCTTTTGCATTTTGATAAAGGGGGAGAAATATTTGAGTTTGAATTAAAATTTTTATGCATAGTTGTTTGAATTTATTTTATGCATCCATAGTAACATTTTAAGTGTGACTAGTTTTGTCATATTTTTATATATGATAAAAAAATCTTGTTTTGCTTACTTTTTTTTTTATGTGTATATATGTGATATTTAGCTAGATTGACATAATTTTTTAAGATTTGATATATCCTTGTTTTCATTGTTTTAGTTCTTGGTCTTTTGTTTCCTTTATAACTAAGCTTTACATGATCATGTGATAGTTAAGTTTGTTAAGTTTCAACATAAATGCTATATGCATTATGTTTCTAATGTGTTAAGTAGTAATACATGCATTGCAAATGCTACTAGTTTTATTTATTTTAATATGTTTGAAATTATTTCCTTCGTATTGCCTAACATTTATTTAAATAATCATGTTATTATATTTTTTTTTAATGTTTTTAACACATTTGTCATATTAGGCCATGTTTTTATGTCCCTCATGTTATATTTTATGTTGTTTCCATTTTTGTCGAGGGAGTTTATTTATAAATTTATATTACTTATTATATCCAAAAAGGAGAGTAATAAAAAAATATATTAAATATTTTAATTGGTATCTTTTTCAATTGAAATTTTTTTTAAGAGTTGTTCATTTGATATTTTTATAGCACAAAGGGGAGATTCTTAAAATTCATTATTTTTATTATATGCATAAATTAAGGGGGAGTATAATTCATATACTTTATTGGAATTCAAATCAACACACACTTCACTTTATATTATCCTTCTCAAACTCAAAATAAGTTTGTCAAAATCAAAAAGAGGGAGATTGTTGACCTTATCAATAATCAAACTTAATTTTGATATTAACAAACTTAATTTTGAGTATTTAATATATTTATTTTAAGTGTGTATAAGTTAGAACTCAAATAAAAGCCAAGTCAAAATTCAAGTGAATAGTAAGCTACGACTGAAACAAAGCTTTTATGGTGATAGAAAGCCAAGTGAATAGTAAGCTGCAACTCAAGCACCGCTTTTATGGTGAGCTAAATGGTAAGTTGTGACTGAAGCAGAGCTTCTATGGTGACAGAAAGTCAAGTCAAGTTGTAAGGTTAGAAGAGTGAGCCTCAAACTCTTGTGTAATCTCAATCTTATAAATAAAATTGTGGGTATTAAAAATTCTAACTTAGGGATAAGTTAGGTGGATATGTATGATTGCTGAGAATCCAAACTCCTTAAAACCTTATGCTCATTTTTCTTCCTACTCTATTCTCTTTAATTCTTATTCATCCTTTAAATTTGTTTTTAATTTTCTAAAATCCGTTATTAACCTTATTTAACCCCCCCCCCCCTCAAAAGCACTTTCATGTCCCATTGTCTAATCTTAAATATTTAATTTTTCTTCCTATCTAGTTTTTCACTTTTGCTTTCCTTTGGTTGAATTTAGCAAAGACCTCATATTTCAATTTCAAACAATCTACCAAAATTTTTCTAGAAAAATAGTTAGTAAAAGTGATAAAATATTGAGACCCGTCCAATGACAATTCTCTAGTAAGCCCTCAAATATCAAAATGCACAAAATCGAGAATTCCCCCTGTTGTATGCTGACCAGTCATGAATCTAACTTTAGATTATTTGCCAAGCACACAAAACTCACAGAATTCTAATTTACAGGTTTTAACACCTTTTAACAAACCCCATTTATGCAATTCAGTCATCCCATACTCATTGACTCAACTGATGCAACTCCACCTATAACATTATTCTTTAGTAGTTTATAAATATTCCCTACAGTTCATTTCATTTTCATCACAATCAATACACCCTTAGTTACTATAATGTTTTCCCTATCTTCATTAGATTTATATTAAAAACCATTAACATGTAATGTGCCTAGGGAAATCAGATTCTTTCTTAGGTCTAGTATATGCCTAATGTCACTTAATATTCTAACAACACCATCTTGCATCTAAATTTTAATTGTCCTTATATCAGTAATTGCATAAGTTTTATCATTACCTAAATAAACACAACCAAAGGAACCTAACCTGTGTGAGGTGAACCACTCCTTGTTAAGTGTCATGTGATAAGAGCATGCTAAATCAAAAATTCATGCATCCATGAATTGATTTTATGAAATTAACAACATATCCCTATTACCGAAGTCTGAATCATCATTTTGGACCACATTTGTAGACTTTGATGAGCCATTGTTCTTCTTATCATCATTTTGTGCTCTTTTTCTTAGACAGTTTTTCTTCATATGTCCATACACCTTGCATTTAAAGCACTAAACTACTTTTCAGCTTCTGGATTTTAACCTAGACTTTCCCTTTGTATAACCTTCTCTACTATGTTTCCTACCATGTTCCAGATTTCCCTTCACATACAATCCTTTACCCTGAGATTCTTCATTTGCATTATGTTTCCATTGGTTAAGAGCCAGCAATGCTACAGTAATCTCCTCTAAGCTAATGGTCTGTTTTTCATATATAAGGGTAGTCACCAAATGTTCATAGGATGGTGGTAAAGAACACAACAATATAATTACTTTGTCCTCATCCTTAATCTTGACATCAACCCTAACCAAATCTATGATGATTTGATTGAAAATATTGACGTGCTGTGCTAAATTTGACCCTTTTGCATCTTCAGCCCGTATAGCCTTTGCTTAAGATACAATTTGTTCATGAGAGATTTGGACATATACCGACTCTCTAGTTTCTACCGTACCTCTCTTGGAGATTTAATGTCCATAACTTTGTACATAATCTCGTATGCCATACATAGCCTTATGGCTCTCGTTGCCCTCTGCTGTAACTCCTCCCAATCAAGATCATCCATGCCTTATAGTTTCTTTGCCCACAATGCCTTCAAAATTCATTGTTATACCAATAAATCTTTCACTCGTGTTTGCCACAATCCAAAATTACCAGTTCCATTAAACTTCCCCACTTTGAATTTTGCACTCGAGTTTAGAGCCATCTCAACCAGGTCTGATACCAGTTGTTGAGATATAAGATTAGAAATAAAGAAAACAAGGAAGAAAATAGGACATAGAGAGTTAATGAGGTTCGACAATTTGCCTACGTCCATCGGAGCAAGCGATTGGAGCATTTTATTATTCAAAAACTGCTTTGAGAGGGTTACATATACATCATATACATAATGAAATAGGTACAATACATATTATAAAATCACCCTTGTACCATACCGCAGGGTGTTGCCTTTGCACCCTCAACTCATCTAATCGTAACCCAACAATTAAATTAAGAAACCCCAAAGGACAGATATTGTCGCTCCGCTCCTTGCTCTGTCTACTTATTACTGTATATGAGCCATACACAACACTAACATTATTGGACAAGAAGGTTGAAATTTAATAACAATTAGTCATAAATTTATGCAATACCCAAATTGCAAGTTGATATATATTTTATTTAATTATTTGAAAGTATAATTAAAATATATCAATTATAGTTTTAATAAAATAAAAATACAAATTAGTTAAGTAATTTTAAAGGAAGTATGAAATATAAATAAAAATAAAAATAAAGTAATTTAAATATATCTCTTAAATAATTTTAATAAAATAAAAAATATAAATTCATTAAATAGTGTTTAAAAATAGAAATTCATCCTTTTTAATTTAATTGTTTGTTTTTAATAAGAATGTTAAAGAATATATATATATATATATATATATATATATATATATATAGAGAGAGAGAGAGAGAGAGAGAGAGAGAGAGGCTTTTTTGGTATTCTCTCTCCTCACCTATCTTCTCCTCCTATTATCTGTTGTTTCTTCGTCTCCCTTCATTGGTTTTGCTGGTTTTTCGGTGGTTATTTTAGCTAATTTAATTTTTTGGCTTAAAACTACTTAAATATTTAACCTTTTATGATATATTTTATAAATAAGTTAGACTTGAATTTTTAATCTCAAATAAAATTTTTTCCACTTATATGGTTATTTTGTTGGATTTTTTTTTTTTATATAGAATTGTTGGTTACAATTTAAGGAACAATATTTAGAAATCTAAATCTAAACTCCTATTTAAATTTGATGCGCTACTATATTTCAAATACATCTCCTTTTTCAAAGTTAATAGTCGAACTGTATGCATCTCTCTTTAACATGAAATCTCATCACATGTTTAGATGTACTCATCTCTCTTTAACAATTTTTTTTACTAAATTTAGTTAGATTTGGTTGTTTGTAATGATATATATTTATAATATCTTATAATTTTTTTTGTTTAATATATTTATCTACACACACCCCTAAGAAAAACGATTTAGTAGCCAACATGGAACAATTAATCAACTCTTTGGAAATATTGTTTGTGATGTTTGCACTAAAGTGACAAGCTAGCAGCCTTTTTTTTTTTTTTTTTTTTTTTGGCAAATTTGATAAAAGCTAGCCATTGATATCAATAACAAATCATAATTTATTATATTTCAAATTCATGTTCTTTACTGTTACATTACCGGCTAGCCACCTTACCTAGATTGACTCTATGCATTCATCACTTGTTTACTGATGAAACAATTATTGATTTTAAAATTCCTCAATTTGGTTGCTTTTACACATCACATCTCTTTGAATTTTTTTCCCCTTCAAAATGCATTATATTATTGATAAATATTTTATAGCAACTAAAAATATTACAAATATACTGATATATCGATACCATCAAGACGATTTGAATTATTCTAAATGAGATAATCAAAATTTGATATAGAGAAACTTAAATTTTGAATAGTATTAAAATAAAGTGTTAGAAATCTCACATCGAAAATATACTAAACAATTAAATAACATATAAAGGATAAAGATTAATCATCCAAGTGACTAATTCTAGTCATTTTAGTTATGGTTGTATCCAAGTCTACTAAAATCCAAACTCATTTCATGGGCTTAACTCCCTTTCAATTCAATATATATATTCAAACTCCCTTGAGTTTGCTCAAATACATATTAGTCGATCTCTTCTATTTTGATAATACATTATGACATTCCTAAGTTCTGTTTCCGTCACAATAATTCATCCCTCTATCAGTTTTGTTATCAATTTATGGACTTAAAAGTGCAATTTTTTTAACAGAAAATATTTTCTTTTGATTCTTAAAGTTTTATATTTTTAAATCCATACAATTTTTTACTATTTAGATGCTATATCACTTTTTTATTTTTTTCACAAGTGAAAAATAAATTTATTTATTTTAAAATATAATTTTTGTTGCAAAGAATAATATTTCTTATATTTCAAATTATACAAATTTTATTTTCAATGAAAACTATTTTTCTTTTAGATAAAAATACTGCGATAAAAAAAATATCATGATAAAAATTTATTGTATAGTTTTTTAATTGAAATAAGTTTTATATTTTATATAATTTACATTGTTGGAAATTTCCTAAATGTCAAATTTTTACCTAGATCACATTAGTTAAAATTTTTAATTATGGGTAGATTTAAATGAAAAGATTTATTAAAAATTTTACTAAAAGAGTTTGAAAAAAATATGAAATTTAAATTTTATTTTGATGAATAAGAAAAATTATAAAATAAAATTGTATCCTAGTGTCTTTAATTATAGTTTCCTTTTTCATCATAATATTTTATTTTAAAAATAACGTTTGTAAGAAATAAAATTTGTATAATCCAGATATTGTGAAAAGTAGTAATATTATATTATAAGCTTTTTTTTTTAATCTTAATGTTGATTTCTTTATTTATTTTTAAATTGACAATTATTTAAAATATATGTTCATATTTTTAATTTAAAATATTAAAATTAAAATAAGTGACTTTATTTTTTACTTGTGAAAAAAAAAAAAAAAAGTGATATAGCATCTAAATAGTAAAACAATTGTATGAATTTTAAAAATATAAAACTTTAAGAACCAAACTGAAATATTTTCTGTTAAAAAATTACACTTTAAGTCCATGAATTGACAGTAAAACTGATAGAGGGATGAATTAGTGTAATGGAAATAAAACTCAAGGATGCCATAATATATTATCAAAATAGAAGGGATCAACTAATATATTTGAGCAAACTTGAGGGGGTTTTAGTAATTTACCCAAATTATAATATGGTATCAGAGGGGGTTTGACCTGGTTTCTTAATTTTTTGGTTGTCTGTCTGGATGTCCAATCCCAACGGCTCAGTCCGGTGTTGCCATTGCCTTATGTTGACCTTAACAATAATCAATCTTAATTTGATCTTAACAAACTTAATTTTGAGCATTTAATATGTTTATTTTAAGTGTGTATATATTAGGACTCAAATGAAAGTCAAGTCAAAATTCAAGTGAATAGTAAGCTGCGACTGAAGCACTACTTCTATTGTGAGTTGAATATTAAGCTACAACTAAAGCAAAGCTTTTATGGTGATAGAAAGCTAAGATGAATCGTAACCTATGACTGAAGCAAAAGCTTTTATAGCAACGGCCCAACAAACATATTTTTTAAATTAAGAAAAGAAATGTTGTAGACATAATGTAAACAATAGGATGTGACTAAAGCAAGACTACTATGGTGATAGAAAGCCAAAATGAATAGTATGCTGTGACTGAAGCTCTGCTGCTATGGTAACATTCCAATTTTCACATTTTTGAATTTAAAAAAGAGATGTTGGAGACATGTTTGACATCTCTAACAGCCATATTTTTTAGTATTTATTTATATAAACACCTACTTGAGCTCAATTGAAGTTAAGATACTTATTATAATGTTTTATCTTAATATTAATAAAAACTCTCAAACTCTCAAATATTCATTCTTTGTTTGTATAACTCTTGTGAGAGTTGGGTGTGTATTATAAATAGAATTTTTCTTCATCTAAAATCTTGGGATAGATTAGAAGGGAAGTAAGATTTATTTCTAAAGGAATTGGTTTACGTGTTTAGCCATCAAAACACTTGGGATTTGATTTTATGAGTGAGCCTTGAAAACTCAAGTTGTAAGGTTGAAAGAGTGAGCCTCAAACTCTTGTGTAATCTCAATCTTGTGAATAAGATTGTGGGTATTGAAAAATCCTAACTTTGGAATAAGTTAGGTGGAGACGTAGGATTGTTGAGAATCTGAACTCCTTAAATCCTTATGTTCATTGTTCTTCCTACTTTATTCTTTTTTAACTCTTATTCATCCTTTAAATTCATTTTTAATTTTCCAAAATCCTTCATTAGCCTTATTCACCCCCTCTAAGGCACTTTCAATTGGTATTAAAGCTTAGGTTTTAGGTATTTAGTTGCTAGAATTCAAGATCATAGGGAGTGAATCTTTTTTTTTTTACAATCCTTTGAACCATTATTTGATAAGAATGACTTCATAAAGAATAAAGAAGTCTCATGCTATGAATGCAAGAAGCTTGGACATATTAGAATTGAATGTCCAAGGCTCAAGCATAAAAGCAAAGGAAGAAAAGAAAGGAAAATAGCTTTCAAAGCCATTTAGGATAACTCTTTCGAATTAAAGGTAGAAGATGAGCAACAAAAAGCTACCAACCTTTGTGTTATGGCTCTTAAGGACAACAATGAGGTACCATCTACTTCTAACTCCTCTTTTGATGATTGTGATTATTTTGATAACGATGACGATAATGCTGATGAGAGCTCTATTGTGAGCAAATTATTAGTTAAATGCAAAAGCTTGCTTTCTAAGAAGAAGCTTTATAAGCATAAGCTATCTAGCTTAACAAAGGAATTTGATTGCTTTGATAGCTTAAAAAATGATTTTGGCAAACTTTTTGAATCAAATGAAAAATTCTTAGTAATGCAAAATCTTATGATTCCTTAGAAGATCAACTTAAGAAAGCAAGTGATGAAAATCATAAGCTTTCTAAGGAGGTCTTAGAATTAAAGAATTCCATTACTAAATTCAAAAAAGGAAAGAAAGTTTTGATAATCTTCTTGACTCTAAACAACTCCATGGAAATACTCATGGACTTGGATATATAAATGGAATGGCTTCCTCCTCCTCATCATCTCATATTAAATTTGTTAAAGTTTCATGTAATTCTATTCCCTCTACCTCTAAAATTATTGAGACTCAAGCTTTCAAAGCCATAAAGTCTCATGTGTCAAATAATGAAGGAAAGTCTCATAAGACTCAACCTTACATGACACAAAAAGGTAAAACACATGTTAGAAGATCACAACCTAAACATGCTTACATATACAATAGACACAACACTCCTAAGCATGCTACACAACATCATTCTCATAAACATATAGCATAAACCTATCAAAAAATATATTGTCATTGTCAATGTATGTCTCACAATATGACTTATAATAATATTAGGAGACACACACCACCACAACACAAAAGAAATATTTCATACACTAGGAAACCATATCCTCTTAGGAGAAATAAATTTAAAAATATTATATGTTTATATTGCAATATCAAAGGACATACAAACAGTGTATGCTTCTATAGAAGACTGCATATAAACTTGCTTCCTTTAGATTATCTTGAGACTAACCAACCTAGACCAAGAATGGTTTAGGTTTAAAAGAACATTTAAATTGTCTTGTGTAAGTGTGCTTGAAATCCACAAGAACAAAAAGTAAGTGGTATCTCGATAGTGGATGTTCAAGATACATGATGGGATATAAGGAGTAATTCAACAAGTTTTATGCAAAGGATGGAGAACATGTCACATTCGAGGACAATGCCAAAGGAAAGGTAATAGGCATTGGAGAAATCGATAATTCTCAATCCATATTAATTCATCATGTGTTGTTTGTTGATGATCTTAAACATAATTTGCTTAGTATAAGTCAATTATGTGATATGGGAAATAAAGTCACTTTCTATCCTAAAAATTGCTTTGTTAGTAGTCTTAATGAAGATAAAGTAATTTTTAGTGGTGAAAGAATAGACAATGTCTATGTAATTCACTTGAACAAAGTTGATTTCCCATGACACATGGACATGGCATAGAAAGCTAGGACATACAAATTTTGAGCTTTTGAATGATCTTTGTAAACATGAACTTGTGATTAGTTTACCTAAACTTGAATTCACTAAGTGTAAACCTTGTGATGCTTGTCAAAAGGAAAAATAATACAAGTCCTTATTTTAAGCTAAAAAATGTAGTATTCACCTTGAGGCCACTTGAACTTATTCATATGGATTTTTTTAAACCAACTAGAGTTACTAGTCTCAACGGTATGCAATATGCTTATGTATTAGTTGATGACTACTTTAAATATACTTGGGTGTGTTTTCTTGCTCATAAGAATAATGCTTTCAAATCTTTTGAAAAATTTTTAAAAAGAGTTTAAAAAGAAAAATATTTTAGTATTTCTTCCATTACAAGTGGTCATCGAACCGAGTTTGAAAATGAATTTTTCAAAACCTTTTACAATGAAAATGGTATTTCACATACATTTTCTTCTTCTAGAACTCCTCAACAAAATAGGGTAATTGAAAGAAAAAATAAAACTCTTATGGAAATGGCTAGAATAATGCTTAATGAGTATAATTTTCCTTTACACTTTTGGACGGAAGCCATTAACATGTCTTGCTACATTACAAATAGAGTATTCAAATGATCAATTTTAAATAAAACTTCTTATGAGCTTTAGAACAATAGAAAATCCAAAATTTCATATTTTAGAGTATTTGGATATAAGTGTTTTATATTGAACACCATCGATAATCTTAGAAAATTTAATTCTAAAGTTGATGAAGGAATTTTCCTTGGCTATGCCACCAATAGTAATTCATATATAGTCTTTAACAAAAGAACTCTAGTAGTTTAAAAGTCATTGCATATTGTATTTAATGAATCAAAGTCACTTGATCCTAGAAAGGATATTTTAGTGTTGATGATTTTATAGATGAGCATGTGGATGTGAACACTTAAAAAAATGCTAGTAAGCCTTTGAAACTTAAAGGTCCAAGCAAGGACGAAAGTGAGGAGATGCTTCAACCTACCTTAAAGGATAATCTTTCAAAGGATTATCAATTCAAGAAAGCTCATCCTCAAGACCTTATTATAAGTGACACTACAAAGGGGGTAACTACTAGATCTCAACTTAAGTTTATTGTTAATTCAACCTTCATATTTCAAATTGAACAAAAAAATGTTGATGATGCTTGGAGTGATGAATTTTTGGTCTCTACTATGTAAGAATAGTTAAATTAATTTGAGAGAAACAAGGTTTGGACCTTAATTCCTAGACCTAAACATCATCCTATTATAGGCACTAAATGGGTGTTTAGAAATAAGATGAATGAACTAGGTGTCATAACTAAGAACAAAGCTAGACTAGTAGCTAAAGGTTATAATCAAAAGGAGGGCATTGATTATGATGAAACCTTTACCCCCATTGCAAGGTTAGAAGCTATTAGAATGCTACTTGCATTTGCATCATTCATGAATTTTAAACTTTATCAAATGGATGTTAAAAGTGCATTTTTAAATAGTTTTATTAAAGAGGAGGTATATGCCGATCAACCTGCTAGTTTTAAAATTTTTGATTCTCCAAATCATGTTTTTAAATTTTCAAAAGCATTATATGGATTGAAATAAGTTCTAAGAGCTTAGTATGAAAGATTGAGTAACTTTTTATTAGAGAAAGGTTTCTCTAAAAGAAAAGTTGACATAACTCTTTTCATAAAAAAATTCAAGCATGATTTACTTATTGTGCAAATTTATATTAATGACATTATTTTTGGTACTACTAACCATTGCTTATATGAGGAATTTTCTAAGTTGATGCAAGGAGAATTTGAGATTAGTATAATAGGAGAATTCAAGTTCTTCCTTGGACTATAAATCAAATAATGTAAATATGAGATTTTCATCAATTAAACTAAGTATGCAAGAGAAATTCTCAAGAAGTTTGACATTAATGGAGGTAAGACAAGTAAAACTCCTATGAGTACCACCACCAAACTCAACAAATACGAGAATGGTAAGCCGGTTAATGAAAAGAGATTTACAGGCATGATCGGATCCCTTCTTTATTTAACTGCTAGTAGACCTGATATTATGTTTACTACTTGCTTGTGTGCTAGGTTTCAATCAAGTCCTAGAGAATCTTATTTGAATTCCATTAAATAATTTTCAAATATATTTGTGGAATAATGCATTTAGGACTTTGGTATCTTCGGAGTTCCTCCTTTGACTTGATTAGTTATTCGGATGCGGACTTTGCCGATAGTTTGCTAGATAAATAGAGCACATCCGAAACTTGTTAATTTTTAGGACAATGTTTAGTTTCTTGGTTTAGCAAGAAATAAGTTTCAGTTGCCTTGTCCACTACTGAAGTTGAATATATTGCAGTAAGTCTTTGTTGTTCACAAGTATTTTGGCAAAAACAATAATTATTGGACTATAGTATAAAACTTGATCACATCTCAATCAAATGAGACAATACAATTGATATTAGCCTTAGCAAAATCACATTCAACATTCTAGAACTCCCATTCAACATTCTAGAACTAAACATATAAACATTAGACACCATTTCTTACGTGATAATGTTCAAAATGGTGATATCTCACTTGAATTTACTGATACAAATAATTAACTTATAGATATCTTCATGAAACCTCTCAACAAGGATAGAATGAATTTCATTAAGCATAATTTTGGCATGATTGATGGTTCTAGTTTGTCTTGATTTTATGCTTATGGTTGAACTATTTTCATGTGAAATCATATTGTGCTTATTAGTTGCTTTGATTATTAATTTTGATTTTGATCTATCAATTTTTTAAAAAAAAAATATTTATTTTTTTCTATTTAATAATTAATTGTTAAAATTATTTCAATAAATTAATTATTCAAAATAAGCATGTAGCAAAATTATTCCCTCTCTCCTCCTCCTCAACAAGACTATTTATTTTTTATATGTTTTTTTTTTCAATTTCTGTTTGGTTTATTTTTAGTATATTTCTATATCTAAGCTTTCAGTTGTTAGTTTGTTTTTATGGTTATTTTGTGTCAGTTTAGGTTCGGTTTATTTTTTGGATATAAGCCATGAGTTGTATGTTTTTCTTTATTTACAACTAATATTTTAATATCATTGTAACTCTATCCTTTGCTTATGCAGTTTAATTTTTCTTTAATGATTTTATGCATTTTGATAAAGGGGGTGAAATATTTGAGTTTGAATTAAAATTTTTATGCGTAGTTACTTGAATTTATTTTACATAATTTTGTTTATGCATGCATAGTAACATTGCAAGTGTGGCTAGTTTTATCATATTTTTATACATGATAAAAAGTCATATTTTGCTTACTTTATTTGTATGTGCATATATGTGATACTTAGCTAGATGGACATGCTTTGGCTAGATGGACATAATTTTTTTATTTTTAAGATTTGGTCTATCCTTGTTTTCATTATTTTAGTTCTTAGTCTTTTGTTTCCTTTAGAATTGAGCTCTACATGATCATGTGATAATTAAGTTTGTTAAGTTTCAACATAAATGCTATATGTACTATTTTTGTGTTGTGTTAAGCAGTACTACATGAATTGTAAGTGCTACTAACTCTCTATTTATTTAATATATTTGAAATTATTTCCTTCATTTTGCTTAATATTTATTTAAATGATTATGTTATCATATTTTTATGTTTTTAACACATTTGTCATCTTAGGCCATGTATTTATTTCCCTCATATTAAATTTTATGTTGTTTCTATTTTTGTCATGGGGGATGATTTGTAGATTTATATTTCTTATCATATTCAAAAAGGAGAGTAATAAAGAAATATATTAAATATTTTAATTGGTATCTTTTTCAATTGAATTTTTTTTATAGTTTTTCAATTGATATTTTTATAGCACAAAGGGGAAGATTCTTAAAATTTCATTATTTTAAAAATATGTATCTTTCTCATTGCATTTATTTTCTTCATTATTTGAATTCCATACTCCTTAAATTTATTATTTTATAATATACATAAATTAGGGGGGAGTATAATTCACATACTTTATTATAATTCAAATCAACACACACATCACTTTATATTATCCTTCTTAATCTCAAAACAAGTTTGTCAAAGTAAAAAAGGGGAAGATTATTGAACTTAGCAATAATCAATCTTAATTTTGATATTAACAAACTTAATTTTGAGCATTTAATATGTTTATTTTAAGTGTGTATAAGTTAGGACCCAAATGAAAGTCAAGTCAAAATTCAAGTGAATAGTAAGCTATGACGGAAGCACTGCTTCTATAGTGAGTTAAGTAGTAAGCTGCGACTGAAGAAAATTTTCTATGGTGATAGAAAGCTGAGATGAATTGTAACCTATGACTGAAACAAAAGCTTCTAAGGTAATAGAAAGCTAAGATGAATAGTAAGTTACGATTGGAGCTCTTCTTCTATTGTGATAGCCTAACAAACATATTTTTTATATTAAGAAAAGAAATGTTGGATACATAATATGAACAATAGGCTAAAACTGAAGCAAGGCTTCTATAGTGACAAAAAGCCAAAGTGAACAGTAGGTAGTGATTGAAGCTCTGCTGCTATAATGACATTCCAACTGTCACATTTTTTAATTTAAAAAAAAAGACATTGGAGACATGTTTGACATCTCTAACAGCCATATTTTTTAGTGTTTATCTATATAAACAACTACTTGAGGTCAATTGAAGTTAAGATACTTATTATAATTTTCTATCTTAATAATAATAAAAAATCTCAAACTCTCAAATATTCATTCTTTGTTTGTATAACTCTTGTGAGAATTGGTTGTGTGTTACAAATAAAATTTCTTTTCATCTAAAATCTTGGGATATATTATAAGGGAAGTGAGATTTATTTCTAAAGGAATTGGTTTAAATGTTTAGCCATCAAAACACTTAAGATTTAGTTCTTTGAGTGAGTCTTGAAAACTCAAGTTGTAAGGTTAAAAGAGTGAGCCTCAAACTCTTGTGTAACTCAATCTTATGAATAAGATTGTGGATATTGAAAAATCCTAACTTGGGGATAAGTTAAATGGAGATGTAGGATTGTTAAGAATTCGAACTCCTTAAATCCTTGTGTTCACTGTTCTTCGTACTTTATTCTCTTTTAATTCTTATTCATCCCTTAAATTCATTTTTAATTTTCTAAAATCCTTCATTAACCTTATTCACCCCCCCCCCTCCAAGGCACTTTTACCTTTCAATTCATTTACAGGGAGTGTTTCAGTTTCAAGTGGCAATTGGGTGTCTAATAAGATAATCATCCGTTTGTAACCACTTTATTACCTATGCATATCATTCCTTTTCCTTGTAGCAATTGAACTCTTCTTGTGCATATTTATAACGCACGTCCTTTATATCATTTTACAACATATAATACAATTATTATTGTTATCTCTCTATCAATTTTTCACATGGTATCAGAGCTTTCATCATGGCTGGGTAAATTATTCCTATCACTTCTTCTTCACCTTCACCTATTTCTTCCAAAACCAATCACACTCTCTCTATCTAACTTACATAAAGAAATTACCTTACTTGGAAATCACAATTTATACCTCTTTTTAATTATCATAAATTGACAAGCTTTATTGATGGGTCAATTGTTGCTCCATTATCAACCATTACTTTTACCGATACACCCCCTCAAACAACTCCAAATCTTGAATTTAGTGAATGGTTCCAAAAAAATCAACTACTTTTATCATGGATCTTTTCTTCATTGTCTAAGGA
The DNA here is from genome assembly GCA_947683625.1 of Mallotus nudiflorus. Taxonomy (NCBI): domain Eukaryota; kingdom Viridiplantae; phylum Streptophyta; class Magnoliopsida; order Malpighiales; family Euphorbiaceae; genus Mallotus; species Mallotus nudiflorus. Next base: position 5,687,011 of record CANTUR010000075.1, on the reverse strand, counting down.
GGTTTTCCTATATGTCATAGGAATGACTTCATCTTTCACTGCTTGGGAAGCACTAGAAAGTGCTTTTAGTTCTATATCTCATAATCGCTAATTGCAAATTGGGAAAAGGTGCAAATAACCCTTGATGTTTTAACCTTATTGCAGATAAACCATTAATTTTTTTAGGGGTTCCTTTACACCCTTAACATTATACAATTAGACCATATAAGCACCCCTCTCCGTTAGATACTAACAACCACCTACATGGTTTGTGGGCCCAGAAACATTAATGGTTCATCTGCGACTAGGTCAAAACATCAAATGGGTAATTGCACCTTTTTTCCTATTTTATTATAACTTGATATGTTTTTGTAAACTATCACTATTTTTTATTAAGTTAAAATTATTTTTTGTAAAAATAGTTGAAATAATTTCAATTTATATAATGAGAAATACTATAAAATTAATTTCATAAAATTTGTTAGTTTTGATTTTAATTATTTACTTATTAAATTTAATAAAATAAAACATATAAAATTGTGTTATTTAATTTGATTTATATTTGATAAAATATAAATAGACCTAATTAAAATATATATATATATATATATATATATATTTTTAACAAAATTATTATTAAAATTTTAACTAATTAATTTTGTTGGAAACATATTTTAAATTAAATTAGAGTTATATGATAATTAATTCTATTTTTATTAGTGATAAAATAGAAGTTAACTTAATTAGAATAGGAAATATATTTTCAATTAAAATAGAATTACATTTTAATTATTTTAAATTTTAGAGATAAAATAGAAGTTAACCTAATTATAATAAGAAATATACTTTCAATTATATTAAAATTAAAATTATATTTTAATTAATTTAATTTTTATTAGAGATAAAATAGAAGTTAACCTAATTATAATAGCAAATATACTTTCAATTAAATTAAAACTTTTATTAAAGATAAGATATAAGTTAACCTAATTAAAATAAAAAATATGTTTTTAATCAATTTAATTTTTATTAGGATTAAAATAAAAGTTATCTAATTAAAATAGGAAACAGACTTTCAATCAAACTAAAATTATATTTTATTTTTTTTATAGTAAATAACTAAATTGCTTAACCATTATATAATAATGCTCCCTCCCCCTTCCCCCCCTCTTTTATACATTTATATATATTATAGATATTTAGTTACTTTGATAATAAGCCTCATCAATAGTGTCATCTAAAATGCCACATCAATACCTTTCACACTCAATTTTGACCAAATTAATTTTGGGCTAAAATTACTGTTGATTTATTAATTAAATTTTGATATTTTTATCAAGATTTTAAAAGTGGATTAAAATCGCAAAAAGTTAAAAAAGTTTGAATTTTATAGACCAATAGAACTTTATATAATTAATCAAAATTTTACCATCTTACATCTAATTTTTGTATTATAAGATCTACTTATATTTTATCAAATTAGATAACATAATTTTATAAGTCTTACTATATTAAATTTAATAAGTAAATAATTAAAATCAAAAATAAAAAATTTTATGAAATTAATATTATAGTATTTCTAATTATATAAATTGAAATTATTTTAACTATTTTTACATAAAATAATTTTAAATTAAAAAATAGTGATAGTTTACAAAAATATATCAAGTTATAATAAAATAGGGAAAAGATGTAAATACCCCCTTGATATTTTAACCTAATCGCAAATGAATCATTAATGTTTTTAGGCCCCACAAGCCATGTGGATGGCTAATAGTGTCTAACAGAGAAAGGTGCTTATATGGTCCAATTTTATAACGTTAGAGGTGTAATTGAACCCCTAAAAACATTAATGGTTTATTTGCGATTAGGTTAAAACATTAAGGGGATATTTGGACCTTTTCCTTTGCAAATACATATAGAACTTCAAGAATTAATAAGGAATTATTTAATTGTGTCTCAGTATTTTCAAAAAGCTAAATTCTTGGCTGATGAACTGGGTGCTGCCGGAAGACCATTGTCAAATGCTAAGTTCAATGGGATAATTTATCACAATCTTGGATCCAACTATTATAGCATTATCATTGCCCTCAATTAAAAACCACTCTCATGGTCTAAAATTAATTGTTGACTTCACTAATTACAAAAACCAAGCAAACCCGACTCCTTCTACACCTCCTACCCATACCCATCCCATAGTTCTTAGAGCAAAGACAATGACCAAAAGACAAGCACACATTGCACTTTCCACCCACTCCCACCTTAATTATTTGCAACATGAATCACATCTTTTCAAGGATGCTATTCAGTTTAATGAATGGAGAATTGCCATGGATCAAGAAATTCAAGCACTTTAAAACACCAATACATGGACTTTTGTACACAAATCACCCAATAAAAATATAATTTAAAATAAATTGATATACTAAATAAAGAGAAAAACTGATGGTGGGATTGAGAGATATAAAGCCAGGCTAGTGGCAAAAGGCTTCACTTAAATTCTGGAAATTGGTTATACCGAAACATTCAGCCCTATGGTGAAGGCAACAATAATTTAGGTAATTCTTGTTTTAGCAACTATGGATAAATGGTCACTTCAAAAATTGGATGTCTCTAATGCCTTCTTACATGAGCAACTTCATGAAGAATTCTATATGGCTCACCCATAAGGTTATGTACATCCTGACTATCCACAATATGTATGCAAATTGAATAAGTCGCTTTATTGACTTAAACAAGCACCTCTTGTTTGGTTTGCTCACCTCACCACTTGTCTCCTCTCTTTACAATTTATCTCTTCCAAGGCGGATAATTCCTTATTTATTCTTTGATAGGATTCATACATTTTGTTTCTCTTAGTCTATGTCGATGATATTGTTTTAACAGGATCTAGACCTACCTTAATTCAAAAGGTCACTGAATCACTATATAAAGAATTCCCAATCTACAATCTAGACCAACTGCATTACTTTCTTGGCCTTGAACTTCAATATAAAGCCAATGACATTTGTTATCTTAGGAGAGGTACCTTTATAACTTGCTTCACCGACATGGCATGCAAAATTCGAAGTCTTGTGCTATACCAATGTCTCTAACACATGCTCTTATAAAAACCACAGGATCTCCAATTTCAAATGCCCAAGTCTACTACCAAATAATTGGCGCCTTGCAATATGAAACTATTACTAGACTAGATATCACTTTCAGTGTCAACAAGATATGCCAATTTATGCATGCTCCTACGAATTCGCATTGGCAAGCTTTAAAGCATCTTCTTAGATATGTTAAAGGTACTTTATCTACTGGTCTCTTTTTCTTTTCCCAAAGCTTTATATATTTGCATTGATACTCGAATAATGATTGGGGTAGTGATCATAATGATAAGGGTCTACCACTGGGTATGCCATATTTCTTGGTAATTATTTAATCTTATGAATGGCCAAGAAACAAACCACGATAGCACGCTCCTCCACAGAGAGTGAATACAAGGCTATTGCAAATACCATATTTGAACTCTTATGGCTTCAAGGCTTACTGGCAAAACTTGGGTGTCACGACTCAAACCGGGGGTCATGACCGAAGCTAGGGAATAGGAATTCTTTTGAATCTAGAACCCATAGCAAGCCTTAAAAGAATAAAAGCATGCAATAAATAAATAAAATATGCACCAGCATAAAAATCTTAAATCAATATAATAATGAAAACTTCTGTCATATCTTAAAATAAAATATTTCATATAATATTCAGAGAAAGGCCTTTGAAATAACAACCAACATTCTACAAATACAAAGTACGACTACTATTGCAATTTTCTAGAGTATAATAAAATCGAGTAAGTAATTTACACAGACAAGTCGGGGTGGAAGAAGTTCGGCAGATGGGCCTACTACTGAGGTCTGAGGAAGAAGAATCTCTTAAAAAATCAACAACTAAGGGGAGTCAGACCTCACTGATTGAATTAGTATATTATATATACATGCATTTCCTAATGTCATATGCAATCAATCATCAGTATATATAATAAACATATACAGACATTTCACACAAATGTTGAAATCCTTTTATATATAAATGCTGAAAAACATTCGTTTTATTGAAGGATCAAATAGAACCCTATTTAATTGCAACCTCAATCAATAATATCTCTCTAGCCATACAGGCTCACTTAATTCCTAATTAATTCGCTTTTTCGATTATGGACAGTAGACTGGCCCCGAGACACTAAGTCAACCGAGCTTAAGCAGTCTGATTGTCAGTGTGATTGGCCTTGAGACACTAGGTCAACTGAGCTCCAGTAACTACACTACTCAATCATATCAATCGCAAATCAATCAATTAAATCATATATCACCTCAAGTGATTCGCAACTCAACCCTAAATCTATCATACCAGTACGTTCAATGTCCTAGTGCTACCCACTAGGTAGCACATTCTATTGATATCTTTCAATTAAAATTAAAAATACATATAGGAAAATAAATAATGCATAATAACATTCGTAATAACAAAATAAACCATATATATACCAGAAATATACCTAAAATAAACTAAGTATATTTCAAGTATATATATGCTAAATAAATTCAAAACCAACCATAAATATACCAAATAAAAACCAAGAATATACTAAAAATATATTAAGTGTATTTTGAAAATATATCATGTATATATATTGGAATATATAAAAAATATACTAAAAATATACCTAACATACACTAAAACATTTAATAAAAAATTAATGTATAAACACATATTAAAATATGAATATTCTAAATAATGCATCCTAAAGGCGATGTATATATAGTATAATAACTCACAAGTTTGTGCTCCTCAAGATTGGCTCGACGAGCTCAGTTTGATAGACCTCGATCTCGGCACTACTAGAAAATAAAATAATAACAACAATCAGAATAAATTTAACTTATGTTTCTAATGAGACTCGATCTAGGAATACAAAACTCAAACAAAGCACAGAAACTCAGGATCGATATGACATCACATTTTATGAGAATTCTACTGAAAATTTGGCAGAACTTTCTTTGTAAAATTGACATCTCTCTACTAAAAAGTAGAGCCGATCCTGCAGAAAAAACACACTTCTAACATAGAACACTCAATACCTTCGGTTGGGACCCTGAACTATATAATTTCTCAACCGAAGTTCACAATTCACCAATAATCAAATATTTATAATAATATTTTAAAAATCATTAAAATTCACAAATATCAATAAAACACCAAAATATAATATATTTAAACATTAAAACACTAAATATAATTATTTCTCCACAATTAAATAAAAATCTCAAATAATAATATAATATTATCAAAAATCCAATTTCTCAATTATTTAGCATAAAATAATAAAATTTACCTTTATTTATTCAAATAACTTAATTATACAATAAAAGTAATTAAAAATCCATTTAATCACCAAAATAGTAAATAATATATTATTTGAAAATAATTTTTCAAAAATTAGTATTAATTAGTTAAAAATAGTAAATAATTTATAAAAATCATTTTAATACCCTATAAAATCATAAAATCATATAAAATATAATATTTAACTACAATTTCCAAAAAAACCCACCATTAACTTATAAAATCAAAATTTACATAATACTAATAATTTCCTCAAAAATTTATATAAAATCACAAAAATAATTTTATTAACATATATTATTCCAAAATTATCTAAAACATATAATTCAACAATATTTTAACTAAAATACATATCTAACATAGAATTCCAATATTTCCATAATACAAAAATATTTCTAAAAATTATATCTCAACACTAAATAATAACATAGTATACTAATACAAAATCAACCAAATTCATAATTAAAATAATTAATTAACAAAAATTCAATAATTAATAATAAAATAATAAAAAATTAACCAAATTTCAAATAAATTCCAAATTTTTTTTTAAAAATATTTCTAGGAACATTAAGTTACTAGGATCAACATTTGTGAAGAAAGTTTCCAAGAATCAACAAGATTCAAGTTAAAAAAAATTGGAAACCCTAATAGCCATGAACCAAAAATCAAGCAAAACTCACAAATGATCAAGTTTGAGCTTGAATGGAGCTTGGAATCGACTTCATCAAAGCTCAAGGAGTCGAATGGCACCGGAATGGCATGCTGTGGTGGCCGGAGGAGGGCGCAAAGGTGAGAAGCTCACCCTGCTGCCGTTGTAACTCCAGGTGATCCGGCGAGCTTCTAGTGGTCGGACGACATCGGGGATGAAGAGGGAAGAGGAAGGAAGAAGATGGCGGTGGCGATGAGAGGTAGTTCGGCTGTGGAGAAAGGAGAGGCACAGTGACGGGAAGAAAATGGGACAGAGCGGAGAGGGAGATGGTGTTTTTGGTAAGCTTTCTTCTTTATATATATATATATATATATATACCGCACACTAAATTATACCCGTATATATATATATACAAATATATATAACACACACACTAACAATACAATTTAATAATATAAAATTAATAATTGAAAATAATAATATTAATAATACTAGTGAAATAACTTAATAATAAAATAATGCTCACAATAATATCAAACAACAAAAATAATAATATTAAAAATAACACCAATAATATTAACCCTAATATTTAAATAATAAGCTTTTATATATATATATATATATATTACGTAGATAATTCTTTAAAAATAAAATACGTAATTAACATTAGTAATTAACAATAATAATATACGATTAAAATTTAAAATTATTAATACTACATATCCCAAAATATATTTTTGTAATTTAAAATATCGGATCATATTATTGGGTATCCTGTGTCCTCGGCTACTTTACATTGTGACAACATTAGGGCCATCTATCTTAGTACCAATCTTTTTTTTTATGCTGGGACAAAGCACATTGAGTTAGATTATCATTTTGTCCACAAACAAGTCAATTCTGGATTTCTTCAAGTGCAATACACATCTACAAAAGACCAACTAGTAGATATTTTTACCAAACCCTTGTCATTATCTCATTTTCATAATCTTTGCGCTTACTTACCCCTTTGAAATGACTAAGGGTTTGAGGAAGGCAAATTATATCATGGACTCTTATCTATATTGCAATATGGATAAGAAGTTGATCATCACATGTGTGTATGAAAAAAAAAACGTGCTTTCTTTATGGAAATCCATTAATTTACAAACGTTATGCAAATCCATTACTAATCCCCTTTATCACGAGCACTTCACCTTCGGCGACTGTCTAGGCCAAATATGTGATTTTTTTTTTTTTTTAATCATAGAGTGTTCATAGTCTAATTTTTAGATATAAATGTATATTTAAAATTTGTAGCAAGAGACAAAGTGGCAAACAATAATATATTAATATTAATTTTTATATTAATTATTTCTATTTAATATTAATATTAATATTAATTTTTAATAATATTATTTAATAATCTATTTAATATTAATATTTATTTTTATTTAATATTAATTAATAATATTATTAAGTGATGAACCTTATTATTATACTAATGAATCTGTAAGTAAATACTAATGTATATCTAGGTAAATACTAATGAATATCTAGACAAATATTAATAACCTGTCGATAAATACAAATAAATCTATAGTTCATTCATAGTAAATCTACATTATTTAAGTATTAGATGTACATATTTTATTTACTAAACTTATGCTAGTTAAGTATTGAACATACATCATTTAATATTAATTTTTGTTAAATACATGCATTTACAAAATGAATAATTAAATTTAAGCACAAATAAAATATAATAAAAGTAAAATTAACCACTGGACTTGTGTTTATTGTAAATGAATAAATAAATAAAGGAAAGTCTACTGACCATGAAGGAGATCCCATGAAGAACCATTTTCCATGTAGTCATATAAAAGGAGCCTTGAGAATCTGTCAAACCCAAAAGACATTTAGGAAACATTAATATATATATATATATTGTTTGGTCAAGGAAACATTAAAATATTGAACCTTACTATCTGGAAGCAATTAAATTTTAGAACTTGTAGCTTCCAATAAACAGTTGTCGAAAGAGGAAGAGCAAAAACTCAGTTGTAACTGAAACTACCAACTTTTCTATTCAATGGTCTTGCTCTGAAGGTACAAGTATTTGAATTTTCAGCGTCAAGCAGCTCCAAATTAATCTGGAACCTGAAAATTCATAACACACTACATATAATAGCCAGCCTGTTTAGCATTGAATTGAAATTCATTTGAAAAATGATTGTATAAGATGTTTGCAGAAATCATAGTATTTAACCGTAGTGAATATGCATGTAAATACTAGTGAATTTATAATTCATTAATAATGAATTTGTAAGTAAATATTAATAAATCTACAGTTTATTTATAATGAATCTGCATTATTTAAGTAATTAACTTATAATTCATTTATAGTGAATTTATATTATTTAAGTAATAAATCTACATGTTTTATCTAATGAATTAATACTAGTTAAGTAATGAATTTGTATTATTTAATATTAATTTTTATTCTTATTTAATATATATATATATATATATATATATATATATATATATATATATATATAGGGACTACAACATTTTTAGTCCTATAATTTTTACTGTTTTTTCAATTAAGTCCTATAAGTAATTTTCTTTACAATCAAGTTCTAAAAGTTATAAAAAGTCTTTCCATGAGTTCTATCCATTAGTCAAACCAATTTTTATTGGTCAACTGTTAAAATTAAACTTATTTTTTACAATTTAGTCCTAAAACTTTAAAATCTTTTATATTTTAAATTAATAAATTTTATTTTTATTTATAATTATTACATTATTTAATTTTCATAATAACTATATTAACTCATTAAAAATAATATCAAAAAATATTTATTCATTTATGTCAACATTATAATTTATGTTAGATTTTGAATATCTATTGAATTCAATTATATTTGAATTAGGCATTTTCAAACAAAATATGTTTATTTATGTTAAGCTATTTTATAAAAACATATATTCACTTATTTAATTGCTTAAATATCTATTATAAAACAGTCTACATTAAAGAAATATTTTGTAAAAAAAATTGTCTATTTTAAATTTCATTGAGTTTAAAATTATGTAAAATATAACACAAATTATAACATTGACAAAATTGATTGAATTTTTTCTATATAAAAAAATTTATTCATTTATGATATATTAATTAAAATTATATATTTAAAAATAATTAAAATATTTAATTAATTTTATTTAACGTTGTTAATTAAATTAGTAATTTAAGAAAAAAAATATTACATCAAATTTTTCTTTTTTGGTATTATTTTAGTGAGTTATATAGTTATCATTCAAGTTAAATAATAAAATAAATTATAAATAAAAAATATTTATTTAAAATGATATATATATTTTTTAAAGTTGTAGCACTAAAATGTAAAAGAAAAGTTTAATAAATTGACTTGACTAACAAAAAATTGACTTGAGTAATGGATAGGATTAATGGGAAAACTTTTTAAAACTTATAGAACTTGATTGTAAAAAAAATTGCTTATAGGATTTAATTGAAAAAACAGTATATCTTATAAGACTAAGAATGTAGTTATCCCTATATATATATATAATCCATGGTTTTTGTTGATGGGGAATGGGATTATGACTTTGATAATGTTATAATGGTATTTTTTTTTCTCTAAGAAAGAAAGAATTGTTTGTTTGTAGGTATTGCGGTGAACTTGAAGTCTTAGTTATAAATGGCCATTTATGTTATGTGGTTGGACAATGAAAAAAAAAGGGCAACTTTTCAATTTTTCTCATACGTGTTATGGGCTTTTGGTCCATATTACAATATGAACAAGAATTTATGATATAATAATTGCATATAAAGGCAAGTGACTACTTATAGTCATTTTAGTTATGGTTGGACTCAAGTCTATCAAAGCTAAAACTCTTTTCATGGGCTCTACATTCCAACCCATTTATTTCAACTTCTACCCTTTTAATTGGAAAATTATATCATGCACCCCTGTTCATATTGCAATATGGACCAGGGGTCCATCACACATGTGAGTATCCTTTTTTTTTTTTTACACTTTCATCTTCTTGTTTGTTTTTTTCTTGTGCTTTTATCTTCTTCTTCTTCATCATCTTTTTTGTTTCCATGCTTTCTTCTTCTTTTTCTCGACGTCTTCTTCTTTTTATTTTTCTCAATGTCTTCTTCTTCTTCTTGCCTTACTAGTTGCAATCTCTCCCAAGCAGTTAAAGATCCTCTATAATGAATGAACTCGAAGACTCAAGGATTGATAGTACCATGATTTCATACTAGCACACCTCCTCAATGACTAAAACATATCGAAATTCTATAAAGGGTGTTACAATGACCTGAAATTCAAAACTGATTACTTGTGATATTGGATTAAAGGGGTGAAGCCCAATGAAAAGGCAAGCAAAAGTTCAAAAAAAATAAAATAAAACCCAGATTTTGTTGATGTCCTAGGCTATATACTGAAGAGAAAATGGAACTTAAACCATATTCATAGTTTATATTGTCTTGTTGGAGGGGTAAAAAAAGGGAAAAATATGGAGGGAAGAATTCATTAGTTTGGGTTGTGCATTTTTTTTGTGTTTGTTTTTTAAAGTTATAACTTCATGTACATTAGTTTGTGCATATAGATTCATTAAATGTGACATAGCGGTTCATATGTTATTGATTGGAGGTTCATGTGATACGAGATTGAAATTGAATCTATAGGTGAAAGTCAATAAGCCTGTAAGTAAATATAAATGAATATACAGATGAAAGTCAATTAACTTTGTTGCAGTTTCATTGATTTTCACATACAAGTTCATTTGATATTCAATGAATATGTAGGTGAATATCAATGAACTTGCTTTGTTTTGACGTGAACAAAAAAAGATGCACGTGTTTTTTTATCCATATGTGTAATGGATCACTAGTCCATATTGCAATATGGACAGGGATCCATAGTATAACAATTGCTTTCAATTCAACATATATGGAGCAAATTACAAAAAGGGACACTTTTATAGTTGCTTTACATCAAAATGTCATATCTTTTGCATTAATTACATGTCTACCCAATTTATTTTCAATTATATTTTTTTTTTTCAATTTTGCCCATTTTTCCTTTGTTCCCATTTTTTCTTTTATTTTAATTTTTTTGTTTGGATTGGTTATCTTTTTATTGTGTTCTTTTTATTTTTTCTCTTTTTTATTTTTTATTTTTATTTTCTCATTTTTTTCCATTCTCGCATTATTTTTTCTTTATCCTTTTTATTTTTTTCTTTTCCATTTCTTATTTTTCTTATTTTATTTTTTCTCTTTATTTTTTACAGCTGTTCTTTGTTTAATTTTATTTTTATATTTCCTATTATTCTTTTTTTAAATTTTTAAATTTTTCCTATTTTTTTCTTATTCTCTATTATCCTTATTTTTTCATTTTTATTTTATCCTTATTATTTTTTTATTCTTAGTTATATATATATATATATATATATATATATATATATATATATGCTCTATTTCAGATATTATAATTAACATATTTAAATTATACAGCTCATATTAGTTTTAATAAAGAATTAAAGTTTCAAATATTTTAGTAAAATATTTTGAAATATAAATTTGTATATTTATATATATTTATTAGGCTGTTATTATTTTATTCATTTTATACTCTAAAAATAAAGTAAAATATACAAATAATAAAATAGACTTAAATGAAAAATATTTCAAGTTTCATGCATTTGAAAAAAATGGGCACTTGGATTCAAATTAATTGATATGCATGTATCAATTATTTTTATTTATTGAATTATTTTAATTAATTGAATACAATTATATTTGAAATTTATTACTCAAGGCCAAGTATTTCTTTGATTATTTTGCTAACAATATATACTTACTCAAATTATTTTAAGTTTCATATACGAACAATATTAAGATAATATACTTTTATTTGGAGGAAAATATTCAGATAATTTTGTTTTGAGTTTCTGATACTGTTTTGAGTTTCTGATACTATTTTGAGTTTCAAATACAGTTTTAAGTTTTCGATATGAAAAATATTTAGAAAATATATAATTTTGAGTTTTTTGATACTGTTTTGAGTTTCATATATGAATTATATTAAGAAAATATATTATTTTGAGTTTCAGATACTTATAATATTAAGATAATATACTATTTTGATTGTATTATATACAAATAATATTAAGAAAATATACTATTTTTAAGTATCATTCTTATTATTTCTTAAGCTGGTTGTGTAACCAAAATTTTAATTAATAATTTTTTTTTAATTTTCAACACAATTGGACAATATAAACCCAACTTTTTTTTGAAAAAAAAATATAAGTTTTTATTTTTTCAATAGTAATACACTGATCTAAAATATTAAAAATGTTAGGAGATACTATTTTCTAGCCACAAAATTTGCTCTTAATTTGCGTTAGGAATGAGAGCTTTTGATATTTTTTTAAGAAAAAAAAATGAAATGCCTTCACCAAACTTGTTCTCATAACATTACATTATTAATAAAAAATAGTTGAAATAATAGTCTCAAATTAAATTAATCTAATCTATCAATTGATTAATGCTCCAGTCAAATAATATACTATTTTTTTTAGAATTGAATGCAATTTTGAATTTTTAGATACATAATATTTAGATAGTACACTATATTTATGAGTTTGAGATATTATTTTTAATTTTTAAATACTATTTTTAGTTTCAGATACTTATAATATTTAGATAATTTACTATTTTAATTGAATCATATACGAATAATATGCAGAAAATATACTATTTTTAAGTTTCATTCTTAATATTTCTTAAAAAATAATAAAATTAATTATTATTTTGACTAATTTTTTTTCAATATCTCCTAACAGTCATTTTAATGAAACTTTTTATTAATTTTGAGTATATTCAGAAATATGAAAAAAAGTAATAAGAATTATACTTCTTAATGCACATCTCTAGTTTTTCAACAAACATTGAGTACTCTTTCTTAAGTAGCTACTCAACTCCACAAGCATCAATCCATTGAGATTCATAAACATAGTTTAATTCTCATAATCACCATGTATATAAACCAACATCAACCATGCTAGGCATTAGGCAAAACCCATAAGAGAATTAGATAAGATTAAGCTTTCTCAAGACATTTAATCCATCTAACGAAAGTTTGTGGGTCTGTTAGATCCATTAATTCTCATTGCATAGATCTAAACTTAAGTTATATCTGGCCACAATATAACATTCAATCAAATCAACAAACATAATATGCATTTAAGAAGCAATAAAAATCATCAAATTAACATTAAATCAAATGGGTGTCAAAATCCCAACAACATTCAAGAACTTAGCCACATATGGCTATATAATCCATTATCAAATATTCAAGATATAAAACAAGTGAATAGAATTAGAAAGAGAGTAAAAAATATTATTAGGGAGCTTGAATCCTTAAATGGGTCTCCTCTTCCTTAGCTTCTTTTTCTCCTTTTTCTTTTTCTTCTTTTTCTCCTTGCTTGTATTGTGTGTCTTATGTGAGTGAGAGAATGTGTAGCTATCCCCTAATAATTCGTGGCTTTTTTGTCTTTTATAGCCTTCTTCTAGAACATGTCCTTTCACCTCCCTTAGATTTTTCTCCAAACCAATACATATTAGCATGTCCTATGCTGGAAACGTGCTACCTATGTTCGCGCAGAAGCCATGCTTGTGTAAAAGGGCCTCTCGTGAAATGGTCGTGATCGTGCATCCTCCGCACTTGCAATAGAAGCATTGGCTTATAGGAATCCATGATCGCACATAAGACACGATTGCAAAAAGCTTGACATCACTTTAGGGTTGTTAATTAGGCATTCCCACGACTGCGCATCCAGCCATAATAGCGATAGTAGGACTACTCTGCTTCTTTCTCCTTCTTATGCTTCTCATCTTTATAAAATCACCTCATAACTCCTTTTCCTATTTTGGTAAAAAAGGCACTGCCATTTTGGTAAAAAAGTTATTTTCGAAAGGCACTGCCATTTTGTCTGACATGGAGGGGAACGAGTTCAAGGAACCTATCAACCTAGACAAGCTCAAGAAAATACTTTCTGTAAAAAGTCTTGCTGGGGAGAAAACCTTAAAAAGAGGTTGTCTAGGCAAAAGTTAGAGACTAAAAAAAAAGAGGGGGGTCCTGCTAGAATGAAAACCTTAAAAGAGGCGGTCCAGGCAAAAGTTAAGGACATGTAAAAGGGGAAGGAGAGGCACAAAATGGTTAGTTGGAAAACTTGTAAGGGCAAGCCAACTAATAATATGAGATGTACCAAAAGTGAAATGTATATACGTTTTGCGCTTAAATAAAATGAAATGGATTGCTTTAATTTTCATTAAACATTGTATAATGTGTCCATTACAAGCCGTTTAACTAGTAAAAAAGGGAAATTACTTCTAATAAAAGGGAAAATGACGACTTCATTCCATGAGCTAGTTTTATTTTCTCTTCTTTTGTTGCCTACCTTGTGAGCTTAACATTTGTAATTCTCTTATCCTTTTATATTTAATAAATTCGTCTCTTTCTGTCTATTGCAAGCAAACCCACGCTTTGTAATAATCATCGGTGGTCTGATCGCTGTTGTAGCTTAAATTTCTTTCGATGGCTATTCGAGGCCAAGTTGCCACTAGGTGGTCCAAAAAATTCTGAGAAAGCGGCCCTGGCTCGAACTCGTGAACATGCTCCATAATCAGTTGTTTATGATCGTATTGGCAATAGAGGCGGGCTGGATTGTAGAAAGTGGCAAAATGGAGATTGGCAGTCGAGACACAATATGTATAAGATCGAAAGGTCATATGCTTCAACCCCCACTAGGGGCACATCCAGTGAATCAGTGTATCAGGGAATGTTAATAGCCAACCACGAATGTCTGCAGGGATGGGATGTAGTTTCCTTGTTCGATAATGCTTGGCTTGGTAATGCCTAATGTCTTGGGGAGGTTCGATCAAGCCCAAATTTTCATAAAACCACATATGTGGGATTGAAACTGTTTAGGTACAGGCAGTATTGGTAGTTGGAAGTAGAGGAGGGGCAATGGGAAACTTACCTCCAGTAGGAAGGGGCTTCTTGAGAATTATCGCCTCCTTATAAAGTCATCCAATCCAATGACAGTTTCTGCTAAGATGAGAGGGAAGGGGTTGAGCTGTGACTCCACTTGATCGAGGATGGAGAGGATCTTCATATCACAATGACTTGAGGGGGAAACCAGCAGAAATTGAGCATACAAACAAAGGGCTAACATGCGGGGCTTGTAAGTTTCCCTTTTGTCCACATTCATAATGACTTCGAGGAGGGACTCTAATTTGATTTCTGAGCCAGAGATACAGTGGAAGAAAGACCGGGGTGGAAGATTGAACATACGCATCATTTGTTGCTGAATGGAGCGAGAATCCGGATTTTCAGAAGCAGGAATCGCAAGTTAGTAAGCAAAATCTGTATGATGGCAGTGAATTGCCTCGAATTACTTCGATAGGGGACATATTTATATTGTGTTAAGCTAAAAAACATGTTTATGGGGATCCCAAAATTGAACCATGGCATGGAGAAAAAGGGAAGTTAATTCTCCTAGTATTGAGTGATTTAAAGACCGTGAGGTGAAATGGCTCTAACCCGGCCCAAGATTTATTGTCCAAACCTTTCAAAATTGACTGTAGGGGCCTTAGACTTTGTTTTTTCATGTTTGTGGCTTTTCAAAGATGCTTAGAGGGAGAAATAAAAAGGGAAGGACGAAGGGGATTCAAAAATTAGGTCAAACTCAGGAATGGGGGTTTTTATAGGGGCACGACTTCCTGTTGCTAAGGTGATCACCTCATCAATGAGCCGATCCCCTCATCAATGAGGCATCGCCTCAGAAGTAAGAGGCGATCGCCTCTTCACTTGGGTTCGATGAGGCGATCGCCTCATCAGCAATACGGGCCGATTGCACTTCTTTGAATCACACAGTCTAAACGGGTGCCGTTGGAATATAGTGGGATAGACATGTATGCAAACATTGAAATTAACTCATATGTGAAGAAATGAGAAAAGCAAAACAAATGGATTTAATCAAGGAAAATGTTGAATTATGAAAGCATTCTATTCATAAAATCAAAAACTAAAATTTTGTGTTCACTACTCAAAGACTACATAAATTTTAACCCTGAAACATCAAGCATATGATCCCGTACCCTCAGGGTCATCCCCTCCTCCGGCATCGCCGCCACTCCTGTCTTCGTTCTCGTCTTCCTTATCAATCTGAAACACATCAATCTGATGCTCGAGAGTGGCGATCCTTGCCCTGTTAGCCTCATCCCGATCCTATTCAGACAAATCATAGGTTAGTAAACCATGCACGCATGCATACATGTAGAAAATAAAGAGGTTCTTACCCTCCACTGTTGAGTGACCTCCAACATGTAGTCTCTTTGGGCCTCTATCATGTGATACATATATAGGCCCTGCTCTAGAGGAATCTGCATTATTGAAAGTAAATATTTAAAACTAATAGTTGGTTTGAGAATCACAATGTAAGCAGGTCAGGAAAAGAACTTACATGAGTAGCACCACTAGGGGTGCATGCAGGGGTCAAGCCCTCATCCAAGGCCAAGAACTGGGGTGATAACTCTCCAGGAGGAAACTAACATCGAGCTAGAGGGTCGGGGACGTGGATGAAGCTGCCTGGGACAAACTCAGAATCGGGGACAGTAGTTGGCCTGGCTTCCTCACCAGCCGCCAAAGTCTCCTCCTTGCCTGGGTCTAATCGACGCCTCAAGGGCTCTCTCTCCAACACTTGAGACCTAATCGGGGCCACGGGCCTAGCAGGAGCATCCTGAAGATGAAAATAGGAGGAACATATTGAGAATGCAGTGAATTTACAAGAAAAGGGGAATCGACAAGGATTTACCTGAGAGGTAGAAGCAGCTTAGAAGGGGACCATCAGCAGAAGGTGTGTACGGATGAACTCCACATACCGGCTCTTCACACGAACTGTGTGATCCACAGCTGGCGAGCCCGCAATGGCATGAACGAGATCATCACCCTCCATCTCATGAACCCAAAGCATACTTTCAGGAGGAGACCCGTGGACCCACCTAGCTCTAACACCTACCCTCCAATTTAGGACCCGCTCTCCCAAGTACTAAGCTCGATACCCAGGGCCACAAAGGAGTTCCCTCTTTTGGGCTAAAGGCCTGGAGCGAGTCATCTCAATGGTCTAAGTGTCCTTGGACCCCCACAAGTTGTTCCGGATCTACAAAAGGAAAAAAAAGGGAGATGTCAATATGTAAGTAAATTAAATATGAATAATTTACTAATAAGAAGGTTTGTGCTTTGTAGGTACTGCATCATGTGTCAGAGAGTTCAAGTGCTGTCTGTGGATATGAACTCGCGTAAGGTGCCTCTTTATGACGCGGCTAGCGCCCCACCTACCGAGGGTCGGGAAATGGTCTCCCACTCGGGTAATGCCCATAAGCAACTTTAGCTCTAGAGCCCAGACTTGAAAAATAAAACAGGAGAAGTTGAGAAGACTAATGTAAGTAATGGGGCCAGAATAAGATAAAGGAAAATAGGGGATCGTGACGTACCAGAACAGCATGCCAAAAGCCGCAAAACCTCCTAGCACCCGAACCACTTCGTCCATGCTCCGATACAAGTATGCCAGGGTGCAGCTACCCTAATTGAATGTGGGAATTTGGTCAAGATCCCGATGGGCCGGTAGGAACATCAGATCGATGGAGCTGGCGGTGTTAGCGAAGAAGGTGGTACCGAGCAGGTAGAGCAAAAAAGCCCTCACCACCTGGTCAATCTCAAGGGGAGAGATCATCGCTGCAGCCCGATCCTGGGTGTAGAAACTCCTGATCGAGTCCAACTTAAGGGTATGAGTCCCTTTTATGTCATGAGTCATCCCCAAAAGTCACTCGATATATGTGGTCTTATCCAGAGACAGCTGATGTAAACTCGCATCAAAGGGAACAGGATCCCCGACATAGGCAATCCCCCGTGATGGCAGTAAATGATATTGTGTCTAGAGTAATCTCACTGAATGGGAGGTGGAAGGTGTGGGTCATATCAAACCACCTCTCCATCAGGGCATGCAGTGGTTGGTAATCCGTGTGCTCATGCTCGGATGGAAGTGAGAGTACGAAGTCCTCGAACCCCGTCGCCTAAATTCGATCCCTCTGCTCGTCAGTCAAGTCATTGAAGAAGACCCGGGTCCATGAAAATTCTCGGTACCCTTGAACGTCTGAGCGTCATGTTGCAAATAATAGATAGGGAAGTGAAATTTATGCATGTTATGGTTTCAGAAAAGGAATTCAGAATGAATGGACTTTTAGACAGTGCGGTTTGCCCTGTTGATAAAGCAATCGCCTCATTGGAGAATCAAGTTTCAGTGTTGCAAAGATCAGGCCAGGAAAACCCGAGAATCAAGTTTCAGTGTTGCGAAGACCGGACCAAGAAAACTCGAGACTCGAATTCTAATGTTGTAAGGGTCGGGCCAGGAAAACCCGAGGTTAATAGTTTTCAAATATCTCTATCAAATATTAATGAGTGGCTGATCGGGCCAGGAAAACTCGAGGATCATGCTCACGTTTCAAAATTGAAGGATTCATCTCTCGAGTGAAACCTGAGAGTTAGGTATGTTGCTCATCTTATTGTTTGTTCGCTGTTATGCATGTGATTTTTAAAAAATGGTCATTGCATGCATTTGTTTTTTTTAAAAAAATCAGGGGGTAAACTGTAGACACCTGATTCGGTTGGCCCATGTTAGGGGACAAATTAGGGTTGCTCAGTTTGACCAGCCTGTTATCAAGCCCAATGATGAGAATGTGAACTTGGACATGGGAATGAAGCCTGAATCTCTAAGTGGAAAGTGGACTTGAAAACCCAAAGCCAGAAAAACCCAAAATCGAGCCCAACTATTAAAATTTAGCCTAAGCTCGCCTGGCCTAGCGCAGGTTTGAGCCAAAGGGGCATCGCCTCAGTGTAATGAGGTGATCGCCTCATCACAGAGGCACCGCCCTTATGGCAGCCCACTTGCAGCTGCAATCATGACGACCAAGTGGTGTGGGCCCCACTCTTCAGACCTCTTTCTTGCGTGAGGAAAAGATTTTTGGGGAAAGAAAAAAGGCTAGGAGAGCTCATAATGGGCTAGGAGGCTTAGGGGCATGGGAAAGCTAAGGAATAAAAGAAAAAAGAGAGAGAAGAAAAAGGAGAGGTTGGTGAAAAAAGGAGAGAGGAGCTCTGGAAAAAGAAAAACACAGAGGGAAAAGGAAAGAAAAAAGGTCCTTAAGAAAGGGGAGGAAGATTGAAGCAAAGAGTTCCACTTTCTCCATAAGAGAAGAAGGAAGAAACTTGTGTCAAAGGGAGAGATCACATCCTAGCAAGGATCTCAATTAAAAACACCTCTGAGGGCCTCTCATTTTTGGTAAAAAACTTGCACTTAAACCTAACATGTGCATCATTTTGTGAGTTCTTGCTTGTGTGACTAAGTTCTTAGTACATTTTAGGTTTATCTCTAATGTGTCTAGCTTGATATCTCACTTTATTGATGGGTCTTTGAATACTTTTGCATGTAGTCATAGTCTGATGATTGTAGAGTGTGTATATGCATGTTTTGGTTACTTAGAGTAGAAGTTTGTATTTCTTGGGAGTCAGAGCCGACCTGGTGATCAAGTGAGGCCTCTTCATCTCAATGAGGTGATCGCCCCCATTGACAAGCCTCTAGGGAGTCTATCTTTTGTGTGTGTTATATACGTTGTTGCCTTTGGAATACTAGGAGTCTTTGTTGATGAGGCATCGTCTCATCAATGAGGTGATCGTCTCATTGACAGAGTTAACCCGCTTCCTGCTTCATTTTTTTTGTTTATTTGCTATGACGTCTGCTTTAATATGTCCCTTTTTGACCTTAAACATGCCTGCATGATTGCATGATGATGTTCAATCTTGGTCATTCGATACCTCCTTTAATCTATAATGTAAAAACCTCTTTTTTGTAAAACCTCTTTGTAAGTATTGTCACATGTGATTTCATTTTTTTTATGAAAGAAAGGGCTAACCATGTGTTATTTGCAGGAATTACTTGATAATTTCCATCATTGAGTAGTCACCTTTATTAGTTATCCATTTTATATTACCGCATTTATGTTACTTTATCGGTTTATTTTCAGTATATGTTTAGTCTATTTTCTGTATATTATTCTTTTATTTAACCTAAAAAGCGTTGTAATCCTTAATCCCTTTCCCTTTTAATTTTGAATGTATGGTTGTAAATTAATATTTATTTTATTTACTGCGTTTTTTGAATATTGGGACTTAAAGACATGAATTTGGACTAATGTGCAAACTCGGACTTAATTATAAAATCTGGCAATTATCCAAAGGCAATTTCATTATGTGTGGTAAATGAGGAAATAATTAAATAATTAAATGATAATAAAACGCAAAACACAAACGGAGGCCAACCACAGTTGGGTGAGCATTCAAACGCTCATACCTAGTTTCCGAACCTGATATCTGATGACGGCTTCTAGAAACCTTTGTGGGATCCAGTTGCTGTATAGTGTGTCCTAGCTTTTATCTAGGTGGCGACTCCATCTCCGAATAGGCCCAAGACCTATATCATATTTTCTAGTGGGCCTCAAGCCCACACAATGCCGTGGTCGCCAAATACTTAGGCGCGCGTTAAACCCTATCCCCTACAATAGTAAAGACATTACTTCTTTTACCCTAAAATTATATTCGTACGTTCTAAAATATATGTCATTTTTTTAATTGATAATTAATTTGATCATTTATTAAGAATTTTTTTTTTAAAAAAAAATATGCATTTTTAAATATATATTTTTTACTTTAATATAAAATGATATAGTTGTCTAATTAATACTAATTAATTGTATTTTTCAAGTTTAAAGCAATATAGTGCTCTGAAAAAAAAAATTAAAGCTTTATATATATATAATGTATTTTCCATAGTTGAATTTAAAGTATATAAATGAGATGCTGTATCTTATAACTAATAATCTATGTTCAAAATAAAATTAGAATTAACTTCTGTTAATTTTTAATTATCAGATATAAATTGAATAAGTAACGTCATTCAGTGACTCATATTATATCATGTGTAAACAGAAAATTCGCAAAAATTGACATTAAAACTAGAAATAAATCCTATCATGTGGTTTGTGGTCCAATGTATATATTACAATTTTTTTTCTTTTTTCTTTTTCATATTATGCCACGTAATTACAAAAATTTCGATTATATTAAAATTTAAGTAAACTAGAGTTACAAGAAAGAAAAAAAATTTTAATATCTATTTTCTTTATATATAAGATTCAAAAGAAAAAATTTATTTAAAAATAAAATTACGTTTTGCACTAATATATGTTTTTGTTAAATAAAAAAATCATAATTTTTATAATATCTATTTTGTTGTAATTGGTTAAATTAAAGTAAACTTTTATTGAAGTTAAATAAAAAATCATAGTTGAAATTTTAATTATTAGAACATTTTAATTCAATTTTTTTTTAAATTGATATTTATATTTATGATTTTTTTTTAATTTTATGTAATATAAATGGATTCTTTAGTTAGAATGAAATGATTATTTAAAAATATTTTTAATAATTTTTGCAATTTATTTAGATAAATAATAAAAAGAGAAAGTTATAAATTATTTTTAATAATAAATAAAATGTCATTATAATTATATTAAAAGTAATTGTGTGAATAAATGGACTGCAAAAATTCTCATTTTTGCAAAATATGGCCAAAAGACAAATATTGCTTTTAATCATCACTTTCCTAGATTGGACGAATAATTAATCTATATGAATATGTACGAAAAGACAAAAATAATAATCCCTTTCTTAATGGGTACTTTTTGTTGTTAACAAGAGTTGAGAGTTTATCTTATATGAATTTGGCGTACGCAGAAATTATTAGCTGTATAATCTCAGTTTATTACTATATCAAAGGGAACACTAAATACAATAAAATATAAAAGAAAAAAAAAAAGAAACTTCTAAAGTTGAAAAATTAATTGTTGAGTAATTGTAACAATAATCATAATCAGCATTTTTTTTATTATGTCAAACATAACATTAAACATAGTAAAACATAAGGTAACCATAATAGAATAAATTTTCACAGATAAATTTTTCTCACATAGTTAGATTTTTTTTTATTGTGATTCTAACCTCAATTAATTTTTCAACTTTAGAAATTTTTGTATTCTTTTATATTTTATTGTATTTATATTTTATTTGATAAAATAAAAGATAAATAGTAAATATACTTAATTTTTTTAATAGACTATATAATGAAAAATTGTTGTACACTTTTAAATCAACAACAGCCTAATTTGAAATGAAAGATAAGGAATAATAATTATTTTAATATGAAATAAGGGACGATTAAATGATGTAATGACCTGGAAGATTATCATTGGTTTTATTAGACCAATCGTTGAATTATATAAACAAGGGTAGACTAAGTATAATAATTTTGTAATGGATTACCCATAACAATCGTCTTCTTCTTCCTCCCATTAAGAAGTCATACTCATTCAATACCTGCTAATAGCAAACTGACTAAGAAAAAAGAGAGTTTTTTTTTGCTGCACATTTATGGAGCAAATCCATAGAAGCAACAACAGCTTATTTAGACAGCAACGAAACACCAAAGAAAGAGGCCGTCGAATTCATATGAAATATCTCATTGACAGACTTGCTCCTATTGTTCATCCAAACCATCTTGATCCTTACAAGGTTTGACTGCAGATTAATTGATATTTGATTATACCAATCTTTTTTTATCCATTAAAGTGCATTATTAGTTATACTTCGACTTTATTTTATTTCTCATTTGTGAATCTTTATATTCATACATATACATATGTAGCTGTCAGTACTTGAAGTGGTCGATCAAGCCGTTAGCTATGTGAAGAGGCTGCAAAAGCGTGTAAAGATGTTGAAGAAATATAAACAACAGAAATCTAAGGAGAACACGACTAGCTCCTTAGCAAGAATTTCAGCAATGGACATAAGAAGTATCGATGATTCTACCGTGGAGTTGAATTTGGTAACTGGGTTGAAGGCTAACTTCATGTCGTATGAGATTATCCAAATTCTTCAAGAAGAATATGCTCAAGTTTTGAGTTACTCACGCCATACTACCAGAGACAGTGTGATCTACACAATTAGGGCACAGGTATATACGTATTCCTGATCTCTAGATCGAGAGCTCTCTCTCTCTCTCTCTCTCTCTCTCTCTATATATATATATATATATACATATGCCATTAATTTGCTTTGCTGTTTTGATTTTGTAGTCAACTGCATAATGTTTTGCAGAAACTAGGGTTTTCCCTTTAACAACACTTAGATATTCATACTTATTGCAGGCTATAAGTGTCAGAATTGGAGTGGATGTTTCAAGAATTCACGGGAGAGTAAACAAATTGATTCACTGCTGAGGTATCAACCTCCATTGATTTATTCATGGGATCCATCGATGAAATGCACAAGATCATGATCATTTAAGGTCAGATTTTATGAATGATGAACAACTGGAGTGGCTTGTTGTATAAATAATTGTATCTTTAATTTGAATTAAACTAAAAATAAATTGTTTGTATTGTCATTTAGAGTAGAATTGTTGTTTTAAGCTTAAGTGTCAAAATTGGAATTTATATTTCAAGAATTCGCAAGAGTGTAAAAGAGTTGATTCACCACTGAGATATCTTCAACCGCCATCAATGGACTCATGGGATCTATCAATGAAATGCACAAAATTATGATCATTTGCAAGTGTGTGTTTTTATGTGCATAATTTTGCATTTTAATTGGAAACTTGACTTGTGTTTTTATGTGTAAACATGCCCACTTGGTCTCTTGTAAATTTCCCATTATTCTCTGTAGGGACCTTAATTATCACGAATTTTTGAACGCTAATTATCATGAATTGCATGACTGACAATGCAAGGTTTCATATGCTCTTAAGACTTATGGCCTCCTTTTGTATTAAAAAAGGAAAAAACATAATGATTGAGAACTATTTTCTATATTGAAATATTTGTATTAGATAAAATATATAAATAAATAATTCGATTTGTAGTGCATCTTTGTTTCCAAGACATGTGCTGAATAGTATGATTGTCCATTTCCTCAAAGTGCAAGGCAAGCTTTATTAATTAACACCTTTTATTTCAAAGTTAATTTGATATGTCAATATATCGAGTAAATTAAAGTGACGTGCAAAGTGAAAAAGAGTCATATCTATAATGATAGTTGTTAAAAAATAATAATAATTACATATGTTATGTAATATGCTATTATTATTTACTATTACAGATGTGCTTTTAATGTCTAATCAAGAAAAAAAAAAATTGGTGTTATTTACATCTCATAAATTGTTTAAGGACGACAAATCTAATAGCACTGATAGCACTCGATATTGTCTTCTTCTTCTCAAAGTTACTTCAACTATTTTCAAATGAGCATTATAACATGGAATTGTCAAGGGTTTGGAAATCCTCTCACTATCAAAGTTCTTAAGAAGCTGGTCTTAAGAATCAAACCAAAGATTTGTTTCCTCATGGAAACAAAGCAGAGCTCATCCAACCTAGAACGTCTTCGTGTAAGCCTGGGTTTTCACCAACAGTGTTTATGTTGATCCACAAGGCAGATCTGGTGGCCTATGCCTATGGTGGACGGATGACTGGAACATCAATGTTCGTAGCACCTCTCCTGCACTACATTCATGTCGAGATTGAAGACTTCTTTCTCTAGAACTTCACTGGAGTTTATGGCAACCCCAAAAGGAGAGGCCAGAAAACAAGTTTGGGACCAAATCAGGCGACTACATCTGAATCATGCGGTGCCATGGCTTCTTGCAGGAGATTTCAACTCTTGCCTGGATCCCGATGAAAAGTTTGGAGGTAATCCTTTATTTTACTCACGTCTGAAAGATTTCAATGATTTGATTATGGATTGCTCCCTTTTAGACCTGGGATTTAAAGGTAGTAAATTCACGTGGCATAATAAGCAAATTGGAGCAATCCATATACAAGAATATTCAACCTAGGCTTGATAGGGCTCTCTCAAACTCTACTTGGAGATCGCACTTTGATCATGCTGTTGTTATTCATGAATCATTCATGGGCTCTGATCATCGGCCATTAACGATCTATACTACTCCCTCTTCTTCAAAACGCAGAAGTAGATTCCTTTATGAAGCTAAATAGGAAAATTCAGATGGTTGGAGGGAAACTATTAATGCCACTTGGAATGAGCAAATAGACACTAGACATGGGTCAACTCCTTTTGAAACAAAATTGTCAAATCTCCGTTCTAGGCTTGTGGCTTGGGTTAAAAACAGGAACAAGACCTCAAATGAAGAAGTTAACTCTCTTGCTGATAAATTCAATGAAGCTCTTACTGGTGCTTTTGAGGAAACTGATAAAACTGTTGCTAATCATGCTCAAGAATGAATAGAGCAATTATAGATGGATGAAGAAATTGCCTGGAAGCAACGTTCTCACATTCAATGGCTAAAAGAGGGAGATAAGAACACTAAATTTTTTCACCTATCTGCTGTTCACAGACGCCAACAAAACCAAATCTGCAAAATTAAGAATGAATTGGGCACTTGGCTTACAGATGAAAGTTCAATCAAATCAGAAGTTGTCCGCCATTTTCAGAAGCTTTTCTCTAAGCATAACATCCAAGTTAACCCTATATTCTATCGAATTACCCCAAAGATTGTCACTCTTGAAATGAATTGTATGCTACTTGGAGAGGTTACAGTAGAGGAGATAAAAGATGTAGCCTTCAGCATGGGCAAATTGAAATCCCCTGGCCCGGATGGCTTCCCTGGTGTGTTTTTCCAAAACCATTGGGACATCATCTCAACTGACATAATTACCCTAGTGAAAGATTTCTTTGTTTTAGCAAAAGTCCCACCCTCCATTAACCAAACCACTATTGCCCTCATCCCCAAAACCAAACACCCATAAACTTTTAGTGAATTTAGACCCATCAGCTGTTGTAATTACATATACAAAATCATATCCAAAATCCTTGCTAAGCGATTGAAACCCATCATGCCCATATTATCACCCCCTAATAAATAGGTTTTGTTAGTGGTAGATGCATTCAAGAAAACATAGTTATAAACCATGAAATCTTACATGCCTTAAAGAATCGGTTCAAAAGATCTTGTAGTTTCTTTGCTCTTAAACTAGACCTAGCCAAAGCTTTTGATCATGTCAGTTGGGAGTTCCTTAAAATTTCTTTGCAACAATTGGGGTTTCACCATCACTGGATCAACCTCATAATGGAGTGTGTCCAATCTGTTCGCTACAATATTCTTATTAATGGCAATTTAACTTCCTCTTTTTTTTTTTTCCTCAGAGTGGTGTCAGACAAGGAGACCTACTCTCCCCATACCTTTTTATTATCACTGCTGATTTCTTATATAGACTTATCTCCCAAACTTACCGGTATCAAAATCACAAGGTATTATTCCTCAATCACTCACTCTCTATTTGCTGATGATACTATGCTTTTTGGTGAAAGCTTGCAGAGTGAGGCGCACACATTTAAAGATCTTCTTCACAAATACTCCATCTCATCTGGTCAACTTGTGAATGTTACCAAATTAGAGTTAATTTTCAGTAAAAACACAGGGCAAGATATCAAGAGTACTATCTCAGGAATCCTTGGAATAAAGGAATCAAATTACTCAACTTCTTATCTTGGCGTGCCAGTTGACTAGGGAAAAACAAAAAAAATGCTCTTCTCTTTCCTTTTGCAATGAACATAAGCAAAAATTGCTTCTTGGAAAAATACTTTCTTGTCACAAGCTGGTCGAGAAATCCTTATAAAAGCAGTTGTTCAAGCCTTGCCATCCTATGTAATGCAAGTCTTTCTCATCCCAAATTCTAGTCTCTCTTCAATGGAGCAACTTATCAAAAAGTTTTAGTGGTCTCAAGATTTTACTCAGAGGAAAGTGCACTGGATCAATTGGGAAATGCTGACGGAATCAAAAAGCCAAGGGGACTACGATTTCAACAACTTGAGCACTTTAACATTACTTTGCTTGCTAAGCTTGGTTGGAATATCATCCTGAAGCCAGACAATATTGCTACCAAGCTTCTTAAAGGGATTTATTTCCCTTTTACTACTTTTATGCAGGCTAAACAAGGTTAAAAAAGCCTCTTGGCTTTGGAGCAGTGTCATTAGAAGCCAAAAACTCATTCAACAAGGCCTTCGATGGAACATCAGATCAGGCAAAGATGTTAGCATCTGCTCTGACCCTTGGGTCTCTTCTCTGGAAAATTTTAAAATCAACTCTTTGATGCCTCAGAATTCAGGGGTGTTTTTGGTCAAAGATCTTCTTGATTCGCATTTCGGCAAGTTGAAAGATGACTTGTTGTCTTCTTTATTCACCATTGAAGAGCAACATGCAATCAAAATAATCCCTGCTTACCTAAACCTTGGCAATGATGCACTGATCTGGCACTTTGGAAAAAATGGAAAATACACGGTCAAGTCTGGGTATAAAGTCTTGAAGCAAAACTGCTCAAAAGAAACATCAACTCTTCTGCAAGCTCAACATCTCAGCAATTCCTCTGGAAACTCTATATGGCACTTGGAAATTCCTCCTAAAATTAAAGTTTTCATTTGGCGTTGTGCTTGGAATGCCATCGCTACCAATGTTGCTCTCGCTCACAGAAATTACTCTACAAATATAATTTGCAGCAAATGCCAAGAAGACCCGGAGATATTGGAACATATGCTCTTTCTCTGTGAAAATTCCAAAAGGACTTGGTTTGCAAGTCTGATGATGCACTATTTCCCAAACTCGCAAGGCTTTCAATCTTTTAAACAATGGTGGTTGGCAATAAAACATATGCTTGATTCCACTTCTCAAGGTCATCTCTTGGTTTTAATAGCTGGAATTTGTTGGCACATCTGGAAAGCCAGGAATAAATTCATCTTTAACGGTGCTAATGAGGATCCTCAAAAAATAGTAGATGAGATTGCATACTGGTGGGCCAAAATCACTTCCGTCCAATGTAGTAATGAAGATCAAACCCCTACCTCAATCTCCTTGATGCAACCAGCTCAGCCGAAGTGGAATCTTTCCCCCCAAACCAACCCCCTCCCCCCCCCCCCCCCCCCCCCCCCACCTCTCATGGCCAATGGAAAATCAATTGTGATGCTTCTTTCACCTCCCCTAGAAGCTCTAGTAGAATGGTATTCATTACCGGAGACTACAAAGGTTCTATTATCCATATTGCTACTTCCAGGAATTTTTGTTCTTCTGCTCTGCAAGCTGAACTTTTAGCTCTGGAATAGGCTGTCACTTTTGCAAGTTCATTTCCACACATTCCCACTATAATTGAATCTAATTGTCTTTTGGCCATTTCTCACTGTCAGGAACAATCCAATGTACCCCCTTGGGAAGTTGAAGCTATTGTCCTGCGCATTAGGCAGTTGCTCCAAATCTCTCCTCATATTTCCTGTTGTTACATTCCTAGGACCACTAATAGAGTAGCTGATTGGATCACCAAAAATGGTGATACTGTCTATTTTGATTCAAATGTATTCAGTATTCCTCAAAACCTGTTGTACTTAATTTCTCAAGATGCTTCTTAATGAATTTCCCTTGTTTCAAAAAAAAAAAAAAAAAAAAAAGAAGAAGAAAAAAATTGCTTCATAAGTTGCTTCCATTTTATTTAGGTAAAATCTATATTGAGGTCTCTAAATTTATCAAATTTTTAGTTTTAGACTCTTGAAGTTTCATTTTATATGTTTAAACCATTGAACTTTACGAGTTTGAAGTTTTAAACTTTTCTATCAATTTTTTAACACAAATTATTTCCTTTTGGTCTCTAAAATTTTATATTTCTAACATTCATATTATTTTTTACTTTTTAACACTCACATCACTTTTAAAAACTTTCACAGGTAAAGAATAAATTTACATATTTTAATTTTTAATATTTTAAATTATTATAAACATATTTAAATAATTTTCAATTTTTAAAAATAAACAAACAAGTTAATGCTATTATGCTAAATTTTTAAAAAATTATAATAATACTATTATTTTTCATAGTATTTTAAATTATTGTGAATAAATTTTATAATATAAACTTTTTTCTTGTACCCAAAAAATATGATAAAAAAATGAAGGTTAAGATAACAGTTATAAAAATTTGCATTGGTTGAAAAATCTATCACTATTTTTTGGTGATACACAGACATGGATTGATATCCACTATTTATAAAAGTTATATTATAAACAATTATTCACAATAATTTAATTAAAATTTTATACAAAAACTAAAAAATGTATTGAAAATATAAAATTAAAATTTTGAAGAATTATAAAATATTTTTTTATCATAATCTCTTTTAATTATGGTGTTTTTTTCATCATAATATTTTATTTTGAAAATATAATATTTTATTTTGTATGTATAATTATATACATATAATTTTTTATTAAAAAAATTATTGTGAATAATTTTAGTCTCTTGTGAATAATTGTGAATAATTTTTTTATTATCAACTCAACTACATTTTTTTTTAGTTTTTTGTATAAAATTTTAATTAAATTATTGTGAATAATTTTTTGTAGTATAACTTTTATAAATAATGAATACCAATACATGTCTGTGCATCACCAAAAAAACGGTGATAGATTTTCTAACCAATTCAAACTTTTAACACTGTTATCTTAACCTTTATTTTTTTTATCATGCTTTTTGGGTACATGAAAAAAGTTTATATTATAAAAATTTATTCACAATAATTTAAAATATTGTGAAAAATAATAGTATTATTATAATTTTTTTAAATTTTAGTATAATAACATTAACTTGTTTGCTTATTTCTAAAATTTAAAATTATCTAAATTTTTATATAATAATTTAAAATATTAAAAATTAAAATAAGTAAATTTATTTTACCTACGTAAAATTTTAAAAGTGATATAAGTATTAAAGAGTAAAAAATGGTATGGATGTTAGAAATATAAAACTTCAGGGATTAAAAGGAAATAATTTGTGTTAAAAAATTGACAAAAAGGTTTAAAACTTCAAACCCGTGAAGTTCAAGAGCCTAAATATATAAAATGCAATTTTAGGAGTTTAAAGTTAAAAAGTCAATAAGTTTAGAGGCCTTAATATGAGTTTTGCCTATTATTTAATATATCATCCTAACAATGGTGAAAATGGTATATATATATATATATATATATATATATATATATATATATATATATATATATATTAGAGATGTTATAGTCTTTAGTTAGTTAAGGACTCTTCCATATGTTGTATTTGGTTATTGTATGTTTATCTTCACTCATGTATATATTGTAATTAATAGTGATCAATACATACGATACAATTACTGCTCATCTCCATTCCTAAGTTTGTATCAGAGCACCTTTACCATGACCAGCAATTCAAGCTCAACCACATCGTCCTCTTCTACATCTTCTTCTAGCTCTCCCTCCTCAACCACTTAAATACCTCCTTTGATTCCTCTCACCTCCACAACCACTACAGCCCCTACCCATATTACTTTCTCCATTAAATTTAATTCCAAGAATTATATTCCATGGAAACTTCAATTCCAACCTCTTCTCAATTTTTATAACCTTCATGGAATTCTTAATGGTTTAGAACCTCAACAACCAAAAGAAATTCAAAATTTTTCTTCTCAAGTGCTTGAACCAAATCCAGCCTTTCTCACATGGTTCACCAAAGATCAGCTTTTATTCTTATGGCTCTTATCCTTTATTTTGGAAGAAGTTTATCCCTATCTGGTTGGATTAAACTTGGTTGCCTCTGTATGGAAAGCCTTAGAAATTGCATATAGAATTGTAAAAAATGCTTGGCATACCTAATTATTTTTTGAACTTCACAATCTGAAAGAGGACAAGTTTGTTTCTGAGTATCTATTTCAAGTTAAGAACATTGCTGATTCACTCACTTTAGCCAGACAATCAATTTCACCAGCTGAATTTAATGGCATAGTTTACTGGCAATTAGGAGCTGATTTTAATGGTGCTATTGGTGCTCTACAACAGAGAATGGAACCTCTATCTTTCAATGACCTTAATGGATAACTTGTATCTTATGAGAATCTTGTAAAAGCACAGACATCTTCTTCTTCGCTAGCTCATATTGCGTAGTCTCTTGCTTCTCCGGTAACTCCAATTGCTCAGACCACACATCGTTTTGGCAGAGGACTAGGATGATGTGGTTATTTTTCACCTGGTTGCGGCTCTTCTTAGTCTCATAAGAATTCTAAGATGTCTTGTCAAATTTGTGGGTGCACAAATCAATCTACGATTAATTGTCAGCACTATTTTAATCACAACATAAAATTATGTTTTGCTTCTCCATATGCTCGGTACACTGATTTCCATAATTATGCTATCTCTTCATCATATTACTATCCTTATAGAAGCTCCTACTTATCACCACAGGTAAATTTATCCTTAGTTGGGCCACCTTCATCTTCTGCATCATTTTATGAGTGGTACCTAAACACCAGAGCAAGTCACCATATCACTTTGGATCTTAATGCTCTTAGTCTTACTGATGAATACAAAGGTATGCACAAGATTACTATAGATAATGGTTCTCGATTAAATATTGCCCATGTTGGTTCTACTACTCTTCCCTCATCCATTAAGCCTTTAGTTATTAAAAATGTTCTACATGTCCCTCAAATCACTAAACCAATATCATTTGTTAAAAAATTTGCACTAATAATAATTGTTTTGTTGAATTTCATCCTAACCACTATTTTGTTAAGGATTAATCGACCAAGAACACCCTACTCTAAGGAACGAGTGAATTGGGATTGTATAAGCTGCAACTTACCATCCACCAACATTTTCCATAGATTGTTGCTTATCTCACCAACTTAGAAACATGACATGCACAGATGGGCCACCCCAATGCCTCCGCAGTTCATCATATCCTTACTCAATTTGGATTGCCTTGCTCTACCAAATCCAGTTCATTGTCAAATTGCCATGCTTGCAAACTTGGGAAATGACATTATAGTTCTTCTCCTTTAGAATTAATTCATTCTAATGTCTGAGGCCCTGCTCCAATTTATTCTTCTTGTGGAGACAAATATGTTGTTATTTTTATTGATGATTTTTTATTATTTACTTGGTTATATGATATGTTTGTTATTTATGTGTCTTAGAGTTGAATTTAATAAATTTTAAATAAGGAATAAATTAATTTAAGTAATTTTTGGGTTTAATTAGGAGATTTTTATGAGTTAGTATTTAATTAGGATTCTTATTATTTATTATATATTTGAGAAGTTTTATTTGAGTTTTAATTTATTTTTGTGTTTTATGTCTAGTGTGGGCCCTAGAATAAAAAGGAGTTGATGTGTTTTTGATATAGCATGGCATGCATATACCATGTGATGAAGAAACAAATGAGGAAAAGCCATGTCCAAGCCATGCATGAGCTATGAAGAAGCCAACTGCACTTGAATATCAACATAGCAATGTCACGGCATGTGAGTGAAGATTTATGACCCATAATGATGCGCAACTAATAAACTTGCCCATATTAGAAGCCGTGCTATGTGCTAAGTAAATTCATAGATTTATTTGAATGAAGCACTATCGTGCTTCAAAACCATGTCAAAAAGGCAAAAATTTCCTGTTTTGAAAATAAGAAGGAATTAGAAATCAAAGAGGATTCATTTTATACCCTAGCACGTTATAAGGAAAAGAAGGGGAGTCATAGAGGAGAGGAGGCAGCTAGACAGAAATCAATGAAGACTAAGAGCTTATTTTATTTTCTATTTCATCTTTTTATCTTTTTGATTATAATTATGGATTTCATTATAGCCATGTGTGGCTAAGTTTTCTTTCAGAGTCTTGGTTAGGAGTAGCTATTCCATGGCAAGATATGAACACAAGTTTTTATATTTGATTTGAATTTCAGTTAATTCTTTGTGTTGTTATATTTATCTTGTTATCATTCCAGGCCTGTTTGATTGCATGTTTATGGATGAATTTACCAACGAGAGTTAGGGGGATTCATTAGCTTAAGACACTTAGAACTTAGATCACTTGACCAAGAGAGTATGCGAGCTCTTTGGGGACTCACAACAGTAGATTACGATGACATATTAACTACTAAAAATCTTAATGAGCTTGGATTAAATTATTAATCATGAGAGTAGGTTAGATTTTAATCCTTGCATGCTTAATTGAACTTAAGAGAGTCTTTAAGTATTTTAGAGCAATTACCCTTAACTAAATTCAAGGTTTCTACTTAATAATGTGATCATGGTTGGATTGGAATAATGAAACTAAACCTAGACTCTGTGTTTACAAATGTTTAATTTTACTTTAAATTAAGTTTATGTTATTTAAATTTTAAACCTTGCTAAATTATTCAATTTACTAGCTATGATTATAGGTAAAAATTGTTAGTAATCAATATCCAATCATTGAGGGAATGATATCTTTCTACTACAACCACAATCATGCACTTACAGGTTTAAAGCACAACATTATATCCAATTAAAAATAAAAGTGATGTTTCCCAAGTTTTTTTTAATCAATTTCAAGCTCTTGTTGAGAAATAATTTAATTGTTCTATTAAAGCCTTTAACTAATATTGGGGAGGTGAATACCGACCCTTATTTAAGCATTTTGAGCAAACTGGTGTGTTTCATTGACTAGCATGCCCTCATACACATGAATAAAATGGTGCAACTAAAAGAAAAAAATCACTATATTGTAGATATTGGTTTAACTTTATTAGGTCATTCCAGTACCCCTTTTAAATATTGGCATTATGCATTTGAAACAATAATTTATTTAATCAATCGCATGCTAACAAAGTCACTTGATAATAAAATTCACTTTTAAGTTCTTTTTTTTTAAAATCTAGATTATTCTTTTATAAGTATTTTTTGATGTGCCATTCACCCAATGTTGTGTCCTTATAATAAAAATAAATTTTCCATTCATACCAAACAATGCCTTTTTTTTGGGGTATTCAGCTCATTATTATAGTTATCAGTGTCTTGATTTGGATTATGGAAAAATTTATATGACCCAACATGTTCAGTTTGATGAAACCCAATTTACCTTTACCAAACCAACCCAAATACACTCACCGAATCCTCCTCCTACTCCAACTACTCCTTGGTTGCAGCTTACACTTCCTATGTCTCAATTCACTCCTTCTAAGGAGTCCATATTAGGTATGTCTCTTTCCTTAACAACATTTATCCCATCTTTATCCAACTCTATCTCATCTTCTTCCAACCAACCTTTATCCTCTCCTTCCATCTCTATTTCCCATAATATAACCAATTCTTAATCGGTATTCAATCTTGATGGAATTAATCTCTTTATTGATCTTCCTTTATCCTCTTAACCGACCCAACCAACTGAACTTAATAATTCTTGCCAACATTCTTTGCAGCTATGTCCTAGCACCCTTGCCAAAACTAGCCACTATGCTCACATTGCTCATACTTCACCATCCATTAATGATTCAACCATCTCTTCGATCCCTTCTGAACCATTCACTATCGAACCCACCACTTT
Source organism: Mallotus nudiflorus (assembly GCA_947683625.1). Lineage (NCBI taxonomy): Eukaryota > Viridiplantae > Streptophyta > Magnoliopsida > Malpighiales > Euphorbiaceae > Mallotus > Mallotus nudiflorus. Next base: position 5,652,372 of record CANTUR010000075.1, on the reverse strand, counting down.
TAAACAAGGCATAAAATACCAACAGTGGCATGATGCTATGTATCATGAACTACAAGCTCTTTATCGCACCAACACATGGATACTTGTTCCACCTCGTTTACATGCTAATATATTGGGTAATCAATGGGTTTATAAGATCAAAAGAAATGCAGATGGCAGTGTTGAGTGCTATAAAGCTCACTTGGTGGCCAAAGGATATACACGAACAAGGTGTAGATTACAATGAAACTTTCAATCCTGTAGTGAAGCCTACAACTATTCACACTATGCTCTCTATTGCAGTCTCTTGTGGTTGGCCTCTAAGGCAACTTGATGTTACTAATGCCTTTTTACATGGTGATTTGCAAGAAACAATGTATATGGCTCAACCACAAGGTTTTGTTGATGCTCAATATCCGCATTATGTATGTAAATTTCAGAAATCATGTACAGTTTGAAGCAAGCATCACATGCCTAGTTTCAAAAACTCAACACTTTTCTACAGACTATTGGTTTTAAGGGTTCCTATACAGATTCCTCATTGTTCATTTTCTCTAATGGTAGTCACACTTGTTTTCTTCTTATATATGTTGATGATCTTGTTCTTATAGGCAGCTCTTCTGCATTTGTTCAATCTATTATTGATTGCCTATTAGTAGCTTTTTCTCTACACGATCTTGGCAAGTTAAATTTTTTTCTCAGAATAGAGGTTCTACCTCACTCTCGGGGAATTCTGTTATCATATCACCTGTACACTGAAGGTCTTTTAAAACTGATGAATATGCAGTCCTGCAAATCACTCTCCACTCCTATGGCTGTTGATGCTTCATTGCCCAAAAATTATTCCAGTTTCTTGTCATTGCCGGATGCCTCCAAATTTCGCCAATGCAGTGGCTCATCACAATATATAACATTCACAAGTTCTGATTTAACCTTTGTTATGAACAAACTCACACAATTTATGCATAGTCCATCGGAAAAACATATGTAGGCCATAAAGCGACTCCTTCGTTACTTAAAAGGCACTATCTCATCTTGTCTCCTAATCTCCAAGTCCGACTCTTCGCAACTGCTTACTTAAAATTAGAATTAAATTCTATTAATTTATATTTATCAAATATAAATTGAATAAGTAACATCATTGAGTGATTCATATTATATTTGGAGTGGTGTAAACAAAATGTTCGCAAAAATTGACATTGAAACTGGAAATAAATTCTATCATGTGGTTTGTGGTCCAACGTCTATATTACAAATTGTTTTTTTTTTTTTTTTTCATATCATGCCACGTGATTATAAGAATTTCAATTATTTTAAAATTTATGTAAAATAGAATCATAAGAAAAATAAAATTATTTTAATAACTATTTTTTTATATATAAAATTTAAAAGAAAAATTTTATTTAAAAAATCAAATTACCATTTGCACCAATATTTTTTTTCCTCTAACAATGAAGAGTTTCCTGATGTTTAAAAAAAATTAAGGAATTTCATGGTTGCAATTTGCAAAATGAGTGGGAATTGTTCCATGTGGTCTATTTAAGTTAGTATTTATTTTTTACTAGCAAATATTTTTTAATTTGCTCATATTTATATATTTTTGTTATAATCGGTTAAAGTAAACTTTTTTGAAGTTAAATAAAAATCATAATTTTTATATTTTAGTTAAAATTTTGATTATTAGAACATTTTAATTTAAATTTTTTAAATTGATATTTATATTTATGATATTTTTTCTTTTTATGCAATATAAATAAATATTTTAGTTTGATTGAAATGATTATTTAAAAACATTTTTTATAATTTTCGTAATTTATTTAGATAAATAATAAAAAGTGCAAGTCATAGATTATTTTTGATAATAAATAAAATGTCATTATAATTATATTAAAAGTAATAGTGTGAATAAATGGAATGCAAAAATTCTCATTTTTGCAAAATATGACCAAAAGAAAAAAATTGCTTTTAATCATCACTTTCCTAGATTCGGCGAATAATTAATCTAGGGAATTATTTTATATGAATATATACCAAACGACAAAAATAATCATACCTTTCTTAATGTGTACTTTTTGTTGTTAACAAGAGTTGAGAGTTTATCTTATATGAATATGGCTTACACAGAAATTATTAGATGTATAATCTCAGTTTATTATCATATCAAAAGCAACACTATATACAATAAAATATGAAAGAAAAAAAAAAGAAGCTTCTAAAGTTGAAAAATTAATTGTTAATTGTAACACTAATCATAATCAGCATTTTTTATTATGTTAAACATAAAACTAAACATAGTAAAACATATGGTAACCATAATATAATAAATTTTCAAAGATAAATTTTTCTCACACAGTTATTATTATTATTTTTTATTGTGATTCTAACCTCAATTATTTTTTCAACTTTAGAAATTTTTGTATTCTTTTATATTTATTGTATTTATATTTTATTTTTTAAAAATAAATAATAAATATTATTAGTTTTTTTATAATAGGGAAGTCATACAATCTAAGTATTAATGAATTGTATACATAATGAGAATTGTCATCTTCTTTTAAATCGACAATAATAATATTCAAAATAACAGATAAAAGATGATAATTACTTTAATACGAAATAAGTGACGATTACCATTGAATGATGTAATGACATAGCAGATTATTACTCGTTTTATTAGACCGATATTTTAATAACATAAAGAAGGGTAGAGTAAATATAATAATTTTCAAAAAAAAAAAGTATAATAATTTTCTAATGGGTTACCCATAACAATCGTCTTCTTCTTCTACTTCTTCTTTTTCCTTTTAAGAAGTCATACTCATTCAATACCTGCTAACAGCAAACAAACTAAAAAAGAGAGTTTTATTTGCTGCACATTAATATGAAGCAGATTCATAGTAACAACAACAGCTTATTTAGACAGCAACGAAATATCAAAGAAAAAGGCTGTCGAATTCATATGAAATATCTCATTGACAGACTTGCTCCTATTGTTCATCCAAACCATGTTGATCCCTCTAAGGTTTGAATGCAGATTTATTGATATTTGATTATACCAATCTTTTTTTTATCCATCAAAGTGCATTATTAGTTATACTTCGACTTTATTTTATTTCTCACTTGTAAAACTTTATATTCATACATATAGCCATGTAGCTGTCAGTACTTGAAGTGGTGGATCAAGCCCTTAGCTATGTGAAGAGGCTGCGAAAGCAGGTAAAGATGTTGAAGAAATATAAACGACAGAAATCTAGGAGGACAAGATTAGCTCCTTAGCAAGAGTTTCAGCAATGGACATAAGAAGTATCGATGATTCTACTGTGGAGTTGAATTTCGTAACAGGGTTGAAGGCCAACTTCATGCCGTATGAGATTATCCAAATTCTTCAAGAAGAATATGCTCAAATTTTGAGTTACTCACGCCATAGTACCAGAGACAGTGCGATCTACACAATTAGGACACATGTATATACATATTCCTGATCTCTAGATCGAGAGAGCTCTCTCCCTCTCTCTCTCTCTCTCTCTATATATATATATAGATATATTTATATGCCATTAATTTTCTTTGTTATTTTGATTTTGAGTTTTCAAATAAACATAAGGATGCAGTACTATATATACTTGATTGGATCTCCATAGATGAAATGAAAGAGACTAGTGTTTTGTAGTCAACTGCATAATGTTTTGCAGAAACTAGGGTTTGCCCTTTAACAACACTTAGATATTTATACTTATTGCAGGCTATAAGTGTCATAATTGGAATGGATGTTTCAAGAATTCACGAGAGAGTAAGCGAATTGATTCACTGCTGAGGTATCTTCAATGTTCATTGATTTATTCATGGGATCCATCGATGAAATGCACAAGATCATATGATCATTTAAGGTCAGATTTCATGAATGATGAACAACTGGAGTGGCTTGTTGTATAAATAATTGTATCTTTAATCTGAATTAAACTAAAAATAAATTGTTTGTATTGTCATTTAGAGTGGAATTGTTGTTTTAAGCTTAAGTGTCAGAATTGGAATTTATATTTCAAGAATTCGCAAGGGTGTAAAAAAGTTGATTTACTACTGAGATATCTTCAAATTGATTAATGAAATGCACAAAATCATGATCATTTGCTTCACCTTAAGATGGAGGAAAATAAAAAGGTTATGTTACGAATATTGAACAACGAATAGTGAACAACTATATACATAGGTTATTTTTTTTAGGAGCATTTAAAGTATTTTAATATTTAGCTCTCAAATGTTTATACACATGCTAATTTATCGAAATTTCAATTGTTTTTAATTGTGCATATCATTTTTATACGGTGATTAGAAATTCATATTATAACCAATATATGTTAAGATCAATTGGCAGATGGATATTTGTACTTAAATAACATTTTATATTTGAATTGTAATTACTTTAATTAATTATTAAGAGATCTTTACAATTTTTATGGTTATATTCAAATCTAATTGAATTAATTAGAATCAAATTGGTTTTAGATACCGATTGTTCAAACCAAAAAATCAAATTATATAAGAACTACATATTGTAGGACACACACAAAGATGAACAAGATTTCTTTGAACATGATTGATTTGTTATTGTTCCACACGATTGATTTGAATAGTATATTAAGTTTCAACTTACAATATTGTGTACAATAGGCGATAGTTTAATTATCATTTCTCTTTAAAAGTATTATAAAATTATATGATTGAAATTTATTGTAAATTAATTTGTTTTCATCTGGTTTAAAACTTATGTACATTTGAGGATATAAATTTTCTATTTTCAATCATTTGGAATTCTTTTTAAGATAATGTTTTCATGTTGGCTTCAAATGTCGGGACTACCATTAGAGAGAAGGCTTTGATTTTTTTATTTTTTTTTCTTTTGAGATGGGAGCAGACCTTGATTTGATATATCATCAAGGGGATACTGTCACAACTGGGGAAAGTTTCGAAGAAATTCTGTTTGGTTTGTTTTTGTTCTCTTATGCCCGACAAACATATAAATCTAGAAGTTGGTCGTGTTATAATTTTAAGATAAAAGGAAATGGGAACGATAGAAAAGGCTCAAAGAAATCAATATATAAGCACGTTTAAGATAATGTAATTATTTTATATAAATATTATTTAATCTAACCTTTTTGTTAAAATATTATTTATTATTGTTTAATTTACTAAAATAAATTTCCAATGTTTATTTTCATTTATAAGTTAATTAATATTTATTAATCATATAATAATAAATTGGAGGATATAAAAAGTTGACATAAAATATTGTATCTAAAAGCACTATTCATTAGTTAAATATTAAAAAAAAAAAAGTTGATGGAATTATGTTAAAAAAGAAAGAGGAGATATCCAACTTAAATCTCTTTTAAATGACCTAAGTTGTGATAAAATTTATTTGCAAATTTACAAATGATGGAACGTGTTATGGAAGGGATGGCTGTATTTATGGAAAATTAAAAAAAATTTAGGATAAATTTTCTCTACTTTAAAGGGAATGATATAGAACAACAAGTTTAAAAGTATTTTGAAATGAGTTTGTGTAACAATTAATAGAATATATACTTTTTCTATATTATTATTATTTCTAATTTAGCATTACGTTAATTTTATTCCATAATTAAAATTACGGTTGGAAGTTTGAGCCACCCTATAAATATGTAAGTCTTATAGTTTCGTGAGTTAGTTTGTTTTGGTTTTCAATAAAATTCTCTAAGAGACATAATTATCTTGTTCTCCAAATTTTCATTATTCTTTAGAATCAATGAATATTTGATATCTATTTCCTGGCATTTTTGGTGAATCAAAAGCTTATAAAAGATTGTTTTTGGTATTTGTGGGCAAATCAATGGACCACAATATTTACCCCTTTTGTCCTTTTATCTTATTTTATTTTGTTAAAGCTTGCGCTACGTCAATCGATATCAAAGTCTAACTGATTCTTGTTAATCATGCCAAGAAGAATACAATATATTAATATTGTGTATGAACGGGATTTAGACTAGCGAATGATGTGTATGGAAGAGCGGTTTGACAAAATGATGAAACATGTTATAGAGGGGATGAAAACACTTATAGGCAATCAAAATTGACCCAATGCAATCGAACATGATAATAATTGCCATGAAAATTTAGGTGGTAAAGTTAGTATGATATAAAAATTGATCATATTCCTATTAAACGTGACAGTACAAGTGCTATAAACTTTTGCAAGAATCTCATTCAACACTCCAGAACTAAGCATATAGACATTCGACATCATTTTTTGTGCGATCATATTCAAATTGGTGACATCTCACTTGATTTTATTGATACAAATAATCAATTTGCTGATATCTTTACCAAATCTCTCAATGAAGAGAGATTGAATTTCATTAAATATGAACTTGGCATGATTGATGGTTTTAGTCTATCTTGATTTTGAGTTAATTTTGCTATATTTGGATTCCTTTAAGTTCTTTTTATGTCTATTTCTGGTATATAATACTTGTTCACTAGATACATTTTGGTGTTTGTTTTTATGATCTTAATTTATATATATATATATATATATATATATATATATATATATATATATATATATGTGGTGTTTATTTGAATTACTGTGATCTCCTTAAATTTGATTTTTCTTAATTTTTTTTAATTCTTCCTATTTTTCAAAATTAATAATTAATTAATGAAACCTTCATTAAATTCATTATTTTAATTTTTTAGCAAAATATATCTTTCCTTACATGAGTTCACTTCAAATACTCATTTAATTCTTTTAAAAATCCTCAATTAATTCAAAATAAAAGCAATTAAATTCGCAAGGACTTAATTGTAAGGTATTTTGGACTTAATTGCAAACAATTTGTAAAATTCTATTGCTAGGATCTTGGTTCCGCCCAGGATTAGATCATGTCCCAGTCGAGACATCATTTATTAATTCTGTGTTTTTACACAGAACTGATCCTGAACGAATATCCTGATCGAGATATCACTTGGGACATCATGTCCCGACCGGGATGAGAGCATGTCCCAACTGGGACATTAATCATGACAGTATTAGGATTTCAAATCCTATTAACCTTTTGACTCTCCAATCAAAATGAGGAAAGATTTTTTTAGGTTCCTATTTAATTCAAATTCAAAATTTGAACTATTTTCAACCCTAATCTCTTGCCTATAAATACCATTCTATTCCTACTAAATTTTTCATCTTAATCAAATTTTTTCCTTTATGTACAAATTCTTCATCTATTCTTCTTTTCTCTCCTTATGACTCCTAAGAAACCAAGTAAAGTCCCTTTATCTTCTCAAGATCCTTCCTCTAAAAAGGATAAATCCAAGAGAACACACTCTCCTTTCTCATATTCTTCTTAAAAAATCAAGAAAAGAATGTCTCAATTTCAAAAAGGAGCTTTCATTCCCTTAAGATTCATGGATGAACCTACTCATAAAGAAATTGGTTGCTATGATGAAGTCAAGAATCTTCTTCTCAAAGGTGGGATTTTTTATTTTGCTTTCTCACTTTTTCCATCTTATCCTTCCCTCATTATAGAATTTTTTTCTTCATACACTCTTCATTCCATCAAATTTGATGATGTTAATCCCTACTTCCCCATGCGATTCAAATTTGGAGGAAGAGATCATTTCATGAATTATCAAGAGTTTGATATTCTTTTTGGTTTTTCCTAAGAGGAACACATTCAAGTTAACCCTCTTTGGTTTGCTTCTTTGTTTTAGGATGAAATCAAAGCTCCTAATGCTCCTCAATTCTCTATCGAACATACTAAAGCCTCATACATCAAATCCAAAGCACTTTGGTATGTTCATCAATTCATTACTTACTCTATTAATAGTAAAGCTCTTTCTAATAAAGCTCTCTCTCTTTATGATTTTTTCATTCTTTCTTATCTTTATTATGATGAAAAGATTGCCTTGAGAAGATTTTTACAATGAAGAATTTGGCTAATTACTGATAGTAACACCAGTGCAATTTGTATTAGTGGAATTGTCATAAAGCTAGCTAAATTCTACAATATTAATCTTGACTCTCTACTCTCTACCAAACCCATCCTTCTTGATGAGTGTTTCATTAGAAATTCCAAAAAATTCACCTCTATTAATGGAGTTTGGATTTGGAAACATGACCTTGGAGAAAGTGTAAATATTGAAGCTATATTTCAATAAATTGAAAGAGCAAAAAGGTCAAGACTTTGAGGAGGAAGAACAAGAACTTCAACCTCATATTGCTCCTCCAAGGAAAAGAATAGCAAGTGAAGGTATATCGACTCAAGTTCTCAAGCTCAAGATGATGAACCTATTTAGGTATGACAAGTCTTTGAATGCATGTCCATAATGGAATCCAACTTCAATTCTCACTTCGATGAAGTTGAATCCAATTTCAATGTGTGTTTCAATCAAATTGATGACAACATTGCTCATCTTCAACATGGTATTCATCATATTTATGAGCAACAAGGCTACACTCGCACCTATCCTCCTCCTCCTTCATCCCTCCTCTAAAATAGATATTATATGTACTTTTCATTTGTTTTATTTTCAGTATATGTTTGGTTTATTTTTAGGCTCATTTTATGCTTGTTTATGTTTAGTTTATTTTGTGCTTATTTTCAGTGTTTTATCTCTGTACTAAATGAACTTTTCTTATTAATAAAATTTTCCTTTCTTTAAAATATAAATTTCTCTACTATTCATTTTTTTTTTGACAAAGGGGGAGAAATATTTATGTTTGCATTTATATTTATATTAAAAGAATTTTATTTATTTATTTTAACCTATGTGACAGTGTGTCCTTAATATCAAATAAATTTTTTCTTTCTTATTCTATTATAGGATGAGAGAAAATTATTTGAATATTATTTTTATATATGCCATATAATTTCATAAAGATTTGATGTATCTTTATTTTTTATTGTTTTTCTTTATAATCTTTTATTTCCTCTATTCTTTTTAGTCTTTAACATAGCGGGAGAAGAAGCTATGTGATATTTGTGCTTAGTGTTTATATTTGTAATATGTTAAGTGCCACATGATCAATTAACTAGTTAAGCTCTATATGCTCATGTGAGGTTATCCTATATGTACTATATTTATGATGCATTATATGCATATGTGTTTGAAATTATTTTCTTTATATTGTCAAACATTCTTTTTATGTTTTTAACACATTTGTTATATTAGGCCATAATTTTCTCATGATATTTTTTATATATATTTTTTGTCATAGAGAATAAATTATAAATTTAAATTTCTTATGATGTCCATATTAATAGAGGGAGAAATAAAGAAATATATTTTATTTTATTTGATATCATTATTATTATCACAATTGTTATCTATCACACAGTTTACCTTGTATTATTTTTTATCAAACTCAAAATAAGTTTGTCAAAATAAAAAAGGGGAGATTGTTAACCATAGCAACTTATCAATCTTGATTTTGATCTTAACAAACTTGATTTTAAGCAACTAATGTGTTTGCTTCAAGTGTGTATAAGTTAGGAGTAATTTAGAAGTCAAAATAATGATGAACTATTAAAGAAAAATAATTTTAGAAAAGGCATCATAAGCACTATCTTGATCAGACTCAATATAGGGACTAAATTGCATAAAAAAGTGAAAATCTTGTTATAGTCTCGACCAGGACCAGGGAAGACCAATTTTTGACAGAACTGATCCCGATCCAATATTTAAATTGGGACACTACTTAGGACATGGTAGTCTCGATAGGACATTGATATCCCAACCTAGACCAGAGCAAAAATTCAAATATAATGGCTCGTAATGGCTATTCAACGATCATCCCAATCGGGAATTGATAAATTGTAGCTCAAAAGTCCAAATTTCATTCAAATGGACTTTGATTATGTTAGGAACAAAATTATTGCTTCCAATAACTATAATTGAATTGCTCAAGTATGAATATAACCTCTGAAGATTATTTTGAGGTTAAGAAACTTATTTATTCATTCTATACTTTCAAGCATTTAATTAAGCTCTCTAAACTCTTTCAAAATTCATTTTATTATTGTATACTCTTGTGAGAGTTAGAATAGATATTTTTGTTCTTTTATTTTTTGGAATTAGAAAATGGGAAGTGAGATTATATTCTTAAGGAATTAGTTTAAGTGTTAAGCCATTAAAACACTTGGGAATTCAATTTTAGTGTGAGCCTTGAAAACACTTGTGAATTGATTTTTGAGTGAGCCTTTAAAATTGAAGTTGTAAAAATCAATCTAGGGAAATAGATTGTAGTGATTCAAAATCCTAATTTGGGGATAAGTTATGTGAAGACATAGGATTATTGAGAATCCAAACTCCTTAAATTCTTGTGTTGATCATTCTTCCTTTTTAACTTTCTTTTAATTTTTGTTCAAATCTTTTAATTTCTTATTATTGTTTGATAGTCCTATTCACCCCACTCTATGACTCTTTCAATTAGTATCAGAGCTCAAATTCTAGGAACTTCATTGCTATAATTCAAGATCATGGGGAGTGAATTACAAAACATTTCTTCATTTAGACCATTCTTTGATAGTAGTGACTATCCTCATTGAAAGTTTAAAATGGAGCTATACCTTGATTTTGATTCCATCAAACTTTGGGATATTGTCCTAAAAGGTTGGAAACCACCTATAACTACCATTGATGGTATGGTAACTACTCTTGTAAGAAGCCAATGGACTAATGAACAAAAAGAGGAAAATCATAAAAATAAAAAGGCTATGATCACTATAGTCTCTTCCATGATAAGAGAAAAAGGAGGCAGGCTTCAACATTGCATTTTAGCTAAAAAAATATGGGAGACCTTAGAGAACCATTATGAATGCAATATACAAGTAAGAAGCAAAAAGGTTCAACTTCATATATATAAATATGAACTCTTTAAAATGAAGCCTCAATAATCAATCACGAAGATAACAAACCATCTCAATTCTCTCCTCACAACCCTCAAGAAACTTAGAAAACATTTCTCCAAGGAAGAAGTGAATAATAAGATTTTAAAAATCTTGCCTAAAAAGGATTGGGAATTTTGAGTCACTTCAATTGAGGAAGCTCAAGACCTCTCTACCCTCTCAATTGATATGCTTCTTGGTAAGCTCTTGATGCATGAGCTCATAATCAAGTAAAGAGGTAAAAAGGAAGAAGAGAAAGAAGAAAAGAAAAAGCGTATAGCTCTAAAAGCTCTTTAAGAAGATAATGAAGAGGAAAACATTAAAGATTTTAGTGATGAAGATGGTGATATTGTCATGCTCACTAAGAAATTTAAGAAGTTTTTTAGAAAGAAAAATTTCTCAAAAGCAAGGGACTTTAACAAGAAGTTTGAAGGAGATAGTAAGAAGAGAATCAAAAAAGATAATTACTATGAATGTAAGAAATCGGGACACATTCAAAGTGAGTGCCCCAAACTCAAATTCAAGAACAAAGGAGCAAAGGATAGGAGAAGGCCTTCAAAGCTACTTGAGATGACTCCTCTGAATCTAAAGAGGAAGGGAACAACAATAAATGGCCAATTCGTTGCTTCATGGCTCTTGAAATGAAAAGAGGTACCGTCTGCTTCTAACTCTTATTGTGATGAATATTGTGTTTATGATGAATATGATGATGATGATGATGTTGAGAGTTCTATTATGAATAAACTCTTGCTTAAATGTAAAAAACTTGCTTTTAAAAAAGAATCATTATAAGCATGAGTTAAATAGCTTAACCAAGGAATTTGAGAAGTTAAAAATTAAATTTTCTAGTCTTGTTAAATTAAGTGATAAACTTGCTAGTGATTTAAAATCTTCTAATTCCTTGGAAAAGAAACTCAAGAAAGCTAATGATGAAAATCATAAACTTTATAATGAGGTAGTTAAGCTAAAAAATTCCATATTGAAATTTCAAAGAGGAAAAGAGAGTTTAGATAATTTACTTGACTCTCAAAAATTTCATGGAAATACTCCTAGAATTGGATATACTAATGGAATGGTCTCATCTTCATCACCATCACATATTAAATTTATTAAAGCATCATGAAATTCCATTCCTTTTACTTAAAAACCATTTGAGACTTAAGCTTTCAAAGCTAATAAGTTTCTTGTGTCAAATATTAAAGGAAAGTCCCATAAAATTTAATCATATATGACACAAAGAGGTAAGGCTCAAAATAGAGCATCTTAACCTAAGCATGTTTACGTGTACACTAGACACAACACTCATAAGCATGTTACAAAACACAATGCACCTAAATATGTTGCACAAACCTATCAAAATATGCATTGTCATTGCCAATGTATGTCTCACACTCAAAACAATAGGAGACACACATCATCATAACACAAAAGGCATGTTTCATATACTAGGAAAATATATTATCTTAGGAAAAAAAATTTGAAAATGTTATATGTTCATATTGCATGATCAAAGGTCATACTAATAATGTATGCATCTATAAAAGACTACACATGAATTTGCTTCCTATGGATTATCTTGAGACTAACTAACCTAGACCAAGAAAGGTTTAAGTTTAAAAGAACATTTAAATTATTTTATGTAGGTGTGCTTGAAATCCACAAGAATGAAAAGCAAGTGGTATCTTAATAATGGATGTTCAAGGCTTATGATGAGAGACAAGCAGTAATTCAACAAGATTAATGCTAAGGATGGAGGACATGTCACATTTAGAGACAATGCAAAAGGAAAGATTATTGGCATTGGAGAAATAGGTAATCCTCAATCCTTATTTATACATCATGTGTTGTTTATTGATGGTTTTAAACATAATTTTTTTAGTATAAGTCAATTATATGACATGAGAAACAAGGTGACTTTCTATCTTAGAAACTGCTTTGCTAGTAGTCTTGATGAAAATAAAGTAATTTTTAGTGGTAAAAGGGTATATAATGTTTATGTATTGAATAAGATTGATAAAAAAGATACCAAATGCTTAATGTCTATTTCCTATGACACACGAACATGGCATAGAAGGTTAGGACATGTAAATTTTGAGCTTTTGAATGATCTTTATAAACATGAACTTGTAATTGGTTTACCTAAGCTTGAATTTACTAAGGACAAACCTTGTGATGCTTGTAAAAAATGAAAACAATCCAAGTCCTCATTTATGCTAAAAAATATAGTGTCTACTTCTAGACCACTTAAACTTATACATATGGATTTATTTGGACCAACTAAAGATGCTAGTCTCGGTGGAATGCACTATACATACGTATTGGTTGATGACTATTCCAGATTTACTCGGGTATATTTTCTTGCTCATAAGAATAATGCTTTTAAAGCTTTTGAAAATTTTGCTAAAAGAATTCAAAAACAAAAAAGATTTTGTATTTCATCCATTAGAAGTGATCATGGAATTGAATTTGAAAATGAATTCTTTAAAATCTTTTGTAATGAAAATAGTATTTCACATACATTTTCATCTCCTAGAACTCCTAAAAAAATCGGGTTATTGAAAGGAAAAATAGAACTATTGTAGAAATGGCTAAAAAAATGCTTCATGAGTATAATTTGCTTTTATACTTTTGGGTGAAAGCCGTTAACACATCTTGTTATATTTCAAACCGAGTTTTCAAAAGACCAATTTTAAACAAAACATCTTATGAGCTATAGAATAATAAAAAACCTAAAATCTCATATCTAAGAGTAGTTGGATGTAAGTGATTTATATTAAACACTAAGGATAATCTTGGGAAATTTGATTTCAAAGCCGATGAAGGAATTTTCCTAGACTATTCTATTTCTAGTAAATCATATAGAGTTTTAATAAAAGAACTCTAGTAGTTGAAGAATTAATGCATGTTGTATTCGATGAATCAAACTCACTTGATCTTAGAAAGGATGTTTATAGTGTTGATGATCTTGTAGGTGACAATGAGATTGTGGAAATTCAAGAAGAAAATGCTAGTAAACCTTTGGAACTTAAAGGTTCAAGCATACAGGATAATAAGGAGACATCTCAACTTACCTTGAAGGATGAACTTCTAAAGGATTGACAATTTAAGAAAGCTTATCCTTAAGACCTCATTATAGGTGACACTACAAAAGGGGTAACTACTAGATTTAAATTAAAGTTTATTGTTAATTTAGCCTTCATTTCTCAAATTGAACCCAAAAATGTTGATGATGCTTTGAGTGATGAATTTTGGGTCCTTGCCATGCAAGAAGAGTTAAATCAATTTTAGAGAAACAAGGTTTGGACCTAGTTTCCTATTATAGGCACCAAATGGGTGTTTAAAAATAAGATGAATGAATAAGGCATCATAACTAGAAATAAAACTAGACTAGTAGCTAAAGGTTATAATCAAGAAGAAGACATTGATTACGATGAAACCTTTGCCCCCGTTGTAAGGTTAGAAGCTATTAGAATGTTACTTGCATTTACATTGTTCATGGATTTGAAACTTTATCAAATGGATGTTAAAAGTGCATTTCTAAATGGTTTCATTAAAGAGGAGGTATATGTTGAGCAACCTCTGGGTTTTAAAAATTTTGATTCTCCAAATCATGCTTTTAAATTGTCAAAAGCATTGTATGGATTGAAAGAGCTTGGCATGAAAGGTTGAGCAACATCCTACTAGAGAAAGGGTTCTCCAAAGGAAAAGTTGACACAACTCTTTTCATAAAGAAATCTAAGCATAATTTATTAATTATTCAAATATATGTTTATGATATTATTTTCGGTGCTACTAACCATTACTTGTGTGAGAAATTTTCTAAGCTAATGCAAGGAGAATTCAAGATGAGTATAATGGGAGAATAAAAATTCTTTCTCAAATTATAAATCAAGTAATGCAAAGATGGAATTTTCATTAATCAAACCAGATATGTAAAAGACTTTCTCAGGAAGTTTGGCATGGATGGAGCTAAGACAAGCAAAACTCCAATGAGCACTACAACCAAACTCAACAAGGATGAGAATGGCAAATCGATTGATAAAAAGTGATTTAGATGTATGATGGGATCCCTTCTTTATTTAACTACTAGTAGACCCGATATTATATTTGCTACTTGTTTTTATGCTAGATTTTAATCAAATCCTAAAGAGTCTTAATTGAATGCTATCAAAAGGATTTTCAAATATCTTTGTGGTATAATGCATTTAGGATTTTGGTATCCTAGGAGTTCTTCCTTTGACTTGATTAGTTATTCTGATGCAGAATTTGCCAGTAGTTTACTAGATAGAAAGAGCACTTCCAGAACTTGTCAATTTTTAACATAATGTTAAGTTTCTTAGTTTTGTAAGAAATAAGTTTTGATTGCCTTATCCACTACTAAAGCTAAATATATTGCAGTAAGTCTTTTTTATTCACAGGTCTTATGGTAGAAACAACAATTGTTAAACTATGGTGTAAAAATTGATCACATTCCTATCAAATGTAACAATACAAGTGCTATAAACCTTAGCAAGAATCCCATTTAACACTCCAAAACTAAGCATATAGACATTGGAGATCATTTTTTGTGTGATCATGTTTAAATTGGTGATATCTCACTTGATTTTATTGATACAAATAATCAACTTGTTGATATTTTTACTAAACCTCTCAATAAAGAGAGACTGAATTTCATTAAACATGAACTTGACATAATTGATGCTTCTAGTCTATCTTGATTTTGAGTTAATTTTGCTATATTTGAATTCCTTTAAGTTCTTTTTATGTCTATTTCTAGTATATAATACTCGTTCACTAGATATATTTTGGTGTTTGTTTTTAAAATCTTAATTTTTTTTAAACATGTGGTGTTTATTTGAATTTCTTAAATTTTTTAAAAATATTTTTTAATTCTTTATATTTTGCAAAATTAATAATTAATTAATGAAACCTCATTAAATTAATTTTTTTTTAATTTTTTTAGCAAAATATATCCTTCTTTAAATGAGTTCATTAGAAATACTCATTTAATTCTTCTAAAAATCTTCAATTAATTCAAAATAAAAGCAATTAAATTCACAAGAATTTAATTGTAAGGTATTTTGGACTTAATTGAAAATAATTTGCAAAATTTTATTGCCAGGATCTTAGTCCCGCCCAAGATTAAATCATGTCTCAATCGGGACATCATTTATCAATTTTTTGTTTTTACACTTAACTATCCCGAACGGATATCCCAATCAGGATATCACTCGGGACATCATGTCTCGACTGGGACATTGATCCTCACAGTATTAGGATTTCAAATCCTATCAACCTTTTGACTCTCCAATCAAAATTACGAATGATTTTTTAGGTTCCTATTTAATTCAAATTCAAATTTTGAACTATTTTCAACCTTAATCTCTTGCCTATAAATACCATTCTATTCCTACTAGATTTTTTATCTCAAACAAATTTTTTCCTTTCTCTACAAATTCTTTATCTATTCTTCTTTTCTCTCTTCATGGCTCCTAGGAAACTAAGCAAGGTCCCTTTATCTTCTCAAAATCCTTCCCCTAAAAAGGATAAACCCAAGAGAACACACTCTTCTTGTCACGACCCAAACCGGGGGCCATAATCAGCGCTAGGGAACGAGAATTCTTTCGAATCTGAAACCCGTAGTAAGCCTTAAAAGAATAAAACATACAATAGAATAAAATAAATAAATATAAATACGATAGAATTAAAATCTTCAATCATTATATGTAAAAAAATAAATCCTTCTGTCATATCATAGCAAAATATTTAATACAATATTCAGAGACATGCCTCTAATACAAGATACATGCAACTGATGTATAAATTCAACCACTACCGATACAAAATATGACTACTGCAGTTTTTTAGAGTACAATAAAGATCAAGTAAGTAGTTTACATAAACAAGCCAGGGTGGAAGAAGTTTGGCGAATCGGCCTAGTACTAAGGTCTGAGGAAGAAGACTCTCCTATAAAAATATCAACTGAGGGGAGTTAGACTTCACTGAGTGAATTATTATAGTATATATACATGCATCCTAATATCAAATGCAAACAGTTAACAGTATATATAATAAATATATATACATGTATAGTCACACAGATGCTGAAATTACTTTATACATATATGCAGAAAATCATTTAATTATTTGTGAAGGATCAATAGAACCCCAATTAAAACGTAAACCTCAATCAAATATACATCTAGCCATACAGGCTCACTTAATTCCAAATGGATCACTCATTCCATTTTGGACAGTAGATTGAGCCTGAGATATTAAGTCAACCGAGCTCCAATAGTCTGACTGTCAGTGTGATTGGCCCTGAGACACTAGGTCAACCAAGCTCCCGCAATCACACTCCTCAATCACATCAATATCAAAAGATAATTAGTCAAATGAAACCTCAAATAAGTTAGTATATCAACCCTAAAATCTATCGCACTGGCATGTACTCGGTTCTAGTGCTACCCACTAGATAGCACGTTCTATAGAAATCCTTCAAATAAAATCATGCATATATTAAAGATAATAAAATGCATCATTTAAAATAAAGTAGCATTCAATGTACAAGGATATAATAAAAATATACTAAAAGTATACAACATGCAAATATAAAAAATATACTAGAAATAAACCAAAAGTATACTAAATTATTTGATGAATTAAATCATTTAAAACATATATT
This sequence comes from Mallotus nudiflorus, assembly GCA_947683625.1. Taxonomy (NCBI): domain Eukaryota; kingdom Viridiplantae; phylum Streptophyta; class Magnoliopsida; order Malpighiales; family Euphorbiaceae; genus Mallotus; species Mallotus nudiflorus. Next base: position 5,634,786 of record CANTUR010000075.1, on the reverse strand, counting down.
AAAATGTAAAACCCTAAAATCATGTGTTCTAATGCAAGGCATATATATATAATATAATAACTCACAATGTTACGCTCCTCGAGACGGGCTTGACTGGTCTGGTCCACTAGGCCTCGGTCTCGGCACAACTAAAAATAAAAAAACAATAATAATCAAAATCAATCTAACTTATATTATAAAGAGACTCAATCTAAAAGTACAGAAATCAGACAGAAATACAGAATTCAGGATCGACCTGACGTCACATTTTACGAGAATTCTACTGAAAGTTCGGTGGAACCTCCTTTATAAAATAGACATCTCTCTACTAAAAAGTAGAGCTGATCCTACAGGAAAACACACTTCTAAAACCAGAATTTACACAACCCTCGATTGGGACCCCGAACTGCATAATTCCCCAACTGAGGTTCACAAATCCACTGTAAATATAAATAAAATAATAAATATATTAAAAATCAATAAATTCCACAATTATCCTTAAAATATCAAAATATAATTTATTTAAATATTAAAACACCAAAAATACTTATTTCACAATAATTAATTAAAAATCCTAAATAATAATATAATATTATTAAAAATCCAATTTTCCAATAATAACACATAAAATAATAATAATTCATTTTATAAATCCATATAACTTAATTAACCCAAATATATAACAAAAAGTTATAAAACCCCATTTTATTACCAAAATAATATATAATATATTATTTGAAAATAATTTTCAAAAATTGGTATTAATTAGTTAAAAATAATAAATAATTTATAAAAATCATTTTATTACCTTAAATAATTATAAAACCAACTAAAACATAATATTTAACTATAATTATCACAAAATTACATAATTAACCCTATAGTACAAAATACACATAATATATCTAATATTCCATAAAAATTATATAAATGCATAAAAATTATTTTATCAACAAATATTACTCTAATATTATCTAAAACATATAATTAAACACTAATTTCAATAAAAACTAAACTTTAACCTAATTTTCTAATATTGACATAATATAAAAATATTTATAAAAATTACATAAAAATCACAAAAATTATCATCTCAGCATTAAAATTAGTAACAATTGATAATAACACCAAATATACCAAATTCATAATTTAAATAATTTATTTATGAAAAATGATTAAATAATATTAAAATAATAAAAAATTAACAAAAATACAAATAAATTCTAAAAATCAAAATAAAAATATGTAGAGGTAGATTAAACTTCTAGGAACAACTTTTGTTAAGGTAGATTGTGTGAATCAATCAAGATCAACCAAAAAAAATGAAAAACCCTAATGCTCAAAATCAAAAATCCAAGAAAACTTAAAAATGGACGAATTAGAGCTAAAACCTGGTCGGAAAACTCAACTTGCTACCACCGTCGATTCCAGGCATTTTGGTGAGATGCTTCCTTACTGACAGTGTCGAGGAAGATGGAGAAGAAGATGGTGGTGAAGGGTGGCGGTCCGGCGAAGGATCGGGAGGCACAGTGATAGTAGGTGCTCAAACGTGCGAAAGGAAGAAGTTGTGTTTTTTACAGTAGGTGTTTATATATTTGTATATATATCTTATACTTTATAATGAAACTATATATTATAATACTATATAATATAATTTTAGTCAAAAAAATCTCCACCACACAATAAATAAATATCTCACACTTATATATATATATACACACACACACACACACACACACACACACACACACACACATATATATATATATATACACACACACACACACACACACACATATATAATCACACACACACACATACATTACAATAAATTAATAATAATATACATAAAATAACATTTAACAATAAATAATAATAATATCAATAATATAAACAATACTCATTAAATAACGTAATAATAATGCAAATAATGTATATTAATAAAACTAATAATAATATAAATAATAATGCAAATTAAATATTTAAAGTAATAAGTTTCAAAATAAAATATTTATGTAGAAAATATAATTAAACGTAAAATAATAATTATTAATCACAAAATAGTAAAATAATGAAATTTAACTTTTAAATTTATTAACACTGCATATCTCATTATATATTAAAATAATTTTAAAACTAGGGTTATTACACTTCTTTCTCCTATTCTTCTTAAGAAATCAAGAAAAAAATGTCTCAATTTGAACCTACTCTCAAAGCAATTGCTTGCTATGATGAAGTCGAGGATCTTCTTCTCAAAGGTAGGATCTTTGATTTTGCTTTCTTACCTTTACCATCTTATCCTTCCCTCATTATTGAATTTCTTTCTTCATACACTCTTTATTCCATCAAATTTAATGATGTTAATCCCTACTTCTCCATGCGATTCAAATTTTGAGGAAGAGAACGTTTCATGACTTATTAAGAGTTTGATACTCTTTTTGGCTTTTCTCATGAGGGGCACATTCAAGTTAACCCTCATTGGCTTACTTCTTCATTTTAGGATGAAATCAAAGCTCCTAATGCTCCTCAATTATGTGCCGGACATACTAAAGCTTCACACATCAAATCTAAAGCACTTTAGTATATTCATCAATTCATTACCTACTCTATTAATGGTAGAGTTCTTTCTAATGAACCTCTCTCTCTTGATGATCTTTTCATGCTTTATTTTCTTCATCATGATGAAAAGAATGCCTTAGGAAGATTTTTACAATGGAGAATTTGGCTAATTAGTTATGGTAACACCGATGCAATTTGGATTAGTGGAATTGTAACAAAGCTAGCTAAATTCTTTAATATTAATCTTGACTCTCTATCCTCTACCAAACCCAAACTTCTTGATGAGTCATTCATTATAAATTCCAAACAATTCACCTCTATTAATGGAGGTTGGATTTAGAAACATGATTTTGGAGCAAGTAAAAATATTGAAGCTATGCTTTAAGAATTGGAAGAGCAAGAAGGTCAAGACCTTGGGGAAGAAGAACAAGAACCTTAACCCATATTGCTCCTTTAAGGAAAAGGACAAGAAGTGAAGGCACGTTGACTCAAGGTGCTCAAGCTCAAGATGATGAACCTATTTGGGTAGGATAAATCTTTGAACGCATGTCCTTAATGGAATCCAACTTCAATTCTCACTTTGATGAAGCTGAATCCAATTTCAATGTGCATTTCAATCAAATTGATGACAACATTACTCATCTTCAAAATGATGTCCATCATATTTATGAGCAACAAGGCTACACTTGTACCTATCCTCCTCTTCCTTTACCCTTCCTCTAGAATAAATATTATATGTACTTTTTGTTTGTTTTATTTTCAATATATGTTTGGTTTATTTTTCATTTATGAGCATAGTTGTTAGTTTATTTTTAGGCTTATTTTATGCTTGTTTATGTTTAGCTTATTTTGTGCTTATTTTCAGTATTTTATCTCTGTACTAAATGAACTTTTCTTATTAATAAAAATTTCCTTTCTTTAAAATATAAATTTCTCTAGTATTCATTCTTTTTGATTTTTGACAAAGGGGGAGAAATATTTAAGTTTGCATTTATATTTATATTAAAAGATTTTTTTTATTTATTTTAACATATGTGACAGTATGTCCTTAATATCAAGTTTTTTTTTTCTTTCTTATTCTATTATAGGATGAGAGAAAATCATTTGAATATTATTTTTATATATGCCATATAATTTCATAAAGATTTGGTGTATCTGTATTTTTTATTGTTTTGATTCTTGATCTTTTATTTCCTCTATTCTTTTTATTCTTTAACATAGGGGGAGAAGAAGCTATGTGATATTTGTGCTTAGTGTTTATATTTGTAATATTCTACATGCCACATGATCAATTAACTAGCTAAACTCTATATGATCATGTGAGGTCGTCCTATATGTACTATGCTTGTGATGCAGTATATGCATATATGTTTGAAATTATTTCCTTCATATTATCAAACATTCTTTTTATGTTTTTAACAAATTTTTTATGTTAGGGCATAATTTTCTCATGATATTTTTTATATATATTTTTGTCATGGAGAATAAATTATAAATTTATATTTCTTATCATGTCCATATTTATAAGGGGAGAAATAAAGAAGTTTATTTGATTTTATTTGATATCATCATTATTATCACAATTATTAACTATCACACACTTTACCTAGTATTATTTTTTATAAAACTCAAAATAAGTTTGTCAAAATCAAAAAGGGGGAGATTATTGACCTTAGCAATTTATCAATCTTGATTTTAATCTTAAAAAACTTGATTTTAAGCAACTAATGTGTTTGCTTCAATTTTGTATAAGTTAGGAGTAATTTGAAAGTCAAAATAATGATGAACTATCAAAGAAAAATCATTTTAGAAAGACATCATAAGCACTATCTCGATCGGACTTAACACGGGGACTAAATTGCATAAAAAAGTGCAAATCTTGTCATAGTCTCAACTGGGACCAAGGATGACCAATTTTTGCATAAAACTAAAATTTTGGCAAAACCAGACTCGATCCAATATCCTGATCGGGACACTGCTCAGGACAGGGTAGCCCCGAACGGGACATTGATATCCTGATCAGGACTAGAGCAAAAATTTAAATACAATGGCTTATAATAATTATTTATTAATCACACAACTGGGACTGATGATATCCTGATCGGGACCTGACAAATTGTAGCTCAAAAGTCCAAATTTCATTCAAATGGACTTTGATTATGTTGGGAATGAAATTATTGCTTCTAACAACTATAATTGAATTTCTTTAATATAAATATAACCTTTGAATATTATTTTGAGGTTGAGAAATTTATTTATTCATTCTAAACTTTCAAGCATTCAACTAAGCTCTCTAAACTCTTTCAAAATTCATTTTATTATTGCCTACTCTTGTGTGAGTTGGTGACTGTTAAAATAAATATTCTTTGTTCATCTATTTTTTGGGATTAGAAAATGGGAAGTGAGATTCTGTTCTAAAGGAATTGATTTAAGTGTTTGGCCATTAAAACACTTAGGAATTTAGTTTTAGTGTGAGCCTTGAAAACACTTGTGAATTGGTTTTGAGTGAACCTTGAAAGCTCAAGTTGTAAGGTTTAAGTTGAGCTTAAAACTCAAGTTGTAAAAATCAATCTAGGAAAATAGATTGTAGTGATTCAAAATCCTAACTTAGGGATAAGTTAGGTGGAGATATAGAATTGTTGAGAATCCAAACTCCTTAAATTCTTGTTGATCATTCTTCCTTCTCAACTTTCTTTTAGTTCTTATTTAAATCTTTTAATTTCTTATTATTATTTTATAATCTTATTTACCCCCATGTAGGACTTTTTCATTATTATTATTAGGCAAAAATGATTTTTAAGCCCTTGAACTCTAGTGGTTTTTTTCTATTAAGCCCCTATCTTTTTATTTCATTGCATTAAACCCCTATACTATTATTTATATAGCTATTGAGCCCCTATACTATTATTTAGTATGCATTGATTCCCTATACTATTTTTTATGTAATGTAATGAGTCCCTATAGTATAAAGAACAAATCTATGAAATTTGTTAAATTGGGGCTCAATAGCTACATAAATAGTATAGGGGCTCAGTATAATGCAATAAAAGGATAAGGGCTTAATACAAAAAAATCACTATAGTTCAAGTTTAAAAATAGATTTTTCCTTATTATTATTATAAAAAAAAAGAGAAAAAAGTTGTACATGACTTTGAAGGAGTGAAGGAAGGAAGGAAGGAAGATAACCTTTATCTTCCTTCTCCTCTTCCTCTTTTTTCATCTTCTTCTTCTTAAAAAATAAAAATTAAAAAATTAAAATTTTAAAATAAATTAAAGGTTTAGAAATTTATTACAGACCACAATATTTATCCTCAAAGGCCTAAAATGTTTATTTAGCAAGTAATTTTAATATTTTTGGTTAAATTAAGTTAAGGTTTATAAGATGCAAAATTCGGGTTCTAAGGATCTAGTTTTTTAGTCATATTGTTTTGATCATATCTCGAGTTAGAAAACTTCAAATTGAGTTTTATTTGATGATATGGAAACTTTAAAGACTTATCTAAAACTATTCCTCCTCTAGATTAATCTGATTTAGACTCTATATTAGTGTAATAAAAGAACACATTTTATTGCTCAGTTTCCATTATTGGTATGAGTAAGGTGGATTATTTCATATTTTTCTTCTTCTATACACCTCCAATCAAAGCAAAATCAATTTTAAAGTGCTCTACACAAATAGGGTTAATAATTTGGAATGTTTAATTTTGAGATATATTTTATAGAATTATTGTTGAATTTTTAAATTCACCCTATTAAATATGTTACAGTTGGCAGCTTCATAAGTTTAGGTAGTTTAGTGATTTTATCATGCTAGATGAGGTTCTATTATTTTTGGATGTCTAAAAATAAATGAGTTATGATTTATTTCAGCTAAACCAAATGGAAATGAGGCTGTTGTACAAGTAAATACAAGCAAAGGGAAGGAAGCAATAAAGGTAAGTGAATAACTTAATGTTCTATGTGAAGACAACACTTAAAATAAATATTTATAAATTTATTTGTTAAGTTGGTTGGTTAAGAGGAAGATGTGTGTTATAATTGATAGATGATAGTTTTTTATTATTGTGTTGATGGTTGATCATCTTTGAGATGAGATAGCATATATGAAAAAGGTTGTACTTGTGAATGATGGTTGTCGAATTCGAGTGTCCTGTTTATGTGAGAACAAAATAATTGTTGAAGTCATATATGGGGTTTTATAACTCTAAATGGGATTTTATTTGATCATCTAAATACTTGGAGATGTTATTTACAAAATTGATAGAAATAGAGAAAGCTTAATTTTGTTGTCTTGATGGTCAATGTGAGCAATATTTTTTGTATCTTAGTCTTTTTATGATAGAATGACTATGGTGGATTATTTTTAATGTTTATCCTTCTATACATATTCAAATGATGTGAAATTAATTTAGACTTAGAATTATATTGATCTGGAAAATATGACTTTGATATTTATAATGTGGAATTTTTAGTGTATTTTTGAATTTATATAATCGAATCTGCCATATTGAAATATGGTATATTTTTTGTATATCTTAGGTATATTATTAGTCTTATGTATTATAAGAATGTTAATTACTTAATGGAGTGGTATATGATGTATATTTAAATATAAGAAATATGGTTGGATGAGTATAAGGACACAATGTTACTTATGAATAAGGCAATATTGTGCGCATTAATGAATCCCCTTGAAGTGCTGTAATAAGGCTAAAGAAATATTTGGTACCAAATTATGGCAGGTTGTGTGTGTATGGGGATCCTTGAATAATTAAAAGAAGTTGTGATTTTATATATATAAATCACAAGTTCATTGCTGTCCAAAAGAAAATACTATGATACTATGACTATGTACATATTATAAATGCATAATTAAATATTGAATGGATCGATACTTGATAATATTACATATTTGAATGAGTTATTTTTCATAGGATATTATGTTATTTATTTACTGAGTTGCAGGCTCACTCCTCTGCATTATTTTTTAGGACTAAAAGAATTGTAGTTTATCTTGAAGAAATTTGCATCAATTACACTAGTATTTTGTCAGCAAGAGGTCGTCTTCAGTTTTATAGAATGTAACATGCTTAGTAAATTTTCATATTTTGTATTAAGGTAAGTGTATTATATATAAATAACATAAAGAAAGATGTGAACTGCTTGAAGTTGTGAGCCTTTATGGTGTGTGTTATGTGCTATTTATATAACTAGTCTTGTATATATATTGACTCATGAATTAAAACTTGATTTTAATGGATATATTATTTATTAGTCACATGCATACAATGTATGTCTGACATCCTTATCAGGTGTCACATCTTTGTTTTGATATTCACTTTGAGCATGGTCCATGAAATCCTTACTCCTTGTATATAAAATAGGTTTAACACTTTTTGTTTTCTATTAATATAGCTTGATGATTAATAAGCTTATGCAATATAAGCACATTTTTTAATCCTTTCAGTTTACGTTTGGTCTCTGAAATAATTCAATGGCATCTGTTTAAAGTTTTTTAGAAAATCAAGAGATAGTGTATATGCCTCTTTCATTTTAGAATCCTTTCAGTTTACATTTGGTTTCTCAAATAATTCGATGACATCTGTTTAAAGTTCTTTGGAAAATAAAAAAATAATGTATATGCCTACTTTATTTTAGAATTCTTTCAGTTTAGGTCTAGTTTCTAAAATAATTCAATGACATCAGTTTTAATAACATTTTAGAATATGTTTAGTTTACTTTTAGTTGCTGATACATATTACATTTGTAGGAAATGCAACAACTACTTGTTTTCATTCACTACAATGGTGAATGGATTGACAACTTCACTTTCCAAAACTTTCAAGTCACTAAAATTCAAATACCAATATAATTCTTTGGTTGCTTTGCTTTGAATTCAGCTACCTCTGTGATTGTAATTGATTTATTCATTGAGGCTTGCAATTTCAATTACTCACATCGAAAAGAGGTTTCTTCTAATAATCGTAATTGATTAATTCATTGGGCCAAACTTCCACCCATAACTAATTTATGATTGTTATCTATTTAATTTAACTTGATCAATTAATGTGTGGATTTAACCAAATCATCTTTTATATATTATGTATTGAATACATAATATTGCAGGACAGAACCAAAATTTTCATATACATTCTTCAAAACCAAAAAAAAAACTAAAATCAGAAAAAATGAATTGGAAACCAAAAGTTAACCAAAAGGATACAAAAAAAAAGAATCAGAAACCAAAAATCAACCAAAAGGATATAAAAAATGAATCGAAAGCCAATAAAAAACCAATATAAATTAATATAATAAAAAAAACACACCAAATTAGAACATTTCAACACTTCATCACCATTAACACCATATTTAATATAACTATCTTTAATATTAAAATTAAAATCAATATCCTTAGACAATTTCTTATCACCCTTAAAACAAAAACACAAAACAAAGTATCAGAAACCAAAATGATACAAAAATAATAAAACAAAACCTACCCTAACAAAATCCTTTAACTCATCACCATCACCATCACCAATAGTTTCAATAAATTCTGAATCATAAGCATCCTTTCACAACCAACAACATCTCCTAAATTAGAACTAGAAGCACCAAAAGCACATCCACCTTTCCCAACACTTTTAAAATAAGATAAAAAAACTAAAAGAAAAACAAAAAATAATAAATTAAATACATGCTACCTAATAAAAGATTATAAATATAGGGTATTGATTCTTGCACCTCTCTCATGCTAATTAAGTGTACCATCTAAGTTGCACCCATTCTCATTTTGCATTTATTGACACATTATTAAATTATGTTATGATTTGTTTTAGATTGGTTATTCAATTTGAAGTTATAAGGCATTATTTTGAAGTTAGGTATACATACATCCTTCCAACCTTATTCCTCCCACACAAATATTCAATGGCGAGTCTCTTTTCCTAGGATTTTTGGTCTTGGTCTTAATATCAACAAGGGATATCAGGGTCCAACGCGCATACCAAATCTCTCAAAGTAATAGAAGCATAGAAACAACATTTTTGGGTGTAAAAGATTAGCCTAATCTTTATTAACCTAAACGGGTTTCTAAAGGATGGGCTTAGGCCTTTACAGATAGAAATACCTCATGGCAATATCCACAAGCAATTTGGGTAGATCCTAGGGGAAATAACTAAACCATTATATGTGGTTAGGGTCTGGTAAAAAGGTCAAGGTTCCCTTAGCAAGATGCTCTCCATTATGGACTTTAAGTTACATGCCAAGGTCAGAGGGGCCCAGCATCCTTTGCAAACTCGAGAGAAGACTACCCCCTTAAGGACTTAGGTTACAGGCTCTGGTCAGATAAGCCCAGTAATCTCTCTTGGACCGAGTTAAGGCTAAAAGTGATGGTTAGCCAATCTACAACCCCATGAAGTTAGTGGAATCATGGAATTATAAACCAACGCCATCGGTTAATAGGGACATGCATAATGAATGCGAGAATAAAATAATAATTAATAAAATAATTCTAAAGAACACAAGTAGAATCAGTATCTCTTATCCCCAGTGGAGTCGCCATTGTAGACGACGGGGTTTAGCACGCGTCCAAGATTTTAGCAATCGCATCACTGTTTGAGCTCTGGGCTCTAGAGAACACACTAACCACTATCACAAAGACATGGTGTGGAGATGAGGAGTCGCCACCCAGGGTAATAATTGGGACAAATTGAAAAAGGTGGTACTCGATTCCCTAAAAGAAAGCTAGCACCACAACCAGGAGATTCTGGATATGGAATACCAACTTCTTTCAGTCTTGTGTTCATTTAGAATTACTTTATAAATTACTATCTTATTCTCTATTTACATGCAATTTCATATAAACCCAAAATAATAAACTCCAAGGTAAACTAGTCATGAAATATACAAGTAAATAATGCATTCAATAAATCACATAATCCCTAAGTTAGTATGATCTACATGGATTTTAATTAAATGAGTTAAATCTACATGTTTTAAATTATAAGTGAACTTAAAAACCTAATTCCTTTTGATTTTAATTAAATGAACCTAAATCTATATATTTTAATTCTAAAAATGGGCCTAATTCTACATGTTATGAAAGTATTTAAATTAATAGGCCTAATTCTACATGTTTTAATTAAATAGTGATCTTAAATCTACAAAATATGAAAAAGGTTTAAATTAAGTGAGCTAAGTCTAAATTAATTAAACTAAATTAGGTGAGCCTATGTCTAATTAACTAAATGGGCCTAGGAATATTTCTAATCTAAAATCTAATTAATTATGGGTCTAAAAATATATATTTTAATTAAACCTAATTAATTATTAAATGAGATGGGCTAAAAGAATTATCTAAACGTAAATAAATAAATCAAGACCTAAAGTGGGCTTAAGACCCAAAACATACAAACATAATGAATAAACCCAAAAACAAATAAAAATATAAAAGAAACAATTAAATAAGATCAAACAAATAATTAAATTTATTCCTTACTAAAGCCCTAATTTTTATTAACATGCAACCTAAATTAATCTACTTCCTCCATTGATTTTAAATAATTACCTAATTGAAACCTAACTTTACTAACCAGTTTAATCAAAACAAACATGCAACCACACATATAATTTTATTACTCCCACTATTGGGGCTATTACATTAATTCATAAAACAATTAATAAAATAAAAAATAAAAAAAGAAATAAATAAAATAAAGATAATAAAAATAAATAAAACCCTAGAAACTAAGTCTCTATAAGGCTTTATCCATAGCTTTCTACGGACTTCTCATGAATTCATCCCTCTCACATGATCACCATGCATTTCCCTTCATAATCAACACAAAAACTAAATAAAACAATGATTAATGAATAAATTATGATAATAACTTGAAAGAATAATAATATAAAATAAATAAATAAATAATAGAAGAAGATGATATGCATATGGATGATTTAGGGTACTCCTCAAATTGGTAGTTCACCGTTTTTAACAAATCTTTAAATCTTTTTCCTTAAAAATTCTTCACGAGCCTTGAATTAATTGTTGAATCAAAAGGAATTTTTGTAAAACATTCAAGAGAAAATCACGTCTTCCTTCCATCTCTTCTCCTTCTTTTTCTTTTCTTTTCTAAGCCCTTTTTTCCTTTTTTCTCCCCTCCCTATTGCTTCTCTTCCTTTCTTTTTATAGTAGAACTAGGAAGTCTAACCCTAATCCTAATGTGATTCTAATTCCTAAAGTGTATTTAGGAATTTTAAACCGGGTAGGATTGAGATAATTAGGAAATTTAAACCAATTAAAACATTGAATTGGAAATAAATAGAAATAAGAAAAAATAGAAGAATTCAATTCCGACCAGGATTGTGTAATTTCGATCGGAATTGTTGTAATTCCGATCATAATTACATAATTCTGATCGAAATTATGTAATTCCGGAATTACATAATTCCGTTCGGAATTATGGAATTTCGACACATTTTTTTAACATTTAATTGCAAAAAGGCCCTCAAAAAAATTTAAATTTTACAATTAGGTCCTAAAAAGAACTTTACGATTTAGTCCCTGAAAACATTAAATCCTTCCTTTAAAAGCCCTTAGAATTTTTTAAAGATTAAGTATTGAAGAGATTTTCATCATCCCGAAATTGGGTGTCTATAGTTGCCCCCCTTTGTCGTTGTTTGCTTGATAAATTACGGCAAAGTAAAATAGCACCCAATTTCTAAATTGAAAGTTAGGGTACTTACCTGCTCCTTGAAGTCTCTGCTTATGAATTTGCTATACTCGGACTTACAACATTTCAAATGACATATTATACTCGATCGTATGATATTGATTATACTTGGTTGTATAACCTTGGGTGAATGAAACACATTGTACTCAGTCGTACAATGTTTGACTATACTCGGACATATAGCATTGAAAAAATTTCATCATACTCGATCGTATGATGCTGATTATACTCAATCGTATAATCGATTAAAGAAACATTGCACTTGGTCGTACAATGCCGACTACACTCGATTGTATAGTCTATTTTGAAAAGGAACATCACACTCAGTCGTGTGATGCTGATTATACTCAGTCATATAATCAATTGAAGATACATTGCACTCAATCATAAAATGCTAACTACACTCAGCCGTATAGTCTATTTTGACAAGAAACATCATACTCGGTAGTATGATACTGATTATACTCGGTCGTATAATCAATTGAGGATACATTGCACTCGATCGTATAATGCTGACTACACTCAGTCATATAGTCTATTTAATAGACATCAAACTCGGTTGTATAATGTTGATTATACAATTATGCTGCAATCCATAATTGCTTCCTATTAGTTGTAACCCTTCCATTGCTCACATTCAATGCTACAGTCCATAAATGCTCACGCAATTAGCTACAACCCTTTCGTTGCTCACTGATGATTCTATAGTCCAAAACTGCTCGCGATTAGCTGCAACCCTTTCGTTGCTCACTGATGATGCTGTAGTCTAAAACTGCTCGTGATTAGCTATAACCTTTTCGTTGCTCACTGATGATGTTGTAATCCATAATTGCTCATGATTAGCTGCACCCTTTCATTGCTCACTGATGGTGCTGCAATCCATATTTGCTTGCAAATTGACTGCAATCCTTTCATTGCTCGCCTTTGATGATGCTGCAGTCCAAAACTGCTCGTAAATTGACTGCAATCCTTTCATTGCTTGCCTTTAATGATGCTATAATCCATAATTGCTTGCAAATTGAATGCAATCCTTTCATTGCTTGCCTTTGATGATGCTACAGTCCATAACTGTTCGTTGATTTTAATCTTTAGTTGTTTGAGTTGAATGCTTTGAATTCTTTATGCTGACTAATTAGCATTTTTGTTGACTGACTTTGAATTTTGCTGTGTTGATTGGCTTTACAAGTTGAGTATACCCCCTTATGGATTTGAAATTCCTATAGAATTGCTGAAGTTAGTTTTAACAAGATGAATGTACAAAAGTATATTATTATTTTAAAAATTTATAAGAAAATTCATCACTTTGCACGAGATAACATGTACTTAACCAATCTCCTTAAGTTTGATCCTCATGACTATCATTTATTTACCATTCGCAAAGGGCAGAGGTATCGTTAACCATTTTATGCTGAGAGCATATTTTTTACCAAGTGAAAAGCTTACTTCCACACCTAAATTCAGGAAGAATCTACTAGACAAAACTTATGGTATTTGAGCATAAATGGATCAGATTCTAAGTATCAAAACAGTCTTTGAATTATTTTTGTGTTTTTCTTCCTAATCCGAGTATTTCCCACCTTTCTCATATTACTCAGCGTGGATACCGTTGGAAAGGTCCTTTGGATACTCATACTCATATAGAGCATTGGAGTAAAAAGAGCAATTTTTTGGCATGGTCCTCTTTTAGTATTCCCTGCCTTTCTTGTATTACTCAGCATGGATACCGTCAGAGGTTTTATGTTGATACTCTTACTCATTTCTGAGCATTGGAGTAAATTATGGTTGCTCTTTTTTCTATTCTCCTCTTAGCATTTCCCCACCTTTCTCACATTACTCAGCATGGATACCGCCAAGGGACTTTGTACTCATACTCATTTCTGAGCATTATAGTAGATTACATGCACATTTATCATTCATAAGACTGAAATGATACCCTAAAATTCAATCAATTTATACCACAAGTCCATAGATTTTGCCTTTGCATGTTCTTCCCCTCATTTGGGTGCAAAGCAAGCACTAAATTGATTAGAGTTTAGAAATTCTCAGTATAGAACTGTCAACAAGGCATCTAAATTCTGTGAGGCTAATAAAAGAAAGCCACTAAAATCAAAGGTCATGAGATAAATTTTCGCACATGATCTCGTGAAGTGGATGAATTTCCTTTTAATTTATGAATTTTCTTATTGAGGATTTATTTTATTATAGAATCAAAGGGGATAAAGTTGTACTACTTCCCTTTGGTATTTGCATAGGATGAGGTTTTGACGAGTGATTGCATTTGCTATCTTACGCATTCTTATTAATGTATCAGTTCCTTTTCCCTTTTTCGTTCTCTTTTATTTTCCTTGCAAAAAATACCATAAGTTAGTATGACCTATTTGCTAGTAAAGAAAATTATCATAATGCAATGTTATTCTTTTACTTTCTTCCTTTTCATTGTAATGATAATGTCTTCGATCATAGGGTCATGATGCTCCACCATTGATGCTATGGTAGAGGGCTTTATTTCTCTTCCCCACATTTCCTATAAAAGAAAAGATTTAGGAGTTAGAGGTTACTATTTCATAATCAAAGAAGCTTTCAGAGTGCATTCATCTCAAGTTTTGAATGCATTCTTCCCTTTTTAGGGCCAAGCGCATGTATCACTAGCATATTGAATCTAAGGAGCTTGAGCATCCTATCTAGCCTCTTGAAGTTTCCAGGATAATGCTTCTTGGTAGTGTCACTTCTCTTATTTTCATTATTTTAGATGTTTCACATGCGAATACTTTGACTACTTTCCTGTTCTTCCAACACTAATTTTAAATGTTAATAGTAGAGTATTTACACAATCTTGTCTAGGCTTATAGACTTTTATTATACAAAACAAGTGTTTCACAAAATATGTATGCAATTGTATGCATGCTATGTATGATGTGCATGATCCTAATGTGTCTCATATTTGGAACAGAGCCACTCATCAATAGCCTGTCAGTTTGAGCATTGAATGATTCGCTGTTGGTACTTTTGATGTTGAAGCTTCCGATACGATTCATCAAATTGATTACTAGGCTACCAAGTAGGGTCCATGGTTTTACAATAGAGCTTGTGATTGATCGATGCACTATTGAACTTTTCTTTTATTACTGTTAATGATTGACGTATTAGCTCTTACACTTCAGCATCCATTTTTGCTCTTTGAATGCCGATACCATTTGCCCCCTGAGTTATATTTTGCCCCCAGTTTTCATTTTTATGTGCAAGAGACCCAGTTCATCCACTACTGTTGTTGATCCTTTGACTTATTAACCCTATTAGTTGCAATCTCATGCATTAGAGATGTAGAGGAATGGGCAAACTGACTGAAGCGAGTTTTTAATGATGAAATCAGCTAGACTTGCACTTTGAAGAACTCTTAAGCAGAATATAAAGCTTGATATTGATGCGATGGTTGATGCAAGTTATTAAACCATTTGAATTCTTTAAGGTGTAAGGGGACCCTAGGCTTATAAGGAAGATTACAAAGGAAACATAACTAAAATAATAATCTCATAGCTCTAATTTTAGCTTTCATTATATAACGTCTTTCCATTCAGATACTTATGCAATATGATAAAGACAAATATGTGATATTTGATAAAAATCTCCAATTCAATTTTACTCATTCATGAGGGCAAAAATGAGAACATTCCTTACATCACATGACATAACTCCTATAATCAATTAATCCCAAATTTTTCTCTTTAATTTTTTACCTTACTGTTCTTTTTCTTTTTCTTCTCTTTTTTATCATTCTTCTTATTTTTCCTCAGATTTTACTCTCTTTAGAAGTTATGTCATGTGATATAAGACTATTATTTAAGTTTACATTTGTACCCATATTGAATGAATCTAATTGAATTAAATTTTTGTCAAACATGTAGATGCGATCAATATCACAATGCGTAGTACCATCAGGATGCATATCACATAAGTGAGCATAATCAAAATTTATATCATCGATCACTAAAAGAAAATAAGTTCTAAAATTTTATTTAAAGAAGACAATAAGAAATTTTGTTTCCTATTCTAGATGCTAGGGATTATGAGTCTCATAGTGGTTATCTTTCAAGTGGCTGACATGATAGCTATTCTTGCATTTCCTCATTCTTGTTGTCTTGCACCAGATTCTCAACAATCCATTCCTTATAGATCCTACTCCCATCCACACTGAGCATATTGATAGGTTCCTTTGCACTAAGGTAATACCTTCTATATCCTTATTTGATGAAACTCTTATACAATGGTTTTGCTTTCTTTCCACCCTTCCATACTTCCACTTTATATGTTTTATTGTCTTGTATCTTCTCATCATCAAACTCCTCACCCCATTCTGTAGGTATAATTGACTCAAAGGGTATGTCAAAAGAAGGTGGTTTAGTGTAAAACACCTTATAGTCGAACTTGCTTTAGGGCTGACTCAATAAATCCTTAACTCTTTCCATATATTTGGGGGCATTAGGAGATTTCTCATTGATTTTAAGGTCTAAGTCCTCAAAGGAGTTTAGCACTTCTTTCTCACTTACTCCTGAGTTGATCATCATAGTTATTGGAGATGGCATGTTTCTGTAGTTTGGGAAAGGATTGCTTCTGGTGCTTGGGTTTTCAGGATCTATGATTTTTCCAGAGTCTATGAGGTTTTGGATTTCATGTTTGAGGCGGATGCAATTATCTATGGAGTGTTAGAGGTTTTAGTGGAATTTGCAGTGTTTATTCGGGTTATAGCCCGGGATATTTGGATTTGGTAGTTTTGAAGAAGGTAAAGGATGAAGTAACCCTTTTCCATTAGGCACTCTGGGACTTTTGACAAAGGTTAGTTAAAATTTGAGAACCACCTTGGCTGTTGAACAGCATGGACTCCTATAACTTGGCTAGTGCTTTTTGTTGTATGCCCCCCCCCCCCAGTTGGGTAGCTTCTTGCTCCGGTGTTCCCAGTAGCCTTCTTTTTCTCATTTTTGATCTCTTCAGCCTATAATCCATCATTATAAAGGTCTAAAAATGTCTTGGCATTTATCATTTGCAAGCTCTCTACTAAGTTAGGTGACATGTTTCGGACTATCATTCTAACCTGGTCCTTCTCTGCCAATTTGTTCTTCATCATTCTCGCCTTATTTATGAACCTAGTCAGAAAATCTGAAAATGATTCATTGGGCTTCTACTTGGTTAGTTCAAGATCTCTTATAAACACCTCAAGCCTAGTATTATAGTCGTATTGCTTTAGAAAAGCAGTGCACAACTCCATCCAATCTGCTTGGATAGACTTCTCTAACCCATGATACCAGTTAACGGCCATACCTTCTAAGAACAGCACAAACAACTTAGTAACCATGGCCAAAGGAGCCTTAATGGTACTTATAGTAGTTGTGTATTGACTAAGATGAATCCCTGGGTCCCCAGTACCATCAAACTTCTGTAGCAGTGGCATTTTGAATTTGTCAGGTAGTCTGTCTTCCTCAAATTGCATCACATCATCAAAGTCAAAAGGATATCCTAGGCCCTATCCCCTCATCAACTCCTCCATCTTAGACATCTTCTGAGTTAATGCCTTTATCTATCTGGATTCTAGCTCTTGAACTTGCTCAAGTGATTCCTTTTTTGCTTTTTCAACCATGTAACTCTCAACATCCTCGAGTTTCATTTCTCCAACATGGTCATTGTTAACAGGTAGCGGACCCATAGCAGGTGGGTTGGCTATGACGGGTGGTGTAGTAGTAGCAGGTGGTGGCATTAGTCCTGCTAGAGCTTGTCTTAACTCATCTTGCATCATTGCTCTCATATCATCCATCAGTGCTCCTTTGACATCTTCCAGGGTCCAGTTTCCTCCCTCTTATTGTTCCATTCTTTCAGTTTGTTCAGGTTGTGTAGCTTCCAAATAGAGCGGATTAATGGGGCTCTTTTCTAGTCTGCTAAGGATCTCTTTCGCGATCGATTAGGGGCTTGAATCAGTTCTTACCAGTCTGCCACCTTTTTGACTCCAAACACAGGAAAACCCGGATGAATCTATGATGACTACAAGATAAATTGTTAGTATGATGCATGTAAGCATGATGCACGTGGTATGCAATAAGTTGCAAGTAATAAGTTAGGTATACATACATCCTTCCAACCTTATTCCTCCCGCACACGTATTCAATGGCGAGTCTCTTTTCCTAGGATTTTTTGTCTTAGTCTTAATATTAACAGGAGATATCAGGTTCCGATGCGCATGCCAAATCTCTCAAAGTAATAGAAGCATAGAAACAACATTTCTAGGTGTAAAAGATTAGCCTAATCTTTATTAACCTAAATGGGTTTCTAAAGTATGGGCTTGGGCCTTTACAAATAGAAATACCTCATGGAAATATCCATAAGCAATATAGGTAGATCCTAAGGGAAATAAATAAGCCATTATATGTGGTTAGGGTCCAGTAAAAAGGTCAAGGTTCCCTTAGCAAGATGTTCTCCATTATGGACTTTAAGTTACAGGCCAAGGTCAGAGGGGCCTTGCATCCTTTGGAAACTCAAGAGAAGACTACCCCCTTAAGGACTTGGGTTACAGGCTCTGGTCAGATGAGCCCAGTAATCTCTCTTAGACCGAGTTAAGGATAAGAGTGATGGTTAGCCAATCTACAACCCCAAGAAGCTAATGGAATCATGGAATCATAAAACAACGCCATCGGTTAATAGGGACATGCAGAATGAATGCGAGAATAAAATAATAATTAATAAAATAATTCTAAAGAACACAAGTAAAATCAATATCTCTTATCCCTAGTGGAGTCGCCACTATAGACGGCGGGGTTTAGCGCACGTCCAATATTTTAGCAATCATGTCACTGTTTGAGCTCAAGGCTCTAGAGAACACACTAACCATTGTCACAAAGACATGGCATGGAGATGAGGAGTCACCACCCAGGCTAATAACTGGGACAAATCAAAAAAGGTGGTACTCGATTCCCTAAAAGAAAGCTAGCACCACAACTAGGAGTAACTAGATACGGAATACCAACTTCTTTCAGTCTTGTGTTCATTTAGAATTACTTTATGAATTACTATCTTATTCTCTATTTACAAGAAATTTCATATAAACCGAAAAAAATAAACTCCAAGGCAAACTAGTCATGAAATATACAAGTAAATAATGCATTCAATAAATCACATAATCCCTAAGTTAGTCTGATCTACATGAATTTTAATTAAATGAGTTAAATCTACATGTTTTAAATTATAAGTGAACTTAAAGACCTAATTCCTTTTGATTTTAATTAAATGAACCTAAGTTTATGTATTTTAATTCTAAAAATGGGCCTAATTTTACATGTTATGAAAGTATTTAAATTAACAGGCCTAATTCTACATGCTTTAAGTAAATAGTGATCTTAAATCTACAAATTATGAAAAATGTTTAAATTAAGTGAGCTAAGTCTAAATTAATTAAACTAAATTAGGTGGGCCTATGTCTAATTAACTAAATGGGCCTAAGGATATTCTAATCTAAAATCTAATTAATTATGGGCCTAAAAATATATTTTAATTAAACCTAATTAATTATTAAATGAGATGGGCTAAAAGAATTATCTAAACTTAAATAAATAAATCAAGACCTAAAGTGGGCTTAAGCCCAAAACATACAAAAATAATGAACAAACCCAAAAACAAATAAATATATAAAAGAAATAATTAAATAAAATCAAACAAATAATTAAATTTATTTCTTACTAAAACCCTAATTTTTATTAACATGCAACCTAAATTAATCTACTTCCTCCATTGATTTTAAATAATTACCTAATTGAAACCTAACTTTACTAACCAGTTTAATCAAAATAAACATGCAACTACACATATAATTTTATTACTCTCACTATTGGGGCTATTACATTAATTCATAAAATAATTAATAAAATAAAAAATAAAAAAAAGCAATAAATAAAATAAAGATAATAAAAATAAATAAAACCCTAGAAACTAAGTCTCTACAAGGCTTTATCCATAGTTTTTTACGGACTTCTCATGAATTCATCCCTCTCACATGATCACCATGTGTTTCCCTCCATAATTAACACAAAAACCAGATAAAACAATGATTAACGAATAAATTATGATAATAACTTGAAAGAATAATAATATAAAATAAACAAGTAAATAAATAATAGAAGAAGATGATATGCTTATAGATGATTTAAAGTGCTCCTCAAATTGGTAGTTCACCGTTCTTGACAAATTTTCAAATCTTTTTCCTTAAAAATTCTTCACGAGCCTTGAATTAATTGTTGAATCAAAAGAAATTTTTATAAAATATTCAAGAGAAAATCACGTCTAGCTTCCGTCTCTTCTCCTTCTTTT
The DNA here is from genome assembly GCA_947683625.1 of Mallotus nudiflorus. Lineage (NCBI taxonomy): Eukaryota > Viridiplantae > Streptophyta > Magnoliopsida > Malpighiales > Euphorbiaceae > Mallotus > Mallotus nudiflorus. Next base: position 5,614,171 of record CANTUR010000075.1, on the reverse strand, counting down.
TCTTTCTTTTCTACGCCTTTTTTTCCTTTTTTCTCCCCTCCCTACTGCTTTCCTCCTTTCTTTTTATAGTAGAACTAGGAAGTCTAACCCTAATACTAATGTGATTCTAATTCCTAAAGTGTATTTAGGAATTTTAAACCAGGTAGGATTGAGTTAATTAGGAAGTTTAAACCAATTAAAACACTGAATTGGAAATAAATAGAAATAGGAAAAAATGGAAGAATTCAATTTCAACTGGGATTGTGTAATTTCGATTGGAATTGTTATAATTCCAATCGGAATTATGCAATCCCGATCGGAATTGTTATAATTCCGATTGGAATTATGGAATTCTGATACACTTTTTTTTAACATTTAATTACAAAAAGGCCCCCAGAAAATTTTAAATTTTATAATTAGGTCCTAAAAAGAACTTTGCGATTTAATCCCTGAAAACATTAAATCCTTCCTTTAAAAGCGCTTAGAATTTTTTAAAGATTAAGTATTGAAGACATTTTCATCACTGGAGTCCTTTGCTGCATCCATAACATATCATTCTGAAATTGGGCATCTACACATATGCTTGTGTGAATTTTGAAAACTTTCTATTTATGTTTGATTTTTAGAACAATTCAATGACATATATGTTTTAAGTTCATTTTAGAATACATTTGGTTTTTAATGACATCAAAACAAGCTTTAAGAAAAGCATAACACATATTAAAGAACTGTTTTTACAAGTTGCAAACAATTACAAACTAAAAGAATTTGAGAGGTATACACTTGACATAAAAAGAGATAGATGCAAAAGTATACAAGTACCTAAATAATATTGGACATGAAAAATGGACGAAAGTGCACTCATAATACAATATAGTCAAGACCATGACATCAATGTTGTTGAATCCCTTAACTCAGTAATAAAAAATGTAACGGAACTATTGGTCACAATCCTATTGGAATACTTGAGAGGAGTGATGTAAGAAGAAAGAGATCAAAATAGAAAACAAGTGTGATAGATGCAGGTTATTTGGAAATAATAGGAAGACATGTAAAAATCCACCACATATGCAATAGTTTTTGTATACTTCTAATTTCTAAAAATCATTTTTACATATATATATATATATATATATATATATATATATATATATATACATTCATCAAGAATAAAAAAATAGTTTCTTATTTTTTTTGTTAACATTTCCAAGTGCAATAACATTTGTCCTCAAATGAATGATATGCAATATAATTTTTATTAAGGAAGATTCAACTTTCCACATAAAATAAATATACTTCTATTACATTTCATTGTAAAATATTATATATTTTCTATTTCTTTTCTATTTCTAAAACGCTTTGTTACACATATATTAACAACTGGTAAGAGTAAAAAAAATTAATTAATTTATTTTTAATTTTTCAAACTACAGTTACATTTGTTAAAAAATGAATGATATATAATATAATTTTTAAAAGTACATTTGTAGACGACAGGGTTTAGTGGGCGTCCAAGATTTTAGTAACCGTGACACTGTTTAGGCTCAGGGCTCTAGAGAACACACTAACTATTGTCACAAAGACATGGCATGGAGATAAGGCGTCACCACCCAAGGTAATAAATGGGACAAATCGAAAGGTGGTACTTGATTCTCTAAAAGAAAGCTAGCACCACAATCAAGAGATTCTGGGAACGGAATACTAACTTCTCTAAGTCTCGTGTTCATTTAGAATTACTTTATGAATTACTATTTTATTCTCTAATTACATGCAATTTTATTTAAAACCTAATTAAATATTCATCTAACCCAAAAAGGCAACTGGTCATAAAATCACATGTAAAAAATGCATACAAAATGCAGCATCCCTATGTCTAAACTATGTTAATTTTATTTTAAAGTTTAGCTAATTCTACATTTTTATTTACAAGTAAAATGGACTAAAGATGGTCCTACATTTTAAGATAATTAATGAGTCTAAGTCAACTTGTTTTAATTCTAAAAAGTGGGCTTAAATCTATTAATTTTAAGAAATAAAATAGAAATAAATTAGTGGGCTTAATTCTACTTAATTTTAAATTAAGTGATCCTAAATCTATTTATTTTAAAAGAAATGAAATTAATGGGTTGAGTTAAGTCTAAATTAATTTTAATTACTAAAAATGGGCCTAAGTATAAATTAATCTAATTGGGTTTAGATTGATTTTAAAATTAATTAAACCTAAAAATTCAATTAAAAGTCTATTTATTAAATGGGTTAGAACCTAACATGAGCTTAGGGCCCAAAGAGAATAAAACATGCAAACAAGCCTAAACAAAAAATTAAAGCAAATAATGAATCAAAAACATACATTCAGTGATTTCTAACCTAATTTTAATTGCATACAACCTAAATTAATTTAAAGCCACCATTGATTTTAATTGAATTTTACCAAATTGAGCCTAGATTACTAATCAATTTTGTGCAGAGAATATAAAATTCTACTATTTTCCACTATTGGGGCTATTACAAACTACTAGGCAGAAATTAAAATTAAATTAATGACAACCCAAAACAAAAGCAAATTAAAAGAATACAGAAATCGTAAATCCTAAATCCTACGGGGGTTTTATAGATCTTAATTTATGGCATTCCATGGATTCTTCTAATGGTCACTAACCAAAATCACATATCTCTAACCTAACCTCCAAAGTACCACAGAACATCAATCAAAATAAAATAAAAAACACAAAAAAAAAACTTAATTAGTAACTACTCAATCAAGAAATAAAATAAAAATAAAATAAAATAAGAGTAGAATATGTTGTGCAAATGTTGTTTGAATGCCCCTTAAATTGGGATTGTCACTGTTTTAAGATTGACTTTATTGTTTTTTCTTGATTCTCTAGACTTTAAAAGCAAAGAATGTATTTTTTGTTAATTTGACAGCTATAGTAAAAGATCTTTGTTTTTCAATTCACCCCCTTTTTGCAGTAGCTATTTAGGGTTTTTATTCTTTTTGGTTTTTTCACAACTTTTTTTCTAGGTTTTTTCGTAGCTCTTTTTTTCTCGGGTCTTTTTCACAACTCTTTTTTTGGGTCTTTTTCGCAGCTCTTTTTTTCACAGACTCTCTCTCTCTCAGCTTTTAAAGCCTGGCTTAGTAACCCCAGCTCCTATGATCACGCAGGGAAGTTGCACGATAGTTGGGAGTGAGATCATAAGTCTCTGCATTTTATTTTTTGAATTTTCAAAATCAAGATAATAAGATGATGAGTGATAGGGTTTTGAAAAAATCAAAGACTCACACATAGGGACCCGTGGTGTCCTCAACCTATGAAAAAATTGAAAAATTATGAAAAAATAAATTTTTAGCGTAGAAAATCACTTTTAGCAAAAATCAGCATTCCAAAATATCGATTTTCATCCCGTAATGTCGACTGGCATTACGTAATGTCGACTGGCATTACATAATGTCGATCGACATTACATAATGCTAATCAGCATTATGTAATACCGATCGGCATTACACAATGTTGGTCGATATTACACAATGTCGGTCGGCATTAAATGCCAGCTGACCAATTTTCATTTTTTTAAATTAAATTACAAAAAAAAGGTCCTTAAAAGTTTTTAATTTCTATAATCAAATCCTTAAAAACCAATTTTGCAATTAAATCCACAAAACATTGCAATTTAGTCCTTTAAATCACAAAAATCGACATCAGAGATCAATTCTCGATTAGATTTTCATCATTGGAGCTTTTGTCGCACACGTGCACAATGACATCCTGAAATTGGGTGCTTACAACATTCAACTAGTCCATTACATGAAATAATCTACTTTTCATTAAATTTCACATAAATTTTGAGTACTTTTGGCTTACATTAGGTTTTTGATACAATTATAATAAACCTAACATAATAATAAACACTTTGTTAAACAAAAACTTAAAAAAAAATAATATAGCAATAGTGAATTTTAAAAAAAAATATTTTATAAAGTCAAATATCCAACATCAACAAATTAACATCAAATTTAAATTCATTAACTCAAATGTTCTTCTTCACAACCAAACAAGAATAACTTAAAATCAAATAACATACCAAATCCTTAAAAAAACAACCAAATAGTTCACAAAAACTTCTAAAATAATCTAATAACTAATCACTCCACCTATCCTTAAAAAAAAAAAAAACCTTTTTTCTGCCTTTTCTCTTTTAGCTTCAACCTTGTTTTGATTTTTTTCCTTCTCTCCACATCAGTAACTTCAACACTCCTTTTCTTGCTCCCACCTTAAGAAACGTCCTTCTTTAACTGTCATTTTTTCTCACTCTTACATACTGTTTTCTTCACCATTTTTAATCCCAAATTTTTTTCCTCCTTTGTCCTATATTGTCTCTGTTTCTCAAAGTTAGCCTTTTGAAATCATATTTTAACCATAAGATTATTCAAAAAAATAACTACAAAAAATAAAATGACAATAATTTTACACACCACTATGAAAAGTTACCACCAAAAAAAGAAAGAAATCAAGAAAAAAAATGAAAACTTGAAGAAACCAAAAGAAAGAAAAAAATGAGAGAGCAAGATGATGACACAAAGATGAAACACAAAAGAAAAAGACGAGTGCATTTTTGAAAATGAAAAGGGTACGCTTGTAATAAAGGGTAGGTAGATTTGTAATTGATGAAAATTTGTGATATTTTTGTTGGCAACATTTAAAAATGAGGTATTTTTGTAAATTTCTCTAACTATAAAGTTCTATATGAGATGATGTTATTGTAGTTTTGGCAGATCGTTACTAGAAAGTTCACTTTTGGCAATAGTACTTATGTAATTTATTTATGGACAATGATACATGTAGCAACTTGCTACATGAATAGTATTTTCACAAACACTAGAAGATAAATTATTTTGAGTAAAAATGACATGTTTGTCCCCATATACATGGGGGGTCATTAATTAGAAAGTGATATAAAAGTACTTTCACTTTTTGTGACAACAATATTCATGTAGCAAGTTGCTACATAAAACATTATCCTTTTCCTAAGTGACAAGCATAATCCATATGAGAAAAGCCAACATTATTTATGCGGAGCAACAAGCCTTGAAATGAGTTTGCAAAACAATTAATAGCAAATATAATTTATTATTAGCATTATTGTTGTTGTTGTTGTTGTTGTTGTTGTTGTTGTTGTTATTGTTGTTGTTGTTGTTGTTGTTGTTGTTGTTGTTATTAGGATTTGGTTTTTTATTTTAATTTAGCATTGATTAGAATTTAATTTTTCTATATTGTTAGGGATTTGATTTCCTACCTTAGCTAGAATTTTCTTTATTTTTATTTCCTAATTAAAATTAGGATTGGTAGGTTTGTGTCATCCTATAAATATGTAGGTTTTAGGGCTATTTGAGTTAGTTTTTTGTTATCAATAAAATTCTCTTAGAGACGTAATTCTTTTTTCTCCAAATTTTCGGCATTCTCTTTGAATCAATGAATATTTTATGCCTATTTCCTAGTATTCTTGTTGAAACAATAGGTTGTAGAAGATTGTTTTCTGATATTTGTACCCATCTCATTTGTTCTTTTATTTTATTTTATTTTTATTTTTATTTCTTTAAGCTTTCACTGCATCAGTTGGTATCAAAGCTGAACTGATCCTTATTAATCATGTCGACAGAGTATTATGAAGAAAGCTTATTCTATGATACAGATGATGGTGAGGACTAAGATGTATTTATTAGAGATGAGCCAAAATTTGATGAAGATGATGAGACCGATGTTGAATATATTGACTTCATTGGCATTGATAAATTTCTTTATTCTTATATTCATTTAATTTCTATTTTGAAGGAATTACAAGTTGAAGATAAATTTATGATGTTCTATAGAAAATTTGTTTCTCAATATTTGGGCAAAATTTGAGGGCAAATTTTCTCTACTCTGGAGGGAATGATGCGGAGCAACAAGTCTTGGAATAAGTTTGCAAAACAATTAATAGCAAATATAATTTTTTTATTATTATTATTATTATTATTATTATTATTAGGATTTGGTTTTTTATTTTAATTTAGCATTGATTAAAATTTGATTTTTTTGTATTGTTAGGGATTCAATTTCCTACCTTAGCTAGGATTATCTTTATTTTTATTTCTTAATTAAAATTAGGGTTGGTAGGTTTGTGACACCCTATAAATATGTAAGTTTTAGGGTTTTTGGTTATCAATAAAATTCTCTTAGAGACGTAATTCTTTTTTTCTTCAAATTTTCGATATTCTCTTTAAATCAACGAATATTTTATACCTATTTATTGGTATTCTTGTTGAATCAACAGGTTGTAGAAGATTGTTTTCTTGTATTTGTGAGTAAATCAATGGACTATAATATTTATCCCATTTGTTCTTTTATTTTATTTTATTTTTATTTCTTTAAGCTTTTGAAACATTAATTATCCTTTATTTAAGTGACAAGCGTAATCCGTGTGAGAAGAGCCAACAAGCAACAACAACAACCGCTCATGTGTACTTTCTTGTGTAATTTTTATTTTTTAAAGATCTTAAAATTTTTAAAAAAGTTGCCCTCCCTTACCTCTAATTACCATTGCCAACAGCAGCTCATTGCCCTACCATTCCTCTTCTTCTTCATCACCAGCAATGAAAACTCCAAGAATTTGAACCTATTTTCACTTTTGAACCGAAACTCCTCTTTTCTTTCTATAGGTATTTGATTCGTGATTCTTGGTTCTTGATTGAACCAGTAATTTTAGTATTCCATTTGCGTTTCTTCATTTCGGGATTTTTTGAGAAAGGCCATGGCGGCTTTAGCACTTGGAATTTTATTGAAGCTTCTAGATGGGATGAATACAAGGACAAAGCCCACTAGTGAATATAGAAGTTTGCTTCTACAAGTTACTGATATTGTCCCAGCTGATCTTGATGAGAAGAATCTTTGGCTTAAACATGGATTCTACATATGAAAGTCTCTGATTCCATTCAAGTTATGCTAGTCTTCCTTCTGAACAAGATGACTTTGTTCTAAGCAACAAAGTGTAGCTAGCTAGGCCAGTTCATTTATGTCGAAGATTACATAAAGATGCCGAACTTTTATTTTATTTTGCCAATATTTAACAATTTATGCTGCATTTTTCTTCTCCTTTTTATGGATTACTAGCTAGAACTGAATTTGATTTGTGGGCTTCACAAGAAATTTATGTTGCCTGAGGAGCTAAAGTCATAAGTCTTGCATACCATAATGCTGATAACAGTGTTATCTATACAATTAGGTCTCAGATATATGTCTACAATAAGCACCATCTCTAATCCACTGTCTATATATAGCAAATTGTATCATGAATTAGTTGACATTTTGTTCATGTTGCATATTACTCAGTATTCTTGATGTTATGTTTTGTAAGCTATCATATCATTCCTAGAATAGGCATGGAGGTATCTACAATTCAAGAGAGATTGAAAGAATTGGTTTGTTGAGTGAATATTCTTCAAATGTTTGCTTATTCAATCAAACATGGATCGTTTAAGTAGATAAGCATTTTATGTAATATTTTGGAGGATGTAATGTAACTGATATGCTAGAAATTATAATGTGACACGTGGTTTTCCATGTCATTATTTGACATGGAAAGACAAACAAATTATATTGTTACACCTATTACAATTAAAAAGGAAAGAAATAATTGATTTTAATTTAGGCATTTTAACTTGTGCCCATTTACCTTATTTTCACAGAGGCCTATAGGTTTTTCAGGCGTGCAACAGTTGTTATATAAACAAACTATTCAACTTTCTCTCCTCTATTAAAAAAATCAGCATTTTGAGAAACCACTTTTAGGAAGAAAATTTAGCACTGAATCAACATTGTGAGAAACCACTTTCAGTAAGAAAATTTATCACTAAATCTTCATTTTGTGATTTTTTCACACATCTTCACATACTTGTTAGTTAAAGATAACACTTTTGTAACTTTAGGTTTAGATTATGAGAGTTTTGAAGTGTAAAAGAAATAAAGGCTATATGTGGTGATGTTTGTGATGGCAAATATAAAATCAATTGCAAAATTTAATCCCAACAAAAAGAGATCCAGAGCTTTCTAAATCAAGATCGAGAAGCCTATATTGTCTAGAAATTGGCATTAGAAAACTTTAGCAGTAGATAGGCTGTATACTCGGCCACGACAACAATCCCTTGGCTTTTTTCATAGGAAAAGAGGAGAAAAATTGTTGCTCCAACTACAACATCCAATGGACTTTGTTTTGTCGCTAGTCCAAATTTTGTCACTTTCCACTTGATTTTTTTGTTTTTTTTTGGTTTTTGAATAGAAGAGAGAAAGCTCAAGTTGCAGGCTGGAAAAACCTAGGCCTCCATGAAAACAGGGTAAATGGGCACAAGATAAAATGTGTAGGTTAAAATTAATTATTTCTTTCCTTTTTAATTGTCATAGGTGTTATAATATAATTGGTTAGTCTTTCATGTCATTATTTGACATGAAAAACCTGTGTTACAATATAATTTCTCCTTATATGCTATACAAGTTTGTGAATGTTGTTGCCACCTTTAGTGTTCTGAATTTTTTTTTTTTTTTTTTTTTGCTATACAATCTGTAATTTTTAACTTTCGTGATTTCTCACTCTTCAAATATCCAAATAATTTATATTTTTATACAATTTGGTGGAAAAAATATTTATTTGGGTTTTCAATAGTAAGTTTGGAAAAAAAAAATTCTTTATATTTTTATGAGATAAAACGATTCTAAATATTATATATAATAATAACTTTTACGAAAAGTTGATTAAAATAAAAAATTAGTTTTTTAATCATAAAAAAGAAATGATAAATCTTATAATTTAAATAATATTAAACTATAAGATATTAAAATGTCACGAAAAAATTACAAACCTTAATAAATAAAATATAGGGAAAACCATCCTAATTATCGTCAACTATTGACCAATTTGCTAAATTATCCTATCCTTTAAATTGTATTAATTTATATAGTCAACTTCTTGATTTATTTCTATTTTATCCACCTTGTATTTGGCATGCGGAGTTGCTGATGTGACAAATGACACGTAATTCATTTTTTTTTGTTAATTAATATGAAAAGACTTATTTACCTTTATGATATTATTAAATTATCAACTATTACCAGGAGATATTTACTTTTTAACATATTATTTGTAATATTCCGTGTTTTTTAAAAATATTTTTACACTGTACCGGGATATACAATGTCAATAATTTTTATGCATTGTACGATATTTTTATGAGTTAATATGTATTTTAAACCTATTTTAATTACTATGTCTTATATACAATGTTTTACGTAAAATTTTCCCGGGACTTTCATTTTCGGGGAAATTTCCACGTAAACAATGTATTATTAATTATTTTAAATGTATTTACGGGTTTGCATGAACTCATACATATTTTTAAATTATTAAATAAAGCCTGTGTGTGTATATTTATTTAATTAGGGTTTATTATTACCCTAATATTTTATTATTTATTTATTATTATTTGATTATTTTATTTATTATTAAATTATTAAAATTTATTATTTTATTATTAATTATTTATTAATATTTAATTATTTTAATTTATTTTATTTTTTTTCTTTTTTTTCTTTTCCTTTTTCTTTCTTTTTCTTTTTCTTTTTCTTTCCTTTTCTTTCTTTTTCTTTTTCTTCTTCTTCTTCTTTCTCTCCCGCGCCCGACGCCGACCACCATTTTCTCACCGCCGTTTCTCCCTCCTCCGGCCACCGTTTTCGACACCGCCGGTCTCTATCTTCTCCTTGAGCTCCGGTGAGTGTTATTCTAGCTTTGGTTTGAGCTAAAATGGTCTAGAATTGCTTAGGTTTCGATTTGAAAATTTCGGCCTCTTTGGGTTTTCAATTTTTTTGAGCTTCGATTTGGATGATTCATGGAAACTTCCTTCACAAATGTTGTTCCTGGTAGCTTAATCTTCATGTATGAATTTTTACAGAATTTTTGGAGGTTGTTTGGATTTTTGGGTATTTTTGAATATTTTAATATTATTTTCTAATTTTCGGAAATTAATTATTTAAATTATGAAATTGGAGTTTATGGTTGAATTAGGTGTTGAAATGAATTATAGAAATTTATTTGGAATTTTTATGAATTTCTAAGTATTTATTTTTAATTATTGAAGTTTAGGTGATTTTGGAAAATTAAGTTAATTGTGTTTTAAATTGAATTTAATTGGTTAATTGAGTTTAATTATTGATATTATTGATAAATATGTTGAGAAAATTAATTTTGGATAATTGTATGATTTTTGGTGAATTTTTGAAGTAATTTAGGTATATATATATATATAGGGGTATTTTGGTAATTTTACCCTAAATTGTCTAAAAATGTAATTTAATTGGTTTTAATATTTATTTAAGGTATAAAAAAATGATTTCTACAAAATATTTGGTATTTTTAACTAATTAAAACTATTTTCCGGGTATTATTTTCAATTATATATATAATATACGGTTTTTATAATAAAATGAGTTTTAATCGATTTTTACAGTGTTTCAAGATTTATTATGTAATTTCTACGTATGAAATGTATTTTTATGATTTAAGGATATTTTTGGTATATTTGAATATATATTTCTGTATTTGTGGACCCCGGTCGACAGATTGTAGTCTGGAGTCCGACCGAGGGGTTGTGATTGATTGTGGTGTTTATTTTTGAAGTGTATTTTCTTTACAGGGTTGGCTCTACTCTTTTGAGTAGAGAGATGTCCGTTTTACATGGGAGGTTCTGCCGAATTTCTGGTAGAATTCTCGTAAAACGTGATATCCAGTCGAACCCTAATTCTGTTTCCGTATTTTAATACTCTAGATTGAATTCTAGGATTTCTGTTAGGGTTATTCTGATGTCGATTAATTATTTCTTGTTTAGTTGCGCCGAGACCGAGGGTTAGTGGACCAGGCCCGTCGGACCTGTCTCGTGGAGCGCATTAGGTGAGTTACTATATTATATATATATGCTTAGGATGCATGATTTAGAAAATGCATGTTTTATTTTGACTGAATATGCATAAATAATATGATTTATATTCAAGTATATTTTTGGTATATAATAAATTATATACATGTTTTATTAATAAAATATATTTAAAATGTTTTTAAATATATTTTTAGTTTAATTCATGATTTGATTGGATTTATTTGACATATATATATACTCAAAATATACCTGATTTATGTTTGGTATATTTCCAGTATATATATGGTTTATATTGTTGATTTATTTAAATTCATGCATCATGTATTTGTGAATGAATGTTTTATTATTTAATGATGAAGGATATCAATAGAACGTGCTACCTAGTGGGCAGCACTAGGACCGAGTACGTACCGGTACGCCTATAGTATTTAGGCTTTATTACTAACTTATTTGTGGATATTGATTTGATTATGATTATTGATGTGTGAGATGTGGTTTGGAGGTGTGATTGCTGGAGTTCGGTTGACCAAGTGTCTCGGGGCCAATCACACTGGCAGTCAGACTGCTGGAGCTCGGTTGACTTAGTGTCTCGGGGCCAGTCTACTGTCCAAATGGATTAAGTGGATATATTTGGAATAAGTGAGCCTGTATGGCCAGAGTGTTGTTTAACACTATTTTCTGAGGTTGCGATATTCTAGGGTTCTATGTGATCCTTCATAAAAGTTGATTTTCAGACAAAATATATAAAATGATTTTTCTGCATCTGTATGAACTTGCCTGTATATATACATATTACTCATATACTGTTGACTGTATGCATTATCACTTAGAGTGTATGTATATATATTATAGTAATTCACTCAGTGAGGTCTGACTCCCCTCCGTTGACTATTTTTCAGGAGAGTCAACTTCCTCAGACCTCAGTAGCAGGTCGATACGCCGGATTTCTTCCGCCCCGGCTTCTTTATGTAAATTGTCTACTTGAGTCTTATTTATTTTATCTAGACACTGCAGTAGTTGTGAAATAAAGTATTGGATTTTATGTACTTTGTTTTAAAGAGATGTATTATAGTAAAACTGGATTTGTATAAAGATTATACATTTATGAGATTATATATGCGATGTGATGAGTTTTGAATTAAATCCAGTTGATATGGATGATATTGTAATATTTATGATTTTTATTTTCCGCTGCATATTATATATTTTTATGGTTATTATTGCATATTTATTTTATTTTTAGGCTTGCTACGGGTTCCGGATTCGAAAGAATTCCCGTTCCCTAGCGCCGGTCATGGCCCCTGTTTTGGGTCGTGACATTATTAATATTTTTATTTTTATTTTTATTTATTTTATGAATAAAAACTAAATAATAAATTTTTTCAGACTCCAACAATTAATAATTAACAAAATTAGTTATCAAATATATGCTAAATTATAAGTCATAAATCAAAATTATATTTTTAAAGGAAAATCAAAGCCACTCCTTCACTGTCATAACTCCTTCACCATCACCATCATTTGTGTTTCTTTTTGCCACCACCACCGCCTTCGCTTGACAGGTCTTCACCTGACCGCTCCACTGACAACCTTGAACCCACTTCCTCGACCTTCCAAAAGAAAACCCCACAACCACGATAGAGAAACATACCGAGACCGAGATAGTGGTGTTGATTGCCACGCTGTGAAAGCGACCACCGTCATGCCTCAACCTTCCTCAGTGCTAACAACCACCATCATCAACATCGTTCTGAATCCTGTGTGCAAGCACAAGGCATTCTCTTATTGGCAGATTATTATTGAAACTTTTGTTGATTTGTTGTTGAAATTTTATTGATTTGTTGTTAAAAATTTATTAATTTATTATTGAAAATTTATGGGATTCGATGGTAGATTTGTTGATTTATGGTAGCGGTGTTGATTTAAGCATTTGATTGATCTCTTACTTCACTCACAAAAGTTGGTTAATATGTGATTTAAAAATAGAATAAGATAGTAATATAGCTTCTTTTTTATAATGGCTGAATGATAAATCCATATGGTAAGTAGTTGCACTGTCATAATATCTTAAAATTTAGAAAAATAACCCTTTAAAATTTATAAAAATAACCAAGATTTGCTTGTATGAATTATGAATTACATGTCATTTGCTACATCAGCAACTTATTTGCCACATTAGCCTTTCATGTCAGCAACTCTACATGCCAAATGCAAGTTGGATAAAATAGAAATAAGTTGAAAAGTTGACTATGTAAATTGATACAATTTAAAGGATATGATAATTTAGCAAATTAGTCTATAGTTGAGTATAACTAGGATCGTTTTCCTTAAAATATATAAATTGTTGGGTAATTATCTATACTTTCTCCTAGTTAGAGATATAGGTAGAGCTAAAAAGCATATTTCTATTTGATATATTTCAATGTATATATACATGAAGGTACATAGGTGATGATAAGAGAGAATAAACTAACAATCTACATATATTTAAATATTTTACAGTGGATAATAATATAAGATTGACACGCCCCCTCAAGCTAAAGGTGGGCATGCCATCAACCAAAGCTTGTTTTTGTAATGATTAAACAAAGGAGAAGGCAATGACTTTGTTAACAAATCAACAAGCTGGTTTGATGAAGATAGTGCAGAGATGGATAATTATTTTTATTGCACTTGATCTCGAACAAAGTGGTAATCAACTTTGACATGTCTGGTACGAGTTTGGAAGATTGGATTTGATAAAAGAAACCCGATACCTATATTGTCACACCATATGTGTGGTCGAGTGGTTAATGGTTCTCTAAGTTCCCGAAGTAGGCTACGAAGCCATTTAAGTTTCACACTAATGTCTGCCATAACTTTAAATTCTAATTTGATTGAGGAGCGGGTAACTTTTTTTATTTACGAGAATTCCAATCAATGAGATTCTGACCAAGAAAAATAAAGTAACTACCAGTGGAATGCCTATCTGTAATACCCTATGTTTTAACCAAATAAAGTAACTTTATATTTAAATCTTTAATAAATACTTTTAGGTTATATTATATAAAAGATTATTTTTTCTATCTAATGGAGGTATATATATATATATATTAATATTATATTTAGGGTTAAATATTATTTAGATGTGTATATGTAGTATTTGTATACCTATATATGTACTAATATTCACCTATACACATACATGCATAACTATATATGTGTGCATGTAGTATATATATATATATATATATATATATATATATATATATATATATATATATATAAGGAAGTGGACCAAAAACGGGATTAAATAGTAAAAGAAAACAAAAGCAAACCAAGAAACAAAGAAAGAAAGCAAGGAAGAAACAGAAAAAAAAAAAGAACGAAAACAGAAACTTCCCGAGCCTGTACCCTCTCCCTCATCATCCCTCACCCTCCTTCTCTCTTCTTCCCTGTGCTGTTCATCCTGCCATCACCGGTGACACCATTGTCGTCGCACCAAGCTGTCAGGGGAAGTGCTGCTGCTGCCATTCCTCATCTTCCTCCTCTGTCAGCTTCGATCCAAGCTGATCCAGCACCACCCAAGCTTCCCCAACTTCCCTCATCGTCTTAGGTGTCCGTCCAAGCCAAGAGCCGCCATTGCAACTCACCTCCGGCACCGGAATTGAAGGTTGAAGGTGAGTTGCTTAGAGTTGTTTTTAAGTTGTTGTCAGGTTGTTTTCTGGTTGTTGGTCGATTTTGAATGTTGATTTTAGGTTGTTTTTGAGTATATGTTGGATTATGCCAATAACTTGCTTCAATTTGGATTTTTAAATATTTTTCCTAATTTTTCTTAATTTACAGAATTTTTCATAATTTTTATTTATTTATTTTAATTTTTTTTAGTTGATTTATTGGGTTTTATTTGGTTTAGTTAGTATAAATATAGTGATTATAGTTAATTGTTTTAGTATATTAAGTTTATGTAAGGTTTTAGAGTTTTGGTGTTAATTAGAGGGTTATGTAAATTTTAGGTATTTAGTGGGTAATTATGCTAATTTTGAAATTTATGATTAAAAATTATGAAATTTTAATAATTGAGGTTATTAATGAATGTTATTAATTTTAGAACTCAAATTATAATTTTTGTGATTTTTATACTATTTTTATAAATATTTTTGAGTTTATGCCAAATTTGATTTGTAGGTTAAATAATATTTTTGGGAGAAAATTTGTTGGTTGATTAAATGTTTTGATTATATTAGGAGGATTTATTTTGAGAAAAATAATTTTTGGGATGATTAAATAATTTTAAGAAATTATTTTTAGTATTAAAAGCACATTATGTAAATTGTGTATTTTAGGGGGGTAAAATGTAATTTTTTGTTAAGCACAGTTAAATATATATTTTAATTAGATTTATTAATATTTAAAGGGTTTAGACAATTTTTATAAATTAATTGGTATTTTTACCTAATTAGTGTAAATTTTAAATATCAAATTCCCAATATATATATATACATATAATACATTACAATAGTTTTAATTTGGGTTATAATTATATTTTTGATGATGGAATGCAAATTTAATTGTTTAATTTTGAATAATTGAGATTTTATATAATTTTATTTATTTTTTAGTATATGTGTATGTGAAATATGTATTTTTAAGAAATAAATGTTATTAATTCTCGATATTTTATTGAGTTGTGATCTCGGTCAGGGCAAAATGTAGTTTTGGGAGCCCGACTTGAGTGTGGGTGTCTGTGATTGTTAGAAGTGCATTTTCTATACAGGTCTAGCTCTACCTTTGGTAGAGAGATGTCTGTTTTACAGGGGAGACTCTGCCAAAATTTCGATAGATTTTCTCGTAAAATGTGATATTCGTAAAATTTCTACCGTTAGTTAGGTTATCCTGTCTGTCGAGTCTTGTCCGATCTTCCTCGAGTCAGTCTAGAATTTCATTATTTTGTTGATTGCTGATTTCGATTCCTTAGTCATGTTTTAAAAGTCGATTGTTATTTTCTTTTAGAGCATTTCGGAGCAGAAGCTGTGAGGCCGAGGCAGACGCGTGGTCGTCAGCCTTTACATTCATCTTGTAAGTCGATAGAATGATCTGTGCGTGTATTTATTTAACAAATGCGTGCGCTCATATTTTTTTATATTGATTATATGGTTTATTTAATTTAATGTTGCTATTTAAGATTTAAATGCATTTTATTTAATTAAAATCGATTTTGAGAGATTTTGGTAGAACGGGCTACTTGGTGGGCTTCATCAGGACTATGTGCACATGGTAGAGATCGAGAGATGGATCTGTAATTTATAAGATTGATGAATGTTAAACTAGGACGGGTGCCTCGGTGGAAGTCTTTGCTCTCGGGGACCGCCAGTGATAGTAAGGTTGATAATGGACTGGGATGGGTGCCTCGATCGATGTCTTTACTCTCGGGGACCACCAGTGCCATATATTTGGATTAAGTGAATGACTACGGCTTAATGCCTCAGTTTATGCCTTTGCTCTCGGGAACCGGTAGTCTGGTTGGAATAAGTGGGCCCAGTTAGCCATGTAGATTTTGGGTTTAGGGTTATACCGAGATTTTTCAAAAGCTATAAATATATACTATAAATTATTTTTACTAAAAATATATGGTTTTCAAAAAGGTTTTCAAACCGTACAGCTCTTTTTATTGACTTACTCAGTGAGGTCTGATTCCCCTCAATTTTTTTTTTCAAGAGCTTGGGAGTTCGACCTCAGACTACCTCCACGCCGGGTTTCTTCCTCACCGGCTATTTTATGTAGGTCATTATAAGTTGTACTGTGTGTTAATCTAGGCTACTGCAGTAGTATATGTACTAAGAATTGTATGATTTAAATATATTTATGTAATTTAATTGTGTGAACCACACTTATGTATAAAGATTTAAATTCGATTTATAATATGAGATGTTGAAGTACATTTTATTTAAGCAGTTGAATTTGTGTATTTTGAGAAAAATCAGTTTGATAATATGTTCTATTATTAATTAAAGTTTAAAATATGAATGGTTTTATTTTCTTTTCCTTTAGGCTTACTACAGGTTTTGGGGGCCTTATGCCTACCCATTCCCTAGTATCGATCACGTGCCCTCAGGTTTGGGTCATGACACTATCATTTAGATAACTTGCCCGATTCACATCGTTAAAACCAATTAACCATGGTGAATGAACTCATTTAAATAGTAAGCTTTGTTGGATAGTACCCTTGATGTACCATAAGATGGATTTAAATGCTTTGAGATGAACATCTGTTGGATGATGCATGAACTAAAATAATTTTTTCACTAAGAAAGTAAATTAGGGATGAGTTAGAGTTGTATACTATAAGCTACCACATAATTACTAGTATTTGTTGGCTTCATATAAAAACAACAATTGCCCTTGTTACTTGGAAAGTGGAGTACCTAAAAGCATTGGATGGGGCATGGCTTAGGATTGGCCATGCTACAATGTTAAAAAAGATCATGCAAATATGACTGTTAAGAAAGAACCATGCCATATGACCAATACTGAACTGGAAGTCTAAGAAAGTAATGCAAGAGGCCTAAATTATGAAGGGCAATAGCTCCTAACAATTTGTCTATGAAATGTTGGATGTGTGTTGAATTATTTCCTATAATAATAACATCATCCATATAGACTAGCAAAAAAATTGGTTAGCTCCATAATAATATATAAATAAGGAAGCACTAACACTGGAATTCACAAAGCCAAAGAAAATAAGGAACGTGCTAAGCTTTTGATACCAAGCACATAGTGCTTGCTTCAGAACATAAAGAGACATGCTAAGTTTGCAGACATAATGAGGGAAAGATTTATCAACAAAGCCCTATGGTTGAACCACGTAGACAATCCCTTATAGATCATCATTAAGAAAGGCATTACACACATCTAACTATCGAAACTTCCATCCTTTAGAAACAATAATAAAGAGTATTGTTCTAATAGTATGAGGTTTTACAACATGACTAAATGTTTCTAAGTAATCAATTCCATATTTTTAAGTGTATCCCCTAGCTACCAATCTTCTTTGAAGCAGTCAAGAGTCCCATATGGTTTCCTTTTAATCTTATAAATCCATTTATTACCAACCACATTACCTATAGTGGGAGGTGGAATAAAAACCCAAGTTTTGTTTTATTAAAAGGCCTCTATTTCAGTGGTTATAACCTGCTACCAAGCGGGTATGTGTTAAGTTTGAGAGAAAGAAGGTTGGACAGTAGAGGTGAGAAGGTTAGCAATGGGTTTATGGTTGAGGGTAGATTGGTGCAATTACATATGGTGGGTTCGAGTAGGTGGTTATTGTATTGAAGGTAGGGAAGGTTGGGAAGGATTAAGATTAATAAATTAATTAATGCCATCTTGGTAGCTGTAGGAATTTTGGTTGAGATGAATCTGGTAGTCGATGGTAGGTTAGGATGATAGAGAGAAAATAAAATTTTGTTGAGATGAGGTGAGAGTGGCAATTAAAGAGATAGGATAATGAGATAAAATGAAAATTGAAGTGGAGTAAAAGACAAAGCCTTGAGGATTCGGTGAACTTGGTATATAGTGTGTAACATGTAACCATGGAGATGATTAGGTTTGCGAGCTTGACATAAAATTTATTGATTTGGCACTTGATTAAATGGGAAGGTATTTTCATCAAATTCAATGTCTTGCCACATAAATTTTGCCAGTGTCTTTATCCAAACATCTATAACCTAAGTGGTGAGGTGAATACCCTAAAAAATGCATTTTTTTTTACTCAAAAGAAACTTTATTTTTTTTGTGGGGTCTTAACAATAGATATATTGCACACCCAAATATTCTAAGAAAGGAATAATCAAGGTTATTGTTGTATAATATTCGATATGGTTTTTTGTTATCTAGAGAGCTGGTAGGTAACCTATTAATTAAAAAAAATAGAAGCTTCAAAAGCAAATTCTCAAATTTTGTAAGGAGCGCCACAGTGACCTATTAAAGCAAGACTAATATTAACTATAGTGTGAATTTTTTATTCAGTAGTACCATTTTGTTCATGGGTGTGTGGACATGAAATTTTGTGAATAATACTAGTGTCTTGAAAATATTTATGAAAAGGACGATATTTCCCCCCCCCCCCCCAGTTTGAATTAAAAGCTTTAATTTTTGAATCAAATTATTTTTCTACTTAGAGTTAAAATTTTTAAAAAACTGAAAGTACTTTACTTTTACATTTGATGGGATAGAGCCAAGTGAATAGTGAATAATCATCAATAAAAATTACAAAATATTTAAAGCCTGAAAAAGAATTCAAAAGTGCAAGACCCATTCATCTTAGTGAATTAGTTGTACGAGTGTCGTACTCCGATGATGATTTAAATTTAAGGAAACATGATGAAGTTTTCCAAGACAACATGCTTCACATTTATTTGGAGTTTTTTTTATTAAAAGAACAAGGTAAGTGAAAACTTCTAATCAAATGTCGAACTGTTGTAAAATTTAGATATCCAAGCCATGCATGCCAATTTTCCAAGTTTGTAAGATATACTTTAGCCTTTTTAACATTGGATGATGGTAAAAGACCTTTTAATTCGTAAAGACTAAGTTCACTTATGCTCTAAAGTAGTGTCTTCTGTGATTCCTGATCCTTAACAAAACAGTGATCGTCATGAAATTCAAAATAACACTTATTGTCTCTGTATAATTTGTTGTTTACAGATAGCAATGGTTTTATAATTTAAGGAGCATGCAACACATTATTAAGGGTAAGGTGTTTGGAAGGGGAAGGTAGAAATCTATGATCAATATTAGAAATTTAGAGACTATGACCATTACCAATAAATAATTGTCTCGTACCTTTATATTCATTTGAGATGCTTAAGGATGATAAATCTAGGGTTACATGGTATATAGCTCTGGTGTCAGAAAACCATTCAGATGATGGAACTCCAGGTGGTGTCGATAGCAAACCAGATTGAGACAAAATTTCAATGAGATTGGTATTCATACAATTGAGTGGTGCTAAAAAATTAAGAGAATTATAAGACACATCATATCAAGAATGAGGAGAGACATTGTTGTTGTAAAGTCGGCGACAAATGAGGGCAATGTGATTTGCAAGTCTGAAAATTTGGCATGTAATGGTATTGAAGCCATGGTGACCTCCTCGCTATACAGAACGACCAAAATTGAAACTAGGCTAGAAAGCAAATGAGCCAGGAGGAGTAGAAGAGTGCTTAACCAAATTGACTGAAGGCACCTGTGGTTGTTGAGATTTAAGAAGAAGTTCATAGGCAACCAATTGACCACATAACTTATGGAAAGAGAGAGCCTTGGTACGTTGTTGTAAAGCTCCAATTATGCCATTGTATTATGCTCCCAATTTTTGAAAAATAATGGTATTAAACTCCAAGGGAGAGATTGCTTGGCCAGCCAAAGTTGATGAATCAGCAAGGGCTTTGGCTTGATAAAGGTAGTGAGACAAACTTATCATCTTTAGACAAATTATGCAACTCAATGTGTAACTGCTTTCTTTGGGCATGGCTAACCACGCTTTATGTTGTGGCTAATGCTTGCCAGACTTCAGAGGTAGAATTGAGGCCGATAAGATAAGGATACACTTCCTTAATGATGGATGAAAGCAACAAAGAGAAAAGGAGTTGATCTTTGTAAAACGAGGTGAGGTACTCGAGGTTAAGGGTAGACTTATTTGTAGTTGTATCCATGATTTCTTTTGAAGGTGGTCCTTCAATGCCATTTAAAATTCCATGCAAGTTGTAGTAGTTCAAGAGAGAAGTAAACTGCAACTTCCATGGAATATAATTTTTAAAAGTTAATTTTATAGAGAAAGTCTATTGAACATTAGTGGAGGGTGTGGTGAAGGGAGAAGAAGTTGGGAGAATAGAGGGTGATAGGGAAGACCTTGTCATTGTTAAAGAAGAAGATGAAGAAGAAGAAAAAGAGGACGATGATGAGAAGAAATTTAGAGAAGTCATGATGCAAGCTCTGATACCAAGTCAATTGTATTTTTTGTATGTATTCATGAAGGTACACAGGTGATGATAAGAAAGAAGTAACAAACTATTAACCTACACATATTTGAATATTTTACAGTGAGTAATAATACAAGATTGACACTCCTCAAATTAAATATAAAACAAAATGAAAATATATAATATAATAAAATAAAATAAGAATATTACTATCATTTTACGTTGTATTATGAAAGAAGATCAGTGTAGTGTAATGTAATTATTATATTCTAAAATTTTATCCTATTACAGTCCATTAATAAAATTTTATTTAATTTTGACGTTGGCTCCAAAAATAAAACACAAATCGTTAAAAAATATATATTCTCTCAATCACTAGAACTAAATTTTAATATTTATACATTTATTCTAACACATTATATATTTACACTTTTATTTAATTACTTTCAAATTACATTAGCAATGGAAAATTAACAAAAATAAAACACAAATTACAGAAAGCAACTTTGTCAAATGCAGAAAGCTAACACATGATCAATGAATAGAGAAAAATAACACAAAAACAAATATGCCCATTAACATGGATATTCCAAACTCATATTTGATAGTGGACTATTAGTCAGCTGTAATAATTGTGTTTGTTCTGCAATTGAATTTAAATTGGATGGCACATGGTTTTTTTTTTCTTTGTGAATAAGGAATTTTTATTTATTTTTGTGGTTCTTGTTTCTTGTTAGCCAGAATCTGATAATATATGTGGCCCTAAATCAGAGAGCTTCATGTATTGGATTTTTATCAAATAAAAAGACCATTGTAGTTACTTTCAACACGGAATGTGCCTTGCTTCCATAGCTTCAGGACTCAGATTAAGTATGATGTTTTAACCCAAAAAATATCAATTTTAATTAGTTATTTTAAATAAAAATATTTTTTTGTTCTATAATATAATTCGACAAATTGAAAAATATAGATTAAAAATTATTATATTTTTTATATTTTTTTTTTTGAATAATCGATATATAAAGTCCATTAAAGTCTTGACTAGTTCAATTTCAACATCATAACTAATTGCTGAATTCATAACAATGTCCTTTTTACTTGACTGATAATGTTGAAAAACTTGTTTTCTGAAATGAGGCATGAAATCATGAACTTGAGTTGACGAAACGAATGACGTACGTCAGTATTTGCTTGTTATTAAAGATAAAGGTTGGCAAATCAATTGATTCCAATGTATAATGCATATTTACAATTGGCCACGTGGTAATATCAATCAAATTAAACCTAATAAGAGAATAATAATATTCATTCCTTTTTTTTTCACACATTAGATCAGAAATGTTGCACATGTTGAGTTTTTGAAAACTAGTTACTTCTTTCATTTCAAATTAATTATCACTTTTTTAAATAAAAAAATTAATTATTTATCACTTTTATATATCCAAAATAATTTTTTTTTTTTTTATGCAAAGGAGGGCACTACGCCCAGACGCAAAACAAAATAAAAACTCAAGCAACTCTCACTCTCCTAGGCCGGGAAACTCCAATTCTATCACCTTTCATTAACCTAGCCACCTCACCCGAAGGAGCATGAAGAATATGAATACCAACGGGCTGAATGAGGGCCTCATTTGCTAACTTATCAGCAACAAAATTTCCTTCTCTCCATGTATGAACAATTTCCACAACCCAATCTCTCTTAATATACTCCAAGCAAGCAAAAGCTAGATTAGCATGAACCCCTTCACAAGTAGTTTTCTACAAAAGCCACCCAACCAACACAGTTGAATCCACCTAACCAACACAGTTGAATCCACCTAACCAACACAGCTGAATCCACCTCAATAATAACATGACTAAATCTCTGATTCCAAGCAATCTCTAACCCTTGAAGTATGCGAGTATGAGAGCAAAGCCAAAAAGAATTTTATTGATGTTGACAGAAAATATATAGGTGTTGTACAAGTTTGTTACAACCGAAAGCTATTAGCTCAGAGATAACTACAAGTTGAGAGATAAATACAAGCTGAAAACGTATGACATAACAAATAGATAAGTACATATGATATAACAAATAGCTAAGGACTAATATCTCTAACACCCTCCCACAAGTTGAACGGGGGAGCAATGGACGTTCAACTTGAAGCGAAGAAGACTATATCGACTCTTATGTAATGGCTTTGTGAGGATGTCAGCAATCTGGTCAATGGAAGTAATGTATCAAACAAGCAAGGATTTTTGCTAGACTTTGTCTCTAACAAAATGGTAATTAATTTCTAGGTGTTTAGATCTTAAATGAAAAACAGGCATTGTGGTAAGGTAGGTAGCACTCAAGTCATCATACCACAAAATAGGAGTTATTGAAGAAGAGATACCAAGTTCTTTAAGTAGAGATTCAAGCTAGTTTATTTCTTGGACAGTATTAGCTAAGGACCGATATTCTGACTCTGTTGAAGACCGAGCTACACATTGTTGCTTTCTTGAACTCCATATGATGAGATTATTCCCAATGTATATAGCATAACCAGTGGTTGATTTTCTGTCATCCAAAGAACTGGCCCAATCTGCATCGCTATAAGAATTGAGATTAAAAGAAGATGATTTATGAATGAGAAGACCATGTGTTGCAGTTGCTTGTAGATAGAATAATATACGCTTAACAACTTGCCAATGTTCATCCTTAGGAGCATAAAGAAATTGAGATGCCTTATTTACTGCAAAGAGATGTCTAGTTTTGTAAAAGATAGGTACTATAAACCACCAACAATGCTATGATATTGGCTAGCATCCTGAAGAGAATTGCCATTATAGAGAGACACAAAAAGGAGTAGAGATGCCCTTTGCCGAAGCCATATGAGCTCTGTGCAATAAATCACAAATATATTTTTTTATGAGTAGTAGACCAGAAGGTGTGAAGGTAACCTCAATTCCCAAAAAATAGTATAAAGAGCCAAGGTCTTTGAGAGCAAATGTGGTGATAAGTGATTGAATTACTTGCTACATAAAATTTATAGATGAACTTGTTAAAATTAAATCATCAACTTAAATCAAGCAAAAAGCTAATGTAGCACCATGAGAGTAGAAAAATAAGGAGTTGTCTGTTTTGGAGCCTTTGAAACCCAAAGTTTGCAAGGTTGAAGTTAAACATTTAAACTATTGAATAGGTGTTTATTTTAACCTATAGAGTGAGTGTTTGAGCTTGCAAACATGAGAGGGAAAATCCTTGTTGACAAATCCTAAAGGTTGCTGCATGTAGATGTCTTCATCAAGCTTTCCATGGAGAAAAGCATTTGACACATCTAGTTGTTTAATTGGCCAACCTTTGCTAATTGCCAAGGAAAGAATGAGACAGACTGTGCATGGCTTTATCATAAGGCTATATGTATGTTAAAAATCGATGCCTGGCCTTTAATGAAAACCTTTGGCTACTAAGCATGCCTTGTAGCGATCAATTTTGCCTTTCGGTGTATATTTGATGCTATACACCCACTTACAACCAATTAAATTCTAAGCACAATGAGTAAGAACAAGTGACCAAGTATCATTTACAAATAGAGCTTTGTATTCTTCTTGCATGGCATTGTGCCATTTAGGATGAAGAAGTGCCTCACGGTATGTACTTGGTTTAAAAGTAGAGGATGTGGTGGCTTGAAAATTTTTTAGTTTTAAACTTCCCGTTTGTGAACGAGTTACCATCTGATGTTGTCGGGTTGGGACTGTGGTAGAGGGCTAATAATGATTTGTGGAATATTTAGTCATGTCCATAATTAATGGGAGGCCAGGGGTGGTAGAATTAATAGGTGGCAATAAGTTTTACTACGGGGATAAGGGATGAGACGTGGTGTTGAGAATTGGAGTAAAAGTGAGAGTATTATTTGGTGGTGAGGATAAGCAATGGGTGGCTAGTTATGGAGGTGGGGTCGGGTTAGTAGTAGTGGTGTTTGAATGGGATTGTTGAGGCGGGGTCGGGTTGGTTGTAGTGTTAGAGTGTGAGTGGGATTGTGGAGTTGGTAAGATAATGGTTTGTTATGTCGGGAAAATAGGAGAAAAATGTGGTGAGGTATTTTATTTTTCCAAAGTGACCGCCCTACTCAAAAATTCAATATTGGAACGTGATTTTGCAGTGTCACCATCACTTTGTTGATATGGGAATACCTGTTCATCAGAAAGAACATGATGTGAGATGATAATTTTCTTAGAAAGTATATCAAGGCAATAATAACCTTTTTGTATTTTACAATAGCCAAGAAAAACACATCTTAAAGATCGAGGAGAGAATTTATTGGCTGCTTGAGAACGTAACCATGGATAACAAAGACATCCAAAAATTCAAAAATCATGATAATTTGGCTTTTCTTTGAACAATTTGGTGTATGGTGATTTATTTTGAAGAAGAGGTGTTGGAAGCCTATTGATGACATAAAGTGCATTTTCAAAGGCATATGGCCAATAAGTGTATGGAACAGAAGAATGATTGAGAAGAGAAAGTGCAGTTTTAATAATATAATGATGTTTGTGTTCTACACAACCATTTTGCTCAGGAGTGTATGGACAAGAACTACATTGTGTAATTCCATTTTCACTAAGATACGAGGTTAAGCTTTGAAATTCTCTTCCCTAGTCTTATTGAAAAATTTTAATTGACTGATAAAAAATTTCTCAACAACATGTTTAAATTTAATGAATGTACTAAGAACTTCGGACTTGTATTTAATAAAATAAATCCAACTATATTTACTAAAATGATCATATAAAATAACATAGTAGCATTTTCCATCAACATAAGGCACAGGAGATAGCCCCTAGAGATCAGAACAAATTAACTCCAGGGGTTTTGAAGCAGAAAAGGATGATCTAGGAAAAGGGAGCTTATGACTCTTGCTAATGGAACATGAATGACATAAAGAAAATTCATTATTACAAGACTTGATATTAAACTGAAACAAAGCCTATCTAATAGTGCGGATATTAGCATGACCAAGACGAGCATGCCAAGTAGAGAGGGAACAAAGAAAAGCACGATGAGGTGACGTTGAAGATGATATCGGTGTCCTAGCCAATGAATATAATCCGCCATTATTTAGGCCTGTAAGAAGCAATTTCCTCATGAGAAAATCCTTTATCTCAAAATAAGATGGAAAAAATTCAATGGAAACATTATTAGTTCTAGTAAAAGAAAATATAGAAAGTAGATTACTACAAATATGAGGAGCATGAAAAATATTATGTAAATGAAAAAATTTATCTTGTGCAAAAAATTTAGAGTCGCCAATATGAGAAATTGAAATGGTATTACCATTGCCAATGGTTATATCATCTGGACCATGATATTCTTTGTGATGATTTATATTCTCAATATCAGAAGTAAGATGATGAGTGGCACCAGAATCTAGTATCCATTGCTGAGTGTTTGAGGCAAAATTGACTGCCAAGTTGGAAAATGGATTGTGATTGAATCGTCTGGTGTTGCAGTTTAATTTTGGTGAAGAACAAGTGCGGGCTAGATGACCAATTCCATTGTAATTGTGACAAGTGAGATTTTTAGTATCTTGAGAGATGAGTGAGGGTGAAGAATATGAGTATGTAGAGTTCCCAGAATGAGTTGAAATTGACTGAGTAAAGGGGCCACCATGACCATGCCCTCTATAGGTGCGTCCTCCTCTGCCTCGGAATGTTATAGAACGGGGAATAAAAAATGCAGCAGGCAAAGCTGGCAATAGAGGTTCCTTTCATTTTGAATCTGCTTGAAGGCTAGTCTCTTCACTTAGCAAAAGTCCATAGAGATCATCAAATATTATTGCATTAATTCAGTTTTCCAAAGATCGAATAAATGGATGATATTCAGGTCCAAGTCCATTGGAGATGACATAAACAAGGTCATCTTCATTCACAGGATTTTGTAAAGCTGTTAGGCAATCTGCCATGCCTTTGGCTTGCTATGTGTATGCAGTAATAGATTCTGTTGGCTCACGTTGGAGTTTAAAAAATATTGATTTGATTGTGCAGATTTGTGCTCTATAACCGGAGGCATAAGTGCGAGCAAGTTTGTCCTAGGCATCTTTTGCATTCAAGGCACCAACAACTTAAGGAATGAAAGCTTTGGTGATTGAACTAATAATCCAGCTCAAAACTAATTGGTCCTCCCAAAACCATGCATTATAGTGTGGGTTGGGTTAGTTGTTAATGGTGAGTGGAGGAGGAGCAAGACAACCATCAACATGTTTTAATAGGTCATAACTGTTTAGAAGAGGGAGAATTTAGGCTTTCCATAACAAATAATTTCAAGAATTCAGTTTGACAGGAAGATGGGTGGCAATGTTAGGTAATGACGTGACCTGGAATGTTGAAGTTGTAGGAGAATTTACAGTGGGAGGAAGGCTAGTTTGGCTTGATGAGCTGTCGGTAGCCATTTGAAGATTTTTTTTATATGCAGGTTATTAAACCAAGGTGAGCTCTAATACCATATATGAGTATGAGAGCAAAGCCAAAAATAATTATATTGATGTTAACATAAAATATATAAGTGTTGTACAAGTTTGTTACAACCGAAAGTTATTAGCTGAGAGATAAATACAAGCTGAAAAGGTATGACATAACAAACAGATAAGTACATATGATATAACAAATTGCTAAGGACTAATATCTCTAACATAAAGCACTGCCCATAACTCAGCACCAATGGTGTTACACGCTCCAATATGCAACATGAACTCCATAATCCATTGCCCTTATGCATTATGTTTAACACCACCACCACCAGCTCTCTTACTCAGTTACTACACCCATCAGTATTAAGTTTAACCCAACCCTGTTGAGGTGGCTTCCAGCTAACCATCTTGTCAACATACATCCCCGAAAAGAGCTGATTACTCCTACAAGCCTGCATAGCACATTTACCTCTTTAAAGTAGTCAATTAACCAAGTAACTCGAGCATGAGTAGGAGTTCTAACCCCACAAAAAATGAGATGACAATGCCACTTCCACAAACACCATAGAATCATTACAAATTTATCAGTCCACTTATAAGCATGGGCTTCATAGTTTCTAGCTGATGGATTTACCAAAAGCCACTCATCAAACGATAGAGTCTAGAAGTCCAGAATGCTTACTAAAGTTAAGAAGTTCTTCCAAATATCAGACGCAAGAGGGCAATCTCGAAATATATGCAGCAGAGTTTCCTCTTTATCATGGCAATGGATGCACCTGTAATCCAGAGTGAAACCTCTCTTCAAACACTCAACATTAGTCATAATCCTACCATGTCACACTAACCAAAGCGAACTCTAGCAGGCACTTGATATAACCTTCCAGATGCGATTATTGTCATTTCCATCCTCCTACTGCAGTTCATAGGCGGACTTCACCAAAAACCTTCCATTGGGAGAGAAAGCCCAACAAAGCTTATCCTCTATATCGTGATTCACCCGAACCAAGAAGGCAGAAAGGCAAGTTGAGACATTAGTAGGGAAAACGCCATTCAGAACCTCCCAATCCCAACCTTGACCTTAGATCCAATAGCTCGCAACCAATTTATACTGTTGAGCCAAGCTAATATCAACCAACGCCATAGATATTAAAGGAACATCAAGTAACCACTTGTCAAGCCAAAACAGCGTCTTCATACCATTCCCCACTCTCATGTGAATGCCATTAGCAAGAAGGGACGAGGTATTAACCACACCTTGCCAAATCTTCAAAGCATTACTCTTCTTAACCAAATATGTAACAGATGCATTAGTGCGACAGTACTTATGTTTCATCACATTGGACGACAAGCTATCTTTGTCAACAATCAACCGCCATCCCAACTTAGCAAGGAATGCATTATTACTATAAGTCTTTCCAATAAGTAATAAATTTTGAATATATTTAGAAAAGGGTAATTTAGTCCTATTTAGCTTTTTTTTTTTTTTTTCCTATAATTAAGCCTATTAAATACTTTCTTAATTCAATTGAAATACTAAAAAATGATAATTAGTTTAAAATGGAAGGAGTATAATTTACACCTACCATCAAAATAATAATTGTGCATGACTTTCATTAAAAAATAATTGTGCATAACTAAAAGAAGAAAATATTAAATAAAGAAAAAATTTTACCAACACTGAATATTTAGTATCTCATTTTTATTGGTTAAATATAAAATTCATGTATTATAAATTTTATCTTAAAATGTAATATATTTAATGTAGGTAAAAATCTCTTTTAAAGGAAATATGGTTTTATTTTGGTGCAGAGACCCATATATGAGGAGAATAAAATTACTAATTTCTCAAAATTAAGAAATAGATTATAGTATTTCTCACAACAGATTCTCATCAAATAATATTCATCTGGAAGTGTGTGATTAATTATTTAGAATACATTTTGTCAAATATATTATGTGAAGGTACATTTTGTAATGTTCTTAATAAGTCAAGCCTGAAACAAGGGTATAATTTCCTAATAATAATAATAATAACAATAATAATAATAACTGCAGCAGCAGCACCAAAAACAACAACAACAATGCAATCATTGAAATTTTTTAAGTCTAGAAAATTTAAATATTTGTGACATTTTATAATTTTTTTTTAATTTTTTAATTTTGGTAAAAATATTTTAATTTATTAAATGTTTTACAATTTCAATAGAAATTATTATTTGGTCAAAATTAAATAAAAATACTGATGTGGTATCATGTAAAATATCAAATTTATCATCCTTAATTTGATAATTCATAATAGTCTATTAAATCCAAACGTTTGAAATTTTTGACAATTTTATCCCAATTTTAAATTTTGATAAAATATTTTAATTGGACCAATTTATTTAATTTTCATACATTTAAAAATAAATAAAAAAACACAAACATAATAATAATAAATTAAATTTACTATTAAGAAATTGTTAAATTTATAAATGATTATTACTCTTAATAATTTAAATTTATAAAATAATAATTTATAAATGCATAGATTTATACATGAATGCATATATGTGTTCCTTTCAAGACCAAATTGTAACTTTATCTTGTCTTCAAACTTTCGATATTCTATACTAAATATAAATAGAAAAAAATTGCGAGATAAATAGTGTGTTGTTGATTGTGAATTGAGATATATTACTATTATAATGTTCTTGACATTTTAAAAAAAATTACTAAAATAATAAAAATTAAATAAATTCCTTAGTTATAAAATATGAATCTTTAAAAATTATAATATAACATATTCACTCATTTTTTTTAGATTTTAAATTATATCAATTTAATTGATTATTCAATTAAAATTAGTACCTAAATTATTATATAACTTTTCTCATATTATATAATAAATAGGGGTAAAAATATAATTTTAAAAAAATGGCGATGGAGATCGCTAATTCAGTATCCAGTAGAAAATTACACAATAAGGTGATATCGTTTACAAAACAACTGAAAAATGGCCTTTTCTTATTTTTAATTGTTCCACGTGTTGAATTCAGTGACCTTTGAAAATTCTTGAGAAGTTGAAGGAAGTAGTCTTCTGATGAGTCAGGAGTCTTGCATACTACACTTCATTGCATGAGTCAGCAGCCTTTTGAATATTTTACACATACTGAACAAAAATATAATACATCTACTATACATATTTAATTACTTATTATAACATTTCTGATATATGTAATAATTAAGTGTAAAATATATAAAATCTATATCATATATTTACTCGTTGATAGTAAAATTTTAAATATGTATTTGATCTTTTAAGGATGTGAAGATTGTAAATTCGAAGGTGGGTAGTAATCTTTTTAAACTATTTTTTTCTACAATTTGGTACAATAATATAATTGATTTGTTATTTATGTGTTAGGCTATAAGTTTTTGTCCTCCAGCTTTGTAGAACTACAGGCCAAGCTATGGAAAAGTAATATTTGAACCCTTTTTAATTTTTACTATTTTAATATCTAACTTTTTATTCAATTAATAATATCGGCAAAAGGCAAAAATATTATTTTATGCAAACATAAAAATATTTTGTTATATTTAATTTTTGAATAAATATGAAATCATAATTTCATAACTTTAAAGATTTTGTGAATTTCACTTGGCGATAGTCATTAACGACAAAAGTGTATGAAGTTATCATGGAACTTCATATGCGAAACCAAGTGCTATTCAATAAGCCCACAAAGTCATAAGAATACCATGAGCAAATGTGAATTTTTATGAATAATATTATTGAAAGACGTATCAATTTTTTCTTTTTAAATTGGGAGATAAAAATTAAACCTTAATTTATTAATGTTATTTAACTTTCAACAAAAGAAGTATCAGTTTTAGTAATTAATAATGAGTAATTTCTGTAAAAACAAGTTAAGAATATAACACATTTTAGTAAAATACAGAAGAACATGATACAATATTGCGATATCATGGGCTGCATAAAGATAGGGGAAAAAAATATTGACCCCAGTATTAATTAAAATTTATTTTTTTGAATTTTAATTTTTTTGAATTTTTTTTTATTTATTTATTTTTAGAATGTAAAGTCTAAGGTACACATGAGTGAACATATTTTGTGTTAGGCAAATTCCACAAGTGCACGATTCGCAACAAGTAGTAAAGATTTGAATATGAGCATTGTTTCTATGAGGAGATTGATACCAAGTATTAGCCTTAATTATATTTCCACAAGCTAACAAAGTAAAATAATTTAAATAACAAAAATAGAAAACCTAAATATGAAATAATTCTTTTAAAATTAAATAATTAAAAACTAGAGTCTGAATTTGTTTCAATAGTTACTATTGAATTACATGATTAATTCACAATTCAATTCATTAACACAATTAATGCTAAATTACTCAAATCACCTAAAGTCTCGTTCGAGATCATTCAAGCATACTAAAGTTAATTACAACTTATTTTCATGGTTACGTCAATTAACTTAGGCTCATTAAGTTTTTTAGTAATTTATTACTTCCCAAAGGATTCGTCTACTTTTGTGATTGAGATTCCTAACTTTTACAAGTTTATGAGCTGATAAATCATGCAACTTTCATTGTCTCTAATTTACCCAAAAATATACATTTATTCAGGCCTAAAATCAAATGCAAGAACAATTAAAAGCAACTTGTAAAATTGACTGAAAATTAACTCATTAAATGAAAATAATAATCCAAACAAGTAGTAGGCTAGCTACACAAATCTAAATCCTAAAGAGAGTTTAGCCACGCAAGGTTGTAGTGATAAACACAAACATAATACAGAGAATTAAAGATGAAAAAGAATTAATAGTTAAATCTCATGAATCTTGCACAATTCTTCTTCAGTCTCTTATTGATCACTTGTTTTGTATCTTCAAACAATGTCTCTGAATGAATTGAATAGCTCTCTTGTATCCCTTTTTATAAGGGAAATCTAATGGTAAAAATTATCTTGTCTCAACATGGCCTAGACAGGGTCGTGTCACATCTTTTGCTTTCCGGCATGGCTTTAAGCATAGTCGTGCCCATCTTTGAGCCATCCTATAGATCCATGCACGGCCAACAACATGGTCATGCTATAGTCATGTTGATCTATTGCAATTTCTTCAATTTTCACAGAAGAGGTCATGATTTTAGACATGAACATGTCTATCCCATGTCACATATTCTTTGCGATCCAATGGCCGATATAGTCTCCAGTAAGGTCGTGTCTTAAGTCATGCTTCCTGATTCTTCCTTCCGTGCGTGGCATGGGCACAAGCACATCCACGTCATGGCCATGTCACACTAACACTTGACTACTTGGGAATTCCTTTCTAAACTTTCCTACAAAAAGGGAAACACTTATTAATATTAAATAAAAACTCCCAATTTGATCAAAACTAAATCTAAGCAATAAAAACTTAATTAAAGTTCTAAACCAAAAGAAATATAAATTAAACCTAAATTCTACCCAATTATAAATAATTATTTATTCAAAATTCATTAAAATTCAACTTAAAAACATATGATGTGACACCTATTAAGGATGTCAAACATACATTGTATGCATATGACTAATAAATAATATATCCATTAATATTAAATTTTAGTTCATGAGTAAATACATATACAATACTATTTATATAAATAGTATATAACACATACCACAAAGGCTCACAACGTTAAACAATTCACATCTTTCCTTATGTTATATACAATACACTGGCCTTAATACAAAATATGAAAATTTACAAAGCATGTTACATTCTAGAAAAGTGAAGATGACCTCTTGCTGATCCACCTGACACAATGCTAGTATAATTGATGCAAATGTTTCTTCAAGACAGATTACAGTTCTTTTAGTCCTAAAAAATAATGCAAAGGAGTAAGTCTACAACTCAGTAAATAAATAACATAATATCCTATAAAAAATAATACATTCAAGCATGTAATACTATTAAATATCAATCCATTCAATATTTAACTATGCACTTATTTAACTATGCATTTATAATAAATAAATAGTCATAGTATCATAGTATTTCTTTTGGACAGCAATGAACTTGTGAATTGTATGTATAAAACCACAACTTCTTTTCAATTATTCATGGAACCCCATATGCACACAGTTTGCCATAATTTGGTACCAAATATTTTTTTAGTCTTATTACAGCATTTCAAAGAGATTCCTTAATGCACATAGTATTGCCTTATTCACAAATAACACTGCATCCTCATATTCATTCAACCATGTTTCTTAAATTTAAATATATATCACAAACCACTCCATTAAACAATTAACATTCTCATAGTACATAAGACTAATAATATACCCAAGATATACTGTAATATCCTGAGTTTTTAAATATTTTTATATTACATCAGGATATGCAGTGTTAATAATTTTTGTATATATATCTTTGATATTTTATGAGTTTGTTATTTAATTAAAAATAATTTTTTTATTGTTTATGTTATTTTAAGAATTTTACGTAAAATTTTTCCGGGAATTTTATTTTCGGAGAAATTTACACGTGAATAATTTAATATTAATTATTTTAAATAGAATTACGTATTTGCATGAGTCCATACATGATTTTAATTATCGTATATATATATATATATATATATATATATATAATATATATATATATATATATATATATTTAATAATTAGGGTTTATTTTAATTAAGTATATATTATATAGTTGTATTAAATTAAAATATATTATATATATGTGTATATGTATATAAATATTGGGTTGATATTTTTAATATGTGGTGTGGATTACTTTTTGGATATAATATCAATATATTATAATATTATAAGTTATATATATATATACACAAATATATAAGTTTGATTTATTTACGTTTCTTGTCATCGTCTTCATCTTCAACCCGACGCACGCCTCCCTCACTATCACCGTTGTCTGTCAGCCTTCCCTTTGCCGTCGGTGTGCCTCTCGGCATGCCACCTTCTTCCTCAGCCTTCCCCACCGCCAATAGCTCCCTATTCTGTCATGGTTTGGGCGGAATAAGGTTGAGTTGCCGAAACTCTTCTCACCGTCGTTCACAGCGTTTTTGGCCACCATTTTTGACACTGCCGGTCTCTATCTTCTCCTTGAGCTCCGGTGAGTGTGATTCCAAGCTTTGTTTCACTTAAAATGGTCTAGATTTGCCTAGGTTTTGATTTTGCAATTTCAGCCTATTAGGGTTCTTGGTTTTTTTTGAGCTTCAATTTGATTGATTCATGAAAACTTCCTTCACAAACTTTGATCCTAATAGCTTAATCTTCATGTGGGAATTTTTTTAGAATTTTTTGGAATTTATTTTGATTTTTGGGTATTTTTGTATATTTTATTATTATTTCCTAATTTTCAAAAATTATTAATTAAATTATGAAATTGTGTTTTATGGTAATTATAGGTGTTGAAATAAATTAAAGAAATTTATTTGAAATTTTTGTGAATTTCTATGTATTTATTTTAAATTTATTTAGTTTATGTAATTTTGATAAAATAGGGTTAATTATGTGTTTAATTGAAATTAATTAGTTAATTGAGTTTACTTAGTGATATTATTGAGATTTATGTTCAGAAAATTAATTTTGAGTAATTATATTATTTTTGGTGAATTTTTTAATTAATTTTAGTATATTTATATATATAGGGGTATTTTAGTAATTTTACCCTAAATTGGCTAAAAATGTAATTAAATTGGTTTTAATAGTTATTTAGGGTATAAAAGTGATTTCTACAAATTATTTAATATTTTTAACAAATTAAAACTATTTTTCGTAAATTATTTTCAGTTATATATATAATATACGATTTTTCTAATAAAATGAGTTTTTATCGATTTTTACTGTGTTTTAGGGTGAATTACGTAATTTCTATTTATAAAATGTATTTTTATTATATAAGGGTATTTTCGGTATTTCTGTAATATTCTGTGAATTGTGGACCTCGGTCGGTGATTTGTAGTTTGGAGTTCGACCGAGGGATTGTGGTTGTATTCTGCGTTTATTTTTGAAGTGAGTTTCTTTGCAAGGTCAGCTCTACTCTTTGAGTAGAGAGATGTCCGGTTTACAGAGGAGGTTCTACCGAATTTTCGATAGAATTCTCGTAAAACGTGATGTCCGGTCGAATTCCTATTTTAATCTCGTGTCTAGTAATCTAGATAGAGTCTTTAGAACTTCCGTTGATGTATTCCGATATTCTATGTTCTTTTGTTTGTTTAGTTGCACTGAGACCGAGACCTAGTGGACCAGGCCTATCAAATCCATCTCGAGGAGCGCAATAATAGTAAGTTACTATTCTATATATATATGCTCTAGGGTGCATGATTTTAGAAATTTATGTTTTATTTTGACTAAAATCCATAATGGTTTAATTAATACTTAAGTTTATTTTTAGTTTACTTTTGGTTTATTTTTGGTATATTTTAAACTATATGCATGTTTTATTAATGAATTATGTTTAAAATGTTTTTGAATATATTTCTAGTTTATTTTGTAATTTAGTTAGATTTATTTGACGTATATATGCTCGAAATATATCTGATTTACTTTTGGTATATTTCTAGTATATATATGGTTTATGTTGCTATTTTATTTAAATACATGCATCATTTATTTATGAATGTATGTTTTATATTTAATAATGAAGGATATCAATAGAACGTGCTACCTAGTAGGCAGTATTATGACCGAGTACGTACCGGTACACTGATAGCATTTAGGCTACATTACTAAGCATTTGTGGATATTGATTGGATTTGATTATTTGATATGTGAGCTATGATTTGGGAGTGTGATTGCTGGAGCTCGGTTGACCAAGTGTCTCGGGGCTAATCACACTGACAGTCAAACTGTTGGAGCTTGGTTGACTTAGTGTCTCGGGGCCAGTCTACTGTCTAAAAGGAATAAGTGAAAATATTTGGAATAAGTGAGCCTGTATGGCTAGAGTGTTGTCTAACACTATTTTGAGGTTGCAATTTTCTAAGGTTCTATTTGATCCTTCATAAACGGTGATTTTCAGTAAAAATATATAAAATGATTTTATTGCATCTGTGTGTATTTGCTTGTATATATATATGTATTATATATACTTTTGACTGTGTTCATTGACATTTAGTATGCATGTATATATATTATAGTAATTCACTCAGTGAGGTCTGACTCCCCTCCGTTGACTATTTTTTTCAGGAGAATCATCTTCATCAGACCTCAATAGCAGACCCTTACGCCGGATTTCTTCCGCTCCGACTTCTTTATGTAAACTGCTTATCTGAGTTTTATTTTATAATCTAAACATTGCAGTAGTTATGGTCAACCGTGATATTATTGTATGATATTGGTATGAGTTATGTACTTTAAATATTTGAATTGGATTTGTATTAAAAAGTTTATTTATATATAAGATGAGGATTTGATTTAATTTCGTTTGATGGAAATATTATTTTGATATTAATGATTTTAATTCCGCTGAAAATTATGTTATTATTATTATTGCATGTTTTATTTTATTTTTTTAGGCTTGCTACAGGTTCTGGATTCGAAAGAATTCTTGTTCCCTAGCGTCGGTCATGGCCCTTATTTTGGGTCGTGACATATACAAAAAATGTACCATATTTCAATATGGCATATTCGATAGTGTAAATTCAAAAATACACCAAAACTTTAACATTATGAATATCAAATTTATATTTTTAGATCAATAGCATTATACATCTAAATTAATTTTCAACTAATTTTACATCAATTTAATATGTATAGAATGAGAAACATTAAAAACAATAAACTATGGTTATTCAATAAAAAAAGACTAAGCTACAAAAAGTATTGCTCAAATTAACCATCAAGACAACAAAATTAAGTTTTCTTTGTTTCCATTAATTTTGTAGGTAACATATCTAAGTCTTTATAGGATCAAACTGAACCCCACTTGAAGTTATAAAACTCTAGATATGACTTCAAAAAGTATTTTGTTCCCACATCAACATGACACCCAAATTCAGCAATCATCATTCACAAGTATAACCTCTTTTATATGTATAATCTCATCTAAAAAACAATCAACCATCAACACAATAATAAAAAACTATCATCTATCAATTATAACACACATTTTCCTCTTAACCAACCAATAACAAATAAATGAATAATTATTTATTTTAAGTATTATTTTCACATAGAATATTAAGTTATTCACTTACCTTTATTGCTTCCTTCCCTTTGCTTGTATTTACTTGTATAAAAGCCTCATTTTCATTTGGTTTAGTTAAAATAGATCATAATTCAGTTGTTTTTAAACATCCAAAAATAAAAGAACCTCATCTAGAATGACAACGTCACTAAACTACCAAAACTTATGAAGCTGCTAACTATAACAGATTTTATAGGGTGAATTTAAAAATTCATCAATAATTCTATACAATACATCTCAAAATTAAACTTTCCAAATTGTTAACCCTATATGTGTAGAGTAATTTAAAATTGATTTCACTTCAATTGGAGGTGTATAGAGGAAGAGCTTTATGAAATAATCCACCTTACTTAAACTAGCAATGGAAACTGAGCAATAACATATTTCCTTTTATTACACTAACATAAAGTCTTAATCAGATCAAGATGAAGAAGGAATTGTTTTAGATAACTCTTTGAAGTTTTCATATCTTTAAGGAAAACTCAATTTTAAGCTTTCTAACTCGAGATATGATTAAAACAATATAGCTAAAAAACCAGATCCTTAGAACCTGAATTTTGCATCTTATAAACCCTAACTTAATTGAAAAAAAAATATTAAAATTACTTACCAAATAAAAAGCTAAGGATTTTGTAGATGAAGACTGTGGTCTGGAATAAATTTATAAACCTTCAATTTACTTTAAAAATTTAGCTCTTTTTTTTTTAAGAAGAAGAATGAGGGGAAGGAAGATAATCCTTATCTTCCTTCCTTTCTTCCTTCACTCCTTAAAATCCACGTACAAATCTTTTTATAATAATAATAATAACAACAACAACAACAACAAAAATAACTAAACCAATTTAAGCCCCTTTATTTTTGCTATTAACCAATTTAAACCCTTAACTTTCTAATTTTTATTTTGGACTTAATTGTAAATATTTATAATATTTTCCTATTTAACATTGGAATTGATACCACACATATTACATGCAATTTTTCATGTCTATATGATATGCATGTTATGCAAATAAAGGCAAATGCATTAGGTGGATGTTATATTTCTCTCCGCCTTAGGATATTTCATCCTTGAAATTAAATGTGACTTACCAATCTCAGAAAATAAGTAGAGGCATTGAATTCTCATGTCCTTTTTCATTTCCCATGTAGCATCTTTTGGAGAATACCAACTCCATTTAATCTTTACTATTGGAAATTCTTTATTATGTACCTTCTTTATCTATCTATCAAGAATTTTAACTAGTTCTTCTTTATACTTTAAATCTTATTTCAACTGTATTTTTTACTCTTGTACTACATGGTTAGGATCATATCTATATTTTTTTAACATGGTACACAACATGTATCTAAGATAATTTTAGTGGTATTGCTAATCTGTATGCTAAAGATTAAACTCTTTCCATTATCTCACAAAGGCCAATGCACCTAGGACTTAATTTTTCTTGCCTACTGAATCGTATAATGCACTTCTATGGTGATACTTTTAAGAACACTTTTTCACCCACATCATTCTCCATCTCTCTTCCATGCTTGTCCACGTAACTCTTTTTTCTATCTTATGCAGCCTTTAAACACTTTTGACTATTTAAATCTTGTCCACAGTTTCTTGTAGTAATTAAGGACCTTTTAGTTGCTGTAACCCTTCCCTATCCTAACAAACAGGACTTCTAGATTTTCTGCCATATAAAGCTTAATATGGAGTTATACCAATACTTGAATGATAATTATTATTATAAGCAAATTCAATTAAGGGTAAATGCTCATCCCAGTTCCCTTTAAATTCAAGCATACAAGCTCTTAGCATATCTTATAATTTTTGAATTATCCTCTTTCATTATCCATATGTCTGGGGGCAGAATGTTGTATTAAAATGTAGCTTTGTTCCTAAAGAAAATGAGATATAAACCGTGGATCTTTGTCTAACACAATTAATGTTGGCACACTATGTAGTCTTACAATTTCTTACACATATATTTTAAACAATTTTTCCAACTAATCACTTTGTTGCACAGGTAGAAAATGAGTTTATTTGGTAAGTTGATCAACAATTACCCATATGGCATTATGCTTCTTAAAGGTTCAAAGCAATCCAAGAATAAAGTCCATCGTTACTTTTTCCCATTTCCACTTCGAAATAGCCAATGGATGAAGTTTACCAGGCAGTGCCTGATGTTTAGCTTTTACTTATTGACATGTAAAGATTTTTCTACACATTCAACAGTATCTTTCTTCATTGTTGGCCACCAATAAAAAGGTCATAAATCCCTTTACATTTTAGTGCTTCCAAAATGCATTGTGTACAGTGTATAATGGGCTTCATTTAGAATTTCTTCTCTCAATTCTTTTATATTTGGAACACAAATACATCCATTAATAAGCAACATCCTATTGTGCCTTAATACGAACTATTCATTCATTCTTTATTACACCCTATCCTTCATGTTTCTTAAATATGGATCACTTATCTGCTTTGCTTGAATTTTACTCTTTAACAAGGGCTTGACATACATACATGCAATAAGTATATCATCCCAAAATGCAAATTCTACATGCAATGTTCTAAGCTCTACCAATGACCTTATTGCCTAACAAGTCATTCCAGCACTTCTCTCAATAGCTTTCCTACTTAAAGCATTAGTAACTTTGTTGGCTTTTCCCAGATGGTAATCTATGATACAATCATAATCCTTCATCAACTCCATCCACTTTCTTTATCACGACTCAAATCAGAGAGTCATAATTGGCGCTAGGGAATGGGAATTCTTTCGAATCTAGAACCTGTAATAAGCCTTAAAAATAAAAACACAACACGCAATAAACAGATAAAATACATTAGAATTAAAACTTTAAATTGATAAAAAAATAAACACATAAATGTCATATCATAAATAAAAATATTCATACAATATTTTAATATAAAATATCAAACTAGTACAACACACTACAGGTACAATAATACTACTACTGTAGTTTTTTAAAATATAATAAAAATTTAAATATGAAGTTTACATAAAATAGTCAGGTTAGAAGAAGACCAGCGTAAAGCACTACTGGTACGGTCTGATGAAGAAAACTCTCTTGAAAAAAATGGTTGAGAGAGGGTCAGATATCACCGAGTGAATTATTATAATATATATACATGTATCTCCTAATGTCATATGCAATCAAGCATCAGTATATATATATATATAGGCATTTCACACAAATGCTTAAATTCACTTTTATATATAATAAATGCAAAAAACATTTGTTTAAGTGAAGGATCAAATAGAATCCTAAAAAATATTTGCAACCTCAAACAAAAATATCACACAGGCATACTTAATTCCAAAGTAATTCTCTTATTCCATTTTGGACAATAGACTAGCCCCGAGACACTAAGTCAACCGAGCTCCAGCAGTCTCACTATCAGTGTGATTGGCCCCAAGACACTAGGTCAACCGAGCTCCTGCAATCATACTGCTCAATCACATCAAATCTCAATAATCAATCAATCAAATTTCACCTTAAATGATTTCATAAACTCAACCCTAAAATCTATCACACTAATACGTACACAGTCCTAGTGCAGCCCACTAGGTAACACGTTCTATTGATATCCTTTAATAAAATCGTATATTTATGGAAAATAAATAAATAGATACGTAATTAAACACAAATGACATTCTTTATAAAAGAATAAATCATTTATATACCAAACATATCCTGGAAATATACCAGTTATATACTAAAAATATTTCAAGTTTACATGCCACGTATATAGCAAAATATACCAAAAATATATTTATATATATATGTCATATATATACAAAAGATATACTAAAAATATACCTAACATATATGTCTCATAAATAGCAAATATACCAAAAATATACTAAAAGCACACAAAAAATATACTAAGTCATTTAACAAAATAATTAAGTTTAAATGCATTATGGAAATATGAAAGTTCTTTTTCATGCATCCTATATGCAATGCATATATAAAATAATAACTCATAAGTTTGCACTCCACGAGACTGACTCGACGGGCCTGGTCCGATAGGCCTCGGTCTCGGTGCAAGTAGAAAAATAAATAATAATAAAATCAGAATAAATTCCTAACGTATTCTAAGAATTTTAAAGGAAGACTTGATATAAGAATTCAAAAATCAATCAAAACATAGAAACTCAAAATCGACCCGACGTCACATTTTACGAGAATTCTACAGAAAAATTGGCAGAACCTTCTCTATAGAATGGACTTCTCTCTACTAAAAAGTAGAGCCGATCCTAGAAGAAAATGCACTTCTAAATCACAGTAGCTTAACACTTCGGGTTGAAACCTCAAACTACACAAATCCCAAACTAAGGTTCACAATTCACAACAAAAATAAATATTTAATAATAACATAATAAAATCATTAAACATCCTTAAAATAATCAAAATGCCACAATATAATTTATTTAAACATCAAAATAATAAATATAATTATTTTCACAATAATTAAATAAAAATATCAAATAATAATATAATATTAATAAAAAATCCAATTTTTCAATAATTCAACATATAATAGTAAAATTCACATTTAATTACTTAAATAGTTTAAACATATTGTAAAAGTAGTTAAAAATCCATTTAATAACCAAAATAGTAAATAATATTATTATTTGAATATAACTTTCAAAAATTAGTATTAATTAGTTAAAAATAGTAAATATTTCATAAAAATTATTTTAATACCCTATAAAATTCTAAAATCATTTAAAACATATTATTTAACTATAATTTCAACAAAATAC
Organism: Mallotus nudiflorus; assembly: GCA_947683625.1. Classification (NCBI taxonomy): domain Eukaryota; kingdom Viridiplantae; phylum Streptophyta; class Magnoliopsida; order Malpighiales; family Euphorbiaceae; genus Mallotus; species Mallotus nudiflorus. The sequence continues at coordinate 5,571,854 of CANTUR010000075.1, read as the reverse complement.
ACATTTAACCTATAAATCCAATATTTACATAATATTAAAAATATTCCCAAAAATTATATAAAATCACTAAAAATTATTTTATCAATACTTAAATTACTAACTTAAATTAATAACACTAATTTAACCATATTTCCATCCAAAATAATTAATTAACAAAAATTCAATTTTTTTAATATTAAAATATTCAAAAATACTCATAGTTCAAATTAATTCATATATATATATAAGTAGATTGAGCTACCCATAATCACATTATCAAATCAAAAATTCATGAATCACACCCAATAATTAAATAAAAAAATCAAAATCCCAAATGGACATAAACTAAATTTCAAGAAAACTCACAATCCGGACGTTGTAAGCTGAAACCGACTCGAGAATCAAGAAGTACATGTCAAGAGGAGTCTAACGAGCCCAAAATCTCAAGCTAAATCGATGAAAAATCCGGACGGAGCTACAGTAGCTCTCCTCGGCTTCACGTGAATTCGAGTGTCGACGGAGCTCCAAGCGGCAGCCGAAAGGTGGCGAGCTTGGTGGTGGTCCATGGTGGCTCAGGCATGGGTGTTGGCGCTCAGTTAGTGGCTGGCAGAAGCAACAATGGCGGAAAGAAAAAGAAAAGAAGAAAAAGAAAGAAAAAGGAATAAGGGGAAGGTTTAACCCGTTTGACCTCATATATATATATATATATATACTTAACTTTAAGTTTACACTTGTCACACACACACACATACATATACATATATATACTACACATAAACATATGCACATATAATAATAATAATAATAATATCACATGCATAATAGTAATAAAATAATAATAACACATGCATGCAATAATACTATTAATAATAATAACAATAATAAATAACAATAATAATATTAATAATAATAATATCACATGCATAATAGTAATAAAATAATAATAACACATGCATGCAATAATACTATTAATAATAATAACAATAACAATAATAATAATAATAATAATAATACTATTAAAAAATATTAGCAATGAAAATGATTTTAAATACTGTAAATAATAAAACTCATAAATTAATTATTTTACATAAATAAAATATTTAGAATAAAATATACACAAATAATGATAATATATAAATAAAATTTAAAATTTTATTAACAATGCATATTTCAAAATAATTTTATATTATTTAAAATATCGAGTCTTTACAATCTTGCCTCCTTATAAGAATTCATCTTCGAATTCAAATAAAAGAACAGATACAAGAATTTATTGAGGAAAGAAGTAAGGATAAACAACCCGCATCTTAGCTTCAGTCTCCTAAGTCTGCTCCTCCACGTTGTTGCTTTGCCACAACACCTTGACCATTGGAATCTGCTTTGAACGCAATTGACAAACTTGATAATCCACTATCATGATTGGTTCCTCCTAAACGTCAGATCTTCATTCACTTCCACACTATTAAGTTGCAACACGTGCAAAAGGTTCGAAATATACTTCCTCAGCATCAAGATATGGAACACTAGATGAACTTGAGATAAATTCGAAGGCAAAGCCAACCGATATGCAACCATGCCCACTCTTTTCAAAATCTCGAACAGTCCAATATATCTCGATGCTAACTTCCCCTTCTTATCAAATCTCATCACACCCTTCATCAGAGACACTTTCAGGAACATATAATCTCTAATATGAAACTCCACATCTCTACGTCTCGGATCCACATAGTTCTTCTACCTACTAACGGTGGTCTCTAATCTCCTTCTAATCACAACAACTTGCTCAACGGCATCCTAAACCATCTCAGGTCCAGTTAATGCTCTCTCTAATCTCGTCCCAACTTAGAGGAGATCTACACTTCCTTCCATACAAAGCCTTATACAATGCCATCCCAATACTGTTATGGTAGCTGTTATTATATGCAAACTCTATGAGCGACAAATGATCATCCCAACTACCACTAAAATCGAATACACATATCCTCAAGTGTCTGTATTGTCCTCTCAGACTGACCATCTGTATGAGGGTGAAAAGCAGTATTGAAATCAAGCCAGTGCCCATTACTTACTGCAACTTCTACCAAAACTGAGAGGTTAACATTGAACCTCTATCAGACACAATGGACACAGGTACTCTATGAAAGCACACAATATGTTTAACATTTAGCTTTGCCAACTTAGCTACATAATAAGTGGCTTTAACAGGCAAGAAATGAGCAAAATTGGTTAATCTGTCCACAATCACCCAGATGAAATTGTATCCATCCTTAGAATGAGGTAACCCAACCACAAAATCCATAGTGATTCTCTCCCACTTCCACTCAAGAATAAGAAGAGGCTAAAACTTCCTAGAAGGCTTCTGATATTTAGCTTTCACTTGTTGACACGTCAAGCACCTAAAAATAAAATTAGCTACATCCTTCTTCAGTCCATCCCACCAATATAAGTCTCTGATACTATAGTATAGCTTAGTGACACATGAATGTACACTATAGGCTATAGAATGTATTTTCTCAAGAATCTCTTCTCTTCAATACCACTAATCCATAAAACACCACCATCATCAAGTGCGAAATCAGTGAACTTCCCTGCATGAACATTCTCTATAAGCTTAACTAGAATAGGATCTTGACCCTGAGCTACCTTAATTCTATCTCTTAATATTGATCGGACTCTAGACTGAGCTAACAGTCCTCCTAATATGCTAATCTTCATCATCAAACCTTGATCCACCAACTGGTGCAACTCTTGGATCAAATGTCTCCTCTCCACACTAATGTGAGCAAGACTACCTAAGGACTTCCTAGTTAAGGCATCTGCTACTACATTAGCCTTGAGTAGATGATAAAGAATCTCACAATTATAGTCCTTCAGGAGTTCTAACCATCTCCTCTAGCTCAGATTTAAATCTCTTTATTGAAAAATGTACTTCAGGCTCTTGTAATCAATGAATATCTAACAAGTCAACCTGTACAGATAATGTCTCCAAATCTTAAGAGTAAAGATCACTACAGCCATCTCTAAGTCGTGGGTAGGATAATTTTATTCATGCTTTTTCAACTGCCTTGAAGCATAAGCTATCACCCTACCGTTCTGCATTAATACACAACCTAGGCTAACTCTAGAGGTATCACAATATACAGTGAATTTATCTACTCCATTAGGCAAAGCCAAAACTGGAGCTATGGTCAACTTCTCCTTTAGCAACTGGAAACTATTCTCATAAGCATCAGGACATAAAAATTCATATTCTTCTGAGTTAAGTGAGTCATAGGAACTATAATTCTAGATAAATTCTGTACAAATCTCCTATAATACCCAACCAAACCCAGAAAACTCTGAATCTCTATGACTGTTGTCAGTTTAGGCCACTCAGACACTACCTCAATCTTTTGTAGGTCAACTTGGATACCATTTTTAGACACTACATGTCCAAGGAATGCAATATCTCCAACTAGAAATCACACTTCTAGAATTTAGCATAAAGTTGATGTTCTCTCAGTGCCCGTAATACAGTCCTTAAGTGATATATGTGCTCCTCCATACTCTTTGAATACACTAGTATATCATCAATGAAGACTACTATAACAAACGGTCTAAATACCATATTCATCAAGTCTATAAAAGTAGTCGGTGCATTAGTTAACCCAAATGACATCACTAGAAACTCATAGTGGCTATATTGAGTGCATAATGTCGTTTTAGGAACATCAGCCTCACTGATTCGTAACTGATGATAACCTGACCTCAAGTCAATCTTAAAAAAGAACTGTGCACCTTGAAGCTAATAAAATAGATCATCTATCCTCGGGAGAAGATACTTGTTCTTCACTATCACCTTATTCAACTCTTTATAATCAATGCATACTCTCAGGGTACCATCCTTCTTCCTCACAAATAAAACTGGTGTACCCCAAAGAGAAACACTAGGTCTGATGAAACCCCTATCTAGCAAATCATGTAACTGCTCTTTCAACTCTTTCAACTCTGCAAGAGCTATTATGTAAGGCGGCAATAAAATAGGAGTGGTGCCTGGAACCACATCTATATAGAACTCAATCTCTCTGTGAGGTGGTAAACCTGGCAACTTCTCAGGAAAAATGTTAGAAAACTCACAGGCAATAGGAACATCAGTGAGTGACAACTTCTCTACAGAAGTATCTCTGACAAGTGTCAAGTATCCCTAACAACCCTTCCTCAACATCTTCCTAGCCGTAATAGTGGAGATGATATTCTGAAGTGCAGAACTTTTATCACCTATAAACTTAAACTCTTTTTCATCTGGAATTCTAAAAATCACCTTTTTACTTTGATAATCCACAATGGTGTAGTGTTGAGACAACCAATCCATACCCAAAATCACATCGAACTCCAACACATATAAGAACTCCAATTCTACTAGTAGTTCTCTACCTCCAACAGACACTGGACAACCAAAAAGAACAACATCAGTGTCTAAAAAATCGCTTAAAGGAGTGGTGATAGACAAAGGAAAAGCCATCCTCGAAGCTTGCCAACACGACTTCAAAGCATAAATAGGGGACACGAAAGAGTGTGTAGCACCCATATCAATCAAAATCCAAGCATCCATATAATAAACAAGAAGAATACCTACAACAATAGCATTAAATGCTTGTGCATCCTACTAAGTGAGGTGAAAAACTCTGGCCTGACCTTAACCTCCTTGCTGACTGGTGGAAGCCTAGCTAAAACCTCTGGCACCTTCTCTACTACCTCTACCACGCCCTTGCTGGGTAATAATTTGCATCGTGCTAAGATACTGACTGGAGGCAACTAAAAGGCAGTTAGTGCTACACTAGTAATTGACTACTACGGTTGAAAACCAAAATACGGACACGCTCTGGCAAAATGTCTCATCTATCCGCATCTAAAGCATGCTCTAGGAGCCATGTAGCATGATTCTTGATGGACTCTCCCACACATCCGACAAACACTAACTGCCAATCTTGTGTTGCCATAACCAGAACTCCAACCACTACTACTTCTAAAAGCACCTGACCCAAATCTGATAAGTCAACAAGGTCCAACACGGCCATGTCTACTACTCCTATGTACTCTCTACTGCTACATTTGACTCTATTGTATTAAGCCTCTCTATTGACTACTAAAACCAATCTGAAAAGTCAAATACAAATTAGTCTAGAATCCTCTTGACTGAACACCTAATTGATAGTAATCAAGCATAACTCCTTATCTTACTAGTCTCAACTCTATCTCTTTGGCCAACTCTATCATTGACTCTAGAGTAAGGCTAGCAGTAGCCATCCCAGCAAAAGTAGAACCTAGACCAGTGACAATAAAATACTGGTCTCACATCAAAGCCTCTGTATCTCTACCCAGTCGGAGAAACTCTCTGGTGTAGTCCTCGATAGATCTATCACCTCTAGAAATGTTGGTCAATCTAAGTTTGTAACTCATTCATAATGGCTCTAGATAAAATCTCCTCATAAACCTCTCTTGGAATTAAGCCTAGGTCATATTCGTCATGTATGGTTGTATCACCTGAACAAACCAATCTAGGGTTAGTCCCTCTACAGATAACTCAACTATCATGATCCGTTGGTACTCGATGTGAGCAATCCGAGTCCTCGTCTCAATGGCATGTAGAAAGTATAATGGGTCTGACGTCCCATCAAAGGCTATACGACCAACTCTGGCATACAACAGTGCTACCCCAGGGTCAGAAATACCCTGTAGATAAACAGGCTACATTTACGGTGTGGCTGGAGGTATCTCAACTTCCTCAAACTTTGGCTCTACAGGTACCTCATCTTGTAGCTCTCTCTATCTATGACAACCTGCCACACCTCAAGGTCTACCTCTACCTCAGCCTCTACGCCTCGCTGGCGGCTCAAGAGGTAAAACCTCATCTTAAAAGGACTCATCATCCTCGGCCTTAACGATCGACGGAGTGACACACACTCACCTCCTCATTCTGAAAAGAAAAAGGCAAAGGAATTCAGATAATAAACAATAAATAGATAACCTAATGATTACACAGAAAACTAAATCAAGAAAAACTTACCTAAGACATAATCGAACCTAATTCACTGCAGTAGTTTCAAAGATAATAAGACTCTAAAAACCTAGGTCCATAACACTAATAACCTAGGGCTCTGATACCAACTTTATCACGACCTAAACCGGGCAGTCATGGCTGGCACTAAGGAACGGAAATTTTTTCAAATCCTGAACCCGTAGCAAGACTTAAAAATAAAAACACAACATGCAATAAATAAATAAAATACGTCAGAATTAAAACTTTAAATCGATATAAAAATAAACATATAAATGTCATATCATAAATAAAAATATTCATACAATATTTTAATACAAAGTCTCAAACTGGTACAACACACTACAGGTACAATAACACTACTACTGCAGTTTTCTAAAATACAATAAAAGTTTAAATATGAAGTTTAGATAAAATAGACCAGGTGAAAGAAGACCGGCATAAAGCACTATTGGTACAGTCTGACAAAGAAGACTCTCTTGAAAAAATGGTTGAAAGGGGGTTAGATCTCACTGAGTGAATTATTATAATATATATACACACACCTCCTAATGTCATATGCAATTAAGCATCAGTATACATATATATATATATATATATATATATATATATATATATATATATATATATATATATATATATATATATATATTCATATATCTATATACATGCATTTCACACAGATGCTAAAATCCACTTTTATATATAATAAATGCATAAAACATTTGTTTAAGTGAAGGATCAAATAGAACCTTAAAAAATATTTGCAACCTCAAACAAAAATATCACACTAGCCACACAGGCTTACTTAATTCCAAAGTAATTCTCTTATTCCATTTTGGACAGTAGACTAGCTCCGAGACACTAAGTCAATCGAGCTCTAGTAGTCTCACTGTCAGTGTGATTGGCCCCGAGACACTAGGTCAATCGAGCTCTCGTAATCACACTACTCAATCACATCAAATCTCAATAATAAATCAATCAAATTTCACCTCAAATGATTTCATAAACTCAACCTTAAAATCTATCGCACCGGTACGTACACAGTCCTAGTGCAGCCTACTAGGTAGCACGTTCTATTGATTTCCTTCAATAAAACCATATATTTATGGAAAATAAATAAATAAATGCGTAATTAAACATAAATGACATTCTTTATAAAAGAATAAACCAAACATATAATGGAAATATACTAATTATATACTAAAAATATTTCAAGTTTACATGCCACATATATAGCAAAATAAACCATAAATATACCAAAATATATTAATATATATATGCCACATATATACAAAAGATATACTAAAAATATAACTAGCATATATGTCTCATAAATAGCAAATATACCAAAAATATACTAAGTCATTTAACAAAATAATTAAGTTTAAATGCACTATGGAAATATGAAAGTTCTTATTCATGCATCCTATATGCAATGCATATATAAAATAATAACTCACAAGTTTGCGCTCCACGAAACTGACTCGATGAGTCTGGTCCGATAGATCTCGATCTCGACGTAGGTAGAAAAATAAATAATAATAAAATCAGAATAAATTCCTAACGTATACTTCTAAGAATTCTAAAGGAAGACTCGATCTAATAATTTAAAACTTAGTCAAAACACAGAATTTAGGATCGACCGATATCAAGTTTTACAAGAATTTTATCAAAAAATTGGCAGATCCTCCTCTGTAAAACAGACATCTCTCTACTAAAAGTAGAGCTGATCCTAGAAGAAAATGCACTTCTAAATCACAATAGCTTAACACCTTTGGTTGGGACCCTAACTACACAAATCCCCAATTGAGGTTCACAATTCGCAACAAAAATAAATTTTTAATAATAACATAATAATATAATAAAATCATTAAACATCCTTAAAATAATCAAAATGCCACAATATAATTTATTTAAACATCAAAACACTCAATATAATTATTTTCATAATAATTAAATAAAAATATCAAATAATAATATAATATTAATAAAAAATCTAATTTTCAATAATTCAACAGAAAATAGTAAAATTCGCATTTAATTACTCAAATAGTTTAAACATATTGTAAAAGTAGTTAAAAATCCATTTAATCACCAAAATAGTAAATAATATTATTATTTGAATATAATTTTCAAAAATTAGTATTAATTAGTTAAAAATAGTAAATAATTCATAAAAATTATTTCAATACCCTATAAAATTCTAAAATCATTTAAAACATATTATTTAACTATAATTTCAACAAAAATACACATTTAACCTATAAATCCAATATTTACATAATATTAAAAATATTCCCAAAAATTATATAAAATCACTAAAAATTATTTTATCAATACTTAAATTACTAACTTAAATTAATAACACTAATTTAACCAAATTTCCATCCAAAATAATTAATTAACATAATTAACAAAAATTCAACTTTTTTAATATTAAAATACTCAAAAATACCCATAATTCAAATTAATTAAAAAAAATTAAAAATATATATATATAAGTAGATTGAGCTACCCATAATCACATTATCAAAGCAAAAATTCATGAATCACACCCAATAATTAAATAAAAAATAAAACCCTAAATGTACATAAACTAAATTTGAAGAAAACTCACAATCCAAACGTTGTAAACTTAAACTAACTTGAGAATAGAGAAGTACACGTCGAGAGGAGTTTAACGTGCCCAAAAACTCGAGCTAAATAAATGAAAAATCCAGCGGAGCTACAGTAACTCTCGTCGACTTCACATGAATTCTGACGTCAACAGAGCTCCAGCCGACGACGGGAAGGTGAGGGAGGAAGGTGGTGAGCTTGGTGGTGGTCCATGGTGGCTCAAGCATGGGTGGTGGCACTCAATTGGTGGCTAGCAGAAGCAACAATGGCAGAAAGAAGAAAAGAAGAAGAAGAAGAAGAAAGAAAGAGGAAGGAGGGGAAGGTTTAACCCGTTTGACCCCTTTATATATATATATACACACACACACACACACACACACGTAACTTTAACTTTACACTTGCCACACACACACATACATATACATATATATACTACACATAAACACATGCACATGTATTAACAACAATATAATAATAGTCATAATAATAATAATAATAATAATAATAATAATAATACTATCACATGCATAATAGTAATAAAATAATAATAACATATGCATGCAATAATACTATTAATAATAATAACAATAATAATAACAATAAAAATATTAATAATAATACTATTAAAATATTAGCAATGAAAATGATTTTAAAAACTTTAAATAATAAAACTCACCAATTAATTATTTTACATAAATAAAATATTTAGAATAAAATAAATGAATAATATACATTAATAATGATAATATATAAATAAAATTTAAAATTTTATTAACACTGCATATTTCAAAATAATTTTATATTATTTAAAATATCGAGTCATTACATTCTTTGTATCAAATTCAACTCCTTTTGTGTTGGAATATATTTTAGACTTTTATGGTCAGTGAAAATCTGAAATGTTTCTCTATACAGATAGTGCCTCCATATTTTAATAGCATAGACAATTGCTAATAATTCTATATCATAAGTCGGATAATTCATTTCATGGCTCCTTAACTATTGAGAAGCATAAGTAATAACTTTTCCATTTTGCATTAACACACATCCCAATCCCTGTTGTGATGCATTTGTAAAAATTAAATATCCACCATTACCTGATGGTAAAGTTAGAACCGGTGCAGAAATCAGTTTTTTCTTCAATTCTTCAAAACTTTCCTCATATTTAGCATCCCATTTAAACATCACATTCTTCTTCAACAAGTTCATTAATGGTTTAGCAATAATTGAAAATCCTTCAACAAATCTTTTATAATATCCGGCCAATCCCAAAAAACTCTTTACCTCTGATACATTTTAGGGGGTTCCCACTCCTTTATAGTTGTAATCTTCGAAGGATTAGGTTGTACACCATTTTTAGAAACAATATGCCCCAAGAATGCAATCTCTTATAACCAAAACTCACATTTACTGAATTTTGTATAAAGTTGCTTTTCTCTTAAAATCTACAACACGATTCTCAAATGTTCTTCATGTTGCTCTCGAGTTTTAGAATTACTCAGTATATTATTAATAAATACAATAACAAATCAATCTAGATACATCTGGAATATTTTGTTTATTAAGGACATAAATGCAACAGGTGCATTTATTAGTCCAAATGGCATCATAACAAATTTATAATGTCCATATCGTGTTCTAAATACAGTCTTTGGTATATGTGCCTCTGAAATTCTCAATTGCCAATATCCAAACCTTAAATCAATTTTGGAAATTATAGTTGCTCCTTTTAATTGGTTTAACATCAATTAGTGGAAAGGGATATTTGTTCTTTATGGTAACCTGATTTAACTACCTATAATCAATACATAATCTCAAACTACCATCCTTCTTCTTTACAAATACATCGGAGCTCCCTATGGCAATATACTCGATCTAATAAACCCTTTTTCCAATAATTCTTCTATCTACTTCTTTAATTCTTTCAACTTTAAGGGTGACATTCTATATGGTGTAATTGATATTGGTACTACCCAAGTATAGTTTCTATCTTAAAATCAGTTTTCTCAATGTGAAGGTAAATTTGGTAAATCCTCTGGAAATACATATGCAAATTCCTTCACTACTGGAACATCCATCACTCCTGGACTAACTTTGGATACATCTACCACATTAGCCAAATAAGCTTCACACCCCTTTTTAATCAAATGGAAGGTAGCAATAGCTGAAATTAAACAAGTTAGGACAATTGTTCTTTCACCCATAAAAATTATTTTTCTCTATTCTGAGGTCTCCATAACCACTTATTTGATTTGGCAAACCACTATAGCAAGATTTTTAGATAACCAATCCATTCTTAAAATAACATTAAATTCCTTAAGTTTTATCATAATTAGATCTGCATATAGTGTATTCCCATTTATTACCACAGGATAAGATTTGACAACCTTATCTACAATGATAGTACCCCCAATAAGCATTGATACACAAATATTATACCCTAAGGTTTGTATATTGCTATGGTTTTTTAATAAAAATTCATATGAAATAAATGAACATGTTGATCCTGGATCAATTAATGTATAAGCATCAAAACCATAGATAAAGGTTATACCATTCACAACATCATATGCAAAAGGTGCTTCCTATCTTGTCACTGCATATACTCTAGCTTAGGGCAAATGATTACTGAGGTTGGCCTATCTGTCCAGCTTGCACCATACTAAAACCTCCTTCTCATCCCATTCCTCTACCTTTTCTTCTACTCACTCCTCCCTGAGTCATATTTTCAACTATCCTACTCTACCCTATAACCTGACTCTCACTAGCTTGGTTCTTACTCTAACAATCTCTGGGTATATGCCTTGGCTTGCCATAATAATAATAAAGTATTTGCCTTGGTCCCTAACACTCTTCATTATAAAACCTACCACATTTAGCACATGATGCACTATATCCCTAGCTAGCAGAAACACCTCCCTCACTTCTCTTACTCTTTACTCTACTCTAACTATGACCACCTTGTCTACCTTTACCTGATGTTACTATGGTAGACCTAGTTATACTTTGATGGCCAACTCCTCTTCCATAATATCTACTCCCTTGAGACATAGAACCTCTAAAAGAACCATTTTTTCCTTTTTTTTCTGAACCACCATACTTGTCACTTTTCTTTTCTTTTCTTTGCAAACATTGTATCTTTCTTAATTAAACACTCTTCCATTCCCAATGCAACCTATAATAAAGCATTATAACTTGGTGACTTTAAGGAAATCTTTTCTCAAATATCCATTCTCAACCCTTTTTCAAACCTTCTTTATTTTATATCCTTTGTAGCCACTTCTTCTAATGCATACTTTGACGATTGAGAGAATTGCATCTCATATTCTAATGTTGTCATGTTTACCTACTCCAAACTTAGAAACTCTATTTTCTTTCGATCTTTATACATTAGTGGTGTGCATTTATTTGAAAATTCCCTAAGGAATTCTTCCCAAGTCAAAGTCATAGGTCTAATTCTACTTATTAGAATTAGATCCCACTAATATAAAGATGATTTTCTCAATAATGATATAAACCAAAATGCCCTTCATTATACTTTTCCTTTCGTATACATCCTTGCTTGGACATATTATACTTTTCTTATCCCTCTATGTCCTTAGGATTAGCTAAGGACTCTAAGGGTGCATGGCCCCTAAGGCCCCTTTTGTCGCCCCGTTACATTAGTATGCAATCCAGCCTATCCAGCACCCTGTTTGTTTCTTGTAACCATTCCTCTGCTACCTCAGGATCAGTGGTTCCCTTAAATTCTGTAGCCCCTTATTTTCTCAGTCTATCATAAGTTTTATCTTTAGCCTCTATTTCTCTAACTTTTTCCATTAATTGCATTAGCGACTGTTGAACTGGCTGGTTGGCTACCTGATTAACTATTTATAGCACTGGCTATATTATTTGCTATAAAGTCTCAAGAAATTATTGCAATACTAGTGGTAATTTTTAGGCTGGTTTTGGTGGTGCATTTGCATGCTCGACTCCATGTATAGACTCAAACTCACTTGGGTCAGTAAAATTCTCTCTCAAACCCTCTCTACTCATCCTATGCAAAATACAAACACTTAGTTTTAATTCTTAACATCTATATATATTTTTAACATGTATATGCATTCACATTTCTATCCCAAGAGATTCTAAATCATGCTCTGATACCACTAAATGTGACACTTGTTAAGGATGTCAGACATACATTGTATACATGTAACTAATAAATAATATATCCATTAATATCAAATTTCAGTTTATAAGTCAACATATATATATATATATGAAATACTATTTATATAAATAGCACAGAACACACGCCACAAAGGCTCACAACGTCAAGCAGTTCACATCTTTCCTTATGTTATTTACATATAATACACTAGCCTTAATATAAAATATGAAAATGTAACAAGCATGTTACATTCTAGAAAAGTGAAGATGACCTCTTGTTGACCCACTTGACACAATGCTAGTATAAGTGATGCAAATGTTTCTTCAAGAAAAATTATAATTTTTTAATCTTGGAAAATAATGCAGAGGAGTTAGCCTGCAACTCAGTATAACAGAATATCCTATGAAAAATAACAAATTCAAGCATTTAATATTATCAAGTATCAATCCATTCAATATTTAATTATTCATTTATAATATGTACATAGTCATAGTATCATAGTATTTTCTTTTGGACAACAATGAACTTGTGAATTATATATATATAAAATCACAACTTCTTTTCCCCATACGCACACAGCCTGCCATAATTTAGTACCAAATGTTTCTTTAGCCTTATTACAACATTTCAAGGGGATTCCTTAACACACACAACATTGCCTTATTTATAAGTAACATTGTGTCCTCATACTTATCCAACCATATTTCTTATATTAAATATACATCACATACCACTCCATTAAAAAATTAACATTCTTATAATACATAAGAATAATAATATACCCAAGATGTACCAAAACTGTACCATATTTCACTATGGCAGATTCGATAGTGTAAATTCAAAAATACATAAAAAATTCTACATTATGAATATCAAAGTCATATTTTCCATATCAATAATATTATAAGTCTAAATTAATTTACAACTAATTTTACATCAATTGGATATGTATAGAAGGAGAAACATTAAAAACAATCCACCATGGTTATTTTATCAAAAAAGACTAAGTTACAAAAAGTATTGCTCAAATTGACCATCAAGACAACAAAATTAGGCTTTCTCTATTTATATCAATTTTGTAAGTAACATCTCCAAGTCTTTATAGGATCAAAAGATCTTCATTTGGAGTTATAGAACTCTAGATATGGCTTCAAAAAGTAGTTTGTTCTCACATAAACAGGACATCCAAATTCAACAACCATCATTTACAAGTACAACCTCTTTCATATATACAATCTCATCTAAAAAATAATCAACCATCAACACAATAATAAAAAAGTATCATATATCAATTATAAAAAAACATTTTCCTCTTAACCAACCAGCTTAACAAATAAATTTATAATTATTTATTTTAAGTGTTATTTTCACATAGAACATTAAGTTATTCACTTATCTTTATTACTTCCTTCCCTTTGCTTGTATTTACGTATATGAAAGCCTCATTTCCATTTGATTTAGCTAAAATAAATCATCATTCACTTGTTTCTAAACATCCAAAAATAATAAAACCCCATCTTGCATAACAACATCAGTAAATTACCTAAACTTACTAAGCTGCCAATTATAATAGATTTAATAAGGTGAATTTAAAAATTCATCAATAATTCTATACAATATATCTCAAAATGAAACTTTCCAGATTATTAACCATGTGTGTCCAAAGTAATTTAAAATTGATTTTTCTTCAATTGGAGGTGTATAGAGAAATAATTTTATGAAACAATCCACCTTACTTAGACCAGCGAGGGAACCTGAGCAATGAAATATTTCCTTTTATTGCACTAACATTGAGTCTAAATTAGATTAAGCTAAATAGAAATAGTTTTAATTAACTCTTTAAAGTTTCCATATCATTAAAGAACAATCAATTTGAAGCCTTTTATCTCAAGATATAATTAAAACAATATGACCAAAAAACCAAATCCTTAGAACCCGAATTTTACATCTTATAAACACTAACTTAATTCAACCAAAAATATTAAAATTACTTACCAAATAAACATCTAAGGCCTTTGAAGATAAAAAGTATGGTCTTGAATAAATTTCTAAACCTTTAATTTACTTTTAAAATTCAATTTTTTTTAAGAAGATGAAGAAGAAGGAGGAGGAGAAGGAAGATAAGGATTATCTTCCTTCTTTCCTTCCTTCACTCCTTAAAAGCCACGTACAACTCTTTTATTTTATTTTAATAATAATAATAATAATAACGACAACAACAATGATAACTAAACCAATTTAAGCCCTTTTATTTTTACTATTAAACAATTTAAACCCTTAAATTTATAATTCTTATTATGGACTTAATTATAAACATTTATAATCTTTTCCTATTTAACATTGAAATTAATACCACACATATTACATGCAATTTTTCATGTCTATATGATATGCATATTATGCAAATAAATGCAAATGCATTAGGTGGGCATTACATATAAGAAATTAAACACATCAAATTCCCCCACACTAAGACTTTGTTTGTCCTTAAGCAAAATCAGATTTAGACATTTAAACACTAGCTCAACTATAACTAAAAAAGTTACAATTTCTAAGATATGCGAGTTAACAACACTGAGATTGAAACAATGTTTACTAAAGAAGATAATTAGGCAAACATACATTATATATGAACAATTTACTAATCACAACACAAGCATATAATTTACTTGAAATACAATGAACAAAACCTTAGGAGAAAAACAAAATTGGCTATGAATGTGTTTTACACTTCATTTCACAACATCTTTTCTTTATTCGATGAGTGTGTTTTACACTCCATCTCGTCCATTTTTTTTAATCTCTCTAATCAAATGTTTCCACTTTTAGTAATCTCCCACCGTTCCCATAGTACTAAGCATGGATACTGTCAAGTAGGTCATTTAGATACTCTTACTTTAGTTAGAGCATTAGAGTAGATTCAAAGTATAAAACGATTATGATTAAACATTGCTCTTATTAAGGGGAGAGATATCATATATATATATATATATATATATATATATATTCTCCTAAAATCATGCTCAAAATCAATCTTTAAGTTTAGGCTTAGGTTATACAAACTAAATTCTTCATACATAATGATCATTTTTAACTATCTTAATTAAGAAATGATTCAATATTTTGATAATTTAGTTTAAAAAAATGCATATTTATACACTGTCACCCTCTAATTGCAATTGTGCTTCAATTTTGCACAAAAATAAAAAAGATTGGGCTATTATACTTGTGTGAAATTGTTGAAAATTTGAGACAAAGAGAGAACTCTTGAACAAGCAATTGATAAATTTTTTATTATTTTTCACTTTTTATCAAGATGATCAAAGAAAGAAGAAAAAAATCTTCTTAATATAAAGCAAAGTACAAACAGTAAAAAAAAGTATAAGGAAAACAAATATTTAGAATTCATATTACTGCTTTAATCTTTGCTAAGTGATTTTATCATTATTTGACTTTATTCCAACGGCTTGATTTTGTCTGGATTTTTTTTTATATGTTGCAATATAAAAGCTCCTCTAGACCAGCCTTTGAATTATTTTGAATTTTATTCCTTCTTGATGTTTATTAATATCCTCCCTTAAGTTGTGGAGCAGTATAGGGTGCACGCCTAACTTGCATAAAAAATGGAAGGTGCATTCCTTGGCCAAAGGTTTTGTTAAAATGTCTACAAGTTATCATATGGATGGAATATACTTCGTGATAATGTTTAACAACCTTTTACGAATAAAATGATAATCAATGGCAATGTGTTTTGTCCTTATATGGAAAACAAGATTTGCTGCCATATGTAAAGCATTCATATCATCACTGAATAATTTAGGAGGCTAAGATAAAAAAAATTCCAGTATCACGAAGGATGTATGTAAGCCATATAAGCTTAATTGTAGTAGATGCAAAGGCAGGGTACTCAGCTTCGACACTCTATAAAGATACCATAGGTTGTTTTTTAAGTGACCATAAGATGCAGTTGGCTCCAAGGAAGACACAATAGCCCAAAGTACTTCGTCGTGTAAGAGGACACCCCACCC
This sequence comes from Mallotus nudiflorus, assembly GCA_947683625.1. Classification (NCBI taxonomy): domain Eukaryota; kingdom Viridiplantae; phylum Streptophyta; class Magnoliopsida; order Malpighiales; family Euphorbiaceae; genus Mallotus; species Mallotus nudiflorus. Next base: position 5,555,038 of record CANTUR010000075.1, on the reverse strand, counting down.
AATATGCATCACAAAAAACATTTAAATGTAAGTTGCTTTGAGATAAATAACACAAGCTATGGTAAAGAATGCCTTTGATATATATATATAAGGATACACTTGACTACTCGAAGATGAACTTGAGTGGGACTATGGAGATGCTGGGATATTCGATTAACAGCATGAGAAATGTCAGGTCTAGTAAATGTTAAGTATTGAAGACTGCCAACAAGACTTCAAAACTCAGTGGCATTGACCGGATCATTACCATTAGTACATTATTAAGGCTTATGAGCAATGGGAGTGGCAAATTTTACAGCCTCTAAAGTCAATAAATCTTTGGCATATTTTTTGAGAGAGAAAAAGACCACCAGAGAAATACTTGACTTTAATGCCAAGAAAAAATGCAAGAGTTTGAGATCTTTAAGAGCAAAATCATTATTGAGTTGAGAGATGATATGAGTTATGGTATCTTCATGATGACCTATAATAATAACATCGTCAACATAAACTAATTAAAGAATAGTGATTTTATCATGTCTATATGAAAATAATGAAATATCTGCTTTGTTACAAACAAACCCAATAGACAAAAGACTATGAGATAAATGTTCAAACTAAGCACGAGGTGCTTGTTTTAAATTGCAAGGAGACATATGAAATAAACAAACATGATAAGGAAGAGTAGGATCGACAAAACCTGAAGGTTGCTCCATGTAGATGATTTCTCCAAAATTACCATGTAGGAATGCATTTTAAAGTCTAGTTGATGAAGTTTCCGATTGGAAGTGACAGGAATAGCAATAATGGTGCGAATTGTTGTAGGCTTGATAATGGAGTTGAAAGTTTCACCATAGTCAACACCAGGTACTTGAGTGAAATCACGAGCTACCAAGCGAGCTTTGTATCGTTCTAGAGTCCCATCCTCCTTATATTTGATGTGATAAATCCATTTTGAACCAACTATGTTTGTATTAGGTAGGCGAGGTACGAGACTCCTTAAGAGATAAATCATTTATGTATTTATGTATAAAATCATGGAGTTTTTTACAAATATAATTTCTCATGTTTTTTTAAAAAAAAAATTCAAGTATTCTTCATTCTGTTGTTTATTTCTAACATTATTGGACAAGAAGGTTGAAATTTAATAAAAATTAGTCATAAATATGTGCAATACCCAAACTGCAAGTTGATATATATTTTATTTAATTATTTGAGAGTATAATTCAAATAACTCAAATATATTAACTATAGTTTTAATAAAATAAAAATACAAATTAGTTAAGTAATTTTTGAAAGAATTATGAAATATAAATAAAAATAAAATAATTTAAATATATCTCCTAAATAGTTCTAATAAAATAAAAAATATATAAATTAATTAAATAGTGGTTGAAAATAAAAATTCAACCCTTTTAATTTAATTGTATGTTTTTAAAGAGGATGTTAAAGAATATATATATATATATATATATATATATATATATAGGCTCTTTTGATATACTCTCTCCTCACCTACCTTCTCCTTCTCTTATTATCTGTTGTTTCTTCGTTTCCCTTCATTGGTTTCTGTTGGCTTTTGGGTGGTTATTTTAGCTAGTTCTTTTCTTTTTTTTTTTTACTAAAAACTACTTAAATATTTATGTAATATTCCGAATTTTTAAATATTTTTAAACTATATCGGGATATGCAGTGTTAATAATTTTTGTACATATTTATGATATTTTTATGAGTTTGATATTTATTAAAGCTAATTTTAGTTGTTTTTAATTATTTGAAGATATTTACGTAAAATTTTCTCGAGAATGTTATTTTCGGAGAAATTAACACGTAAATAATTTAATATTAATTATTTTAACCAGTTTTACGAATTTGCATGAACCCATACATAATTTTAAAGTGCTAAATAAAATGTATATATGTGCATTTATTTAAATTAAATTAGGGTTTAATTAATTAACTTAATTTTTATTATTTAGTTTTAATATTAATTAATTAATTAATTAATTATAAGTGTATAAATTATTAAAATATATGTGTGGTGAGTATTATTTGTGTGTGGGATTATATATTATTATAATATACAGTATGGATATATATATATATATACATATATACATTATTATATAATAAAAATCAAAAGTTTGTAGAAATTACCATTTTGCCATCGCCCCCTTCCTCACATTCCCGATCGCCCCATCTCCATATTCGGCCGCTTCATCACTGATTTTCTTACCGTCAGTGTGCCTCTCAACCTTCCTCCTCCACCTCCAGCCATTCCCGCTGCCAGTAGCACCCATTTCCGGCGTGTTTTGGTCGGAAAACCAAGAAGAGGCCAAAATTCATCTCATCGCCGATCGACGTGATTCCGGCCACCATTTTCGACACCACTGGTCTTTATCATCTCCTTGAGCTTCAGTCAGTGTGATTCCAAGCTTTGTTTCACTTAAAATGGTCTAGATTTTTCTAGGTTTCAATTTTCTATTTTTGGCCATTTAGGGTTTTAAATTTTTTTGAGCTTCAATTTAATTGATTCAAGCAAACTCCCTTCACAAACTTTGATCCTTGTAGCTTAATCTACATACTGTAATTTTTTTGGAATTTATTTTGATTTTTGTGAATTTTTGATTATTTTATTATTATTTTCTAATTTTCTAAAATTAATTAATTAAATTATGAAATTTTTTTTATGGTAATTATAGGTGTTTAAATGCATTTTATAAATTTATTTGTAATTTTTGTGAATTTTATATATTTATTTTGAATTTATTTAGTTTATGTAATTTTTGAAAAATTAGGTTAATTATGTGTTTAAGTGAAATTAATTGGTTAATTGAGTGTATTTATTGATATTATTGAATTATATGTTGAGAAAATTAATTTTTATTAATTATACTATTTTTATTGAATTTTTGATTAATTTTAGTAAATTTATATATATAGGGGTATTTTGGTAATTTGATACTAAATTGGCTAAAAATGTAATTAAATTGGTTTTACTAGTTATTTAAGGTATAAAAATGATTTCTACAAATTATTTAGTATTTTTAACTAATTAAAACTATTTTTCATAAATTATTTTCAAATTATATGTATATATTATACGATTTTTCTATATAAATGAATTTATATCGGTTTTTAATGTGTTTTAGGGTTAATTATGTAATTTGGACTGATAAAATGTATTTTTATTATAAAAGGGCATTTTTGGTATTTTTATAAGTATTCTCTGAATTGTGAACCTCGGTCGGTGAATTGTAGTTTGGAGTCCGACCGAGGGATCGTGGTTGTGAATTTTGTATTTATTTTGAAGTGTGTTTTCTTTACAGGACCGACTCTACTCTTTGAGTAGAGAGATGTCCGTTTTACAAGGGAGGTTATGCCGAATTTTTGATAGAATTCTCGTAAAACGTGATGTCCGGTCAAATTCTGATTCTAATACGGTGTCTAGTATTCTAGATCGAGTTTCTAGAAATTTTTGTTAGATTTATTTTGATTTTTGTTGTCATTTATTTGTTTAGTTGCGCTGAGACCGATGCCTAGTGGACTAGGCCCGTCGGACCCATCTCGTGGAGCACAATAACAGTGAGTTGTTATTTTATATATATATGTTTTAGGGTACATGTTTTAGAAATGTATGGTTTATTTTGATAAAATATGCATAAATGATTTAATTAGTACTTAGGTTTATTTTTGGTTTATTTTTGGTATATTTTTGATATATTTTAAATTATATGCATGTTTTATTAAACATTTATACTTAAAATGTTTTTAAATATATTTCTAGTTTATTTTGCAATTATATTGGATTTATTTGATATATATATACTCGAAATATACTTGGTTTACTTTTGGTATATTTCTAGTATATATATGGTTTATGTTGCTATTTTATTGAAATTCATGCATCATTTATTTATGAATGTATGTTTTATAAATAATGAAGGATATGAATAGAACGTGCTACCTAGTGAGCAGCATTAGGACCGAGTACGTACCGGTAAGCTGATAGCATTTAGGCTATATTACTAACCTATTTGTGGATATTGGATGGATTGATTTATGTGATGTGAGATATGATTTGGGAGTGTGATTGCTGGAGCTCGGTTGACCAAGTGTCTCGGGGTCAATCACACCAACAGTCAGACTGCTAGAGCTAGGTTGACTTAGTGTCTCGGGGCCAGTCTACTGACCAAATGGAACAAGTGAACTTATTTGGAATAAGTGAGCCTGTATCGCTAGAGTGTTGTCTAAAACTGCTTGAGGTTGCGATTTTTCTAGGGTTCTATTTGATCCTTCATAAACAGTGATTTTCAGTAAATATATATAAAATAATTTTGTTGCATTTGTGTGTATTTGCCTGTATATATATTTAATATGTATACTATTGACTGTGTGCATTGTCATTTAGTATGCATGTATATATATTATAACAATTCACTTAGTGAGGTCTGACTCCCTTTCGTTGACTATTTTTCAGGAGAGTCATAGTCTTCAAATCTCAGTAGTAGACCTATATGCCGAATTCTTCTGTCTCGGCTTTACTATGTAAACTACTTACTTGAGTTTCATTTTATAATCTAGACACTACAGTAGTTGTAAACAGTTATGGAATTTATGTATTATATTGTGCGAGTTATGTATTTCAAGTATTTGAACTGAAACTTGTATTAAAAGTTTATTTATATATGAAATGAGATATTCGATTTAATTTCTTTTGGTGGATTATTATTTCAATATTTATAATTTATTTTCGCTGCAGAGTATTTTAATTATGTTATTATTATTATTGCATGTTTTATTTTATTTCAAGGCTTGTTACGGGTTTCGGATTCGAAAGAATTCTCGTTCCCTAGCGCCGGTCATGACCCCTATTTTGGATCGTGATAATTTAACTTTTTATTATATATTTCATAAATAAGTTAGAATTGAATTTTTAATCTCAAATAGATTTTATTCCATTTATATGGTTATGTTGTTGGATTTTTTTATATAGAATTGTTGGTTACAATTTAAGTAACAATATTTAGAGATCTAAATCCAAATTTCTATTTAAGTTTGATGCTCTACTATATTTCAGATACGTCTCCATTTTCAGAGTTAACAGTCAAACTGTATGCATCTCTCTTTACCATGAAATCTAATCACATGTTGAAGTTTATAGATGTGCTCATATTTAGTTTGTTGTTTTGAATTTTTTTCAAAAATTATTATAATTCTTAGACTGCTTTGTTCAAATAATTTTTCATACTAAATTTGTTTGGATTTGGTTGTTTGTAATGATATATATTTATAATCTCTTATAATTCTTTTTTGTTTAATATTTATATATATATACACGCCCCTAAGAAAAACAACTTCGTAGCCAACATGGAACAATTAATCAACTTTTTGGAAGTAACAAGGCTAGCAGCCGGAGATTCTTTTGTTTTTTTTTTAACAAGAGCCGCAAATTTGATAAAAGCCAGCCATTGATATCACATATTTTATTTTATTTCAAATAATAATACCTAGATTGACTCTATCACTTGTTTACTGATGAAACAATTATTGATTTTAAAATTCCTCAATTTGGTTGCTTTTACACATCACATCTCTTTGAATTTTCTTTCCCTTCAAAATGCATTATATTATTGATAAATTTTTTTTAACAACTGAAAATATATTATTTATTAAATTGTGAGCAAAGTACAAAAGAGCGAGCAAGATTTTCAACAAAGCACAAATTATAGTAAATAATATTGCTTCAGGAAGATACATCACCAAAAAAAACATAAAAAATTAAAAAAGCTTACAAATACACTGATATATCGATACCCACCAAGACGATTTGAATTATTGCAAATGAGATAACGAATTGTTCGAAAAAAAAAAAAAAAGATAACCAAATTCTAATATAGAAAAACTTAAATTTTGGATGGTATTAAAATAAAGCTTTAATATTCTCAGTAAAATAATAGATGTGACCATCCAAGGTGTAGCTAACGTGGTTAGACCCTTGGTTCTAAAGAGTTGGATATCTCAGTTTTGAGACCTCTTTTTCCCTCTTCTATACGGAATTTAATTTCTTAGATTTATCTGCACATAGGAACCCAACAATGTAAGTGTGATTTATATAACTCTTCCCCCCTTCTATAAGAAATTTAATTCCTTAGATTTATCTACACCTATTGACCCAACATTGTAAGTGTGATTCTCTTCCTCTACTAACCGAGTAACAGACTAACTAATACTAATAAAGGACAGTCTTGTATATAATAATAGGTTAAAAAAAATAATGAATGTGGCAAAACTCATTTTATAAATAAAGAAAAAAAACCTTAAATAATGGATTAATCATATTAAAAATTTTCTAGAAAAAAAAATCACGCATTCTATTTCAAAAGTGAAAACAAGTCGATAAAATTTTTCTTCCAAACTTGGAAATCTTTTACTAAGAGTGAACAAAAACCTCACAAAATAGAGAAAAACATGAATTTAACATTGTATCAAAGTAAACTACTACTAACCTTAAGAAAAATAAGATAAAATAGAAAATATAAAAAATAAAAAGGAAAGAACTAATTTTCAGCCAAAAATTGAGCTTTATAATGATGAAGAAGGGAGATGAACAGTGGCAAGAAAACTCCACACAACCAAGAGAGAGAAAGTCTGGTTTAGTGACTGATAAATTTGGTGTCATGTAAAGTACTTTTAATTATATAAAAAAACTATGGTAAATTTTTGACACTCAAATTAAATTTCTTAAAATATATTCTTTTTCAATAATAAAAAACTAATATCCATATGCAATGGTCAATGTATAAATATTTTTCATTACACTACTTATATCAAAAAAAATTTTATGCATCTAAAATATTTATCTCAGCGGAGTCTAACTTTCCGTTAAAATTCATGTTGAATTCTTCAAAATTAATAATCTCCATTTGTACCTGAAACAAAAGACTAATTATAATCGGCGCTAGGGAATAAAAATTCATAAGAATCCGAAACTCATAATAAGACTAAAACATAAAAATTCAACAAAACATAAACATAAATATGCTTCATAAATAAAACTTTTTAAACCAAAATAATTTTCATATCATAATAAAATATGTTTATATAAAAATTCAAATACAAAACTTCAGTCAATAATAATATAAAATACTATAACAAGATATACTATTACTGCAGTGTCTAATAAATATAAGGAGTGATAGTTCAAATTTTGTATAAGTCAACCGGTACAGAAATGATCCAGTAAAAAGAACTACTATGAAAGGTTTGATGAAAAGGATCCTAAAAAAATGATTGATGGGATAAGACTTCACTAAGTGAATCATTATTATATATATACATGTAATCTAAGGACATAGACATTCAAGCATCAGTATAATAATATTTGTATATTTTTATTTATTTTATACATAAATTTCATACAGATGTTCGAAATCACATTTTACGACAAACAAATAAATATAGAAAGATTTTGGGTGGAGGACCAAAGCAGAATCCTAAAAATTTTTGCAACTTCAATCACTGAACCTCACTAGCCAATAAGCTCACTTAAAACCAAAAAAATCTCCCTTCTCAAATTTGACAGTGGACTAACCCCGAGACACTAAGTCAATCAAATTCCTGTAGTCTCACTGCCGACATGACTAGACCCGAGGCACTGAGTCAACTGAGCTCCCGCAGCCACACCACTCTCTATTCACAATCTCAATAATCATCATATCAATAAAAATTTCAAAGCCTAGCATCTAACGTACTGTTGTGCAACAGCCCTAATGTAGCCCACTATGTAGCACGTTCTACAACAATCCTCCAAAACATCATTTCATAAAATAAAATAATGAAATTCATATTAAATATGAGCAGCATTCAAATTACACAAATAAAATATTTACCTATATATATATACAAATACAGATATAATAACAATAACAATTAACATTTACTACAACATAGCACAATAAAATTCATATTTTTATTAAGATGCCAATAATTTTTTTTCTACATGCAATATATGCATATAATAATAACTCACAGGTGAAATCCGCTTCTCTAAAATGACTCAACTAGTCATGTCTTATAGGTCTCGGTCTCGATGCGGCTATAAAAAAAATAATAAATTAATTAGGATAAAAAAAATCCTAACTTTATAAATTCTAGATTTCTAAAAAAAGACTCGATCTAAAACATGACTATAATAACTCAAAACTAAACATAGACCTAATGTCACATTTTATGAGAAATCTACTAAAAATTCGATAGAGTCTCATTTATAAAACGGACATCTCTTTATTAAAAGTAGAGTCATTCTTGCATGAAAATACATTTCAAAATATTCAAAAGCTCAACATCTCGAGTTAGGCCCCCCGAATTATATTTCATGTCCAACCGAAAACTAACATCACAAAATATACAATAAAATAATATAATTTTCTCAAATCACCAAAATATATTATAAAAATATTGAAGTAATTTATTTTCCAAATAAATAATAAAATTCTAATTCACAAATAACAATTGCCAATAAAATCCATTAATGTAATAAAATTTCTATTTTACAAATAAATTAGCATAAATTGTAAATAATTATTAAAACCACTTATTAATACCATAAAAATAATAAAATACTCATTTAGGCTCAAAAATAATAAATAAATTTATTTTTCATATATTTCCCCAAAATAACTACTAAATAATTAATAATTGGAAAAATAATTATAAAAATTATTTCCATACTTTTATTTATCAAAAATTAGTCTAAACAGAATAATTAACAACAATTTTAATTAAAATCAAATAATTCACCAATTTCTAATAATTTTCCAAAAACACATTTTTATACATAACCTTAAAAAATTTATATCTCAAATTCTATATATAATTTCACAAAAATTTCTTTACAAAGTTTACTTTACATAATTAATAGAATTTATTAAAACTATGAAATTTTTTGGGCCAGAACAATAACATGAACAATAATCTAAACCCGAAAAATTCGAACAATTTACAAAAATAAATAAAATTCACATTTAAAAGATAAAGACTTCAATTACATATAATCTTAAAGCAACTATATCTAATTAAATCAAATTCAAACTCAATTAAATAAAATAACTAAAAAATAACCTAAAATCAATTACTCAAAATTGAGGTTGTTATCAGCTCAGTTCAACAAAATTAATTGAGGGGAAATAATGCCTAGGAGGAGGACATTCAAAAGAGCCCGGCGGTGTCGCCTGAAATGGCCAAAAATGTCATCAGTGATGAAGTCTTCACTCCGGCACTGAGAGGAAAGAAGAAGAAGAGGAAGGAAAGAAAGAAAGAGAGCAGTCCAACGGTAGAGGTGAGTTGCTGCTAATTGCTAGAAACTCCAGCGATGATATGGCTACTGGAGTGGTAGTGGCAAGTGGGTGGTGGCACTGGTGTCATGCAGGGAGAAGAAGGAAAAATAAGAGGAAGGAAAAGAAAAAATAAAGGAAGGGGAAAGGAAAGGAAAAAGGAAAAAAAAAACATTTTTAACACTTTTTTTAATAATATAGTACAAAATAATGATTCTAAAAATAATAATATCTCCTTTTAATTTTTCTCACCCTTGAATATATGTATATACAAATTTAATAAAACTCACAAATAATAATAATCTCATAAATAATTAAATAACAATTAACACTAATTAATTTCACATTTAAATATAATAATTAATTAAAATTTTGGGTTATAACAAATTAATCCTTAGTGTTGGCATAATGGTTTAATTTCAGACAAAATGAGGATTAGGCTTGTGGGTTTAAGATGTTGAATTTGTGGATGATTGTTGTTCCTATTATCTTTTAGGCAAAAGGTGAAAAAAGAAAAAACATCTTAAACTTTTATGATAAGAGCGTTTAGCACCTTAAACTAAAAAACATATATTAAAGTCCATAAATTTTTAAAAATAATTCAAATAGACCCATTTTAAAATTTAAAATAAATTTTTTTCCTAAAAAAACATTTTAAAATTTTATTTAGAGTATAAAATTATTTTTAAAAATTAATTTATTCTTAAAAATTATTTATTTTGAAGCATATGTCACTTAATTTATTAAAAATAAATTTACATTAAAATTGAAAAAATTTGTTGGAATTGTAAGTAATATCATTAAAAATTATTAAACTATATATCTTTCTTCTTAAAAAATAATAATTATTTAAGATTTTATTTTTAAGAATAATTAAAATTGACAAAATAATTTAAATCAATAATTTTTAATGATATTTTAATAGTTAATATTTAATTATTGATTAAGTGTATAAAATCTCATTAAAAAATTATTGATTTAAATTATTCTAAACTATATATTTTTATTCTTAAAAGATAATAATTTTTAAAAATATTTTTATTTTGAAGAATAAAAATATTTTTATTAATGAAAATTATTGTGAAATAGTATGCTTTATGAATAAAAATATTTTTATTCATGAAAATTATTGTGAAATGGTATGCCTTCATGAATAAAAATATTTTTATTCTTCAAAATAAAAATATTCTTAAATAATAATTATTTTCTAAGAATAATCATATATAATTTAATAATTTTTAATGATTATTCTTTCACTTTTCAATTAATTTTGTCAATTTTAATGTAAATTTATTTTTAAGAAAATAAGTGACATATGCTTCAAAATAAATATAAGAATAAATTAATTTTTAAAAATAATTTTACACTCTAAAATAAATTTTTAAAATAAAATGTTAATTAATACATAATTTTAATTTAAAAAGAGGTATATTTGAAACATTTTTAAAAATTTATAGGCTTTAATATACTTTTTTAGTTTATGATGCTAAATGTTCTTATCATAAAAGTTTAAGGGTTTTTTTTACCTTTTGTCTATCTTTTATATATAAAAATATATAATTTTTAAGAATAAATTAATTTTTAAAATATTTTTACACTCTAAAATAATTTTTTAAAATAAAATGTTAATTAATATATATTTTAAATTTAAAAAGAGTCTATTTAAACCAATTTTAAAAGTTTATAGCCTTTAATGTATTATCATAAAAGTTCAAGGGTTTTTTTACTTTTGCTTATCTTTTATATATAAAAACAAAAATGCACTGTTCTCCATAATCCATATTGCATTGACAATTAATGAAGTGTACTCGGAAAGGAAATTGATATAAGATAACAGAAATTGTTTTCAAAAAAAATTATTAATTTATTAACAAATTTTATATGTATTTTTTTTTATGAAAAGTAATTAATTTTAGAAAGAACAAAAATTTGTTATACCTTGAGTTGTAAAATATAGTAAAAATAAATAATTTTATTTATAACAATAATTCTATATTAAAAATATAATATAAATTATTATATTCTTATGTCATGTCAATAATGTAAAAAATAACAAAAATTTTATTACATAAGTATAGTTTTTATTTGCTAACTGACCAAGTTGAACCCTCTATGTTGTGAATCGATGAAGCATGATTCTTAAGGATTTGGTCATATTTCTCACTATGGTTAGTCAATTTTAAGCTGACAACTTCCAAGAACTTGTCAAACTTTGTTTCTATAGTTGCAAATCTCTCATCAATCGACTTAGCTTGGAATCCATATGGTGGAGCTGGTTTAGAGAATTGATTGGAGAATCCTTATAAGTTTTGGTTGTTGCTCCATAAAATATTAGGGTGGTTTCTCTAACCTTGATTGTAAGTGCCTGAGATTGATTGTTGTTTGGTTGCCTTGATTGGATTTGGTTCCCAATAAAGCTGCAATTCTCTAATGTTCCATCTTTATACATGTTTCCACTTCTAAAACCACACTCAAGTGTTGAATGATCAAGTATATGACAATGCTCATAAAACGTAGCTAAAGAAGAAGGTAGAATAGTATTACCTCTTAATGCCAAATCACCAATTTTCTTGTTTAATGCAACAAGTTGTGCTTGAATGGATGTAACATAATCAGCTCTGAGTTTTCTTCCTTGTTTACAAGCCAAATGTCTTTTTGAAAGCCATAATCAATTATTGTTGGCCATTTCTTCTAAAAGTTCAAAGCTCTATTTATAGTCTTGCACATAAGTGATCCTCCTGTAATTATGTCGATAGTGTCCCTTGTAGGCCTCATTACACCATTATATAAGGTTCAAATAAAAACTTCTTTAGAAAAACTATGGTGTGAACAACTTTGTTGCAGCTCCTTAAATCTTTCCTATGCATCGCACAAAGATTCAGTCTCAAATTATTAAAAAGTAGTAATGTCTTTAATGATCTTTATTGTCTTTGTTGACGGAAAGTACTTAACCAATAATCCCTTTATAAGAAGATCCCATATGGTGATGGATGTTGATGGTTGAGAGTTAAACCAAGCTTTGGCTCTATCTTTGAGTGTAAATAGAAAAAGTCTTAAGCAAATGGCATCATCGAAGACTTCATTATACTTAAAAGTGTCACAAATCTCCAAGAAATTTGTTATATGCATGTTTAGATCCTCTGAAGGTAAACCATGAAATTGGACAATAGATTGAATCATTTGTAAAAGAGTAGGCTTGATTTCAAAGCTGTTGGCTTGTACATTCGATCTAGTGATACTTTGTTGAGCCCCATCCAAACCAGGCATAGCAAACTCAAGAAGAGTTCATTCTACATCAACTTGTTGACCTCCTTATGGTGTAGCCATGGCTCTAAAAAAACCCCCTGATCTCCTATGGTATTCCCTCTAAAACTTCGATAAATCCGGGACAAAGAGTAGTGGTTCTTTCTTGCATGTCTAGTGTTGTGCATACACAACCACAAGAGTACCTAAAAACAAAATTATGAAAATAAAAAATAGAGTACAAATTTAAAAAAAATGCTCTAATCTAAAATAATTTTGACCAATTGTGATATTAGTTGCCTAATCCCCAGCAAGGATGCCAAAAACTTATTGACTGATTTATCCGCAGGTGCACGGGTTGACAAGTAATAAAGTGATGAGTGAGTATCGTTCCCATAAGGATTGATACTAAGAGCCTATTAGTCTTGATTGTAATTATTTAGAAATAGCAATTGTGGTTTGATTAAAGCAACTAAAGGACTAAAATTAATAAATAATTGAAGGAAAGTAAATCAAGCAATACCAATCAATTTTATAAAGTAAATAAATCAAGAGGAGAGTCAAGTTGTTGAGAGGTTAAGCATCAAATTTTCATTAAGTTAATTTAATTTAATTTAATTTAATTAACTTCTCAATGCACATCTCAAGGTTTTTAACAAATATTTAGTACTCTTTCTCAAGTAACTACTCAACTCCACAAGCATCAATCAATTGAGATTCGTAAACATAGTTTAATTCTCATCATCACCATGAATATAAACCAACATCAAGCATGTTAAGCATTAGGTAAAACCCATAAGAGAATTAGATATGATTAAGCTTTCTCAAGACATTTAATCCATCTAACAAGTGTTTATGGGTCTGTTAGATCCATTAATTCTCATTGCATAGATATAAATCTAAGTTATATCTAGCCACAATATAACATTCATTTAAATCAATAAACACAATATGCATTTACAAAGCAATAAAACTCATCAAATTAACATTAAATCAAATAGGTCTTAAAATCCCAATAACATTCAAGAACTTAGCCACAAATGGCTATATAATCTATCATTAAATATTCAAGATACATAATAAGTGAATAGAATTAGAAAGAGAGTAAGAAATGTTATCAGTTAGCTTGAATCCTCAAATGGGTCTCCTCTTTTTTAGCTTCTTTTTCTCCTCCTCCTTCTTCTTCTCCTTGCTTGTATTGTGTGTCTTGTGTGAGTGAGAGAATGTGTAGTTGTCTCCTGGTAATTCGTGGCTTTTTGGTCCTTTATAGCCTTCTTCTAAAATATGTCCTTTCACCTCCCTTAGATTTTTCTCCAAATCAGTACACATCAACATGTTATGTGCTAGAAATATGCTGCCTACGATTGCGTACAAGCCACGCTTGCACATAAGGGCCTTTCATGAAAGGGTGCTATCGCGCATCCTCCACGCTCATAACAGAAGCATTGCCTGACAAGAATCCGCAATCGTGTATGAGACGCAATTGCAAAAAGCTCAACAAAAGGACTGCTCTGCTTCTTTCTCCTTCTTATGCTTCTCATCTTCACTAAATCACCTCCTAACTCCTTTTCCCTATTAAAAACAAACAAAATATAAAAGTATCTAATTCCGTATGCTTTACAATACTAAATGATATTTAAAATGTATAAATGCATGCAATATTAGGTCCTAAATCTATGTGTAATTTGACACCAACATGGAAGAAAACACAATTGAAGAAGGAAAAGATGCAAAAAAAAAAAAAGAGAAGAAGAAGATGCAAGACGGAAGAAAAAAAAGGATACGTATGTAATATTTTCAAGATATAGGACATTTGATGTTAATGACTCCTTTTTTTTTAACATTTTAATAAAAAGCCCATATATATATATATATTTCAAAATTATAATATAAAGCTCTAACATTCTCAACAAAATAATAGATATGACCATCCCAAATGTAGTTAAGGTAATTAGAGCCTTAATTCTAAGGAGTTGAGATCTTACTTTCGAGAACTCTCTCCCCTTCTATAAGAAATTTAATTCCTTAGATTTATATGCACTTAGGGACCCAACATTGTAAGTGTGATTTATATATCTCTTCCCCTACTAATAGAGTAACAAACAAACTAATCCTAATAAAGGACAATCTTGTATGCGATAATAGGTTAAAAAAAAAGGCAAAATAATATATGTGGCAAAACTTATGTTGTAAATAAAAAAAATCCTAAATAATAGATAAACTATATTAAGAATTTTCTAGAAAAAAAAAACTCACATTCTATTTCAAAAGTGCAAACACGTAGATAAAATTTTTCTTCCAAACCTAGAAATCTCTTACTAAGAGAACAAAAACCTCATAAAATAGAGTAAAATATGAATTTAACCTCGTGTCTAAGTAAACTACTATTAATCTTAAGAAAAATAAGATAAAATAGATAATAGAAAAAACAAAAAGGATAGAACTAATTTTCAGTCAAAAATAGCTAGAAATTGATCTTTATAATGATAAAAAAGAAGGGAGAAGAATAGTGGCAAGAAAACTCCACAGAACCAGGAGAGAGAAAGTTTGGTTTAGTGAATGATTAATTTGGTGTCATGTAAAGTACTTTTAATTATATAAAAAAAAAACTATGGTAAATTTTAAATTTTTGACACTCAAATTAAATTTCTTAAATTATAATTTTTCTCATTAATAAAAAAACTAATATCTATAAATAATGATCAATGTATAAATATTTTTCATTACACTACTTATATAAGAAAAATATTTATGTATCTAAAATATTTATCTTAGTTGGAGTCTAACTTTCCGTTAAAGTTCATGTTGATTTCTTCAAGATTAATCTCCATTTGTACCTGAAACATAAGACTAATAGATGCTGGTTTCAGTAAATTATCGATTACAAATTAATCCTCAGTGTTGGCAGAATGGTTTAATTTCAGACAAAATGAGGAATAGACTTGTCGGTTCAAGATGTTGAATTTGTGGATGATTGTTGTTTCTATTATCTTTTATATATAAAAACAAAAATGCACTGTACTCTATATTGCATTGACAATTAATGAACTATACTTGGAAAGGAGATTGATATAAAATAATGGATTCACTTTTTCTTTTAATTTCCCTAAGTCAACGGTCAATTTCTTTTCAAAAAAATTAATTAATTAACTAGTTTTGTATGTATTTTTTGTTTTATCAAAAGTAATTAATTTTAGCAAGAACAAAAATTTGTTATACCTTGAGTTGTAAAATATAGTAAAAATAAATAATTTTATTCATAATAATAATTCTAAAATAAAAAATATAATATAAATTACTATTTTAATATTGTTCACATCTCATGACGATAATGTAAAAAATAACAAAAATTTATTACAGAATTATAGATTTTATTTTTTAATAAAATGAAATTATTTATTTATATTAATAGGGTAATTTATGGAAAGCAATTGTTTTTGTTTGTTTAATATATGTATGAAAATTAAAAGATAAATTATTTTTTTCAATTATATTTGTTATGATGCATTTGGAAAAATAATTAGCAGGTCTGGTTTCATGCTCCCTTTAGGTCTACACAACATGTGCATAATTTGCATTTCTTAATTGGAAACTTGATTTGTGGTCTTTTGCAAGTGTGTGTTTTTATGTGCATGATTTTGCATTTTAATTGAAAACTTGACTTGTGTTTTTATGCGTAAACATGCCCACTCGGTCTCTTGTAATTTTCCCATTATTATATGTAGGGACCTTAATTATCAGGAATTTTTGAACGCTAATTATCATGAATTGCATGGTGTGGACAACTTTGCTGCAACTTCTTGAATCTTTTCCATTTATTCTCAAATTATTGAAAAGTAGTAATGTCTTTATTGATTTTTACTGTATTTACTGACGAAAAGTACTTAAATAAGAATTCTTTTGCAAGAAAATCTCATGTGGTGATAGTTGCTAATGGTTGAGAGTTAAGCCAAGCTTTGGCTCTATTTTTGAGTGTAAATGGAAAAAGTCTTAAGCAAATGGCGCTATCAGAGACTCTATTATACTTAAAAGTGTCACAAATCTCTAAGAAATTTGCTATATGCATGTTTGGATCCTCCGAAGGTACACCGTGAAATTGGACAATAATTTGAATCATTTATAAAAGAGTAGGCTTGATTTTGAAGCTATTGGCTTATACATTCGATCTAATGATACTTTGTTAAGCCCCATCCAAACTGGGCATAGCAAACTCAAGAAGAGTTCATTCCGCATCAACTGGCTGACCTCCTTATGGTGCAGCCATGGCTTAGACGCACTCCATAATCTCCTACGGTACTCCCTCTGGAACTTCAATAAATTCGGGATAAAGAGCAATGGTTCTTTCTTGCAAGTCTAGTGTTGTGCATACACAACCACAAGAGTACCTAAAAACAAAATTATGCAAATAAAAAATAGAAAAAATGCTCTAATCTAAAACAATTTTGACCAATTGTGATGTTAGTTGCTCAATTCCCGACAATGGTGTCAAAAATTTGTTGATTGATTTATTTGTAAGTGCACTGTTAACAAGTAATAAAGTGACAAGTAATAAATTTTACTAAAATTTTATTTTATGAGGTCAATAAGATAATTAAACTATTTAATGAAATATTTATAAGATAAATATATTAAAAATATGTTTATTTTTGCTGTCACGTATGTTAAATTTGATTGAAATATTTAAAGTACTTTAACTTAAAATAAAAATAAAATTTTTAAAATCAAAAAGAAAAAAATTAAAATTTTAATATTAAAGTAAAATATAATTCAAATTTAAAATATCAATGTTGCAATATACACTATCTTTTATATATAAAATAAAAAATGCACTGTATTCCATATTTAATTGACAATTAATGAACTGTACTCGGAAAGCAGATTGATATAAAATAATGGACTCACTTTTTCTTTTATTCCCCTAAGTCAACGGTGAATTTTCCTTGAAAAAAATAATTAATTTATTAACAAATTTTGTATGTTTTTTTTTTTTTTTTTTATCAAAAGTAATTAATTTTAGCAAGAATAAAAATTTGTTATACCTTGAGTTGTAAAATATAGTAAAGATAAATAATTTTATTTATAATTAATAATTCAAAAATAAAAAATATAATATAAATTACTATATTTATATTGTTCATATGTCATGTCGATAATGTAAAAATAATAAAAAATTTATTACACAATTATAGTTTGTATTTTTTAATAAAATGAAATTATTTATTTTTATTAATAGGGTAATATATGGAAAGCAATTGTTTTTGTTTGTTTAATATATGTATGAAAATTAAAAGATAAATTATTTTTTTCAATTATGTTTGTTTAATGTGTATTATGATGCATTTGGAAAAATAATTAGCAGGTCTGGAAGCTCCTTTTAGGTCTACACAACATGAGCATAATTTGCATTTCTTAATTGGAAACTTGATTTGTTGGTCTTTTGCAAGTGTGTGTTTTTATGTGCATAATTTTGCATTTTAATTGGAAACTTGACTTGTGTTTTTATGTGTAAACATGCCCACTTGGTCTCTTGTAATTTTCCCATTATTCTCTGTAGGGACCTTAATTATCATGAATTTTTGAACGCTAATTATCATGAATTGCATGACCTGACAATGCAAGGTTTCATATGCTCTTAAGACTTATGGCCTCCTTTTGTATTAAAAAAGGAAAAAACATAATGATTGAGAACTATTTTCTATATTGAAATATTTGTATTAGATAAAATATATAAATAAATAATTCGATTTGTAGTGCATCTTTGTTTCCAAGACATGTGCTGAATAGTATGAATGTCCATTTCCTCAAAGTGCCAGGCAAGCTTTATTAATTAACACCTTTTATTTCAAAGTTAATTTGATATGTCAACATATCGAATAAATTAAAGTGAAGTGCAAAGTGAAAAAGAGTCATATCTATAATGATAGTTGTTTAAAAAATAATAATAATTACATATGTTATTAATATGTTATTATTATTTACTATTAGAGATGTACTTTTAACGTCTAATCAAGAAAAAAAATTGCTTCATAAGTTGCTTCCATTTTATTTTGGTAAAATTATGTTGGAATTTCTAAATTTATTGATTTTTTAATTTTAGACTTTTAAAATTTTATTTTATATATTTAGATTCTTAAATTTTATGAATTTAAAGTTTTAAGTTCTCTTATCAATTTTTTTAACATAAATTATTTCTTTTTGATTTTTGAAATTTTATATTTCTAACATTCATACCATTTTTTATTTTTTAACATTTATATCACATTTAAAATTTTTTTTACCAATAAAAAATAAATTTATTTATTTTAATTTCTACATTTTAAATTATTATATACATATTTAAATAATTTTAATTTTTAAAAATAAACAAACAAGATAATGCTATTATGCTAAATTTTTTTTTAAAAAATATACTAATACTATTATTTTTCTCAATATTTTAAATTATTGTGAATAAATTTTTATAATATAAACTTTTTTCATATGTCCAGAAAGTATGATAAAAAAAAATAAAAATTAATATAACAGTTATAAAAGTTTGAATTGGTTAGAAAATCTATCACTATTTTTTAGTGATGCACAAATATGCATTGATATCTACTATTTATAAAAGTTATATTATAAAAAATTATTTACAATAATTTAATTAAAATTTTATAAAAAAATAAAAAATTTATTAAAAATAAAAATTTAAATTGTGAAGAATTAAAAAATATTTTTTATTATAATCTCTTTTAATTATGATATTTTTTTTCATCATAATATTTTATTTTGAATATATAATATTTTATTTTGTATGTATAATTATATACATATAATTTTTTATTAAAAAATTATTGTGAATAATTTTAGTTTTTTGTGAATAATTGTGAATAAATTTTTTAACATCAACTCAGCTACATTTTTTGTAAAATTGGAGCAATTTACCACATGTGAAAAAGACGTAAAATTTGAGCTATTTTCCACATATGAAAAAGACATTTACACATTTTTCTAATTATTTTTTTTTCATTTTTAATAATTTTGTAAATAAATGTGCATTTTTAACAATTTAAATTCGTCCATTCTAAACAAATTCTTGAGAATTTTTTTAATAGTAAAGACATTACTTCTTTTACCCCAAAATTATATTCGTACGTTCTAAAATATATGTCATTTTTTTAATTGATAATTAATTTGATCATTTATTAAGAATTTTTTTTATTTAAAAAAATATGCATTTTTAAATATATATTTTTTACTTTAATATAAAATGATATAGTTGTCTAACTAATACTAATTAATTTTATTTTTCAAGTTTAAAGCAATATAGTGCTCTGAAAAAAGAATTAAAGCTGTATATATATATAATGTATTTTCCATAGTTGAATTTAAAGTATATAAATGAGATGCTGTATCTTATAACTAATAATCTATTTTCAAAATAAAATTAGAATTAGCTTCAGTTAATTTTTAATTATCAAATATAAATTGAATAAGTAACGTCATTCAGTGACTCATATTATATCATGTGTAAACAGAAAATTCGCAAAAATTGACATTAAGACTAGAAATAAATCCTATCATGTGGTTTGTGGTCCAATGTATATATTACAAATTTTTTTTTTTCATATTATGACACGTAATTACAAGAATTTTAATTATATTAAAATTTAAGTAAAGTAGAGTCACAAGAAAGATAAAAAAAAAATTAACATCATTTTTCTTTATATATAAGATTCAAAAGAAAAAATTTATTTAAAAAAATAAAATTACGTTTTGTATCAATATATGTTTTTGTTAAATAAAAAAATCATAATTTTTATAATATCTATTTTGTTATAATTGGTTAAATTAAAGTAAACTTTTATTGAAGTTAAATAAAAAATCATAGTTGAAATTTTAATTATTAGAACATTTTAATTCAATTTTTTTTAAATTGATATTTATATTTATGATTTTTTTTTTAATTTTACGTAATATAAATGGATTTTTTAGTTAGAATGAAATGATTATTTAAAAATATTTTTAATAATTTTTGCAATTTATTTAGATACATAATAAAAAGTGAAAGTTATAAATTATTTTTAATAATAAATAAAATATCATTATAATTATATTAAAAGTAATTGTGTGAATAAATGGACTGCAAAAATTCTCATTTTTGCAAAATATGGCCAAAAGACAAAAATTGCTTTTGTCACGACCCAAAACAGGAGTCATGACCGGCGCTAGGGAACGAGAATTCTTTCGAATCCGGAACCTGTAGCAAGCCTAAAAATAAATAAATCATGTCATCATAACAGTAACAATATAATATGCAGCGGAAAATAAAAATCATAATATCATAATATTATCCATATCAACTGGATTTAAATAAAAATCTCATCTCATACATAAAATCTCTTTAATACAATCCAGTTTTAACATAATACATCTCTTTAAAACAAAATACATGAAATCCAATACTGTAATTCACAACTACTGCAGTGTCTAGATAAAATAAATAAGACTCAAGTAGACAATTTACATAAAGAAGCCGGGGCGGAAGAAATCCGGCGTATCGACCTGCTACTGAGGTCTGAGGAAGTTGACTCTCCTGAAAAATAGTCAACGGAGGGGAGTCAGACCTCACTGAGTGAACTACTATAATATATATACATACACACTAAGTGATAATGCATACAGTCAACAGTATATATATATCTAATATATATACAGGCAAATACACACAAATGCAGAAAAATCATTTTTATATATTTTATCTGAAAATCATCTTTTATGAAGGATCACATAGAACCCTAGAATATCGCAACCTCAGAAAATAGTGTTAAACAACACTCTGGCCATACAGGCTCACTTATCCAAATATATCCACTTAATACATTTGGACAGTAGACTGGCCCCGAGACACTAAGTCAACCGAGCTCCAGCAGTCTAACTGCCAGTGTGATTGGCCCCGAGACACTTGGTCAACCGAGCTCCAGCAATCACACCCCAAACCACATCTCACATATCAATAATCATAATCAAATCAATATCCACAAATAGTTAGTAATATAGCCTAAAGCTATAGGCGTACCGGTACGTACTCGGTCCTAGTGCTGCCCACTAGGTAGCACGTTCTATTGATATCCTTCATTAATAATATAAATCATTCATTCACAATAAATGATGCATGAATGTAAATGAAACAACAATATAAACCATATATATACCGAAAATATACCAAACATAAACCAGGTATATTTTGAGTATATATATGTCAAATAAATCCAATCAAATCATGAATTAAACTAAAAATATATTTAAAAACATTTTAAATATATTTTATTAACAAAACATGTATATAATTTATTATATACCAAAAATATACTTGAATATAAATCACATTATTTATGCATATTCAGTCAAAATAAAACATGCATTTTCTAAATCATGCATCCTAAGCATATATATATAATATAGTAACTCACCTAATGCGCTCCACGAGACAGGTCCGACGGGCCTGGTCCACTAGCCCTCGGTCTCGGCGCAACTAAACAAGAAATAAGTAATCGACATCAGATTAACCCTAATAGAAATCCTAGAATTCAATCTAGAGTATTAAAATACGGAAACAGAATTAGGGTTCGACTGGACATCACGTTTTACGAGAATTCTACCGAAAATTCGACAGAACCTCCCCTGTAAAACGGACATTTCTCTACTCAAAAGAGTAGAGCCGACCCTGCAAAGAAACACACTTCGAAATACAAGCTCAACACAATCAAAATCCCACGGTCGGACTCCAAACTACAGTCCACCGACCGGGGTCCACAAACACAGAATAATTCAGATATACCAAAAATATCCTTAAATCACAGAAATACATTTTATAGGTAAAAATTACATAATTAACCTTGAAACACTATAAAAACCGATTAAAACTCATTTTATTAGAAAAACCGTATATTATATATATAATTGAAAATAATTTACGAAAAATAGTTTTAATTAGTTAAAAATACTAAATAATTTGTAGAAATCATTTTTATACCTTAAATAAATATTAAAACCAATTAAATTACATTTTTAGACAATTTAGGGTAAAATTACCAAAATACCCCTATATATATAAATATACTTAAATTACTTCAAAAATTCACCAAAAATCATACAATTACCCAAAATTAATTTTCTCAACATATTTATCAATAATATAAATATTTAAACCCAATTAACCAATTAAATTCAAATTAAAACACAATTAACCTAATTTTCCAAAATCACCTAAACTTCAATAATTCAAAATAAATACTTAGAAATTCATAAAAATTACAAATAAATTCCTATAATTCATTTCAACACCTAATTCAACCATAAACTCCAATTTCATAATTTAAATAATTAATTTCCGAAAATTAGAAAATAATATTAAAATATTCAAAAATACCCAAAAATCCAAACAATCTCCAAAAATTCTACAAAAATTCATACATGTAGATTAAGCTACTAGGATCAACATTTGTGAAGGAAGTTTCCATGAATCATCCAATTCGAAGCTCAAAAAAATCGAAAACCCTAATAGACCAAAATTGACAAATCGAAAACTAAGCAATTCTAGACCATTTTAGCTCAAACCAAAGCTAGAATAACACTCACCTGAGCTCAAGGAGAAGAAAGAGACCGGCGGTGTCGAAAACGGTGGCCGGAGGAGAGAGAAACGGTGAAGGATCAAGTTTCGGCCAAAAATGGAAAACTAGCTCACCGGCGCCGGGGAAGGGAGCTGCTGGCGGCGGGGAACGGCTGGAGACGGAGGTGGCTCACCGAGAGGCACACCGACGGTGAAGGAACGGCTGTTGCAGACGGTGGAGGTGGGTGGTGGTCGTCGGGCGCGGAAAGGAGAAGAAGAAGAAGAAGAAAATGTCGGGGGCAATTTGGTAATTTTGCAAATTTTTTTGATTTTTGATGTATATATGTATATATATATATATTATACTATATATTAAAATAATATTAAATTACACACATCAAATATACACCACACACATAAAAATATTAATATTTTAATAATGTATACTAAATAAAAATAATTAAATAACAATAAAACAAATAAATAATTAATAAAATATTAGGGTAATACTAAACCCTAATTAAATAAATATACACACACCGACTTTATTTAATAATTTAAAAATATGTATGAGTTCATGCAAGTCCGTAAATACCTTTAAAATAATTAATAATAAATTGTTTACGTAAAAATTTCCCCGAAAATGCAAGTCCCGGGAAAATTTTACGTAAAACACTGAAAATAATATACAGTAATTAAAATAGGTCTAAAATACATATCAACTCGTAAAAATATCATATAAAATACAAAAATCATTAACACTGCATATCCCGGTACTGCATATCCCGGTACTGTGTAAAAGCATGTAAAAACACGGGATATTACAGCTTTTAATCATCACTTTCAAAAATTGGACGAATAATTAATCTATATGAATATGTACCAAAAGACAAAAATAATAATCCCTTTCTTAATGGGTATTTTTTGTTGTAAACAAGAGTTGAGAGTTTATCTTATATGAATATGGCGTACGCAGAAATTATTAGCTGTATAATCTCAGTTTACTACTATATCAAAGGGAACACTAAATACAATAAAATATATAAAAAAAAAAAAAAGAAACTTCTAAAGTTGAAAAATTAATTGTTGAGTAATTGTAACACTAATCATAATCAGCATTTTTTTTATTATGTCAAACATAACATTAAACATAGTAAAACATAAGGTAACCATAATAGAATAAATTTTCACAGATAAATTTTTCTCACATAGTTAGATTTTTTTTTTTTATTGTGATTCTAACCTCAATTAATTTTTCAACTTTAGAAATTTTTGTATTCCTTTATATTTTATTTGACAAAATAAAAGATAAACAGTAAACATACTTAGTTTTTTTAATAGACTAATAATGGAAAATTGTTGTCCACTTTTAAATCAACAACCTAATTTGAAATGCAAGATAAGGAATAATAATTATTTTAATATGAAATAAGGGACGATTGCAAGATAAGGAATAATAATTATTTTAATATGAAATAAGGGACGATTAAATGATGTAATGACCTGGAAGATTATCATTGCTTTTATTAGACCAATCGTTGAATTATATAAACAAGGGTACACTAAGTATAATAATTTTGTAATGGATTACCCATAACAATCGTCTTCTTCTTCTTCCTTCCATTAGGAAGTCAGACTCATTCAATACCTGCTAATAGCAAACAGACTAAGAAAAAAGAGAGTTTTTTTTGCTACACATTTATGGAGCAAATCCATAGAAGCAACAACAACTTATTTAGACAGCAACGAAACACCAAAGAAAGAGGCCGACGAATTCATATGAAATATCTCATTGACAGACTTGCTCCTATTGTTCATCCAAACCATCTTGATCCTTATTGATATTTGATTATACCAATCTTTTTTTATCCATTAAAGTGCATTATTAGTTATACGTCGACTTTATTTTATTTCTCACTTGTGAATCTTTATATTCATGCATATACATATGTAGCTGTCAGTACTTGAAGTGGTCGATCAAGCCGTTAGCTATGTGAAGAGGCTGCAAAAGCAAGTAAAGATGTTGAAGAAATATAAACGACAGAAATCTAAGGAGAACATGACTAGCTCCTTAGCAAGAATTTCAGCAATGGACATAAGAAGTATCGATGATTCTACTGTGGAGTTGAATTTGGTAACTGGGTTGAAGGCTAACTTCATGTCGTATGAGATTATCTAAATTCTTCAAGAAGAATATGTTCAAGTTTTGAGTTACTCATGCCATTCTACCAGAGACAGTATGATCTACACAATTAGGGCACAGGTATATACGTATTCCTGATCTCTAGATCGAGAGCTCTCTCTCTCTCTCTCTCTCTCTCTCTCTATATATATATATATATATATATATATATGCCATTAATTTTGTTTGCTGTTTTGATTTTGCAGTCAACTGGATAATGTTTTGCAGAAACTAGGGTTTTCCCTTTAACAACACTTAGATATTCATACTTATTGCAGGCTATAAGTGTCAGAATTGGAGTGGATGTTTCAAGAATTCACGAGAGAGTAAACGAATTGATTCACTGCTGAGGTATCAACCTCCATTGATTTATTCATGGGATCCATCGATGAAATGCACAAGATCATGATCATTTAAGGTCAGATTTTATGAATGATGAACAACTGGAGTGGCTTGTTGTATAAATTATTGTATCTTTAATTTGAATTAAACTAAAAATAAATTGTTTGTATTGTCATTTAGAGTGGAATTGTTGTTTTAAGCTTAAGTGTCAAAATTGGAATTTATATTTCAAGAATTCGCAAGAGTGTAAAAGAGTTTTTTTACCACTGAGATATCTTCAACCGCCATCAATGTACTCATGGGATCTATCAATGAAATGCACAAAATTATGATCATTTGCTTCACCCTAAGATGTAGGAAAATAAAAAGGTTGTGTTACGAATATTGAACAACGAAAGATGAACAAATATATATATATATATATATGTACAATAAGGTAACTTTTTTTAGTAGAATTTAAAATATTTTAATACTTCACTCTCAAATGTTCATGCACATACTAATTTATCGAAACTTCAATTATTTTTAATTCTGTATATCATTCTTATATGGTGGTTAGAAAATCATATTATAAACGATAAACATTGATATCAGTTTGTCAATAGATTTTTTACTTAAATAACATCTCAAATTTGAATCGAAGTCGTCTTAATTAATTATTGAGAGATATTTACAGTCCTTATAATTTTGTCCAAATCTAATGGAATTAATTAGAATCAAATTGACTTCAGATATCAATTGTTCAAACAAAAAAATCAGATTATAAAAGACACACACAAAGATAAACATGATTTCTTTGAACATATGATTGATTGGTTATTGCTTCAAATGATTGATTTGAGTATTATATTAAGTTTCAACTTACAATATTGCATACACTAAGTGGTAGTCTAATTATCATTTCTCTTTAAAAGTATTACAAAAATACATGGTTGAATTTTACTATAATTTAATTTGCTTTCATCTGATTTAATATTTATGTATATTTGAGGATATAAATTTTCTATTTTCAATAATTTGGGAGTCTTTTAAGATAATGTTTTCATGTTGGCTTCAATTGTCGGGACTGCCATTAGAGAGAAGACTTTCAATTTTTTTTGAGATGGGAGCAGACCTTGACTTGATATATCATCGAGGGGATACTGTTACAACCGGGGAAAGTTTCAAAGAAATTCTATTTGTTTTGTTTTTGTTCTCTTATGCCTGACAAACATATAAAACTAGAAATTCGTCGTGTTATGGTTTTAAGATAAAAGGAAATGGGAACAATAGAAAAGGCTCAAAGAAATCAATATATAAAGCACGTTTAAGATAATGTAATTATTTTATATAAATATTATTTAATCTAACATATTTATTAAAATATTATTTATTATTGTTTAATTTACGAAAATTAATTTCCAATGTTTATTTTTCATTTATAAATTAATTAATATTTATAATAAATTCGAGGATATAAAAAGTTGACAGAAAATATTGTATAATTTAAAAGCACTACTCATTAGTTATATATTAAAAAAAGCTTATGGAACATTTATGTTAAAAAAAGAAAGAAGAGATATCAACAAAATCGTTCTCATTTAAATGATGTTTTAAATTTAAGTCATGATATATATAGTTGCGTTAATTTGTTACTGAGAAATTTTTACCTTTTTTTTAATTTTTTTTGGATCGAACTGATTCGGTTAAAATTTAATAAACTTTAAATATTAGTAATTAAAAAAAAGAGCAAAATTTAATAGTATGAAAAAACTATTTGTAATAACTTGAATTTGTGTGGTTCCCTCTCCTTGACATGGATTACCCGAGCCACAGGAACATATTCTTTGTTGCCCCTCAAAAACATATAGAAAAACCAATGTATGTTATGGCTATCGCTAACAAAACTCGTCCAATTCTGGACATCGATGATACTGTTACATCAAACAAAGGAGGATACATCACCATCAAAATCAATCAAGATTTATACAAACAATAACTCTCTGTCTGCCAACACGCATTAATCACCTGCATCATTCTCTCTAAAGGAGAATCGTCATGGAAATTAACTGATTTAAAAAGGAAACTTTCATCGGTTTGGTCTTCAAAGCAACTAGAGACTGATTTCTCTCGAATGTGGTTTCTATCATTTGATCCTTCATTCACTCGATGGAAAAAACTCAGTTTGGAGCTGTGGAGCAGTTGTTTTGAAACCAGACATCCTATGCCTTCAACATTGGACACTAGACTTTGACCTGTTAGCTCAAAAATCTACAAACAGTCAAATTTGGGTGTGGTTTTATAAACTTCTATAGGAATATTGGCATCCTTAGATTCTCACTTCAATTGCTAAAGGAATTGGTATTCCTTTAAAAATTGATAACGCAACCATACATGATGAATTTGGACACTATACCTGAGTCCTCATTGATATTGATCTTTCATCAAATTTACTAAAGAGTCTTCCAATAAAGAGAATTGACAAAAGATTTTTCATAGAGGTGGTCTATGAGAATTTGCCCTCTTTTTATCATATTTGCTCCAATATAGGTCACTCTTCTCTAGATTACAGGTGGGGGAAAAAGAATGTTATTTTAGAAGCACCTAAACCTAAAGCGGACAAACCAGAAGCTACTAAACGGGTTTGGAAACCTAAACCAATTCAACCATCTATGGTTCCTGTCAATAATGCTTTTCAACAACTGCATTCTGACATTAACAATATTAATCATATTGAAGCTTGTCCAAAAACTGAGGTTGTGCTTAATACAACCAACGTGCCAAATGTAACTAGGTCATTTCTACGTGACCATGAGGTTCATGTTGTAACACCCTAATTCTTTGCTATTAAAATGGTTTGAGTCTTTAATTAACAAATTAATCCAACCATATCATGCTTAACAAAGTCATATATTATTTAAAGACATAAAAGATTACAAAATTTTTATTCTTATAATACATAAGAGTTATAATTAAAAATAAAAACAAAATATGTCCTTTTTGTCTAAGTGATTGCTTATAATACAAGGAGAGAGAGTGAGAGTTCAGCCGGTGACCTTTTCTCCATACTTTATTTATAATACAATATGCTTCAAACAGTCACACTTCAAACTTCATTATCTAGAAAAATAATTGCGCTTTGGTGAGTCGCAACTCAATGAATATAAATATCAATTAAATTCTAAAGGCATAACAAGCAAACAAATGATATTAATTAATTCAAATGCAAGTGTTTATGAAATATTCATTGATTTTTTTTGTGGCTTGACAAGACAAATTTTGCACCCAGGATTCATGTAAAACAATTGCCATTTGATTTTGTTGGCTAGCATATAACATGTGAATCATATGATTTTCTTTGATCATTTGCATTTTCCATGTGATTTACAAATATTTGCCAAGCCAAGCACAACATCTTTTTTATATCCATATGTAAGTGCTCACATGTGAATTTGCATTTAACTTGTAATCACTTATGTAAAGACATAATTAATCAATAAACAAACCATACACATTTATATAATCAAAATAAAATCCACTTTAATCATACAATTTACCTAAGAATTCAATCAATATTTATATACTCACTCTTTAAGATGTTAAACACTCTATGGATGATTTGAATTGCCTTCTCGAGCTTCACCAATACTTTGAGATCCTAAAATATAACTTGTATTTGATTTCAAAAAATATGTCTATGTTGAGTGTTTATGTTTGGTATACAATTGAAATATGTTCTGTATATGTGTCAACTTAACATTTATGCATATTTTTCTCCTTGTTAGGCAGTTTGACTATACTAGACATAGGAGTAAATAACTTTCACCAAATTAATTGATTCAATTTTTTAAAAAAACTAGACACTCAGGGCTACAACATATCCAAAACTCAACTTAATATATGCCCTACACAATAAATGGAAAATTTTTTAATTCAGACATGTGCTCTACACAAAAACAGTTTGAGCAAGTCTCAATCAATTTAGAATTTCTCATGTTATACAAGTATAATTGCAAAAACATTTTTAATGAACTTCATTGACACATAAATGACAACTTTCATATTTTATATTTGTCTAATTCAGCCTCTAAGGTTCTTATATTAATCAAGGAAAACCAGTCTGCCTGCAGAT
Organism: Mallotus nudiflorus; assembly: GCA_947683625.1. Taxonomy (NCBI): domain Eukaryota; kingdom Viridiplantae; phylum Streptophyta; class Magnoliopsida; order Malpighiales; family Euphorbiaceae; genus Mallotus; species Mallotus nudiflorus. The sequence continues at coordinate 5,525,255 of CANTUR010000075.1, read as the reverse complement.
GTTGCAAGCAAAACCAATCCCACTCCATGGATGATTTCTCATTATACACCTATTATTTCATAAAACTGCATCACATGGTTTTAGATAATATATAAAAAAACAAAACTCATGTTTATCACTTTGTATAAATTAGTCTATAACATCCTCAAATAATTAATCAACATCAGGTACCCTGTTAGAACAGTTACCCAAACTAGTCCTAAATAAACTTCTATAGAGCTTCATATACTTAACATTTCATAAAACCCTTTTATATACATCTAGATAAAACATAAACTCATAAGTTTCATGTTTTACACTTCTCCCAATTTTGCTTTTTTGGCCTCAGAAATTAGAGTGCAATCTATAGCTATAAACCAGAATTTTCAGTATAAAGAGCACTATATTCATTATCAAATCAATTAACTTATTTTAATTTTTAATTCTTTAATTAACTTGTTTCCCTTACTAATTCCTTCTAATTATCATGATCAAAATATCTAGATAGAAGAATTATACTAGAAAATAAGATGAATTTACTTACCTTTTCAAAATTAGAAAAACCTATAATTTTTCCCTTTCTTCTTCTTCTTCCTTCTCTTCCTCTTTTCGTTATCCTTTCTTTCCTTTTTTTTTTCTTCCTTACACGTTTCCAGCCCCCTTTTCCTTATATTTATCTACTTCTTTATTTATTTATTATATATATATATATATATTTGTCAAGAGACATATAGAAGGTGGACAAGTAGAGTTTTCTATTTTTTTCCCTACCTCTCATACATATCCACTACTTAATATATTATTATTATTATTATTGCTACTACTACTACTACTACTACTATTATTGTTATTATTATATCATATTATAATAAAATATCAAGCAAAAGTTCAAATAAATCCTCCTTCTATGCAAAAGCTTAATTTAGTCCCTAAAGTTACTTATGTAAATAAATCAACTAAATTCAATTCTTTACATATTTATTTATTGACTAAATTTTATTTTTATAATACTCTAAATACATCATATATTTCACATATTCAAGTATACCATTGCAATACACTAAAACAAATGAAAGGATTTGCAATTCACATAGTCAAATGGAATGATTTTAAATGCATATGTTCAAGTGAATTATAAGTAATGCATGCAAATTTAAATGAAATATTTATATTTAGGGTGAAGGATGTTACACATGTAGAAGAGCCTCTTTTTACTATGCAAATCCTAGATGCTTCTCATACTGGTAAGCTTTCAGAAGATGGGAAAGAAGCTCAGTTATAAGACCTAAGTGCTAATGATGATGGGTCTTCATCTAATTGGGACACTGACAACGAGCATGATGGTGATGGCCATGATTTTGTAATAAATCAATCTATTGTTATGAATGATGGATCCAAATGCTCATGGGCTGATGAAGTTAAGCTGGATGGTAGGACATGGACTACAGTTTCAAAAAGAAGGGTCATGCTAATCAACAACACAAAGTAACTCTTTCTAAAAGAGTTGCTAGGAAACCTCAAAAGCTTAATCTATGAAGATTTCTTACTGGAATTATAGAGGTTGAATTTATCTTTAATTACTTAGAATTTGTGTGCTTGAAAAACGTGATTGGACTATGCCTTCTTCCATTAGCATTTATGATCAACATATAACTATTGATATTTTGGTTGTTAATAAATTGCAAAGGATTTCTTTTATGTATGGCAATGTTTGGAGAAATCGGAGGTTAGATCTTTGGGCAAACCTTTATAATTATTCAACTAATTTTTCATCCAATTGGTGTGTATTTGGTGATTTTATTTCTGTTTTGGGTGCTCATGAAAAAATAGGAATCTCTAGCTTTAGGTCCTTATAGAGAATTTCAAACATTTATAAATGATTGTATGCTTTCAAATATTCCTGCTCATAATTCTCAACTCACTTGGACTAATGGTCAACATGGTGCTAATAGAGTGGATAGTAGGTTGGATAGATCATTGGGTAATCTTTAATTTTTTAACAATTGGAATGTTATTACTTGTTATATGCTTGCCAAACATAACTCTGATCATTGTCCTTTATTGCTTTCTTGTGAGCTTTATGATTATGTTATTTCTAGATTCCACTTCCAAGTAATATGGATTACTTATCCAAGACTTAGAGAATTTATTTCTAATTCTTAGGTTATTCCAATGGATAGTCATCACCCTATACAGCTCCTTGGGGCTAAATGAAAAAGATTGTGGGTTACTTTAAAGGATTGGGGTCGGCTTGAAGATAATATTGCCAAAGCTAATTCTTGGTTGTAAGATGTGCAATCAAAAATTTATTTTAATGGTATTACAAATGACCTTTACTCTCAAGAATTAAAAGCTCATGAGGAATTGGACCAATGTCTTAACTAATAGGAAATTTTTTACAAAGAAAGAAGTTGTATTAAATGGCTTGCAACAAGTGATCATAACACCTCCTTCTTTCATCAACATTTTGCTAGATACTCTTTCAGGCAAGGCATTCATCATCTCAAAATTAATGGGGTGATTACTATTGATAAATCAATTCTTGAGCAATATATTATTGGTTTTTATCATGATCTTTTTAAGGCTGCCAATTCGATTACTTCTAATCCTCAGTTAATTCAATTATTCATTCCCTCTATGGTGACTGATGCTGATAATTCTTTTCTTGTTGGATGTCTTTCTAATGAGGAAATTTAAAATACAATATTTTTTATGGATGCTCATAGTGCCCCTGGTCCTTATGGCTTTACTAGCATATTTTACAAGGCTTTTTGGGATGTAGTGAAAGATAATGTTTGTATAGCATTCTGTAGCTTCTTTATTTCTAGTAATGTGACTTCTAAAATTAATTCTAGTTTTATGGTTTTAATTCCAAAGGTGCCTGATGCTATTACTATTGAACAATTCTGCTCTATTGTTCTTAGCAATTTCAGCATTAAAATTGTAACCAAAATTTTAGCTGACCGCCTGGCTTCTATTGCTACTAGAATTATATCTTGCTAATAATTTGGGTTATTAAGAAATCAGTCTATTTCATATTGTATAGATGGAGCTTCTAAAGGAGTTAATATTCTAAACATAACTTTTTTAGAGGTAATATGGCTTTGAAGATTGATATCAAAAAAAGCCTTTAACACGATGGATTGGAATTTTCTTTTAAATATTTTAGAAGCTTTTGGATTTTCATTGCATTTTAAAGATTGGATTCTCTCATTATTTTTATCCTCAAGGCTTTCAATTATGATTAATGGGCGTCCTTATGGCTATTTCTCTTATTCTAAAGGAGTCAAATAGGGAGATCCTCTTTCTCCTTTATTATTTTATTTGGTAGAAGACTTTCTTAATAGATTAATTTCTTCTAAAATTAGTGAAGGTCTTATTGCTCTTATGCAATATACAAGGCATGAATTATTCCTAACTCATTTTCTTTATACAGATGATGTCTTACTCTTTTTGAAAGTTTCTCTTAAAAATGTCCATGCTATAAATGATATTTTTAACACCTATAGTCAGCTTTCTAAACAAGCAGTTAATTGGAGTAAGTCTGAAATTTTTTTAGGTCGTCTATTTTCGAACATCGCATAGCCAAATTTCATAATGTGGTGGATATTAATAGGGGTGCTATTCCTTTTTCCTATCTTTAAGGTGCCTTTATTTCAATGGGCTCTGAAAAAGCATTGGTTGAAATTTATTACAGATAAAATATATAACAAAATTATCCAAATGGAAAGGTACTTCTTTGTCCATGGCTGGTCTATTAATATTGATTAATTCAATCATTACTAGTTCATTATTGCATTCTTTTCCTATTTATCAATGGCATAAATCTCTATTTTTATATGTTGAATGTTGTATGAGAAATTTTCTTTGGATAGGTACGATTGATGATAAAAAGCTAGTCATAATGCCTTGGAAAATTTCTTGTCTTCCTATTAAAGAAGGTGGTATTGGCATTAAGCAACTTCAGCCATTGAATGATTTTATGTTGAGCAAATTTACCCACAAAATAATTACTTCTCATGCCTATCCTATTTCAGTTTTCCAAAATCATTTTCTTTCTTCTTTTGGGTTGCCTCGTGATATATATCTACAGTCATCTATTTGATGCTCTATCAAATGGGTTTACTCTTCTATTAGATAATAAATTATATGGCTTATTGGGAATAATAATTGCTTAAATTTCTGGACTAACGAGTGGCTTATCCCTTCGATAGCAAGCCAACTTGGGATTTCTAACAAAGAACAATGGAAGCTAACTGACTTGGTGCCCAGTTTTTTTATTAATAATATATGGCACTTAAATCATATTTCAGATGCAACAGTGAAAAATAATATTTCTTTGATTTTAGCTATTTATCATGACTCAGATAACTGTGTTTAGACTTCGGTTCCAAGTGGTGTTCACTCTGTTAAGAGTATATACAATCATTTCAGAATTTCCAAACCCATGGTTTGATGTCACTTTTTTATTTAAAAGGAATTCCTACCTTCATCGCATTCCATGATCTGCTAGCCTGCTATTTTGGGGTATCTCCCAACGGATGACAATTTATTAAGGAAGGGTATGTGCTTTACTTCTCATTGCCATATATGTCTTAATCATGTAGTAGATATCACTCATCTTTTCATTTGCTATCCCTTTGCTTCTTCTATCTGGACTGCCATCTCTTCCCTTTTTGGTAAAAGAATTCATACCTCTTAGACTCTCTTAGATTTAAATATTGATGTAATGCAACATCAATTCAATTCTTAAATAGTTATCCCTTATAATATGACAATTATTAATGGATTAATTGTTATTTGGAAAATTTGAAATGCTTCATTATTTTATGACGAAGCCTCATACATTCATTCAGCCCTCCGGTTTATATGGAATTGCATTAAAGACTCTAAGTCCTTCCACCTTGGGAGAATGTTCAATTCCCTACATGATCTTCATATTTTTAATCTTAAGCACATCAAAGGGATTTTAGGACCTATATCGAAAATAATTCCTATAACTTGGCAGCCACCTCTCGCGACGTGGATTAAAGCCACTATTGATGAGTCAGCTGTGGGTTCTCCAGGTGTGGCTTATGCTGGTGGGATTTTTAAAACTCCTTCAGCATTTTTGAGAGGGTCTTTCGCATTCTCAATTGGAATTGATTATGCTTTTATGGCTAAACTTTGTGCAACAATCTATATTGTTCATGTTACTCGAATAAAGGGATGGCATTGCTTATGGTTGGGGTTTGATTCTTTGTATGTTGTTCATCTCTTCAACACACGGTCTATGTAGGTTCCTTGAAAAATTAAGCATCTATCATAACCCAAAACGGGGGCCATGATCGGCGCTAGGGAACGAGAATTCTTTCGAATCCGGAACCCGTAACAAGCCTTTAAAATAAAATAAAAGCATGCAATAATAATATCATAAATAAAATAAACTCGCAGCGGAACTAAATCTTATAAATAAAATAAAATAATAATTTGTCAATAGATTTAAATAAACAACTCATCTCATATATAAATAATCTTTTAATACAAATCTCAGTTCAAATCTTTTAAATACAAATCTCACACATACATAATACATAAATCTCACAATTGACTATAACTACTACAGTGTCTAGATTATAAAATAAAGTCAAGTGAGCTGTTTACATAGTAAAGTCGGGGCACAAGAAATCCGGTGTATGGGTCTGCTACTGAGGTCTGAAGACAAAGACTCTCCTGAAAAATAGTCAATGGAGGGGAGTCAAACCTCACTGAGTGAATTGTTATAATATATATACATGCATAGCTAAATGACAAATGCACACACTCAATAATATATATATATATAATAAATATATATACAGGCAAAAACACACAGATGCAGCAAAATCATTTTATATAAATACTGAAAATAATGTCCGATTATGAAGGATCAAATAGAACCTTAGATGATCGCAACCTCAAACAGTGTTAGACAACACTCTCGCCATACAGGCTCACTTATTCCAAATAAATTCACTTGTTCCATTTGGACAGTAGACTGGCCTCGAGACACTAAGTTAACCGAACTCTAGCAGTCTGACTGTCAGTGTGATTAGCCCCGAGATACTTGGTTAATCGAGCTCCAGCAATCACACTCTCAAATCACATCTCATATCAAATTAATCCAGTCAATATGCACAAATATTAGTAATTTAACCTACAATCTATTATCATACTAGTACATACCCGATCCTAGTGCTGCCCACTAAGTAGCACGTTCTATTGATATCTTTCATTTAAAAATAAATCCATACATTCATAAAATAAATGATGCATACCATTTATTAAATATAACAATATAAACCATATATATACTAGAAATATACCAAAAATAAACCAAGTATATTCCCAGTATATATACATCAAATAAATTCGATTTAATTATAAAATAAACTATAAATATACTTAAAAACATTTTGAGTATAATTCATTAATAAAACATGCATATAATTTAAAATATACCAAAAATAAACCTAAGCAATTGTTAAACTATATATGCATATTTTATATAAATAAATCATACATTTGTAAAAACATGCATCCTAGAACACGTATATATAAGATAACAACTCACAGTTATTGTGCTCCTCGAGATGGGTCCGACAGGCCTGGTCCACTAGGCCTCAGTCTTGGCGCAACTAAATAAATAAACAACAATACGGAACTAGAATAAGTTTATCAACATTCTAGAGACTCGATCTAAGAATATCAGACACAAAATCAGAATAAGAATTTGACCGGATATCACTTTTTACGAGAATTATACCAAAAATCCGGCAAAACCTCCCCTGTAAAACGAACATCCCTCTACTCAAGGAGTAGAGCTGATCCTGCAAAGAAACACACTTCAAAAATATACAACCACAACCCTTCGATCAGACTCCCAAACTACAATTCTACTGACCGAGGTTCACAATTCACGAAGTAATTACAGATCACATGAAAATGCCAGAAATACCAAAAATACCCTTTAATACTCAAAATATAGCAAATTAGATATTTAAAATATTGAAAATAATTATGTATCTGATAAATACAATAAAACCCTAATTTAAATAAAATATTATTAAAAATCGATAATTCTCAATAAATTCATAAGTATTAACCAAAATACATTCTATAAATCCAAATTACTTAATTAGCCCTAAAACATATTAAAAATCGATAAAAACTCATTTATTTAGAAAAATAGTATATTATATATAATTTAGAAATAATTTATGAAAAATAGTTTTAATTAGTTAAAAATACCAAATAATTTGTAGAAATCATTTTTATACTTCAAATAACTATTAAAACCAATTTAATTATATTTTTAGCCAATTTTGTGTCAAATTACTAAAATACCCCTAATATATATAAATTCACTATAATTATTCAAAAAATCACCAAAAATAATATAATTACTCAAAAATTAATTTCTCAACATATAGTTCAATAATATCAATATTTATACTCAATTAACCAATTAATTTCAATAAAACACATAATTAACCTAATTTTCCAAAAATCACATAAACTAAATAAATTTATAATAATTATATAAAAATCATAAAAATTAAAATAAATTTATAAAATGAATTTTAACACCTATAAACACCATAAATCACAATTTCATAATTTAATTAATTAATTTACTAAAATTAGAAAATATTAATAAAATAATAAAAAATTCACAAAAATCAAAATAATTCCCAAAAATTCCACAAAAATTACCACATCTATATTGAGCTATTAGGATCAATATTTGTGAAGGAAGTATGCATGAATCATTGAAATCAAAGCTCAAAAAAATTCAAGAACCCTAATTGGCCGAAAATGAAAATTCAAAACCTAGGGAAATCTAAACCAATTTAAGTGAAACAAAGCTTGGAAATGGACTCATCGGAGCTCAAGAAGAGAGAGAGACCGGTGGCATCCAAAACGGTGGTCGGAATGGTGGTGATCGATGATAGGAGCAACTTTCGGTTACTTGAAGAAAATCTGGCCAAACAACGCCGAAAATGGAAGCTTGGGGCGGCGGAGCAAGCTGGAAGGAAAGGTGGCACACCGGGAAGCACAGTGACGATGAGGGAACAGAGTTGCAATGGCCAGAGGTGAGGAAGAACGATCGGGAAGAGGAAGAAGGACATAATGGTAAACTTGTAAATTTGGCAAATTTTATATTAAGTAAATATATTATATGTATATATGTATATATATATCTATACTTTATATTATTTTAATATATAATATTATATGCACAATGAATATGCACCACACACATATTTAATAATATATATATACACATATACATATATATACACATTTAATTAATATTAAAACTATATAATATAGTTTAATTTAACTAAAATAAACCCTAATTTAATTTAAATGCATGTATACATATATATTTTTATTCAAAACTTAAAAATCATGCATGTACTCATGCAACTTCACAAAACTGCTTAAAATGATTAATATTTATTTATTTACGTTTTAATTTTCCCGAAAATAAAATTCCTGAGAAACTTTTACGTAAAAGACTTAAAAATAATTAAAATAATTAAAATGACTTTAATAAATGATAAACTAATTAAATAATCATATATATATATATATATTATTAACACTGCATATCCCGATGCAGTTTAAAATTATTTAAAACTCGGGATATTACAGCATCAATGGCTACAATGTCTTCATTTGTGTCTCAAATGAACTTTCATATGTCTCACATATACAGGGAAGGAAAAAAAGCGATTGATGCTCTTGCTAAGCATGGAGTCTCATTTATTATGTTTTATGGTGGAACTCAGCGCTAAGTTTTTGTAATAAGTGGATTTGTAATTATTTTAGTAGGCACAGATCCTATAAATTTTATTAGATTCTTAGAGGAATCTTGTTTTCTGATATATCTTGAAAATTATTAATAGAAGCATGATGCTAATGCTAAGAGGATATCAACCTAGTTGAAATGCTCGGGTGCGTTTCTAATTTCTAGACTCCAACTTTTTACTAACAAAATTATAATTTTTATTATCATTTTATTGTTATTATTATTGTTCTTACTATTCTATTTATTATTATCACTATTATTATATATAACAAAACCATTAGTTAATGGATACGAGGGTGTCCAAGGAGAAAGTGACCTACAGATCGAGAAGAACAGTAGAAGAGAAGCAATTTGGGTGGTAAACTTACTTTTCAATATCAATACTTTTCCTTTCCTCCATTTTATACCCAAATGATCTCTTATTGACCTTAAATTTAAGCGATAGACTCATCTCATCCTCCTCTTCACTATAGTGGTGTTCGTTTTACAACAAGTGTCTCTGAATAGTGCAGATTTGGCTTAGATCAGTCAGCCTTCCATCTCGATTTTGCATTGTTCCTATCAGTTTCAAGTGACAGGTTGGTTCCATTGTGTTCCCCCTATCATTAGGAGTCTATAGGCACTAACCTTGCATCCGATCTCCACCTCTAAAGTATTTGGTGAATTATTTTTAGGTAATTTTAGTTTATTTTTATATTTCATTATTTAGTACCTATTTTGGGTATTTAAGGCCTTATGTGTGTCCTATTAATTATTAGGAAGATTTTAGTATAATTATTTTGATTGGTTGTTGTGTTTTCCAATAAGAATCTGGTGGGTCCCACTTAAATTCTGATGATGAACAGTAACGACCTAAGATATATGTATGATACTATTTTTAATAAATAGTATAAATTTTGGTGATTGATTTCTGTAAATAGAGTTTATTCTAATTCTTTATAAATTTTGAGAAATAAATATCGGAAAGGTTGTAGTGGAAATTAGTTAATTTCCATTTAAGTTAGTTAAATCATCGAAGATAATTCTTAAGCCTCAAATTAATCATTTATAGTGTTCCTAATTCAATTTCCATGATTCCATCATTTTTATAAGTTTTTAGAATTTTTGGGTGTTATTAGGAATTTATTTGATATATATATATGAATACCTGAGTAGAGACATCGGGTAATAGGCGGACAAGGATACGTCAGCCTACTCGCTCCACTAGTAAGTTAATATATTAAAATATGTGTTAGATTTGCGTACATAGTACAGATTGGTTATATATATTTAAAATTATATTTAGTTAAAGCGTTTATATTTTAATATTTGAAATATCCATATTGTTGATTGGACATATTGAAGATGTTGATTCTATAATTGATTATTACTATCGATGTTATTTTGTCATAATTCTTATTAATAAGATTATTAATGTTATTGATATTATGGATTATAAAAATTAAAGTATTTTATTTCTAGTATTGATTTTTCCAAGAATTTATTATGCTTTTACATATGATAAATAATTTTTGGAAAAGACTAGTAGAACTGGTTACCTAATAGGTGTCATCAGGACCGTATGTACACAGGTAATGATTTTTTAGTCGAGCCCTGATCAATAAATTTAATTGTAAAACTCAGTTGACGCATAGTTCTCAGTCAAATTATATAAATTATGGATAGTTATTATTAGGACCGGTGGCTCGGTAAACACTTAACTCTCGAGAACTACCAGTAAATATTGGAATAAGAGATGGAATGTGGCTAGTAGTTACATGGAAGCTTAGCTCTAAAAAACTGGTAGTCATTGGATAAATAAGTGAATCGAATGGCTTTATAAAATTATGGTTTAGGATTCTACCACTAATTTCTACCAAAGTTATTTATTGATATTATTTTATTATTTTAATCTTTTTATCATATATTAGTTTAAGCAATGGTATTTGGAAGTCATGTTTTTAAGAAGGTTACCAAATGATTCTTTGGTGTATTTATATATAGATGCCTATATTTAAAATACTTATATTTGGATATATATACATATAGTATTTGATAAATAATGACTTTCTTTAGAAACAATTCATACTAAATATTTGTAATAAAAATTTTAATAAAAGAAGGTTTTCAAACTAATATGCGTTTCTTTATATTAGCTTACTCATTGAGATTTGACTCCCCTCAACTACTTTTTCAAGAACTTGGGAGTCTTCAATTAGTTCACCTCCTCTACGTTGAACTCATTCCTCACTATCGGTAGGTGGTATTATGTAGGTTAAATTAATGTTATTATTATTCATCTGTAAAAGATTTAGTATTATAGACGCTGCAATAGATTTGAATATTTTTCATTGTTGTTGCTATATTTGTGTTGTATTGAAGATTTGAGTATTGGAGTTGTGTTGGTGATTTGATATATATGCATATTAGGAGTGTATTTGCCCTTTTATAGGTTTTGGTTTTGTTCCGGAATAGAAAAAACTCTACCGGATTTTTCTTAGAATTTTAAAGTTAATTTTTTTTTAAATAAATTTCTTAAACTTACTACGGGTTTCGGAAGCTTATTGTTTTCTCATTCCCTAATGTCAGTCACGTGCTCTTGGAGTCAGGTCGTGACATTAGTAATTGATTTAATATTTTTCTTTTTCTAATTGATTTGGTATTTTTTTTAATTTATTTTCTTATGAAAGTGTTCTTATTTATTAAGAAAAGAAAAAGTCCACAGCATCTCTAGCAATATTGAATCCACACTTACTTGTTTGCTACTTTGAAAGCATGCTTGGCCAAATGATAAGGACAATATACAAACAATTGCTCTTGTTGCTACTAAGGAATATGTTGGGTGTCCATCAATTGTCCCGTGGCGGAGGCAAGTGGGCCGAGTCACAATCGAATGCCGTGGGCGCTTGTGTGTGTTGAATGCACTATAAGGCTAGGGTATGCGCCTTTCCTAACACCAATTGGTTTTGGGAGAGTTGGTAGCGCCTGAGGTCCTACAAGTGGTATCAGAGCTTGAATTCTAGGTACTTTATTGCTAGAATACAAGATCATGGGGAGTGAATCACAAAACATCTCTTCTCTTAGACCATTCTTTGATGGTAGTGACTATCCACATTGGAAATTCAAAATGGAATTATATCTTGATTGTGATTCCATTAAACTTTGGGACATTGTCCTAAGAGGTTGGGAACCACCTACAACTATCATTGATGGTGTGGTAACTACACTTGCAAGAAGCCAATGGAGTGTTGATCAAAAGGAAGAAAATCACAAAAATAAAAAGGCTATGATTACTCTAGTCTCCTCCATGACAAGAGAAGAAGGAGGCAAGCTTCAACATTGCATTTCAGCTAAAGAAATGTGGGAGACCTTGGAGAATCACTATGAAGGCAACATTCAAGTGAGAAGCAAGAAGGTTCAACTTCATATGTATGAATATGAACTCTTCAAAATGAAGCCTCAAGAATCAATCACGGAGATGACAAACCGTCTCAATGCTCTCCTCACAACCCTCAAGAAACTTGGAAAACATTTCTCCAAGGAAGAAGTAAACAACAAGATTCTAAGAATCCTACCTAAGAAGGATTGGGAATCTCGTGTTACCTCAATTGAGGAAGCTCAAGACCTCTCCACTCTATCAACTGATGTGCTCATTGGTAAGCTTTTGACACATGAGCTCACCATCAAGCAAAGAGGTGAAGAACAAGAAGAGAAAGAAGAAAAGAAAAAGAGCATTGCTCTAAAAGCTCTTCAAGAAGATAGTGAAGAGGAAAGCATTAAAGATTCTAGTGATGAAGATGGTGATATTGCCATGCTCACTAGGAACTTCAAGAAGTTCTTAAGAAAGAAAAATTTCTCAAGAACAAGGGACTTCAACAAGAAGTTCGAAGGAGATGGGAGGAAGAAAATAAAAGAGGTTACTTGCTATGAATGCAAGAAACCGGGACACATTAGAAATGAATGTCCCAAACTCAAATTCAAGAGCAAGGGACCAAAAGATAAGAAGAAGGCATTCAAAGCTACTTGGGATGATTCCTCCGAATCTGAAGAGGAAGAGGAACAACAAGAAGTTGCCAATCTTTGCTTCATGGCCATTGAAAACAAAAATGAGGTACCATCCACTTCTTACTCCTCTTTTGATGATTGTGATGAATATTGTGATGATGATGATGATAATGATGATGAGAGCTCTATTGTGAGCAAATTGCTTGCTAAATGCAAAAGTTTGTTATCTAGGAAGAAAAAATATAAACATGAGTTAGCTAGCTTAAATAAGGATTTTGAATGTTTGAAAATTGATTTTGCTAAACTTGTTGCATCAAATGAAAAACTTGTAAGTGATGCTAAATCTTGTAATTCTTTGGAAGACCAACTTAAGAAAGCAAAAGATGAAAATTATGAGCTTTCTGAGGAAGTCTTAGAATTAAAAAAGTCCATTGCTAAATTTAAGAGAGGAAAAGAAACTTTAGATAGTCTTCTTGACTCTCAAAAATTTCATGGAGATACCCATGGAATTGGATATAAAAATGGAATGTCTTCATCATCCTCATCACATATTACTTTTGTTAAAGCTTCACATGATTCTACTCCTTCAACCTCAAATGAGATTCAAGCTAAAAAATCTCATGTGTTAAATAGCAAGGAAAAATCTCATAAGATTAACCCTTCATTAACATAAAGAGGTAAGTCTCAAACTAGAGCATCTCAACCTAAGCATGCTTATATGTACACTAGACATAATTATAATAGGCATGTTGCACAATACAATGCACATAAACATATTGCACAAACTTATCAAAATGCTCATCACCATTGCCAATGTATGTCTCACTTAATGTCACAAAATAATAACAAAAGATACACACAACACCAAAGGCATGCTACACACACTAGGAAAGCATTTCATTCTAGGAGAAATAAATTTAAAAATATTGTATGTTCATATTGCATGATTAAAGGACATACCAATAATGTGTGTTTTTATAGAAAACTGCATATGAATTTACTTCCTACGGATTATCTTAAAACTAACCAACCTAGACCAAAAAAGGTTTGGGTCCAAAAGAACACTTAAATTGTATCGTGTAGATGTGCTTGAAATCCACAAGAACAAAAAGCAAATGGTATCTCGATAGTGGATGTTCAAGGCATATGACAGGAGACAAAGAGCAATTCAATAAACTTGATGCTAAGGATGGAGGACATGTTACTTTCGGAGATAATGCAAAAGGAAAAATTATTGGCGTTGGAGAAATAGGTAATCCGCAATCCTTATCTATACATCATGTGTTGTTTGTTGATGGTCTTAAACACAATCTGCTTAGTATAAGTCAATTATGTGACATGGGAAATAAAGTAACTTTTTATCCTAAAAATTGCTTTGTTAGTAGTCTTGATGAAAATAAAATTATTTTTAGTGGTGAAAGAGTAGACAATGTTTATGTCATTGATTTGAATAAAATTGATAATAAAGATATAAAATGCTTAGTGTCTATCTCCCATAACACATGGACATGGCATAGAAGATTAGGACATGCAAATTTTGAGCTTTTAAATGATCTTTGTAAACATGAACTTGTACTTGGTTTACCTAAGCTTGAATTCACTAAAGATAAACCTTGTGATGCTTGTCAAAAGGGAAAACAATCCAAGTCCTCATTTAAGCTAAAAAATGTAGTGTCCACCTCTAGGCCACTTGAACTTATACATATGGATTTATTTGGACCAACTAGAATTGCTAGTCTGGGTGGAATGCACTATGCTTATGTATTGGTTGATGACTACTCTAGATACACTTGGGTATGTTTTCTTGCTCATAAGAATGATGCATTTAAAGCTTTTGAAAATTTTTCAAAAAGAGTTCAAAAAGAAAAAGGATTTTGTATTTCATCCATTAGAAGTGACCATGGAACCGAATTTGAAAATGAATTTTTTAAAAACTATTGTAATGAAAACGGTATTTCTCATACATTTTCATCTCCTAGAACCCCTCAACAAAATGGGGTAGTTGAAAGGAAAAATAGAACTCTTGTGGAAATGGCTAGAACAATGCTTCATGAGTATAATTTGCCTTTATACTTTTGGGCGGAAGCTGTTAACACATCTTGTTATATTTCAAACCGAGTTTTCAAAAGACCAATTTTAAATAAAACGTCTTATGAGCTATGGAACAATAGAAAACCCAAAATCTCATATCTAAGAGTATTTGGATGCAAGTGCTTTATATTGAACACCAAGGATAATCTTGGAAAATTTGATTCCAAAGCCGATGAAGGAATTTTCCTAGGCTATTCCATCTCTAGCAAGGCATATAGGGTCTTTAATAAGAGAACTCTAGTAGTTGAAGAGTCAATGCATGTGGTATTTGATGAATCAAACTCACTTGATCCTAGAAAGGATGTTTGTAGTGTTGATGATCTTGTAGGTGACAATGAGATTATGGAAACACAAGAAGAAAATGCTAGTAAGCCTTTAGAACTTAAAGAGCCAAGCAAGAAGGAAAATGAGGAGACATCTCAACCTACCTTGAAGGATGAACTTCCAAAGGATTGGCAATTCAAGAAAGCTCACCCTCAAAACCTCATTATAGGTGACACTACAAAAGGGGTAACTACTAGATCTCAATTAAAATCTACTGTTAATTTAGCCTTCATTTCTCAAATTGAACCCAAAAATATTGATGATGCTTTGTGTGATGAATTTTGGGTCCTTGCTATGCAAGAAGAGTTAAATCAATTTGAGAGAAACAAGGTTTGGACCTTGGTTCCTAGACCTAAACATCATCCTATTATAGGCACAAAATGGGTATTTAGAAATAAGATGAATGAACAAGGTGTCATAACTAGGAACAAAGCTAGACTAGTAGCTAAAGGTTATAATCAAGAGGAAGGCATTGATTATGATGAAACCTTTGCCCCTGTTGCAAGGTTAGAAGCTATTAGGATGCTACTTGCATTTGCATCATACATGAATTTTAAACTTTTTCAAATGGATGTTAAAAGTGCATTTTTAAATGGTTTTATTGAAGAGGAGGTATATGTTGAACAACCTCCGGGTTTTGAAAGTTTTAACTATCCAAATCATGTTTTTAAATTGTCAAAAGCATTGTATGGATTGAAACAAGCTCCAAGAGCTTGGTATGAAAGATTGAGTAACTTTTTAGGTTTTGGGAGAGTTGGTAGCGCCTGAGGTCCTACAAGTGGTATCAGAGCCAAGGTCACGGGTTCGATTCCCAGCGGGAGCAATTGCTGAGGGGGAGATTGTTGGGTGTCCATCAATTGTCCCGTGGCGGAGGCAAGTGGGCCGAGTCACAATCGAATGCCGTGGGCGCTTGTGTGTGTTGAATGCACTATAAGGCTAGGGTATGCGCCTTTCCTAACACCAATTGGTTTTGGGAGAGTTGGTAGCGCCTGAGGTCCTACAAGTAATTGTTGACCATTTGCATGATCAAACTCCTAATTTTGGACTTTGACAAACAATTTTTATACTAATAATTTCAATTAAGTGTGTAGGGAATTATATACCAAACATATACCAAGCATATACACTTTTGGATGTATAGTGACTTTTCGGGCTCATTGAACCTCTGAGATTGAAGAAGGCTTTTGACATATTTAGAGATCTTAAATGAGAAAATGGGCTTCTTAACATTTGAAGCAGACATCTTAAGCTTTCTGAATTGGGCTTTTTTGAGAAAATCCAAGTTCATTTGGTTATGCAAATTTTGAGTTGAAATTCACGTGTACGTCTACCATCTCAGACTGCATATCTCTTAGTATTTTGGACATATCTTGAGTTACAGAAGTCCAATTGAGGTGATTCAAAATGGTATGAAAATATAAGTCAAATATCTACAACTTTCATGAAGAAAATATAGGCAAATTCGAATCTATTCAGGCGCAGATCACGGCTTCAACTTGTATATAGCTGTCTGACAGTATTCTGCATTTCAGATTGCACAATCCTCAGTAATTTGGACATATCCCGAGCTACAGAAGTCAAATTTAGGTGATTCAAAATTTAATGGAAAGATAATTCAAATATCTACAGCTTTCATGAAGAAAGTATGAGCAAATTCAAATTTCTTCAGGATCAAATCACGGCTTCAATTTGGGTATAGCTGTCTGACCGTAGTCTGCATTACAGATTGCACAACCCTTAGTATTTTGGACATATCTTAAGCTAAAGAAGTCCAATTTAGGTGATTCAAATTGATATGGAAAGATAATTCAAATATCTACAGCTTTTATGAAGAAAGTATGGGCAAATTCAAACTTCCTGAGGAGCCAATTACGGTTTCAATCCATGAATAGCTGTCTGACAGCATCAGTCTCAATAAATTCAAAATATACACGTTGGACACATCATTTGCACCTCCAACAGCTATATTTTTTTAGTATAAATACCTCTAGAGCTGAATGGAAGTGAAGCAACTTGTTTTATCATTTTATTATCTCTTAAGCTTTCATTGAGCTCTAAAATTCTCTTAAATAATTCTTTGTTTGTATAACTCTTGTGAGAGTTGGGTGTGTGTTAGAAATAGAATTTCTCTTCATCTTAAATCTTGGGTTAGATTAGAAGGGAAGTGAGATTTATTTCTAAAGGAATTGGTTTAAGTGTTGTCCATTGAAACACTTGGGTTTTGGTTTTTGAGTGAGCCTTGAAAACTCATGTTGTGAGGTTGTAAGAGTGAGCCATAAAACTCTTGTATAATCTTAATCCTGTGAATAAGATTGTGGGTGATTGAAAATCCTAACTTGGGGATAAGTTAGGTGGAGACGTAGGATTGTTGTTGAATCCGAACTCCTTAAATCTTTGTGTTCTTCATTCTTCCTTCTCAACTTCTATTTAATTCTTGTAAAGAATTCTTTTAATTTCTCATTTTTATTTCATAGTCCTATTCACCCCCCCTCTAGGACTCTTTTTATTTGGTATCAGAGCCAAGGTCACGGGTTCGATTCCCAGCGGGAGCAATTGCTGAGGGGGAGATTGTTGGGTGTCCATCAATTGTCCCGTGGCGGAGGCAAGTGGGCCGAGTCACAATCGAATGCCGTGGGCGCTTGTGTGTGTTGAATGCACTATAAGGCTAGGGTATGCGCCTTTCCTAACACCAATTGGTTTTGGGAGAGTTGGTAGCGCCTGAGGTCCTACAGAATATCTTCAATAATTATGGGTATGTTTGTCTTAAAGAATTCAACTTTTAAAAATTAAACATTTTTATTTTTTTTATTTTGATTTATTCTCACATTTTTTTATAAAATCATAATAAGTCATGCTTATTTTTAAAATTTTATTTCAAAAATATTTATAAAAAATTATAACAATAAAAAAAACCCCATTAAGAAAACAAAAATTATTAATATAAGAAGATACAAAAACGAATAATATAAATATTAAAAATAATATAAAAAAAATTCAAGTCAATAATTTAAGTCAATGTAAAATTATGAATATAAATCAAAATATAGCCAATAGCTAAAATGTCACGACCCAAAATTAGTAGTTATGACCGGCGCTAGGGAACGAGAATTCTTTCAAGTCCGGAACCCGTAGTAAGCCTTAAAATAAAAGCATGCAATAGTTAAAGTAAATAAATATGCATCATAATTAAATCTCAAAACAATATAATAAAAATAATCTCTTCCATATCAAAATAAGAAAATATTAATACATTATTCAGAAAAAGGCCTCTGAATTAAAATCACATACAGTGAATATAAAATACAATACACTACTAATACCAAATATAACTACTGCAGTTTTTTTAGAGTACAATATAAAATTAAGTAGATAATTTACATAAAAGAGCTGGGGCAAAAGAAGTCCGATGAATGGGTCTACTGCTGAGGTCTAAAGAAGAAAACTCTCCAGTAAAAATATCAATTGAGGGGAGTCAGACTTCACTGAGTAAATTGTTATAATATATATACATGCATTTACTATATGTCAAATACAATCAGTTATCAATATATATAATAAATATATATACAGGCATATACACACAGATGCTGAAAATCACTTTATATATAATAATATTGAATAACATCAATTTATGAAGGATCAAATAGAACCCTATATAATCGCGACCTCAAGCAACAATAACATCACTCTAGTCATACAGGCTCACTTAATTCCAAATAAATTCACTTAATTCATATGGAGAGTAGACTGGACCCGAGACACTAAGTCAACTGAGCTCGAGTAGTTTGACTGTCATATGATTGGCCCCAAGGCACTTGGTCAATCGAGCTCCAGCAATCACACCATCAATCACAATACATCTCAATCAAATCATGATTCCACAAATATGTTAGTAATTCAACCCCTACAATCTATCGCACCGGTACATACTTGGTCATAGTGTTGCCCACTAGGTAGCACGTTCTATTGATATCCTTCATTAAAAATACTCATATATTCGAAAACTAAATAATGCATAATATCATTCATAATAGTAAAATAAACCATATATATATACCAGAAATATACCTAAAATAAATTAAGTATATTTCGAGTATATATATGTCAGATGAATTCAAATTAATCATAAAATATACCAAAAATAAACCAATAGTGTACTATAATCATGCAAGTAAAAATCAATAAAAATAACATGCATTTATTTAGAAATATTCCTAAAATATACTAAAAATATACCTAAAGTATACTAATCACTTAATAAAACAATTTATGAATAAATTCAATTAAAACATGAATATGTGCTAAAACATGCATCCTAAATGCAATATACATATAAAATAACAACTCACAGGTATACGCTCCTTGAAACTGATTTGACGGGCCCAGTCTGCTAGGCCTCAGTCTCGGTGCAACTAAACAAATAAAATAATTACAGAATCAGAATAAATCTAACTTAACTTCTAGAGATTCGATCTAAGATTACAAAATACAAACATCAAAATTGACCCGATGTCACGTTTTACCAGAATTTTATCAAAAATTTGACAGAACCTCCTCTATAAAATGAACATCTCTTTACTAAAAAGTAGAGTCGCTCTTGCAAGAAAACACACTTCAAATACTAGAATTCACACAACCTTCGGTTGGGATCCCGAACTACACAATTCACAAAAAATCCAAATAATTCAATAAATATACTAAAAATAAATAAATACCATATATATCCTCATATCAAAATATAACATATTTAACATTAAAACACCAAAAATAATTATTTTCTCAATAATTACATAAAAATCCTGAAATAATAATAATATTATTAAAAATCCAATTTCTCGATAATTCAATATAAATTAATAAAAATTCACTTTATATAGTCCAATAACTAAAATAGCCTAAATACATATTAAAAATTACTAAAAAGCCATTTTATTATCAAAATAATATATACTATATTATTTGAAAACTGAAAGTGAGATTAACTGTTCATCTACAGTACTTAGATTGACCTTCTCTTTTAAACAATTTGCAAAATTGCCACCGTTTGGTTATTTGTTCTTTCAACCTTGTATTTCAACAAAATTGTATGGCTGCCACTGAGCCGCTCTTTTCCATTGCTGTGCAGGTGCAGCCCCCAGGGAAGAAAACGACGCCGTTTCCTTTTACTGTTAAGAAAAGTTTTTCTGCAATTCCCTTTCTGCCCCTGCTTGCTGTCTACAATGCACACAATTTTTATTTTTTTTCTTTTCTTTTTTTGCATTTTGGATTTTATTCATGCACATTTTGGGATTTAAATTGGTCAAGGTAATAAAAGTTTTGTAATGAACCAATGCTATTTTTTTAAGAATGAAATTTTTTTAGTTGCTATGTTAAATTATAATTTCTTATAATTTTTTAATATTCTCTACTTGCTGTCTGCAGTGTATATAACTTCTTTTTTTCTCTTTTACTTTTTAGATTTTATTCATGCAGATTTTGGCATTTAAATTGATCAAGCTAATAAAAGTTTTGAAATTAACAGTTGCTAATTTTTTTTCAACAATCAATTTTTTTTAATTGCTATGTTAAATTATAATTTCTTATAATTTTTTTCTATGAATGAAAAAATGATTTTGCATTTCGAATTATAATTTCTTAATAATAAAATTTTGTATTTGTATATTTTGATGTTAATTTTTCCTTTCTCTTTGCTAAATGATTAGTTTTACAATTTTATTAATTATCTGATTTTGTAGTTGTAAGTTTAGTGAAAAAAATAGTTTTTTAATTTTTTTTCTTTTGATTTGTATTCTGATTTCTTTACTTAGTTTTTAAATTGTTGCATAATATTATGTATAAATCATGCACAAAGTTTCTTTCTATCTCTATATATATTGTTACTTTTTAGAGAAATTACAATTTTTAATATTAATTTAAAAAAAATTGCCAGCTTAACGATTAAAATAAGGATAAAAAATAATATTATTTTCATTTTAAATGTATTTATTTTTTGACTTTCTAAAAACAATTTAATTAAAGAAAATTTTAAAGTTAAGAATTGTTAATATAACATTTGAATTTTAAACAAAAATAAAATTACTTTTATTTATGAATATTTTATTTATAAAAATATATAATCCTCCCAATGAAATGCAAGTAATCTTCCTATATATATACAAGTGTTTGAATTTTGCTGTGTACTTTATAAACAAAATGATTTCAATTATTCTTTTCAATTTGATATTATTTTATTGACAAAGATTTATATGCTACTTTTGAAATATTTTCATTTTAAGCGACTATAAATTTTTTGTATTGTCTAAATTCAATTGTTTTTAATATGATGAATTGCTTATATGAACAAACTCATTTATTTATTTATTAATTATTGTATAAATTTATATTTTTTGATTAATAATTTAATTATAATTATAAAATTGCATTCATATAATTTTAAGAGTAGTAATATTAATAATATCCAGTATATGATTTTTTTTATACTTAAAAAAATCTAATTAATATTTTAAGAATTTTGAATTCGAATGACTGTGATTTATAAAATAGAAGTTACAATGACTACTTGTGCTGTCTAGTCATGGTCCACCAATCCTCTAGGTAAAAAAAAGAAAAACGGGAATTTTTTATGTTGTGTATAGAAAATACAATTTTATTTTGTTATTTATTTTAAATGTATTACATCAAATAATGTGGATAACATATATATTTTACTAATTCCACTAATTCAATCATTAGATTTAGTATTATATGTATATCTATATATATAAAAATCTCCTATAATTAACTACATTTAAATACTAATTTTATTATTTTTTGTTCAAGAGATCATATTTATATGCTGGATAAATATCTTATATAGTTAACTATACATTTGAACTATGCCGAATACATATTTTCTACAATAAATATTTAAATACTAAGTCACAGATAACAAATTTACAATAAGTCAATTATGTAACAATTTTTTTAGCCAGATTACAACCATTAATATTGCTAAATAGTAAAGGAAGAGAAATATTTACCACTTAAAGTGAGAAACAATCGTAAACCTCAATTGCATATAATACGTTTGCGAGAACTTCTTTACCTGTATATTTTAGTTAATAAAATGTGTACGGTTTAAAAAATATAAAAGGAAGTTATATATAGTTTATTTGAACTATGAACCTCAATTAATTTTTATTTTAGAGCAATAAATCAATTATTTAATTTTATAATATTTTTAGTTTGAAATAATTTGTAGATATATATATAAATATATATATTTTGCAGTTAATTGTTAAAAAAATAAAAATATTAAAAAATTAGTACAGACGCAAATAAATTTTACATCTTAAAAATATAAATTTTCAAGTCACATAATAGTATAAATTAAATAAGATAATTAATTTTATGTTAAATGAGTTCATTTTCCTTTATATTTTTATTAAAATGACATGTTTGCTGTTGTGATCAAAATCCGGAGGTGTACAGATCGTGAATTATAGTAAAAAAAATATCATTCTTGTGAGAATTGAATATTGAATGTCAATTTTTCTATTTATACACCTAGCTAGCAAATCAAATAAAGTAATAAAGAAATAAATTATAAAAGAAAAACAATTAATAAAAGTCTAGAGCTTGAATATTGTTTCACTACTCTAGATCAATCATGAACAACTTAGTTATTAATTCCTTTCATTTAAGTTAAGGGTCATTATTCTAAATTACTTAACACATCTCTCAAGCTTAGTTAAGAATATTAAGATTAAAATCTATCATACTCTCATGGTTAAAGGTTAATCAAAACTCATTAAGTTCCTTAATAATTATTTTATCCCTGAATAGCTCGCTTACTCTCGTGATCAAATTATCTAAGTCGTAACCATAAACATGCCATCAATCATAACTCTCATTGGTTAATCTACCCATAAACATGCCATCAATCATAACCAATATTAAAAGCAAGAAAATAAATCATTACTCATAAAATTAATTGAATATCAATTTAAAAACTAAAAACATGTTCAATCACAACCTAGAAAACCTACTCCAAATCCAAACCATACAAAGAAAGTCTAGCCAAACATGGCTTTAATAACACAAAACAAAACTACAAACAATAAAATAAATAGCAAGAAAATGAAGAAGAAGAATAGAAAAATATGTTTGGACGTGCTTGAATCCTTCAACTCTTGACCGCTGCTTTCTAGAGCTCTTATTTGTAATTTTTGGTGTCTAATTATCATGTACAAACTCCTAATATTCCTTTTTATATAAGCATTACATGATGGAGTCCCAATTCCTTAGGAAATCCTCAATCTAAATCTTTAAGAAGAGATTTTCTCATTCGGCATGGCCTATGACATGATCATGCTTCATGTTGTTCTTCAATTTCTTAAGTTGTTCAAATGGGGCAGAAAGTGACATGGTGTGAGCAACGGGGTTAAGGCACGCACCTAATTGTTTGACAATTATGACACTATATGAGTTCAGGGCCTACTAAGAAATATAAGATGGGCTTAAGGTCTAAAATGGAGATGGAGTCACCACCCACACTCTACAACAACTAGATTCCACAGAGGTTCCCAAAAGCCATCATCAAATATCAGGTTTAGAAACTGGGTATGGGCTTTTAAAATGTCCACCCAACCTTACAGTTGGCCTTTATGTATATTTTATATTTTATTACCTTTGATTATTAAATTATTTTCTTATTTTAATGTGGATTGCAATCATTTCCAATTTTATATTTTAGTCTGAGTTTGCACATTAGTACCATTTTCATGCTTATAACCCGACATTCAATATAAATAAAATAGATAATAATAATTTACAACCATACATTCCAAATGAATAGGGGAAAGGATTAGGGATTACAATACTTTGTTCAAAGAAAATGTAAAATAAATAAAAATAAGCCATACATAAATAAAAAATAAACTAATTATTTATACAAATAAAACCTCTCAAGAACTAATTAATAGAATAACTATTTGATGATTAAAAATCACTAAATAATTCCTGCAATAAACACAAATTAGCCCCACCTCACAAAATAACAATATTATCCACAAAATAATTAATAAATAATATTCATAGAAAATGGAAATAAAATAACAAAATAGTCCACAAAAACCACAATAATATTTATACAATAATAATATTAAACAACATAATAATCATGTATAGATATATAACAAGACAAATATAGGAAACGTGCAAAATATACAAAATAGACATTAAAAATTAGAGTAGAGTGATGCAAGATCCTGACCAAGTGGTGACACCCCTTCTCCTAACCAGGAGGCGACATCCAATCTCCACAATGTGAAAGGGTGACGCCTCTTCTCTTTAATAGAAATAGAGACAGACTACATTTCTTAACTTCTGAAAAACTCGATATTCATGCAAATAGATAAATACTAATACCAATAAGCAAGGATTAACTATTAATACTCAATATTTCATGCAATCATCCTTCATATATGACCTTAAACAATTGATAAACATAAAAAAAGAAGAAGCAAGAAAGTAAGAAATCAAAGCTTTTAAGAAAATGAGGAACTTAAAGCTTAAAAATAAGGGATTCTTACTAATTTGGATGAGTTGATGCTCCTAACTAAGCCCTTAGAGCTTAGTTTGTTGGTTTGGGTGCTTAGAATGCAAGAGAGCATTCCTCCTTCTTAAGAAATCAAGTCTTTTTTATCCAAAAGTCCCCTTCTTCTTTTTTCTCTTCTTCTCTTCTTTTTTTTCCTTTCTCTTTTCTCTCTATTTTTCTCCCTTCTCCAGAACAAAAGTTCAGGTGAAAAAAAAATGGTCCTTTTCCTTTGCCCACACTTTTTCCTTTTAAGCCTCCTTAACTTTTTATCTTTTTCAATATCCAAAACCCACTCACTCTTACCCTCTCCCCATCCTTTTCATAATTCCCTATGCCTCTTTTCTTTTTTTCATGCCTTTTTACCTTTCTTTAGTGTTTAAAAATGCCTCAAATCAGAGGTAGGTAAACCTCAACTGCTACCATTAATGGCATTTAATGATGCAGATGGTGGTTATGAAGAGGTGATGCCTCTATAATGAGACATCACCTTACTAATGCCTAGGATGAAGAGGCGACACCTCTTCATTAAAGCGATCACCTCTTCACCCAGGCTAGGTCTAAGCCTTTGGGCTAAAAGGTGACGGGCTTGGGCTTAGGCTATTTTAAAGAAGTTTTGAGCTTTCCTTGCATTCAAAACTTGTACGTTCTCTTCAGTAAGGGTGTATATACTACCGGCCTCTTCATGCTCTGATGGAGAGATGGTTTGACACCACTAATACGTTCCATCTTCCTTTTAGTGAGTTTACATTTGATCGAGTGGCTTTTGCTGTAGTCACTAGTATTACTTGCATGGGGGATTCTGTTCCTCTTGATGCTAGTCTTCATCAGCTATCTTTAGACTTTCTCGCTTTCATTGAGCATCTGCTTGTCATCATCCTGAATATGAAAGGAACACATATAGTAAAGCTCGACTCCATTAGGAGCTTCTTTTCTTGTACTAGAGTTGAGGTAGCTACCACACCTCACTATATTGATAAGGTAGTGTGCACATTCCTGCTCTACTTGTTAGGCACCACTTTTTTTACAAATACTGCCAATTCTGAAGACCTGAGCTTTTTAATGCCCTTGAAAGACCTGGACCTAATGGCCACATATTCCTAGGGAAGCTATGCTTTAGCCTATCTATACAGGAGTATGGATGATTTGGTGTATAGAGCTAAGAGGCTTTATGGTTTATGGCATGCCATTCTAGCACTTCCCTCTTATTTCACTATTAAGTTCCATCTCAATTATTATTATCATGATTTATTAATAGTTCTTCCTTTCTCTTATAGGATTGGGCTCTAGGGTTGGAGCTGATTATAGGGATCACTAATGTTATGGATACTCCTTTTCCTATTATAGTGAGATGAGGCCTACATCACCTTTGGATGAGGCTAATTGCTCGTATGCATATTTATTGCAAGCGAATGAACACTCTCACACATGATGAGGCAAGTACCTATAAACATAATTATAATTAGTAACACATTTGTTATTCAAATTCATTCACTTACCGGCTTATTTTCACAACTATGCCAGGATTTGTGGGGTCCCCAAGCTAGATGGTCTCAAGCTATAGTCCACTCAATTCCACTATCCCAGAGGAGGGTATTACTCTAAGGGCTTGAATATAGAGTTTGGTACGTCAGCGAGAGAGTACATCAGTGGTGAATGGATGCTCGAGTGAGATGATCACCCCTCGCTCCTCCTCTACATATTTTCTAGGCATATGAGTTAGAAGGAGAAGAGCTTAACTATGCTTTACAGGGAAATGATGATGCAGATCATTATGAGAGGAGAAAGTCTCAATACGTGGATTTCACATGAGCTCATCTCATACAGAGGGTGTCTCTACTTACACCTGCACCTTAGGTAAACATGCAATTCTATTAAACATATATTTCACTTTCATGCTTATGCGTACTATTTCCTAATTTAATTTTCATTCTTAGGTGCCAACTAGGGCACCAACTCCTTATTCTAGGCCTATAGTATAAGATAGGCCTCATCAGTGTCCCACATTGTGCCTAGCGATGAGGGTACCTCCTCTAGTGCACCACCTGCTGGGGAGCTTTCTAGCTCTATATCTCAGGTGATAGCTAGTAGGCTTATTGCCACTCCTGACTTGTCACTACTGGGTGCTTTCGGGCCAGCTCTCTCGTCAATTCTTGATCTTAGACAAGAGCTTGAAGTCCGAGTTCTTATTAGAGGCCACTACATATGTGAGTTCCTTTCTTTTGAAGTCTTATGCTCAAATTTGACTTAACATGTGATTAATTCTAATAATATTAATTGCATAGATACCTTGAGATCAAGGAGAGTATATGTATAGGGTGATCGAGGCCCATCGAGACTTCCTGATTCAAATGACATAGTAATGAAAGGTAACAGTCATGTCTTATTTCTATATATATGCATGCTTTTATGATTTCTTTCCTTTTATTTCATCTTAATAGGATCGATATGAGGCTAGCCAATTTAGGATTACTGCTCTTAAGTGTTAGCTTGCTACTCTCCATGTCGAGGCTGATGAGGAGGAGGATGACGTGAGTGATGCCGAGGAGGAGAAGGAGGCTTACTAGCATACCGAGGATAACAGCAATGATGATAGAGTTAATCATGTTGATGATCATGCAGGTGACCCTGCTAATGAGGGAGCTGATAAGCCTAGAGATGAAGAGTAGAGGAATACTCGAGAGGCTTGCTAGCATAAGATCATTTAGAATATTTTTACTATTTTGCATTGTTGCCTATTATTATCTAAATTAACTTTTGCTTTATCATTTTCATATTTTACATTAGATGAAAGATGCAACATTTAAATTCAAATTTTGGTAAGATTTTGAATCAATCAAGGGATTTTTATTGTTGAAATGCTCTCCTCTAAATTTACATATACTGTACAATCATTATGCCACAATATAAAGATAGGTTTCACCGGTTGGAGAGGCATCACCTCTTTGTAAAGAGGCAACAGTGAATCATAGAGGCGATCACCTCTACAGTTTTAGTCTGCAGCTACTAAAATCCCTAATTCTCTTTTATAATCCCCAATTCCCCATTCACATAAATTCTATTCATTCGCTTTGTCTAGATAGCATCCCATCCTCTCAACATGATTGAAAGAAGCTTAAAATATCTATAACCAATGCTAAAAAGCCTAAATGGTAGATCATGGGCTAGATTATAACCATTTAAGCTGTTTATTTTTTGTTCTTTGCATGCTAGGAAGATTAACTTCTTATTTCTCCATGTTCTTACTCAATTATAAGATCCTCAAAAGTATGTCTTTAGATTCAACACAGTAGAGTTATGCCCCATGCCAAAGGAATTTGAAGCTATCTTGGGCTCTCAGATGGATTCGGCTCATTAAATAGCAATTCTTTCGATTGAAACCCAAGATTCACACTCCATCCAATACCAAATGGCTAGGCTATTCAACCTTTCCTCTTAGTCTTCTCTTCACCATATCTTTGGTATTGAGGTTTTGATGAGCTCTTTCCTCAAAGCTATCATGACTGTAGATAGCAACGAGGTTTATTGGTCTCAGATGATTGCTTTTTGCCTATATGCTCAATTTCTACTGGTTTCCCCTTTTGGCAATTGCTACTTAAAGGTTCCTTACATTCTAGACCAAAGTGGAAGTTAGCCTAAATCCTTTCCCTTTTATCCTAGTAGAGACCATCATTGGGCTAGATAACTTTTCTGAAATTAGGCAATTCTCAAGGAGTCCCTTGCTGCTAGAGGTGAGCATTTTTTCTCTTTTCATTTACTGCTTCTTGCTATTTTTACCTATTCATTCTTCCCACAGGCATGGTTTCATGAAAAGCTGAGGTTGCTCGAACCTCCCAGAGACATTTCATATTACAAGGCCAAACAATACCATACCAGGAGACTTCACTTTATTCTAAAGGATATTCAGAGTTAGTTATCTACATTCCTTGACACTCTAATTCGGTGGATGTGCCCGTGGTGGAGGTTGCAGCACATGACCATTTAGTCTTATACCCACTGTGTTCCACTAGTCGGTCTCCACTTTGCCATTTTCTATAATCCCGCTTGACTTTGTAGACAATATAGGTAGAAACAACTGATCATGGATCTAGTGCATGAATTTAAGCCAGGGCCCTTTTCTTAAAACTTTTTGAATAACTAGGTAGCTACTTAGCCTCACAAATTCATTCAAAGGTTCATCAACTATGATGAGATTAGTCCACTGATGACCAGTACAAGGCATAGATCTAGTTAAAGTAGAGAGAGAAAGATGAATTTATAAGAAATAGAAGAACAGGGGCATTATAAGCATTGAGTGCCCAGGTTGTTCAAAAAGAGAAACAGGTAAAATTAGTTTATGAAATTTAGTATTTATTTGCTTTTTTGTTGGATGGAATTTCCTTTCTAGTTAAATAGTATGTAATAAACATTTAATGTGACGTTCAATAATAATAAAGGCAATCCATTCCATTTAATTTAAGCACAAAGTGACTATACATCTTGCTTCTTACATATCTCCTGTTGTTAATTGGCTTTCCCTTGTAAGTTTTTCAATTAACTATTTTTTCTCTCTCTCCTTTTATATGTCCTTTACTTTTGCCTGGAGTGCCTTTTCAGGTTTTTAATCTAGTATGAATTTTTTATTTTTTTTATCTATAACTTTTGCTTAAGTAGCCTCTTTTAAGGTTTTCTCCTTAGCGAGACTTTACAAAAACTATTTCTTAAGCTTATTCAAGTTAATGGGCTCTCTAAACTCATTTCCTTCTAAATCAGACAGAGTAGCAGCACCCTTAAAAAATAGCTTCTTTATTTAATATGAATCTTCCTAGTTTGGCTTAAACTTTCCTAGCAGATTAATCATGATTGGCCTAGTGAGCTTCAAGACCAAGTCACCCTTTTTGATCTTACCTGGATTAATCTTCTTATTATAACCCCGATTATCCTTTTTTGGTACAACTGAGAATGATATATAACTTTCATTCTCTTTTCATATAGTAGTGTTAGCTATGCCAATTGGCTTTCAACTTATTAATACTTAGGGATTTTAGATTCCAGGCGAACCTTTAATGACTGAATCTTGACCTCAATAAGTAATATCGCTTCATACCCATACACCAGAGAATACGGAATAGCTCCTATTGATGTTCTAGTAATGGTCCTATATCCCTATAATATGAACTATAAGTAGCTTGCCCAATCCTTATAGTTCTCTAGTATCTTGGCTAGGATCCTCTTCACATTCTTATTCGCCACTTCCACTGCTCCATTCGCCTGTGGTTTGTAAGGAGAGGATCTATGATGTTCAATTTTATAATCCTCTAATAAAGTGGTTGTTTCCACCTTGAACTAAATACCATTATCAGTGATGACATGATTAGGCAATCCAAATATGCAAATTATATTCTTTTCTATGAACTTTGACATAGGTTTTGCTCAAATAGTCATGAATGATTCTGCTTTAACCCATTTAAAAAAGTAGTCAATTGCTACTATAATATAGCAGTGACTGTTAGATGCATTCAGCCATATCTCTCCAATGATATCAATTCCCCAAACTATTAATGGCCAAGAGGAGGTCAATCCTTGAAGTTCCATAGAAGGCAAATGGCTCACATCACCATATACTTGGCAGTTATAGCATTACTTTACATACTTTACACAGTCTACTTCCATAGTCAGCTAAAAGTACCCTTAATGAGATATTTTCTTAGTAAGGGTTGTTCCCTTTATATACAGTCCACATACACCCTCATGAACTGCTTCCATAATTTTTTGGGCCTCATCCTTATCAACACATCTCAAATGTACTCCAGTTGGCATCCTCTTGTATAACATCCCGTTATGACTGATGAATTGCCAAGATAGCACCCTCAGTGGCGTTCTTTCTTTTCTATCAACATTGTCGAGAAATTGCCCTATTTTTAAATATTATTGTAGATCATGAAACTAAGGCTTTTCTGTAAGGTCAATCGGCATTATTCTGATTTCTTCATAGTAAGGAGTCCGAGACTTTACTAGAATAAAGGGCTTAACTTCTTCTTGCTTTCCTCCTTCCCATGTTGAAGCTAGAGTAGCCAAAGCATCTGCTATCTGATTCTCTCCCTATAGCAAGTGTACAAATCTGCATTGGGTGACAAATAACAGAATCATGGCCGAGTAGTCCCAATAAAATCTCAGCTTATCTTCTCTCACTACCCATTTATTAGAGATTTATTTCATTATCAGCATTGAGTCTCCATAGACTGTAATCTCTTTTGCCCCCACATTCCTGAGTGCTTCTAGACTAAAAATGCAAGCTTCATATTCAATTTGATTGTTAATGACTTTAAATTCTAATCGGTTTACCATCAGAATCATTTCTCTTTTTGGCAAGACCAAAATCACACCAATGTCTGGTCCTCTATTATTGACTGCTCCATCAAAATACATTTTCTATGTTTGAATCTCTATTGCCCCCAAGTGCTCATCCGGGAATTCCAACTCCTATTCTTATACATCATCCACCAGATTATGAGCTAAGAAGTTCGCTGCAACTCTCCCTTTTATCACCTTCATTGATATATAGTCTATGTCAATCTTGGTAAGCAGGACTAAACATTTAGATAATTTCCCCATAAGAGAGGGAGTTTGTTAAAGATACTTGAGAAGATCATGCTTAGAGACTTCTTGAATTTTGTAAGATTGAAAGTAATGTCAGAGCTTCTTTGTTGCCCAAATTACAACCAAGAAAGTTCTCTTTACAAGATTGTAATTGGCTTCATCTGGTAGAAGCTTCTTACTCAAATATTATGTAGCATGCTCAACCCTTCCTTCTCCTTCCTAAGCTAGCATTATACCAATCACATCCTTCTTTATTGCCAGATAAAGGATTAAAGGCTTACCCAGTCTTGACAGTTGCAAGAGTGGAGGATTCATCAAATAATTCTTAATAGTTTTAAAACCTTACTGACATTTATCATCCTAGATAACCGGATGATTCTTCTTTAAGAGCTTAAAGATTGGCTTATGGATAGTGGTCAATTTAGTTATAAACCTACTGATGTATTGCAATCGTCCAATGAACCCTCTGATCTCTTTCTCATTTTTTGGTGTAGGCATTTCTCTAATTGCTCTCACTTTATCTAGATCCACCTATATGCCTCTCTGAATAATAATATGACCCAGCTGTTTTCTAGAGGTTACCCTAAAAAAATATTTCTTCAGATTCAGCATGACGTTATACTTTTTAACTTTTGCCAGAAACTTATCTAAAGCCTCAAAGTGCCATAAAGGAGTACATAGCACTAAAAGCTACACTATAGACTAAGGAATCAATATATGGTAAGGGAAAATCATTTTTTGGACAAGCCTTGTTCAGATCCTTATAGTCCATACACATCCTGACTCACCCATCCTTCTTAGAAACTGGAACTATATTGGCTAACCACTGGGTGTCATCTACCACTTCTAAAAACTTTGCTTTTAACTGTTTCTCCACTTCTTCTTTGATCAAAAGAGCCCATTCTGGCTTTAATATTCTCTTATTCTTCTTTTTCGATGTGATGTGAGAATATATGGGGATCCTGTGCTCTATGATCTCTCTATCAATCCCAAGCATATCCTCATGGCCTCAAGCAAATACTTTATGTCCTCTTTTAAATGTTTCTTTCATTTTTTTCTCTCTTATTAGAAGTTAATTCAGAAATAATAAGTATATTCTTAGGGTTTTCACATGTGCCTAAACTAAATAATTTAGTTTGCATTGAATTAATGTCAAACATATGCATGAAATAATCATTACAGACAGAATAATTGTTAGGAAAAACATCACTCAAATAAGCAAAGTCAGACCTTATTGCATTAATTTCAGAAAAGAAAATGTCATAAGTTTCAAACAATTTGGAAAGAGAAATGTCAATGTCATTATAGAAAACATCCATAATGGAATTAAGAACATAGGATTCAAAGTTGAATTCCTCTTCCTAGTCAGCAGTGTCCTTCAACTCCATTATAGGAATGTCCTCTTTTAATTATGGAATTAGCACTAGTTCCTCCACTATCAGCTTCTCAATAGCAACTTCATTGATCCTAATCATATGTTTGGCAAAAAATTTAAAAGCCAGAAACCAATTTCTCAGCAATCATCAAAGGCTTATGAGCTCCTCTATAGGGATAGTTAGCGCCTTCCTCTATAAATGTTTCCCATAATTTCTTTTTCTTTAATTTAGCTCTTACTCTGTTCTTCCCAGACTTTCCCTTAACTTCTTCCCCTTTATCGAACTCATCTACTTCTGGATACCATACCTTGTGCTTAAAGATCGGCACTTTAGGTTTAACAAACTCAGGTAGGCCTACTGATTCTTCCCTAATTCCATTATAGGCATAAAGTTCATGCTCTTTATCATACTCATAATTCTCAAATTCAGCTCATCTTCATAGATTTTACAAACATCAAAACTTGAACTAACTGGAATTTCACTAGGAGTTAACTTTAAAGTAGCGACAATAGCTTTGGTTTCTGTCGTGATAGTGACTGCTCTTTATTTATGTGGAAATTTGATTTTCTTATGAAAAATATACAATACTCCTCCTAGAGGATAAAACCATGACCTTCTTAAAAGAACAATGAATGTGATTAGAAAATCTATCACATGAAGGTTGACCCAAACTTTAATAGGTCTAATCTTAACCAGAGCTTTGAAAGCTCCCTTAACTGGCCTTTTTGTATCATCATAGGTCTTGATGACCACATTAGATGGCTTTAGATCAGCTACTGTTAGCCCCAACTTTGGCAAGATCTTTAGAGGGCACACATTAATGATGGACCCATTATCAACCATAACGCAACACATTAATTTCCCTTTCACCTCAACCTTTATGAACAAGGCTTTACTGTTATCTCTGCCTTTTAAAGGTAGGTCATTATCTGTAAAAATAATTGCCCAAAGGGCTTTCTGTCAGTAAATCCACCATTTGCTGTAGAGTATGTGTTGAGGGGATCTTCTTATGATCAAGGGCCATAACTTGTGCTTCCTAATGGGCTCAAGAGTTCATAAGCAATTTCCAAACACTGGCAAGAGTTTTCTTATCTCTTGCAGCTTCAACAACTTCCTCAGTTTTCTCATATTTCTCTAGTTCTTCTTTTAAATCAACTTTCCCTTTTTCTAGCCCAATATTTTTCACTTCTTCCTCTTTCTTCTTAAGTTTCTCAATTGATTGGGCTATCTTCCCTTCATTATTTTACCACAGATCAATTAATCCCCCTTCTTTATAATTAAAACTCCTAATGTCTAAAACATTCACATGAAGCTTAATAGATTGTTGGTTCAGATTCAGGTCTTTTGGTTATGGTTTTAATGGTGTGGATATGGCATTAACAAAGGAATTAATAACTTGTTCCTCCATTAAGCTGGTATTGATCATTAGGATGAGTGGGTTAGGTAGTGGTACATTTCGGTAGTTGGGTAGAGGGTTATTTTAGGTGTTTGATTTTTTAGTTTCAAGGTCGGTTATTTTGCCTGAATCAATTAAATCTTAAACCTTATGTTTCAGGAAAGTGCAACTATTAGTATCATGTTTGATGTTTTGGTGCTATTTATAGTATAATTTTGGGTTGGCATTTGGAAAAAAAGGTATTTGAGGTAAAGGTCATAGTAGGTTATTTTTAATAAGCTTTTCCAAGACTTTGGAAAGAGTTCTTCCCAAGTTGTAAAACCTTTAAGGTTATTTGAGAGCATTGATCTGTATATTATTGCTCGGCCCGATCCCAGTACTTGATCCAATTCCTTCTTTGCTTGCAGGTCTTCCACTGAAGAATTCCTTTTCTTATGCCAAGTCATATTCTTTCTATACCTCAAATTTATACAGTTCTTCAAAGTTTTGAATCCCCAAATCTTTTAATTTTTTAGAGAGAAGGAGCACACACTTTTATATAGCTATCACTAGCTGATTAGATTCTGCAGGCATGTGCTTTAACTATTCCAATTTTGCTCTCTACCCAATCAATTAATTAGTGAAAGACTCATTAAATTTTTACTTTGTATTCTACATGTTTCTCAAAGATTCTTCCATTTGAATATTGAGACTATACTGCTTCATAAATGCAGTGCATAATCCCTCCCAGTTAGCTTCGATATGGGATTCCAAAGCATAATACCATATGATAGGGGCTCCTTCTAGAGATAAAGAAAATTACTTCACAATCTATGCCTTGGTTAAACCGGTCATCTTCATATGAGTCACATACTGCTTTAGATGTAAATAGGGATCTTCACTGCCAATGAATTTCTTCATGTTAGGGAACTTAAACTTTTGGGGTAAAGGAGCATCATCCTCATCCAAACTCATATCAAAGTAGTTCATCAGAGCATTTATCCCTTTGCCTTTCATTATTAACTGCATTTGAGCCATGGTCTTGGTCACATTCTTAGCCCAGTTAGACTTTTCCACATTTTTGATAGTTTCTATATTAACATTCTATATGGCTATAGGCTCTGCTATTAAAGTCTCTTAATCATCCTCTTTTTCCCATTTTCTAAAGTCTTTATCATCCAAATCAAATGGTTAGAGCTGAGGTGTTGGCAGCTATAGTATTGGTGGTTCTTGTCTAACTAGTCCCCTCATTTCAACCATCATCTCTCGTATAATTGTCCGAGTCTATTAAGCCATTTTAGTTTTCAATTGTTCTTTAAAGGCCTCATAATCAAATGTTGTCATTACTACTTCTCTAGAGATCCTGATCAGATGGCTAGTGTTAGATTGTTTCCACTTGGAAAACAATCATGAATCTATATCTACAATCACCATGGATTAGAAACATGCATGGGATGTAGGTTCAATTAAAAAAAGGAAATCAACATATACTCTATTTATACATAACAACAATAAATAAAATATAAAGCTCTCAAATGGTATCTCTACCCTTATTTCTCCCACACATGTGTTCATTAGTGAGTTCCTTGTCCTAGGATTATTGTTTTAGGTTTTAATTATTATCAGAGGATAATAAAACTGACAGATACAAGATAACTCTCAAGACAGTACAAACAAGTAGTAATTTTTTTAAATAATTCCAAAGTCCATTTTAATGGGCTAAGAATGACATCAAAGGCCCACCTTGTCAAGATCCATTTGTAATAGGCTAAAATAGGCATGAGAGGCCTATCTTGTCAAGGTTTATTTATAATGGGCTTGGACCTTATTCAAAGAATTACTATATGGCATTAAACACACACATTTGAGAAAAATCCCAATGGAAATTGCTAAGTCATTACATGAGCGGAGTCTCAGGTAATAAGCTTTAGCTTACATAGCTATATACCTCCATTACGTCTCCCTACTCAAGGGTCTGTGCGATGTGGATAAGTATGTGCTATAAGTGACAATTATTGAATACTCCACCACCAGGTTTGAATGAAACACAGGTAGCAAAGTAAAGACTATTGTCGATTTTCTTGGGACTTGGTGTGTATATTATGTGGAAACATGTAGTGAATGCAAGAATTTGCAAAGGAAATAAGGAAATAATCAAAGATGATAAATTATGAAACACTTGGAATCATTTTCTTTATTCCTTAGTGGAGTCGCCACTGTAAGCGGTGAGGTTAAGGTACGCACCCAAGTGTTTGGCAACCACAACACTGTGTGAGCTTAAAGTCCACTAGGAAATGAAATATGGGCTTAGGACCTAAAATGGAGATAGAGTCGCCATCCAGATAAAAGTCAGGACACATTGTACAATAACTAGATTCCACTGAGGTTCCCAGAAGTTATCATCAGAGATTGGGTTTGAAAACTGGGTATGGGCTTTTGGAATGCCCACCCAACATTAAGGTTGGCCTATGTGTGTTTCGTATTTATTATCTTTGATTATTAAATTATTTTCTTATTTTAATGTGGATTGCAATCATTTTCAATTTTATATTTTAGTCTGAGTTTGCACATTAGTCTCATTTTTATACTTATAACTCGACATTCAATATAAATAAAATAGATAATAATAATTTACAACCATATATTCCAAATAAACATGGGAAAGGATTAGGGATTACAATACTTTATTCAAAGAAAATGTAAAACAAACAAAAAATAAACCATACATAAAACAAAAATAAACTAATTATTTATACAAATAAAACTTTTCAAGAATTAATTAATAGAATAACTATTTGATGATTAAAAATCACCAAATAATTCCTACAATAAATACAAATTAGCCCCATCTCACAAAATAGCAACATTATCCACAAAATAATTAACAAATAATATTCATGGGAAATGGAAATAAAATAACAAAATAGTCCATAAAAATCACAATAATATTTATACAATAATAATATTAAATAACATAGTAATCATGTATAAAACCGAGATATATAATAAATCGAGATATGCAGTGTTAATAAATTTAAAAGTTATATTTATTTATTTTAATATTTTATAATTTATAATTATTATTTTATGATTAAATTATATTTTCTACGTAAATATTTTATTTTTGAAACTTATTATTTTGGACATTTAATTCTCATTGTTTATATTTATTATTTCGGATAGAATTATTTTTAATAATATTAATTTAGTGTATTATTATTTCTATTATTGTTTTTAATAAATTACATTATTTGTATTATTATCAATTAAGTGTTAATATTATGTGTGTATATATTGTTATATGTGTGTGAATATATATATATATATACACACACACACACACAAACACATGCATACATACATACAAAAATCGAAAATAGAAAACCAAAAACGCTACAAACCTTCATCTTCCCGAACCTCCAATTCTTCCCCTGTTGGTGTGCCTCCATTACTTCCGGCTGACCACCACCTCCTACCCCGTCTTCCCCATCGCCGGTAGCAATAGAAAATAGAAGCAACAACAGTTTCCATTTTCCAGCCAATCTTCCTCCTCCGGCCACTATTTCATGCGTTTTCAATCCCTTTCCACTCTCTAGCTCTAGTGAAGTTGATTCCAAGCTCCATTTGAGCTTAAACCCAATCATTTGTGAGTTTTTTCATTTTTTCGATTTTGACCTGTTTAGTTTTTTTATTTTTTTAGTTGATTTTTGGTTGATTTTTGAATTCTTCCTTTACAAACTTTGATTCTAGTAGCTTGATCCTCATGGAAATATTTTTGTTATAATTTTTGGAATTTATTTGAATTTTGTTGAATTTTTTATTATTTTATTATTATTTATTTAATTTTTGTAAATTAATTTATTTAATTATAAAATTGGTTGATTTAGTGTTATTATTAGTTGCTATTAATTAGTGTTGAGAAAATAATTTTTGGGATTATTATATAATTTTTATGAATATTTTTAGTTTATGTAAATATTGAAATATTAGGTTAAATGCGTATTTTTGTTAAAATTATTGCTTAATTATGTATTTTAGATAATATTAGTATAATATATGTTGGTAAAATAATTTTAATGATTTTATATGATTTTTATAGAATTTTTGAGGAATATTATTTAGTATTATGGATATTTTGAATTATTAAGGTAATTGTGTAATTTTGTTAAAGTTATAGTTAAATATTATGTTTTAGTTGGTTTTATAACTGTTTAAGGTAATAAAATGATTTTTATAAATTAATTACTATTTTTAACTAATTTTCAAAAATTATTTTCAAATAATATATTATTTACTAAAGTGGTAATTAAATGGGTTTTTAATTGCTTTTAATATATATTTAGGCCATTTGAGTTATTTGAATATATATATAAGTGATTTTTACTAAATTATAGTGAATTATTGAGAAATTTGATTTTTAATAATATTATATTATTATTTTGAGTTTTTATATAATTATTGTGAAATTAAGTATATTTAGTGTTTTAATGTTTAAATATGCGATATTTTGATATTTTGAGGATATTTGTGGAAATTATTGATTTTCGATATATTTATTGTATTATTTATTTTTTTGGTGAAGTTGTAGACTTCGGTTGGGAGAATTGTGTAGTTCAGAGTCCCAACCGAAGGTGTTGAATGTTATGTTATTTGAAGTGTGTTTCCTTGCAGGACCGACTCTACTTTTTAGTAGAGAGATGTCCGTTTTACAGAGGAAGCTTTGCCGAATTTTTGGTAGAATTCTCTCGTAAAATGTGACATCAAGTCGATCCTGAAATTCTGTGTCTGTCTGAGTTTCTAATCCTCTGTTATAGTCTTTTAGAAATTCTTAGAACATTCAGTTAGAATTATTCTATTATTATTTTACTGTTTAGTTGCACTGAGACCAAGACCTAGTGGATCAGGCCCGTCAAATCAGTCTCGAGGAGTGCAAACTTGTGAGTTGTTATTTTATATATACATCGCATTTAGGTTGCATGTTTTAGAATATACATGTTTTAATGTATATTTATTCATAATTTTTTTTATTAAATGTTTAAGTATATTTTAGGTATATTTCTAAATAAATGCATGTTATACTATTGATTTATATTTAAATTTTTTTTAAGTATATCATTGGTTTATTTTTGGTATATTTCATATATGATTTGAATTTATTTGGCACATATATACTTGAAATATACTTATTTTATTTTAGGTATATTTGTAGTATATATGATTTATTTTGTTATTATAAATGTATTCTGCATTATTTATTTTTCCCGTATGAATTTTTTATTTAAATGAAGGATATCAATAGAGCTTGCTACCTAGTGGGCAGCACTAGGACTGTGTACGTACTGGTGCAATAGATGTAGGATTGAGTGAGGATTACTTGTGGTGAATTATGATTTGATTGAGATTGATTGATTGATTGATTTGAAATTTGATGTGGTTGATAATGTAGTTATTGGAACTCGGTTGACCTAGTGTCACGGGGCCAATCACACTGATAGTCAGACTGCTGAAGTTCGGTTGACTTAGTGTCTCGAGGCCAGTCTACTATACATATGGAACAAGTGAATTTATTTAGAATTAAGTGAGCCTGTGTGGCTAAAGAGTTATTGTTGATCGAGGTTGTGATTAAGTAGAATTCTATTTTATCTTTCATAAACAAATGATTTTTCAGTATTTTATATATTAAGTGTTTTCAGCATCTGTGTGAAATGTTTGTATATATATATTTATTATATACTGATGATTGATTGCATTTGACATTAGGAGATGCATATATATATAATATAATAATTCACTCACTGAGGTTTGACTCCCCTCAGTTGATTTTTCAGGAGATTTTTCTTTTTCAGACCTCAGTAGTAGGCCCATTCGCTGGATTTCTTCTGCCTCAGCTATTTTGTGTAAATCATCTACTTGACTTTATTTGTACTCTAGAAAACTGCAGTAGTAAGTTGTATGTTGGCTATAAATTCAGAGGTCTTTCTCTGAATATTGTGTAATATATTTTATTTTAGGATATGATAAGTTTATTTTATTGTATTGGTTTGAGATTCTAATTATGGTGCATATAAGATTTTAATTGTTACATGCTTTTATTCTTTTAAGGCTTGCTATGGGTTCCAGATTTAAAAGAATTTATGTTCTCTAGCGTCGGTCATGACTCCTGGTTTGGGTCGTGACACATAAGGAAACGTGCGAATAATACAAAATAGATATTAAAAATCAGAGTAGAGTCATGCAAGATCCTGACCAAGCAACGACGCCTCTTCTCCTGACCAGGAGGCCACATCCAATTGCCATAATGTGAAGGGGCAACGATTCTATGAAGAGACGTTGCCTCTTTAATAGAAACAGAGACATAATACATTTTTTAGCTTTTAAGAAACTCGATATTCATGCATATAGACAAAGACTGATACAAATATGCAATGATCAACTATCAACTATCAATACTCAATCTTTCATGCAATCATGTTTCATATACAACCTTAAACAACTGATAAACATAAAAAAAAATAAGCAAGAAAGTAGAAAATCAAAGCTTTTAAGAAAATGAGTAACTTTAAGCTTAAAAATAAAGGATTCTCATTGAGTTGGATGAGCTAATGCCCCTAACTAAGCCCTTAGAGGTTGGTTTGTTGGTTTGGGTGCTTGGAATGTAAGAGAGCATTCCTCATTCTCAAGAAATCAAGTCTTTTTTTATCCATAAGTCCCTTTTTTCTTCTTTCTCTTCTTCTTTTCTTCCTTTCTTTTTTCTCTCTGTTTTCCCTTTTCTCCATACCAAAAGTTCAGGTCCCAAAAAAAAAAGGGTCTTTATCCTTTGTCCACACTTTTCCCTTTTAAGCCTCCTCAACTTTTTGTCTTTTCAATTCCCAAAACCCATTCACTCTTACCCTCTCCCCATCCTTTTCATCATTTCCCATGCCTCTTTTCTCTTTTTCCTCCTTTTTCCCCTTTCTTTGGTGTCAAAAAACACCTCAAATCAGAGGCTGGTGGGCCTCAACTACTGCCATTAATGACATTTAATACTGCAAAAGGAGGCTATGAAGAGGCACCGTCTCTTTGATGAGGTGTCGCCTCACCGATGCCCAAGATGAAAAGGCAACACCTATTCACTCAAGCCAGGTTTGGGTTTTTGGACCAAAAGACAATGGGCTTGGACTTGGGCTATTTTAAAGAAGTTTTGGGCTTCCTTTGCACTTTTTCATCATTGAGCTTTTACTACAAGTCGATCAAATTGAAAGTGTCTACACATCGCTTACAGCATGATCATGTTCTAAGGTGTGCTTTCGATTTTTTTTTTTAAGTCTAGTGAACCACATGGGCTGTGACACGCCCCATATCAAGACCTTGCTGAATTTTTTTTTATTTTTATTTTTGAGAAATTTTTATTTAAAATTACCTACAAAAGAGAAAAAAATAATTAAAATAAAAAATACTTCTAAACAAATTAAAATTAAATAAAAATATTAAAAACCCTGATTAAAAGTCAAAACTAAAAATCATTCCTAATTAAACTAAAAATTCTAAAATATAATTATTATTACCCTAAAATTTAACTTAAAATATATGTATAAATTACAAACATTACTTGTAACTTGGTGTATAACGATAGATTGACTTACTTTTACAATAAAGAAAGCGTATTTTTTTTTTAAAAAAAAAAACACTTTATAAATTCAATTTCTAAATGAACTAAATAAATATGAAAAAAAATATATTTTTTTAAAAAGAACTACTTATTTTTTTCATAGGTAATAGGTAGGAAGACAAATTAAATTCTCCATTTTGGTCAAATTATAAGAAATTATTATTATTATTATTATTATTATTATTATTATTATGCATAGATGTGTACATTAAATTGGTTTGATGGACTTCAGGATATTTTGAAAAAACTGAAATTTTTAAAATAAAAATTAAATTGATCGAATTAAATTAGATTTTTATAAATATTAATTATTTTAATATTTTTAATAAATTATCATACCACTTAAAAATGAAAAAATAAAATTTCAATTTAATCAGTTATTTTGATTAACTAAATGTTTTAAATATATAACCAGATCAAGTTAAAATTTCAGTTCAATTGAATTTATAAAATTAAAAATATAAAAAGAAATAAATTGAATCCAACCCAGTCAGTTAAGTTGGTTCGTTCAAGTATCTTTTGCGCACGGATGGGTTATGTTCCGTAGTGAATACGTGGCCGCAAATTTGAATGCGCGTTTTTATTCAAAATATGAAAAAAATAAAAAATTGTGAACCCATCCAAGAAAGGTACTCCACTATTTATATGCATGCCCGTCCACAGCTCAACAATTTTGTCAATTTCCCATATTTGTTTTCTTTTTTTTTGAGAATAGTCAATTTCCAATATTAAATGTACGGTTTTTTTACCTCGTTTCATATCCAATAATTTCATTTTCTATGATATTAGGGTTTACACTTCTTTTTGAAGTCTTGCAATAATTTTGAAAATATTTTGATTTATCAATATATTGTGTCAATATCATCAGTGTGTTAATGTAATTTTACTGTTCATTTATTATATAACATATATTACTTTAAATTATAATAAACTTAATACATATGCAACCGTTTGAATAATTTGCCATATTTTATCAATTTACCTTTATAAGTTAGAAATTAATTACTTTAATAACATTTTAAATCTAGTTCAGGTGTTGAAATGGTCATTTCAACTTACTTAAATAGTATGAAAAATATCTATAATTATAAGTCTCTTGTTTTAAACAAGAAATGTATAAATAGTCATATTATAAGTTAAGAATATAAACTCATAAAAAATATCAACTATAAAGGGGTGCAGATGTATTAAGCAAATTATTACATTAAAATACATTTTGTTTATCCCTAACGTAGGACACTGTGTGTGTATATATATATATATATATATATATATATAAAATAAGTCAATGCAATATACCTAAAATGTAAACATTTTCAAGAAAGCAAGCCTTAAAAATAAATGTAATAGACAATAGAATATATACACAATATTCCATTTTTCTATCAAATTGTGTTTACACTTCTTTGAAAAGCTTGAAATTTTGAAGATATTTTATATATTTTAAGTATATTACATTGAATTATCATGTAAATAATATATACTTCACATAAAAGTGATTGCACATTCAATTATAATTAATCTATTATTTAGTTATATATCTGAATTTTGTAGAGTTCTAAGTAACAATACAATAATTTTTTGGTTCAAAATTAATTGGAGAAATAATATGCAAAACTAAAAATGATAAATTCAACTAAAGAAAGGAAAAAATAATCATGAGAAATGAATAAATGCTAATTCGATAAATTGCACCGTCCACAAAAATTAGTCACCGACCGATATGTCTCTCTAAATTGGACAATGGACAGCAGTGCTAAGTTGAAGCACTTTGGGCTGAACCCAACTAGATAATTAATAGAGGAAATTTCATGGGATTTTTATATAAATATAAAAAAATCTTAAAAAAAAAACAGTTGACTTTAAAAATTTTTAAAATTATTTTTTCTAACTTTTTTTTCTTTTAAATATAGTTAATTTTTTTGCCACCTTTTTTTTAGAGTTGTCTTTTTTTTTTCAACATTTTTTTTCTTTTTTACTGATTTTTTCAACTTTTTTTTACTTTATATTTTTTTCAATGTTTTATTTGTTTTCTTTTTTATTCAACAATTTTTTTACTTTATATTATTTTTATTTATTTTTACTATTTTTATCTATTTTTTCTTAATATTTTTTTTCATTTTTTTTACTGTTCTTCATTTTTTTTCTTAACTTTTTTTTTTCTAAACATTTTTTTCTATTTTTATAGTATTATATTTATCTTTTTTTCTCAAACTTTTTTGCTCAACCTTTTTTTAAGGTATTATCTTCATTTTATTCTCAATGTTTTCTTTTTTTTTTCTTTTGTTCAATATTTTTTTCTCTTAAAATATTTTTTTAAATGAATAATGATGAACTAAATATATTCAATTGTTGTTAAACCAAGAAATAAATATCCTCAACAGTTGTAACAACAATAAAAAAATAATTTTTTCTCCTTTTATATTCTTAAAGAATAAGGATTTTTTTACTTTAATTTGTTTATTAAAATGTTTTAAACTTCTTTTTTTTAAAAAAAATTATTTGATATTTATTGATCATCAATATGTAACAAGTTTATAACTTTATGATATATTTGTAATATCAACAGAAAAAAAAAAGTGAAAAAAATAAACAAAATTAACAAGTCAAAAAAACTAAAAACAACAACTGAAACAACAAAATAACAAAAATAACAAAATTTTATGTTATTGATTGTTGTTTATTGTCAGTTGTTGATTGTTGTTTATTTTTGTTGACTTCTTTTTTTACTATTTTTAAATTATTTTTTCATTATTAATAAAAAAATTAGGGTCATAAATAAAATTTTTACTTTTATTAGTATTAATGATAAAAATAATAATTTTTTATATATCTCATAATTTTTATTGTTTTTTTTTTATTTTTAACAAAAATCAGCAAATATAAATAAAGAGAAACAACAAAAATAATTGAAATCTACAAAAGAAACGACAAAAACAATAAAAATCAATTAAAACCAACAAAAGCAACAAAAGTTTACAGTTGTTAATTTTTGTTTTTTTTTAGTTTTTTCATCATTAATAATAAAATTAAGACCATAAATATAATTCTTACTTTTATTAGTATAAATAATAAAAATAATAATTTATTTGATATATTTCATAATTTTTTTTATTTTTATTGAAAAAATAATTATTAAATACTATGGGTAATTTTTA
Organism: Mallotus nudiflorus; assembly: GCA_947683625.1. Classification (NCBI taxonomy): domain Eukaryota; kingdom Viridiplantae; phylum Streptophyta; class Magnoliopsida; order Malpighiales; family Euphorbiaceae; genus Mallotus; species Mallotus nudiflorus. The sequence goes on along the minus strand of CANTUR010000075.1, from coordinate 5,480,331 downwards.
CTTTAATTTGTTTAATTTCTAAATTCTAAATGACTATGAAAAAAATAAGTATTGTACACCATGGGTAATTTTTTGTTTAATTAACTTAATTTTTATATTTTAAATAATAGTAAGTTTCAAAATTGAAAAAATTGTTATTTAGAATGTAAAATTATATTACTTAAAATATATAAATCAAATAAATATATATAATAAACTTAAATTAAAAAAATGATTTCAAAAATAATAAATAGCTAAAAATGAATTGTAGAAAAAAATTTTAAAAAAAAAAGTAGAATTTGCCAAAAGTACGGACAAAGTCTCAAAAAAGAACCAAAATCTTGTCAAAATTGAAAGCTACTAAATGAAATTCAAATTTCATTCAGTGGGCCAGTTGACCAATTTAATATCGTTCGTGGCTGGTCATATTTTTCTTTTTCACTATTATTTTGAATTTTGGCAAAATTTTGGTTCTTTTTTAACCTTTGAGCGTACTTTTGGCGAATTTCACTTTTTTTTTTCACTTTTTTTCTATAATTCATTTTTTACTTATTTATTATTCTTGAAATCATTTTTTTAATTTAAATTTATTCTATGTATTTATTTGATTTGTATATTTTAAGTAATATAATTGAAAAAAAAGTTAGAAAAAAAAGTTTTTAAAGTCAACTGTTTTTTAAAACATTTTTTTATTTTTTATATATTTATTTAAAAATCCCTAATTAATAAAGATCCTACACTTGTTTCTTGGGCTCATCATTTTTTTTTTTTTTTAGAAATGCTCAATTTAAAACTGCCTAAAGAAATTCAAATTTTATTTTTCTTATCAAGTGTTAATAGATAAGTTGCACAAATATAAATAAATAAAAATAAAAAATGTGAAAACAAATTATATTTTTTTAAAAAAAATATGATATAAAAATATGGAAAATACATGTAAATATTAAAAATATAAAAATATATATATGAATATTAATTTTTAAATAATTTTCAATTTTTAAAAGTATCTATTTGAATAAATATTATCATTAATGAGAATTTAATTATTTAAATTATTTCTGTAAAAATTCATTAAATAATAATAATAATAATAATAATAATAATAATAATAATAATAATTATATATATATATATATATATATATATTAAATGTTAAGTCTTAAAGTCGTTAAGCCAAAAATTTGATAAGTATCTATCTTTATATTTAAGTATTCACTCTAAAATTTAATGTGTCAAATTCTTAAAAATTCTGATTTTTATTAAAATAAAATATTTATTATATATTTTAGTATTATTTTTTAATTAAAATACTATTATACATATTTTAATGCTACTCAAATTCTAAAAATTTTTATATAATATATATTTTTTAATCTCAAATCATTCAATTATTGTCACGACCCGAACCCAACGGTACGTAACTAGCACTAGGGAGTAAGAAATGCAAAAATGCAATTGAAACTCATAGTAAGCCTTGAAAAGTTTTCGCAAATGAATAACAATCACTTAACAATAATACCATGGATAAAATCATTAACATCAAATACATAAGTCATTACAGCAATATTTAAACATAACACAAATCCATAATATCAATAATACAAGTTTCATAATCAACTACTGCGGTATCTAGAATTCGATTTCATAATATCCAAATCAAATAAATATACATAACGCAGCCGGTGAAGAATAAATCCGACGCAAACGACTAGTGCTAGACTGACTGTGAGGTCCTGAAAAAAATAAATATTAAAAATCATCTACTTTAATATAAAACTCTAGTGCAAAATCATATAAATTTATTATTTTAGCGAAAAATCTGGTAGAACACCTAGACCATCAAATTCTAATAGTCACTTGGCTCACTTATTCCAATTGACTATCGATCTCAGAGAGCAAGCTCGACTAAGGTCCAGCCAAGTCAGTCTTTTATTCCTGATGATCACTGCCGCCCAAAGAGCATGCTCGACTAGGGTCCAACTAACATCATACTTCTGCCTATAGAGCAAGCTCAACCAAAGCTCAATAATAACCACACATCTTCCCAAAGAAAAAAGCTCAACCAAGGCTCTCATTTTCATAAATCTTGCCTAATGAGCAAAGCTCAACCAAGGCTCACAAATTAATAAATGGTCATATAAATAATTATTACTATCTTAGTGACACCCATCAAGTAACATATTCTACCATTATTTCTAAATCATTTAAATCATAATAATAAAATAAAATAAACAAATAAAGTGAAATAAAACAAATTCCATAAAGCATTCTTTAAATACTATTCATGATAAATAAAGAAATAGTCATGCATATAACAATACAAATAAATTCATATAACAATTTCATTATTATTTCAATCATATGAAAATGTGAAGCCTTGGTTAAGTGCTGCTAAGCCTTGGTTAATCCTTGCCATAATAGTTGCAAAACCTACAGGATCCACTTCTGACTTAACTTGCCGCTATTGCATTTGCCTATCAACTACAGCAGCTCTAGGTCCACCCCTTCCTCTACGACGTGGGGTAGGAGGAGCTTAATCCATAATAGATTGGTTGCCCTCATCATAAGCTCCATCCGCAACAAGAGCATTCCATGCTCTCCATTTCATTTTGAAAATACAAACCAACGAAATTCAAAACATAATAAGAAACTGACAAATACATGAAATTCTAGAAACAACAATGATTACAATTGACATATAACACGTATTTACTATAGTAGTTCAAGAAAAGACATATTCCAATTACCTAAAAATCAAATAAATAAAGCATCAACTCTGATACCAACTTTATTATGACCCGAACCCAAAGGTATATGACTGGCACTAAGGAATAGAAAATGGAAAAATGTAACTGAAACCAGTAGTAAGCCTTAAGAATTTTGGCAAATAAATAACAATCACTTAATAATAATACCATCGATAAAATCATTAATATAAAGTACATAAGTTATTACTCCATTACAACAATATTTCAACACAACACAAATGCATAATATCAATAATACAAGTTTCATAATCAACTACTGCGGTATCTAGAATTCCCAAATCAAATAGACATACATAATGTAGCCGGTGAAAAAGAAACTCGACACAGACGATGACCAATGCTAGACTAACTATGAGGTCCTGAAAAAAATAAATTGAGGGGAATCAAACCTCATTGAGTGAATCAATTTTATAAAATGCATGTTGGTTTGGAAACATTTGTTAAAACCCTTTTTGATAATAAAAATAAAATAAAGTAAAATAAATATAAATGTAAAAATTAAAAATCATGTACTTTAGTATAAAACTCTCGTACAAAATCATATAAATTTATTATTTTAGCGAAAAATTTGGTAGAACACTTAGACCATCAAATTCTAATAGCCACTTGGTTCACTTATTCCAATTGACTGTCGGTCCTAGAGAGCAAGTTCGACTAGGCTCCAGCCACAGTCAGTCTCTTATTCCAAATTATCACTAGCGCCTAGAGAGCATGCTCAACTAGGGTCCAACCAGTATCATACCTCTACCCATAGAGCAAGCTCAACCAGGGCTTAATAATAACCACACATTTGCCTAAAGAGCAAAGCACAACTAGGGCTCTCATTTTCACAAATCTTGCCCAGAGAGCAAAGTTCAACCAAGGCTTACAAGTCAATCAATGGCCATATAAATAATTATTACTGGTGTGCATGCAATCCTGGAGATACCCATCAGGTAGCATTTTCTACCATTATTTCCAAATCATTTAAATCATAATAAATAAAATAAAATAAAATAAACAAATAAAGCAGAATAAAACAAATTCTATAAAGCATTTTTCAATTACTATTCATGATAAATAAAGAAATAATCATGCATGTAGCAATACAAATAAATTCATGAGTAATTCATATAATCATTTCATTATTATTTAAATCATATGAAAATATAATCAAAATCGTCACAAGACACATTCTATAAAATCAATTTGCAGGTTAAGCGTGTTGGGTGATGCGTCCTTTACTGCCCAAATGCTACATCTTTGATCTCAGAGTTTTCTAAAATAAATAATATTTATTTAAAATATGCTTATATAAATAAATTCTCAAAATTTAATAAAATTGTGAGTTGATGAGGTTGACTCGATCTAATGCACAATGCTATACAAACTTGGAATTAACACATACCGATATCACATTTTACGAGAAATTTATCAAAAATTTAGTAGATTCTCCTATGTAAAACATATATTTCTTTACCGAAATAGAGTCATTCCTACACAAAAACAACACTACTAATAGTCTCACAACTTAATGACTCAAGTTGGGCCCCACACTACACTCATGCCTAATCGAGAACTACAATTCACACCATACATAAAAATAATATAATTTATCTCAAATCACTAATAATTCATAAGAATTTAGTTAACTAATGGAAATTAATTTATTTATATATAATAAAAATATAAGGGAAATTTATTTGCAAGTAATTAATAAAATTTCTAATTTATGATAAAATCTCGTTAATAAAATCTATTTTCCATTTTTACTATTAACTTAACATAAATTATAAATAGCTATTTAAATTATCCAAATAATTCAGAAAAATTATAAAAAAAATAATAAATTCATTTAAGCTTAAAAATAATAAATAAATTCATTATTCATTTGTTTTCCCAAAATCACTACTAGTTAACTAATAATCAAAAATTAATTATAAAATTATTTTTATATTTTTATTATTTAAAAATCTGTCTAAAATAGAACAATCAACTATAAATTCAATTAAAATTAAACAATTTATCAATTTCTAATAATTTTTCAAAAATACATATTAATACATAAACTTTAAAAATTCATATCTTAAATTCTATAAATAATTTTACAAAACTTTCTTCACAAAGTTTATTCTATATAATATATAGAATTTATTAAAAATATAAAAATTTCCCAACCCAAGACTTTCCAAAACAGTGACGTAAATAGTATCTAACGCTAGAAAAATTCAAAAAATTAAATAAAAATCACAGTAAGCAAGATCATAACCTCTAGATCATTTCATCTCAAAGTAACTATATCTAATAAAATCGAATTAAAACTTAATTTAACAAAATAACTAAAAATAACCTAAAATTAACATTGCTTCTAGCACGAATCAAAGCAATTGATGGAGGGGTTTAAAAGCCCGTAGGGAGGAGAGTCGTTTAAGAACAACTGTGGTAGCTGGAGTGGCTAAAAGCGGTGCCGGCGTGCTCTTCTCCCCACCGACTATGAAGAGGGAGAGAGGGAGGTGGCAATTGACGGCGGAAGGAACAAGGAGAGGATGGTGGCGGTCTGGCATGGAGACGGCAAGGCTAAGGTGGGGGTGGTTGATGTCGGTAGTGATGGTGGTGAGTGGTGCTACGTGGGGAAGAAGAAGAGGAAGGAAGAGAAGGGAAAAGAAAAGAAAGGGAGGGAGAGAAAAGAAAGGTAAAAAAAGTTTTTGCATATATATATATATATATATAACAATTAATCAAAATAAAATAAAACTACACAAATGATAATAATCTCATAAATAATCAAATAATAATTAACACTAATTAATTTCACATTTAAATTTAACAATTAAAAATTCAAGTCTTTTAAAAAAATATTATAATATAAAATTGTTATAGTAACTTTCTAAATTTTCATTTTTGTATTTAATTAATATGTTGTTTTAAAATAATTAAAATTATTTAATAATTATATTAAAATGTGTATATTATTCAAAGTCACCGCAACAAGCGGATTCATGACAAAAATATAAAAATGCTGAGTTCTAAAGTTATTAAGCCAAAAAATTGACAAGTCTCGATTTTCATATTTGAGTACTTACTCTAAAAGCTAATATGTCAAATTATTAAAAATCTTAATTTTTATTGAAAATAAAATATATATTATATTTTTTTAGTATTATTTTTTAACTAAAACACTAATATACATTTTTCAATACTACTCAAAGTTTAAAAGTATTTATATAATACGAGTCAGTTGTAGTTCGGATATGTATCATTCATGTTGTTGTTTATGCTGTTATTTTATATTTATCTCTATATATTCTATAGCTGATTACAACTACTTATAATTAAACTTGTATTTAAGAACTCTATATTGAATACAATACTCGATTCATTCCTGCATATTAACATCTTTGAGTTGGTATTAGAGCTTAGCAAAAATATCTTATTCTTCTTCATCTTCAACTAATTCTTCTTCTTTTCTAACCGTATCAAACATTATTGTTGCTCCCACCTTCAGGTCATGACCTTCTCTCATCACACCTTCAACCAATATTCACCAAAGTTTCTTAATCAAAATAACCTCAAAGAATTATATTCCCCGAAAGTTGCAATTTACTCCACTCTACAATTTTTACAATCTTCATGGAATTGCTAATGGCACTAAAGTTGCATCACCAAAAGAGATTATTGACTCTGAAATGAATCAATCTATTATGAATCCTGCATATTTTGCTTAGTTTGCTAAAGACCAAATCCTCTTTTCCTGGTTTCTTTCATCAATTATTGAGGAAATTTACCCACAAGTCATCGAACTAAACTCTGCTTCTGAAGTTTGGAGAGCATTGGCTTCGATTTATGGTGTGATAAGTCATGAACAGTGCACACAGCTCCACATTAAATTGCACAATCTGTCTAAGAATGATAAAACAGTGTCTCAATATCTTTGTCAAGCAAAGGCCATTACGGATTCTCTCACCCTCGTTGGACAAGTTATCTTTGTCTTTGAATTTAATGCCATTATTTTTCAAAAATTTGTGGCTGAATACAATGGTGTCATTGGTGCTCTCCAATAACGAACTGAATCAATCTCCTTTAATGAGCTTAATGGGTAGTTAATGGCATATGAATTGCTTCTGAAATCCCAACAACCATTGCTACCTTATGCAAATATAGTCCAGCACTCACACTCTGCTCTTGGTATATTAAATTTTCTCTCCTCTCCTAGGTGCACTGGTCAGTGTGGTGGCAAAAAAGGGTTTCAATCTTTGCCCTCTTCTTGCCGAATCTGTGGGATGTCGAATTATATGGCATTAACTTGTTGTTGTTGTTTTGATACCACCATAACTCCTTGGTAGCATTCTGCCCAAAATTTTCAGCCTCTCCAATTCTTAAATTTCCACAACTCCACATCTAATTCATCGAATAGATTTACTAATTTGATTGAGTCACTCAATCACCATGGTATACTTCCTCTTCCATCAACTGCTTCTACATCTGATTGGTATCTTGATACCGGGGCCACTCATCATATGACTCTGAATATCACTTTTTTTAGCATCTCTAATGAATACTAAGGTATGGATCATTTCATTATTGGTAATGGTGTTGGCCTTTCTATTTCCTATATTAGTACTAGCTATCTAACCTCCTCCACACACACACTTTCATTAAAAAATGTCTTGCATGTACCATATATTATCAAACCATTATTGTTCGTTCATAAACTTTATCATTATAATAATTGCTTCTTTAAATTTCACATTGATCATTATTTTATAGAGGATAAGGAAACCAAGAAAGCACTACTTCGGGGAACAAATGAGTTAAGTCTCTACAAATTGAAGGGCATACCTTCTATACTAGATCTCATGAATGTCATTGTTTACTTGGCTAATTTGGAGGATTGGCATGCACGACTAAGACATTCAAATTACTCTACAGTCCATCGTTTGATTCGTAATTTTCAGTTACCTTATTCTCCCAATAAAAATAGTATCAATAAATGTGAAGCATGTTGTTTGGGAAAACTTCACTATGTGTCTTTAGGATTAACAAATCATCGTAGTACTCATCCATTGTAATTGATTCACTCAGATGTTTAGGGTCTTGCCCCAATGCTTTCTTCTTCAGCCTATAAATATTTTGTCATTTTCATAGATGATTATTCATTATTTACTTAATTATATCCCTTAAAGTGTAAAAGTGATGTTTTTCTAATTTTTAAACAATCTCAATCTTTTGTGGAAAAATAATCTGATTAAAAATAAAAGCCTTAAATTAAAACTGAGGAGAATATAGACCTCTACAAAAATATTTTCAAGAATAAAGCATCGTTCATAAAATCACATGCCCACACGCTCATGAATAAAATGGCATCTTTAAGAGAAAAATAAGGCACATTCTAGACATCCATTTAGCACTTTTAGGACACTATGGTGCTCTTTTCAAGTACTAGGAATATATCTTCGAAACATTCATTTTCTTGATTAATCATCTTCCCACAAGTTCACTTACTAATAAAATTCCATTTCAAGTTTTGTTTAATAAAACTCTAGATTATTCTTTCCTTAGAGTTTTTAGGTGTGCCATTTACCCTTTACTTAAACCCTATAACAAGCACAAATTCTCTTTTTGCATAAAGCATTATGTTTTTAGGTTATTCCCTTTATCACTCTAGCTATAGGTGTTTTAACAAATCCATAGGAAAAATTTATATTGCAAGCCATATCGACTTCGATGAAATTTTTTTTTCATTTTTCCATACCACCTGCTCCATAAGTAATTTGAATAATTCAGATACACCACCAATTAGCATGTCCAATGCACCATGGTTGTAGGTTACACACGCCATTCCTTATTCTCTAGGCATTATTTTCTATCCTAACTCAAACTCTAATTCTTCTCCTCTCTCTTTATCCAATCTAAACACTTATGTTATCTCACATACACCTTCCTCATCTCCTATTACCCCACACCAATCTTTTACAACAAATTCACCATATTGTTATCCTGATCAACATGTTTTCAATCCAAATAGAATTGATATTTTTGTTTATCTATGTAATCATTAAACCACCCCTATCTCGTTTCCACCTCCACTACCCGAACCTCAACCACCTCAAAACATACATCATATGACATTACGACCTACCACACTAAAACACAAGCCCATAGTCTATCTCACTGAAAGCCAATCTTCACCTTTGTCTGCCATTACCGAGCCAACATCCTTTGCCAACACTAACACTATACTATCTTGGCGTAAAGCCATGGAATAAGAAATGCATGCTTTGTATAAAAATAACACTTGGACTCTAGTTCCTCCACCTTCTTATGTTAATGTAGTGGGAAATAGATGGATCTATAAATTTAAATGGAAAGCTGATGGTACTATGGAAAGATTGAAAGCTGGATCGGTGGCTCATAGTTATACCTAAGAATATAGGTTGGACTATACTGAAACCTTTAGTCTAATTGTTAAAGCCCAAACCATCCGCACAATTATCTCACTTTCCTTAGCTCATGGTTGGGTCTTAAAGCAATTAGATATAAGCAATGCATTTCTTAATGGAGAATTATAAGAAAATGTTTATATAGTGCAACCTCAGGGTTTTGTTGATAAACTTCATCCTAACTATGTTTGCAAGCTTTATAAGTCCTTATATGGACTTAAATAAGCACCACGTGTATGGTGTCATAAATTGAGTAATTTTCTTCTCTTTATTGGGTTTAATAATTCTACTATTGATAGCTCCTTATTCATGTAAAACCATGATTCTTACACTTATTTCTTGCTTGTATATATGGATAATGTAATAATTACTTAGAATAATGTTGCTCAAGTATAGAAGCTCATTGATCAATTGTCCATTGCTTTTTTCCTACGGGATTTGGGCAATCTCCATTATTTTCTTAGTGTTCAAGTTTAATCGTGTGCTAATGGCTTATTATTTTCTTAACAATCTTATATTTTGGACATTATTAAAAATGTAGGAATGACATTTTATAAACCATGTGCAACATTGATGATTATTGGCTATCCCTTATAAAAAAATTAAGGCACACTCTTAGTCCCTACTGAAGCCACTAAATATCGAATAATTTGTGGCAGCCTCTAATATGTGTCTTTAACCCATCTAGACATCAATTTTTTAGTCAATAAACTTTGTCAGTTTATGCACCAACCAATAGATTTTCATTTCAGAGCTATGAAACGAGTCTTACAGTACTTGTAAGGTACTTCTTCTCAAAGTTTATTTCTGTCAAAGCATTGTTCTCCTTCCTTAATTACCTGTAGTGATGTAGATTGGGCGGGATATCTGGATGATCGCCGCTTTACATAAGGCTATCTCATTTATTTTGGTTTAAATTTAATTGCTTGGAATTCTCACAAGCAACGCACCATTGCTAGGTCATCAATTGAATCTGAATTCAAAGTCATTGATGATGTAAGTGTGGAACTCAAATGGCTTCCAAGCTTGCTTACTGAACTTGGAGTTAAACTTTCTTCTCCACCACACTTTTGGTGTGATAATATATGACCTCTCTACTAATCTTCTAATTCAATCTTCCAAGCACGTACAAGACATGTGGAAGTTAACTTCCATTTTGTGCACAACCAAGTGCACCACAAAGAGCTTACTATTTCATTTTTATCATCTTCATATCAGCTAGCTGATATCATAACGAAACCCCTTTCTACTCCGTTGTACAAGTTCTTCTATGACAAGCTTCGGTTGCTTCCATATCGCCCTTTAGCTTGAGGGGGGGTGTCAATTGTAGTTCGGATATATATCATTCATGTTGTTGTTTATATTTTTATTTTATATTTATCTCTATATGTTGTATAGCTGATTACAACTACTTATAATTAGATTTGTATTTAAGAACTCTATACTAAATGCAATACTCAATTCATTCTTGCATATTGACATCTCTGAGTATATATATATATATATTTTTATCTCAAATCATTCAATCATTTTTCCTAAACCATTAAAAATTCTATCTCTTAAAAAATTCTTAACTAAAACACTATTATACATACTCCAATGGTAATATAATAGTTCTCAAAACAAATCCTATTATATTTAAAAAATAATGACAATAAAAATTAAAGAAAATAAAATTAATGTAATATATTTTATTTTTAATTTATTTAGTTATCTTTTTCTCTTTATAAAACTTCTTATTTTAAAATATATATGTTTTGTTATATATAAAACATTTTAATTATACTACATCTAAAACACTACTCTTCTTTTTTCATTAAAAATTATATCTTTTATTCTAATTAAAACATCCACCTTTTATGCAATTAAAAACATATTTTTCTTTTTATTTAACGTAAGTAAAAATTTATTACTTATAACTTATCAATTATTTTCGTTTTTTTTATTCAATTATATATATATATATATATATATATATATATATATATATATATATATATATATATATATATATATTTTAATAAAAAATTATTAAATAAAATTATTATAATAATTTTCTAAACTTTCATTTTTTTATTTGATTAATTTTTAATTTTTAATTTATTAAAATAATTAATAATTATATTAAAATGTATATATTATCTAAAGTCCGCACGTTAATGACTAGTTTTATTTAGGCGATAAGCGTAACACGTGTGAGAAGATATATATATATATATATTTCATAAAAATATTATTAAATAAAATTATTATAATAACTTTGTTTCATTTTGTATTTGATTAATTTGTAATCTTTAATTAATTAAAATAATTAATAATTATATTAAAATGTATATATTATCTAAATTCCGTGCATTGCAGACTAATTTTATTTAATGGACAAGCGTAATACGTGTGAGAAGAGCCAATAGGCAACAATAACAGCAGCTCATGTGTACTTTCTAGTGTAATTTTTATTTTTTTTAAATCTTAAATTTTTTAAAACAGTTCATCCTTTTTGGCCCTTCCTCACCTTTACTTATCGTTGCCAACAGCAGCACATTGCCCTACCATTCGTCTTCTTCTTCATCACCAGCAATGAAAACTCCTCCAAGAATTTGAATCTGTTTTTGCTTTTGAACCGAAATTCCACTTTTCTTTCCTTAGGTTTTTGATTCATGATTCTTGACTGAACAAGTAATTTTGGAATTCCATTTGCGTTTCTTGATTTCGGGATTCTTTAAGAAAGGTCATGGCGGCTTTGGCACCTGGAATTTTATGGAAGCTTCAAACTGGGATGAATACAGGGACAAAGCCCACTAGTGAATGCCGAAGTTCGTTTCTACAGGTTACTGATATTGTCCCAGCTGATCTTGATGAGAAGAATCTTTGGCCTAAACACGGATTCTACGTATTAAAGTCTCTGATTCTTCGCATTCAATTTATGTTAGTCTTCCTTATGAACAAGATGACTTTGTTCTCAGTAACAAAGTGTAGCTAGCTAGGCTAGTTCATTTCTGTGGATAGACAAGAATACATAAAAGATGCTGACCTTTTATTTATTTATTTTTGAATAATGATTTATGTTATTATCAGTGACATGAATAGTATATTAATGGAAAAAAAAAATTTATATCATTAATTTTCAAATTATTAACTCCCTGAATATAGGGTCAAACATATAATCTTAACTCTAAAAATTTTGTTTTTAGTGACATAACAACTGTAGCAACATATATGATTGTCTTTTTTTTTTTTTCCTTTGATAAGACTTGTCCTATGTGCCAGTATTCAACAATTTCTGCTGCATTTTTCTTCTTTTCATGGATCACTAGCTGTGAGGCTGTTATAATTTCGATCACTTTAATCATTTTTCTTATTCTTGTAGGGATATTAACAGTTCTATATGTTTATGCAAATGCAACCACTCGTTAGTTGTTACACCAATCGAATTTCCTCCCCGTAATGTCATTTTCATCACATGCTTGAGTAGCAAGTTTTTCTACTGAACCATGCAAAAGGTTAGATTCTTGATTATTCCATGCATAGCCCATGTAATATAGCGTAGTCACCTATTCAGGACTTACAATTGTGCCCGTTTTAGTTACCTAGCTAGATTGCGTGTGTTCTGTGAATTTGCACAGATTACTTAATGGAACCCAAAAATAGCCTATTATCGAGATTTGAACGGAACAAAAAAGAGAAAGCTCGAAGAATTCAAATGAAATGCCTCTAGAGCGCACTTGCTGCCCTTGTTCATCCTCATCCCTTCAAGGTTATTTCTGATCCTCGATCACCTTTCTTTTTAAAAAAAAAAAAATTCTAAAGCTTAATTAAAAGAAAATCAAAGAATAGAAATAGGGTTGTCAGGACTTAAAGCACTCCTACGTTATAAGACAGGTAGTCTATCATTAAGCTACTATCTCAAGCATGAATACTTCTTGTAGTTTTCAGGACCTGAGGTGCTGGATCAAGCCACCAATTACATAAGACAGCTGCAAGACAAAATAAAGCATCTGAAGCGAAGCAAGGAAGCACAATCTAACCCCATAAGCGGAAGCTGCTTGCCAAGAGCAGTACCAGCAATAGAGACAAGAAGCGAGGATGGTGTTTACCTAGAACTGAATTTGATTTGCGGGCTCCACAAGAAGTTTATGTTACACGAGGAGCTGAAGTCATAAGTCTTGCATACCATAATTGTCACACCTCGACTCCCATAGTCCGAGATGAATATTTAAAACTAACCACTTAGGAAACCAGTTAGTTTAGTTTAAATATGTTATAAATATCTTTACATTTGCGAAAGGATTGAAATGAATCTCTTATAAAAGTTTGGTCTTATTCATATGTCACATTTAGATAATAAAGCTTTTAAAGTAATATGTGTATTCGAATAATGATATATGAATAAAGCAATTAGATAATATAGAAAATCACATTATTAAACTAGATTGATATTAATCTTTTTAAATTAAAACAAAATAGTGAAAACATCATTAAAACAATATAAGATATATTTCGAAATAATTGCTTTACATATAATCTAGCCACCATTGTTTAACTTCAAGATATTCTCATTTACAACACATAAAAAAACAAGATTAGGAAGCAAAAATGCAAAGCTTCTTTGACAAGGATGTTGGCCAACCTTATTTTCAACTTCTATTTACACTCACTCAGCTTAGACCACCCTCTAACAAGCCCTGTTATCTGAAAAAGTTTAAAAAACAAGTAAAATAAGTACAGAAACCCTCAATGAATAGAGGTTACAAGGATAAAACCATTTAACTTAATTTAACATAATAAACACTTCAAATCAAAATACAAGAGTATTCATAATAAAATTATAGTTCACTTAAAACATCAAGTCCATTCTTACTTTCAAATATATTTAAAGCTTAATCAATCAAAACACGTGCCTTTGTAAATATCAATACAACATTTCACTTGTAGTAACCATTCCTATAATAAGCATCACAACCAGACTATAACATACAGGTCATCACAAACTTACTCTCTAGGCACACTTGAAGGCTAGCCCTTCGACTACAGTAGCACAGATCAACCATTCTCCCTTCATCGTCCTTCAATAAAGTGCCCTATTATTTATTGCTTAACAACAACCAACATAATTTCAAATATGCATATATCACCTCATCACATTTACACAACTCATATAAGGTAGTAATACACAAACCAAATACCACTTTTAATAAATAACTAGCCAGAACAATGCTAAAACATTTATAGTTCAATAAGTATTTAAAATGAAATAATCTCTTATCATAATCTAAAGGTATAGAACCAAGCTGATTAGAAACTCAATTTTTTTTAAGGAAAATGGAAAACTTCATTAAACAAAAATGTGACTTAAAGCATTATAAATCCAAGGAGGAGTTAATCTCCATTCTCCAATACCAAACATAAAACCTCTTACTCATGTAAGACTGTGAGCTGAAGAATTCATTGATCTTCTAACAAAAGAGAAATTCACTTCTTTAAGAGAATTAGCTGAAACAAGACAGTCATCAATAATAACATCAAAACCATTAGGACTCGATTGCTTATCTATTATAGCTTGAAAAACCTAAAAAGAATCCATTTTAATGACTTGGTTATAATCACAGTGCTTAACCCAACTAAAAGCCTCTTTGAAGCCTAAGGCTTTCACTTCAAGAGCAACAAATTGACCAAATTTTGAAACATACCTCATAGCAACAATATCCCCATATGATGATATGATAATAGCCCTAAGAAAAATCTTACTTTGATATTTAAACAAGGCTGCATCAATATTACATTTGAGCCAATTCACATCTAGTCGAGACCAGGAGACATTCCCTTGCCTTTTAACTTCTTTAAAATCTGTTGCAAAATGGGATGATTTACGAGCATACTACCATTGAAATAAATAGTTACTCACATAATTCACCATGAGGAATTTGAACTTTTTGATTCCGCACCATATCATTTCTATTTCCCTAAATACCCCAGCAAATCATGGTAGCAAAATTACTATCATTTTGGCAATTTTGATTCAACAGAGTTCACAACCAATCACCAAATGAAGAAAATTGACCAAGATAACCAATAGAAGACATAAGATAACAAGACTATGCAAACGTGTAGGAAACCAAAGAATGAAGAATAGTTTCATTGGCTGCATTGCAAACAAGACAAATGGGAGAGACCTCTACTCTCTGTACTCACAAATTATTTGTTATGGGTATAACACCAGCCGCCGCATGCTAGAGCAGATTCTTGACCTTGGATGGAACATCAAGCCTCCATAACTTACACCACATAGCTTCTAAATTCAATTATAATTCATTAGATAATAATTTATAACAAGACTTAACTGAGTAATTACACTTTATCTCTGGCAACTAATACCACTTATCAAGAATATTTTAAGAATTGAGAGGAATTTTTAAAATGAGATCTCAATCTCTAAAATTAAAAAGATCCCTTATAATATTAAGATCCCAGCATTTCTCCCAAGGCCTCATTAGATTATCTACATTACAATTCAACAAAGAATCATCTAAGGTCGACGTTACATACCCATTTTCAATCTCAGGTAACCAGGGATCCTTCAATAACAAAATAGAGTTACCATTCCCTACCTGAAGTCTGCTTCCTTGAATGACTATTTGCTTGGCTGTACAAATGCTCCGCCATGCATAACTTAGGTTGTGACCTAATTCAACATCACTAAAAGATTTGTCATAGAAATAGTGGGAGTTAAAAATTTTTGAAACCAAAGATTGTAAGTCTGCGATGAATCTCCACGCCTACCTTCCTATCATAGCAATATTAAAATCATGTAATGACTTGAACCCGATGCCTCCTACCCCTTTGGTTGACAAAGAGTATCCCACTGAAGCTAATTAATACCTTTACTTCCATCTTTTTTGCCTCCCCACCAAAAAGAATTAAACATAGCTTCTAGATCTTTACACAGATTTAAAAGAAGAAGGTATTGTAGACACCCAATTTCGAGATAATGAGCTATGGATGTGACAAAAGACTTTAATGATGAAAATGTCATGAATAGGTTTTCAATAGTCGAAGTTTGAAACTTCAAGGGTCTAATTGCTTTTTTTTTTCAAAGAAAGGATTTAAGATTTTTATGGACTAAATCGCAATGCTTTTTAAGGATTTAATTGCAAAACTTAAATTTTTTCAAGAACCTTTCTATAATTAAAAGTAAAAAAAAATTATCAAAATTACCCTAATTTCGATTAGAATTACGTAATTCCAATCAGAATTAGGTAATCTTGATCGATTACATAATTCTGATCATAATTATACTCCTTCCGTAAATTCTTGAATTTTTAAAATAAATTAAGTCCTAATTGGTCTGAAATTCTCCTAAAATTATTTTAAAAATATTTTTAAGGAAATAGAAGTTTTTTAGGAATCATTTTATAACTAGGATTTTAAGATGAATCCCTATATATAGGAGGGCTTTGCCTTTGGAAAAAAGAAAGAAAGTAGGAAGGTAGAAGAGTAAGAGCAAGAAAATTAAAAAAACGGAAGAAAAAAATGAGGAAGGAAAAAAAGAGAGAAAAATTATTTTCTACAAAATTCCTTTTAAGATCTTTGAAGAATGTTTAAAGAAAAGATTAGAAAACCTATTAAGAAACGGTGACTTTAAAAATCTGAGGAGCTTCCCATCACTCATAAGCATCATCGTCATCTTCTTATTCTATTTTATTTATTTCTTTCCTTTTGATTTATTAATTTTTAATTTTATTTTATTATTATTTATTCACTAATCATAACTTTTATTCTTTTTTTTTATGGTGATAATGGAGGAAAACACATGATGATTATATTTGAGAAATCAAATCCATAAGAAGACTATGGAATGCTATGGATAAGATCTTGAAGAGATATAGTTTATAGGATTTTTTATTATTATTTTATTTTATTGCTTTATTTTATTTATTTATTTTTGGGGTTGTATTAATTATTTTTATTATTATTTTCAATAGATTATTGTAATAGCCACAATAGTAGGAATAGTGGAATTATGTGTGATTTCAATTAATTAGTTAGTAAAATTAGGGTTTTAATTAGGTAATTAATTAAAATAAATGGAGGGAATAGATTAATTTAGGTTGCATGTTAATGAAAATTAGGGTTTAAGAGGAATTAATTGAATTAGTTGTTTAATCTTTAATTTAATTGTTTTAATATGTTTTATTTGTTTTTGGAATTGTTTATATATTTTTATGTGTTTTGTGCTTGTTTATTTTATTTTTGGACTTTTGTATTTATTTTTATGTGTTTTGGTCCTTAAGCCCATATTAGATTTTAATCCACTTAAACAAATTTTAGGTTTTTAGGTTTAATTAATTAAAATAAATTTTAGGCCCATAATTAATTAAATTTTAGGTTAAAAATAACTTAGACCCATTTAGTAAATTAGACATAGGCCCACTTAATTTAATTTAATTAATTTAGATTTAGCCCACTTAAAGACCTTTTCATAATTTGTAGATCTAGGATCACCTTAGCATTAAAATATGTAGAATTAGGTCCACTAATTTAAATACCTTCATAATTTGTAGACTTAGGGCCATTTTAGAATTAAAATAAATAGACTTAGGTCTATTTAATTAAAATTAAAAGGAATTAGTCTTAATTAACTTGGAAATTAAAACATATAGATTTAGCTCATTTAATTAAAATTCATGTACACTACGCTAACTTAGGGACTATATGTTTGATTAAATACATTATTTATTTGTAATTTTCATGACTGGTTTGCCTTGGAGTTAATTGCTAGAATAAGAGTTTATATGAAATTACATGTAAATAGAGGATAATTTAGTAATTCATAAAATAATTCTAAATGAACACGAGACTAAAGGAAGTTGGTATTCCGTATCCAGAATCTCTTGGTTATGGTGCTAGCTTTCTTTTAGGGAATCGAGTACCACCTTTTCTATTTGTCCTAGTTATTATCCTAGGTGGCTACTCCTCATCTTTATGTCATGTCTTTGTGATAGTGGTTAGTGTGTTCTCCAGAACCCTGAGCTCAAACAATGTCGCAGTTGCTAAAATCTTGGACACGTGCAAAACCTCACCGTCTACAGGTACACATTCATTGTGCAATTAAGGATTGCCTAGGCAATAGACTTGATTAAAATTTCCTTTCATTCTTTAGACAACATCTTACTTCGCCAACTACTAACTCTTTGCCACACTTTATCTCAGATGTACTTAAACAAAATTTACTTATTCCTACCAATACATGAAGGAAGCCTAAGATAAGTGCCATGATCAATACTACCTTGAACACCAATAAGAACATAAATTTGATGATAAGTAAAATTAAGAGTATTGGCACTAAAAGAGACAGATGACTTGCTGAAGTTCACTAGTTGCCCCACTGCTTTACCATACAATGTTAAGACTTCTCTAATGTAATTAGCTTCACTAGATTTTGCCTTAAAGAGCAAGAAGCAATCATTGGCAAAAAAGAGGCGAGTAACCTATAGATTTCCTTTAGCCACTCGAATCCCATAAAGAAAGCCAACTCTCTCTTTTTTCCTGATAAGTGCACTCAATGCCTCAACACATAAAAGGAATAAATGTGGGGATAATGGATTACCTTGTCGAAGACCATGCCCCAGAATGATAAGGTTAAGTTCTATGTCGTTATAAAGCATATTATAATAGACACTAATGACACAAAGCATTATTTTTTCTACCCAATGGACATCAAATCCTAACTTTAGCATCATTTTTCTAAAGAATTCCCACTTAACTCAATCATAGGCTTTTGATATATCAATTTTAAGAGCTAAAAAACCATCTTTCCTTTGCTTCTTCCTCTTTATATAATGCATGATTTTAGCATAAATAAAAATATTATCTATGATTGCTCTTCCAGGCATAAAAGCACTTTCGAATTTAGATATTATTAAAGAAAGCACAAGTTTCAGGTGATTAGCATTCATCTTAGCAGTTTTCTTATAGATAACATTGCATAGGCTATTGAACGAAGATCTATCATCAACTCTGGAGCTGCCCTTTTCGGAATTAAAATAATAGAGGTTTGATTGAATCCTTTCAGAAATGCACCCTTCTCCAAGTACTCTAAACAAACATTAATCATATCGCTACCTATGATAGCCCAAAATTTTTAATAAAATGTTGGGTTCATGCCATCTGGACTTGGGGACTTTTCCAAATGCATGCCTTTCAAAGCATTTCAAACATCCATAGAAGAGAAAGGAGCTGCTAGCATTTGGTTCTCATCAGTTGAAATAATTAGGTTAACAAAGTTAATTACCTCATCAAAGTTACTACCTCTTGAAGTAAATAATGAATTGAAATAGCTCATAATCAAATCATCGATCTCCTATCCTTTGGAACACCACACTCCATCTTCTTTCCTAAGTCTATTAATAAAGTTCTTCTTTTTCGCATAAATGTAAAAGCATGAAAATAATGGGAATTGAGATCCCCATCCCGTAACCAAAATTGTTTAGATCTCCATTTCTAGAAAACCTTATGACTATACAGTAGCTCATTGTATATTTTATTTAGCACATCGAACTCCTGAATGCTCACTAGATCATGATAGCCTCAGAGAGAAACCATGTGATGCTTATATTAAGAGATGTGGGAATTAAAATCCCTAGCCAAATAACCACTCGACTACGATAGATCAATCCCATAAAAAGAAAAGCAAGCTAAAAATGGCTCACCCAAAGAGCCCAACCAGCTAGCCTGAACCACCTCCACACACCCTTACTCACACAACCAAATATTCTTGAACCTAAACTTTTTAGCATAACTTCTTTGAAACACAGGCTTCAGATTAAGAAGAATAGGCAAAGGATTTAAATTAGAAGCCTCAAGAGTGTGCACACAAGCACCCCGAAATGAGTTAATCCAATCATCAAACGTAAGGGCTCTATCAATCCTTTCTTCAACCCACCCTTCCCTACTATGAGATTTCTCCCAAGTAAAA
Source organism: Mallotus nudiflorus (assembly GCA_947683625.1). NCBI lineage: Eukaryota > Viridiplantae > Streptophyta > Magnoliopsida > Malpighiales > Euphorbiaceae > Mallotus > Mallotus nudiflorus. The sequence goes on along the minus strand of CANTUR010000075.1, from coordinate 5,460,193 downwards.
AGGTAACATCAACCCCTAAATCCCTTAAACCACTATCATTAATGGCTTGTAAAAAGCCTAAAATTATCTAAGAAGGATGAGGTTGTTACCCTTTTTTCTCAAAAGCAACAAGCAAATCATTAAAATCCCTTATATATCTAGGGAAGAGACGACTTAGTAGAGAGATTCAGCAATGAACTCCAAGAATCCCTTCGATGATTAAATTTTGAAAAGCTGTAGAACCTTATGATTCTCCAAATACCCATATTAGCAACTTCAACTCCAACATCAATAAAGTTCCTAGTAAAGAAAAGTTGGTTAACTTGTGCATAAGCTCTCCAACGCCCACCTTGACCTTTTCTACCCACAACAAAGAGCCTATCAAACCCAATCTTATTTTTTTATCACATCTAAACTACTTCGGTTATAAATTGTTTCCATAAGAAAAATAAAAGTTGACTTATTTGTCTTAACAAGGTCCACAAGGACTTGAATTATCCATGGGTTAGCCAGCCCATGGCAATTCTAACTTAGGATACTCATTAGACTCAGTGGGCTTGGACCCCAGGACCTATCGTTAATTCATTTTTTGAACTTCCCTCACTTTGAGATAATCTAGACAAGACCTCCATCACCTCAAGCCCATTATACCTCCTCCTTTTCACATCTAAAACCACTAGCCCATTGTTGGCTTACTCATAATCTAAATACCCATAAGCCCTCTTTGTTTCCTCTTTATAAACATTCTTTCCTTTTTCCTGAATGTTAATGACTTGGGAAGTAACTTCCTTATCCATCCCAAAACTGTCACCTAACCTCCCTTTATTAACACCAACATTAGTTACACACATAATAGGAAGTAATACACAATCTATGAAATTAGGAGTATCATAATCCTTCCTTTCCTATCCCATCAGACAAGTAGTGCACATCCATCTCTTATTGGCACTGAACTGAGCTTTTCGTATAGTTGCTTGCATCCATGGCCCATATAGTTTAACAACTTAATTCTTTGGAAAATCATATTATTTCTCATAAGAGGTATCAACATGTCCCAATTTACCATAAATGTGGCAAAAATATTTAAGCCTTTCATACTAAAAATCAATCCATATCCAGTCCCCACCACTCTTCTTGATCTTCATTCTATGTTTTAAAGCCATACGAACATCTAGCATAACACAAATCAGCATGTAATTACGCCAAACTCCAGTAAAGTTATTTACATCAGATTCAATGAATTTGCCAACATAGTTAACAACATTCACAAGCACCTTCTCAAACTGGAGCCCCATTGGTAAATTATAAATTTGAACCTAGAATGAAGCATGAACTAAAGGCACCTTAAGAGGTTGTTCGTCCATATCCAACCTCTTAAGCAATAAAATGTGGTTATCAAATAACCATAGACCTGTTTCCTCTACCCTGTAAATATCAAATTAATGAAAAAATTGAAATAAGTATAGATCGGGCTTTAATTTTGTGATGCATATCCCCTTTCCTGGTTGCCATAAAGCAGCTATTTTGTCTCTTATGCCATGAAGTTAATTACCTTATCAATTAGAAATCGCCCTACTAAACACCATCGCATATCATCTTAGACTACTTGATCATCTATATCATCTCCCTCTACAACTATAACCCCTTCCTCCTCATCATAGATTATTAGATTTGCATATGGTCGATGAAATCTGTCATATTATCATCATTAGTTATCACCATAAAGAGATACAAGAATAATAGATAATAAACACTCAAGGAACAGAGCACTTGTTAAAAAATAAGACAGACTTTACTTGTCATAAGATAAGATAAATTTCAAAATCTTACGATTAGAAACTCAATTAAATTAGCAATTAAATTAGATTTTAAACTAAAATAAAATAATCTCAAATTAGATGGTACAAGAAAAGCACAAAGTAGCAACCATTTATCTTGTAAACTTGTAAACATTATTGTTTCAAAGCTTGAATACTTCAAGTAATTCAAGTATTAAATAAACTAAATGGAAACAATTCTTATGCATCATTTTAGCTTCATAAAAAATCATTAAAAATTTAATTTTATTGCTATTATAAAAATATTTTAAGGGCTTGAACATCTACTTACCAAAATAGCCTACAAAACTCACACAACTTAATCACCAATTTGCTCAATTTGCACCAACACCTTCCTTTCCTTTTATAGCATCTAACACATGCAATTTCATTTATAAATCATCAATATAATATCCCTATATATTTTATAATTATTCATCCCCAAATGATGTGCAAAACATAAAAATCAATTCAATTACACAAATCAGACCCATATGTTCTAAAAGGGTTGTTTCAGGCCTAACTTTGAAAAATTACTGCAACTTATAGAAAAGGAATTTTAGTCTTAAATTTTAAAAAACCCTAGATTTATGTGTCTAGTACATGCCATAAAAATTTTACTTAAATAGATAACCACAAGGAAAGTTATACTGGTCGAATTATAATCAGCTCAACTACTTTGACAGATTGAGCAATAAAAAGCATCGGTTCCTTATACCACTGTACAGGCATAATAAGCTCTTGATCAAAACTAAAAAATTTTAGAGTACTCTTTAAGGTTTCCATATCATTAAATAAAACTCAATTTAGAGTTTTCTAGCTTAGGATATGATTAAAATACAAAGACTAAAAAACTAGGTACTTAGAACCTGAAATCTGCATCTTATAAACCCTAACTCAATTCAACCAAAATGATAAAATTACTTACCAATTCAATCACCATAAGCTTTTAGGATGAAAATTACAGCCTAAAATGAGCTTTGGATCATCAAATTCCACTTGAAAAACTAGCTTAAGCTTGGAGAATCAAGCAACCCTTCTTGTTCTCTCTTTTCTCTTCTTTTCTTATCTCTTTTCTTAACATCTATGGCTGCCCACTTACTGACCATGAATTATGGAGAAGGTTCCAGCCCCTTTGAAGATATATTACAAAGGTAAAATATCCATTTTGTTCCTTAATGAAATAATTAAACTTCCTTTAAACCCTTAAGCTTTCAATTGTGCATTCTAGGACGGCTATTGTTACAATTAAGTCCATATCATCCTAAGCTTTTTAATTTTTATTCTTCACTTCATTTTTATTTCCTACTCCCTTTTATTCTCATAATTTCACTCATTTTGAGTGTCATTAAAATTCAAAAATCGTCACTATTTGATTGAGTACAAATTATAACTCAACTTGATGCACTAGCCTAACTATATATGCTAGCTTCTACTTCAAATCAATCAACATATATGTAAATACAATGCAAAATGAATGCAAATGTACCTATAGTTAGAATACATGTGTGACAATAATGCTGATAATAGTGTTTTCTATGCAATTAGGTCTTAGGTACATGTCTACATATAGAAACTTTTATCATGAATTAGTTGACATTTTGTTGCATACTACTCAGTATTTTTTATGTTATCTTTTGTAGGCTATCATTCCCAGAATTGGCATGGAGATATTAACAATTCAAGAGAGATTGAAAGAATTGGTTTGTTGAGTGAATATTCTTCAAATTTATCTTTGTTCAATCAAATAGTAAATAAATAACTATATATATATATATATATATATACACACACACACACACACACTTTTTATGTAATTTTTTTATATATATAGTTTTTGAATAAATATGAAATCATAATCTTATAACTTTAACAATTTTATGAATTGCACTTGGCAAAACTCATTGATGATAAAAGCGTCTGAAGTCATCATGCAACTTCATATATGAAACCACTTGTTATTCAATAAGCCAACAAGGTCAGAAGAGTACCATAAGCAAATGTGAATTTTTATGAATACTATTATTGAAAGAAGTATCAATTTTTTTTCTTTTTAAATTAGGAGACAAAAATCCAACCCTTAACTATTAATGTCTTAAAAGGAGTTATACCACTAAACTATTCAATTTTCTACAAAAGAAGTATCAATTTTAATAATTAATAATGAGTAATTTATGTAAAAAGGATCGTGATACATATCACGACCCGTGGCATTGTGGGCTGCATGAAGACAAAACAATTTTGGGGCAATAATATTAATTAATATTTGTTTTTAATTTTATTTTTTTGAAATTTTTGGAAATCTAAAACCTACAAGTGAATACACCGTGCATTGATTTAAATAAATACCTATAATCTGTAAATAATTTTTTTTTAATGATGTAACTTGTACGAAACTCAAAGTAAAACAGTAAAAGTGGCTCCTCACGACTTACTATCATAACAAGAAATACTATCCAAGAAAAAAATTGTATATGGACATGGTTGTCTATTCAACACTAATCGTGTTGATGGAAAATGGAGTATAACTAATAAACCTCTTGGACAATTCCCATAATAGTATAGCCTTCAAAGCAATCTTCAAAATCATTCTATTTCATATCAATAAAATGACAATAATTCACATCTTTTGCCTCTTGACAACTACACGTTCTCTCTCTATTATTGTTATTGTTCATCAATCTCTTTCTTTGGTTTCCACTAGTTTTGAATGGTTTTTAGGCTTTTTTTTGCCAAAAAATTATTCAAATACCATTTTTTTTGTCTTTTTGTATAAATAAATATGATACGAGTTAAAAACTCAAACTAGTATGGGTTTATCCCATTTATATGTTTTATTTTGGTGATAAGATGGCTGTGTTTTGATTTTTCATAGTTTAAAATCTAAGGAGAATTTCTAGATATCCGGATCTGCTTAATATTTAAGCTTGATGATGTGTTTTTCAACTTTAGGTACCTCTCCTTTCTCAGATTTAGGAGTAGAACTGTCACACCCGCACCCTAATTCTAAGTACATTTGCATTCATTATATGTTGCATTTACTTATATATTGATTAAATTTAAGTATAAGTTAGTATATATAGTTAAAGTAGTGTTTCGGGTTGACTCATGAATTATACTCGATTAAAGAGTGAGAATTTTTGAATTTTAATGACACTCAAAATAAATAAAATATTAAGAATAATAAGGATATGAGGTTAAATTGAAGTAAATGATAAGAACTTTAATGTTAACAAAAGATGAGAACTTAAATTGAAACAATGATTGGACTCAATTAAAATAATTGAAAGCTTGAGGATTTATAGGTAACTTAAGCATTTCATTAAGGGTCTTAATGGATATTTTAAAGTAAAATTTATCCAAAATAGGGGCTGGAGCCTTATCAAAATTTTTTGGTCATCTTGTTAGTAGCAATAATTATTTAAGAAAGAAAGGAAAAAAAAAAGATAAAAGAGAACACTTAAAAAAAATGGGCTACTTGATTCTCTAAGTTTAGGTTTGATTTAAAAGAGGAATTTGAAGATCTAAATCAATTTTCAGGCTATAATCTTCATCTTAGAAGACTTTGGTGATTGATTTGGTAAGTAACTTTAGTATTTTAGTTTATTTAATTTAGGGTTGCAAAATTCGGGTTTGATAATTCTGGTTTATCAGTCTCTATAATTCAATCATATCTTGACCTATGGAACTCCAAATTAAGTGTTATTTGATGATCTGAAATCTTGGAAAAATTATCTAAAATTTGTTCTCTTTGAGCTTGATTTGATTCAGTTTTTGTGATAGTAAAATTAGAGGAAACATTTTAGTACTCAATCTATTGTGTAAATTGACCTAGTTATGTTCAAATGCTTATATCTCGCTCTATAGTTGCCCAATTGGTGTGAAATTTTTATAGCATATTCTAGACATATATATCTAAGATTTATTAAAATTTCAGGTCAAAATTTCTTTTCTATAAGTCTCAGAAATGTTTCAAATTCAGCTCTGAGAGCAATAATTTTGATTATGTGAATCAGGTTTACAGAGTTTATGAGTTAAATTATTTTCATATATCTTGAGCTAGAAAACTCAAAATTAATCTTGGTTTAATTTTGAGAAAACTTAAAAGAGTTCTCTAAAACTTTGTAGTTTTGATCTAAAGCTGATTATAATGAATAATGGTCTAACAAACCTGTACTTTTTATTGCTTAATCTATTTGAGTAATGGAGCTGCTTGTAATGCAACCTTTATAATTATATTTGTGGGTATTAAATAGAAGTGAAAATTTTATTTAAGATACTAGATACAAATACCTAAGTCTGGTTAAAATTTTAAGTTAAAATTCTTCTTCTACAGGTCAGAGATAATGTAGGCCTGAAAACAACTCTCGTAGAGTTAATAAGGCTAGTTTGTAGAGTTAAGTTGATTTGCATATTTTGCATATAGTTTGGAGGTTGCATGGTTAGGTCATTATATAAGATTGTTATATTGATGATTTAAAAATGAAATTGCTTGTGTTAGGTACTAGAAAAGGCAAAGGAAGTGCATGTGCAAACTAACCAAATTTGATAAATCGGATTTGTTTGTTTATAAGTTGTTTGGTGAGTAGATGTTCAAGCCCTTAAAATCTTTTATAACAACAAGATAATGATATTTTTAGTGATTTTAATGAATATGAAATGATGTATAAGAATGGTTTCAATTTAGCTTAGTTAGTACTTGAATTATTTGAAGTATTGAAGATTTAAAATGATAATGTATTCTATATCATAAGCTTAATATGTTGCTACTTTGTGTTTTTGTTTACAATATGATTTGAGCTTTATTTTTGGATACTTTTTTTATTTAATTAAGTTTGTAATCAGCCTGATTTCCTTATTTTGGATTATACAGAGGTGTTTTGATTTGAATACTTTGTTCAATAACAAATGTGATAGAAATGCTTTGAATATTTACTTGATGATTTGAATGAGTTATAATCATATTGGTTTTATTCCTTTGAATTTTGATGAGAAGTGGTTTGAATTTTTAATACTATGATGAGCTATAAATGTGATAGAATAGTTTTGATTAATTTTGGATGAAATGAAATTTGTTTTGTGTATTACCTCTGTATATGAGATGTATGAATGTGCTGGGGTGATATATGCACATTTGAGATTGTACTGGTTGTTATTGCGCAATAAACAACAAAGCACTTGATTACAGGACGGTGAAGGAAAAATGGTCGTTCTGTGCTAATGTAGTTGAAGGGTTAGCCTTCAAGTGTGCCTAGAGAGTGAGCTTGTGATGACATGTATATTATGGTCGAATTGTAATGCTTGTGGTAGGGATGGTTAATACAAATGAAAAGTTGTATTGATATTTGCAAAGGCATATGTTTCAATTGACTGAGTTTTGAATGTGTTTGAAAGTAAGATTGAATTGGATATTTTAAGTGAATGATAATTTGATTATTAAATGTTTTAGTATTTTAATTTGAGATGTTTATTATATTTGATTCAGTTAAACTGTTTTTTACTCGTAACGTCTATTATTTAAGTATTTTTGTACTCATTTTACTCTATTTTATAAACAATTTCAAATAATTGGGTTTGATAGTTGGTGAAGCGGGTTGAGTGAGTGTGGATAGAAATCCATAATAAGATTGGCCAACAAATCCTCATTAGAGTATTCTTGCCTTTTATTTTATTTTATTTTTGTTTTATTTGGTGTATAAGTGTTGTATAACATTAGTGGTTAAGCCATATTTAAAAATGTAATATTTATGTTTTCTAAATATTTTGCATGTATTTTATTATTCATAAATAATATTTTACTATTCATAAATACGTATTTTTACTATTTATAAATAGTACTTCACTATTAAAAAATTAATACTTTAAAGGTTTTTATTGTCTAAATATATTATATATACAATACTAAACTTTTATAAGAGATAAATTTTAAATCCTCTTGCAAATTATAAAGATATTATAAAAAAAATTATTTAAACTGAGCAAATTATTTGATGATTAGTTTTAAATGTTCATCTCAGACTATGTGAGATGAGGTGTGACAAGAACTGTGTGTTTTCCTTATAAAACTGATCACATTCAAGAATCATAAATGTACCGCATCTGATTTTTTTTATTAAGCTTTGTATTTTGTCTTATTTATCTATCAGTTTTTAAAAAATCTGAATAATTTTAACGTTTGATTATTGTAAATCTCTTATGATTCTCATTCTTGTATGAATTTCTTTTGTTCAAAAAAATATATTTTATATCAATCAATTTCATGATGGTACTACTCCAATTTCTTATTTTTTAATTCTTTTATCTATTCATATAATTTATAAACCTTAATTTTTTTACTAGAATTAAGATATATTTTTAATATAATATAATTTAAATATTTGATTGATATGTAGCTGATGATTTTTTTTATTTTATTTTTTTATAAATTTATAAACATAATAATTAAATAAAACACGGTTAAAATAAATAATAAATTTATTAAAAATAAAATATAAAAAGTAAGACAAACTATTGAAATAAAATAAAAAGATATATTTGAATGCCAAAAGCAATTTTTTTTTTCTAAAATCGACTTATTTATATGAGATGTATTGCACTTTTAATTGAGCCACGTACATAAATGGATGTTTTATATTTATGCAATTAATTAATAAGTATTTAAAAATTGCATTGAATTTAATTTAATAATATTAATTTTTGGTTAAATAAAATAAAAATATTTAATTTCTAATTTCTAATTTTTAATAAAAGTATTAAATATATGAATGTTTTATTTTTTATTCAAAAGATATCTCTAATTTAATTAATAAAGATGTCAAATTTATAAATTTATAAAAAAAATTAAAATGAAGTATAAAAGAAATTTAATTATCTATTAATACGCTTTTTTATTATATTTTAGTATAACATTCAATAATTTTTTTAAAAAAATAAAGGACTAGATGCAGCCTGACATATCCAAGAGCTGCAATGATCCGTTGGCAAATGAGAACCCGCTAATTGCATATTTGCAGCCACTCCCAAGAAATAAAAGAGCAATTAATAATAATAAAAAAATCGAACAGAACTTGTAACTATAAAAAAGACAGACTACAGAACTGGGTAGCTACATTTCATGCATCATCACCAACGGTATTTATTAATAGTTATAAAAATTTCAACTAATTTGAAGTTTGAACTTGATAGACTTATGAGAAGAAAAAAATTCTTTCAGTATTTATTTTTTCTCTATAAAACTCGAAAAATTTAAATTTTTGACCACTTAAACCGATAGATCTTTATTGAAATAATTTGATTTTGATAAGTAATTAACGATGATAGCTTTGAGTTAGTATTGAGCTTTTGGTCCCTATTTTGAATTTCACATATTATTTACAGATTTTTGTATGGAAATGTCAATAACTCTAAGTTGCTGGAAATTTCAAAGCAAATTGTATCGTGATCAATTGCATGCCAGTTGCTGGGTCTTTTATTTATTTATTAATATTATATGTGGTATATAAATGCACGAATTGCGGCTATTATATTTAGTGTGTTCGTGTGCGGAATTTTGATGTAATTTCAAAATTTCACTTTCAGATCTGTCAATATATATTTAAGTTTACTTTTTGTGAAGATTGGCCATGAACCAATTATGAATATTTTGGCTACAATTCAAAAGTAAAACACAGCTATTCATTATTAGAATTGAGGTGGAAGGGGTTTGAAGAAGACAATTTCTTTTTTTTTTTCATTAAAAAATATTAGCTATTACTATGAGTAAAAAAAAATTAATTATTTAATTATGTATGTGAGATTATAAACACAAAATATTTCTATAATAAATTAAAAAATTTACAAGATACCTTCCATTAAATACAGGTTTAGTTTATAATTATTTTATTTTTTACAAAATAAATTTTATTTTATTAATAATCATTCAATATATATTCATCTAATGATAATAAAAGTAAAATAAAAAAAATAAATAGTAAAAAACAAACTTTTATATTTTAGAATTTTCCACACATATTTCAATTCAAAGAGCACGTGTCATGACGTTCATATATATATATATAACTCAGCTAATTCTTAGTAGAAGTGTAATTGAGTTGAGTCAAGTTTTGACAATCTCAAGTCAACCTCAAATTGAACTTGCTTTTTCATTTAATATTCATAAATTATTCGTAAATTTAAATGAAGAAATTTTAAAAAATATAAATAATAAATTAAAATTATATAAAAAATTAAAAATAAATTATTTATTAAATGAATTATATATATTTTATAAAAATTATGATGTTATTTTAATAATATATTTTTGAAAATATTTTTTATAATAAAAACTTATATATTATATATATAATATTAAATTATTAAATATTAAAATTATGTTCTAATTTATAAACTTTTTATCCCTAAATTTCAAGAGTTAAACTTTATATAATTTAAATTTTTTTTATTAAATGAACTTACGTATATGAGTTTTAATAAAATATTACAAAGTTGAATATCAAATCACTTGCGGGCAAAGTTGCTCGTTTACGCGTTAATTATTAGTCAATGTGTGCCCACAAATGTACAGTTGGTACGTCATCTATATATCTACAATTTATTATGGTGTCATGTATATGGACGATTAAAGTCCCTTTTTTTTTGTTTTTGGAGACTTCAATGATTTTTGTTTACTTTGACTAATCATCACATTAAATATATAATACTCCATTTATATTAGAATCCCTTTCCAGCTACAACAATATTATTTTTGTCGTGTTCTTTAATTCCATTAAATATAGAGTTACTATAAATTACTATAAATTATATGGATGGCATGCCTCATTAATTAATTCTTTCTAATTCCAAATTACATTCAATTTTTTTTAAAAAAAATTAGTGGTAATTTTTTAGCTTCATCAACAATTTGATGTGTAAAACAAATTTACTAGAGATGATGCCCAATGGTTGATATATTAATTGATAAATTTTTACAAATTTTATTAATTTTTGTACATTAATTAAAAAATATTTTAAAATAGAAATTTATTTTTAAAATAATGAATGATAGCTTTTCTTTAGTTAGAATTTTTTTTTAACTATATCTAAACATGAAAAATATTATAAAAATATTAAACATGAATAATATTAAAAAACATAACTATTTTTTTAGAAAAATAGAAATCTATTTTAAACTATTTCTAAACATGACAAATATTAAAAATTTGTTTTTTGTTAAAAAAATATTTTCTATGAAGCAACAAGAACCTAAAATCTTTATGAAAATTAACCTCTTTGAAACCATTTTGAAAAAGTCTAATGATAAAATTTTTTTTTTTTTTACAATTTTCGTCAAATTTTAATTAAATTTAACAAATCTATATTTAGTTAGTAAAAATGAATGCAAATGATCTTATAATAATAGCCGTAGTAGCATTTGATATGTATTTTAACTTTCATATATATATATATATATAATTAAATTAATTTTGAAAACATAAATCTACTTATTTGTAATTATCTCCAACATAAAAATCATTATTTTCTAATATTTAATTTAATATAAGTATATAGTATAATTTGAAATTAAAATATTATTTAAATGAATTTGTGTTTCCATGGCATGCACAGAAAGTGCAAAATAGAAAAATTATTATTTACAGCAGGGTGGGCTATGAGTCGCATCAATGAAGAAAATCACGTCCATGTCTTGTTTTTTTTTTTAATCACATGTTTTGTTTTTTTTTATCTAGTACTTAGACTAAAATCACCCGCTTCACGACCCACAAATATATACTTGTCATATTTAACAGTGTAATTACATAATTTACAATTTTTATTTTTCAAAAAATGACTTAATTATTATATTTAAATAATTTTATTTTATCATATTTAAAATATTAAATAATATGTATATTAATATATGGTATGCACGAATTTACAACTAATTTTAATTAAATTTCAATAAATATAAATATCTAATTTTTTTTTTTAAAAAAACAACAACAAAAGTTCTATAATTTTCTATGTATTTAACTACCAAGTTTTTCCTTTTTATGTGTAGAAAATTTCTGACATTTCCGACATTATATTAGGAAAAATACATAATTACTTTCTTGATATTGCATTAGGAAAACTTCTAATTTCATATTAGTCATAAATATTTTTTAAGATAAAAATTTAGATATTATTTCTAAAATTAACATATGTAAACTTCTCTTAAAAATGATATTTATTTTCTGTTAGTACAATTCATTAATTCTAAAATTTATAAGAAAATATATTAAATAAAGATGTACTTTTTGAATTCTAATGTATAAAGTCATGTTAAATTAGTTGTTATAAAACTTTTTTATTACCTGAAATGAACTGGATTAGCAAGATCTAGTGGGCTTTAGATTTCGGTAATTTAAACACTAAATAAATAAACAATGATCTATTATTGCCTAACATTCATAGAAAGGGGTAAATTTGCCTTAAAAAATTTTAAAGTCTCCATTTTAAATGACACAAATATAAAAGTCAAACAGTTATTTGATACTTTTATTTTTTTTTAATTTTTTAATGTTTAAGTATTCCTAAATTTTTTTAAGGGCAAATATATTTTTCTTTTATGAATATACAGGATAAAAAAAATGCATTTTTATCTAATTTTTTTTATATATGTTCAAAATAATAGATACTACTAATGGTGAAAGGGAATATTATTTATAATAAGAGTCTGAATATATAATTTTTAAAGTAATATGAGAATGTTGTTTACTCTTTTCCTCTTAATCCAATCATATTCTTTTCCTCTTAATCCAATCATATTCTATCTTAATTAATTAATTGCCATTTTTGTTTGTAACCTTTTTTTTTTTTTTTTTGGCAGCTGGTACAATTCTCTGCATTAAATTTGTCATTGTTAAGATTCTGGTAGAAAGTGTGACTTCACGTCCCTATATATATGTAAAATGACATTGTCATGTATGTAAATTAATCAAACATGGAACATAACGATATCTCGTTACCTAGACTTCAGCGAAACATTAAAGAAAGAGATCGAAGAATTCATATGAGGGATCTCCTTTCTTCTCTTGCTTCTGTTCTTCGTCCACAACCATCCAAGGTTTCCTAGAATTAATAAATTATGCAGTATATTATACTCGATCTTCTGTTTTTCTAATATTTTTTTTGTCACACAGATGTCAATGCCTAAACTACTTGACGAAGCCACAAGCCAGGTGAAACAGATGCGTGCAAGAATAGAGGAACTGAAGCTAAGGAAGGCACAAGCTGAAGGACTATATGATGATCAGAATTCTTACATGGACTATCATCAATCGGCCACAGGCAGCTCAACCATAATGACACCAGTTCTAGACATACGAAGTGGTGATGATTCTATTGTAGAAGTGAATTTGATTTGTGGGTCGAACAACAACTTCATGTTACTTGATATTATTCGTGTTCTTCAAGAAGAAGGAGCTGAAGTAGTAAGCTTTTCATATCATAATGCTGGGGATCGTATCATCAATACAATTAAATCTCAGGTACGTATCTAGCTACACTTATCATCAGCTAGTTTTGAAGCTCTCGTACAGACACTAAATTACTCCACTTTAACCATCTTTGCAGGCTATTTATCCTAGAATTGGAATAGAAACTCAGAGGATTCGTGAGAGGTTAAATGGAATGGTCTATCAAAACAAGACCTCAAAAGAGAAATGATCAGAATCGTGGCCTATATAAACAAATAACAAATAACATGAGCAAGATGCATGTATGTAAGAATATATATATATAGATATAACAGTAGCTGCTTTTATCGATGTTGTGATTAAATGGAGGAGATTTAATCATGATTGATTGATATATATGAAAAATGATGAACCTTCTTCAATTAATTTATGCCCACATTCAAATATTTTATGGACTAATTATGCATCTCAAATCAAGTTTATTGCATAAAATTTATATGTGAAATTATTTTATTTTATTTATCTTAATGTCTTTTATTTTAATTTTTTAATATTTGATTCCAAAAACATGAAAATTAACAAGCATTAGAAACCTTTAAAAAGAATGTAATACATGGAGAATTTGTTTATTCGACGAAAGTAATAGAAATTAACCATTTTTGTGTGACTATTTTGTAAATGCTAATTAGTTTAAGTTGAATGATTAAATGTGTTTATGGGTGAATTGTACAACATAAAAATTTAAATTTTATATCTCATAATATCCTTAAAATGAAATAACTAATAAACTATTATCTAACTGGCGCCTCCTTGTCATTTATTTACAAACTTTTTACTCATTTTTTCTTACACCGAGTTTGGAATGGAGGAAAAAGAGGGAGGAATGAAAATAAGAGAGAAAAATGGAGGAGGGAAAGTGTTTTTTCTTGTTTGGTTTGAGAAGAGGAAAATGGGAGAGAAAGAAAAATAAGATATATTTTCCTCTCCTTGTCTCTCCAAATTGGAGAGAAAGTAGGAAAAAAAGGAGGAAAAAATTATTGTTCATCTTATTTGACAGTTACCCTTTTTTTTTTCTCTTCACATACAGTATACTTCACAATTGTTCTTCATTTTTTTTTATCTCTTCAACTATTTTTCACAACTCCATAAATATTTCAATTTTATACATACTATTTTTGTTAAATTGGATTTCTCAAAAAAAATCATAAAAAAATAAAAAATAAAAAGTTTGTAGTAAGTATTATTTTTTAGGTGGGGGCATAAAAGTAAATATATCATATATTTACTTTTTTTTAATATTTTATCTTTCCAATAAAAAAAGTATAACTTTCTTTCCTCATATATTATTTTCCTTTAAATTTAAACATAAGATAGAAAAAGGAGAAAAGAAAATAATATTATTTTCTTTCATATTTTTCTCCCTATTTTCTTTTCTCCATTTCCTCTCTTTTCAAATATAATGTTAAGAGGGTAATTGTTGTTCACCCCATTATTACTGTATTGCACTAGTTGATTTTAACATTTATAATATTGGAGATGTGAATGAATCCTATATCTGATAAACATTAAAAAAATTTAGGAAGAATTGCATAACTAAAGTCTAAACTTTTCATTTTTTGCTATATTAGTTGTCAGATTTTTATTTTATTTTATTTTGCATTTAAATGTTTGAAACTCATTATTTTTATTTCATTTTGGTGGTTTCGATCATTCAGCGGTGGCTTGAATATCTTATCAGTTCATGTGTCACCCACTATAAATGCCACGTCCTTGAGAGATTTTGAATTGCCTGAATTAATCCAAAAACATCCACAAAACAAAAGACAAACACTTCCACATTCTCTTGAACACCATTCCCTATCATTTTCTTCCTGTAAAACTACCTAACAATATACACCATCTGTTGAGCTCGACCAAGGCCACAAATAATAGTTAGGAAAATGGGTCATCTATAGAAAAGCCAATTGATTATAACATCATTTGAGGAAGAGCTATTATTTTTACTAAATTGACTGGGACATTTTATCGAGCAATTGGTGTACAATGCCAAAATGATGAAAAGTACACAGCTTTCATATCAAAGTTTGGTAGTTGGATTGTAAGTGGGTGAGGTTGGGGACGTTTAAAGTTAATTTAAAAGTTTGGAGAGCTTTAGCTACTGTTTTTTAGTCTAAAATGAGATGGGCAATATGTTAGAGAAGTGAAACAATAAGATAAGATGTTGATCATGAGGAGGAAAGAGGATTGTGCATTGAATATAAGTGGAGTTGACATTATTATATAAGCCTACACCTGCATGCTTATCAGTAGCAGCCAAGGAGACATGAAATGGAATGAGAAAAAAATTTAAAAAAAAGTAGAAAAATAAAAGGGACAAACCTAGTGTTGGTGGAGATAGAGGCAGAGGCAAAGGCAGCCATGGAGAATCGATTAGGAGATCTTTGAAAAGTGAGTTTGTGGGTTGATGGGAAGAAGATTATTCGATTAAATTGATAAAGTTTTTGTTTATTGAGTTAAAACCAACACAAGAAAGAAGAAGACCAATTTATCAAAATTTGTTGGAATGGATTTCTGGGAGTATGTAAAAAAAAAAGTTTTCGTAACAATGTTTCCTTGCATTGTTCTTCGTCTTCATATTTTTCTTCTGTTTTTTTTCCAAAAGTAAAATTTTATTTTTTATTTTAAAAGAAAGAACTAAGGGCATTTTTGATAAATTAAATACCCTGTATATGTGGATGACACGTGTCGATTTATACAAATAAAAATGGATCCCATTAGTGCTTAGTCAACATTTGGACAACCATTGGTGGATAGAATCACCAAAATGAAATAAAAATAATGAATTCAAACACTCATTTGTTAAGAAAAAAAATTTGACAACTAAAATAGTAAAAATTGAAAAGTTCATACACTCCACTAAATATGCAATAAAATTTAAATAAAAATAAACACATAAAAAATGGGGAGAGGAGAAAAGATTAAAACCTTAACCACACAAAATTTCAAAACAAATAAAATCAATCTAAAAGAAATCTTCTAAATTTAGGTCATAATTTGGTGATTGATTATCACCCTAATAATTCTTAGAAAATCAAATAAATTAGCTCTCCACAAATAACAATAAAAGCCCATAAAAAGGAAAACCATCAAGTCAATTTCATAAAATAAATAACAAAAACAAAAATTTAACAAATAAACACCTAATTTCTTGATAAATGTTAAGGCAGTAAAATACACAAGTATTAGAGGAATGAAATGGAGAAATTAAAACGAGACAAATGCAAAAAAAAAAAAAAACATATAATAGGATTTAGGGATTAAAACTAATTTAAATTTAACAAATAAATATATAAAACCAAAAATATTGTTAATCCCATAACTTAAATTAAAACCTATTTAAAACTAAATAAATCAAAGAATGCAGAAGTAAGATTATCGTAAAACTCTCATAAATCAAACAGATCAAATTCTTCAAATAAACATAATTGAAATATAACAAACAAAAATAACAAAAAAGAGAAATAGGCGACGTTTGATTGTTGAGGTGTCGCCTAATGTTGTTAAGGCAACACAACATCGCCTTAGGCTACAAAGGCGACGACTCTTCAATTACACATCACCTGAATTATGATTATAGAACAGAAATAAGTAATATCTTTCTTCTCTTTCAAGATCCAATATGCAAATTATACAATGGTAATATAATAAATTTAGAAAAGTAATTGCAAAGATTCACTTTACATGCCAAGATTCATCTAACAAATGAAATAAAGTTAAAGCTATAAGAGGAAAGGAAAAGAAAATAGAGGACTTTACTATTTCAGATGAGTTCAATTTTCAAAATTGTTAGCCCTCGGAGGTGAATTCCAATTAAAGCACCGTTCTAAATGCAAGGATCTTCTTTATTCCCTTAAGAATTGATCTTCCCCCTCATTTTTTCTTCTTTTTTCCCTCTGTTTTTAGCTACTTCCCACGTCCTCTCTCTACTTTCTAAAATGCTATCTGCCTTTTATTTTTGTCCTGGCTTCAAACAAAAAAAATCCTCTGAAACATCTCCTTTTTCCTTCTTTTAATTCTCTAATCTCTCATTTAATTCCATTCAAGAGTCTCCACCTCCCCTTCTTCTATTAGAAACATTCCCATTGCTCTTTGAGCATTCATTATGCATTTTTAAAAAACATAACTAACCACTGATAAGACTCCTCTATAAAGAGGCATTGCCTCAGCAAGCCACTGTTACAAAGGTGATGCCTCTTCGATCAGGCATCGCCTCATTGGCATTAGGCTGAGGTAATTTCCCCTATTAGGCTTTATAGTCCTTGGGCTTGATTCCTAATCCATTTCAAAAGAGATTTGGGCTTCAAGTACATTATCAATAGGATCATGGAATGATCTTTACATTAAGTGCTCATTTCATTTCATCATTAGGCTTTTATTATGAGCCAATCAAATTAGATGTCTACACACTAATTATATAATTCTTCCAAATTTTTAAATGGTGTATAAGAAGCATAGATTGTGCATTAACATAAAAGTTACTAGATTTTTGTTACGTGAGTTTAATTCTATATATCCACATATATATTTATATATGTGTGAGCTAGTAGTCTTTAAACACCTGTACCCCCATAGATTTAGACTCTCCAAACCTGCACGTGTGTGAGCCAATAGTATTTAAACACATGTACCTGATATAAACTCTCTAAACCCATATGTATCCCATGTAGAAGTAAAAAATTACATGATATAAAGCTCTGAAAGTTAGAATAGTAGTAAATGAGACTAGACTGTATTAGAGTATGAGTGAAGGATTTTTGGATAAAAGTTTCGTATCTGAAGATTGGGGCAAAAAATTACATGCTATCAAAGCTCTGAAAATTAAGCTAGTAGTAGGAGAGACTAAGTTGTATTAGAACCTAGATGAAGGCTTCTTGGATCGTAAGGAAATTTACAAAAGTACCCCACTTTTAAATGTTTTGAACAAAAATATTCTAAGTTTTCATCAATTACAAAACTACTAAACCTTTAGTACAAGCATGCCCTTTTCATTTTAAAAAATTCACCTGTCTTTTTTCTTTTGTGTTTCTTCTCCCTTTCATCATCTTCCTCTCTCATTTTCTTCTTTCTTTTGGTTTCTTTAAGTTTTTTTTTTATTTCTTCTCTTTTTTTATGTTAACTCTACATATTTTTCTATTAGGTTTCTTCTGTGTTTCTTATATTTCTCTTTCCTTTTCTTTTTTCTTTTGGTTTCTTTAAGTTTTCATTTTTTTTTCTTGATTTTTTTTATTTTTAGTGGTAACTATTCATAGTGGTGTGTGAAATTACTATGATTTTGTTTTGGCGGTTATATTTTTTTAACAATCTTATGGTTAAGACACAATTTCAAAAGGCCAACTTTAAGAAACATAGAGCTATAGTGCGAAGGATGAAGAAAATTTAGGAGTAAAAATGGTGAAGAAAACAGTATGTAAGATTGAAAAAAAGACATTCAAAGAAGGACATTTCTTGAGGTGGGGGCAAGAAGAGGGGTGGTAAGGCTATGGATGTGAAGAGGAGGAAACAAGGTTTTTTTTTTTTTTTAGAATAGGTGGAGTGATTAGTGATTAGATTGTTTTAGAAGTTTTTGTTTTTATTTGTTTGGTTGTTTTTTAAGGATTTGGTATGATATTTGATTTTAAGTTGTTCTTATTTGTTTGTGAAGAAGAGTGTTTGGGTTAATGAATTTAAATTTGATGCTAATTTAATGATGTTGGATATTTGGTTTTATAAAATATTTTGTTTTAAATTTATTGTTGCTTTATTTTTTTTTTAAGATTTTTAATATGGTGGGAATTATTTTTTTATTAGACTAGGTTTATTATTATGTCAGGTTTATTATAATTGTAATAGAAACCTAATATAAACCAAAAGTATTCAAAATGTATGTGACATTTAATGAAAAGTAGAATATTTCATGTAATGGACTGGTTGAATGTACTTTTGAAAATTATATCATATATCATTCATTTTTTTAGCAAATGTAACTATAGTTTGAAAAATTAAAAATTAATTAATTAATTTTTTAATTCTTATCAGTTGTCAATATATGTGTAACAAATCATTTCATAAACAAAAAAGAAACCAAAAGTATATTATATTTTACAGTGAAATTTAATGGAAGTATATTTATTTTGTGTGGCAAGCTGAATATCCCTAATAAAAATTGTATTACATATCATTCATTTGAGGATGAATATTATTGCACTTGGAAATTTTAACAAAAAATAAGAAACTATTTTTATTCTTGATGAATGTCTATATATATGTAAAAATGATTTTCAAAAACTGAAAGTATACAAAAACTATTGCATGTTTGGTGTATCTCTGCATATCTTCCTATTATGTCCAAATAACCCGTATTTGCCGCACTTGTTTTCTATTTTAATTTGTCTATTCTTACATCAGTCCTTTAAAGTATTCTAATAGGATTATGATCAGTAGTTCCCTTGCATTTTTTATTGATAAGTTGAGGGATTTAGCAATATTGATGTCATGGTCTTGAATCTTTTTTTTGTAGTGCACCTTCATTCACTTTTCATGTCTAATATTATTCAAGTACTTGTATACTCTTTGTAATATCCCGTGTTTTTAAAAATATTTTTACACTGTACCGGGATATGCAGTGTCAATAATTTCTGTATTTTATATGATATTTTTACGAGTTAATATGTATTTAAAACCTATTTTAATTATTGTGTATTATTTCCAGTGTTTTACGTAAAATTTTCTCGGGACTTGCATTTTCGGGGAAATTTTCACGTAAACAATGTATTATTAATTATTTTAAATATATTTACGGACTTGCATGAACTCATACATATTTTTAAATTACTAAATAAAGCCTACGTGTGTGTATAATTATTTAATTAGGGTTTATTATTACCCTAATATTTTATTAAGTATTTATTTGTTTAATTGTTATTTAATTAATTTTATTTGGTATAAATTATTAAAATATTAATATTTTTATGTGTGTGGTGTATATTTGATGTGTGTAATTTAATATTATTTTAATATATAGTATAAAGTATATATATATACATATATTTGTCAAAAATCAAAAGAATTTGGAAAATTACACTTTTGCCCCCGACATCTCCTTCTTCCTCCCGATCCTTCCCCTTGCCGTCCGGGCGTCTGTCACACCGTTCCTTCACCGTGGGTGTGCCGTCCGGTGTGCCACCGTCTTCCCCGACCAGTTTCGCCACCTGAGGAGGCCGTTTCCGGCGTCGGGAGATCGATTTTGGCCGGAGAAGCCGAAAACCGATCCACCGTCGATCACGCCGATTCCGGCCACCGTTTTTGACACCGCCGGTCTCTTTCTTCTCCTTGAGCTCCGGTGAGTGTGATTCTAGCTTTGGTTTGAGCTAAAATGGTCTAGAATTGCTTAGGTTTCGATTTGTCAATTTCGGCCTATTAGGGTTTTTGATTTTTTTGAGCTTTGAATTGGATGATTCATGGAAACTTCCTTCATAAATGTTGTTCCTAGTAGCTTAATCTTCATGTATGAATTTTTGTAGAATTTTTGGAGATTGTTTGGATTTTTGGGTATTTTTGAATATTTTAATATTATTTTCTAATTTTCGGAAATTAATTATTTAAATTATGAAATTGGAGTTTATGGTTGAATTAGGTGATGAAATGAATTATAGGAATTTATTTGGAATTTTTATGAATTTCTAAGTATTTATTTTGAATTATTGAAGTTTATGGAATTATGGAAAAATTAGGTTAAATGTGTTTTAATTTGAATTTAATTGGTTAATTGGGTTTAATTATTGATATTATTGATAAATATGTTGAGAAAATTAATTTTGGATAATTGTATGATTTTTGGTGAATTTTTGAAGTAATTTAAGTATATTTATATATATAGGGGTATTTTGGTAATTTTACCTTAAATTGTCTAAAAATGTAATTTAATTGGTTTTAATATTTATTTAAGGTATAAAAATGATTTCTACAAAATATTTGGTATTTTTAACTAATTAAAACTATTTTTCGTGAATTATTTTCAATTATATATATAATATACGGTTTTTCTAATAAAATGAGTTTTAATCGGTTTTTATAGTGTTTCAAGGTCAATTATGTAATTTTTATCTATAAAATGTATTTCTGTGATTTAAGGATATTTTTGGTATATTTGAATTATGTTCTGTGTTTGTGGACCCCGGTCAGTGGACTGTAGTCTGGAGTCCGACCGTGGGATTTTGATTGTGTTGAGCTTGTATTTCGAAGTGTGTTTCTTTGCAGGGTCGGCTCTACTCTTTTGAGTAGAGAGATGTCCGTTTTACAGGGGAGGTTCTGCCGGATTTTCGATAGAATTCTCGTAAAACGTGATGTCCAGTCGAACCCTAATTCTGTTTCCGTATTTTAATACTCTAGATTGAATTCTAGGATTTCTATTAGGTTTATTCTGATGTCGATTATTTATTGCTTGTTTAGTTGCGCCGAGACCGAGGGCTAGTGGACCAGGCCCGTCGGACCTGTCTCGTGGAGCGCATTAGGTGAGTTACTATATTATATATATATGCTTAGAATGCATGATTTAGAAATGCATGTTTTATGTTGATTAAATATGCATAAATAATTTGATTATTTCTTAAGTTTATATTAAGTATATTTTCGGTTTATTTTTGGTATATAATAAATTATATGCATGTTTTGTGAATAAAATGTATTTAAAATGTTTTTAAATATATTTCCAGCTTAAGTTATAATTGATGGGATTCATTTGACATATATATACTTGAAATATACCTGGTTTACTTTTGGTATATTTCCGGTATATATATGGTATATATTGTTGTTTTATTTAAATTCATGCATCATTTAATTGTGAATGAATGTTTTATATTTAATAATGAAGGATATCAATAGAACGTGCTACCTAGTGGGCAGCACTAGGACCGAGTATGTACCGGTACGCCTATAGCTTTAGGCTATATTACTAGCTATTTGTGGATATTGATTTGATTATGATTATCGATATGTGAGATGTGGTTTGGGGTGTGATTGCTGGAGCTCGGTTGACCAAGTGTCTCGGGGCCAATCACACTGGCAGTCAGACTGCTGGAGCTCGGTTGACTTAGTGTCTCGGGGCCAGTCTACTGTCCAAATGGATTAAGTGGATATATTTGGATTAAGTGAGCCTATGTGGCTTGAGTGTTGTTTAACACTATTTTCTGAGGTTGCGATATTCTAGGGTTCTATGTGATCCTTCATAAATTGGGATTTTTCAGTAAAATATATAAAAATGATTTTTTTTGCATCTGTATGAATTTGCCTGTATATATACATATTATATATATACTGTTGACTGTATGCATTATCACTTAGTGTGTATGTATATATATTATAGTAATTCACTCAGTGAGGTCTGACTCCCCTCCGTTGACTATTTTTCAGGAGAGTCAACTTCTTCAGACCTTAGTAGCAGGTCGATATGCCGGATTTCTTCCGCCCCGGCTTCTTTATGTAAATTGTCTACTTGAGTCTTATTTATTTTATCTAGACACTGCAGTAGTTGTGAATTGAAGTGTTGGATTTCATGTATTTTATTTTAAGGAGATGTATTATGTTGAAACCAAATTTGTATTAAAGATTATATATATATGTGATGAGATGAGTTTTGAATTTAATCCAGTGGATATGGATGATATTATGATATTATGATTTTATTTTCCGCTGCATATCATACTGTTACTGTTAATATGGCATGCTTTATTTTATTTTTAGGCTTACTACGGGTTCCGGATTTGAAAGAATTCCCGTTCCCTAGCGCCGGTCATGGCCCCTGTTTTGGGTCGTGACAAAGTTGGTATCAGAGCGGAGTTCTGTGTCAGGGCTTAGTTATGTGAGTTGTGGCCCTAGTTTTAAAGTTGTGTTTTCTGTTGGACTACTGCAGTGTATTAGGTTCGAGTATGTCCTGATGAGTATTCCTTGCTGTAGTTTTCAGCGTTATTCCTCCGTTGTCTGTTTTGTCTGAATCTTTCCGTTTGTCTTTTCAGAATGAGGAGGCGAGCGCGTGTCGCTCCACCGGTCGTTGAGGCCGAGGATGATGAGTCTTTTCAGGACGAGGTTTTACCTCCTGAGCAGCCAGTTAGACGTAGAGGTCGTGGTAGAGGTAGACCTCGAGGAGCGGCAGGTCGCCGTAGGCAGAGAGAGTTACAAGACGAGGAGCCTGTTGAGCCTGAATTTGATGTTCCTGTTCCTCCAGTTGTTCAGCCTATTCAGCCTGCCTATCAGCAGGGTATGTCTGATCCTGAGGCAGCTTTGTTCTATGCCCAAGTTGGCAGGATTGTTTTTGATGGTACTTTTGATCCTTTAGATTTTCTGCATGCGATTGAGACTAGGACTCGGACTGCTCATACCGAGTACCAGAGGATCATGATCGTTGAGTTGTCTGTTGAGGGACCAGCTCTAGATTGGTTCATTCAGATGATCCAGCCTTACATGATGACGATGACATGGGCTCAGTTTCGAGAGCGATTCATGAGGAGATTTTATCCAGAGCCTCTTCGTTTGAGTTATCGTCTCCGTTTGACTAGTATTTCTCGTGGAGATTGATCTGTAGAGGAGTATACCTGAGAGTTTCTTCGTCTGGGTAGATATGCTGAGGATCTGATGCGAGATCAGTATTTCGCTGTTACTACATATGTTACTGGTTTGGGTTCAGCTTTTGCTGGTATGCCCACAGCAGGTCTTACTCTGGAGTCTGTGATTGAGCTAGCTAAGGAGATTGAGCTGAGATTAGTTAGGCAGGGAGCGATGCCTGATTATTACCAGCTAGGAGTTCAGTCGAGTGGATTGCAGGCTACTCCATATTCGAGTTTTCATGTTGGATCGAGTAGTCAGCAGCGAGGTTCGACTCAGCAGAGTCAGAGACAGCAGCAGCGAGTGCATCGGAGCAGTAGACATGGCCGTGGAGGTCAGCGTAGATCGTTCAGATTTGGGTCAGGTGCTTCGAGCAGTAGCAGTGGTCGTAGTTCTGGATCAGCGGCCAGTGTTTGTCAGACTTGTGGTAGAGTCCATCAGGGACCGTGTTATCTGACACCGCTGACATGCTTCAGATGCGGGCAGACAGGACATTTTGCCAGATCGTGTCCTTATTCCGGGTATCAGCAGCAGCAGATTTTGTGATTCCCACAGCAGTCGATTGCTAGTGCAGCACCCGTGCCATTTCAGTTACCACCAGCCCAGCATCAGAGTTCCACTCAGTTTGCTCCACAGCAGAGTCGTGGTAGAGGTACTAGAGGAGGTGCCAGAGGTGTTGGCCAGGCTTCTACCAGTCAGCAGGGAGGTCGAGGTCAGGCCAGAGTTTTTCATCTAACTCAGCAGGATGCTCAGGCATCTAATGCAGTCGTGGCAAGTATTCTTTCTGTTTGTTACCTGGATGCATGGGTTTTGTTTGATCCGGGTGCCACGCATTCGTTTGTTTCTCCTATTTTTGCTTCTAAATCTTATTGGCAAGCTTCGAGGATGGCTTTTCCTTTGTCTGTTGCCACTCCTCTGAGTGATTCTTTGGACGCCGATATTGTTCTTTCTGGTTGTCCAGTTCTCGTGGGAGATAGAGAATTACCCGCTGATTTGATTTTATTGGATGTGATGGAGTTCGATGTTATTTTGGGAATGGATTGGTTATCTCAGCATTATGCCGTGGTAGATTGCAGGAATAAGGAGGTGACTTTTAGAATTCCTGGTGAAGAAGAGTTTAAGTTTGTTGGTGATAGGAGTTCAGCACCTCAGAATCTTATTTCTGCTATTTCAGCTAGGAAGTTATTGAGGAAAGGTTGTCAGGGGTTTTTGGCATTGGTTAGGGATACGTCAGTGGAGAAGTTGTCACTCACAGATGTTCCTGTTGCTTGTGAGTTTCCTGATGTTTTTCCCGAGGAGTTGCCAGGTTTACCACCTCACAGAGAGATTGAGTTCTGTATAGATGTGGTTCCAGGTACTACTCCTATATCTATGCCACCCTATCGTATGGCTCCTGCAGAGTTGAGAGAGTTGAAGGAGCAGTTGCAAGAGTTGTTGGATAAGGGTTTTATTAGACCTAGTGTTTCTCCTTGGGGTGCACCAGTCCTGTTTGTGAAGAAGAAGGATGGTACCCTGAGACTGTGCATTGACTACAGAGAGTTGAATAAGGTGACGATGAAGAACAAGTATCCTCCCCCGAGGATAGATGATTTGTTTGACCAGCTACAGGGTGCACAATTCTTTTCTAAGGTTGTCTTGAGGTCGGGTTATCATCAGCTGCGGATCAGTGAATCTGATATTCCTAAGACAGCGTTCCGCACTCGATATGGCCATTATGAGTTTCTGGTGATGTCTTTTGGTTTGACTAATGCACCAGCAGCTTTTATGGACCTGATGAACAGAGTATTCTGACCATATGTGGATCAGTTTGTAGTAGTCTTCATTGATGATATACTAGTATATTCGAGGAGTATGGAAGAGCATGTATATCACTTGAGGATTGTACTACAGACATTGAGAGATCATCAGCTTTATGCTAAATTCTCGAAGTGTGATTTCTGGATGGAGAGTGTTTCTTTTCTTGGACACGTAGTGTCTAAAGAAGGTATTCAGGTTGATCCACAGAAGGTTGAGGCAGTATCTGAGTGGCCTAGACCTATTTCTGTTACGGAGATTCAAAGTTTTCTGGGTTTAGCCGGGTATTATAGGCGGTTTGTGCATGATTTTTCCAAGATAGCAGCCCCTATGACTCGCTTAACTCAGAAGAATGTTAGATTCGAGTGGTCAGAAGCTTATGAGAATAGTTTTCAGTTGTTGAAGGAGAAGTTGACCACAGTGCCAGTATTAGCTTTGCCTAATAGTGTGGATAAGTTCACAGTTTACTGTGATGCCTCTAGAATTGGTCTTGGTTGTGTGTTGATGCAGAATGGAAGGGTGATAGCCTATGCTTCGAGGCAATTGAAGAAGCATGAGCAAAACTATCCCACACATGATCTTGAGATGGCTGCAGTGATCTTTGCTTTGAAGATTTGGAGACATTATTTGTACGGGGTGACTTGTGAGATATTTACTGATCACAAGAGCCTTAAGTACATTTTCCAGCAGCGAGATTTGAATTTGAGGCAGAGAAGATGGTTGGAATTGTTGAAGGATTATGATTGCGAGATTCTTTACCATCCGAGTAAAGCTAATGTGGTAGCAGATGCCTTGAGTAGGAAGTCCTCAGGTAGTCTTGCTCACATCAGTGTTAAGAGGAGACCATTGATCCAGGAATTGCATCTGATGGTGGATCAAGGTCTGATGATGAAGATTAGTAGATCAGGTGGACTGTTAGCTCAGTTTAAAGTACGATATGTGCTGAGGGATAGGATTAAAGCAGCTCAGAGCCGAGATCCTATTCTGGAAGAGCTTGCAGAGAATGTCAGAGCAGGGAAGTTCACTGATTTCACACTCGATGATGATGGTGTGTTGTGGATCAGTGGTAGATTATGTGTTCCTGATGTGGATGATTTGAGAGAAGAGATCCTAGAGGAAGCACATTCTACAGCCTACAGCGTTCATCCAGGTGTTACTAAGATGTACCACAGTATCAAAGATCTATACTGGTGGGATGGATTGAAGAAGGATGTCGCCGATTATGTTGCTAAGTGCTTGACGTGTCAGCAAGTGAAAGCCGAACATCAGAAGCCTTCTGGGAAGCTTCAGCCTCTTCCTATTCCCGAGTGGAAGTGGGAAAGGATAGCTATGGATTTTGTGGTCGGTTTACCTCGTTTGAAGGATGGATACGATTCCATCTGGGTGATTGTAGACAGGTTGACGAAGTCTGCACATTTCTTGCCTGTGAAAGCCACATATTCAGTTGCTAGATTGGCGAAGTTGTATGTGAAGCATATTGTATGTCTTCATGGAGTACCTGTGTCCATTGTGTCAGATAGAGGTTCGGTGTTTACTTCTCGTTTTTGGCAGAAGTTGCAAGAAGCGATGGGCACTAGGTTGGATTTCAGTACTGCTTTTCATCCTCAGACAGATGGTCAGTCTAAGAGGACGATCCAGACACTGAAAGATATGTTGAGGATGTGTGTCTTGGATTTGGGAGGTAGCTGGGATGATCATTTGTCGCTTGTTGAGTTTGCATATAATAACAGCTACCATAGCAGTATTGGTATGGCACCGTATGAGGCGTTGTATGGAAGGAAGTGTAGATCCCCGTTGAGTTGGGATGAGATTGGTGAGAGAGCTTTGACTGGACCAGAGATGGTTCAGGATGCTGCAGAGAAAGTCATCGTGATCAAGCGCAGATTAGAAACTGCAGTTAGCAGACAGAAGAGTTATGCGGATCCTAGGCGCAGAGATGTGGAGTTTCAGGTTGGAGATTTCATTTTTCTGAAGGTATCTCCGATGAAGGGTGTGATGAGATTTGGCAGGAAGGGTAAGTTAGCACCGAGATATATTGGACCGTTTGAGATTCTGGAGAGAGTTGGCACTGTTGCATATCGGTTGGATTTGCCTCCGAGTATGTCACAGGTGCATCCAGTATTTCATATCTCGATGTTGAGGAAGTATATCTCAGACCCTTCACACGTGTTGCAACCTGACAGTGTGGAAGTGACTGAAGATTTGACGTTTGTGGAAGAACCTGTGGCGATCGTTGATTATCAAGTTCGACAGTTGAGATCGAAGCAGATTCCGATGGTCAAGGTTCTATGGCGTAACGACAGAGTTGAAGAGCATACGTGGGAGACTGAAGCTGAGATGCGAGCTTCTTACCCGTATCTCTTTCCTCCTTGATCTTATCTTTTAGAATTCGGGGACGAATTCTTGTAAGGGGGGGAGACTGTAATATCCCGTGTTTTTAAAAATATTTTTACACTGTACCGGGATATGCAGTGTCAATAATTTCTGTATTTTATATGATATTTTTACGAGTTAATATGTATTTAAAACCTATTTTAATTATTGTGTATTATTTCCAGTGTTTTACGTAAAATTTTCCCAGGACTTGCATTTTCGGGGAAATTTTCACGTAAACAATGTATTATTAATTATTTTAAATATATTTACGGACTTGCATGAACTCATACATATTTTTAAATTACTAAATAAAGCCTACGTGTGTGTATAATTATTTAATTAGGGTTTATTATTACCCTAATATTTTATTAAGTATTTATTTGTTTAATTGTTATTTAATTAATTTTATTTGGTATAAATTATTAAAATATTAATATTTTTATGTGTGTGGTGTATATTTGATGTGTGTAATTTAATATTATTTTAATATATAGTATAAAGTATATATATATACATATATTTGTCAAAAATCAAAAGAATTTGGAAAATTACACTTTTGCCCCCGACATCTCCTTCTTCCTCCCGATCCTTCCCCTTGCCGTCCGGGCGTCTGTCACACCGTTCCTTCACCGTGGGTGTGCCGTCCGGTGTGCCACCGTCTTCCCCGACCAGTTTCGCCACCTGAGGAGGCCGTTTCCGGCGTCGGGAGATCGATTTTGGCCGGAGAAGCCGAAAACCGATCCACCGTCGATCACGTCGATTCCGGCCACCGTTTTTGACACCGCTGGTCTCTTTCTTCTCCTTGAGCTCCGGTGAGTGTGATTCTAGCTTTGGTTTGAGCTAAAATGGTCTAGAATTGCTTAGGTTTCGATTTGTCAATTTCGGCCTATTAGGGTTTTTGATTTTTTTGAGCTTTGAATTGGATGATTAATGGAAACTTCCTTCATAAATGTTGTTCCTAGTATCTTAATCTTCATGTATGAATTTTTGTAGAATTTTTGGAGATTGTTTGGATTTTTGGGTATTTTTGAATATTTTAATATTATTTTCTAATTTTCGGAAATTAATTATTTAAATTATGAAATTGGAGTTTATGGTTGAATTAGGTGATGAAATGAATTATAGGAATTTATTTGGAATTTTTATGAATTTCTAAGTATTTATTTTGAATTATTGAAGTTTATGGAATTATGGAAAAATTAGGTTAAATGTGTTTTAATTTGAATTTAATTGGTTAATTGGGTTTAATTATTGATATTATTGATAAATATGTTGAGAAAATTAATTTTGGATAATTGTATGATTTTTGGTGAATTTTTGAAGTAATTTAAGTATATTTATATATATAGGGGTATTTTGGTAATTTTACCTTAAATTGTCTAAAAATGTAATTTAATTGGTTTTAATATTTATTTAAGGTATAAAAATGATTTCTACAAAATATTTGGTATTTTTAACTAATTAAAACTATTTTTCGTGAATTATTTTCAATTATATATATAATATACGGTTTTTCTAATAAAATGAGTTTTAATCGGTTTTTATAGTGTTTCAAGGTCAATTATGTAATTTTTATCTATAAAATGTATTTCTGTGATTTAAGGATATTTTTGGTATATTTGAATTATGTTCTGTGTTTGTGGACCCCGGTCAGTGGACTGTAGTCTGGAGTCCGACCGTGGGATTTTGATTGTGTTGAGCTTGTATTTCGAAGTGTGTTTCTTTGCAGGGTCGGCTCTACTCTTTTGAGTAGAGAGATGTCCGTTTTACAGGGGAGGTTCTGCCGGATTTTCGATAGAATTCTCGTAAAACGTGATGTCCAGTCGAACCCTAATTCTGTTTCCGTATTTTAATACTCTAGATTGAATTCTAGGATTTCTATTAGGTTTATTCTGATGTCGATTATTTATTGCTTGTTTAGTTGCGCCGAGACCGAGGGCTAGTGGACCAGGCCCGTCGGACCTGTCTCGTGGAGCGCATTAGGTGAGTTACTATATTATATATATATGCTTAGGATGCATGATTTAGAAATGCATGTTTTATGTTGATTAAATATGCATAAATAATTTGATTATTTCTTAAGTTTATATTAAGTATATTTTCGGTTTATTTTTGGTATATAATAAATTATATGCATGTTTTGTGAATAAAATGTATTTAAAATGTTTTTAAATATATTTCCAGCTTAAGTTATAATTGATGGGATTCATTTGACATATATATACTTGAAATATACCTGGTTTACTTTTGGTATATTTCCGGTATATATATGGTATATATTGTTGTTTTATTTAAATTCATGCATCATTTAATTGTGAATGAATGTTTTATATTTAATAATGAAGGATATCAATAGAACGTGCTACCTAGTGGGCAGCACTAGGACCGAGTACGTACCGGTACGCCTATAGCTTTAGGCTATATTACTAGCTATTTGTGGATATTGATTTGATTATGATTATCGATATGTGAGATGTGGTTTGGGGTGTGATTGCTGGAGCTCGGTTGACCAAGTGTCTCGGGGCCAATCACACTGGCAGTCAGACTGCTGGAGCTCGGTTGACTTAGTGTCTCGGGGCCAGTCTACTGTCCAAATGGATTAAGTGGATATATTTGGATTAAGTGAGCCTGTGTGGCTTGAGTGTTGTTTAACACTATTTTCTGAGGTTGCGATATTCTAGGGTTCTATGTGATCCTTCATAAATTGGGATTTTTCAGTAAAATATATAAAAATGATTTTTTTTGCATCTGTATGAATTTGCCTGTATATATACATATTATATATATACTGTTGACTGTATGCATTATCACTTAGTGTGTATGTATATATATTATAGTAATTCACTCAGTGAGGTCTGACTCCCCTCCGTTGACTATTTTTCAGGAGAGTCAACTTCTTCAGACCTTAGTAGCAGGTCGATATGCCGGATTTCTTCCGCCCCGGCTTCTTTATGTAAATTGTCTACTTGAGTCTTATTTATTTTATCTAGACACTGCAGTAGTTGTGAATTGAAGTGTTGGATTTCATGTATTTTATTTTAAGGAGATGTATTATGTTGAAACCAAATTTGTATTAAAGATTATATATATATGTGATGAGATGAGTTTTGAATTTAATCCAGTGGATATGGATGATATTATGATATTATGATTTTATTTTCCGCTGCATATCATACTGTTACTGTTAATATGGCATGCTTTATTTTATTTTTAGGCTTGCTACGGGTTCCGGATTCGAAAGAATTCCCGTTCCCTAGCGCCGGTCATGGCTCCTGTTTTGGGTCGTGACACTCTTGCATCTATCTTTTTTATGTCAAGCATATACCTCTTAAATTCTTCTAATTTGTAACTATTTGTAGCTTGTAAAAATGGTTCTTTAATATGCGCTATGTGTAAGCACCCAATTTCAGGATGCATTTGTGCATGAATGTGACAAAAGCCTTTATGATGAAAATTTAGTTGAAAATTTACCTCTAGGGTTAAGTTTCACGATTTTAAGGACTACATTACAACATTTTTTGGGTTTAATTATAAAAAAAAATTGAATTTTACGAAGGCATATTTGAAAATATGTGAAATGTCAATCGGTATTACACAATGCTGATCGGTATTATGTAATGCCAATTGGCATTACACAATGCCGGTCCACATTTTGCAATGCCGATGCACTAAAATTTTTTAGTAAAAATCATTTTTTCTGTGATTGGTCCAAATTTAATAAATAAATTGATTTGAGTAAGGTTTGGTCCAGTACGCATCTCTTATGCACATAATGTTCTTTTTTATTTTAAAATTAAAATTCTTATCCTGTTTATTTTTAGGAAGGAAAGGATCAGAGCTACTATGATCACGTAACTCCTATGATCACGTAACTCCTATGATCACGTAAGTAGTTAGCTTAGGAATGAGATATAAAAAGAAAATATTGGCAGAGAAGGGGGGGGGGGGGAATGCATAAAAAGAGAGAGGAAAAAACATAATTAGCTACTATAAAAAAAAGGGTTGATTGAAAAAACACAAAGGGAAAGAAAAGACCTAACTTTCTATTGTAGGTTTAAAAAAAAAAACCTTTTCAAAGCAAAAAAGATACGTTCTTTTCAAAGTCCAGAAATTAAGAAATACAGAGTCAATTTTCTCAAGACAGTGAAATCTCATTTTGAGAGTCATTCAAATAGTATCTGCATAATATTACTCTTCTACTCCTTTCTTTTTATTAAATCTTTCTTTTGTATCATTTATTTTTTTATTTCAGTGTGTTTGTTTAATTTTCATTATTTTATTTTCTTTGTTCATTAATTCTGATCTTATTTTATTTTTTGATTCTTTGCATTTCATATTTCTGATGATGAATACATGATTAAACCAAGGAAACCCATGGAGAATCCATGAATAAAAGCCAAAAGTCAAATATCTCGATTCAATTTTTATCTTGCTCTATTTATTTTATTTTATTATTTTTTAGGTTTTGAATTTGTTTAATTTATTTTCTCAAAGGTTGTAATTTTAATATTTTTTTTATTATTTTTGGTAGATTTTCTAATAACCTTGATAATGGGAATAATGAAAAGTCTAGCTTTCTCTTGTTTTCAAAAAAATTAATTAATAAATTAGGTGTAATTTGGTAAACCCTAATTAAAATCAATGGAGATAGTAGATTAATTTAGGTTGCATGTTAATTAAAATTAAATTTTTTTAGAAAAAATAATTTAAT
Source organism: Mallotus nudiflorus (assembly GCA_947683625.1). Lineage (NCBI taxonomy): Eukaryota > Viridiplantae > Streptophyta > Magnoliopsida > Malpighiales > Euphorbiaceae > Mallotus > Mallotus nudiflorus. The sequence goes on along the minus strand of CANTUR010000075.1, from coordinate 5,427,443 downwards.
TGCATATTTGATCTTTTTTATTTGATTGTTTTGATTTTTTTATGTTTTTGGGCTTGTTTGTTGATTTTTGTATGTTTTGAGCCCAAACGCACATTAAGTTCTAACCCATTTAATAAATAAGCTTTCAATTGGATTTTTAGGTTTAATTTTAAAATCAATTTAGGCCCATTTAGATTAATTTAGACATAAGCCCATTTAATTTAAATAATTTAGACTTAGCCCATTTAATTTAAGCCTTTTCCATAATTTATAGATTTAAGATCACTTTAAAATTAAAACATGTAAAATTAGGTCCATTAATTTAAATACTTCATAAGTTGTAAATTTAGGCCCAATTTTAGAATTAAAATCAATAGACGTAGATTCACTTAATTAAAATTAAATAAGAATTAGGTCCATTAGTCTTTAAGCTCACTTATAAATAAAAACATGTAAATTTAGCTCATTTAATTAAAATCAATGTAGATTAGACTAACCTAGGGATTGTGATGAATACATTGTTTACTTATATATTTCATGACTAGTTTGCTTGGAGTTGATTGTTTTAATAAGGGTTTATATGAAATTGCATGTAAATAAAGATTAAGATAGTAATTCATAAAGTAATTCTAAAAGAACACGAAACTGAAAGAAGTTAGTATTTCGTACCCAGAATCTCCTGATTATGGTGCTGGCTTTCTTTTAGGGAATCGAGTACCACCATTTTTTGATTTGTCCCAGTTATTAACCTGGGTGGCAACTCCTCATCTTCACGTCATGTCTTTGTGACAGTGGTTAGTATGTTCTCTAGAGCCTTGAGCTCAAACAATGTCACGGTTGTTAAAATTTTAGGTGCGCACCAAACCCCGCCATCTACATTATGCTTTTCTTAAAGTTTGTTTTAATGTTATTAAAAACCAAATGTATTCTAAATTAAACTTGAAATAGATGTCATTGAATTTTTTCAGAAACAAAATGTAAAATGAAAGTTTTCAATATTCAGACAAGCATATACTTTATTTTTTATTTTCCAAATAACTTAAAATATATGTCATTGAATTTTTTTAGAAACCAAACTTAAACTAAAAGTATTTAAAATTCAAACAAGCATATACATTATTTTTTTATTTTTCAAATAATTTGAAATAGATGTCATTGAATTATTTCATAAACCAAATGTGAAATGAAAGTATTCAAAATTCAAACAAGCATATACATTTTTTTTTATTTTCCAAATAACTTGAAACAAATGTCATTGAATTGTTTCAAAAACTAAATGTAAACTGAAAGTGTTCTACAATAAAGCAACAATTTATAAAAAGTACTTATTTTGGAAATATGCCTATGTATATCTCTTTTTTTTTCAATAAAATATTTTTTTTACACATTATGTATATTGTTTATGTCATGCATTATGTTTAATATCAATTAATTGATAAGTAATTTAAAGAAAATGTAGATATGAGTTTTGAAAAGAATTGGGTTTAATATTTTTTTTAATGGATTATTTAAAGAAAATATTTGATTTTTCATGCATTGAATGATTTAATAAAATGAAGAATCTGAATCACAATGCTTACCTTTGATTGAAGATTGTTGTTGAATTTTTCTTCTTTTCTAGATTGTTAAAATTTTATTATTGATTTTTTTTTTGAAATCTAAATGACAAGGAAAAGATTGATTGCAGGGCGGTTGATTTTCGTCTTATAAGAATTTGATGAAGGTTTGTTTTTAATGAAATCAAGGATTTTTAGAGAAGAGAATGGATTCATTTTTTGAACAAATTAGTTTCTAAATTTTTTGAGTTAATAGAGATCGATTGTAGGTGAAGAAGAAGGGTGAGGGATGTTTTTTTGAGCTAAGGGAGATGAATTGGAGATGAGGTTGAAGCCATTAAGCTTTAAAAGGAGCAATAAAAAAAATAACTTAGAGAAGAAAAAGAAGAAGAAGAAGAAGAAACAAACAAACAAACAAACAAACCTGTGATTTAATGGGCAAGTCAAATAGGAAGAAGAAGAAGAAGAAGAAGAAGAAGAAGAAAAGGAAAATAACACTACGCTGTTGAGATAAGCTTTATGGTGCATTCACATAATTAAAATTTGTCAAGGTAACACACATGTAATTTTAAAACATTTGGAGTTTTTTTGTTATTTAGTTTATGTTTTGGGGCATTTATAAAAATTCCAATTTTATATCTAAAAATTGGATTAGTAATAGAGCCTAGATGAAGGCTTCCTAGATTGAAGCTTCATATCTAAAAAGGGAAATGTTGGATGTTGCAACACGCAACATCCAACAGTGAAATCGCAGGGGTCATTTTACTCAAATAGATATAGCTCCTGTATTTTGGGGTAAAAATGGAAGTTAAATTTTTATAGGGACCTAACCGGTAATTTTATAAAGACTTAGGGGGTTATTTATCATAGGTTGCAATGTCACAGCCTGTGACATGTATCACTGTCCATCTAAAATTTGGGTTAGAAGTATTGGAGACTAGGCTGTATCAAAGCCATCACCCTATTTCATATCAAAGTCTTTACCCTATTTATGTATCCACCTATGCATGTGTGGGCTAACACTCTCTAAGCTAATGGAAAAAATTATATATATATTGTACTAATTACCTTTTCATTAAAATTATTATTAAATAATTAAAAATTAATACTCTTTACTATTAAACTAGGTAGTTGAATTAGGAAAAGCTTTATTTACCTAAGAAGTTTGGGGGCCTTAGGTTCAAGCGATTGCATAATTTTAATTTAGCAATGGTTGCTAAACAAGCTTGGAGGCTTATCGAAAATCCATCTTACCTAGTTACTAGGATTTACAAGGCTAAATATTACCAAAGTTCTTCTTTTTTAAAAGCTAAAATGGGCAATAATCTAGGCTTCATTTAGAGGAGTTTAATGGCTATCCAGGAGGTTCTTCGTATAAGGGTTAAAGTTTGGATTGGGAATGGTCACTCTTCTATTGGTGATGTTCCTTAGTTAAATTCTTATGATTATGGCTTTATTAAATTTGAGCTTCCTTTCAAGTTGAAGAGTCAGGATGTTAGTTCTCTTTTTGTGGCTGAAAGTCGTTGATAGGATAGGGATTTAGTTCAAGATTTATTTTCAGCTAGTAAGGCTCAAGTAATCCAGCGAACTCCATTAAGTGCTCAAAATGTCCTGGACAGTTGGTTTTGGTTCCCTTTCTCCAATGGTCAATTCACTATAAGAACTATCAACTTTTAGTTATAGAGTGCTCAAGGCCTATTAATCATGTTTGGCGACACATTTGGAAGATTAAAGTTCCCTCTAAGGTTCAAAACTTCTTATGGAGATGTGCTTGGGATTACCTCCCAACGCGTTCAATTTTTAATTCAAAGCAGGTTCATGTTTTTTATGTTTGTCCTTTATGTAATTCATATTCTGAAATAATATCTCATACACTATTCTTCTATCCCATTACTATTGATTGTTAGGAGATGGTTCACTTTCAGTTTGGTTACGTGCCTTTTTCTTCAATGCCAAACTCTCTTTCGTTCATCTTTTTATAGCTTTTAATTGATGATATTGAGTTATTTGCCTAAATTTGTTATAGTCTTTAGCTAAATAGAAATCGTAAAATCTGGTGGGGCTCATCTTTTTCGAGCTCCAAAATTATTAACATGGCTAGACAGTCTTTATTTGGTTGGCATCATGCTCAAAGAACTGGTTTGAGAATGGATCCTAGTTTTGGTTCGCAAGCAGAGGTAGATTTTTCATGGTTGAAGCCTCCGAAAGGCTTTCTTAAGGTCAACGTTGATATAGCCATATCTTCTAGCCCTTATATTACTGGTTTGTGTTGCATTTTGCTTGACTCTTCTAGGAAGTTTTTAAGAGCTCATCTTTATTCTATCCTTGCTCATTTCTCTTCTAAGGAAGCTGAGGCTCTTGGGGTTAAGGAAGCGCTAAGTTGGATGAAGAACCTCAGCATCAATCACTGTATTTTGCAAACAGATTCTTTTCAAGTGATTTACGCTCTTTAGAGTCGAGTTTACAAATCTCTGTTTAGTTTTATTTTAGATGATTATTTATCTTCATTAAAGTAGTTTAATCATATGATTGCTTATTTTGTTTATCGATATGCTAATTGTGCAACTTATGCTTGTGCTTAATAATAACTAGTTTTCGGAACTCTTGGGCTCGGCGTCCTGCAAATCACGAACAGAAGACAAGGTGAGGGGTGGGGAGGATCCCCATGAACACTTCAATGCCTAAGTTAGAGATCAGAAGCAACGAGAATGCAAGATAGCTTGAATATATGAGAATGAGAGATGTCCCCTTGTGAGGGATGTAGGGCTCTATATATAGTAATACTCAAACCTGGATGGAGTCAAATTCCATATGGGATAGTGAATCATAATGTTAGTAGGAGAGTGTTCCTTTTGTGCTTAGGACTCCACTTTGGGGTAGTTCCCATTCCAGATGGATATGCCTTCTTCCTGATCCAAGTGTCCCTATTTAGGGGGTAAAGGGCCCCTAATTAGGCGGGAAAATTCTAAATGGTATCAAGATTCCCCCCCCAGGGTATTCAGATTTTTATGTCCATCACATCCGGGTAGGATGTTGATGCTCTCATAAGGGATATAAGATGGTAATAGAGGCCAGTGAACTGAGGTGGCCAGCCTCAGTCACAGTGAGTAGAGCTCAGTGCCGAGTATTTGGATGGTCATCATTGAATCGTAATTTGTAGAGCTGGGGTACCTGCCAAGTGCGTATGAGCACCACAATAGATTAACCCATCTGTTTAGGAACATGACAGAACCAGTCGTCATTGGATTTTTGATGCTCGGTGCATGGACACAAGGCTTTTCGAGCTCGGATCCTTAGTACTTCAAAAACGACCTGAGGGTGCTAGTTTCAGTCATTAGACTTAGGTGTGTGAGACTTAGATGCTTGATTCAGGGATGCGAGGCTTACACGCTCGGAACCTCAGTACTACAGAAACGACCTGAGGGAGCCAGTTTCAATCACTGGACTTAGATGCGCAAGACTTAGATGCTCAATTCAGGGATGCGAGGCTTACATTCTCGAAACCTTAGTACTACGAAAGCGACATGAGGGTGCCAGCTTCAGTCACTGGACTTAAATGGGCGAGACGTAGATGCTCGATTCAGGGACGTAAGGCTTACACGCTCAAAACCTCAGTACTACGGAAGTAACCTGAGGGTGCCAGTTTTAGTCACTGGACTTAGATGCACGAGACTTAGATGCTTGATTCAGGGATGCGAGGCGTACATTCTCAAAACCTTAGTACTACGGAAGCGACATGAGGGTGCCAGCTTCATTCACTGGACTTAGATGGGTGAGACTTAGATGCTCGGTTCAGGGACGCGAGGCTTACATGCTCAGAATCTCAGTACTACGAAAGTGACCTGAGGGTGCTAGCTTCAATCATTAGACTTAAATACGCAAGACTTAGATGCTCGATTCAGGGACGCGAGGCTTACACGCTCAGAACCTCAGTACTACGGAAGCGACCTGAGGGTGCCAACATTAGTCACTGGACTTAGATGCGCGAGACTTAGATGCTCGATTCAGGGACACGAGGCTTACATGCTCGGAACCTCAGTACTACAGAAGCGACCTGAGGGTGCCAGCTTCAGTCACTAGACTTAGATGCGCGAGACTTAGATGCTCGGCTCAAGGACGTAAGGCTTACAGGCTCGAAACCTTAGTACTACGGAAGCGACTTGAGGGTGCCAGCTTCAGTCACTGGACTTAGATGCGCGAGACTTAGATGCTCGGTTCAAGGACGCAAGGCTTACACGCTCAGAACCTCAGTACTATGAAAGCGACTTGAGGGTGCCAGCTTCAGTCACTGGACTTAGATGCGCGAGACTTAGATGCTCTGTTCAGGGACGCGAGGCTTACATGCTCAGAACCTCAGTACTACGGAAGCGACCTGAGGGTGCCAGCTTCAGTCACTAGACTTAGAAGCGTGAGACTTAAATGCTCGGTTTAAGGACGCGAGGCTTACATGCTCAGAACCTCAATACTACAGAAGTGACCTGAGGGTGCCAGCATCAGTCATTGGACTTAGATGCACGAGACTTAGATGCTCGGATACGTAGAATGGGCTGGAAACAATGTTTGAAATGCCTTCCGAGTTGCTTGATGAAGCAGCCCAGGCAAAATGTGGGCGGGCCAACACATGGTGGTTTCACTTCAACTCTTAGGGATTCATAATTGAAATTGTGTGAGTGATGCATCGTTTCGTATGTCGGTAAACAAAGTGCTTGTGCTGCCGTTAGCGTGACTCCTCGTCTAATGAGCTTTTTTATTCCCAAAAGGCCCTTAGTGGCCTAGCGAGGAACGCAGCAATAATGAGGGTAGTTAATGGCATGCTTCCAAATCCTTCTGTGTCTCTATAAATATTGCTGCGCTTGTTAACTGGCATATTTTGCTTCTTTTGATTTTCTGTCTTTTTGTCCTTGCTGCATTGCTATTGCATCTACTGCTTCCATTTCTTCCTCCCGCAGTTCTTGCTTGTGGCGACCAGAAGATTCTTTTAATCTTTTCTTCCTCCTTTTTTTGGCCCTTTCTATTATTGTATTTTTTGTTTCTCTACTATGGCTCCAAGGGAAGAAGTTAGTTCTGACCTTTTTGTCTCCAATGTAGATAGTGAGTTACTAGGGTGGTGTCAGCAGGGGTTCTATATCCCCATCGATTATGCCCTCCATACCGTAGATAGGAGGTTTAGGGCTCATTCCCCCTTATCGGGGCTAAGTATTTTAGTTGTATATTTTGACCAGTTAGAGAGGGGTCTGAAATTTCCCCTAAATCCCTTTGTAAAAGAATTTCTCAATAGGAATAACATAGCACCTAGTCAGCTTCATCCGAATAGCTATAGGATACTGACTGGATTCATCCAATTGATGTATGAAGAAGGTAGGGACCTTGATTTAGATGTCTTCCGATACTTGTATAGGCTGACTAGGAAGAAGGGAGAGCTGATGTTCTCCCTATCGGTTGTATCTAATCATACACTCTTCGTAAAGCTTTCGGATCTCCATAAGAAGTGAAGACACCATTTTTTTTATTGTGGAGCATCAGTCAGACTTCTTGGACATCCGGAGGATGTGGTCGGACGAGTGTCATAAAGTGACCCGTCCAGCCAAACTTTCCGACCCTGATACAGAGCTAGTTTTATGGCTACATCTCGATGGACTCATCGAAGCTCGATCAACAGAGGATGCCTCCTGGAGGTACCTGTGGAGAGTCTGTCCGAGTCACGATCACTCCCCCAGTATGTTTGTTTTGCTTTAAGCTATCTTTTTGACTTGCTTTATTTTTCCATCTGTATATGGCTGACTTTTTTGATTTTACGGGCTGGATTTCCTTAGTAGATGAGTCAACTGCTATGGAGGAGCTGCGGGTTTCTCCTTCTTCGGAAGCTAAAGCTCCTGCAGCTCCAGAAGCAGTTCCTGCCAACCTCAAAGGCAAAGCGCTTATGGAAAGTGAATGGTCGGAGCGGGTTGGGCGAAGAAAGAGGTGGTTGATTGACCGGGGGTCAGATACGGAGGGGCTAGATGAAGAAATTTGTGTTCAGCACCCACGGTTATCTGGGTGTCCAGATATGAGGGTTGGATATTAAAGAGGATGAAGCCCCCGAGCATCTCTAACAGCCAAGTACGGGACCAGTACGTTGAGTTGCTACGGCTACCCAGTGACATGCAGCATTGGTCGGAGGAGGGCTCAAACGGGTTGCTGGACTCCATGATTGGTCAGTCATTGAAGGTAAAATATTTTCTGCCACTTGATATAGTTATCGTACGTGTTTCTTATTTAAGTTGTCTATTGGCAGATGACTCAGGCCTTGCTACTGCAAAGGATCAATACTTCTACCTGAAGAGCTAGTATAGCTTAAAAGAAACTGAGGTGGGGACCATAGCCATTGATTTTGAGAAGAAGCTAGATAGCACGAAAGCAGCTCTAGAGCACTGCCAAATGAGATACGCTGAGGCCAAATCTGATGCTAAAGCGAATCAGAAGAAGGTTTTTGAGCTGGAACATAGCCAGGCCCAACTAACGAGGAGGATCGAGGAGCAGGATCTTCAGATTGCTAAGCTCTAAGGAAGGCTAGTGAAGCTTGAGAAATCCCGAGCAAATGATAAGAAGGTGTATCAAAGCATGGTAGGGGGGGTTTCTCAAAAGCTTACCGGGTTGAGTGCAAGAGGATCCTGCTCTCCCAAAACTCAGGACTGGACTTAGGGGCATTAGACTCCAGCAGATCTTGCCAAACTTATTACGGAGGAGGATGCCTGTCGAAAGGCTAGTTCTGTTCTTGCGAGGGAGTCTAAAGAGGCTGTTGTTGCTACTGGGTCCATAAAGCATCCAGAGACTGCTTATGTTGTTTCCCCTCCATTTTTGAGCCTGGGGGTCTGGGTGTACATATAGTAGAGTAGCTATGTATAGGTTCTTTTCCTCTTTTTTTTTTTGTAACCGATCACATGTAAAGGCATTCTTATCAATGAAGAGACTTTATTATTGAATCATATTATATGTTTAGGTACAATTTCACTGATAGTATTTCCTAAGAGAGTATGAGTTCTAAAACCGCAGTAGTTCTTTGCCTCCTCTCTCACTTAGTCTGTATGCTCCCTTCATTATGCATTATGAGATCTGGTATGGACCTTCCCAGTTTGGACCTAACTTGCTAATTCTTGAGGTGCCTTTACCAATATTTACTCTTCTGAGTACCCAGTCTCCCAACTTGAATTATTCTGTTCGATGCCGCTGATGATGGTACCGTGTTATTCTTTACCGAGGTGCCTCAATTGTGGCTGCTGCTTGTTCTCTTCATTCCTCTAGTAGGTCTAGGCATATTTAGGCGTCAGCATTATTGATGGTGTGATTGAGATCTTGGCTTACCTGATAACTTGGTGACCCAACCTCCACGAGAATTACTGTGTCCGTGCCATAAGTCAGTCTGAATGGTGTTTCACCAGTGGATGATCGAGGTGTGGTTCTGTATGCCCAGATTATATTGTTGAGCTCTTCAACCCAATTCCCCTTTTTCTCATCAAGTCTCTTCTTCAACCCTTGCATGAGGATTCTGTTTGTGACTTCAGTTTGTCCATTTGTCTGCGGGTAAGCTACTGAGGTAAAGCACAGCAAGTAGAAACTCCTGAATTTATGGTTGTTGAACTATTTGTCATTGTCCATAATTAAAGTGTAGTGGATGCCGAACCTCCAAACGATCTCCTTTCAGAAGAAGTGTTATATCCAGGCTTCTATAATGGTTGGGACCCGCTTCTGGTTCTACCCATTTGGTGAAATGGTTAATGGTCACAATTAAAAAAAATTTCTGTGAGGTAGAGAGAGGGAAAGGACCAAGGATGTCCATCCCTTACATGGCGAATGGCCATGGGCTATCGATGGGATGCAGAGGCCGAGAAGATTTGTGACTAAGTTGGGCATAGTGCTGGCACTGGGGACATGCTTGCGTTAGCTGCTGGGCATCTTTGGACATGGTGGGCCAGTGATACCCTTAGAGTAGTGCCTTTTTAGTGAGCAAATAATGGGATTCATGCGCTCCATAAATTCCTTCATGGATTTCTTGAAGTATGTAATTTCCTTCCTTCGGGGAAACGCACTTCGACCATGGGTGTGAGAGGGATTTTTGGTAGAGCTCCCCTCGATGGATGGAATAGTGGGCTGCTTTAGTCTTAAGCTTTTGAGCTTGTAGTTTGTCTTCTGGAAGTGTTCCATGCTCCAGATATTGGATTATGGGTCGCATCCATTCCGAGACTACCTGTGTCTCCAAAACTTCGGTGTCTTCTGTGCTGGGACTAGTTAGCGACTCAGTAAAATTTATATCCTGAAATGCTTGACTATTTTCAACTGTGGATTTGGCAAGGTAGTCGGCCTCACTATTGTCTTCCCTAGGAATCTAGACGATCTTCCATTGGCCTCCGTCCCGTTTGATGTGTTGCAAAAGCCGTTTGGCCTTGTCTATGTACTTGGAAATGCAGGTGTCTTTGACTTGAAATGCTCCGCTAACTTGGTTGACTACCAGTTGGGAATCTGAGTGTATGATGAGGTGTTCGGCCCTTACTTCGATGGCTAACTTCAAACCTGTAATGAGTGCTTCGTACTCGGCTGCGTTGTTGGTGGCGTTATACTCAATACGGACTGTGTAGCGGATGTGAACCTTATGCAACCCTTTGAGGATTATTCCTCCATCAGAACCTTGAGCTAAGGATGCTCTATTAATATAGAGCTTCCATTCTGGTGCTTCAGTTAAGGCTATGTCTTCCGGAGCCATTTCTTACACAAAATCTACTAATGCTTGGGCTTTCATCTGTTGTCGGGGCTCATAGTCAATATCGAATTCACCGAGTAAGACCGACCATTGCACTAGCCTGCCTGAAGTCTCCGATCTTTATAAGATTTTTCACAGCAGGAAGCGGGATCGAACCATAGTATAGTGAGCTTGGAAGTAATGCCAAAGCTTTCAAAAGGCATGGACCATGGCCATGGCTAACTTGTCCAGCATGGGGTATTGAATTTCAGGTCCTTGGAGCATCTTACTAACATAATAGACAGGGCTTTGCTGACTTCCTTCTTCTCTTACTAGTACTAAAGCGATGCATTCTTGGCCAATAGAAAGGTATAAATACAAGGTCTCATTTGGTATCGACCGGTTGAGTAAGGGTGGTGAATACAAGAATCTTTTAATGTCTTCGAATGCCACCTGGCAATCAACGGACCACTGAAACTTCTCAGAATTTTTGAGAGTTTAAAACAATGGTAGACACCGCCTAGTCGAGCAAGAAATAAAATGCCCTAATGCGGTGATCCTACCGTTTAACTTTTGTACCTCATGAATGTTCTTCGGTGCCTCCATGTTGAGTATGACTTCCATTTTTTTAGGTTGGCTTCAATGCCCCGGTGAAATATCATGAACCCCAGGAACTTGCTTGCTTGGACTCCGAATACGTATTTCTCAGGATTCAGCTTGATCTTGGATTTACTTAGTAGCTGGAGAACCTGATCTACGTCTGTTGGGTGTTGCTCCGGATGCTTGCTCTTAATGATGATGTCGTCCATGTATACTTCTACACTTGTTCCAATCTATTATTTGAGGACTTGGTTCATCATTCTTTGGTACGTGGCCCCAACATTTTTCAGTTTAAAGAGCATCACCTTGTAGCAGTACAACCCTTCATGAGTGATGAAGGACATTTTTTCCTGATCCTTTTCCTTTATCAGAATCTGGTGATAACCTTGTGTCGCATCGACAAAACTATACAAGTCGTGACCAGCAGTTGAATCGACGAGCTGATCAATCATGGGCAATGGGTAGCTGTCCTTAGGGCATGCTTGGTTGAGGTTGGTGTAGTCTACATACATTCTGTACTTCCCATTTACCTTTCTGATGAGTACCGTGTTGGCTACCCATTCCGGGTGAGTAACCTCTTTAATGGACCCATCTGCTAATAGCTTCATTATTTCTTCAGTAATGATCTTCTATTTTTTATAAGCAAAGGTTCTTTTCTTCTGTGCTACTGGCTTGACTCCCGGTTTGATGTTTAAGCAGTGATAGGCAACCTGTGGGTCCACGCCGACCATTTCGGAGGCTTAAGAAGCAAAATCCTCTAAGTGTTTGGTAATAACTTCCCTTATTTTGTCTCTGATGTTTTGGTTGAGGGCGTTGCCAATTTTCACGGTCTTTTCTTCTGTGATTTGTAATGTCTCCGTGTCTTCCACCGGTTGTGGGTCAGCACTTTACTTTTCAACCTCCCATGCCTCTAAAGGAAAAGCCTCCACTTGAGGCTTCATGGCCATCTGATATCACTGTCTAGCCATGTGCTAATCTCCCTGAATAGTAAGGGTCCCATTCTTAACTGAAATTTTCATGGTTAGGCGTCGGGTACTAGTGACTGCGTCTGCTTCATAAAGTGTCGGTCGTCCTATAATCCCATTATAGGCCAGTGGTATGTCTACCACGTTGAATGGAATCCGGATGACTTTTGTTTCCTCATCATCTTGGCTTCCAAATTCTAGGTCCAGATTGACAATCCCTATTGGTTGCACTGTTCCCCCACAAAAACTTATGATGGGGTTCTGGATGGCCTTCAAGTTGGTGACGGAGCCGCCCATAACTTTGTATGCATTCCAAGATAAAACATTGATAGCACTCCCATTATCCACCAGTAGCCTTTTGACCTGATACTTATTTATGCATGCAGTTATCACCAAAGCATCATAATAGGGGTGGTGTACAAATCATCTTCCGAGTTGAAAACAATGTCGCTTCTCCCATGTACCGATTTTTCTCCTCTACTACGCTTTAATCTTTTTTCAATGTTTTCTCCCCCTATAATCATGTTGATCATTCCAATCGGCTCCTTCTTGGCTTTCTTTACTTCGGCTTTGTTCCGTTCCTGACTTTTTAAGGTTTTGCTTCTCCTCGGTGTGTCCATGAAATTATCAAGCTTTCCCCGCTGCACCAGTCTTTCTATGGCACTCTTTAGTTCTCTGTAGCCCTCCGTGTCATGTCCGTATTCTCGATGGTACTCGCAGTACTGGCCTCTATCATGAGTAAATCTCCAGCTTGGGTTGATTCTCTTGGTTGGGGTGATCCCCACTCCATTTTGCCTGACCCACATGAGGATTTTGGATCGAGAGGTATTCAGGGGTGTATATCTATCTGTTTCCCTATCAAATCTCTCTACTGGATTTCTGAAATTCATTTTTGGCAAGCTCGATCGTCTCTGTTTCGGCTGTTCATCCTTGATCGATGGCATGTCTTCTTCCCGATGCATCCTCCTATTTTCATCCATTTTTATCATTCAGACCGCCATCGCCATTGCCTCTGTAAAGGTACTCAGCTATTTAGTCATTATTTTGTCTTTAAGCTTTCCGAGTCCAGTGCTATTTTTCAAAGCTTTTATAGCAACTTCATCAATAAGATGCTCAATCTGCATGGTTGTTTTATTGAAACAGTCAAGGTAACTTCGTAAAGATTCATCAACTTCTTGTCAGCACATCCGCAGGTCGTTGATATTTTTTACTGGGGGAATATTGGTAATAAATCTGATACGAAACTGCTCTGCTAGGTCCTCAAAAGAAGTGACTAAATTTTTCGGGAGCCGATGAAACCATTTTTGAGCATTCTTTATGAGCTTGCTTGAAAAGACTCTGCACATAATTCCATCATTTACATTATGGAGCAGCATCTTTATTCGGAATGCTGATATGACTGATGGGGTCTCCCGTCCCATCGTACTGATCAAGCTGTGGGATTCTAAACTTACTCGGAATCTCCGTTTGAATTATTCTACTGACAAACGGAGTTCTACTATCCATAACCCATTCCTCTTCCTTTCTAGGTTTGGTCCGGGCTTTGCACATTGCTTCTTCAACCTTTTGAGCTAATTTTGAATCATCAAGGGCCAGAATAGTTGAGCTGCACTCCCCTTCTGGTGCTTTACCCTTTCCCATGCTCGTCCTTGGGGCCTTCCAGGGTGTTGTGTTATCATCGTTTTGAGCCGGTTCAGTGCGCCCGCTCTGTATTATAGCATTTAGATGTTGTTGCATCAAAGCTATTTGTGCCTGAATATTTTTTATCATGGCTTCCTTGCTAGTTTGATCAAGGCTGAGTGTTTAGATTTGGAGTGGTTATTGCTGGTGTTTTTGGTAGACTTGGAAAAGGTATTGAAGGTATTGATCGATGATGTTGTAGCAAAGAGTAATACGGGAGGTCTATGCCCAAGGACGGGTATCTTGGAGTATTCTCCGGACGTGAAGGTATATGTCCAGATGAGCCTCCAGCATGCTGCAAGATGGGTGGAAGTATCATTGCTGGGAGAGGGTCTGAAAGGTCAGTCGAAAGGATAGGTGCGGAAGGGCTGGTGTCAGCTTCAGGAGTCTGGGCTACTGGTGGGCTAGAAGTCATAGTGAAGGTGTCTTTAGCTTAGCAAGTAAATGAATGGCTTTTCCCAAGGAGTTCCCATAGACGGTGCCATTTAATAACTAGTTTTTGGAACTCTTGGGCTCGGCGTCCTGGAAATCATTAACAGAAGGCAAAGTGAGAGGTGGGGAGGATTCCCACGAACACTCTGATGCCTAAATTAAAGATCAGAAGCAAGGAGAATGCAAGATAGCTTGAATATGTGAGAATGAGAGATGTCCCCTTGTGAGGGATGTAGGGCTCTATATATAGTAATACTCAAACCTGGATAGAGTTGGATTCCGTGTGGGATAGTAAATCATAATCTTAGTAGGAGAGTATTCCTTTTGTGCTTAGGACTCCACTTTAGGGTAGTTCCCATTCCGGACGAATCTACCTTCTTCCTGATCCAAATGTCCCTATTTAGAAGGTAAAAGGCCTTTAATTAGGCGGGAACATTCTAAATGGTATCATTTAAGCTGATGTAAGTGGAACCCATGAGTGGAATAATCCTCCTTATTATCTTGTTTTTATTTTAGCTCAAGAGAGCTCTCTATGCAATGAATTTCTTTTCCTCTTCAAAAGAAAAAGAAAAGCATATATTAATATAATTGACTTTTTAATGATGTCAATGACGGGATAAGTAGTATCCTAACCACATTGATATTTACTTTGGCCACAATAATACAATAAACTAGATAAAATTAAATGATATTTTTGAATTTTTTTTTTATGGTACTTTTATGCTTTTAATCGTATTTTATTATTTTTAAAAAAAATTATATTTCGTAAATTTTTTACAAAAGTATCATTTTAATATTTAACTCAAAAAATTAATTTTTAACATATGAAAATATACTTATTAATTTTAACAATTACTAATTTTGTTAAAAATTGTTTATATTCTAAAATTATATTAAAAGTGTGTTTGGTATAAATGAATTTCAAAAAATTTTATAAAATTTTTTGCAAATCTAAATTATTAGCATTTGGTTTAAATGAATAGTATAATTCATTTGCAATTCTAACTTTTTAAATTTGTGAAATTGATTATAATTAGACTAAATTCTAACAAAATTGTTGAAATTTTCAAATGAATTTCACAATTTTTAAGTCTATATTTTCATATGACTAAAATACTCTCATTATTTTTATTTTTAAAACTATTAAAATAGTATTTTAACCAAAATTAAAAATTCACATGAATTCTAAATTTATACTAAATGCAGTATAACAAAATATGAAACTTGTTTGAAATGAATTCTATAAAATATTCATTCAAACTAAACACATTTAATTAATAAAAACTCATTCGAAAGTGAATTCTATTTGGAATTTATTTGAAAATAAAATGAATTTTTTTGGTAGAATTAAACCAAATATAGACTCTATTTGTTTGCAGAAAAAAAATTTTCGAAAAATAATTTCTTTTATTTTTCAGTGTTTGGATTACCCAAAAAAAAGTTAAATGAAAACAAATTCTTAGTCAAATAAAAATAACCTAAAAACACAGGAAAATAACTTCTCATCCTTAGAATGAAAAGTTATTTTCCCATACTTAAAAATAAAAGAAATTTATCTAAAATACTCATCTTTTTTATTTCTTACTTTAGTTTTGCCAATCTTTTTTCGTTTTTTATTTTCTTCTTATTTTTTTCCTCATTTTTTTTCTTTACCTTTTTTTTTTTAATTTTATCCTTACTTTTTTTTTCCTTCTCTCATGCCTTTTTTCTTTTTCTATTTTTTTATTTTATCCTTTTTTTTTTGTCTTCTCTCTTTTTTTTACCTTTCAATCTTTTTTATTTTCTGCTTAAATGTTTTACTTTCTCTCCTTCTTTTTTCCTTTTTCTCTTTTTTTATGTTTATTTCTCCTTATTTTTTTGCCTTCTCTCATTCTTTTCTTGTCACAACCTAAATTCCATGGGCACATGACCAATATTAGGAAATGGGAAAAACATGAAGTTTCTGAAACCAGTAGTAACCCTAAAATATTTATAACAATAACATAACAACTTTAAAATTTTAACAAAAATCCAGCAGAATTTTCTCTGTACCAGGAACAAACTCAAACTTGTAAATCAAAGAAATACACTTCCAATGATGTTCTTAACCACCATTTCTCCAACACAACATAAAGTTAACACCAAATTTGTGTTCATCAAATCATCTTCCTCATAATATTGCAAATATCCATAATAAAACAAATAATGTCACAAATACATATACCAATACAATTACAATAACAACTTCTCCAAACTACTATAGTATCTAGATTAACTAAAAATTATTCCACAAATATTAATAACATTACAATAACCTACATAAAGTAGCCAGTAAAGAATGAGTCTGACACAAAGAAGTACTAACAATAAACTTCCAAGATCCTGGAAAAATAGTTGAGGGGAGTAAGACCTTACTGAGTAAACTAATATAAACAAATACATGTTGTTTCAAAACCTCATTTAATAAAATAAGTTATAGAAATATAATATTTATGATTTTATTTTAAACCATTAGTTTACCAAATTCATATTCATAAATCAAAAAGAAATTTATAAAATCTCATAAATACTTTTGGAATAAAATGTCACGACCCGAACCCCCATGGGCACATGACTGGCACTAGGGAATGGAAAAAACATAAAGCTTTTGAAACCCATAGTAACCTAAATGAAATTTTCACCATAAAAAAAATAACCCTTTAATATTTAACAAAAACCTGGTAAAGTTTCTTCTATACTGGGAACAAACCCAAACCTATAAATCAAGGAAATACACTTCCAAAAATTATCCAATCAACACTACTTCCTAATAACTCCAATAATCTAACATGATTACTTATATCTCCATCATATTAAAAATTCACAAAACAGGATAGTATATAAAAATACCAAATCCCAAATACAAATTACACAAGTCATTTAATTAACTATTATGGTATCTATAATTTAAATACACAATACTTATATGAAAAAAAAACTACACAAAATGGCTAGAGAAGAAGAAACTCGACACAAACGATGATTAGGATCAGTTTGACTATGAGATCTTGAAAAAATAAATTGAGGGGAGTTACACCTCACTGAGTGAACTAACTTTATAAAATGCATGTTGGTTTTAAAACAATTATTTAAAACCTTTAAATAGATAATTATTTCAAGAACTCTTTTATTTTTACTAAAACTATTTTTATAAAATACCTTACAAGAAAGTATATAAATATAAATCTCTTTAATTTATAATAAAGTAACTCATGCAAACATAATATTTATGATAAATAAAACCTTTAATGGAAAAATCATGGTAGAACCCTAAACCTCAGTATTACTAGCTTTTCAGCTCTCTTAATTTAAATGACTATCGATCTCATAGAGCACACTCAACCAGGGTCTAGCCACAATCGGCCACTTACACCAATTATTTACTAGCATCTAGAGGGCAAGCTCAATCAAGATCCAACCAGTAGACATACACTTGCCTAGAGAGTCTTACTCAACTAGGGCTCACACTTTTTGATATACTTATCTCTTATACAAGTTGTATAATTATCATAATGAGTTGTATACATATGATGTAAGAGATGATGTCGTGAGGTTTGCTTTCTCTACATATATATACATAACCTAAAATGAACATATACCAAAAGGTATAAACAATATATACATTATATAAAGCCTAAGCATTTTTACAAGATATTAAATTAGTACAAGACTTCTAAGGGTCATTTGAGAGGGCACTTATAACTAATCAATTCAAAGCAAGAAAGTGGTTTGTGGAGCTTTGGTGTTTCAAGCTAGAGGCCTTACATTTAGGAGGTTAGAACATTTAATTCAAGTGTTGAACAAATTACATCAAAGCTTGTAGATAAATTTTGTGGTTTATATCAAACTTAGGAGTTGTTAAAGGCCTTATATTTGGGAGGCTAGAGCATTTGATTCAAGTATTGAACCAACTACATTAAAGCTTATAGATAACTATTGTGGTCTAAATCAAACTTAAGAGTTGATAAGTTTTCTTAAATTTAGAATTTCCTAGGTTATTGCTTTTACATGTTGATGTGTTATTTAGCTATGTGTAAAATGAAAAATGGATCTATGGGAATGAAAATCTTCATGTGATAAAGGGTTGTGCAAGTAAAATTTTAAAATTTTACCCTATCTAAGGCATATGCTCACCACACTTGCTAGTTGCATAATTGTTTCCTTTAATATGTTCTACATTATATACATAATCATATGCATTGGACCTCAAAAATTGATAAGAAAATTCATCATTATCCATGAAAAATTAGTTATCAATATTGAAAAATATATAAGACAAATTAAAATAAAAACAAAATGCTAGTCTAAGATAAGTAAAAATAAAATTAATATAAATATTGGCAATCCTCGGCAATAGCACCAAAAACTTGTGGTGATAAAAATCCGTAAACACACAGATCGTAAATTATAGTATAAAAGATATTGTTCTCACGATAATTGAATATTGAATACTAATTTTTCTACTTATGTTCCTAGCTAGCAAATTAAATAAAGTAATTAAAAAATAAAATATGAAAGTAAACAATCAAATTATGTAAGGAAACCAATTAATTAAAGCCTAGAGTTTGGATGTAGTTTCACTATTCTAGAATGATCATGAAAAACTTAGTTATTAATTCTTTTGATTTCAGTTAAGAGTAATTGTTCTAAAATACTTAAAGACTCTCTCAAGCCCAATTATGCATGTTAAGATTAAAGTTTAATGTACTCTCATGATTAAAAAGTTAATCAAAATGCATTAAGTTCCTTAACAATTATTTTATCCTTGAATAGCTCTCCTAGTCTCATGGTCAAGTGGTCTAAGTCCTATGAGTCTTAAGCTAGTAAATTACCCTAACTCTTATTGGTTAATCTACCTATAAACATGCAATCAATCATACCCAAAATCAAAAGCAAGAAAATAAGCACAACTCATAAAATTAACTGAAAATCAAATTAAAAACTAAAAATATGTGTTCAATCACAACATAAAAAAGCTACTCCAATTCCAAACCCTAAAAAGAAATTAACCACACATAGTTCTAGTGGCACAAATAAAAACTACAAACAATAAAATAAATAACAAGAGAATGAAGAACAATAATAGATAAAACTCATTTGAATGTACTTCAATTTTCAAATCTTTGTTCACCTTCTTGAACTCTTGTTTGTAATTTTTGGCATCTAATCCCTACATCTCTCTTAACCTAAAGCCAAAATTCTTTATTTATAAAGAAAAATACCATAAATTCGTCTAAGGACCAAAATAATAATTTTTCTCCTTTAAAACCTCCTCCAATTAGAAAAATAACTCTATAAAACAACTACTTAATTATTGGCTTCAATCCCAAACTCTTTAGGGAAGCAAAATTTCTATAAAAGCATACCGAAAATGCATAAATTAACTAGGAGATTAAAAAAAATAAAACTAAGCTAATAAACTAAAATCCTAATAAACACTAATAATAAATAATAAAATATAAAGAAATACTAATAAATTTTATAAAAATTAAATTGAAATATTATGCAATAATTGACACTAATAAAATACAATATGATTATCTTTTTACAAAAAATGGAACTGTAATTTAATTAAATAATTTAAAAAAAATAAAAACTCAACTCTTTTTAATTTTAACATTATAATCTATTATAATGATGCATATACTCAAATTTTTAGTTTAATATTATATATTTTTAGTTCTCATTTCCTTCCTCGCAGCAAGCTAGATGTAGTTGATTGTATCAGAAGTTTTCTTCCTAAGAGCTCTGTCCGGTAACAGCAAAGTTATTTTTTTCCCTTCCTCCAATGGGCAAGACAACAAGCATTTCTTTTTTAAAGTCCAACAGACATTAATAGCATTGCCGCCCGTGGTACCTGTGGAATCGACGTGTATTCTTTTGAAGTGAAAAAGAAATAGTAGCCTCAGTTTCTGAACAATCAGAACATGACAATATTATAAGCCACAATTCCATGGTTCGGGTTTTTCAGGGGGTCTTTGAGGACCTGTGTATGGTCTTAAATAATAGCACTAATATAAAGTACTTCTTATGATATAGCATTAAACCATGGGATATGATTTAATGCTAATAGCACCAATACATAATAATTCCTATAATATAGCGTTAAATCATATCCTGATTTAATACAGAATAATTCCTATGCTATAGCATTAAATCATGATTTAATACTATATCATAGGAATTATTCTCATGCTATATCCTAGGATTTATTTTGTATCAGTGCTATTACTTAAGGCAACAAGCGTTTTTTTTAAAGTCCAATAGCTATGCCGGCGATAACTGTGGAATCAACTGTATTCTTTTGGAGTGAAAAAGAAAAAGTAGCCACAGTGTCTGAACAGAACAAGCAGCAAACCTAGGAAATCGAGTGCGCGCATGTGCATATATGTGGGTAGATTTGTCTACGTTCGATGATTTAGTGCTGATGCTATCTCATTGAGATCAAAATTGTAATAATTATAAACGACTTTTTTTGTAAGACTTGAGAAATCAACAAGTATCGTATTCGTTTTTTCGTTTTCACAAATAAAAATGCCGTACATAATTAGCAAATGATGTATTACGATGCAGACCGTTCTCAGGTATATACCTTGAAAAAACAATTTATTAGCCAACGTGGAACAATTAATCAACTCTTTGGAAATATTGTTTGTGATGCTTGCACTAAAGTGACAAGGCTAGCAGACGCAATTATTATTATTATTATTTTATAACAAGAGCCGCAAATTTGTTAAAAGCTAGCCATTCATATCAATAGCATATCATAATTTATTTTATTTTCTTTACTGCTATGTTACCGACCTGCCCACCTTACCTAGATTGACTCTATGTATTCATCACTTGCTCACTGATGAAACAATTATTGACTTTAGAATTGCTCAATTTATTTTCTTTTACACATCACATCTCTTTGAATTTTCTTTCCCTTCAAAATGCATTGTATTAACAACTAAGAATAATTTTTTTTTAAACAACTGAAAATATATTATTAATCAAATTATGGGGCAAATTACAAAAGGAGGAGCAAGATTTTCAACAAAAATACAAAATTATAGTAAATAATATTGTTTCAAGAAGATACATCACGTACAACAAAAAATGACAACAAAAAAAATTAAAAGAAAAAGTTACAAATACATAGATACTCCATCAAGACTATTTGCATTATTGCAAATGAGATAGCCAAATTATAATATAGAAAAATTTAAGTTTCGGATGGTATCAAAATAAAGCTTCACCATCCTCTACAACATAATATATGTGACCATTCTAGGTATACTTAAGGCGGTTAGAGCCTTGATTCTAGAAAGTTGAAGATTTTAGTTTCGAAATCTCCCTCCCTCCTTCTCTAAAGAATTTAATTCTTTAGATTTATTTGCACTTACAGACCCAACAATTTAAGTGTGATATATATATCTCTTCCCTTACTAACTGACTAAATAATACTAATAAAGAACAGTCATGTATACAATAACAGGTAAAAAAAAAAAAAAGCAAAATAGCATGTGGAAAAATTCATTTTACAAACAAAAAAAAAAAACTTAAGTAATGGATAAACCATATCAAGAATTTTCTAAAAAACTCAAGCATTATTTTTCAAAAGTGCAAACATAAAGATAAAATCTTTCTTTCAAATTTAGAATTATCTTACTAAGAGAGAGTAAAAAAATCACAAAATAGAGCAAAACATGAATTCAAGGAAAGAACAAATTTTATGCCAAAAATGGCTAGAAATTGATCTTTGGAACGATAAAAAAAGAAGAAAGAAAAGATCAGTGGCAAGAAAACTCCACTCCACTAGGAGAGAAAGTTTGGTTTATGGTAAATTTTTAAATTTTCTGATACTCAAATTAAATTTCTTAAAATATAATTTTTCTCAATAATAAAAAACTAATATCTATATATAATGGTCCGTGTATAAATATTTTTTCATTACACTACTTATATAAGAAAAAAATCATGTATCTAAAATATTTATCATAGTCGGAGTCTAACTTTTCGTTAAATTTCATGTTGAATTCTTCAAGATTAATCTACATTTGTACATGAAACATAAGATATGCTATTAGATGCTGGTTTTAGTAAATTATCGATTACAAATTAATCCCTAGTGCTGGCAGAATGGTTTAATTTCAGACAAAATGAGGAATAGACTAGTGGGTTCAAGACTCTGAATTGTGGATGATTGTTGCTTCTATTATCTTTCGTATATAAAAACAAAAATGCACTGTACTCCATGTTGCATTGATAATTAATGAAGTGTTCTGCTCGGAAAAGAGACTGATATAAAATAATGAATAGACTCACTTTTTTTTTTGTTCCCCTAATAAAATAATTAATAGACTCACTTTTTCTTCAATTGTCAATTTTATTTTCAAAAAAATAATTAATTTTTTTACAAATTTAATATGTATTTTTTTTATCAAAAGTAATTAATTTTAGCAAAAAAAAAAATTTGTTATACCTTGAGTTGTAAAAAATAGTATAAATAAATAAATTTATTTATAATAATAATTTTAAATAATAAATATAATATAAATTATTATATTCATATTGTTCACATGTCATATCAATAATGTAAAAAATAACAAAAAAATTATTATACAGGATTATAATTTTATTTTTAATAAAATAAAATGATTTATATATATTTATAGGGGAATATGTGGAAAAAAAATTGTTTTTGCTCGTTTAATATGTATGAAAATTAAAAGATAAATTATTTTTTCAATTATATTTGTTTAATGTGTATTATGCATTTGGAAAAATAATTAGCAGGTCTGGTTTCATGCTCCTTTTAGGTCTACACAACATGTGCATAATTTTGCTTTTTAATTGAAAACTTGATTTTTATGTGTAAACATGCCCGCTTGGTCTCTTGTACTTTTTCCCATTATTCTCTGTAGGGACCTTCATTAATTATCTTGAACTGCTGACGTGATAATGCAAGGTTTCATATATGCTCTCAAGACTTATGGCATCCTTTCGGATTAAAAAAGGAAAAACATAATGATTGAGAACGTTTTTCTATATTGAAATATATGTACTAATTAGATATATATATATATATATAAAATACTCGACTTGTAGTCCATCAAGAAGATAGCTTGAACTGGCATTGTGACTACTTGCCTTTCCCTCACAGCCTGAATGCATGCTTCCCGCTCCGAACCTGGTTTTTCTTCGTTTGAATGTTGGTGCACCCTGAATTTTTTTTCACCAAGGTGCATTGAACTTACTAACAAAGCATTCAGAGAATTCTCTGAATGCTTTGTTAGTAAGTTCAATGCACCTTGGTGAAAAAAAAAATTCAAGGAGACGAAATCAGAGAATTTTTTTTTTCAACAAAATCTTGCAACATAAGTAGTCTAATTTGATACACACAACTAATCTATTTTTTTTTTTCGTACACAAAACTAGTCTAATACTTTTTTTTTTTTTTGTGGTTGCATAACACAGCTAGTCTAATTTGATACATTAATATATTATATATTTCTACTTGTTACACATTTGATACATGAATTTGTATACATTGAAGGACGAGGTTGCTAAAAATTACAAGGAGAAGAAAACCCAATTGGTTGCCTGCAAAAGAACAAAAATTGCCCAACATAAGTCCAACTGCAATTTTTAAAATAATCTTATAAAGTGGACCCCTCCATTGTTATACCATACCATATCATTCCACAAGTCAATTACTATCCACCGAACAATTAGGCTTTTGATTCTTTCACACACATTAAAAAAGAAAAAATTAAGATAAAAAATAAAATGGCATTTGCAAAAGAATTGAATAAAATGGCATTTGCAAAAATGGAACAGAATATTAGACATAAAATCCGAACTCTTCCTGTCATAAATCAAGATTTGAATAAATTTCATGTATAGAGTTATTTGCACATTAGTACTGCTTTGATCTCATTTGCATTCATTCATATTTATGTTGAAAATTATTAATTTTTCAGCTTAAAAACAGTTACTAACTTTGAATTTATAGACTGATATTGTACAAATAATACCACTTTGTAAAATTGGAGCTATTTCCCACATATGAAAAAGATATGTTAAATTTGAGCTATTTTCCACATATGAAAAAGACATTTGCACATTTTTTTTATTTACTTTTTTCATTTTTTTTAATAATTTTTTGTTTTTTTTTAAAAAAATATGCATTTTTAACAATTTAAATTCGCCCATCCTAAGCAAATTCTTCAGAATTTTTGTAATAGTAAAGATATTACTTCTTTTACACCAAAATTATATTCATACGTGGTAAAATATATGTCATTTTTTAAATTCATAATTAATTTGACCATTTATTAATAATTTTTTATTTAAAAATATGCATTTTTATATAAATTTTTTTTATTTTAATATAAAATGATATGGTTGTCTAATACTAATTAATTATATTTTTCAAGTGTAAAGCAATATAGTCCTCTCAAAAAATTTTAAGCTATATTTACTGTATTTTCAATAGTTGAATTTAAAGTAAATAAATGAGATGTTGTATCTTATAACTACTAATTTATTTTCAAAATAAAATTAACTTCTATTAATTTTTAATTATTAAATATAAATTGAACAAGTAACATCATTCAGTGATTCATATTATATTTGGTGTGCTGTTAAACAGAATGTTCGCAAAAATTGACATTAAAACGGGAAATAAATTCTATCATGTGGTTTGTGGTCCAACGTATATATTACAATTTTTTTTTTCCTTTTTTTTTATCTCATGCCATATCAACTCTCCACTATTCGATAATTATAAGAATTTTAATTATTTAAAAATTTAAATCAAGTATATTCACAAAGAAGATGAAACTCTTTTAATACTTATTTTCTTTATATATATAAAACTCAAAAAAAAATTTACCATTAGTACCAATATTTTTTTCCTTTAACAGTGGAGAGTTTTATCTTGTTTTAAAAAAATTAAAGAATTTCATGGTTGACATTTATTTAAGTTGATATTTTTTTTTACTAGCAAATTTTTTTAATTTATTATGGCAAAAAAAATTATATACTTTTATTATAATTGGTTAAAGTAAATTTTTATTGAAATTAAATAAAAAATCATAATTTTTATATTTTAGTTGAAATTTTAATTATAAGAAAATTTTAATTGATATTTATATTTATATTTATGATTTTTTTCATTTTTAAGTAATATAAATAAATATTTTAGTATGATAGAAATGATTATTTAAAAATATTTTTAATAATCTTTGTAATTTATTTAGATAAAAAATAAAAAGAGCAAGTTATAATATATTTTTAATAATAAATAAAATGTCATTTATAATTATATTAAAAGTAATTGTGTGAATAAATGGAATGCAAAAATTCTCATTTTTGCGAAATATGTCTAAAAGATAAAATTTGCTTTTAATCGTTACTTTCCTAGATTAGACGAATAATCTAGGAAATGATTTTATATGAATATGTTAATGTACCAAAAGACATAAATAATCATCCCTTTCTTAATTTGTAATTTTTGTTGTTAACAAGAGTAGAGGGTTTGTTTTATATGAATATGGCTTACACAGAAATTACTAGGTATATAATATCAGTTTATTATTATTATTATTATTATTATATAAAGAAACTTCTAAAGTTGAAAAATTATTTGTTAAGTAATTGTAACAATAATCATAATCAGCATTTTTTTTTTATTATGTCAAACATAACATTCAACATAGTAAAACATAATTGGAATCTTGCACACGCTTTCACGAAAACAACAAGATCTGAGGACGGGCACAAACACTCTGATGCAATAATGTTTATAAGAATATATATGCATAAGACGGATGATATACAAGATATGAGGAGTATATATAGGGATAAATAATGTATAAACTTAATATAATTGTGACTCCTGGTTGATAAGAATCATTGTTCATATTAATTTAGGTTTCCTTATTTCATGTTGATCCAACTAATGGAGTCCTGATCCTTTTTCTTTGTACTATACATGACAACTTGCCACGACTCAAATCAGGAGTCATAACCGGCGATAGAAAACGGCAATTCTTTCGAATTTGAAATCTATAGCGAGCCTTAGAAAATGAAATCATGCAATAAATAATTAAAAAATACGACAGAATTAAAAATTTTCGAACCAATATATAAAATCAATACTCCAAATCCTTTCATAAATAAATACATAGTCGTACAGTTTCAAATATAATTTCTCAGAGTATTTAATATTAAAATAAAATATTACTCTTCTGATACAATAACACTACTATTACAGTTTCTAGAATACAAATCAGAGTTCAAATTATACATTTGCATAAAATAGTCGGGACTGAAGAACACCGATGAGGAACTCTACAACTAAAGTCTTACAATATGGGATCTTCTGAAAAAAAAATTGAGGGGAGTCAAACCTCACTGAGTGAATTATTATACTATATATACATGCGATCTAAAACATATCCACTCATGCATTCACATATATGTATATATATTCACGCATTCCACACATATGTCGATTCTGCTTATATAAATATACTAAATGCAGAAAACGTTTACTTTAATTCATGAAAGATTCATAGAACTCTAATAATAGCAACCTCAATCAATTCCAACATCACTCTAGCCATACAGGCTCACTTGATTCCAAATAGAACACTTATTCTAATCTGAACAGCAGACTGGCCCCGAGACACTAAATCGACCGAGCTCTAGCAGTCAGGCTATCAGTGTGATTGGCCCCGAGACACCTGGTCAACCGAACTCCAACAATCACACTATCTATCACCTCACATCTCAATCAACCCAATAGACCATTCATTCCACTATGGACAGTAGACTAGCCCCGAGACACTAAGTCGACCGAGTTTCAGCAGTCTGACTGACAGTGTGATTGACCCTACAATCACACTATCTAACATACCATTAATCTTAGTCAAATCAATAAAATCAATTATAATCACCAAAATTAATTCTCACTCAACCCTTATCTATCGCACCGGTACATGCACGTTCTATTGATATCCTTCATTTACATAAATCATTCATTCTGAAAATAATTAATGTAAAAAAATATTCATAATAGTAAAATCAACCGTATATATATATATATACCAAAAATATACTCAGTATATTTCGGGTATATATATATATATATGCCAAATAAAGTATGAAATCATTAATATAGTTAAAACAATTAAGTGTGTATCAATAATACAATATGCATTTACTTAAATATACAAAGAATATATCCTAAGTACACAAATTACTTAAAAAAACAATTATGTATAATTATTCATTTAAATATGTGTTTAGGTTTAACATATATTCACAAATATACTAAAAATAAACCTAATTATCTGGCATGCATATATCAAAAATAAACCCTAAATATACCACTAATGTTTTAGGTTTAAATTAATAATAAAACATGTATTTATTTGGAAATATATCTAAAATACACCAAAAATAAACTTAAAAACAATTTAAGTATAGGTTCATAATATAGCATGCAATTATTTAAGAATAAATCTAAAATATACTGAAATTATACCTAAAGTATTCCAATCATTTAATAAAATAATTATGACTAAGTATACATTTAAAACATGTATATATTACTAAAATGTATCAAACCTAAACCTAATTGTTTAATGTGCACATATTAGAATAACATGCATAATTATTTAATATGCATATATACCAAAAATATAACCCTAGATATACCTAAAATATTATCATTTAAAATCACTTCAAAAAAACATATAATGAAAATGAAAAACCCTAAGTGATACATTATATATGCAATACATATATATACAGTATAATAACTCACATGTTAGTGCTCCACGAGACAAACTCGACGGGCCTAATCCGTTAGGCCTCGGTTTCGACGCAGCTAGAAAAATAAAATAATAATAACCGTCAAAATAAACTTCTAACTCAATACTTCTAAGATTACTATAGACATATTAAATCAAGAATTTGGAATTAGACTTGAACCGGTTGTCACGTTTTACAAAAAATCTACCAAAATTTTGACAGAGTCTCCTCTATAAAACGGACATCTCCCTACAAAAGTAGGGTCGATCATACACAGAAAACACACTTTGAAAATATACAACCACAACCCTTCGGTCGGACTTCCAAACTACAATTCCACCAACCAAGGTTCACAATTTACGAGATATATATACAGAATACATGTAATATCCCGTGTTTTTAAAATATTTTTACACTGTACCGGGATATGCAGTGTCAATAATTTCTATATTTTACATGATATTTTTACGAGTTGATATGTATTTTAAACCTATTTTAATACTGTGTTTTATCTACAGTACTTTACGTAAAATTTTTCCGAGACTTGCATTTTCGGGGAAATTTTCACGTAAATATTTTAATATTAATTATTTTAAATATTTTTTCGGACTTGCATGAACTCATATGTATTTTTAAATTATTAAATAAAGCATGTGTGTGTATAATTATTTAATTAGGGTTTATTATTACCCTAATATTTTATTAATTATTTATTTGTTTTATTGTTGTTTAATTAATTTTATTTAATATAAATTATTTAAAATATTAAATTTTATGTGTGTGGTGTATATTTGATGTGTGTAATTTAATATTATTTTATTATATAGTGTAAAGTATATATATATATACATATATACATCAAAAATCAAAAGAATTGGAAAATTACCATTTTACCCCCCGAGTCTTCTTCTTCCTCCCGATCCTTCTCCTCGCCGTCCGAACGCCTGTCACGCCGTTTCTTCACCGTGGGTGTGCCACCGTCTTCCCCAACCATTTCCGCCGTCTGAGGTAGCCGTTTCCAGCGTTTGGAGGTCGGTTTTGGCCGGAGAAGCCGAAAATCGATCCACCGTCGATCACGCCGATTCCGGCCACCGTTTTCAATACCGCCTGTCTCTTTCTTCTCCTTGAGCTCCGGTGAGTGTGATTATAGCTTTGGTTTGAGCTGAATTGGTCTAGATTTGCTTAGGTTTTGATTTTTCTATTTCGGCCTATTAGGGTTTTTGATTTTTTTGAGCTTCGAATTGATTGATTCATGGAAACTACCTTCACAAATGTTGATCCTAGTAGCTTAATCTACATGTATGAATTTTTGTAGAATTTTTGGAGATTTTTTGGATTTTTGGGTATTTTTGAATATTTTAATATTATTTTCTAATTTTCGGAAATTAATTATTTAAATTATGAAATTGGAGTTTATGGTTAAATTGGGTGTTGAAATGAATTATAGGAATTTATTTGGAATTTTTATGAATTTATAAGTATTTATTTTTAATTATTGAAGTTTATGTAATTTTAAGAAATTAGGGTTAATTGTGTTTTTATTTGAATTTAATTGGTTAATTGGGTTTAATTATTTATATTATTGATAAATATGTTGAGAAAATTAATTTTGGATAATTGTATGATTTTTGGTGAATTTTTGAAGTAATTTAAGTATATTTATATATATAGGGGTATTTTGGTAATTTTACCCTAAATTGTCTAAAAATGTAATTTAATCGGTTTTAATAATTATTTAAGGTATAAAAATGATTTCTACAAATTATTTGGTATTTTTAACTAATTAAAACTATTTTTCGTGAATTATTTTCAATTATATATATAATATACGGTTTTTCTAATAAAATGAATTTTTATCGGTTTTTACAGTGTTTTAAGGTTAATTATGTAATTTCTACCTATGAAATGTATTTCTATGCTATAAGGATATTTTTGGTATATCTGGAATTATTCTGAGTTTGTGGACCCTGGTCGGTAGACTGTAGTTTGGAGTCCGACCGTGGGATTTTGACTGTGCCTTGTGTAGTTTTTTGAAGTGTGTTTCTTTGCAGGGTCGGCTCTACTCTTTGGAGTAGAGAGATGTCTGTTTTACAGGGGAGGTTCTGCCGGATTTTCGGTAGAATTCTCGTAAAACGTGATATCCAGTCGAACCCTAAATTCCGATTCTGTGTTTAATACTCTAGATTGAATTCTAGGATTTCTGTTAGGTTTATTCTGATGTCGGTTACTTATTTCTTGTTTAGTTGCGCCGAGACCGAGGGCTAGTGGACCAGGCCCGTCGGACCTGTCTCGTGGAGCGCACTAGGTGAGTTACTATACTATATATATATGCTTAGGATGCATGATTTAGAAATATATGTTTTACTTTGATTAAATTGCATAAATAATGTGATTTGTATTTAAGTATATTTTTGGTTTATTTTTGGTATATAATAAATTATATACATGTATTATTAATAAAATATATTTAAAATGTTTTTAAATATATTTTTAGTTTAATTTATGATTTGATTGAATTCATTTGACGTATATATACTCGAAATATACCTGGTTTACGTTTGGTATATTTCCGGTATATATATGGTTTATATTGGTATTTCATTTAAATTCATGCATCATTGATTTTTATGAATGAATGATTTATTTATTAATGAAGGATATCGATAGAACGTGCTACCTAGTGGGCAGCACTAGGACCGAGTACGTACCGGTACGCCTATAGCTTTAGGCTATATTACTAAATTATTGGTGGATATTGATTTGATTATGATTATTGATATGTGAGATGTGGTTGTGGGTGTGATTGCTGGAGCTCGGTTGACCAAGTGTCTCGGGGCCAATCACACTGGCAGTCAGACTGCTGGAGCTCGGTTGACTTAGTGTCTCGGGGCCAGTCTACTGTCTAAATGGATTAAGTGGATATATCTTGGAATAAGTGAGCCTGTATGGCCAGAGTGTTGTTTAACACTATTTTTGAGGTTGCGATATTCTAGGGTTCTATATGATCCTTCATAAAAGATGATTTTCAGATAAAATGTATAAAAATGATTTTTATTGCATCTGTGTGCAATTGCCTGTATATATGCATATTATATATATACTGTTGACTGTATGCATTATCACTTAGTGTGTATGTATATATATTATAGTAATTCACTCAGTGAGGTCTGACTCCCCTCCGTTGACTATTTTTCAGGAGAGTCAACTTCTTCAGACCTCAGTAGCAGGTCAATACGCCGGATTTCTTCCGTCTCGGCTTCTTTATGTAAACTGTCTACTTGAGTCTCATTTATTTTATCTAGACACTGCAGTAGTTGTGAATTAAAGTATTGGATTTCATGTATCTTATTTTTTAAAAGAGATGTATTATATTGAAACTGGATTTGTATTAGAGATTATATATCCATGTGATGAGATTTGATTTAAATCCAGTTGATATGGATAATATTATGATATTATGATTTTTAATTTCCGCTGCATATTATATTATTTCTGTTATTATGGCATGTTTTATTTTTTTTTTTTTTAGGCTTGCTACGGATTCCGGATTCGAAAGAATTCCCGTTCCCTAGCGCCGGTCATGGCCCCTGTTTTGGGTCTTGACAATACATTAAAATTTTATAAATACCAAAAAAGCCCTTGAGTAATCAGAATATAGAAATTTAAATATTTTAAACGCTGAAAATAATTAAATTGCCAATAATTATAATAAAACCCCAATTTTAATAAAATATTATTAAAAATCAATAATTCTTTATAAATTCACAAATATTGACCAAAATACATTTTAAAACTCCAAATTACACAATTAACCCTAAAACATATTAAAAACCGATAAAAACTCATTTATTTAGAAAAAATAGTATATTATATATAATTTGAAAATAATTTACGAAAAATAGTTTTAATTAGTTAAAAATACTAAATAATTTGTAGAAATCATTTTTATACCTCAAATAACTAGTAAAACCAATTTAATTATATTTTTAGCCAATTTAGTGCCAAATTACCGAAATACCCCTACTATATATAAATTCACTATAATTACTCAAAAAAATTCATTAAAAATAGTATAATTACTCAAAAATAAATTTCTCAAAATATAATTCAATAATATCCATAAACATACTCAATTAACCAATTAATTTCAATAAAACACATAATTAACCTAATTTCCAAAAATCACATAAACTAAATAAATTAAAAATAATTATATAAAAATCACAAAAATTAAAAATAGATTTATAAAATGCATTTCAACACCTATAAACACCATAAAACACAATTTCATAATTTATTTAATTAAATTTCAAAAATTAGAAAATATAATAAAATAAACAAAAATTCACAAAAATCAAAATAATTCCCAAAAAATCCACAAAAATTCACAAAGGTAGATTAATCTACAAGGATCAATTTTTGTGAAGGAAGATTTCATGAATCACCAAGATCGAAGTTAAAAAAATCAAAAACTCTAAATGGCCGAAAATGTAAAATCAAAACCTAGGAAAATCTAGACCATTTCAAGTGAAACAAAGCTTGAAAATGGATTCACCAGAGCTCAAGGAAGAGATAGAGACCGGTCGCACTCCAAATGGTGGCCGGAATCGAGCTAATCGACGTTAAGGTCAACTTTCGACTTCTTGAAGAAAATCCGATCAAACAACGCTGGAAAAGGAAGCTAGTGTAATATCCCGAGTTTTTAAATATTTTAATACTGCATCGGGATATGCAGTGTTAATAATTTTGTATATAATTATGATATTTTTACGAGTTGATATGTATTTAAAACTTATTTTAATTATTGTATATTATTTTAAGTGCTTTACATATACATATATATACACATTTAATTATTATTAAAACTATATAATATAATACAATTTAATTAAAATAAACCCTAATTTTATTTAAATGTGCATATATACATGTATATGTATATATTTTTATTCGACACTTAAAAATCATGCATGGACTCATGCAAATTTGCAAAACCATCTAAAATAATTAATATTTATTTATTTATGTTTTAATTTCTTCGAAAATGCAACTCTCGGGAAAATTTTACATAAAAGACTTGAAATAATTAAAAATGACTTTAATAACAAACTAGTTAAATAATCTAAAATATATAAAAAAATTATTAACACTGCATATCCCGATGCAGTTTAAAATTATTCAAAAACTCGGGATATTGCACAACTATAGAGGGAAGGAAATGAAAGATTTTTTAAAAGGAATGGAAGGAAGAAGAATGGGAGAGAATACAAATTGGTTTTACTGAGTTTGATAACTTAAAATTAATTATTAACAGGAAAAGAATATAAAATGTTTAAAAAATGAAATAAAAATTTAAATTATAATATATTTTAGAGTTTAAATATTTTACATCTTAATTTGAGGTGTAACCAATTTTACCTTCTATAAGGGGAATGAGAGGGAATAATTTCTCTTCAATTTCCTTTCACCTCTATTAACTTTTAATAGTCAAATAAAACAAAATTAAATTTCCCTCCTATTATGTTATCTTCTCTTCCTTTTATATTCCTCTCAATTCATGCATAGTGTTAGAGACTAATATCTTGTCCGAGTAAAATTCTAATGTGGGTATCAACAACCGTAGCAGAATAAATTTTCATGGACAAATTGTTCTTTAAACTCTACTAATTACTGTATTTTAATTTTGGAAGATAAAAAAGCAAAAGAATAATTTTGATTTTAAAGACTTTGTAATAACATTGAAAGAGTCCTAGAGAGTGAATAAAACTATCGAACAAAAATAGAAAATTCAAAAAATTATTTATAAAAATTGAGTAAGAGTTGAGAAGGAAAAATAAAGAATACAAATATTTAAAGAGTTCGAATTTAACAATAATCTTATATCTCCATTTACTTTATTCATAAATTAAAATTTTTAATCATCCACAATCTTATTCACAAAATTAAAAATACACAAAAATTTTATATCTTCCTTTTACATCCTTACAAATGTGGAATCATCTGTATTCTTTTGGAGTGAAAAAGAAAAAGTAGCCGCAGTGTCTGAACAGAACAAGCAGCATCTGTATATATGTGGGTAGATTTGTCTACATTCGATAATTTGCTGCTGTTTCATTGAGATCAAAATTGTAATGATTATAAACGACTTTTGTTGTAAGACTTGACAAATCAACAAGTATCATATGGGTTTTTTCGTTTTCACAAAGAAAAGTGCTGTACATAATTAGCAAATGATGTATTACGATGCAGACCGTTCTCAGGTATATACCTTGAAAAACAATTTAGTAGCCAACATGGAACAATTAATCAACTCTTTGGAAATATTGTTTATGATGCTTGCACTAAAGTGACAAGGCTAGCAGACGCAATTATTATTATTATTATTTTATAACAAGAGCCGCAAATTTGTTAAAAGCTAGCCATTCATATCAATAGCATATCATAATTTATTATATTTTCTTTACTGATATGTTACCGACCTGCCCACCTTACCTGGATTGACTCTATGTATTCATCACTTGCTCACTGATGAAACAGTTATTGACTTGAAAATTCCTCAATTTGTTTGCTTTTACACATCACATCTCTTTGAATTTTCTTACCCTTCAAAATGCATTGTATTAACAACTAAGAATAAATTTTTTTTAAACAACTGAAAAAATATTATTAATTAAATTCTGAGCAAAGCACAAAAGAGGTAGCAAGATTTTCAACTTAAGCTCAAATTACAATAAAATAATATTGCTTTAGGAAGATAGATAAAAAAATTAACATAAAAAAAATGGTTACAAATACACAGTACATCGGTACCTCATCAAGACAATTTGAAAT
Organism: Mallotus nudiflorus; assembly: GCA_947683625.1. NCBI lineage: Eukaryota > Viridiplantae > Streptophyta > Magnoliopsida > Malpighiales > Euphorbiaceae > Mallotus > Mallotus nudiflorus. The sequence goes on along the minus strand of CANTUR010000075.1, from coordinate 5,392,860 downwards.
ATTACAAATGAGATAGTCAGTTTCTAATGTAAAGAAATTTAAATTTCATATGGTATTGAAATAAAGCTCGAACATTTTTAGCAAAATAATAGACATAACTATTTAGGCGCAGCTAAGGTGGCTAGAACTTTGATCCTAAAGAGTTGGAGATTTCACTTTCAAGAACTTTCCCTACTAATGAGATATTGTATGATAGTTCAGGCTTTTAATGAATTAGAAAATTAAATCAATAAAAATTAAGTATTTTAATTAAAGTGATAAAAATTAAAATCTAATAGTATATAGGTGAATTCTAGATAACTTGATATTATTAGTTTGGCCTACTAACTTATTAAAAGTCATGATCAATATAAAATTTCTCCCTAGTAACGGACTAACTAATATTAATAAAGAATAGTCGCATATACGATAGCAGGTAAAAAATAATAATAATAGATACGGCAAAACTCATTTTGCAAATAGAGAAAAACTTTGAATAATGGATAAATTATATCATGAATTTTCTAAAAAAAAAATGGTGCATTCTTTTTAAAAAATGCAAACACATTTCTCTTCCAAACTTAAAAATCCCTTTCTAAAAGAGAGCAAAAACCTACCAAAATATAGCAAAACATGAATTTAACCTCAGATTTAAGTAAACCACTACTAATCATAAGAAAAATAAGATAAAATAGATAATAGAAAAAAGGAAAGAGCCAATTTTCAACCAGAAATTGATCTCTGAAACGATAAATAAGAATGGAGAAGAACAGCGACAAGAAAACTTTACGGAATTGGTGTCATGTAAAGTACTTTTAATTATATAAAAAAAAAAAAAACTATGGTAAATTTTAAATTTTTTAACTTTTCGTTAAAATTCGTGTTGAAGTCTCCCAGATTTTTTTTAATAACAACTCTCCCAGATTTATGAGAACATCCAATGCCAGTGTGTTTTACAGATTTTAAAGTGATCTCCATTTGTACATGAAACATAAGACTATTAGATGCTGGTTTTAGTAAATTATCGATTACAAATTAATCCATAGTGTTAGCAGAATGGTTTAATTTCAGACAAAATGAGGAATTGACTTGTGGGTTTCAAGATGATGAATTTGTGGATGATTGTTGTTTTATAAAAACAAAAATGCACTGTACTCCATATTGCATTGACAATTAATGAAGTGTCCTACTTGGATAGGATAATGATACAAAAAAAATAGACTATTAATATATTAATATGTGATTATTCCCTAAGTCAACGGACAACTTTCTTTAAGAAATTAATTTATTAACAAATTTAATATGCGATTTTTTTTATCAAAAGTAATTAATTTTAGCAAGAACAAAAAAAATTTATACCTTGAGTTGTAAAAAATAGGAAAAATAAATAATTTTATTTATAATAATAATTTTAAAATAAAAAAATAATATAAATTATTATAATAATATTTTTCACATGTCATGTTAATTTATTAACAAATTTAATATGTGATTTTTTCAACAAAAGTAATTAATTTTAGCAAGAACGAAAAATTTTTATACCTTGAGTTGTAAAAAATAGGACAAATAAATAATTTTATTTATAATAATAATTTTAAAATAAAAATATAATATAAATTATTATAATAATATTGTTTACATGTTATGTCGATAATATAAAAAATAACAAAAAATTTATTGTATAGGATTATAATTTTTATTTTTTAATAAAATAAAATGATTTATTTATATTAATAGGGGGAATATATGGAGAAAAAAAAATTTAATTGTTTTTGTTTGTTTAATATGTGTGAAAATTAAAAGATAAATTATTTTTTCAATTATGTTTTTTTAATGTGCATTATGCATTTGTTTCCAAGACGTGCTGAATTGTGTGCAAGCTTTATTAATTATCATCTTTTATTTCAAGTTAATGTGATATGTCAACAGAGAGAGTGAATAAAGTGAAGTGCAAAGTGATAAAGAGACCTGAAATTGGAGTACGCTAACTTATCAACCTTATTAGATTTCCATGTCCATGTTTTTTTTATGTTATTATTATTTACTATTAGAGATGTACTTTTGATGTCTAATCGAGAAAAAAATTGCTTCATAAGTTGCTTCCATATATAACATATCATCCTAGCAAAAGAAAATGAAAAAAAATAATCACTAATAGTGGAGGATAGAGGTTGGTATCGACACTAAAACCCGAATTCCAAAGTACAAGTGATAAGTTTTAGTTATTAGGATAAGGAAAATGAAAAAAAAAATGTAGTGGTCATATTTTACAAAAATTATAAAGAGATATAAGATTTAAATTCTACTGTTAAATCAGTTATATTATATGGAGTATAATCCATTAATATTCAAAATATCATATGGCCTTTTTATTAATTATTTTAATAAAAAATTCAAACATATATTACAGTTGATAATGTTATTCTAATATTTTAAATATTGTGATTTTATATTGATGAGTTTCATTAATTTAATAATTTTAAAAAATAAATTTAGATAACTGGTTGCACTAAAATTTTTAAAATAATTTTTTTTGGGTTAAAATTAAACTATTGGAATACAAATTATAAAGATATCAATGATTGGATTTTAAATACAGGAGGTCGTTATATATAATATGATCAGAATATTAGACACAAATCAAAGTCTGAACTCTTCCTGTCATAAATCAAGATTTGAATAAAATTCATGTATAGAGTTATTTGCATATTAGTACTGCTTTGATCTCATTTACATTCATTCATATTTATGTTGAATATGATTCATTATATCATTAATTTTTCAGCTTAAAAACAATTACTAACTTTGAATTTATAGCTTAAAAACAAATAATACCACTTTGTAAAATTGGAGTTATTTTTCAAAAATTTGATAAGTGTTTATCTTTATATTTAAGTATTCATACTAAAATCTAATGTGTCAAATTCTTAAAAATCTTAATTTTTATTAAAAAATAAAGTATTTATTATAGTTTTTTAGTATTATTTTTTAATTATAATACTGTTTAAATTCTAAAAATTTTTCTATAATATGTATTTTTAATTTTAAATCACTCAATCATTTTTCTTAAACCATTGAAATATATTTTTAAAAATTTTCTTAATTTAAAACACTATTATACATACTCTAATAGTAATTTAATAGTCTCAAAATAAATTCTATTATATTTAAAAATAATGATAATAAAAATTAAAAAAATAAAATTAAGGTAATATATTTTATTTTTAATTTATTTAGTTACATTTTTCTCTTGATAAAAATTTTTATTTTGAAATACATTTGTTTTTTTTTATATAAAACATTTTAATTATACTATATCTAAAATACTATTCTTTTTTTTCATTATAAATTATGTTTTTTATTCTAATTAAAATATCCACATTTTATTCAATTAAAAAAACATTTTTCTTTTTATTTAACATAAATAAAAATGTGTAATTTATCAATTATTTTCTATTTTTTTATTTTATTTCTTCAATTATATATATATATATATATATATATATATATATATATATATATATATATATATCCTTTGAATAAAAATTATTAAATAAAATTGTTATAATAACTTTTTAATTTTTACTTTTATATTTAATTAACTTGTAGTTTTAAATTTATTAAATTTATTTAATATTTATATTAAAGTATTTATATTATATTAAAGTCTGCACATTGCGTGTATTCTCCACTACTTAATTATAGTTTTCAAGTTTAAAGCAATATAGTCCTCTCAAAATATTAAAACTGTATTTACTGTATTTTCAATAGTTGAATTTAAAGTAAATGAATGAGATGTTGTACCTTATAACTAAACATAAATTTTCAAAATAAAATTAAAATTAATTTCTATTAATTTGTAGTTATTAAACATAAATTGAATAAGTTACATCTTTCAGTGATCCATCTTATATTTGGTGTGGTGTAAACAGAATATCCGCAAAAATTGACATTAAAACTGGAAATAAATTCATATTATCATGTGGTTTGTGGTCAAACGTATATATTACAAATTTTTTTATTCTTCTTTTTTTCATCTCATCACACCATTATTTGTTAACTATAAAAATTTTAATTATTTTAAAATTTAAATAGAGTAGATTTAAAAAAAATAAAACTCTCTTAAAATCTATATATATATATATATATATATATATATATAACTCCAACGCAAAATTTTATTTAAGAAATCTAAACTCTTTACTATTTTTGCACCAATTTTTTTCCTTTAACAGTGGAGAGTTTCATCTTGTTGAAAAAAAAAATTAAAGAATTTCATGATTGACATTTGCAAAATGAGTGAGAATTGTTCCACGTTGCCTATTTAAGCTAATATTTATTTTTTGCAGCAATTTTTTTTTTTAGTTTGCTCAAATATAGTACCCCAGCTATAGCCAAAAAATTTGTATATTTTTATTATAATCAATTAAAGTAAATTTTTATTGAAGTTAAATAAAAAATCATAATTTTTATATTTTAGTTGAAATTTGATTATTAGAAAATTTAAATTTAAATTTCTTAAATTGATATTTATATTTATGATTGTTAACCATGTAATATTATCCACAGTAAAATCTTCAAATATAGATAGGCTGTTCGTTTGTTATTTACCTCTCATCATTAGGTGTCCAGCTTCTTGTACTTATATGCCGAAATACACTTAATAAAAGATATACTTTCAGTCCTGTTTACTTCCGTGACTATGACATTTTTTTTTATTTTTATGTAATATAAATAAATATCTTAGTAAGATCAAAATAATTATTTAAATTTTTAACAACTGTTGTTATTATGACTCTGTATTTCATTTATTTTTATTTATTAATACAGTGTAAAGAATCAAATGATATTGGTGCTAGTTTAATTAGGATGTCTTGATACACTGTTGATGTTTTTTTCATTAATTTTATAAAAAAAAATTAGATAAATAATAAAAACAGCAAGTTATGAATTATTTTTAATAATAAATAAAATTTCATTATAATTATATTAAAAGTAATTGTGTGAATAAATGGAATGCAGAAATTCTCATTTTTGCAAAATATCTACCGAAAGACAAAAATAATCATCCTTTTCTTAATGTACCAAAATTGCTTTACTCATCACTTTCCTAGATTCGACGAATAATCTAGGAAATTATTTTATATGAATATGTACCAAAAGACAAAATTAATCATCCCTTTCTTAATGTGTACTTTTGTTGTTAACGAGAGTTGAGAGTTTATGTTATATGAATATGCCTGACACACAAATTATTAGGTATATAGACTCATTTTATTCTTATATAAAATGGAACACTAAATACAATAAAAGAAAAGAAAAGAAAAAGAAAAAAAGAAACTTCTAAAGTTGAAAATTTAATTGTTAAGTAATTGTAACACTAATCGTAATCAGCATTTTTATTATTATGTCAAACATAACATTAAACATATAGTAAAACATAAGGTAACCATAATATAATAAATTTTCATAGATCAATTTTTCTTTGTATTTTAATGTTGGAAGATAAAAAAAAGCGAAAAATTAATTTTGACTTTAAAAACTTTTTTCAAAATTATGTTTTGCAATATAACTGATGATTTGCTGTTGTTAGTTTGGTACAAATGATTCTCACACAGTTAATTTTTTTTTTTTATTGTGATTCCACCCTCAATTAATTTTTCAACTTTAGAAACGTCTTGTATTCTTTTATATTTATCATATTTATATTTTATTTTACATAATAAATATAGTGTTTTCTATTAGAAAGGAAGTCATACAATTTATGTGTTAATGATTTGTACAATAGCGGATTATTATCCCCTTTTAAGACAACAACAGAATTTAAAATAAGAGATAAGAGATGATAATTATTTTAATGTGAAATAAGTGACTAATAAATGATATAATGACATGTAAAATTATTATTGGTTTTATTAGAGCAATCTTTGAATTACATAAAGAAGGGTAGACTAAATATTTTTTTTTTGTCAGCCTCAAAAAAAAAGTATAATAATTTTCTAAAGGTATAAAATTATTTTAATGCGAAATAAGTGACTAGTAAAAAAGTTATTACCCTTAACAAGACGTTATCTTCTTCTTCCTTTTAAGAAGTCATACTCATTCAATACCTGCTAACAGCAAACAAACTAAAAGAGAGAGAGTTTTGTTTTCTGCACATTAATGGAGCAGATTCATGGTACCAGCAACAACTTAGTTAGACAGAAACGAAACATCAAAGAAAGAGGCCGTCGAATTCATATGAAATATCTCATCGACAGACTTGCTCCTATTGTTCATCCAAACCATCCTGATCCTTACAAGGTTTGACTGCAACCATCCTGATCCTTACAAGGTTTGACTGCAGAATAATTGATATTTGATTATACCAATCTTTTTTTATCCATTAAAGTGCATTATTAGTTATAGTTCGACTTTATTTTAGTTTTAACTTGTGAATCTTTTTATTCATACATATACACATGTAGCTGTCAGTACTTGAAGTGGCGGATCAAGCCGTCAACTATGTGAAGAAGCTGCGAAAGCATGTAAAGATGTTGAAGAAATATAAACAACAGAAATCTAAGGAGGACACGAGTAGCTCCTTATCAAGAGTTCCAGCAATAGACATAAGAAGTATCGATGATTCTATTGTGGAGTTGAATTTAGTTACTGGGTTGAAGGCTAACTTCATGTCGTATGAGATTATCCAAATTCTTCAAGAAGAATATACTCAAGTTTTGAGTTACTCACGCCATACTACCAGTGACAGTGTGATCTACACAATTAGGGCACAGGTATATACATATTCCTAATCTCTATATCGAAAAAAAAAAATTACAATCCAACCAAATCTGACAAACCACCAATTCTCCCCTTGTGCTTTTCTCAAATTTGTATCCATTTATCTATAACCCATTATCAATCTATTTGTTGAGGTATAACCTTGAAGAAAACAAACTGCAATAGAGAAAAGAAAGAACAAATATAAAATTAGCCAAGAAAGTAGGGAAAAAAAACGAAAGCAACAGCAAGTGATGTGATAGATTTAATAAGATTGCTCTGTAAAACACAATTGTAATTCAGATTTAGCTTAAACCACTACAATGTAAACACTCCCCAAAAAATTGTAACAGCATTGGCCAACAATTAAGAGTTATTAATTCCCTTAATTTACACCAGCAAATGTATAGCAAAAACAATCAAACACCCAAAACAAAATCAATTCCTTTAGCATTTCAATAAATCACCAAGTAACCTTTGGATTTTGGGTTTTCAAACAAACATTTGGATGCAGTACTATATATACACTTAATTGGATCTCTATTGATGATGAAATGAAAAAGACTAAGGTTTTGTAGTCAACTGCATAATTTTATATTGTTGTTTTTTTTGCAGCAACTAGGGTTTGCCCTTTAACAACACTTACACATTCATACTTATTACAGGCTATAAGTGTCAGAATTGGAATGGATATTTCAAGAATTCACGAGAGAGTAAACGAATTGATTCACTGCTCAGGTATCTTCAACCTCCATTGATTTATTCATGGGATCCATCGATGAAATGTACAAGATCATGATCATTTGCTTCATCTTAGTGCACAGGAAACTAAAAAAGGTCAGATTTCATGAATGATGAACAACTGGAGTGGCTTGTTATATAAATAATTGTATCTTTAATTTGAATTACACTAAAAATAAATTGTTTTTATTGTCAATTAGAGTGGAATGGTTGTTTTAAGCTTAACTGTCAGAATTGGAATTGATATTTCAAGAATTCAAAAGAGTGTAAAAGAGTTTATTTACCATTGAGATATCTTCAACCGCCATATATGTACTCATGGGGTCAATCAATGAAATGCACAAAATCATGGTCATTTGCTTCACCTTAAGATGTAGGAAATTAAAAAGGTTACATTACGAATATTGAACAATGAAGGATGAACAACTATATATATATATATATATAGTTTGCAGAAAATTAAATAAAACTGTTTGTATTGTGGATTTTAGAGTGGAATTGTTGTTATTAATATAGAGAAAGGTAATTAATTTTAAATGAGTCATTCCATAAATCTATAATGAACTTTAGTCATTTTCATTGATCTATCCTACTTTTAACATTGTGGTGAAATAATATATGAACTTTTTAATTTATTGTAAATTTATCTATGATCAAAATAGCGCACATATGTTCATGTTGACATGATATGCTAACATGACATGCATATGTAAATTTTTTTTTTTTGCTAATGTGAAAATTAGAAGAAAAAATTAATAAGTTTTGTATCCTTAACTTTCTTTTTTTTTTTTTACAAATATATTTGAAAGAGTCTTAGAGGGGGGTGAATATGACTATCGAATAAAAATAGGAAATTAAAGGAATTATTTGCAAGAAGTGAATAAGAGTAGAGAAGGAAGAATGATGAACACAAGTATTTAAGGAGTTCGGATTTTCAAATAATCTTACGTCTCCACCTAACTTATCCCCAAGTTAGGATTTTTTTAATCACCCACAATCTTATCAACAAGATTGAGAATACACAAGAGTTTTATGGCTCACTCTTATAACCTTACAATCTTGAGTTTTCAAGGTTCACTCAAAAACCAAATTCCCAAGTGTTTTAATGGCTAAACACTTAAACCAATTCCTTTAGAATAAAACCTCACTTCCCGTTTTCTAAACCCAGAAAATAGCAGAATAAGAATGTCTATTCTAATCACTCACCAAATCTCACAAGAGTTATACACAAAGAATTTGATTAAAGGAAAGTTTTAGAGCTCAATTGAATGTTTAAGAAAATGATGAATGATAACAAGTTTTCTTAACCTTTCAATTGAATTCTAAGTTGTGTTTATATAGACAAACACTCAAAATAGTAGTTGTTGGATGTATCAATCATGACTCCAACATTTAGAATTGATTTTGAATCAATTCTTGAACTTATGGCAGCTCAAAGGCTGCTCACGAGCACCTCACGAGTGAACAGTGCTCGTGAGGGGTGAAATTATAGCCGTTATATTCAAAAATTTCCATTGGAATGTCATCAAGGGTCTGCTCACGAGTAGTTCACAAGCCAGCAGCTCGTGAGGAGTGCTCGTGAGGAGCACTGCCATCTTTTGGCAAAAATGTGCTCCAAATGCTCCATTGACGGACTGCTCATGACCACTTCGAAAGATGCTCATGAACGGGATTGAAGACGATCGATTCAGCTAAAACATTCTTCATGAAAGTTTTAGATAATTGTCTTATCTTTCTATAAAACTTTTAATCACCTCATTTAGACATCTTTAGCTCAAGATATTTCTGAATTACCAAGAGTTGTGCAAACTAAAATGTAGACCGCATATGCTGACTTCGACTGAAGATTTGCATACCCAAATGAACTTGGATTTTTATGAGAAAGCACAATTTGGAAAGATTAAGATGTCTAATTCAAAAGTGAAGAAGCTCATTTTCTCATTTAAGAGCTCTAAATAAGTCAAAAGTCTTCTTCAATCTCAGAGGTTCAATCAGCCCGAAAAGTCACTATTCACCCAAAAGTGTATATGCTTGGTATATGTTTGGTATATAATTCCCTACACACTTAATTGAAATTAATAGTATAAAAATTGTTTGTCAAAGTCCAAAATTAGGAGTTTGATCATGCAAATGGTCAACAATCTCCCCCTTTTTGGCTTTGACAACTAATTTGAAAAGATGATAAATAATATGTGTATGTGTGTAAAAAATAAATAACATGTATAAGCATATTAAATAAAATAGCTCCCCCTTTCAAATTAAATAGATGCAAAAAGAGAAAATATTTTGCTCCCCCTTAACATGTGCATAAATTCAATATTTATCATGTATCAGAGCATATAAATAAATGAATTACCATGTATAAGGGTTTAACAAATATATCCCTTTAACAAAAATATATTTCTTTATTTCTCCTCCTTATTGGACATGATAAGAAATATAAATAAATTTTATTATCCCTGTCAAAAATAAAGACAACATAACAAGTTATCAAACAACATGAAATAAATAATTTCAAACATATATGCATATAGTGTTAATATAATGCATCACAAAATAGTATGTATGCTATATTCAAACATCACATGATCATGTAGAGTTTAGCTATTTAATCATACATAATCATGTGGTATTTAGCATATCTTAAAAAATTATTTATCCCCTAAGCTCATAGCTTCTTCTCCCCCTTTGTCAAAGACAAAAAAGAAAAGAGAGAGATATAAAGGGAAATTGACCTAAGGGAGCCAAAAAATACTAAAGGGAATAAAAGATCAAGAACCAAAACAATGCAAACAAAGATATTCAAAATCTTTATGAAATACATGTCATTTTAAAAAATAAAAACCATTCCCAAGAAGAATGTATACATGAATAAGCATGATAAATAGTCATGAAAAAAAAAATTCATGTCATATATAAACAAAGTAAACAAAATAAGACTTTTTATCACAAGAACAAAACTAGCCATACTTACATTGTTATTATGCATGAGAAAAAAAATTATGTGAAATAAATTCAAATAATTTTCTCCCCCTATTTCAATGGATCTAAAAAATTGATATTAAGAACACACTATCACATAGTTATGTCACTTACATAAACACATCTTTGAAAAAAAAAATTTCCTTTAAAAGAAATTAACTAGGTACACATGCAAACTCAATTATTTTTCCTCCTTTATCAAAATGCAAAGATAGACCAAATCTTAAAAAATATCCATGCATTATCAAAGACAAAAACAATTTCTAAGAAAACACAAAAATTAAACAAATTCAAAAATTTTCTCCCCCCTTGTCAAAATGCAAATAAAATTGCATTAAAATAAGAAAGAGTTTGAAAGAATTTTGAAGAAGTTTAATTGAAAATGTAATTGATTAAAAGTGAAGGGGGTTTGAGGGGTATTTATACACAAAAAAATTGTAAAGAATTCAAAAAAGTAAAAAAAATTAAAAAGTGAACCAGACTGCTGCTCACGAGCGGTCCGCTCGTGAGTGTCGCTCGTGGGCTGCACTGGCTATGTCCAAACCGCTCCTCACTAGCGGTTCACGAGCAGTTCGCTCGTGACCTAGCTCGTGAGCGGTTCTGGATGCCCAGACCACAACAGTCATGAGCTCAACAACTCGTGATAAAAATTACCATTTGATCCTTGTACTTTCGAATTAATTGCAATTGAGTCCAAAAAAGCTAACAAATAGGTCCTTGACCATAAAATTAATTATACAATTAAAATAAATGATAGTTAAAACAAATATTTTTGACATAAATAAATAAATCAAAGAGAAAATTTTGCAAATATGTAAAAAATTATTATTATTATTTTATTTTAAAAAATAATACTAAAAATAAGCCAAAAAAAATATAAAGCATGAATTTAGAAAAAAATCTTACAGCTCAAGGTTTATATCCAGAAAATATTCAGAAAATAAACCGAACATAAACTGACAATGAAACACACTTAACAGCTCAAAACTTATATATGAATAGTATACTGAAAATAAACCAAACAGAAACTGACATAAAAAAATAGATTAACAACTCAAAACTTTGATATAAAAAGTATACTGAAAATAAACCAAACATAAACTATCATGAAAATACACAAAAAAAAAATTGTTAAGGAGGAGGAATATTTATGCAAAATTAAAATAATTAATTAATTGAATTTAGCTTAATAATTAATTATTAATTTGCAAAATAGGAGGGCTTTTGAAAATAAATTGAATGAATCCATATAGAAACAAATCAAATAAAATTAGTACAAAGATCATGCAAATGGGAAATTCAATATATCATGTATATGAAGTAAATTTGCTAAAGCAAATACTTTTAAAACAAAATATATACATGATGCTGAAAATAATTTTTCTAAAGAACATGATCACGTAAGAATCCAAACATCAATTCATCAATTTAGCAAGTGATCAAGACAAGCTTGAGTCATCAATCATACCAAGTTCATGCTTAATAAAATTTAATCTTTCCTCATAAAGAGGCTTGGTAAAGATGTTTGCTAATTGATGATTAGTATCAACAAAATCAAGAAAAATATCACCATTTTGCACATGATCACGAAAGAAATGATGTTTAATATCAATATATTAGTTCTAGAATGTTGAATGGGATTCTTACTAAGGTTTATAGCACTTGTATTATCACACTTAATTAGAATGTGATTAATATCAATGTCATAGTCCAAAAGTTGTTATTTTTGCCATAGAACTTGAGTGCAACAACAACTAGCCACCACATATTTTGCTTCAGTGGTGGACAAGGCAACAGAAACTTGTTTCTTACTAAACCAAGAAACTAAGAAATTTTCTAAAATTTGACAAGTTCCGAAAGTGCTTTTTCTATCTAGTAGGCTACCAGCAAAATCAGCATCAAAATAACTAATCAATTCAAAGGAACAACTCCTAGGATACCAAAGTCCTAAATGCAATGTACCACAAAGATATTTAAAAATTCTTTTGATAGCATTTAAATGAGACTCTCTAGGACTTGATTGAAATCTAGCACACAAGCAAGTAGCAAACATAATATCGGGTCTACTAGCGATTAAATAAAAAAGGGATCCGATCATACCTCTAAATCGCTTTTCATCAACCGATTTGCCATTCTCATCCTTATTGAGTTTGGTTGTACTACTCATTAGAGTTTTACTTGATTTAGCCCCATCCATTCCAAACTTCTTGAGAATGTCCCTTGCATATTTGGTTTGATTGATGAAAATCTCATCTTTACATTGCTTGATTTGAAGTCTAAGAAAGAACTTGAGTTCACCCATTATACTCATCTCAAATTCTCCTTGCATTAGTTTAGAAAATTCCTCACACAAGTAATGGTTAGTAACACTGAAAATAATATTATCAATATAAATTTGAACAATTAATAAATCATGCTTGGATTTCTTTATGAAAAGAGTTGTGTCAACCTTTCCTTTAAAGAAATGTTTCTCTAGTAAAAAGTTACTCAATCTTTCATACTAAGCTCTTGGAGCTTGTTTTAATCCATACAATGCTTTTGATAATTTAAAAACATGATTTGGAGAGTCAAAATTTTTAAAATCCGGAGGTTGTTCAACATATACCTCCTCTTCAATAAAACCATTTAAAAATGCACTTTTAACATCCATTTGATAAAGTTTAAAATCCATGTATGATGAAAATGCAAGTAACATGCTAATAGCTTCTAACCTTGCAACGGGGGCAAAGGTTTCATCATAATCAATTCCTTCCTCTTGATTATAACATTTAGCTACTAGTCTAGCTTTGTTCCTAGTTATGACACCTTGTTCATTTATCTTATTTCTAAACACCCATTTGGTGCTAATAATAGGATGATGTTTAGGTCTAGGAACCAAGGTCCAAACCTTGTTTCTCTCAAATTGATTTAACTCTTCATGCATAGCAAGGACCCAAAATTCGTCACTCAAAGCATCGTCAACATTTTTGGGATCAATTTGAGAAATGAAAGCTAAATTAACAATAGACTTGAGTTTAGCTTTAGTAGTTACCCCTTTTATAGTGTCACCTATAATGAGGTCTTGAGGGTGAGCTCTCTTAAATTGCCAATCCTTTGGAAGTTCATCCTTCAAAGTAGGCTGAGGTGTCTCCTCATTTTCCTTATTGCTTAGATCTTCAAGTTCCAAAGGCTTACTAGCATTTTCTTATTGTGTTTCCACAATCTCATTGTCACCTACAAGATCATCAACACTATAAACATCCTTTTTAGGATCAAGTGAGTTTGATTCATCAAATACCACATGCATTGACTCTTCAACTACTAGAGTTCTCTTATTAAAGACTCTATATGCTTTCCTAGAGATGGAATAGCCTAGGAAAATTCCTTCATCGACTTTGGAATCAAATTTCCCAAGATTATCCTCGATGTTTAATATAAAGCACTTGCATCCAAATACTCTTAGATATGAGATTTTGGGTTTTCTATTTTTTTATAGCTCATAAGATGTTTTATTTAAAATTGGTCTTTTGAAAACTCAGTTTGAAATATAACAAGATGTGTTAACGGCTTCCGCCCAAAAGTATAGAGGCAAATTATACTCATGAAGCATTGTTCTAACCATTTCCACAAAAGTTTTATTTTTCCTTTCAACTACCTTATTTTGTTGAGGAGTTCTAGGAGATGAAAATGTATGAGAAATACCATTTTCATTACAATAGTTTTTGAAAAATTCATTTTTAAATTTGGTTCCATGATCACTTCCAATAGATGAAATACAAAAACCTTTTGTCTTTTTAAACTCTTTTTGAAAAAATTTCAAAAGCTTTAAATGCATCATTCTTATGAGCAAGAAAACACACCCAAATGTATCTAGAGTAATCATCAACCAATACATAAGCATAGTGCATTCCATCAAGACTAGCAACTCTAGTTGGTCTAAACAAATCTATATGTATAAGTTCAAGTGGTCTAGAAGTGGACACTACATTTTTTAGCTTAAATGAAGACTTAGATTGTTTTCCCTTTTGACAAGCATCACAAGGTTTATCCTTAGTGAATTCAAGCTTAGGTAAACCAATCACAAGTTCATGTTTACACAGATCATTTAAAAGCTCAAAATTTGCATGTTCTAACCTTCTATGTCATGTCCATGTGTCATGGGAAATTGACATTAAGCATTTTATGTCTTTGTTATCAATTTTATTCAAATCAATAACATAACGTTATCCACTTTTTCACCACTAAAAATTACTTTGTCTTCATCAAGACTACTAATAAAGTAATTTTTAGGATAGAAAGTCACCTTATTTCCCATATCACATAATTGACTTATATTTAGCAAATTATATTTAAGACCATCAACAAACAACACATAATGTATAGATAAGGATTGAGGATTACCTATTTCTCCAATGTCAATAATTTTTCCTTTTGCATTATCACCGAAGGTAACGTGTCCTCCATCCTTAGCATCAAGTTTGTTGAATTGCTCCTTGTCTCCCGTCATATGCCTTGAACATCCACTATTGAGATACCACTTGCTTTTTGTTCTTACAGATTTCAAGCACACCTACATAAAATATTTTAAATGTTCTTTTAAACCCAAACCTTTCTTGGTCTAGGTTGGTTAGTTTCAAGATAATCTAAAGGAAGCAAATTCATATGTAGTTTTCTATAGAAGCATACATTATTGGTATGTCCTTTGATCATGCAATATGAATATACAACATTTTTAAATTTATTTCTCCTAGAATAAAATGCTTTTCTAGTGTGTGCATCATGCCTTAGGTGTTGTGTGTATCTATTATTTTATGACATTGAGTGAGACATACATTGACAATGGTGATGAGCATTTCATTAAGTTTGTGCAATATGTTTATGTGCATTGTGTTGTGCAACATACTTATTATAATTATGTCTAGTGTACATATAAGCATGCTTAGGTTGAGGTGCTCTAGTTTGAGGCTTACCCCTTTGTGTTAATGAAGGGTTAATCTTATGAGATTTTGCCTTGCTATTTAACACATGAGATTTTTTAGCTTGAATCTCATTTGAGGTTGAAGGAGTAGAATCATGTGAAGCTTTAACAAAAGTAATATGTGATGAGGAAGATGAAGACATTCCATTTTTATATCCAATTCAATGGGTTTCTCCATGAAATTTTTGAGAGTCAAGAAGACTATTTAAAGTTTCTTTTCCTCTTTTAAATTTAGCAATGGAATTTTTTAATTCTAAGACTTCCCTAGAAAGGTTATGATTTTCATCATTTACTTTCTTAAGTTGGTCTTCCAAAGAATTAGAAGACTTAGCATCACTAATAAGTTTTTCATTTGATGCAACAAGTTTAGCAAAATCAATTTTCAAACATTCAAAATCCTTATTTAAGCTAGCTAACTCATGTTTATATTTTTTCTTCTTAGATAATAAACTTTTGCATTTAGCAAACAATTTGCTCATAATAGAGCTCTTATCATCATCATTATCATCACAATATTCATCACAATCATCAAAGGAAGAGTAAGAAGTGGATGGTACCTCATTTTCGTTTTCAATGGCCATAAAGCAAAGATTGGCAACTTCTTGTTGTTCCTCTTCCTCTTCGGATTCAGAGGAATCATCCCAAGTAGCTTTGAATGCCTTCTTCTTATCTTTTGCTCCCTTGCTCTTGAATTTGAGTTTGGGACATTCATTTTTAATATGTCCCAGTTTCTTGCATTCATAGCAAGTAACCTCTTTTTTTTTCTTCCTTCCATCTCCTTCGAACTTCTTGTTGAAGTCCCTTGTTCTTGAAAAATTTTTCTTTCTTAAGAACTTCTTGAAGTTCCTAGTGAGCATGACAATGTCACCATCTTCATCACTAGAATCTTTAATGCTTTCCTCTTCACTATCTTCTTAAAGAGCTTTTAGAGTTATGCTCTTTTTCTTTTCTTCTTTCTCTTCTTGTTCTTTACCTTTTTGCTTGATGGTGAGCTCATGTGTCAAGAGCTTACCAATAAGCACATCAGTTGATAGAGTAGAGAGGTCTTGAGCTTCCTCAATTGAGGTAGCACGAGATTCCCAATCCTTCTTAGGTAGGATTCTTAGAATCTTATTATTTACCTCTTTCTTAGAGAAATGTTTTCCAAGTTTCTTGAGGGTTGTGAGGAGAGCATTGAGATGATTTGTCATCTCCGTGATTGATTCTTGAGGCTTCATTTTGAGAGTTCATATTCATACATATGAAGTTGAACCTTCTTGCTTCTTACTTAAATGTTGCCTTCGTAGTGATTCTCCAAGGTCTCCCATATTTCTTTGGTTGAAATGCAATGTTGAAGTTTGCCTCCTTCTTCTCTTGTCATGGAGGACTCTAGAATAATCACAACCTTTTTATTTTTGTGATTTTCTTCCTTTTGATCAACACTCCATTGGCTTCTTGCAAGTGTAGTTACCACACCATCAATGATAGTTGGTGGTGGTTCCCAACCTCTTAGGACAATATTCCAAAGTTTAATGGAATCACAATTAAGATATAATTCCATTTTGAATTTCCAATGTGGATAGTCATTACCATTAAAGAATGGTTTAAAATAAGAGATGTTTTATGATTCACTCCCCATGATCTTGTATTCTAGCAATGAAGTACCTAGAATTCAAGATCTGATAGCAATTGAAAAAGTCCTAGAGGGGGGTGAATAGGACTATCGAATAAAAATGGGAAATTAAAGGAATTATTTGTAAAAAGTGAGTAAGAGTATAGAAGGAAGAATGATGAACACAAGTATTTAAGGAGTTCGGATTCTTAAATAATCCTACATCTCCACCTAACTTATCCCCAAGTTAGGATTTTTTAATCACCCACAATCTTATTAACAAGATTAAGAATACACAAGAGTTTTATGGCTCACTCTTACAACCTTACAATCTTGAGTTTTCAAGGTTCACTCAAAAACCAAATTCCCAAGTGTTTTAATGGCTAAACACTTAAATCAATTCCTTTAGAATAGAATTTCACTTCCCGTTTTCTAAACCCAGAAAATATAAGAATAAGAATTTCTATTCTAATCACTCACTAACTCTCACAAGAGTTATACATAAAGAATTTGATTAAAGGAAAGTATTAGAGCTCAATTGAATGTTTAAGAAAATGATGAATGATAAACAAGTTTTCTTAACCTTTCAATTGAATTCTAAGTTTTGTTTATATAAAAAAAATACTCAAAAATATAGTTTTTTGATGTATCAATCATGTCTCCAATTTTTAGAATTGATTTTGAATCAATTCTTGAATTTATGGCAGCTCAAGGGTTGCTCACGAGCACCTCACGAGTGAACAATGCTCGTGAGGGGTGAAATTATAGCCGTTATATTTAAAAATTCCTATTGGAATGTTGTCAAGGGTCTACTCACGAGTAGGCCACGAGCCACCAGTTTGTGAGGAGCACTGCCATCTTTTGGCAAAAATGTGCTCCAAATGCTCCATTGACGGACTACTTGTGACCACTTCAAAAGATGCTCATGAACAAGACTGAAGATGATTCAGCCAAAATGTTCTTTATGAAAGTTGTAGATAATTGTCTTATCTTTCTATAAAACTTTTAATCACCTCATTTGGAAATATTTAACTCAAGATATTTCTGAATTACCAAGAGCTGTGCAAACTGAAATGCAGGCTACATATGCTGACTTCGACTAAAGATTTTCATACACAAATGAACTTGGATTTTAATGATCAAGAACAATTTAGAAAGCTTAAGATGTCTACTTCAAAAGTGAAGAAGCTCATTTTCTCATTTAAGAGCTCTAAATAATTCAAAAGCCTTCTTCAATCTCAGAGGTTCAATCAGCCTGAAAAGTCACTATTCAACCAAAAGTGTATATGCTTGGTATATGTTTGGTATATAATTCCCTACACACTTAATTGAAATTATTAGTATAAAAATTGTTTGTCAAAGTCCAAAACTAGGAGTTTGATCATGCAAATGGTCAACAATATTGTCACGACCCAAAACAGGGGCCATGATCGGCGCTAGGGAACGGGAATTCTTTCGAATCCGGAACCCGTAGCAAGCCTAAAAAATAAAATAAAACATGCAATAATAACAATAATCATATAATATGCAGCGGGAAATAAAAATCATAATATTATTCACATCAACTGAATTTAAATCAAATCTCATCTCATAGATATATAATCTTTAATACAAATCCAGTTTCAATATAATACATCTCTTTTAAAATAAAATACATGTAATCCAATACTTTAATTCACAACTACTGCAGTGTCTAGATAAAATAAATAAGACTCAAGTAGATAATTTACACAAAGAAGCCGGGGCGGAAGAAATCCGGCGTATCGACCTGCTACTGAGGTCTGAGGATGTTGACTCTCTTGAAAAATAGTCAACGGAGGGGAGTCAGACCTCACTGAGTGAATTACTATAATATATATACATACACACTAAATGATAATGCATACAGTCAACAGTATATATCTGATATATATATATACAGGCAAATTCACACAGATGCAGTAAAATCATTTTTATATATTTTATCTGAAAATCATCTTTTATGAAGGATCACATAAAACCCTAGAATATCGCAACCTCGAAAAATAGTATTAGACAACACTCTAGCCATACAGGCTCACTTATTCCAAATATATACACTTAATCCATTTAGACAGTAGACTGGCCCCGAGACACTAAGTCAACCGAGCTCTAGCAGTCTGACTGCCAGTGTGATTGGCCCCGAGACACTTGGTCAACCGAGCTCCAGCAATCACACCCCAAACCATATCTCACACATCAAATAATCATAATCAATCAATATCCACAATTTAGTTAGTATTATAGCCTAAATACTATAGGCGTACCGGTACGTACTCGGTCCTAGTGCTGCCCACTAGGAAGCACGTTTTATCGATATCCTTCATTAATAATATAAATCATTCATTCACAAAAATAAATGATGCATGAATTTCAATAAAACAACAACATAAACCATATATATACCGGAAATATACCAAAAGTAAACCAGGTATATTTCGAGTATATATATGTCAAATGAATTCAATCAAATTATAAATTAAGTTGGAAATATATTTAAAAACATTTTAAATATATTTTATTTACAAAACATGCATATAATTTAATATATACCAAAAATAAACCAAAAATATACTTAATATAAACTTAAGAAATAATCAAATTATTTATGCATTTTAATCAAAATAAAACATATATTTCTAAATCATGCATCCTAAGCATATATATATAGTATAGTAACTCACCTAGTGCGCTCCACGAGACGGGTCCGACGGGTCTGGTCCACTAGCCCTCGGTCTCGGCTCAACTAAACAAGAAATAAATAATCGACATCAGAATAACCCTAACAGAAATCCTAGAATTCGATCTAGAGTATTTAAATACGGAAACAGAATTAGAAATTAGGGTTCGGCTGGATATCACGTTTTACGAGAATTCTACCGAAAATCCGACAGAACCTCCCCTGTAAAACGGACATCTCTCTACTCAAAAGAGTAGAGCCGACCCTGCAAAGAAACACACTTCGAAAAATAGGCTCAACACAAACCACAACCCCTCGGTCGGACTCCAGACTACAGTCTACCGACCGGGGTCCACAAACACAGAATAATTCCAGATATACCAAAAATACTCTTAAAACCTAGAAATACATTTTATAGGTATAAATTACATAATTAACCTTAAAACAATGTAAAAACCGATAAAACTCATTTTATTTGAAAAACCGTATATTATATATATAATTGAAAATAATTCACGAAAAATAGTTTTATTTAGTTAAAAATATCAAATAATTTATAGAAATCATTTTTATACCTTAAATAACTATTAAAACCAATTAAATTACATTTTTGGCCAATTTAGGGTAAAATTACCAAAATACCCCTATATATATAAATATACCTAAATTACTTCAAAAATTCATCAAAAATTATACAATGATCCAAAATTAATTTTCTCAACATATTTATCAATAATATCAATAATTAAACCCAATTATCCAATTAATTTCAAATAAAAACACAATTAACCCTAATTTCTCAAAATCACATAAACTTCAATAATTCAAAATAAATACTTAGAAATTCATAAAAATTCCAAATAAATTCCTATAATTCATTTCAACACCAAATTTAACCATAAACTCCAATTTCATAATTTAAATAATTAATTTCCGAAAATTAGAAAATAATATTAAAATATTCAAAAATACCCAAAAATCCAAACAATCTCCAAAAATTCTACAAAAATTCATACATGTATATTGAGCTACTAGGAACAATATTTGTGAAGGAAGTTTTCATTAATCATCCAATTCGAAGCTCAAAAAAAATCAAAAACCCTAATGTGACCGAAGTTGAAAATTCGAAACCTAAGCAAATCTAAACCATTTCAGCTCAAACCAAAGCTAGAATCACACTCACCGGACCTCAAGGAGTCGATGAAGATTGGCGGTGTCGAAAACGGTGGCCGGAATCAGCGAGGGAAGAAGAAGATGCAACTCTCGGCTTCCGGCGATACCAAGCTTCCCCGACGCCGAAAATGGCTACCACAGGCGGTGAGGAAGGCTGGGGAAGGTGGTGGCACACCGGACGGCACACCCACGGTGAAGAAACGGCTAGTAGCAGCAACCGGACGGTGAAGGAAACGGGCGGGAGGAAGAAGAAGCTCACGGGGGCAGTTTTGTAATTTTCCAATTCTTTTGATTTTTGGCAATATTTAATGTATATATGTATATATATATACTTTACACTATATAATAAAATAATATTAAATTACACACTTTAAATATACACCACACACATAAAATTTAATATTTTAATAATTTATACTAAATAAAAATAATTAAATATCAAAAAAACTAATAAATAATAAATAAAATATTAGGGTAATACTAAACCCTAATTAAATAAATATACACACGTAGACTTTATTTAGTATTTTAAAAATATGCATGAGTCCATGCAAGTCCGAAAATATATTTAAAATAATTAATATTAAAATATTTACGTGAAAATTTCCCCGAAAATGCAAGTCCCGGGAAAATTTTACGTAAAGCACTGTAGATAAAATATAGTATTTAAAATAGGTTTTAAATACATATCAACTCGTAAAAATATCATATAATATACAGAAATTATTAACACTGCATATCCCGGTACAGTGTAAAAATATTTTAAAAAAACACGGGATATTACAAATATTCTTACATTTAGTAAATAAATGCATGTGCATGTCATGTCAACCTGTCAATTTCAGTTTGAGCACATATTATTTTGATCATGAATAGATTTGTAACAAATTAAAAAGTTCATATATTAATTTTCCATAATTTTAAAAAGTATGATATATTGACAAAAATTACTAAAATTTATGGTATAATTATGTAATAAACCAATTTAAAATCTTCTAATACTTTGCTCTCAAATATCACATACACATATTAATTTATCAAAAATTCAATTGTGTTTAATTCTGTGTATCATTCTTATATAACAGTTAGAAAATCATATTATAATCAACACACATTGAGATCAGTCCGTAAAGAGCTGCTCTTCCTTAAATAATATTTTGGATTTGAATTTATATATATAGACACACACACAAACAATAAGGTAATTTTTTTAGTAGAATTTAGAATATCTTAGTACTTTACTCTCAAATATCATACACATATTAATTTATCAAAAGTTCAATTGTTTTAAATTGTATATATTATTCTTATACAACGGTTAGAAATCATATTATAACAAATAAACATTGAGATCAACTGTCAAATGACTGTTCTTACTTAAATAATGTTTCAAGTTTAAAATATAGTAAGTATATGCAATTACCTTAAATTAGTTATTGAAAGATTTTTACCGCCCTTATGCTTTTTGCATAACCCGAACCGAAAGGTACATGACCAGCACTAAAGAATGGGACTACATAAAGTAACTGAAACTCATAGTAAGCCTAAAGAAATTTTTCCCGATATAAAAATAATACAGTTAACAATAAAATCATAATAAATGCACAATACCAAATACATAAAATAATATTCTTCAAATACAATAACATCTCAAGTCAAATAAAATTAGAATACAAATAATACAAGTTCTTTAATTAACTACTGTGGTATGTAGAATTTAGTTATACAATATATATTTCTATTTAACATATATAGTGCATCCAGTGAAAAACGTACCTGGTGCAAATGGAGAAATACTAGGTGGCTGATTGTAAGGTCCTAAAAAAATATAAGTTGAGGGAAATCAGACCTCATTGAGTAAATCAATTTTATAAAATGCATGTTGGTTTTAAAACCATTTTTAAAACCCTTTTGAATATAAAATAGAATAAAGTAATTATAATTATTAAAATCATTTACTTTTCTCGATAATATTTATATAAAACCTCTTTATAAGCCTTAAATCAATTTAATAAGGAATCTCTGTATAAAAATATATAAAATAATTATTTTAGTAGAAAACTTGGTAGAACACTTAACCATTATTTTAATAGTCTTTCGGTTCTTTTATAATCTAAAGACTGATGGTTCTTAAGAATAAAGCATCCACGGACCTACCAGCTACAGTTAATCACTTAAACTAATATTTACTGGCAATTCCCGAGAGTAACCCTAATAATATATAAATAAAACCTGAGAGCAAAGTATCATCGAGCCTTATATACAATCTCACAAAATCATGCTCGAGAGCAAAACATCATCGAGCCATATAATCTCTAACACTCACTCTCAATCTTATCGGTGTGCACACGATCCTGATGAAACCCATCAGGTAGCCCATTCTACCGTTATCTCCAAATCAATTTGAATTATAAATAATTAAATAATAAATAATTAAATGACTAAATACTAATTAAATAAAATATAATGAAATAATTTTCCTTTAAGCATGCTTTCAATTACTATTATAAATTTAGAAGAAATGATCATGCATATGACAATATAAATATATTCATATCAATCATATAATCATTTCTTTATTATTTTTAATTACTTGAACAAATAACGAAAACACGCATAATACACATTTCATAAAATTAACTCACAGGTTGAGCATGCCGAGTAACGTGTTCTCTGCTACCCTGCTACCATAGCTCGAGTCCCGGAATTATCTAAAATAAATAATATTTATTTAAAATATGCTTGTAAAATAAAATAAATAAATTCATGAAAATTCTTGGAATTATGACGGAACTGACTTGACCAAAGACACAACTCAACTAAAATTATAAATTCAATACAAGTTGACGTCACGTTTACAAGAAATCTATCGAAAATTCGGTAGAGTCTTCTCTGTAAAACGGACATCTCTCCACTAAAAATAGAGTCATTCCTGCACGTAAACACACTTTAAAAATTTACAACATTCAAAATCTTGGGTTAGGCCGCCGAATTACAATTATTGCCCAACCGATAACCAATTCATCAACAAAATCCAAAGTAATATGAATCTCAATAATTCATCAAAAATCATAAAATCTATATAAAAATATAATAATTTCTCAAATCACCAAAATATTTCATTAAAATATGAAAACCCTTTATTTTCCAAATAAATAATAAAATTTTAGTTTTAAAATAATATTTGCTAATAAATCCATAAATGGAATAAAATTCTCATTTTACAATTATATTAGCATAAATTGCAAATAATTATTAA
Source organism: Mallotus nudiflorus (assembly GCA_947683625.1). Lineage (NCBI taxonomy): Eukaryota > Viridiplantae > Streptophyta > Magnoliopsida > Malpighiales > Euphorbiaceae > Mallotus > Mallotus nudiflorus. Next base: position 5,368,718 of record CANTUR010000075.1, on the reverse strand, counting down.
AATTACTTATTAATATCACAAAAATAATAAAATGCCCATTTAAGTTCAAAAATAATAAATAAATTTATTATTCATATATTATTCTAAGATAATCAAAATTTAACTAATAATTGAAAATAATAATAAAAAATTATTTTTCATACTTTTATTAATCCAAAAATAACCTAAACTGACAACAATTTCAATTAAAATCAAATAATTTACTAAATTTCAATAATTTTCAAAAATACACATTTAGACATAAAATACAAAAATTAAATACCACAATTTAATCTATTTACACAATAAAAGCATAAAAAAGGTTTATTTCCAAAATATAAATTTATAATTAAATTCCATTATTAAATTCATTTCTTCCAATTTTTGAAATTAAATAACATTAATTAAAAATAATTATTTAAATTGCTCAAACATATAATAAAAATAACCATAAACTCATTTAAGTTTAAAAATAATAAATAAAATTATTATTCATAAAATTTTTTGGAAATTACTAATAATTTACCTAAAATTAGGAAATAATTCATAAAAATTATTTTAATACTATTTATTACTCAAAAATTATTCAAGACATAATAATTAACAATAATTTCAACTAAAATATAAAAATTACTAATTTATATTAATTTTTCCAAAAATTTATTTTTTTACATAAATATTCAAAATTTTATAATAAAAATTTGATACATAATTTAATAAACTTCCTTAATGAAACTTACTCAAAATAATTAGTAGAATTTATTAACAATAAAATCTTCATGACCACGGAATAGTAACTCCAAGCCCAAAAATTCAAAATTTTTAGAAAAATAAATAAAAATCATATCTAGATAGTTCACAACTCAAAGCAATTTCATCTAATTGAATCAAATTAAGGCTCAATTTAACACTTTAATAAAAAAATCCAAAAATCAAATTATTCAAAATCGGGGTCATTATAGGAGTTGTTCTGATAAATTGAATTGAGGCTTTAGAATTAGAGAGGATGAACTTCCATGTTAGACTGATGTCAGCTCCCGTCATCACCGAAATTGCCTTCGGCAAGCCCAAGACCAAACTGGCACCGTGAGGAAAAAGGGAGAGAGAGAAGGAAGGGAGGAGGTAAGAGGTGCTGGTGGTTCAAGCAGCTCGGCAACATCGTGGTGGTGGCTGAACTGGCGGTGGCAAGTGGGTGGTGGTGGTATGGTGGTTCGATGGTGAGGAAGGAAATAAGGCAAGAAGAAGAAGAAAGGGGGGTTATACTTACTATTTTTAAAAAAAAAAAAAAAACTTTGTAATATAATATTTATTAAAAAGTATAAAGTAAAATTTAAATTAATATTTTTAAATTAAAATATTTTCTCTCACAAGTACATATACACCAAAATATATATTTATATATATTTTAATAATCAATATTTTTATTAATACACTCACAAAAATTAATAATTATTAAAAAACTTATAAATTACTTAATTAACACCAATTGAATAAAATTATAATTAAACTTAATAATCCACATAATATATTAAAAATATATTCTAATAATTATTACATGCATTAATGTCACATCCGTACTCTAACTCTAAGTATATTTGCATGCATTATGCATTTCATTTACATAATATATATTAATTCAATTTAAATATAAGTTAGTATATATATATATATATATATATATATATATATATATATATATATATATATATATATATATATATATATATATATATATATATATATATATATATATATATAGTTATATATAGTTATAGAGGAAAGGATTCAATTGAAACAATTGAAAGCTTGAGAATTTATAGGTAGTTTAAGCATTTCATTAAGGGCCTTAATGGATATTTTAAAGTGAAATTTATATATATATATATATATAGTTATAGAGGAAAGGATTCAATTGAAACAATTGAAACAATTGAAAGCTTGAGAATTTATAGGTAGCTTAAGCATTTCATTAAGGGCCTTAATGGATATTTTAAAGTGAAATTTATCCAAAATAAGGGATGGAGCCTTATCAAAATTTCATGGTCATCTTGATTAGTAGCAATAATTGTTTAAAAAAAAAGAGAGAGAGAGAAAGAGAACACTTAAAAAAAAGGGAAGGGGGGGCTGCTTGATCCTCTAAGTTTAGGTTTGATTTACAAGAGGAATTTGAAGATCTAAATCAATTTTCAGGCTGTAATATTCATCTTAGAAGAATTTGGTGATTGATGGTAAGTAATTTTAGTATTTTAGTTTATGTAATTTAAGGTTCCTAAGTTGCAAAATTCAGGTTTGATAATTCTGGTTTATCAGTCTCTATAATTTAATCACATCTTGATCTATAGAACTCCAAATTAAGTTTTATTTGATGATCTGGAATCATATCTAAAATTTGTTCTCTTTGAGCTTGATCTGATTCAGTCTCTATGATAGCAAAATTAGAGGAAACATTTAAGTACTCAATCTGTTGTGTAAATTGACATAGTTGTGTTTAGATGCTTATATCTCGCTCTATATTTGTCCAATTGATGTGAAATTTTTATATGATATTCTAGACATATATATCTAAGATTTATTAAAATTTCATGTCAAAATTCCTTTTCTATAAGTCCCAGAAATTTTTCAAATTCAGCTCTGAAAGCAATGATTTTTATTATGTGAATCAAGTTTACAGAGTTTATGAGTTAAATACTTTTCTTATATCTTGAGATAGAAAACTCAAAACTAATCTTGGTTTGATTCTGAGAATACTTAAAAGAGTTATCTAAAAATTGTAGTTTTGATCCACAGCTGATTATGACTTAATAGTAGTCTAACATATCTGTACTTTTTGTTGCTCAATTTGTTTGAGTAATTGAGCTGCTTGTAATACAACCTTTATAATTATATTTTTAATTATTGGATGGAAGTGAAATTTTTATTTCAGATACTAGACACAAATACCTAAGATTGGCTAAAATTCTTCTCCTACAGGTTAGAACATTTTTTATAATATAGGCCTGAAAATAGCTCTCTTAAAGTTAATAAGGCTAGTTTGTAGAGTTAAGTTAATTTGCAAATTTTGCATATAGTTTGGGGGGGGGGGGGGTGCATGGTTAGGTCATTATATGAGATTGTTATATTGATGATTTATAAATGAAATTACTTGTATTAGGTATTGGAAAAGGCAAAGGAAGTGCAAGTGCAATCTAATCAAATTCGATAAAATCAGATTTGTGTGTTTATAAGCTGTTTGGTGAGTTGATGTTCAAGCCTTTAAAATCTATTTATTTTAGAAATAAATGATATTTTTTTAATGTTGTTTTATGGACCTAAAATAAGGTAATTAAATGGTTTCAATTCAGCCTCATGCTACTTGCATTTTATGTTTAAGTTTTAAGCTTTAAAGGTTACAAGTGTATGAATTAATATGCTTTACTTTATGATTTGAATTGAGACCCTTTTAGTTACTTGGTGATTAAAATGAACTTATGCTCAATCTGATTTCACTTCTTTGAACTAAACTGAGATTATTTTAATTTTGAATTACTTTATTAAAAGCAAATGTAATAGAAAGGTTTTGACTATGTATTTGATGGAAATGGTATTTATTTTGTGTATTACCTCCCTATATGAGACATATGAATGTGCTGAGGTGATATATGTACATTTGAGATTGTGTTGGTTGTTATTACGCAATAAATAACAGGGCACTTGATTGTAGGATGGTGAAGGAAGAAGGGTCATTCCGTGCTAATGTAGTTGAAGGGTTAGCCTTTAAGTGTGCCTAGAGAATGAGTTTATGATGGTCTTGTGTGTTATGGCCAAGTTGTGATGCTTGTGGTAGGGATGGTTAATACAAATGAAAAGTTATATTGATATTTGCAAAGACACATGTTTCAAATGATTGAGTTTTAAATGTGTTTGAAAGTAAGATTGAATTGGATATTTTAAGTGAATGATAATTTATTTATTAAATGCTTTAGTATTTTAATTTGAGACATTTATTATATTTAATTTAGCTAAACTATTTTCTTCTTGTAACGTCTATTCATTGAGTATTTTTATACTCATTTTACTTTGTTTTATTAATGATTTCAGATAGTTGAGCTTGATAGTTGGTGAACCGAGTTGAGTGAGTGTGAATAGAAGTTCAGAATAAGGTTAGCCAATAATTTTCATTAGAGTAGTCGTTTCTTTTATTTTTATTTTATTTTAATGTTGTATAATTGTGTAAAACATTAGTGGTTAAGCCATATTTAAAAATGTAACATTTATGTTTTCTTATTATTCAAAAATAATATTTTACTATTCATAAATACATATTTTTACTATTCATGAATAATACTTTACTATTAAAAAAATATATTAATACTTAAAAGGTTAAATATTATATATATACAACACTAAACTTTTATAAGAGATTAATTTTCGATCCTTTAGCAATTATAAGGATATTTTAATAAATAAAAAGAAATTTATTTGAACTAAGCAAATTGTTTGACATTTGATTTTAAATGTCCATCTCAGGCTATGTGAGATGAGGTGTGACAATTTTGGTATCAGAGCTTTGTTAAATGGTCCTTTAAAATATACTTTTACTATAGTTTGATGAAATTCTGAAAATACTTTTGTGATATTATAGGATGCCACCAAGAAGGAATCGTGGTAGACCACTTTAACAAGGGAGAGTTAGCCAACGGGGTAGTAACAGGGCAAAGTCTAGGGGTAGTGATAATCCTGAGATAGAGTCTGAGGCTAGAACCCTTATTGTTGAGCAACCTCTACCTCCCCCACCCCATGTTGTACTTGTATTGCAATTGGATCCCAGAATACTTGCAGAGACCATTGTTGCTACTTTAGTAGCCTAAGAACAGAGGAGAAGGCCTAGTGATATAATTGAACATGCTAAGAAATGTGCAGCATTTGAATTTTATGGCTTAATTGATTCTCGAGAGGCAGATAGATGGTTGAGAGCTATAGAAAAAGTATTTAATACTCTTGCATTAACTAAAGCACAAAAAATTGATAATGTGTATGGCCTTCTACATGATATGGCAGATGCTTGGTTTGCTCGGGTTAGATTATTACATGGAGGTCAGTTAACTTAGGATGTATTTGAGACTGAGTTCTGTAGGGAATACCTAACAGATGCATTTAAGGCTAAAAGGCAGAATGAATTCATTGCTTTAAAACAAGGGACAATGTCAGTTCGGGAATATGTGGATAAATTTAAAGATTTATATAATTATGCTTCATATATTTTTCCAACTCAAGCTTAGAAGTGTTATAAATTTAAGAAGGGGCCTACAAACTGTGTTGAAGAATGAATTATCACTATATGAAGGCCGTAATTTTAGGGGTTGGGTTGAGAAAGCAATAGAGAAAGAGAAGCTGATAGAGGAAATAGAGCAAGAGAGAAAATTAAAGGCTCCAGTTTGGGTAGGGAGGCAAAAAGGATTCAGTAAGGGAACTGGCAAATCTTAACAAAGGCCAAAAATAGGAGGATTCAGAGGCAGTAGAGGGCCTTGGACTTGGTCAGGCACTAATAGACCATAGTCTTCTCAATTTAGTCAGAGCTCTATAAGACAACTTATAATTAGTACAGGTAGTTTATTCTGAAGGACCACACCCTGTACTGTTTGTGGCTGTGTTCATGAGGGAGGAGATTGTAAGAAGAGGACTGTTAAGTGTTTTGAATGTGGTGGATTCGGACATGTTAGGAAGGATTGTCCTAATTTTGCACAGTTTGGCACCAGTACGGGTAGAGGAGTCTAGAGCATAGCTGGTAGAGGTGGTAGGACTTCTGGATTTGGTAGAGGTATAGGTAGAGGTTTAGAAGCCAATATTAGTCAAGAGGGTGGTGCATCCTTATCGATACAACCTACTCGACCTATACAAATAGAGAGACCTTCAATGCAACCCAGGGTCTTTGCTATGACATAATAGGAGGCAGCATCATCACATTATGTTATTTCTGGTAGGTTAACTATCTTTGGTGAGAATGCTTATGCTTTAATTGATCTGGGTAAAACTCATTCATTCATTGCATCATCTTTTACATCATGCATACCAAAATAAAAGAGTGTGATGGACCAAGGTTTGGCTGTAAATATACCAATGGGTGAATTAGTAGTTTGTAGACATGTTTATTTGGGTTGTGAGTTTGAATTTGGGGGTTAAAAATTAGAAGCAGACTTAGTGCCATTGCCATTACAAATATTTGATGTGATTATTGGCATGGATGTCTTAACCAAATACCAGGCAATAATTGATTATTATAAGAATAAAGTAGAGTTCCAGATTCTTATAGGTAGTAAAATTGTGTTTAGAGGTGAAAAGGGTTCAAAGCATTATAGTATGGTTTCAACGCTCATAGCTAGAAAAATGATGAGAAAAGGGTGTGAAGCATTCTTAGCATATGTTATTGACATTGAAAAAGAGGGGCAAAAGATTGATAGTTTGCCTATAGTAAATGAGTTTACAGATGTATTTCTAGAAGATCTTCCAGGTTTGCCACCTGATAGAGAGATTAAGTTCAATATTGATTTGCAGCCAAGGATAACTCATAGTTCTTAAGCCTCATATAGAATGGCTCCAGTAGAATTAAAAGAGTTAAAGGTGCAATTGTAAGAATTACTTGATAAAGGCTACATTAGACCTAGTGTATCACCTTGGGGAGCACTAGTTCTATTTATGAAAAAGAAGGATGGTACCATGAGATTATGTATTGATTACAGACAGTTAAATAAGGTGACTGTGCGTAATAATTATCTATTGCCATGGATTGATGACTTGTTTGATCAACTATAAAGAGCTAGAGTATTCTCAAAGATTGACTTGAGGTCTGGGTATCACTAGCTAAAGATTAAGGCAGTAGATACGCCTAAGACAACATTTAGAACTTGATATGGGCATTATGAATTCCTAGTTATGCCATTCAAGTTAACTAATACTCCTACTACATTCATGGATTTAATGAATAGATTATTCAATCCTTATTTGGATACCTTTGTTATTGTGTTCATTGATGATATTTTGGTGTATTCACGGTCAAAGGAAGGGCATGCTGAGCATTTGAGGATTGTACTACAAACATTGAGAGATAAACAACTGTATACTAAGTTTAGCAAGTGTGAATTTTGATTAGAGAAAGTGGTATTTCTAGGGCATGTCATCTCAGCTGAGGGAATGTATGTTGATCCTAAGAAAATTAAAGAAATTCTTAGTTGGAAACCACCAACCAATGTGCATAAGGTGCATAGTTTTCTGGGGTTGGCGGGCTATTATAGGAGATTTGTGCAGAACTTTTCTATTATTACTTCACCTTTAACAAAATTGCTAAGGAAGAATGTAAAGTTTATTTAGGATGAAGAATGCCAAGACAGTTTTGATAAATTAAAGGCATATTTAACTTCAACACTAGTGTTGACACTACTAGTGATGGGACTAGAATATATTGTGCATAGTGATGCATTTAGAAATGGCTTGGGCTGTGTACTGATGCAACAGGGTAAGGTGGTAGCCTATGCTTCTCGATAGTTGAGGCCACATAAGTTAAATTATCCTACATATGATTTAAAGCTAGCAACAATTATTTTTGCTTTAAAGATTTGGAGACATTATTTATATGGTGAGAAATGTCAGATTTTCACAGATCATAAGAGCTTGAAGTACATACTAAGTCAGAAAGAATTGAACTTAAGGCAAAGAAGATGGATTGAGCTTCTAAAGGATTATGATTTAACTATTGAATATCACCCAGGGAAAGCTAATGTAGTAGCAGATGCACTTAGCAGGAAGTCTTTAGGTAACTTATCTTACATTCATTCTATGAGAATTCCATTGTTACTTGAATTAAGGGCTTTGGATGTAGAGTTAGCTCAGGGTGAGAAAGGAGCATTACTTGCTACTTTAAGGATCTGACCAGTGTTGATTGATAGAGTTAAGGAGGCATAAAGTTAGGATGAACAAATGGTGAAGATTAAAGAGCAAGTCCTACAAGGCAATAGGGCAGACTTTATGATTTTGAAGGACGATACTTTATTATATAGGGGCAGATTATGTGTACCTAATGTAAAGGTTTTGAAAAGAGAGATAATAGAGGAAGCACACAATTCAGCATATGCTATGCATCCTGGAAGTAATAAAATGTACCATACTTTGAAAGACAACTATTGGTGGTCAGGGATGAAGAAAGACATTACAGAGTTTGTGGCTAGATGTTTGGTTTACCAATAAGTGAAAGCTTAACATCAACATCCCATGGGAACATTGCAACCTCTTCCTATTCTTGAATGGAAGTGGGAGCATATCACGATGGATTTTGTGGTTGGGTTGCCTAAGACTCAGTAGGGACATAATGCAGTTTGGGTGATTATTGATCGACTCACCAAATTAGCTCACTTTTTGCCTGTTAAAGTGAGCTACTCACTAGATAAACTTGCTGAAGTCTACATCAGAGAAGTGATTAGATTACATAGTGTTCCATTCTTAATTGTATCATATTGAGATCCAAGGTTTACATCTAGATTTTGGCTAATTTTATAGCATGCTTTGGGTACTAAGTTGAGGTTTAGTATAGTTTTTCATCCTCAAACAGATGGCCAGTCAAAAAGGATAATTCAAACATTAGAAAACATGCTTCAAACTTGTGTGATGGAACTGCAGGTAGCTGGGATAAACATCTACCTTTGATGGAATTTGCCTACAATAATGCCTTTCATTCTAGTTTGGGAATGGCACCCTATGAAGCACTATATGGTAGGAAGTACAGAACCCCAGTTTGTTAGGATGAAGTTGGGGAAAGATATTTAGTTGGTCTAGAAAAAGCACAAATGACAACAGAGAATATTAAGTTAATTTGGAAATGACTTAAGGAAGCCCAGGATAGACAGAAGAGTTATGCAAACTTAAAAAGGGAACCGATTGAATATACATTGGGTGACAAGGTCTTCCTAAAGATTTCACCTTGGAAAGGAGTTTTGCAGTTTAGGAAAAGGGGGAAATTAAGCCATAGGTATATTGGTCCATATGAGGTGATTGAGAGAATTGGTCCAGTAGCCTATAGGTTCGCCTTACCTCCAGAATTGTCACAAATTCATAATGTTTTCCATGTGTCAATGTTGAGGAGGTATAGGAGTGATCCTAGTCACCTTTTGCAAGCCCAACCTATAGAATTGAAAGAAAATTTATCATATGAAAAAGAGCCAATTGCAATTGTTGCTAGGGAAACCAAGATGTTGAGAAATAAAATCATACCTTTGGTGAAAGTGTTATGGAAACACCATGGGAGAGAAGAAGCTACTTGGGAGCAAGAGGAAGATATGAGAAATCAATATCCTCATTTGTTTTAATATAAATTTCGGGAATTTTCCTAAAGTGGGGAGCATTGTCACATCTATGCTCTAACTTTAAGTATATTTGCATTCATTATGCATTTCATTTACATAATATATATTGATTTAATTTAAGTATAAGTTAGTATATATATATATATATATATATATATATATATATATATATATATATATATATATATATATAGTTATAGAGGAAAGGACTCAATTGAAACAATTGAAAGCTTGAGGATTTATAGGTAGCTTAAGCATTGCATTAAGGGCCTTAATGGATATTTTAAAGTGAAATTTATCCAAAATAGGGGCTGGAGCCTTATCAAAATTTAGTGGTCATCTTGATTAGTAGCAATAATTGTTTAAAAAAAAGAGAGAGAGAGAACACTTAAAGAAAAAAAGGGGGGCTGCTTGATCCTCTAAGTTTAGGTTTGATTTACAAGAGGAATTTGAAAATCTAAATCAATTTTCAGTCTGTAATATTCATCTTAGAAGACTTTGTTGATTGATTTGGTAAGTAATTTTAGTATTTTAGTTTATTTAATTTAAGGTACTTAAGTTGCAAAATTCGGGTTTGATAATTCTGGTTTATTAGTCTCTGTAATTTAATCATATATTAAACTATAGAACTCCAAATTAAGCTTTATTTGATGATCTGGAATCTTTTAAGAGTTATCTAAAATTTTTTTTCTTTGAGCTTGATCTGATTCAGTCTCTATGATAGCAAAATTAGAGGAAACATTTAAGTACTCAATCTATTGTGTAAATTGACATAGTTGTGTTTAGATGCTTATATCTCGCTCTATAGTTGTCCAATTGATGTGAAATTTTTATATCATATTCTAGACATATATATCTAAGATTTATTAAAATTTCAAGTCAAAATTCCTTTTCTATAAGTCCCAGAAATTTTTCAAATTTAGCTCTGAAAGCAGTGATTTTGATTATGTGAATCAAGTTTATAGAGTTTATGAGTTAAATACTTTTCTTATATCTTGAGCTAGAAAACTCAAAACTAAGCTTGGTTTGATTCTAAGAAAACTTAAAAGAGTATCTAAAACTTTTTAGTTTTGAAAAACTGATTATGACTGAATAGTAGTCTAACATCTCTGTACTTTTTATTGCTTAATTTGTTTGAGTAATTGAGTTGCTTGCAATACGACCTTTATAATTATATTTTTGGTTATTGGATGGAAGTGAAATTTTTATTTCAAATACTAGACACAAATACCTAAATCTAGTTAAAATTTGAGGTTAAAATTCTTCTCCTATAGGTCAGAACAATTTTTATAATATAGGCCTGAAAATAGCTCTCATAAAGTTAATAAGGTTAGTTTGTAGAGTTAAGTTAATTTTGCATATTTTGCATATAGTTTGGGGGGTTTGCATGGTTAGGTCATTATATGAGATTGTTATATTGATGATTTATGAATGAAATTGCTTGTATTAGGTACTGGAAAAGGCAAAGGAAGTGCAAGTGTAAACTAATCAAATTCGGTAAAACCGGATTTGTGTGTTTATAGGCTGTTTGATGAGTGGATGTTCAAGCCTTTAAAATCTATTTATTTTAGCAATAAATGATATTTTTTAAATGTTATTTTATGGACCTAAAATGAGCTATTTAAATGGTTTCAATTCAGCCTCATGCTACTTGAATTTTATGTTTAAGTTTTAAGCTTTAAAGGTTCCAAGTGTATGAATTAAATGTGTTACTTTTATATGCTTTACTTTATGATTTGAATTGAGATCCTTTTGGTTACTTGGTGATTAAAATGAGCTTATGCTCAATTTGAATTCACTTCTTTGAACTAAACTGAGATTATTTTAATTTTGAATACTTTATTAAAAGCAAATGTAATATAAAGGTTTTGACTATGTATTGGATGAAAATGGTATTTGTTTTGTGTATTACCTCCCTATATAAGATATATGAATGTGCTGAGGTGATATATGTACATTTGAGATTGTGTTGGTTGTTATTGTTCAATAAACAACTGGGCACTTGATTGCAGGACAATGAAGAAAGAAGGGTCGTTCCGTGCTAATGTAGTTGAAGGGTTAGCCTTCAAGTGTGCCTAGAGAATGAGTTTGTGATAGCCTGTGTATTATGGCCAAGTTGTGATGCTTGTGGTAGGGATGGTTAATACAAATGAAAAGTTATATTGATATTTGCAAAGGCACATGTTTCAATTGATTGAGTTTTGAATGTGTTTGAAAGCAAGATTGAATTGGATATTTTAAGTGAATGATAATTTGTTTATTAAATGCTTTAGTATTTTAATTTGAGACATTTATTATATTTAATTTAGCTAAACTATTTGCTGCTTATAACGTCTATTCAATGAGTATTTTTATATTCATTTTACTCTGTTTATAAATGATTTCAGATAGTTAGGCTTGATAGTTGGTGAACCGGGTTGAGTGATTGTGAATAGAAGTTCAAAATAAGGTTGGCCAATAATTTTCATTAGAGTAATCTTTTTTTTTTTTTTTATTTTATTTTAATGTTGTATAAATATGTAAAACATTGATGGTTAAGCCATATTTAAAAATGTAACATTTTTGTTTTCTAAATATTTTGTATGTATTTTTATTATTCATAAATAATATTTTATTATTTATAAGTACGTATTTTTTACTATTTATGAATAGTACTTTACTATTAAAAAAATATTAATACTTAAAAGGTTCTTATTTTCTAAATATAATATATGTACAACACTAAACTTTTATAAGAGATTAATTTTCGATCCTTTTGCAATTATAAGGATATTTTAATAAATAAATAAAAAATTATTTCAACTAAGCAAATTGTTTGACATTTGATTTTAAATGTCCATCTCAAACTATGTGAAATGATGTATGACAATTAAAGTATTCCAAATACACTAATTAAATAAAATATTAATTAAAACCTAATAATAATCTCATGAATAATTAAATAATAATTAACACTAATAAATCTCAAAAATTTAATTTAATAATAATTAACTAAAATAATAATTAAAACTCAATAATTCTTTCTAAATATTTTTACACATACTCACTTAAACAATTACTTAACAATAAATTTCATATAAATAATATTTAATTCAATAATCAAAGTGTTATAACTGTTTTATCTAAATCTAACCAGATTAATTAGAATTAAATTAATTTTGGATACGGATGGTAGAAAAAAACGATTATAAAAGAGCTACATATGGCAGGACACACACAAAGATGAGCATAGTTGATTTATTATTGTTCGACATGATTGATTTGAGTATTATATTAAGTTTCAACTTACAATATTGTGTACAGTAAGTGGTAGTTTAACTATGGTTAAATATATAATTTCATCCATAAATTTTATTTAATTATTTTATATTATCTTTTAATTTTTATTTTGTTCAATTTTATCTTTTAATTTTTATTTTTTATCTATTTAATTTTTTTTACACATCAGATAAATGCGTATATTTAACTCACGTTGAGTTTGAATAGATAAAAATAAAAGTTAAGAGATGAAATTGAATAAAATTAAAATTAAAAAATGATATAAAATAATAAAATAAAGTTCATAGTTGAAATTGTGTATTATGCAGTTTAACTATCATTTTTCTTTAAAGTATTATAAAAATACATCATTGAATTTCATATTGAATTTCATTGTAATTAATTTTTTTATCTGATTTAAAATTTATGCACATTTGAGGATATTAATTTGCTATTTTCAATAATTTGGGATTTTTTAAAGATAATTTTTTCATATTGGCTTCAAGCTGCCATTAGAGAGAAGACTTTGATTTTTATTTTATTTTTTTCCTTTTGAGATGGGCCAGACCTTCATCAAGGGGATACTATTACAACTGCGAAAGTTTCAAAGAGATTCCATGAACATATAAAACTAGAAGTTGGTCGTGTCATAATTTTAAGATAAAAGGAAACGGGAACAATACAAAAGGCTCAAAGAAATCATTTATAGCACGTTTAAAATAATGTAATTATTTATATAAAAATTATTTAATCTAACATTTTTATTAAAATATAATTTATTATTTTTTAATTTACTAAAATTAATTTTCCAATGTTAATTTTTCATTTATAAGTTAATTAATATTTATTAATCATGTAATAATAAATTCGAGGATACAAAAAGTTGACATAAAATATTGTATTAAAAAGCACAACTTATTAGTCATATATTAAAAAAAAGTTGATGGAACATTTATGTTAAAAAAGAAAGAAGAGATATAACAATTGTTGGAATTAGTAGATAAATTAACTTTTATTATTTAAATGACATTTTGAATTTAAATTATTGGAAGATTTTTATCTTTTTCATAATTTATTTTGGATGAAATCAATTTAATTAAGATTTAATAAACTTTAAATATTTATAATTCAAAAAAAAGAGCAAAATTTAATAGTATGGAAAAACTATTTTTGGTAATTGATTTAATATTTTTCTTTTATTAAATTTTTTGTTATTTATTTTCTTATGAAAGTGTTCTTATTTAATAAGAAAAGAAAAAGTCGGTAGCATCTCTAGGCAATTTTGAATCCACACTTGCTTGTTTGCTACTTTGAAAGCATGTTTGGCCAAATGATAAGGAGAATGCACAAACAATTGCTCTTGTTTGCTACGAAGGAATATCTTCAATAACTATATCAATTAAGTGGTCTTTTTCTAAGCGATTTCAGTACAAGAGCCAAAGTGGGAACGAACCCAGATATCTCACATCAGTTGGCTTTTCCACGTGTGCCTATGGATGCCAAAACTTAATAATATGATCAAATCAGTCCCGCAAAACTCCAAATTAAACACGACAAAAAGAAGAGAAGATGAGAATATTACATGGGTTTCAAAGTGAAATCAGAAACCAAAAAATATATATTTCTGCTAAAGAAACATATTTTTCAATTATAATGTCAAGAACTTTTTGTACATGGACCGTCTTGTTTGAAATTGATAACTTCCAAATATATAATATTTAAGACAAATTCAACAATTTTATACAATATTTAATTATAAAATTACATTCATATAATTTTAAGAGTAGCAATATTAATAATATCAAGTATACTATCTTTTTATATTTAAAAAAATCTAATTAATATTTTTTTATTTATAAAAATTTTAAAATGAATAATTTATGAAATATTAATATTGATTATTAATACTTGTATATTTACGTCTGTTTATAAAATATAAATATATATATATATGTTTCACTAATTCCACTAATTCAAGATATAATATTATACGTATTTATAAAAATCTCCTATAATTAACTATAGTTGGATAATAGCTTTATTATTTTTTGTCCAAGAAATCGTATTTATATGGAAGATAAATATCTTATACTTAACTATACATTTGAACTGTGCCGAGTACATATTTACTACAATAAATATTAAATCCTAAATCACAAATAACAAATTTATAATAATCCAATTATGTAATAATTTTTTTAGCCAAATTTATAATAAGGCTACACCCTCAACATACTTTTAAGAGATATAACCATCCATTCAAACCCTAATAGCATATAATACGTTTGCGAAAACTTCTTTATTTGTACAGTTTATTTAACAAAATGTGTACGGTTTTAAAAATATAAAAGGAAGTTATAGTTTATTTGAACTCGTATGAGCCAAAATTAATTTTCATTTTAGAGCAATAAATCAATTATTTAATTTTATAATATTTTGGTTTGATATAATTTTTATGTTTAGAATACATATATTACTTTTAATTATTAAATACATAAAAATATTAAAAAATTAGTACAGGTAATAGATATTAGTGATTTGAATAAATTTCATATCTCAAAAATATAAAGTTGCAAGTCCCCTATAAATTACATACGATAATTAATTTTGTGGTAAACAAGTTCATTTTCCTTTACATTTTTACTAAATGACCTGTTTGTGACTTGGTGTAGAACTGTAGACTACCTTAGTTTTTACAATAAAAAAAGCGTTTTTTTTTAAAATCACTTTATAAATTTATTTTCTAAATAAACTAAATAAATATGAAAAATATTTTAAAAAAACTATTTATCATTTCATAGGTAACGGGTAGGAAAACAAATTTAATTCTCCATTTTTGGTCAAATTACAAGAGATTATTGTTATAGATGCATAATGGTGTGCATTAAGTCAGTTTGATTAGTTTTGTAGCTTTTTTAATCAAACTGAATTAAATTAAAATTGAATTGAATTGAATTACAAATTGAATCGAATAAAAAAAATTAAAATTTTTAAAATAAAATCTAAATCGATTGAAGTAAGTTAAATTTTTAAAATTATATATTATTTTAATATTTTTATTAAATTATTATACTACTTAAAAAATTTTAAAAAAATCAGTTTATTTAGTTATTTTGATTAACCGAACCAACCAAATCCGTTAGTTTTTTTAAGTCGATTCATGTTCAAAAATCTTTTGCACACACGGATGTGCTGTGTTCCGTAGTGAAATGGTGGCCGCAAATTTGAATGCGGGTTTTAATTAAAAAAAAAAAAAAAAAATTGTGAACCCATGGGACGGCTCAACAATTTTGTCAACTTCCAATAACAAATGTACGGTTTTTTTGACCCACAATTCATTTACAGTAATTTCATTTTCTATGAGATTAGGGTTACACTTCTTTTTGAAGTCTTGCAATAATTTTGAAAAAATTTTGATTTAACAATAAATTAATTATCATTGATCAAATGGTTAAATTTCAACATCATAAGGGAGGAAATAGGGAGGGTGAAGGTTCAATTTTTAGTTTCTTTTACTGAATGTTTACATATTTCATCACTTAAATTATTTGTGGGGATATATTAATATTATCATTGTGTCAATATATTGTTGTTTTATTATATAAATATATTACATTAAATTATTATAAGCTTAATACATGGCAGCCGTTTGAATAATTTGCCAGATCTTACCAATTTATCCTTATAAGTTACAAATTAACTACTTTAATAACATTTTTCATCTAATTTAGATGCCAATGGCTTCATTTTAACTTAAAAAAACATTTAAACACTTCAAATAATGTGAAAAGTATCTATAATTATAAGCATTTTGTTTTTAGCAAATTTAAGTTTCTAAATAGTCATTTTATAAATTAAGAATATAAACTGATAAAAAAATATCAAGTATAGAGATTGCAGATATATTAAGTTAGTGTTCGAAAGTAACAAGATAATAAATTTTTGGTTCCCAATTAATTGGAGAAATAATATGCAAAACTAAAATGATAAATTCAACTAAAGAAGGGAAAAAATAATCATGAGAAATGAATAAATGCTAATATGATAAATTGCAGAGTCCACTAAAATTTGTCACCGACCGATATCGATATGTATCTCTAAATTGGACAGTAGTCCTAAGTTAAAGCAATTTAGGCTGAACCCAAGTAGATATATTAATAAAGATTCTAGACCTGTTCACCGGGTAGATTCGGGCTGGGCTCATCAAATCCATTTACAAATGCTCAATTTAAAACTGCATGAAGAAATTCAAATGTTATTTTTCTTATCAAATATATTTTATGCATATGTATATATATGTGTGTTAATAGCTAAGTTGCATAAACACATTAAAAAAAAAACAGAAAATATGAAAATACGTATAAGAAAATTTTATTTTTTAAAAAATATAAGATAAAAATGCGGAGTACACATGTAAATATTAAAAATATAAAAGCATATGGATGAATATTAAAAATATAATTTTAAAAAAATTAATGTTTAAAAATACCTATTTGAATAAATATTATCATTAATGAGAATTTAATTACATAAAATTATTTCTCTAAAAAATTCATCAAATAATAATAATAATAATAATAATAATAATAATAATAATAATAATAATGATTATTTTAATTTAGATATTGTAGGCGGCGGTTTTGATCGTGTGCCCAAATATTGGTGATCATGGTACTGTATGAACTAGGGGCTCACTATAAAATACATAGTGAGTTTGAGTCCCAAAACAGAGATGAAATTGTCACTCAGATGAAAGCTGGAATACACTATATAACAATTAAATTACACAGAGGTTCCTAGAAGCCTTCATCAGATATTAGGTTTGGAAACTGGATATCGGCTTTTGGAATGCCCACCCAACCTTGCGGTTAGCCTCCGTGTGTATTTTGTATTTTATTACTTTTGATTATTAAATTATTTCCTTATTAACATGCAAATTGTAGTTGGTTTCCAATTTTATATTTTACTCCAAGTTTGCACATTAGTTCCATTTTATACTTAAATCTCTGGCATTCAATCACAAATAAATAAATAAAAATAATTTACAACCATTCATTCCAAATAAAAGGGGGAAGGGATTAAGGATTACAACTTTTTGGTGTAAATAAACATAAAAATAATAAAAATAAACCATACATAAACCAAAAATAAACTAATTAATTATACAAATTAATACTCTAAAAAAATAGCGCAAATGTCTAATGATTAAAAATTACCAAATAATTCCTGCAACACATACAAGTTAATTCCATACAACAACAACAATAATATTTACAAATCATTAACAAATAGTATTCACAAAAATAAATGAACATAAACTCATAAAATGGTCCACTAAATAACATAAAAAAAAGAAAAGAAAACAACATAGAAATAATATTGATCAACATCAGAAGCATGTGTAATCTCACAAAATATAGTAAATTAAACAAGGGAATCATGCCAAACATACATAATACTAATGGAAAATCAAGGCATAATCAAGAAGGACTCTGTCAAAGGGGCGACACCTCTTCCTGACCAAGAGGCGATGCCTTCGTCGCCTCATCATGAAGGGACGATGCCTCTATGAAAAGACATCGCCTTTTCAATAGAGGCATAAACACTCTACATTTTTTAAATTCTAAGAAACGCGATGATCAAGCACGTAAATGAGAAACAGATGCAAATATATAAGTATAAACAATCAATATTCAATATTTCATGCAACCATGCTTCTCTATAACTTCAAGTAAGTAATATAGCTTAAAAAACATAAAAAATAATAACAAATCAAATATTTTAATGAAGATAAAAAATTAAAGCTTAAAATAGAGAGACTCATTGACTTGGACATGCTTGATGCTCTTAACTAAGCCCTCAGAGCTTGGTTGATGGAGGAGTAGCTTTGAATACAAGTAGGTTCTCTCTTCTTCTCAAAAATCAAGTCCCTTAAGATTTAAAGTCTCTCCCTCTTCTTCTTCCTTTCTTCTTTTCCTTTTTCTTCTCCTTTCTCCTTTTCCAGATGTTTTTTTCTTTCTTGAATCACTTTCCTTACTCTAATAACTAGCCAACCCCCTCAACTTTGCCCCCACATTCCCTTTTAAAGCCTTTATTATTTTCTCTTTTTTCAAATTCCTAAAAACCCATTCTCACCCTCTTCCATTGCCTTTTCTCATTCCCTAGGCTCTTTCCTGTCTTTTTTCCTTTTCTTTTACTTCAAAAAATGACCAAATCTCAACAGGTGGGCTTCCAACCACTGCCATTAATGGCATTTAATGCTATAGAGAGTGGTATAACGAGGCGGCACCTCTTTGATGTACCGATGCCTGGGTTAAAGAGGCAATGCCTTTTCATTAAGGCGATCGCCTCTTCACCGGGCTAGGTCAGGGCCTTTGGGTCAAGATGCGATGGGCTTAGGCTTTGAATTTTATTTTGGGCTTGAATATGGTATTTGTGGGCTTAGCTAGGGTATTTTGTAATATCCCGTATTTTTAAATATTTTTACATTGTACCGGGATATGCAGTGTCAATAATTTTTGTATATATATTACGATATTTTTATGAGTTGTTATGTATTTTAAACCTATTTTAATTACTGTGTTTTATCTACAGTACTTTACGTAAAATTTTTCCGGAACTTGCATTTTCGGGGAAATTTTCACGTAAATATTATAGTATAAATTATTTTAAATATATTTTCGGACTTGCATGGACTCATATTTATTTTTAAATTACTAAATAAAGCCTGTGTGTGTATATATTTATTTAATTAGGGTTTAATAAATTACCCTAATATTTTATTATTTGTTTATTTATTTATTGTTATTTAATTATTTTATTTATTATTAAATTATTAAAATTTTTATTTATAATTATTTAATTATTTTTTTTCTTTTCTTTTTTTCTTTTCTTTTCTTTTTTCTTTTCTTTTCTTCCTTTCTTTTTCTTTTTTCTTCTTCTTCTTCTTCTCTTCTCTCCTGCGCCCGACCATCACCATTCTTCCTTCCCTCCCGCTGCAACTCCGGTCACCTACCATCGGTGTGCCTCCCGGCTTGCCACCGCCGTTCCCAGCCGTCCCCCGCCGCCAGCAGCTCCCTTCCCCGGCGCCGGCGAGCTAGTTTTCCTCTTTTGGCCGAAAATCAACCCTTCACCGTTTCTCCCTCCTCCGGCCACCGTTTTCGACATCGCCGGTCTCTTTCTTCTCCTTGAGCTCCGGTGAGTGTGATTCTAGCTTTGGTTTGAGCTTAAATGGTCTAGAATTGCTTAGGTTTCGAATTTTCAATTTCGGTCACATTAGGGTTTTTGATTTTTTTGAGCTTCGAATTGATTGATTCATGAAAACTCCCTTCACAAATGTTGTTCCCAGTAGCTCAATATACATGTATGAATTTTTGTAGAATTTTTGGAGATTTTTTGGATTTTTGGGTATTTTTGAATATTTTAATATTATTTTCTAATTTTTGGAAATTAATTATTTAAATTATGAAATTGGGATTTATGGTTAAATTAGGTGTTGAAATGAATTATAGGAATTTATTTGGAATTTTTATGAATTTCTAAGTATTTATTTTGAATTAATTGAGTTTATGTGATTTTGAGAAATTAGGGTTAATTGTGTTTTTATTTGAATTTAATTGGTTAATTGAGTTTAATTATTGATATTATTGATAAATATGTTGAGAAAATTAATTTTGGATAATTGTATAATTTTTGGTGAATTTTTGAAGTAATTTAAGTATATTTATATATATAGGGGTATTTTGGTAATTTTATCCTAAATTGTCTAAAAATGTAATTTAATTGGTTTTAATAGTTATTTAAGGTATAAAAATGATTTCTACAAAATATTTGGTATTTTTAACTAATTAAAACTATTTTTCGTGAATTATTTTCAATTATATATATAATATACGGTTTTTCAAATAAAATGAGTTTGTATCGGTTGTTACAGTGTTTTAAGGTTAATTATGTAATTTCTACCTATAAAATGTATTTTTATGCTATAAGGATATTTTCGGTATTTCTGAATTATTCTGTGTGTGTGGACCCCGGTCGGTAGACTGTAGTTTGGAGTCCGACCGAGGGGTTGTGGTTTTGTGTTGAGCCTATTTTTCGAAGTGTGTTTCTTTGCAGGGTCGGCTCTACTCTTTTGAGTAGAGAGATGTCCGTTTTACAGGGGAGGTTCTGCCGGATTTTCGGTAGAATTCTCGTAAAACGTGATATACAGTCGAACCCTAATTTCTGATTCTGTGTTTAATACTCTAGATCGAATTTTAGGATTTCTGTTAGGTTTATTCTGATGTCAGTTAATTATTTCTTATTTAGTTGCGCCAAGACCGAGGGCTAGTGGACCAGGCCCGTCGGACCCGTCTCGTGAAGCGCACTAGGTGAGTTACTATACTATATATATATATATGTTTAGAAATGCATGTTTTATTTTGATTAAATATGCATAAATAATTTGATTATTTCTTAAGTTTATATTAAGTATATTTTTGGTATATAATAAATTATATACATGTTTTATTAATAAAATATATTTAAAATGTTTTTAAATATATTTTTAGTTTAATTTATGATTTGATTGAATTTATTTGACGTATATATACTCGAAATATACCTGGTTTACTTTTGGTATATTTCTGGTATATATATGGATTATATTGTTATTTCATTTACATTCATGCATCATTTATTTTTATGGATGAATGATTTATTTATTAATGAAGGATATCAATAGAACGTGCTACCTAATGGGCAGCACTAGGACCGAGTACGTACCGGTACGCCTATAGTATTTAGGCTATATTACTAACCATTTGTGGATATTGATTGATTATGATTATTGATATGTGTGATGTGATTTGGGTGTGATTGCTGGAGCTCGGTTGACCAAGTGTCTCGGGGCCAGTCTACTGTCTAAATGGATTAAGTGTATATATTTGGAATAAGTGAGCCTGTATGGCTAGAGTGTTGTCTAACACTATTTCCGAGGTTGCGATATTCTAGGGTTCTATGTGATCCTTCATAAACTGTGATTTTCAATAAAATATATAAAAATGATTTTACTGCATCTGTGTGAATTTGCATGTATATATACATATTAGATATGTATTATTGACTGTATGCATTGTCATTTAGTGTGTATGTATATATATTATAGTAATTCACTCAGTGAGGTCTGACTCCCCTCCGTTGACTATTTTTCAGGAGAGTCAACATCCTCAGACCTCAGTAGCAGGTCGATACGCCGGATTTCTTCCGCCCCGGCTTCTTTGTGTAAATTATATACTTGACTCTTATTTATTTTATCTAGACACTGCAGTAGTTGTGAATTGAAGTATTGGATTTCATGTATTTTATTTTAAAGAGATGTATTATATATATAAACTGGATTTGTATTAAAGATTATATATCTATGAGATGAGATTTGATTTAAATCCAGTTGATGTGAATAATATCATGATATTATGATTTTTATTTTCGCTGCATATTATATGATTATTGTTATTATTGCATGTTTTATTTTATTTTTAGGCTTGCTACGGGTTCCGGATTCGAAAGAATTCCCGTTCCCTAACGCCGGTCATGGCCCCTGTTTTGGGTGGTGACATATTTGTGGGCTTGGCTATGGTATTTAGGCTTAGCTTAGTGTTTGGGCTTTCAAAGTCAATTTTAGAGAAATCTGAGGCTCCCCTTGCATTCAAAACTCAAACTTTCTCATCATAAGACTTTCGTTATGGGTCGATCAAACTGACAGTGTCCATAGTTTACCCCCTTGGTTTTTTGAAAAATTGAATTTTCTGAAAATAATTTTTCAAAAAAGTAATATGCACATCAAACAATAAAAGGTAAGAACGACATACTTGACCTGAGAACTTCACTCAGGCGTCAGCCTCGGGAATTCAAACCTAAGAGGTCAAACTTCATCTTCAAAACATGACCATGATCCTTGGGTTTTCTTGACCTGATAAGTCACTCATTAATAAATTTTATCATGAATCTTGAGCATGGCCCAATCTTCAATCAATAGAGACAGAAGAGAAACATTGTCATGATCCTCAGGTTAAGCTAACTCGATCAACTACTCATTATAAATTTGGCATGATTCCTAAGTTTTCCTAACTCAATAAGTCACTTAGTAGAAGAGATGAAACAAAATGATGTTTCTTGGGTTTTCTTGGCCCAATCAGTTACTCATTATAGTTTGACATGAATCTTGAGCATGGACCAACCTCTACTCAGTAAAAAGAGATGAAACGTAACTGTGTTCCTCTGGTTTTCCTGGCCCGATTAGTTACTCATTATAGTTTGGCATAAAACCCGAGCTTTCTTGGCTTGATAATTACTTAGTAAAAGAAGAATGCACTTCAGGGATACAAACCCGCAAGACATCTCCTGAGACGTACACTTTGGGGATTCAAACCTAACCAGACGCTTATTCTTTTGTGCACTTCGGGGATTCAAACCCAACCAGACGCTTGTTGAGACACACACTTCGGGGATTCAAACCCAACCAGAAGCTTATTCTTTCGCACACTTAGGGGATTCAAACCTGACCAGGCGCTTATTTTTCCATACACTTTAGGGATTTAAATTCGACTAGATGCTTCTTAAGATACGCACTTCGGGGATTCAAACCCAACCATATGCTTATTCTCCTACGTAATTCGAGGATTCAAACCTGACTAGATGTTTATCCTTCCTGATGCTTCAATTAGAATGCATTCAAATCCAAATATTGATCTTGGGGTACACCCGAGCGGTGATATAGAAATTCTTATTCATTTTCATTTTTCATTTTTTTTAGTGAGCTATGGGCCATTATGTGCTTTATTTCATCAAATGGGCCTCACCCTCTTTTCCTTATCTTCTTTTCTCTCAATCTTTCTCTCTCACCCTAATTATATAAATTCTCACTTTCTTCTCCAAGGGTCACTTTCACTTTTCTAATTCTCTCTCTTTTCTCTTTTCCTCTTCTTTCTCTTTCTCTCTTATTCTCCATATTCTCTAACATGGACATCGCACAGACCCCAGATTTGCCCATGTGGGACCCAATGACACCTACAGTGCATCCTTCTCAAAGATTTAGGCTCAATATTAGAGACAAGATCCCCCTGTTCATGGATGTGCGATCCCATATTTGCGGCCTGGCTACCAAAGAGGTTAGTAACTAATTTCTTTAATTTTTCCTGCAAATATTATTAAATAGTATCGGGTTACTATTCATATACGCATATTTATCAATTTAACTAAAAGAAATTAAATTTTATTAATTAAAACTTGAAATTTTGAATCATTCTATCCAATTGCCATTATGAAGAGGCGATTGTTTCTTCATAAAGAGGCGTTCGCCTCTATATCTAGAGGCAATGCCTCATCACTGAGGCGATCGCCTCTTCAATAGAGGAGTTTACCTCAGCAAAAGGATTCGACAAAATTTTGAAATTTTTATTGCATAAAATGATAATTCTACTCCATGTTTTACTCCCTTAACTTGATGCACACACCCTTAAGGGTGCTAGGAACTTTAGCTGTGCGCGCATCTGGTATGACAAGCTTTCTAAGGCCATATAGACTCGGATTCATAATACCAGCTTCTCTAACTTTATCCTGGCACTCCCAGCACAGTATAGGCATATAGAATACCAGACCTTGCATGCCCTAATGGAGACGTGGTCTAACACCACCCGTACATTGCATCTTCCTTTTAGGGAGTTTACCTTAGACCCGGTGGCCTTCGCCCTAATTACTGGCATTGCTTGTGTTGGGGATTCTGTTCCCTTTAATGCTAACCTCCATCAATTATCTCTCGACCATCTCACTTTCATCTAGCGTCTGCTTGGGATGGTCCCAGATATGAAGGGGACCTACACAGTGAAGCTCGAATCGATTAGGAGCTTCTACACCCATGCTAGAGTTGAAGCGGCCACTACACCCCTATAGATCGATCAGGTGGTGCATGCTTTCCTCGTTTATCTGTTGGGCACTACTGTCTTCTCATATATAACTAGCTCTGTGGACTTAAGCTTCCTGATGCCTCTGAGGGACCTAGACTTAGTTGGGACCTATGATTGGGGCAGCTGCGCCTTAGCTTATCTTTACAGGAGCATGGATGAGCTGGTATGCGGAGCCAAGCGACTCTGTGATTTTTAGCATAGACTTCCTCTTTCTCTCTTTATATTTCATTCTAACTATTGTTGTTCGATCTTACTAATAACCCCTTATTTCTCTTGTAGGACTGGGCCTTAAAGCTAGAGCTGATAGTGGGGATCACTAGGGTCATTGACACTCCCTTCCCTACGATGGCGAGGTGGGGTCCTAGCCGAGCTCATCTGTTGTAGCGAGTGCCCCTTCTTGAGCCTGCACTTCAAGTAAGCATGCAATGTTTTATTTTATTTATTTTATATTTACTTATAGATGTTGTTTTATAACTTATTTTTTTTTATCTTTTAGGCAGCTACTATGGCACCTGCTCCTCGCCCTAGGCCCTTTGCATAAGAGAGGCCTCATCAGTGCCTGCACATCATTCTCTTCTTTTAGGTTGCCATCCTTGATAGATGCTTCTAGTTCTAATCCTAGGTAGTGGCCAATAGACTCACTGCCACTCCCAATCTGCTAACTTGTTGCTGGATGCCTTTTGGTGAGCTCTCTCGTCAATTTCTAACGTTCGATATAACTCTAAAGCCAGCATTCTTCCCAGAGGCTACTACCCATGTATGTTTCCTTCTCTCACAACTGTGTTCTCAAGTCTTATAACACATGATTAATTTTAACATTATCAATGGAATAGATACCTCGATATCAGGTGGAGTATATGTACCGAGTGATCGAGGCCTACAAGAACTTCCTGATGCAGGTGACTCAGCAGTGGAAGGTAAACATAAAATATGCTTTATTTCTATATATATGCATGCTTTCATGATTCTCTTACCTTCTATCGTACTTTAATAGGATCGAGATGAGGCCAACCAGGCTAAAATCACTGCCCTAGAGCACTAGCTCACTGCTCTTCAGGTCGAGGGCGATGAGGAGGAGGGGGTAACTGACAAGGAGTCTGAGGATAGCAGCGAGGATGATAGGACAAATCTTATTAATGCTTTTGCAGATAAGCCAACTGATGAGCCTGTGGACGAGCCAGCTAGTAAAGAGGCCGACAAGTCTGACAATAAAGAGTAAAGAGGACCCTCTATAGATTTTTATAAGCATAGGGGTGTCCTTGTTTAGAAACATTGGATGTTTTACATTGTTGTCCTCTTACTATCTAGATTGATTGATTGATTTGATTGACTTTTTTATGCCTTCATATTTTGCACTGATAATTTTTGGCAAAATTTTAAATGAATAGAGGCCTTTCATCTCCAAAATGCTTTGCTTTGACTTTACATATATAGCCCAGAGAATTCCCAGTGACATAAAGACCTGTTCTGCCTATTGTAGAGGCATCATCTCTATATGAAGAGTTGATAGATCATTCGCCTCTTCACATAGAGGCGTCGCTTGAACGTTGAGGCGATCACCTCTACACGTCTGTCCTGCAGTTATAAAAACCCCAAATCTTCTTCAAAATCCCTAATGACTGAGAGAAGCTTGAAATAGCTATAACCAATTTTAAAAAGTCTGGATAGCGGGTTATAGGCTAGAATAGAGCCATTTCACCTATCTGTCTTCCAATCTTTGTATGCTAGGAAGATCAACTTCTCATTTCTCCACGTTCTTGCTCAGTTTTGGGATCCTAAAAAAACATGTTTTCAGTTTAATACAGTGGAGATCTGCCCCTTGCTAAAAGAATTTGAAGCTATATTGGGCTCTCAAATAGATTCTGCTCGACAGATCGTCATTCCTTCAGTCGTAACCCCAAATTTGCACACCATTTAATATCAAATGGCAAAGTTATTCAACATGTCCCCTCAGTCCTCTCTTTGTCACATTTTCAGTAATGAAATCCTGATGAGATCTTTTATAGAAATTGTAGCGGTTATATATAGCAGCGAGGTTCCCTAGCCTCGAATGATAGCACTTTACTTATATGCTTAGTTTTTGTTAGTCTCCCCCCTAGCAATTATGACTCAAAGATCCTTCATGTTCTGGACCAGGTGGAGAGTGGACTGAACCCTTTCCTTCTTATTCTGGCTGAGACTATTGTCGGGCTTGACAACTTTTCCAATACCAGGCGATTCTCTAGGAGTCCTTTTCTGCTGGAGGTGAGTCTCTTCTTCCACTTACCATCTTCTGCTTTCCATCATTCTTATCCATTCTTCACTCCTGCAAGCTTGGTTACAAAAGAAACTGAGGTTGGCTCGAACCACTTAGAGACATTGCTCACTATAAGGCCAAATACTGTCACACTAGGACACTTCATCCTATCCTAAAAGATACTCACTACTTGTTGTATTCATTCTCTAATACTCTAATTCAGTAGATGTGTCTATGGTAGAGACTCCAGCAAAAGACCCTCTGGTCCTATATCTATTGTGTTCCCTTAGCCGGGCTTCATTTCGCCACCTTCTACAATCCAGCTCGGCTTTACAACCAATATGGGCAGAAATAACGGATTGTAGAGCTTGTGCATGAGTTTGAACCCGAGCCTCTTTCTTAAAACTTTTTGGACAACTGGTTACTACTTGGCCTCATAGAATCATCCAAAGGTTTATTGACTACAGTGGAGATTTATCTATTGATATGGATTTAATTACAATAGATAGAAAGGGATGAATTTACAATAAATAAAAGGAAAATGGCATTACAGGTATTGAGTGCCCAGGGGAGTCACAAGAGAAGCAAATGATATTAGTTCAGTTTATAAGATTTAGTCTTTTTATGTACTTTCTTATAAGATGGGATTTCCTTTTAAGTTAGACAATGTGTAATAAGTATTTAATACAATGTTTTCAATAATAAAGGTGTAATATCCCGTGTTTTTAAATATTTTAATACTGCATCGGGATATGCAGTGTTAATAGTTTTATATATAATAATATTGATATTTTATGAGTTTGTTATTTAATTAAAAATAATTTTTATTGTTTCATATTATTTTAAGTATTTTATGTAAAATTTTCCCGAGAATTCTAATTTCGGGGAAATTGACCAGTAAATAATTTAATATTAATTATTTTAAATAGAATTATGAATTTGCATGAGTCCATGCATTATTTTAATGGCTATATTAAAACATATATATATATATATATATACATGCATATATATTCATATATTTAATAATTTTATTGTAAAAAATTACATGAATTGCCCCTCCTCCATCTTCTTCCTCCCGATCCCTTCCTCTCACCCTCGTCGTCTGTTTCTCCTCCGACCAGAGTGCCTCTAGCCTTCCACCGTCGACCACCTCCTCGCCAGCAAGCTCTCCCGTCCCTGTTATCTTCTCTGGCGCCGATCAAGTCCATTTTTTGCCATTTTTTCTAAAACTCAAGCTTCCACCATTCTTCCTCCTCCGGCCATCATTCTTCGCGTTTTCGGTGTCCTTGAGCTCCTTAAGCTTCGATGATTTTGATTCTAGCCTCGGTTTGAGCTCTAACTTCCTCAATTTTTTTATTTTTTGATTTTTCAAATTCGGCCATTTTAGCTTTTTGATTTTTTTTGAGCTTCAATTGATCAATTCATGAAAAATCCCTTAATAAATGTTGATTCTAGTAGCTTAATATTCATGTGTGAATTTTTATAGAATTTTTTGAAATTATTTTGATTTTTGGGTATTTTTGAATATTTTATTATTATTTTCTAATTTTCAAAAACTAATTAATTAAATTATGAAATTGTGTTTTATGATAAATATAGGTGTTAAAATGAATTATAGAAATTTATTTGGAATTTTTGTGAATTTTTATGTATTTATTTTGAATTTAATTAGTTTATGTAATTTTGGAAAAATAGGGTTAATTGTGTGTTTAATTGAAATTAATTAGTTAATTGAGTTTAATTATTGATATTATTGATATATATGTTGAGAAAATTAATTTTTAGCAATTATATTATTTTTTGGTGAATTTTTGGATTAATTTTAGTATATTTATATATATGGGGGTATTTTAGTAATTTTACCCTAAATTGGCTAAAAATGTAATTAAACTGGTTTTAATAGTTAAGGTCTAAAAATGATTTCTACAAATTATTTAGTATTTTTAACTAATTAAAACTATTTTTCATAAATTATTTTCAATTATATATATAATATATGATTTTTCTAATAAAATGAGTTTTTATTGGTTTTTACTGTGTTTTAGGGTTAATTATATAATTTCTACTTATAAAATGTATTTTTAGTATATAAGGGTATTTTTGGTATTTTGTAAATACTCTGTGAATTGTGGACCTCGGTCGGTGATTTGTAGTTTGGGGTCTGACCGAGGTGATTGTGTTTGTGTTATGTGTTTCGAAGTATGTTTCTTTGCAGGGCCGGCTCTACTCTTTGAGTAGAGAGATGTCCGTTTTACAGGGGAGGTTCTACCGAATTTTTGATAGAATTCTCGTAAAACATGATGTCTGGTCGAGCTCTAATCCTAATCCTGTGTCTAGTAATCTAGATTGAGTCTTTAGAACTTCTGTTAGATGTATTCTGATTCCTGTCGTTATTTGTTTGTTTAGTTGCGCCGAGACCGGAGGCCTAGTGGACCAGGCCTGTCGGATCCATCTCGAGGAGCGCACCAATTGTGAGTTAATATTTTATATATATATGCTTTAGGATGCATGATTTTAGAAATATATGTTTTATTTTGATTAAATATGCATAATGATTTAATTAGTACTTAAGTTTATTTTTAGTGTATTTTTGGTTTATCTTTTGTTTATTTTCGGTATATTTTAAAATTATATGCATGTTTTGCTAATAAATTAGGTTTAAAATGTTTTTGAATATATTTCTAGTTTATTTCGTAATCTATCTGGATTTCTTTGACGTATATATATACTCGAAATATACCTGGTTTATTTTTGGTATATTTCTAGTATATATATGGTTTATGTTGCTAATTTATTCAATTCATGCATCATTTAATTTTATGAATGTATGCATTATATTTTAATGAAGGATATTAATAGAGCGTGCTACCTAGTGGGCAGCACTAGGACCGAGTACGTACCGGTACGCTTATAGCATTTAGTCTATATTACTAACCTGTTTGAGGATATTGATTGGATTTGATTTATCTGATGTGTGATATGATTTAGGTGTGTGATTGCTGGAGCTCGGTTGACCAAGTGTCTCGGGGCCAATCACACTGACAGTCAGACTGCTAGAGCTCGGTTGACTTATTGTCTCAGGGCCAGTCTACTATCCAAATGGAATAAGTGAATATATTGGAATAAGTGAGCCTGTGTGGCTAAAGTGTTGTCTAACACTATTTGAGGTTGCAATTTTTCTAGGGTTCTATTTGATCCTTTATAAACTGTGATTTTCAATAAAAATATATAAAATGATTTTATTGCATTTGTGTGTATTTGTTTGTATACATACATATTATATATACTTTTGACTGTGTGCATTAACATTTAGTATGCATGTATATATATTATAATAATTCACTCAGTGAGGTCTGACTCCCCTCTGTTGACTTTTTTTTCAGGAGAGTCATCTTCATCAGACCTCAGTAGCAGGCCTGTACGCTGGATTTCTTCCGCCCCAGCTTTATTATGTAAACTGCTCCCTGAGTTTTATTTTATGATTTAGACATTGCAGTAGTCGTAAAATTGTTAAAAGATATTGTATTATATTTGTATGAGTTATGTATTTTAATAATTTGAACTAGATTTGTATTAAAGAGTTTATTTAATATGAGATGAGGATTTGATTTAATTTCATTTGGTGGAAATATTATTTTGATGTTTATGATTTTATTCCGCTACTTAACATTTTACTTAATTGTGTTGTTATTATTACTATTGCATGTTTTATTTTATTTTTTAGGCTTGCTACGGGTTTCGGATTCAAAAGATTCCCGTTCCCTAGCATGGCCCCTGTTTTGGGTTGTGACAAAAGGCAATCCATTCCATTTAATTTAAGCACAATGTGACTATATAATTTTTTCTTCTTACAAATCTCCTGTCGTTAATTGGCTTGCCTTTATAAGTTTTTCAACTAACTATTTTCTCTTTTCTCTCTCTCTCCTTTTACATGTCCTTTACTTTTGCTTAAACCGCCTTTCAGGTTTTCAATCCATTAGGACTTTTTACTTTTTCCTTTTTTTTTATCTCGTCACTTTTTCCTAGTCAGCCTTTTTTGAAGTTTTCTCCCTAGCAAGACTTTTACAAAAAGTATTTCTTGAGCTTTTCCATATTGATGGGCTCTTTGAATTCATTCCCCTCTAAGTCGGACAGAATAGTAACTCCTTTGGAAAATAGCTTCTTCACTTGGTAGGGACCTTCTTAGTTCAGTTTGAACTTCCCCCACGAATCAATCATTATTGGTCCAATGAGCTTTAAGACTAAGTCACCCTCTTTGATCTTACCTGGCTTAAATTTTTTTGTTATAAGCCCGAGCTATCCTTTTCAGGTATAATTGAGAGTGATACATGGCCTTTATCCTCTTTTTATCCAATAACATCAACTGTGCCAATCGACTTCTACCCACTAATGCTTAGGGATTTTAGATTCTAGGAGAACCCTTAATGGCTGGATTTCAACCTCAACTGGCAACACAACTTCACACCCATATACCAAAGAAAATGGAGTGGCTCCTGGTGACATTCTAACAGTGGTTCTGTATCCCTATAATGCAAATTGCAGGTAATTTTCCTAGTCTTTGTAATTTTCCAATATCTTGGCCAATATTTTTTTCACCATTCTTGTTTGCTGCTTCTACGACTCCATTAGCTTGTGGTTTGTAAGGGGATGATCTATGATGCTCAATTTTGTATTCTTCCAATAGAGTGATCATTCTGCCTTAAACTGAACACTATTATTAGTAATGATGTGATGAGGCAACCATACTAAAAAATTATATTATTCTCTATGAACCTGGCCATTTGTTTCGCCCTTACAGTTATGAATGATTCAGCTTCTACCCATTTAAAGAAATAGTCAATCGCCACTATAATGTAATAATGCCCATTGAATGCTTTCAGCCTTATCTCTTTGATAATATCGATTCCCCAAACTGCAAATGCCTAAGGAGAAGTCAATCATTAAAGTTCCATAGAAGGCAGGTGGTTCACATCACCATAGACTTGGCAGTTATGGCATTTATTTACATACTTCACGCAATCTGCCTCCATAATTAGCCAGAAGTAGCCTTGACAGGTTATCTTTTTAGCAAGGACTGTCTCATTCATATACGGCCCACATACACCCTCATGAATTGCTTCCATGATTTTTTGTGCTTTACCCTTATCAATACATCTCAGGTGCACTCCCATTGGCATCCTTTTGTACAACATCTCGTTATGGCTAATGAACTACTGGGATAGCATCATCAATGACATTCTTTCTTTTGTATCAGCTTCCTCTAGGAATTGTCTTATCTCAAGATACTGTTGTAGATTATAAAACCAAAGCTTCTATGTTGGGTCGATTGACATTATTTTGATCTCCTCATAGCAAGGAATTTAGGCCCTTACTAAGATAAGAGGCGTCATTTCTGGTTGTCTGCCTCCTTCCTATGTTGAAGCTAAAGTGGATAATGCATCTGCCATCTGATTCTCCTTCCGAGGTAAGTGTATGAATCTGTATTGTGTGAAAGACAATGGGATCGTGGCTGAATAATCCTAATACGACCTTAGTTTAACTTCCCTTATTTCTTACTCCTTGGTGATCTATTTCACCACCAACATTGAATCCCTACACACTGTCACCTCTTCTGCCCCCACATTCTTGAGTGCTTTTAGACAAAAAATGCAGGCTTCATATTCAGCTTGATTATTAGTGACCTCGAATTCTAGTCTCTTTGTCATCAAAATTATTTCTCCTTCTGGCGAGACCAAAATCACACCAATGCCTACCTCTCTACTGTTCACTGCTCCATTAAAGTACATTTTCCATGTCTGGATCTCTATTACTCCTAGATGTTCATCCAAAAATTCTAGCTCTCATTCTTATCCATCGTCCACTAGATTTTGGGCTACGAAGTCAGCCATAGCTCTTCCTTTTATCACCTTTTTAGTAACATAATCTATGTCAAATTCTGTAAGCAGAACTAACCATTTAGCTAATTTCCTATCAGTGATGGAGTCTATTGGAGATATTCTAAGAGGATCATGCTTAAAAACCACTTGAATCCTGTATTACTGGAAGTAATGTCATAGCTTCTTTGTTGCCTAAATTACAGCTAAGCGGATTCTTTCTACTAGACTGTAACTGGCTTCATCGGGTAGGAGCTTCTTACTCAGATAATATACAACATGTTCAACTCTCCCTTCTCCTTCTTGAGCCAACATTACACTAATCGCATCTTTCTCTATAGCCAAGTACAAAATTAAGGGTTTTCTCAGTCTTGGTGGCTGTAAAACTAGAGGATTCATCAAATACTGCTTAATAGTTTCAAAGCCTTACTGACATTTATCATCCCAGATAATCGGCTAATTCTTCTTTAAGAGCTTGAAGATAAGTTCATAAATGGTAGTCAATTTGGCTATGAACCTGCTGATGTATTGTAGCCTTCCTATAAACCCTCTGACTTCTTTCTCATTCTTTAGTGCAGGCATTTCTATGATTGCTTTGACTTTTTTTGGATCCACCTCTATGCCTTTTTGACTAATAATGTGTCCCAATAGTTTCCCAGATGTCACCCCGAAAACATATTTCTTTGGATTCAGTCTGAGGTTATACTTTTCAGCTCTTGCCAAGAACTTGTCTAAGGCTTCGAAATGCCCCTTCGTTGGTCAGAGATTTCACCATCATGTCATATACATACACTTCTATCTCTTTGTGGATAAGGTTATGTAACAATGTAGTAACCATTATTTAGTAAATAGCCCCTGCATTTTTCAACCCGAATGGCATAACTGTGTAATAGTAAACACCCTACTCAATGATGAAAAAAGTCTTTAACTTATCAATTACTGCCATTATAATCTTATTGTATCTTGAGAAGTCATCCATAAATGAGTACATGGCGCTGGAAGCTGCACTATCGACTAAGGTGTTAATGTGTGGTAGAGGAAAATTATCCTTTGGACAAGCCTTGTTCAAATTCCTATAGTCCACACACATCCTGACCTTACCATCTTTCTTGGGAACTGGAACTATGTTAGCCAGCCACTGGGTGTCATCTACCATTTTTAAAAATTGTGCTTTCAACTATTTTTCTACTTATTCTTTGATTAGGAGAGCCCATTTTGGCCTTAATCTTCTCTTTTTTTGTTTTATCAGTGTGATGTAAGAATACATGGAAATCCTATGTTCCACAATCTCTCTATTAATCCCAGGCATATCCTCATAGCCCCAAGCAAATACTTTCTGTCTTCTTTTAAGAGTTTCTTTCATTTTTTCTCTCTTATCAGAAGTTAAGTTAGAAGCAATAAGTATATTTCTAGGGTTATCTTTAGTGCCTAGATTAAATGATTCAGTTTATATTGAATTAATGTCAAATATATGCATGAAATGATCATCACACACAACATAACCATTAAGAAACACATTGCGTAAGTAAGCATAATTAAACTTTATCACATTAACTTTTGAAAGAAAAATGTCATTAATTTCAAACAAATTAGAAAGAGAAAATTCAATTTCATTATAAAAAACTTCCATAATAGAATCAAGGACAAAGGCTTCGAAGTCGAATTCCTCTTCCTGGTTAGCAGTATCCTTCAGCCCTACTGCAGGAATGTTTCCCTTTGATTATGAAGTCAGTATCATCTCTTCTACTATAGGCTCTTCAACATTATATTGTCTAATCCCATCCACATATTCAGCGAAGATTTTAAACTTAGAGACTAGCTTCTCAGCGATCATCAAGGGCTCAAGAGCTCCTTGGTAGGGGTAATTGGTACCTTCCTCCTCAAATGTTTCCTAAAGCGTCTTCTTCTTCAACTCAGACCTAATTCTACTCTTCCTAGACTTACCTTTAGTTTCTTCCTTCTTATTAGAATTATCCTCCCCTAAGTATCCTCTAATCCATGCTTCAGAATCGATACCTTGGGTTCAATGAATTTTGGTAGGCCCTGCTGATTCTTTCTTAGTCCTATCTTAGGCATGAACTGCATGCTCTTAATCACACTAACAACCTTTGGGCTTAGATCATCTTCATAAATCATGCAGACTTCAAAACTCAAATTTTTTAGGATCTCAGTAGGAGCTAGTTTCAATGCAGCAATTGCAACCTCTGTTTCAGCCATTATAGTAACTACCCTCCCTTCATATGGAAATTTAATCTTTTGATGAATGGTGGAAGACACTCCCCCCCCCCAAAGGATGGAACCACAGTCTTCCTAGAAGAATAGCGAAGGTGATTGGAATATCTATCATATGAAGGTTAACCCAAACTTCACTAGGTCAAGTCTTGACTAAAGCCCAAAAAGTTCCCTCAATTGGACTTTTTGTATCATCATAAGCCTTTATGACTACACCAAATGGCTTCAAATTAGCTACCTTTAAGCCTAACTTTGGTAGGATCTTTAGAGGACACACATTGATGGCAGTCCCATTATCGACCATAACACAACATGTCAAATTGCCTTTCACTTCGGCCTTAATAAATAGGGGCTTTACTGTGATCCCTTCCTTTTAAGGGCAGGTCATCATCTGTGAACATAATTTCCCCCTGAGGACTTTTAGTTAGCGAGTTCACCATTTGCTCTGGAATGTGTGTCTAAGGAATCTTCTTGTGATCGAGAGCCAAAACCAATGCTTCCCCATGAGGGGAGTTCATAAGCAGCTCCCAAATATTGGCAAGAGTTTTCTCGTCACTTTTGGCCTTAATAATCTCCTCAACTTTCTCATTTTTCTCTGATCCCTCTTTTGAACTACTTCCCTCTTTCTTCGCCTCAGCTTTCTTCACTTCTTCCTTCCTCTCCTCTAATTTCTCAGTGGACTGCGCTACTTGCCTCTCATTATTTTTCCACAGATCAACTGGTCCTCCCTCTTTGTCATCAAAACTCTAAATATCCAATACATTTACACGAGACTCAATGGCCTGCTACCTCAGATTTAAGTCTTTTGGTTGTGGTTTTGGTGGGGTAGGTATGACATCAATAAAGGAATTAATGACTTGTTCCTCTGTTAGACCCGTGTTGATCATCAGGATACGAGGATTTAGTGGTGGGTACATTTTGATAGTTGGGTAAAGGGTTATTTTAGGTGTTTGATTTTTTGGTTTCCGGATTGGTTATTTTGCCTGAATCGATCAAATCTTGAATCTCATGTTTTAGGCGAGTGTAGCTTTCTGTATCATACCCAATTTTCTTGTGGTACTTGCAATATAGTTTTGGGTCGATATTTGGGAAATGAGGTCATTTAAGTAAGGGCTGTAGAAGGTTATTCTCAATCAGTTTTTCCAGGACTTTGGAGAGGGGTCTTCCAAAATTAGAAAACCTTCAGGACTACCTAACTGTGTTGATTTGTATATTACTACTTAGCCTAACTCTGTTACTAGACCTAAACCCTTCTCTGTTCACAGATCTTCCATTGAAGAACTTCTTTTTTTATGTAAGGTCTGATTCTTTCTGTACTCTAAACCTGTACAACTCCTTAAAGTTTTGAATCCCTAGATCCTTTAGCTTCTTAAAGAGAGGGAGTACACATCCCTCCATAGCTATTACTAGCTAATTAGATTCTACGAGTCGTTGCTTTATCTACGCTAATTTTTCTCTCGACCTAATCAAATAATTCGTAAAAAATTCATTGGATTTTGCTTCACATTCTGTAAGTCTCTCAAAGAAGCCTCTATCTGAATATTGAGACTGTATTGCTTAATGAATGTAGTGCATAACTCCTCTCAATCAGCTTGAACACGAGGGTGAAAAAGTCCTAGAGGCGGGGGGGGGGGTGAATAAGACTATCGAACAAAAATAGAAAATTAAAGGAATTCTTTGCAAGAATTAAGTAAGAGTTGAGAAGGAAGAATGAAGAACATAAATATTTAAGGAGTTCATTCAACAATGATCCTACGTCTCCACCTAACTTATCCCCAAGTTAGGATTTTTTAATCACCCATAATCTTATTAATAAGATTGAGAATACACAAGAGTTTTATGGCTCACTCTTAAAACCCTTACAATTTGAGTTTTCAAGGCTTACTCAAAAACCAAATTACAAGTGTTTTTAAGGCTCACACTAAAACCAATTTCCTAAGTGTTTTAATGGCTAAATACTTAAACCGATGCCTTTAGAATAGAATCTCACTTCCATTTTCTAAACCTAGAAAATGGAAGAATAAGAATGTCTATTCTAATCACTCACCAACTCTCACAAGAGGTATACATAAAGAATTTGTTTAAAAGAAATTTTAACAACTCAATTGAATGTTTAAGAAAATGATGAATGATAAACAAGTTTTCTTAACCTTTCAATTGAATTCTAAGTTGTGTTTATATAGAAAAATACTTAAAAATGTAATTTTTGAATGTATCAATCATTTCTCCAATGTTTAGAATTGATTTTGATTCAATTCTTAGACTTTTGGCAGCTCAAAGGTTGCTCACAAGAGGCTCACGAGTGAACAGTGCTCATGAGGGGTGAAAATATATCTGTTGCATTCAAAAATTCCCATTGGAATGCTATTAGAGGTCTTCTTACAAGCAATTCACAAGCAAACAGCTCGTGAGGGGTGCTGCCATTTTTTTGGCAAAAACGTGCTCTAAAGGCTCTATTGAAGGATAACTTGTGACCACTTTGAAAGATGCTCATGAACGGGACTAAAGAAGATCGATTCAGCTAAAATATTCTTATAAAAGTTGTAGATAATTGTCTTATTTTTTCATAAAACTTTGAATCACCTCAATTGGACATCTGTAGCTCAAGATATTGCTGAAATACCAAGAGCTATGCAAACTGAAATGCAAGCTGCATATGCTGACTTCAACTGAAGATTTTCATACCCAAATGAACTTGGATTTTGACAATGAAGCTCAATCTGGAAAGCTTAATATGTCTAATTCAAAAGTGAAGAAGCTCATTTTCTCATTTAAGAGCTCTAAATATGTCAAAAGTCTTTTTCAATCTAAGAGGTTTAATCAGCCTGAAAAGTCACTATTCATCCAAAAGTGTATATGCTTGGTATATGTTTGGTATATAATTACCTACACATTTAATTGAAATTATTAGTATAAAAATTGTTTGTCAAAGTTCAAAATTAGGAGTTTGATCATGCAAATGGTTAACACGAGGTTCTAGAGCATAATACCATCTGATGGGTGCTCCTTCTAAAGACAACAGGAATTGCTTCATAATCTGGGCCTTAGTTAATTTAGTTTTCTTTATGTGGGTCACCTATTGCTTTAAATAGAGATGGGGGTCCTCTATGCCAGTGAACTTCTTTATGTTAGGGAATTTGAACTTCCGTGATAAAGGATAATCATCCTTATCCAATCTCAGCTCAGAATAGTTTATTGGGGCATCAATCCTTTTTTCTTTCATCATCAACTGCATTTGAGCCATAGACTTAACAAGGTCTTTAGCCCAATTCAGCTTCTCTACATTTCCCAAGGCATCCTCTTTTTGACAGATAACAGGTTCGGCTAATACTGTCTGTTGATCATCCTCTACCTCATTGCCTTTCAGGAACCTCTACATCCAAATCAAAAGGTCAAGGTTAAAGTGATGGTGGTTGGGGTGCTGCCCGGTTGAGTTTACTGGTGGTCCTCCTCTAGGTGTACTCATAATTTCCCCTATAATTTCTCTCATGATCATCCTAGTTTTTTTGGCCATTTCATCTTTCAATTATTCTTTGAAGGTTTCAATATCAAATTCTACCATGTCTCTACATATTTTAACCAAGCAGCCGGTGTCAAATCATTTCCAATTGGCAGCCTGTTGTGGATCTATATCTGCAACCATGAAGGGTTAGAAATATGCATGATGTGTATGCATGAAATGCAAACCTATTAGTAAAAAGAAAAAAGAAACATATATGCACGTATCAGAGGACAAAAATAAAAAGTTGTTTAATGGTATCTCCACCCTTATTTCTCCCACACACGTGTTCAATGGCGAGTTCCTTATCTTAGGATTTTTTTTATGGGTTTTGATTATCAACAAGGGATAATAAAATCGACAGATACAAGATAACTCTCAAGACGATATAGACAAGTGGTAACTCCTCCAAATAATTCAAAAGTCCATTTTAAATGGGCCAAGAATGATATCAAAGACCCACCTTGTCAAGATTCCTTTAAAATGGGTTAATAATAGGCATGAGAGGCCCATATTGTCAAGGTTTATTTAAAATGGGCTTAGGCCTTATTTAAAGGATTACCATATTGCATAAAACACATGCATTTGGAAAAAATCCTAGTGGAAATTGCTGGGTCATTTACATGAGCTAAGTCTTGGGTAATAAGTTTCGGCTCCCATAACTATATACATCCATTATGTCTCCCCACTCAAGGGTCCATGCAACACAGATAGGTACATGCTATGAGTGACAATAATTAAATACCTCACCATTAGGTTTGAATGAAACACACACAACAAAACAAAGATTATTATCGATTTATTTAGGACTTTGAGTGTATTGTGTGAAAACGTGTAGTGAATGTAAAATTTGTAAAGGCAATAAGGAAATAGTCAAAGATGATAAAATTTCAAAACACTTGGAATCAGTTTCTCTATCCCTAGTGAAGTCACCACTGTAGGCAGTTGTTTTGGTCACGTGCACTGTGTGAGCTCGGGGCTCACTAAGAAATATATAGTGCTCTTGAGGCCCAAAACAGAGATGGAGTGGCCACCCGGATGAAAGCCGAGATACACTGTACAACAATTGTATTTCACGGAGGTTCCTAAAAGTTGTCATCAGAGATCGGGTTCAAAAACTAGGTTTGGGCTTTTGGAATGCCCACCCAACCTTGCGGTTGGCCTTCGTATGTGTTTTATATTTTATTATATTTAATTATTAAATTATTTACTTATTAACATGCAAATCGCAGTTGGTTTTCAATTTTAAATTTTTATCTAAGTTTGCATATTAGTCCCATTTTATGCTTAAATCCTTGGCATTTAATCATAAATAAATAAATAAAACAAATAAAAATAATTTACAACCATTCATTCTAAATAAAAGGGGGAAGGGATTAAGGATTACAACTTTTTAGTGTAAATAAGCATAAAAATACTAAAAATAAACCAAATATAAATAAAAAATAAACTAACTAATGATACAAATTAATACTCTAAAAAAAAAAAAGCAAATGTCTAATGATTAAAAATCATCAAATAATTCCTACAACATATAAAAGTTAATTCTATACAATAACAACAATAATATTTACAAATCATCAACAAATAGTATTCACAAAAATAAATGAAAATAAACTCATAAAATGGTCCACTAAATAACAAAAAAAAAAAATAACATAGAAATATATTGTTCAACATAGGGAGCATGCGTAATCTCATGAAATATAGTAAATTAAACAAGGGAATCATGCCAAACATACAAAATACTGATGGAAAATCAAGGCATAATCAGGCAAGACTTTATTAAAGGGACGACGCCTCTTCAAAAAGGCATAATCAAGTGGGACTTTATCAAAGGGGCGACGCCTCTTCCAAGAGGTGTCGCCTCCGTCGCCTCATCATGAAGGGGCGACGCCTTTATAAAGAGACATCGCCTTTTCAATAGAGGTAGGAACACTGTACATTTCTTAAATCTTAAGAAACACGATGATCAGGCATGTAAATGAGAAACAAATGCAAATATACAAGTATCAATAATCAATATTCAATATTTCATGCAACCATGCTTCTCTATAACTTTAAATAAGTAATAGAGCTCAAGAAAACACACAAAATAACAAAAAATCAAAGCTTTTAATGAAGATTAAAACTTAAAGCTTAAAAGTAGAGAGACTCACTGACTTGGACATGCTTGATGCTCCTAACTAACCCTTAAAGCTTGGTTGATAGAGGAGTGACTTTGAATGCAAGTGGGTTCCCTCTTCTTCTCAAGAATCAAGTCCCTTAAGCTTCAAAGTCTCTCCCTCTTCTTCTTTTTTTCTTCCTTTCCTTTTTTTCTTATCCTTTCTCCCTTTTCAGACTTTTTTTCTTTCTTGAATCACCTTCCTTACTCTAACAACTAGCCAACCCCCCTCAACTTTGCCCCCACATTCCCTTTTAAAGCCTATTTTATTTTCTCCTTTTTTAAATTTCTAAAAACTCATTCTCACCCTATTCCATTCCCTTTTTTCATTCCCTATGCTCTTTCTTACCTTTTTCCCTTTTCTTTTATGTCAAAAAATGATCAAATCTCAGTAGGTGGGCTTTCAACTACTGCCAT
The DNA here is from genome assembly GCA_947683625.1 of Mallotus nudiflorus. NCBI lineage: Eukaryota > Viridiplantae > Streptophyta > Magnoliopsida > Malpighiales > Euphorbiaceae > Mallotus > Mallotus nudiflorus. The sequence continues at coordinate 5,327,786 of CANTUR010000075.1, read as the reverse complement.
TAATGACATTTAATGCTGTAGAAAATCGGTGTGAAGAGGTGACGCCTCACCGATGCATAGGGTGAAGAGGCGACGCTTCTTCATTGAGACGATCACCTCTTCACCTGGGCCAGGTCAGGGCCCGTGGGTCAAAAAGCGATAGGCTTGGGCTTTGGCTTTTATTTTGGGCTTGGATATGGTATTTGTGGGCTTGTATATGGTATTTGGGCTTAGCTTATCTTTAGACTTTCGGAGTCAATTTTAAAGAAGTCTTGGGCTCCCCTTACATTCAAAACTCGAACTTTCTCATCATCAGGCTTTCATTGCAGGCAAATCAAATTGATAGTGTCCACAGATATTTGTGTGTTTTCTTTTTTATTATAATTTTAAAATTTGTTCCTTTGGTTTATTTTTATTTTCCTCTTGATTTAATTATTCTTTAATTTTTAAAATTAATTTATTTCCTAAAAAATCCAAGAAAAACACGTTTTCAGTATAGATACATATTTTTTATTTTTAATAATTTATAAAATAACTTTAATACCTATTGAAGTATGTCCGATCTATTTTTAACATAAATAAATATCGAATACGTAGAAACGTGAATTTTTTAAAATACTCGTGCAATTAGGGGTGTAAATAACCCTAGCAACTCATAAGCAGTTTAGTATTTGATTTCATAAAAGCTAATTTAAATACACATATTGAAGCTCGTTTAATAAATGAGTCGAGCTCTATTTATACAAAATTTGACTTGTAAAGTTTGCGAACAAATTTGGATAGAAGCGAATCAGTTTATTATTTTAATGTTTAGTAATTTAATTTTAAATATATAATATATAAATTCATATTGTAAAAAATATTTTAAAAAATATATTATTAGAATAAAACTATAACTTTTATTAAATATATTGTAATTTATTTAATAAATATTTTATTTTTTATATATAATTTTAATTTATCGTTTACATTTTTTAAAAATTCTTTACAATCATTTATCTCATAAACATCAAGTAAAATAATAAATTCAACTTAATTATAAATAAATAAAGTTTGAACTAATTAAAGTTCGATTCGATTACACCACTAAGTGCAATCTAGGTTAATAATAGATCTGGGGCCGTATGGGACTGGGTTTAAACTCTTATTTTGGGTTCACGTCTGACAGATTATTAACGGGTCGAGGTGGTAACTATACAGTCCTAGAGGAAGATACGACGTCGTTATAGTTTTGACAAGGCGTGGCTAGAAAGTTCAGTGTTGGCAATAGTACTTGTGTAATTTAAGTGACAAGCGTAATAAGTGTGAGAAGAGCCAACAGGCAACAGCGACAGCAACAGCCACTTTTCATTTTTTGTATTTATAATATTTCAAAATAATTACGATTTGACACAACACCCACATGACCGTTGCCTCAACGTTCCGAAAAAAAAAAAAATCTTTAATTTTTTAAAAAAAGTTCATCCTTTTTGGCCCTCCCTCACCTCTACTTACCGTTGCCAACAGCAGCTCATTGCCCTACCATTCCTATTCTTCTTCATCACCAGTAATGAAAAACTCCTCCAAGAAGTTGAACTAGTTCTCGCTTTTGAAACCAAATTCCTCTTTTCTTTCCTTAGCTTTTTTGATTCGTGATTTTTGGTTCTTGAATCTTGATTATTGGTTCTTGATTGAACCAGTGATTTTGGTATTGTATTTGCGTTTCTTGATTTTGGGATTCTTCAAGTAAGGCCATGGCGGCTTTGGCACCTGGAATTTTATTGAAGCTTCTAAATGGGATGAATACAGGGACAAAGCCCACTAGTGAACACCGAAGTTCGCTTCTACAGGTTACTGACATTGTCCCAGCTGATCTTGACGAGAAGAATCTCTGGCCTAAACATGGATTCTACATTAAAGTCTCTGATTCTTCGCATTCGATTTATGTTAGTCTTCCTTCTGAACAATATGACTTTGTTCTCAGCAACAAAATGCAGCTAGGCCAGTTCATTTATGTCGATAGATTGGAGCCAGGATCTCCAGTTCCTATTGTTAAAGGCGCAAAACCTCTTCCTGGGAGACACCCATTTGTAGGTACTCCAGAACCGTTAATGGGTCTTCGAGAAAAGGGAGAGAAAGGTGAACAATACCCCAATTCAAAGGCTCCAGGTCACAGGAGAGGTTCTTGGGAAACAGGGCAAAATGGAGAAAACGGGGTTTCGTCTCCTATGGTTTTGAAGCCAGTTCCTTTAGATTTTGATCAGTGTACGCCAGTGAAACAGAGGACAAGTTGTGGGAAAGCAGCTTCTCCGATGATAAGAGGGAGAATAGGCAGAGATGGAAGTGCTAGTGCTGGAATTAGGGGTTCATTTGGCGGTGGTCTGCTGTTTAAAATGGTAGAGGGAAAGGCAGAGAGCCCTGCATTACTTAGAAAAAGCTGTGTTGCAACTTCTGCATCAAAATTTCCAAGAAGCAAAAGTGTCTGTGATCGGGATGCTCGGATCCCAATTAGTCCCTTCAACTCATGTGTAGGTACATTTTCCTAATTATTCATACCAAGTGATGAATTCTGTACTCTGTTTTTCTGTTTATTTGTTGAACATTTGAAAAAAAAAAAAAATTGTAGCTTTCGCTTGTCCTTGAATTGACAAGTTAAATATTTTTCTGTAGGAAAAGAAAAGTTCAACTCCACCACCAAGTTTTAGGAATGGAAGGGTGGTAGCTTCCCTCAAGATGGGTGGAGATTCACAGAACTCCAACTCAAATCCACAGCAGGAACTGCAGTCTCAGTCTGGTAATTCTGCTTCTGATAGTAGTACCAGTTTGCCTATCAATTTGCCAGGAACGTTGAGCGCACTTGGCAAGGTGAACTCAAGAATTCTAGCATTTTTTTAACCCAAAAAAAAAAACATTTTATTTGCTCAGGATGCTGAATTTTGTGCTTAACAGGAAGCTGTGCAGCAGAGAGAAATAGCTCAGAAGATAGCTCTCCAGGCACTTAGAGAAGCTTCAGCTACTGAAACTTTAGTTCGATCTCTCAAGTATTAAAGCTTCACTTATCTTATTCATTGTTCTTCTTGTTTGTTTAATGCTTATTTTGGTGTGTAATTTTGAAACTGAATTTAATTAATTGGTATTGCAGGATGTTTTCAAACTTGAGCAAGTCAGCTACACCAGATTCACCAGCAACCTGTTTTGATCAGTTTCTTGAATTCCACAACCAACTTGTGCAAGCCGTCACTGATGTAGTATCCATTCAAGCAGCTACTTCAGCTGCTGAAATTGCTCAAAACCCAAAAGGTGAACAAAAAAAGCCTCACCCTGAAGAGGAGTTCCCAATCCTACACGAAATTGTACACAACTCAATGAACAACCAATCCAAACACTCAGAACTAAGTTCATCCAAAAGAAGAACAGCTTTATACAAATCAATTGCTGCATTTCCTGAAAGAAGTGAGCAACAGAAGACGAATTTCGGAAGACTCCTACGATCAAGTACCTCTAACCAAAGGGCCTCTACTCCGCTCGGAAAACTCCCTCTTGAGGCCGTCAATGAGAATGATGAAAATAAGAAACCATGCAGCTGCAGCCTAAGCAATACAATAAAATTGGGCAAACAGGTTGAAACTGAAGCAGGAAATTGGTTTATGGAGTTTGTAGAAAAAGCATTGGAAAATGGGATGAAGAAATCAAAAGGTGGTAATTCTGCAGCAGCAGATGGGGATGCAAAGAAAGTTCCACAATCTTTAATTCTGAAAGTTATAAACTGGGTTGAAGTAGAACAATGTGACAGCAGTAAGCGGCCAGTACATCCTAAGGCAGCTCAGATAGCGCGAAAACTGAGGATTAAGATGAAGAATCCTTGAAGAAAATGTTCTTAAAAAACCACTTCTGTTTGTTTCCAGTTGCCTGGAAATTAATGTTTGCATTCTTACACATTATAAAGAAATTAGAAATGCTATGAATGTATTGTATTGATTAATTATAATTAATCTTCATGATAATTATCAGATTTTAGATATCTAGATTGTGTTATTTGACTTGACACAAGAAAATAGAACAACACTGATGAATCATGTATTTGCATGCATGTTTCACTGATGATGAGTTTCAGCGCTAGCTAGCCTACACTTCCAACTAAAAAACACAATTTTTTTTAAAAATTGTTTTTTTATGTATTAGTACTCATGTACCATACATAAAAAAATAATAATAATAACAATAATAAATCTGTGAGTCCTGTTCTAGTGATTAAAATAACTCTGAATTCCATTCTCCTCAGTCGTTGTACTTTGACTAAAAAACGTAAAGGAAATAATATTTTTGAATTGAACATATTTTGTTAATTTTGGATTTAGTTCTATTATTTAATTATAATTTAGTAAATTTTGGATTTAGTTTTTAAAAATTAGAATGACCTAATTAATAAATAATTAAAATTATTAGTTTAAATAATCTATTGAAGTTCTAATGAAAAAAAAATAATTTTTTAAAATTTTTATTATACTTGTTTGGAACTCATATTATGAAAATACAAATTTAACTTTTTAAATATTTTAATAGTTGTTTTTTAAAAAATGATTTTAAAAAAACTAAAACAATTAATATTTTTAAGTTTAAATAATAATAGTAACAGTAATTATTATTATTATGATTTTAAAACTTTTAAATAATTTTGAAAAATAATTTCCAAACAGTGCGAAACAGGCCCCAAGTAAATCCTTAGTTAAGCAACAGGCAAAAGAGCCCCTGGCTATGCTTGGCCTTGGGCCAATTTTCCTCAGCAATCAAAAGCAACTCAAAATCGAAATTTCTGCACGTTTGTTTATTAATAATTTTCATAGTAGCAGAGCCTAATGGATCTTCTCCGAGCATACGGCGACGAATCGCCGAACCCTAGTTCCTCGCCGGAATCGTCTCCTCCCAGACTCCTTCCGTCCAAATCCGCCGCCCCAAAAGTCGACGACACAACACTAGCCCTAGCAGTAGCTCAAGCCAATCAAATCCTCTCTAAACCAATCGACCCAGTACAACACGCCGTCGCATTTAACCCTACCTATGAACAGCTCTGGGCTCCAATTCAGGGTCCTGCGCATCCCTACGCTAAAGATGGTATTGCTCAAGGCATGCGTAACCACAAGCTTGGCTTCGTCGAAGATGCTGCAATTGATTCATTTGTGTTTGACGAGCAGTATAATACTTTTCACAAGTATGGCTATGCCGCGGATCCCTCTGCTTCTGAAGGTAACAATTATGTTGGTGATTTAGATGCTTTAAACAAAAATAATGGCATTTCTGTTTATAATATACCTCAGAATGAGCAAAAAAGGCGAAAGATTGAGAAAAGAGAGGAAGAATCTGAGGGGGGTGAGGGTGAGAGTGTTGCTGATGATGATAAAGAAGAAATTGATAATCCTGCGACTGATGTTTGGTTGATGAAGAATAGAAAGAGCCCGTGGGCTGGTAAGAAGCAAGGTTTGCAAACGGAATTGACTGAAGAGCAGAAGAAGTACGCTGAGGAGTATGCGAAGAAGAAGGAAGAGAAAGGTGGGGGTGATAAAGGAGAGGTTGTTGCTGATAAGACTACGTTTCATGGTAAGGAGGATAAGGATTATCAAGGGAGATCATGGATTGCACCGCCTAAGGATGCGAAAGCGAGTAATGATCATTGTTATATACCTAAAAGACTTGTCCATACATGGAGTGGACATACTAAGGGTGTTTCTGCTATTAGGTTCTTCCCAAAATACGGGCATTTGATTCTTTCTGCTGGGATGGATTGTAAAGTGAAGATTTGGGATGTGTTTAATTCAGGTAAATGTATGAGAACTTACATGGGTCATTCCAAGGCTGTTAGGGATATTTCATTTTGTAACGATGGAACTAAGTTTTTGACTGCTGGGTATGATAAGAATATTAAGTATTGGGATACTGAGACTGGCCAAGTTATTTCGACTTTCTCCACCGGGAAGATTCCTTATGTTGTTAAACTTAATCCTGATGATGATAAGCAGAATATTTTATTGGCGGGTATGAGTGATAAGAAAATTGTGCAGTGGGATATGAATACAGGGCAAATTACTCAGGAGTATGATCAACATTTGGGGGCAGTGAATACTATTACTTTTGTGGATAATAATAGGAGATTTGTAACCTCCAGTGATGACAAATCACTTCGTGTATGGGAGTTTGGGATCCCTGTTGTTATAAAGTATATTAGTGAACCTCACATGCATTCTATGCCATCAATTGCGGTTCATCCCAACACAAATTGGTTTGCAGCACAGAGTTTGGATAACCAGATTCTCATTTACAGTACCAGGGAAAGGTTTCAATTGAATAAGAAGAAGAGGTTTGCAGGGCATATTGTGGCAGGTTATGCGTGCCAAGTCAATTTCTCACCTGATGGACGGTTTGTTATGTCAGGAGATGGTGAAGGTAAGTGTTGGTTTTGGGACTGGAAGAGTTGTAAAGTTTTCAGGACTCTTAAATGTCATGAGGGAGTTTGCATTGGGTGTGAGTGGCATCCGCTCGAGCAAAGCAAAGTGGCAACTTGTGGCTGGGATGGCTTGATTAAGTACTGGTGAGTTTTGTACTTCATTTTTTTTATGCTACTTGATGCTTTTGTTGTTTTGATGCAGATGTTATGGCATTGTTAAACATTTGTATTCATATAACCATTTGTGTTTATATATGCTAATACTGTATAATGAATGTCCATGAAAGTTGTCAGTGTCGAGGATTGTTTAGAAAAGGAGCACATAGTTGTCATAGAATTAAGAACTAACCAAAATCTAAAGAGTTTTTGCATTTCATGGAAATTGAATTAGAGTTTCTAGCTATCATTTTTGCTTATTTTAAATATTTGTCAACTCAACTAAGCCTTAATCCCAAATTGGTTGGAGTCGGCAATGATTTTAGATCTTAAAGATGTTATATCTTGAGAGGGAGTATTATCTTAGTCATTGTGAGCATGTCCCAAATTTTAAATATTTTGTTTCAAAATTGAAAGTTATATGTTTATGCTTACCTCATCTGCATTCTACTACTGAATCCAGTTCTTTTCATTTGGTTATTACTTTCTAATGCACTTTTAATTTGAAGCATAAGAAGATGGACTGCACCATATTCTTGTAATTGTGTAGAGGTTCCTTTCATGACTCAAGTACTAGCATATAAATATGTATCTATTAATTCCCACTTTTGATGGTTCATCTCTTGTGCATTTGTGATACTAGTTCTAGCTCGCGTAGCTACTTGTCATTGTAATATCACTTTTGGTTTAGATGACCAGTCTAGTGCTGATGCTTGCAATTGGTTATGCATCTGAAACAGGAAATTTGACATTAGGGCTAAGCATCTTATTTGGCTTTTTAACATTAATGATTAAGCTCAAGTGAGGTTTTATCCTGGTTTCCAATAACTAATTAATAGCTTGGTTCATTTTTTATGCTACCAAAAATGCTGGTTGGCTTTGCTAGATGCTATGCCTGCATTTCTACATGTTTTGGCTAATTAACTTGAAATTGAAGCATTATTCTGAGATTTTTCAAATGCACTGGAAAATTTGCAACTTATTGCTACACATATATAAAGTTGTCTCTCCCTGTATGAATAGCTAACATTTCATCCTGGGCTGTTTACAGGGATTGAAGAGAACGGACTAAAGCGAGGAGTTCATTGGCCATACATAGTGTATAATGTGGCTGAATCAGCATCAGCCCACTTCAGTCATCCCTGTCAGATAGAGGGCTACATGTTACATAGAGATTAGAGCCAAATATTATTCCTAGTCCTCCACTGATTTTTTAATGTGCCAGTTGGTGAGAATAGTTCAATGTACAATATGATGTTATCACTGAATTTACGTCAATGCTGATCAAACGCAATTTTCGTAGTTCGATGTATTGTTAGTCATGTTAACATCAGATGTAACTTTATTACTGGATTTTACGAGCCAGGTTTGTTCTCAGGTTATAGTTCTTATTATATTTGTTTGTTATCTCTCTGCCCTCATTTAGCTCGAACTAACCAGCAACTGGATGTTTATGCTTGTTAGGCACATATCCTTTATTCTTTCTGCTTAGTGCAAATGATTTACTATCAAGTACTGGCGATTGAGATGATATAGTTGTTCTGATTCCATAACAGTAGTGATAGTTTCTGTGATGATTCATCATGGAAGTGAGACCAATTGTCATTTAGAACCAGCAATGTCTAAGTCTCATGGCATGATATGGAAGAGTTGAGGGTTAAGGAGTCAAATTCTGTTCTCTTCCAAATGCCTTGATCCGTGGTAAAAAAAAATTTTTTCTCAAAATTATCAAATGCCCGTAAATGCGATAATAGTACATCATTTCATTATTTTTTTCTTAATTATAAATAAAAAATTTATTGGTTAATAAAGTGTTAAAGTTGATAAAATAAAATATCAAATGTGCTAGCAATTTCTTATTAATTAAAAAAAATTTGTAACTGTTAATAAAATATTATGTTTAATTTAAATTTATTAAAAAAATTTCTCATTTAACTCGTAAAATAAACATTATATTAAAAATTAAGCTATTTTAATTATAATAAGAAATTATATCTAAAAATTCTATGAATTTAATAAATCTAATAAAATTTGAATTAATTATACATAAGTTCATACATTTAATAAAATAAAATTATTTATACTAGATACATCTGGTTTAAAGTTACACATAAATAAATAAAACAACTAAAAACTAATATATAACAAATACTATATATATATATATATATATAGCTTCAAAGTCATTACGTTTGAAATTCTACAAATGTTTCTCTTTATAATTCATTATGTACTTATAAACTCTTACTTAAATTGAAATAACCTATTACAAATTGATCTCAACAATTGTTAATTAATTAAATAGATATAAAAAAATATCAAATCGTGAAAATTGAATTACTGCTACCTATCGGTGTCTATGATTCTAATGCATATGTATATTTTAATATTTTTCTCGCTATTTATGTTTTAACTTGAAACTTATTTTAAAAGCATTGAGACATGTCGCAGCTTGCGACATGTTCTGTTGTTGCGGATGGGTTTTATGCCCATTTTGACTTTTGTTTTTTTTTTTTTAAATTTTTTTGAAAATTATTTTTTTTAAATTTAAAATTTAGATTATATATGAGTGAATTTGTCGTATATTGATTATTTTTTTTTTAATTTAAAACTTAAGTTGCACAAATTTAAATTTGTTGTGTAAGAATTTAAATACATATATCTCATAATTTTTTTTTAATAATTAAATGAAAAAAAATAAAATATCTTTTTAGAATCTAAAACTTAAGTTGAATATAGATGAATTCATCGTATAAAAATTAAAACACTTATAGCTTGTAAAATAAATTTTAATAATCAAATGGAAAACTTTTTTTTTTAAATTTCAATTTTTTGGTAGATTTTATTTTTTGAAATTTAAAACCTAAATTGCACATAGTGAACCTGTTATATCCATAACTTACAATTTTTTTAATAATTAAATGGAAAAAAAACTTTTATTTTTTATTTTTTTAAATTTCAATTTTTTAGTGAAATTTTTCTTTTTTGATTTTAAAATCTAAGTTGTATATAAGTGAATTTGTCGTGTAAAAATTTAAATACTTGTAACTTGTAAAAATTTTTTAATAATGAAATAAAAAAAAACAAAAAGAGACATTATGATCTTTGTGTAACAGTACATCGCTACCCACTATATAAATCTTTATCCATTTTAAAATTACATAAAAATATGTGTTATAGCATTTTATTTTAGAGGTTTCTAATATTGATTCATTTCATTCCTTTTTCATATATATATTAGCAATTCATTTAGGTGACTTTGCCTCCATTAAATATTTAAGTTTTTATTAAGTTGCAATTAAAATAGTTGCGCAAATATTTACATAAATTGAATATTAATATGAATGATTGATTAAATTTTAAATTTTTATTTATCAGAATTTAATTACAAGCAAGCCTAATACAAACTATTAATTAAATAACTATTTATTTAATTCATAACTTCTATTCCATTAAAATTATTTAATTGACATCTTTGAATTATTCATTTATTTATATTTTAAAATAATTAAATAAAACATCTATTAATTTTACAGTATGTGCATCCCACAAATTCAAGACTAGTATTTTTATAAAAAAATTTCCTCAAAATTGCATAATAATATAAAAAAATTGAACTATATTCTTTTTCCTTTTTTGACTAAAATAAAATTGTTAAAGAAAAGGAGTAATAATACTAATAATAATAATAATAATAATAATCAATAACGAAACAAAAGCAATATTTATTGGCAGGGAATCGGCATTAACCCGTTTCATTTCCTGACAGTGTGATGTGAAGAAAATGGAGATGGGTTGTGTATGGATGAGGCGCATGCGATCGCGAGGTGTGCTTCTTGTACATCCTCCTCCTCCTCCTCCTTCAATGGCTACTTCTTTTTCGATTCCTTGTTCTAACCGTACCCACCTCTCCTTCACCTCCACTCCTCCTCCCCCTCCTCCACTGGTGCCTACACTCCGTCTTCACTTAACTTCACTTTTCTCTTCCACTCGTCGTTGCCTTTCCACAACCGCTTGTTCACTGCCACTCTCTTCTGTTGATCTGGGTAAGTATAGCTATACCCAATACTGGTTTTGAACTTTGCGTTTTTGCGTGCTTATTTGTTCTGTTAATTATTCGTTTTGTGGTTATTTATCTGTGTAGAAAGTGGTGAAATCGAAACGAATAATCTTCCAATGAATGGAGGAAAAGTGATTCTTAAAGGGATGAGTTATACTGAGCTTGAAGTATGTTTTTTAAGCTTTTCTCTTTGTACATGCTCAAGATCTCCACTTTTTTAGTTGGTGACTTCTTGCCTTGTGTTTAACTAGTTAACCAACAAAAACTGAAGCAATTAGCTTTGCTTCCGTGCATAATAAATGCTGATTCTTCTGTCTGTTTTTAAATATGTGCCAGAATTGGGTTCAATCTCATGGATTCAGACCTGGTCAGGCTATGATGCTGTGGAAACGCCTTTATAGGAACAGTACTTTGGTCCATCATGTTGATGAATTAGAAGGTATTTATCAATTCCCTTCTTCCTTCCGTCTTCATTTAATATGTATATGCACAATTCAACTTTTTTTCCAAATGAAAAAAATGTTGAGTCTTATGAATTTCGACATGTATTAAATCTATTTGCTAATTGCGAGCAGGTTTAAATAAGGATTTTAAGAAAATGCTAAGTGAACATGCTGAATTGAAGGCGATATCTATGGAAGACGTGGTCACAGCGTCTGATGGAACTAGAAAGGTAACAATAACACAATTATATCAGTAGTATTTCCGCTCAGTTTGTTATAATATTTCATTATTGTCTCTGTGCCACTTTGTTCCTGTTAGGTGTATAGATTTTGGCAGTTGCATTATCTTCTCATTGATTTTGAAACTCACAGGAACTTGCAGATTTTATTTAGGTTGGATGATGAATTGATAATAGAAACGGTTATTATACCTTGTGATAGAGGTAGGACAACAGTTTGTGTTTCAAGTCAGGTGGGCTGTGCTATGAATTGTCAATTCTGCTACACTGGCAGGTAAGCTTTTCCCTTTTTTTTTTAACCTTCTTTGAACTTCAATCTATAGCTTTCATCTTGCATATTCCTTATAAATCAATCCGTTGCAGGATGGGTTTGAAGAGGCATCTGACCACTGCTGAGATTGTAGACCAGGTTGTATTTGCAAAGCGTCTGGTCAGAAGTGAAGTTGGTTCCATCACCAATGTTGTATTTATGGTAAGTGTATGGCTAAGAGGGCATTTTTAGCAGGCATTTTTTTTACCCAGCTAGCTTACTAATAGTTAGATATGCCTCAATCTTGTGGTGCAATCTGCATCCGATTAATGAAATTTCATTATAATGCTCAGTGCTAAGCCATCTAATAAATCACCATTATCTTCACTGCTTATCAACTAAGGGTAAAATGATGATTTCATTGATTTGATTGTTACAACTTACAAATTGTGAGACAGGAATCTTGCATTTTTTGTGGAATTAAGTAGATGCACCCTTTTCTTTGGTCAGAAATTGTTGCAAAATTTACTTAGTCTTGCTTTTTTTTTTTTGGCATCTGAAGGAGAGTGCTTCCCATCTATGAAGATGAAAAATTAATCCCTGTTCTATTTTTTTCTTCTTAAAATTATAATGATTTAAGTGAAAGAAATAAACTTTCAATAAGTCTGTTAGTATCTAAATGCTGGAATTGAAAAATGTGTTTGCAGGGAATGGGTGAGCCACTTCAGAATGTAGAAAATGTCATCAAAGCTGCAAATATTATGGTGCATGATCAGGGTCTTCACTTCAGTCCCCGCAAGGTTACTATTTCTACAAGTGGGCTTGTACCCCAGCTGAAACGTTTCCTTCGTGAATCCACTTGTGCTTTAGCTGTTAGCCTGAATGCCACAACTGATGAGGTATGTGTGCTCAGTTTTATTGTTATTTAAATGAGAAACATTTGCATATTACTGACTTTCTTTTTTTATTATCAACTATGAAGGTCAGGAATTGGATCATGCCAATTAACAGGAAGTATAATTTAGGCTTGCTTCTTGATACTCTTCGGAAGGAACTGCAGTTCAAAAATAATTACAAAGTTCTATTTGAGTATGTAATGCTTGCAGGAGTAAATGACAGGTTAGAAAAACCATTTTTACAGTTTTGTTTGATACTGGATGCTACCATTTTTGGTCACTTGCAATATTCAATGTAGTACAGCTATTTGGCATTTAATTTCACAGACATGATAGACTTAGAAAGCATGATCTTGCCAATAAGAGACATAAAAAGTATGGTTGAAAATTTGTCACTGATGCTTCTTAATGGCTGTATTAGCAATAATCTCAACATTTGGATCTTTAGGTGTGGAATAATGTTACTGCTCTTGCTAAAATCCCCTACCTAAGATTCTGTCTGGTGTCTACAAATTGAAAATATTAATTAAGCAATCGATGCAGTAATGCTTTATGCTAAATATAATGTAACTCAATTAAATTAAATTATAATCTTACCAAAACTTGGATGATTGTATAGAATGATGTAACAATTTAGTCTAGTTTCACTATTTAGTTTCTTTGTTTTGGTTTGGAAGGGTTGCTTTGTGAAACATTTGAGGTTAGCTGGCTGCATATTCAACTTCAAATTTACCTCAGTTTGGTGAATGATTGTGCTTGCTTTGTGTATTGATATTAGTGATTGCTTTGTTTTTAGCTTTGAGGATGCAAAGAGGCTCATTGATCTTGTTCAGGGGATTCCATGCAAGATCAATCTCATTCAATTTAATCCCCACTGCGGATCCCAGTTTAGACCAACAAGTAGAGAGAAGATGATTGAATTTCGAAATATTTTGGCAGAGGGCAAGTGCGCTGTTTTCTTGAGAGACAGTAGAGGTGATGATCAAATGGCTGCTTGTGGTCAACTGGGCAAACCCGGGGTCATCCAGGCACCCTTACTGCGTGTACCAGAGCAATTCCAAATGGCTGTAAATGCATGAGCGTGGATAGATTTTGATACAAGTAGACTTTTGACATCTTCATTCTTGAATTGATGATGAAATAGATATTGCTGTATTCGAAGTCAATGTTGAGCCTGAACTTGTGAGTTCATTCTTCTTTGTGAGCTCTTTACTTGAGTTTATCATTTTTTTTAAGGTAGCGCTTGATTTGTATACTCTAAAATAAGAATGAGAATGAGAATTTGAAAAAGGTGTTTAATTTTATAAAAAATAATAATGAAAATGAAAATCAAATATCATTTAATAACTAAAATTTTTTTAAGAAAAAATATTTTTGTAATTATTTTTTATATATAAAAAGTAACATTATAATTATTTTTATATATTAAAAATTAATATTATAATTATTTATTATAAAATATTTATTTATAAAAATATTATTAATTTTTTTAAAAATTATTTACTTTTAATAAATATTTTTATTCAAATATTTAATGTATATTTTTATTAATTTATATGTTTCATTTATAAATTTTAAAAATAAATATTAATATTTAAATATTAGATTAATTTATAATTAATTTGACTTAATTATTAAGAAAATCAAAAGTCATTTTTTAAAAATAAAAGAGAATGATGATTTCTATTGATGAGGTAATTATATTTTTATTTTCATATTAATTTTAGTCAATTAAATATTATAAATTGAAATTATTTATTTCAATTTTTACTTTTATTTTTTATCAAATAAATATCCTCGAAGATTATTAATAGCATTTTTAGTAATGATCCTCAAATAAATAAATAAATAAATAAATTTGAGGAATGAGCTAAACTCGGCCATTTCTGAAGAACAATAGCCAAAGTAGAGGCTGTAGGAGTTGCAGCAAAGTTGGTGAATTTAACTATTAGAAAGTGTGTAAACGTGTCCTTTGATTAACGAAAACCTCTGGAAAACACCCTAATTAATTGAACGTGCAGGGGAACTTCTTGTGGACTATACTCTATCGCATAAAATCTCAAAGATAACCTACTCCTCCAAGAAAAGAGGAGTTGTGCACTGTACCAAATCATCAGTACTTACCGTCCACGCAAATTAAAAGAGGATAATCGCTTATGTTCAAAAAAAAAAAAAAAGATAATCACTTGCTTACACGTGTGTTACAGTTGTTTTTAATAATTTAACATCAACAGAAACTTTTGAAAACAGTGTTAAAAAAACATATGAAAATAATAATTTATAAATTATTTATTTAAAAAATCTTTACGTAATGTATTGCATGAAGTAGATAAGAATTTCCTTTTTAATATTAAATAAATATATATTACAAAGGTAGAAAAAATTAAAAAAATAAATTTCTTAATTAAAAGCCAAATAGTATCCAGTTTGTATCCTGTTTGAATTTTAAATTAGTTGTGAAGTTACAAAACATTAAATGAAAAAAAAAAAAAACCAGCACCCATTAAAAAACTCCATAAAAAAGCGCCATTTTTTTTTAAAAAGAAAGGTCCAGAATTTCTCTAATCTTGATTGTATCGTGTACTCCACGCGCATTATAAAACACTTTATTTTGGCGGCATCAGTTCCTCACCTCATCACTTTTCCTTTCTTTCTTCTCTACGTATGTATATAAAGAAACAAAAAGCCTTCTCCGCTGTCCTTTCCTCTTCCTTCTTACGCTAACTGTAACTGCAGTGCTCCTCTCAGAATCTCTCTCGCTCGGTGCTTTGCGTTTTTCTCCGATTCCGATCTCCGTTTCTTCTTTGTTTTCACTAAACTAACTATGGAAACTTTCTCTAAAGGAATCAACAGCTGCTCTGTTTCTTATCAGGATCGCCGTTTCTCCAAGCAAGTTCGCGATAATGTCCATGGCTACATCTATCTGGATCCGGTATCTCCTTTCTTCTTCCTCCTCCTTCTGTTCTTACCGTTCTATCTTCTCTTGTAGAGTTGTGTTTCAGTTTTCTGTGCTTTGATTGTGTCGAGTCTTGAAAAATGTAAGAACATGATTCTCAGTTTATACGCTTATTTATTTTCTGTTGAACGAAGCTAGCCAGAGCTTAATATGGAGTTTTCGAGGTTTTTGAGTTTAATATCTGATACATACATATACATATACATACATATATATATATATATATATATATATATATATATATATATATATATATATATATATATATATATTTATTTATTTATTTATTTATTCATTGAATTTGTTGTTAATATATGAAATTGCGCCTTTATTTGTTTTTTCTGACTAAACAAACGGCCTGTGGATGAGATCTGAGGGATGGAATTAACTGCTTTTCTGTGTATTATTTCAGCTCTTTCTCAAGTTCGTTGACACTGAACAGTTTCAGAGGCAAGTCTGGTTTAGTAATTGTTTCTCTTGAGGATTTTCTCGCTTGTTGTCATGTAAATTGAGTCTATCATGTCATCTGACAAGTTTACTGCATGTTACAGACTTCGTGATCTAAAGCAACTTGGTGAGTATTGATTTTCTCTAGATTAATCTTTTTGAATAATGTATCAATTTCACTTTTTATATGCATGCATTATTCTTAATTTCTTCTTGTGAGAGGATATTAAGGACATCAAGTTTTAGAGTTCTCTTGATTGTTCAGGCCTTAATTTACCTTGCTCATACTTTTACCAGCATTCTGGCTAAGTTAGAGTTCTGCCTTTTCTAAGTTTTCTGCTGGTGATACATATTTTCTATGTTCATGTTAAGCAATGAAGCAAGGTATGACTCTCATTGAAGAATGTCGTGTAAATTACCTCATCATGGTTCACTGAATTTAGGTTTCAGATTAGTAAGGTTCCAGGCAGTTATAGCTGTGCTTATGCTGAGTTTATTATTTTTCAGTCATTGTCTTCATTAGTACCAAAATCCCAAAATTAGAACTTCATTCTCAACAGTTACTCCAGGAACTTCTTAGTCTAAACATATAGTGCTACTATCAGAGGTGAAGAGCAATTTATATAGTGAATCACAGGTCTGCACAATGCTTGAATCCTTTGATAGTTACAACTTGAAGACATTTTTAGCGGACTTAGGTTATCGATGAATTACAACTAGTTCTAATCAGCTATGACTTTTTTCTGGCAAGAGCTTTACAAAAATTTGTTTCTGCACAAAGATATATGTCATTCAATTTGCAAAATGTGTGTAATTATTGAACCAAAGTTTATTTAATTTTATGCAGGTCTAACACACATGGTTTACCCTGGAGCAGTACATTCTCGTTTTGAGCACTCATTAGGTGTATACTGTCTGGCCAGTGAAGCAGTTCACAGAATTAAAGCTCACCAAGTAGGAATACATATCTTTATTACGGTAATTTCCATTAAAATCCCTAATAATGGGAATGTTTTAATCACATGTATACCTCCTTGCAGGTGGAGCTTGATATTAATAATTTCGATATAAAAACAGTGAAACTTGCTGGTAATGAACTGTGCTTGATAGTAGCATTGCTTTAGGTAATTGATTGTTTCTTCTAATTTATTCACTTCCCAAATTTCTGTGTAGGACTATTACATGATGTTGGACATGGGCCATTTAGCCACTTGTTTGAGCGTGAATTTCTCCCTCGGGTTCATAATGGCCTCAAGTGGTAATTTGTACATCTTTAGTAGATCTCTTTTATGGCTATTCCTTAGAAGTTAGGACTGCCTTATTAAAAAAGCATCATAAAGATGTTGATTCAATTTAACGTGCAGTGGAAAAGATGCTGGGATCGCTATTTTTAAATGTGCTATGTTCATAAGCTAGCCTTGCATGTCTAAGTGATTGTTTTGTTTGCTGTTTATTATTGATGTGAAGTAATATTCTGTTTCATCATTCAGAAGTCCTATTCGCAAGTCAGCATAGAGTGTCATATTTTGGGGTTTCCAGGCATGAAATATTTAGGGTATTACCTTATGTATTAGTTAGAATAGAGCAGAGAAAAATGCAATGAAAACGGTCAAACACTGTATTCCAGTAGCTAAGAATACTTCTGCAGTGCATGTTGCTACTTAAAAATTCCTCTTGTTATATTGTTTACGATTGTCATAGAGTTGGCTATAAATTATTTGCATGATAATATGTTTATATCATTCTCGTCAAATGTTAATAGTTAAATGATAACATTCTTTCAATTGCGTGAACATGCTGGGAAACTGATACATGAAAATTAGTTGTAATTATATATTTTTTGAGTTATTAGTTGTACTATTTTCCAGGTCTCATGAGGACATGTCTCTGAAAATGATAGACTTTATTGTGGACACGCACTATATTGACATAGAACCTGAATGCCTAAAGAAAACCCAGGTTGTTTCAAATCTTTATTAGTATTTTTAACATTTACTATAAACAATCAGATGCTTTTATGCACTCGGTGACCTCAAATTCTTTTATCTCACGATTGACAGCATCTCATAACTTGCAATTTTGTGCTGGCTCTTTCATCCGTGTGAAGATTTGTGTATGTGATATATTTCTCTGTTCTCTTTGCAGGAGATGGTAATTGCTGGCACTGAACATGCTTCTCAGGATGTAATCCATCTGAACATAATTTTACTTTTCTTGTCGTCCGTTTCTCTTTTGATTCTCAATTATCTACTTGCATGCCTAAATTAAAATTCTCTTCCTCTGCAGACTCTGAATGAAAAGGCATTCCTTTATGATATTGTTGCAAATGGTCGAAATGGGATTGATGTGGACAAGTCCGTTGCTATTTCTTTTTCCAATGTTATTTGACTTTTTGTCAATTTTGTTTACTAAGGTTTGCTTTAAAGCAGGTTGACAATACAATTTTGGTTGCAGGTTTGATTACATTGTTCGTGACTCCCGGGCTTGTGGACTGGGGTGCAGTTTTGAGTTTCAGAGGTATAAATAATATGGTAATGAGGGTTTAGATATAATATTATGTACTTTATGATACCGTTAGTAATCAAACAAGCATTCTGTAACAGACATTTTTTACAATTTTATCATCCAGGTTAATGGATACAATGCGTGTTATAGATAATGAGATATGCTACCGTGCCAAGGATTGTAAGTATCTGTTGATACTTTATTTTTATTTCAATTGGTGATATCTCTTGTACTAGCTAACTTGTATTTGATGATATTGTCAGATCTCGCGGTCCACAAATTATTTTCTACTCGTGCTGATATGCATCGAACTGTCTACACACATGCAAAAGTAAAGGTAAAAATATTTTTCGATTAGGCATTTTCGTTAACCAAATTGGCAAGCAGAATGGGTCTGACAGTTTCATTTATCAGGCAATAGAACTCATGGTTGTGGATGCATTGTCAAAGGCAAATGATTATCTTGGGATTTCATCCTCAATTCATGAGCCATCTGAATTTTGGAAGGTTTCTAGCATAAATATGATTAACTTATTTTTTGAGTTCTATGTCTTAAGAGGACCAATATTGTCCTAAAATGTGCAGTTGGACGACTCAATTGTCAAAGTTATAGAATCTAATCCCAGTGAAGAGCTCAGGGAAGCAAGAGAATTGATCCAGCGGATTAGGAGAAGAGACCTATACCAGGTAACAAATGCAGCATGATGGGAATTACATGTTATTACTCAACTGTTGGCAATATATACCTCAAATAGCTTCTCAAGGTCTTAAAAAAAAAAAAAGCTACATAATGAGCTTTATGTTTTGGCAGTTCTGCAACGAGTTTTCCGTTCCAAAAGACAAGCTAGAGCACTTCAAAGACGTCACGCCACAGGACATTGTTTGCTCTCAGGTTCTGAAATGACATTATTAGTCTTCACTTTCCTCAGGGAAGTAGAAACATTTTCTGAAAGCATAATTTTTTATAACCAGAAAACCGATCATATCACACTGAAAGAAGACGATGTTGCAGTGAGCATTACTAAGATTGATTTGACACGAGGAATGAGCAACCCTCTTGAAAGGTAAATGGAGAGGAGAACCCTGGGCATTGCTTGTTTACTTTTTTTTTTCTTTGTCATGAATTGCTTCTGGATTTTTAATTTGACAATGATCTTTTCTTCATGCATGTATTTTTTACAGCGTCCATTTCTTCCAGGTACTAAGACCACTGTCCATTTCTTCATAAATGCAAAGCTAGATGTTTTAGGCATTTTTGAGAAGATATTCATTGGTTTTATGCAAAGATTCTTACAGCTTCTGTTAATCAGGATTATGAGAGCAACGAGAAATTCTCAATAGAAAAAGATCTCATCAGTCACTTGCTGCCTTCTTGTTACCAGGACAAGATAGTGAGGGTTTATGCTAAGAAGGCTGAGCTGGTTCGAGAAGAATCCATTACCATTGTTAAATAGCAGTAATGCAGTTTTTACATCCAACTGATGTATTGGTGTCATGCAGGTCGATGCAGTTTCTGTGGCCTTCGAGAATTTTCAGCAGAACACATATGGAAAAAAAGCTCAGGTACATGCTACTCCTGATAAGAAGAGACGCAAGCAATTGTTTCTGTAATCATTCAGATTTCGTACGTTACCTCTATAGGCCTTTATCGTATAACTTCTACACTAATATCAAGTGTAAAGGGTTAAAAAAAAATGCAGACTAGGTTCACAACTCAGCAAATGTATAAATCCGTACGTCCTGAATGTTATTGTTTGTCCATGTACCTGGAGATCTCAGCTTAACCTGTATATCATTTCCCAACACACAGTAAATCATGATAATCGCCATTGATGTAATAGGTTGGTAGTGTTCCACAATTCATATATTTTTCTGTTTGTAAGATTTTGTGGGAAAATTCAAAGCGTATGCATTGGAAAATGGAATTTGATGGGGTACAAAAATTGATTTCAGCATGTAATAGTTCTTTATGTGTATAGTTTTGTATTCTTTTGTAGGAAAAGTTCTTCAGTTCGTAAATGAACTGAGTTTTGGAAATTTTAATCAACAATAAGACTTTGGTTATTTGGTCATAAAAACAAGAACTTATGGCCTACTATTGTCATTCCAACTCAGCAGAAAATAACAAATCAATTATACTGTAATACATTATGTAAAAGAACAGATTGGAAAAATAACCACTCAAATTCTTGCTTTAATGAGAAAAGGGTGCGAAAGAACCCGAGATGCCCCTGCAGAATTTTCTTGATCAACTTAGGCATATGATGTAATAGGTGTTACAACCCCTAGATTTTGTGCTGATTAGTTTGCTTAGGCTTTTGCATCTTATTTATGAAAAAAAAAAAAAAACCATCAACCAATTATGTTCTTGATTACATGCCATTATTTTAATGAATTAATATGTAACTTTGCATTACACATACAATTATAAAGTATAATACATTCTACGGCCAAAAATTCTCCCACATTTAAATTCCCTCCTATTCCTCATATCAAGATGGGTTTTGGGTTAATAACATGCACAGTACTCAAATTTATCACCAATTCTCATTAAAATACTTGATTTTCATTTTGGCACTTAAAATCGCTCAAATTTTCACCTCGATCCCACAAAAGTGCCTAATCTTACAATTTGGTCTCCGGTATGCATATGGAGGATGACATGGCAACTTTTTTTAACATCTGACAATTGACATGGCACAGTCCATTTAACATCTCGCTCTCCTCCCAAAGCTTCCTAAGGAAGCTCCCAAAGCTTACACTTGGTATGTCCCATGGCCATCGCAGTAACAAAAAAAAAAAAAAAATCTTCACTCTTAGAGATGAAGATGCGTCAAGCTCTTTAATTCTTCACTCTCACTCTTTAATTCTCTCTCATATCATGCTCTTTAACCTAAATTTGACATCGCCTTTATTTTATCATTGTTGTTAACCCTAACTAAAACTAAAACACAAACATTTGATAAAGAGATTAAATCAAAGATTAAGATGGAGAGCTAGACACCAACTTGTTACTGCTCAGTTGAAGCCGTTATGAGAACATCATAGACAAAAGCAAATCCAGGCAGGAGATTTTTGTGTTGCCCAAACATAGAGGTAAGTTTAAATGTGTTGGGAATTTTGAGTTTATTGTAAATTTGAAAAAAAAAATATTAAAATTGTCATGTTTTCTCCACTCCTCTCACAGGGCAGTCGATGCAAATTTTTTGAGTGGGTTGTTCCACCTATTTCTGCAAGAGCAAAGGTTGTTATTATAGGGTTACTGAGAAAGAGTAATCAATTAGAGGAGGAGAAGGAAAAGGAAAAAAGCTTGAAGAACCACAAGTCAAGAATGTGGATGACCTTGAGGGAAATTTGTGTGGTGTTGTTTGTGTTATGGATGCTGAGGTGTTTAGGGTTTTAGATAGTGATGTTGTAGTAGTAGGAATGGTGAAGGTGAACCAGATGTTAATGCTTATGAAGCATGTAATTTGGTCATGTAAAATGCATATTTTAAGTAGGATGCAATTGATGTAATTTTGTTTTGAAAAATGAAAATGAACATCAATTACTATTATCAGATCTTGTATTGTTCTTGATCCTATCTTGTTATTATTATATGTTTATTGTAAACATATAAAATTACAGTATACAAAAACAAAACAATAGTATTTGAAGAACCAAAATATATATGGATCTTTATACCAAAATCATGCAAAGCACAAGTAGGTTTGTTGTTGTATATAATAAATAGAGGTTTGGTAATTATTCAATATTAAAATAAAAGCATTTATAGTTTTTTTTCAACCTTGAATCAACAAAATAAAATCCCTGTCTTAATTCATAAGACCCTATTTACATAAAATAGTACCTAAGGGTATACCAAAATCAAAAAGAGACAACAACCTGTCTATAATTCACAATTGTGCTAGCTTATAAAGTTAAAAAATTAAAAACATTCTTTGGCTGATTTAAATCAATAGTTCAGTTTTGAGTAGTTGAATAAGATTTTGATTTCTTCGAACCAGCATGGATCTTTTGTTGCCCTTAGCTCTTTCTAATAGATCAACATGTTGGCTTAGAGGTATGGAACTAGCCCCTTGTGTAATTGTGCTTGTTTGAGTATCTTACAAAATAATAGCAGAATGACTACAAAAATTTGGAAGACTTACAATCATCTATAACACTAATATGGGCATATACATACACAAGCATTATCAATTGGAAAAGCTGATGTAGCTTCATTCCTTGCTTCTGAAACCTTACTACTGCCCTGAAGAAAAAAAGCACATAGAAAAAGCCTGATAAAGACACCTCACAACTAAGCCAGCATAATAATGAAAAAAAATAGCCACAAACATGAGTTAACATACATCCATCATCCATTGCATAGTAATTGGTGTTGCAGAAGTACTGGTGGTCCTTTGTTGTTGATAATATAAAACAAAAACAATAATTTATAAAAAATAACTAAAGTTAAAAAATAACATGCTGGAACATAAAATTGCAGAAAAAGCGTAAACATGATTTGCTCATAGTGTTTTTGCTTTTTTCATGGAACCTCTTGTTACGTCCCAATTGTCCACAAATATTGCATTTAAATATGACAATCCCTTTGCCCTTCAATTTCGTTCTTTAAACCTTTTTTCCCTTTGCTTTCTTCTTAGTAGTCTGGCTTTCAAGTTCTTTAGCTTCTTTCCTTTTTGTTGTAGCCTTTCTCCCTCTTTTTTGCTTGACTGGTGAAAGGGCAACAAACATGCCAGGTGTAGACATATCCTTTTCCCACTAGGTAGGGCTATTTTTTAGGTTAATTACATAACCATATATTTGTTGATATGTGACCTTTGAGTAGCATACATCAATATAATTATTTGGTTCTTCATTATTTTCAATTATGCAACAAAACGAATGCATACAGGGAGTCCCTATAAGATCCCATCTTCTACAAGCATATGTCCTATTCTCCATATCCACTACAAACTGACCATCAGGACTTGTCACCTGAACTCAAGCTGACCTAGCAAATTCTGCTTCATAATTAAAAGAGTCTTTCTTATTTGCAGCCAGCTTCTTTTTGATATTGGGGCACAGATTCCCCTTTATTTTATTTCTCCATAACTGTTTGCATTTAATTATCTTCATCAATTGTGATCGAATCATCTTCATCACGATCAAAATTGGCTTCTCCTTTACTTTTAATATGTACTTATTGAAGCATTCACTTAAGTTATTTAGCAAAATATCACATTTTACTGTATTTTTAAAACATGCCCTGCTCCACTCCTCGCAAGGGCGCTCTTTAAGCCAAGTTGAAGCATCATGATACTTATCTTCAATTCTTTCTAACCAATAGTTCAATTTAACCTTAAAGGTGGCCCTTGCAGCATTCCATAACTAGTCTTTAAGCTCCTTATTTCAGCTTGTCTCTCCCATATTTAGTTTTCCCCTTAAATTGGTCCACATATGCCTTACGCAAAGTCTATGTTTATGTAATATGCCGAGTTTTTAGATAATTTTAAACTACATCGGGATATGCCTTACGTAAAGCCTATGTTTATGTAATATCCCAAGTTTTTAGATAATTTTAAACTACATCGGGATATGCAGTATTAATAATATATATATATATATATATATATATATATATATATATATATATATATATATATATATATATATTTATGATTATTTAATTAGTTTGTTAATTATTAAAGTTATTTTTTAATTATTTTAAGTTTCTTACGTAAAATTTTTTCGAGATTTACATTTTTGGAAAAATAAGATCTAAATAATTATTTATTTAATTACTCTAGCTCGTTTTATTAAATTACATGTCGTCATGCATGATTATATTTTGCATGTTAATATATATATATATTACATTTTTTTAGGGTTAATTATTATTTAATTATGTATATACTATATAGTTATTATTATTATTATTATTATGTGATATATATGTATATGTATATAATTATTAATTTGTGGTGTGTAATTTTTCTAAATATAATACTAGAATATTTTAATAATTAAATATTAAAGTTATTATATATATATAAAGTTATCAAAATTACAATCCATGTTATCACCCCCTCCCTCTCCTCCCCGACGCCTCACCCCTTCCCCTCACTGTGTGATCTTGTTCCCCTTCGTTCAGTGTGCTTGCCGGACGTCCACCCTCTTCCTCCAGTAGCTTAACCACCCCTTCCACCCTCTCTGGCGCCGATGAACGCTTGCAACAACTCGAGAAGCCGAAAATCGATCCTAACTCCGATCGATGACTTTCGGGCCACCATTTCGAGCTCCACCGGTCTCTATCTCTTCCTTGAGCTTTGGTGAGTGCATTTCCAAGCTTTGTTTCACTTGAAATGGTCTAGATTTCCCTAGGTTTCGATTTATCATTTTTGGCCATTTAGGGTTTTTGATTTTTTGAGCTTCGATTTGGTTGATTCATGCAAAATTCATTCACAAACATTGATCCTTGTAGCTTAATCTAGCTCTGTGAATTTTTATAGAATTTTTGGGAATTATTTTAATTTTTGTGAATTTTTGATTATTTTATTAATATTTTCTAATTTTCAAAAATTATTTAAATTAATTATGAAATTGTATTTTATGGTGTTTATAGGTGTTGAAATGAATTTTATAAATTTATTTTTAATTTTTGTGAATTTTATATAATTATTTTGAATTTATTTAGTTTATATAATTTTGGGAAAATTAGGTTAATTATGTGTTTTATTGAAATTTATTGGTTAATTGAGTATATTTATTGATATTATTGAATTATATGTTGATAAATTTAATTTTGAGTAATTATACTATTTTTGGTGAATTTTTTATTAATTTAGGGAATTTATATAACTAGGGGTATTTTGGTAATTTGGTACTAAATTGGCTAAAAATATAATTAAATTGGTTTTAATAGTTATTTGAGGTATAAAAATTATTTCTACAAATTATTTAGTATTTTTAACTAATTAAAACTATTTTTCGTAAATTATTTTCAAATTATATATAATATACAATTTTTCTAAATAAATGATTTTTTATTGATTTTTAGTAATTTTGAGGGTTAATTATGCAATTTGGATTTATAAAATGTATTTTGGTCAATATTTATGAATTTATTGAGAATTTTCGATTTTTAATAATATTTTTTTATTAAAATTAGGGTTTTTGTGTATTTATCGATAAAATAAATATTTTTAGCGTTTAAATATCTAAATTGCTATATTTTGAGTGTTGAAGGGCATTTTTAGTATTTTCTGGAATTTTCGTGTGTTTTATATTATTTCGTGAATTGTGGACCTCGGTCGGTGAATTGTAGTTTGGAGTCCGACCGAGGGATTGTGTTCTATGTATATTCGAAGTGTATTTCTTTGCAGGACCGGCTCTACTCTTTGAGTAGAGAGATGTCCATTTTACAGGGGAGGTTCTATCGAATTTTTGGTAGAATTCTCATAAAATGTGATGTCCGGTCGAATTCTTATTCTAATTCTGTGTCTAAGATTCTAGGTTGAGTCTTTAGAACTCCGATAGATTTATTCTAATGTCATGTTGTCATTTGTTTGTTTAGTTGCACCGAGATCGATGCCTAGTGGACCAAGCCCGTCGGACCCATCTCGTGGAGCGCAATAACTGTGAGTTGTTATTTTATATATACATGTTTTAGAGTGCATGTTTTAGAAATGTATGATTTATTTTAGTAAAGTATGCATAAATGACTTAATTATTACTTAGGTTTACTTTTGGTATATTATTGGTATATTTTAAACTATATGCATGTTTTATAAATAAATTATTCTTAAAATGTTTTTAGGTATATTCATGGTTTATTTCTAGTTTATTTTGTAAATAAATTGAATTTATTTGACGTATATATACTCGAAATATACCTAGTTTATTTTTGGTATATTTCTAGTATATATATGGTTTATGTTGTTATTTTATTTAATATCATACATCATTTGTTTTATGAATGTATGTTTTATATTTAAAAATGAAGGATGTCAATAGAACGTGCTCCCTAGTGGGCAACACTAGGACCGAGTACGTACCGATACGCTGATAGCGTTTAGGCTTTATTACTAACCTATTTGTGGATTATGATCAGATTGATTTATTTGATGAGTGATGTGATTTGAGAGTGTGATTACTGGAGCTCGGTTGACCAAGTGTCTCGGGGCCAATCACACATACAGTCAAATTGCTGGAGCTCGGTTGACTTAGTGTCTCGGGGTCAGTCTACTGTCCAAATGGAACAAGTGAATTTATTTGGAATAAGTGAGTCTGTATGGCTAGAGTGTTGTCTAACACTATTTTGAGGTTACGATTTTCTAGGGTTCTATTTGATCCTTCATATACGGATGTATTTCTTAATATTTATATAAAATGATTTTGCTGCATCTGTGTGATTTTTCCTGTATATATATTTATTATATATACTATTGAATGTGTGCATTGTCATTTAGATATGCATGTATATATATTATAACAATTCACTTAATGAGGTCCGACTCCCCTTCGTTGATTATTTTTCAGGAGATTTTACGTCTTCAGACCTCAGTAGCAGACCTTTACGTCAGATTTCTTTCGTCCCGGCTTCACTATGTAAACTGCTTACTTGATTTTATTTTATAATCTAGACACTGCAGTAGTTATAGTCGTTTGTGAAATTTATGTATCATGTTTATATGAGATTTATATTTTAAAGATATGAACTGGATTTTGTATTAAAAGATTATTCATATATGAGAATGAGCTTGTTTATTTAAACGAGTTAATGGATTATACTTATTTTATTCATGAGATTTATTCCGCTGCAAAATATTTTATTTATGTTGTTATTATTATTTCATGTTTTGTTTATTTTAAGGCTTGTTACAGGTTCCAGATTTGAAAGAATTCACATTCCCTAGAGCCAGTCATGGCTTTTGTTTTGGGTCGTGATAGTTCAGAGTTTGGAAATAAGTCTGCAACTACTCTTTTAACTCCTACAACTCCAAGAAAAATAATTAAATATGTCTGAAAGTCCCTATGCATGAATATAATACATAAAACATTAAAATAATATAATAGATTATCATACACCTTTTGTCTATCAGACATGAACACCCAATGGTGTGAATTTCGCAATTCAAGATCAACTTTCAACAATTCAAGAAACTAAGACTAAGTACTTGTGCTTTCAATCTCCACAACAGCCTATGCAATGGGAAGAATACAATCATTTGGATCAATTAATGTTACAAAAAGCAGTTTTCCCCTATATACGCCTTTAAGCCAACATCCATCTAGACACACAAGTGGCCTACAACTTAACTTGAATGCATTTTTCAAACCTGCTAAGCATACATGCATCACCTCAAATACACCTTTTGGTTCCTTGAATTCAATTGTGCTTCTTAGATTAGTCCTTAGCAACTCCTTCCTATAGCTATACAGCCTTGAATATTGCTCCTTCTCATCCCCATTAATTTTCTTTAAAGCATAGTCTCTTAGCCTCCATGCCTTCATTCTTGATATGTTTAATTGCATATCTTTTTTAACCCTAATTTTGCTTTAAGCTTCCAAGTTGGATCAAACCTGAATTCCTTAATGTATTTTTGAGTAATCCATTGGGATGTTAAATGGAAGTTACAATGTTTTCTTAGACACTTATGCTTTAAGTTGAAAGTCCTTACTTGAAAAGTCAAGTCTTTCTCATCATGCTTGTTCAATTTCCATGCATAGATCCAAATCTGCATTTATTATAACATTTTGTCATGACCCAAACAGGGAGTCATGACTGGCGCTAAGGAACGGGAATTCGTTTGAATCCGAAACCCATAACAAGGCTTAAAAATAAAAATACCTGCAATAAATAAATAAAAATATGCCAAAATTAAAATTAAAATTGATATAAAAATAAATACTTAAATGTCATATCATAAATAAAAATATTCATACAATATTCAAAGATAGGTCTCTTACTAAAATAACATTCTACTGATACAATACATAACTACCGCAATTTTCTAGGGTACAATAAAAGTTCAGATACATAAATTACATAATCTAGTCGGGGCTGAAGAAGATCGGCGTAGAGGTCTACTATTGAAGTCTGACGACAAGGAATCTCCTGAAATTAATATTGAGGAGAGTCAGACCTCATTGAGTGAATTATTATAATATATATATATATATATATATATATATATATATATATATATATATATATATATATATATATATATATATATATATATATATATATATATATATATATATATATATATATATATATATATGCAATCTAAATTATACACAGTCAAGTATCAAAATATAATAACATACATATACATGCATTTCACACATATGCTAAAATCCACTTTTATATATATAATAAATGCATAAAACATTTATTTAAATGAAAGGTCAAACAGAACCCTAGATATTCGCAACCTCAATCAAAATATCTCACTAGCCATCATGCTCACTTAATTCCAAAGTAATTCTCTTATTCTATTTTTGGACAGTAAACTAGCCCTAAGACACTAAGTCAATCAAGCTTCCACAGTCTCATTATCAGTGTGATTGGCCTTGAGACACTAGGTCAACCGAGCTTCCACAATCACACTAGTCAATCACATCAACTCTCAATAATCGATCAATCAAATTTCACCTCAAATGATTTTATAACTCAACCCTAAAATTTATCGCATCAGTACGTACACAGTCCTAGTGCAGCACACTAGGTAGCACGTTCTATCAATATTCTTCAATAAAATCGCTCATATATATTGTAAATAATAAAATGCATCATCTAAAAATAATATATCACATATATACTAAACATATACAAAAAATATACCAGATAAATATGCTGAATTTATACCAAATAAATACTAACATATATACAAAAGATATACCAAAAATATACCTAGCATATATGTCTCATATATAGTAAATATACCAAAAATAAACCAAAAGTATACCAAATCATTTAATAAAATAAATCATATTTAAACATATAATGAAAATGTGAAAATCCTTAATTATGCATCTTATATACAATGTATATAAAGAATAATAACTCACAAGTTTGAGCTCATCGAGACTGACTCGACGAGCCTGGTCTGATAGGCTTTGATCTCGACGTAGCTAGAAAAATAAATAATCATAAAATCAGAATAAATTCTAACTTATACTTTTAAGAATTCTAAAGAAAGACTCGATCTAGGAATTCAAATACTTAGTCAAAATACAAAGATTCAGGATCGATCCGATGTTACGTTTTACGAGAATTCTACCAAAAAATTGACAGAACCTCCTCTGTAAAATGGATATTTATTTACTAAAAAGTA
The DNA here is from genome assembly GCA_947683625.1 of Mallotus nudiflorus. Classification (NCBI taxonomy): domain Eukaryota; kingdom Viridiplantae; phylum Streptophyta; class Magnoliopsida; order Malpighiales; family Euphorbiaceae; genus Mallotus; species Mallotus nudiflorus. The sequence goes on along the minus strand of CANTUR010000075.1, from coordinate 5,298,110 downwards.
GAGTTGATCCTACAAGAAAACACACTTCTAAATTCAAAATGCTCAACATCTCGGGTCGGGAATCTGAACTACACAAATTCTCAACCGAGGTTCACAATTCATCACAAATCAATATAAAATAATAAATATAATAAAAATCATTAAAAATCCTTAAAATAATCAAAATGCCACAATATAATATATTTAACCATTAAAACGCTAAATATAATTATTTTCACAATAATTAAATAAAAATCTCAAATAATTTTATAATATTAGTAAAAATTTGATTTTTTAATTATTTAATATAAAATAGTAAAATTTACAATTAATTACTCAAATAGGGTATATATATACAATAAAAATGGTTAAAAAACCCATTTAATCACAAAAATAGTAAATAATTTATTATTTGAATATAATTTTCAAAAATTAGTATTAATTAGTTAAAAATAGTAAATAATTTGTAAAAATTATTTTAACACCAATTATTATTCCAAAATTATTTAAAACATATTATTTAACAATATTTTCAATAAAAACACATAATTAACTCATAATTCTAAAAATCACATAATACAAAAATATTCCCAAAAAGTATACAAAATTTCTAAAATTATTTTCTTACTTCAAAAATTAATAACTTAAATTAATAATACTAATTTAACCAAATTTCCATCCAAGATAATTAATTAACATAATTAATAAAAATTCAATTTAAATTAGTAAAATATTAAAAAATACCCATAATTCAAAATAATTCAAAAAAAATATACAAAAAATATATTTAAGAAGCTTAAGTTACATACAACAACAATCTCAAAGAAAAATTCAAGGATCAAACCCAAAAATAAAATAAAAATTCAAAATCCTAAATGAATATAAACAAAAACTTGCTAGAACTGAGAATAAAGGAAGATTGAGCTCAAACGGAGATAGGAAATGAACTCACCAGTGCTCAAGGATTCAAACAAGACCAAGAACATGAGCTCACATGGCCGGAAGCACCACCGGCAATAATGGAGGCTCACGGTGGCTGTCTCAGCTTCGCGCGATTTCAGTGGCTCCAGGAGTGGTCAGCAACGGCGGTCAACATCTGAAGGAAGGAGGAAGGTGATGGTGGTTGTCGGTGATGGTAGTGGTGGCACAATAAGGGTTAGGGGCTGCTGTTTCGCATGGGTGAGGGAAGAAAATGGGAACAGAAAAGAGAAAGAAAAAAATAGTAGGGAAGATAGAATGGTTGACCCGGTTTTTTGTCCCTATTTGACCATATATATATATATATATATATATATATATATATATATATATATATATATTACACAATAATACATATATATACACACAACATAGACAATAACATAGTAATAATAACAATAATACATACAATACCCTAATTAAACAACAATATAAATAATAATATTATTAACAATAATAATAATAATAATAATAATAATAATAATAATAATAATAATAATAATAATAATAACACTATTTAAAAATAATAACAACAATAATGACTTTAATATTTTTAGATAATAAATCTCCAAAATTGATTATTTTACATGAATAAAATATCTAGAATAAAATAAATGATTGATATACACAAATAATGATAATATATAAATAAAATTTAAACTTTTATTAATACTGCATATCTTAAAATAATTTTATATTATTTAAAATATCGGGTCATTACAATCTTCGATCCTTATAAGAATTCATCCTCGAATTCAAAGAAAATATCAGAAATAAGAATTCATCGAGGAAAAAGGTAAGGATAAGCAACCCACATCTTAGCTTCAGTCTCCTAAGTGTGCTCCTCCACGTTGTTGCTTCGCCACAACACCTTAACCATCAAAATCTGCTTCAAATACAACTGACGAACTTGATAGTCAATAATTGCGACTGGTTCCTCCTCGTATATCTGGTCTTTGTTCACTTCCACACTATCAAGTTGCAACACATGTGAAGGGTCTGAAATATACTTCCTCAACATCGAGATATGGAACACTGGATGCACTTAAGACAAATTTGGAGGCAAAGTCAACCGATATGCAACTATGCCCACTCTCTCCAGAATCTTAAATGGTCTAATATATCTCAGTGCTAGTTTGTCCTTCTTGCCAAACCTTATCACACCCTTCATCGGAGACACCTTTAGAAACATATAGTCTCCAACTTAGAACTCCACATCTTTGCATCTCAGATTCACATAGCTCTTCTGTTTATTAACTGTAATCTCTAATCTCCTTTTTATCACAATAACCTTCTTTGCTGCATTTTGAACCATCTCAAGTCTAGTCAACGCTCTCTCTCCAATCTCATCCCAAGTCAGAGGGGATCTACATTTCCTTTCATACAAAGCCTCATACGATGCCATCCCAATACAACTATGGTAGTTGTTATTATATGCAAACTCCACCAGCGACAAATGATTATCCCAACTTCCTTCAAGATCTAGTACACACATCCATAACATATTTTCAAGTGTCTGGATCATCCTCTCAGACTGACCATCTGTTTGAGGGTGAAAAGTAGTACTAAAATCAAGTCTGGTGCCCATTGCAATTGAGAGGTAAAAACTGAACCTCTATTAGACACAATGGACACAGGTACTCCATGAAGGCACATTATATGCTTAACATACAGTTTTGATAACTTAGTTATATAATAAGTGGCTTTAATAGGCAAGCAATGAGCAGACTTGGTCAACCTGTCCATAACCACCCAGATAGAATCGTATTCATCTTTAGAACGAGGTAACCCAATCACAAAATCCATAGCAATTCTCTCTCATTTCCACTCAGGAATAAGAAGTGGCTGAAGCTTCCTAGAAGGCTTCTAATGTTTAGCTTTCACTTGCTAACATGTCAAGCACCTAAAAATAAAATCAGCTACATCCTTCTTTAGTCCATCCCATTAATACAAGTCTCTGATACTGTAGTACATCTTAGTGACACCTGGATGTATGCTGTAGGCTATAGAATGCACTTCCTCAAGGATCTCTTCTCTCAAATTATCCACATTAGGAACACACAATCTACCACTCATCCATAAAACACCTTCATCATCGAGTGTGAAATCAATGAACTTTCCAACACAAACATTCTTTGCAAGCTCTGCTAGAATAGGATCTCGGCCTTGAGCTACCTTAATCCTATCTCTTAACACAAATCGAACTCTGAACTGAGCTAACAGTCCTCATAATCTACTAATCTTCATCATCATACCTTGATCTACCAACTGGTGCAACTCTTGGATCAACGGTCTCCTCTCTACACTAATGTGAGAAAGACTACCTGAGGACTTCTTACTCAAGGCATTTGCTACCACATTAGCCTTGCCTGGATGATAAAGAATCTCACAATTATAATCCTTCAGGAGCTCTAACCATCTCCTTTGCCTCAAATTCAGATCTCTCTGCTGAAAAATGTACTTAAGGCTCTTGTGATCTATGAAAATATCACAAGTCACCCCATATAGATAATGTCTCTAAATCTTGAGAGCAAAGTTCACTGCAACCATCTCTAGGCCATGAGTAGGATAATTTTGTTCATGCTTCTTTAACTACCTATAAGCATAAGATATTACCCTATCATTCTGCATCAACACACAACCTAGGCTGACTTTAGAGGCATCATAATAAACAATGAATTTATCTACTCTATTAGGCAATGCCAAAACTAGAGCTATGGTTAACTTCTCCTTCAGCAACTGGAAACTATTCTCACAAGCATCAAACCACTCAAACTTCATATTCTTATAAGTTAGGCGAGTCATAAGAACTGTAATTCTTGAGAAATCCTGCATAAATCTCCTATAATACCCAACCAAACCCAAAAAACTCTAAATTTTTATGACTGTCATTGGTTTGGGCCACTCAGACACTACCGCTATCTTCTATGGATTAACTTGAATACCATCTTTAGACACTATGTGTCCAAGGAATGCAATATTCTCCAACCAGAAATCACACTTTAAGAATTTAGCATAAAATTGATGTTCTCTCAATGTTTGTAGTATAATCCTCAAGTGATATACATACTCCTGCATACTCTTCAAATACACCATTATGTCATTAATGAAGACTATTACAAACTAATCCATATATGGTATGAATACCTTGTTCATCAGATCTATAAAAGTAGCTGGTGCATTAGTTAACCCGAATGACATCACCGGAAACTCATAGTGGCCATATCGAGTGCGGAATGCCATTTTAGGAACATCGGCTTCACTAATCCATAACTGATGATAACCCGACCTCAAGTTAATCTTAGAAAAGAATTACGCACTTTGAAGCTGATCAAACAGATCATCTATCCTCAGGAGAGGATACTTGTTCTTTACTGTCACCTTATTAAGCTCTCTGTAATCAATGCACAATCTTAGGGTACCATCCTTCTTTTTTATAAATAGGAATGGTGCACCCTAAGGAGAAACACTGGGTTTAATGAAACCCTCATCTAACAAATCCTACAACTGCTCCTTAAACTCTTTTAACTCTACAGGAGCCATTCTATAAGGCGACATCGAAATAGGAGTGGTACCTGGAATCATATCTATACAGAACTCAATCTCTCTGTGAGGTGGTAAACGTGGTAACTCCTCAAGAAAAATGTCAGGAAACTCACAGGTAACAGGAACATCTATGAGTGACAGCTTCTCCATAAAAGTATCTCTGACAAGTTCTAAGTATCTTTAACAACCCTTCCTCAGCATCTTCTTAGACATAACAACGGAGATGAGATTCTGAGGTACAGAACTCTTATCACCCATAAACTTAAACTCTTTTTCATCTAAAATTCTAAAAATTACCTCTTTACTCTGACAATCCATAATAATATAGTGCTGAGACAACCAATCCATACCCAGAATCACATCAAACTCCATCATATCTAACAACACTAAATCTGTAGGTAGTTCTCTACCTCCGACTAACACCAAACAACCAGAAAGAACAGCATTAGTGTCTAATGAATAGCTCAAAGGAGTGGTGACAGACAAAGGAAAAGCCATCCTTGAAGCTTGCCAACACGACTTCGAAGCAAAAACAGGGGACATGAAAGAATGTGTAGCACCTGACTCAATCAAAACCCTAGCATCCAAGTAACAAGCTGGAATAATACCTACAGTAATGGCATTAGATGCCTGAGCACCCTGTTGAGTAAGGTGGAAAACTTTGGCTTGACCTCGACCTCCCTACTAACTAATGAAAGCCTAGTCAAAACCTTTAGCACCTCCTCTGGTACCTTTGCCACACCCCTTTTGGGCAACAATCTGAGTCAAACTTGGATATTGAGCTAGAGGCAACTGAAAAGGTGTTGGTGCTGCACAAGCAATCGACTGCTGTGGAAACTACTGCGGTTGAAAACCAGAATACAAACACGCTCTAGCAAAATTTCTCGTCTATCTACATTAAAAACATGCTCCAAGAGCCATATAGCAGGGTCCCTGATGGACTCTCCCACACATTCGACAAGCATTGGCTGTTGATCCTGTGTTGCCGTAACTAGAACTCCAACCACTGTTGCTAAAAGCACCTAACCCAAATCTGATAGATCTATGAGGTCCAGCATGACTATGTCTACTACTCTTATGTACTCTCTACTATTGCCTTTGACTCTGTTGTACTGAGCCTCTTTGCTAACTACTGGAACCAATATGAAAAGTTAAATACGACGTAGTTTGGAATCCTCTTGACTAAACACCCAACTGATAGTAATCAAGTATAGCTCCTTGCCTGACTAATCTCAACTCTATCTCCTTACCAACTCTATCACCGACTCTAGAGTAAGGCCTGCGGTAGGCATCCCAGTAAAAGCAAAACCCAGACCAGTGATGTAAGTCATGATAATAAAATATTGGTCTCACATTAAATCCTCTACATATATACCCAGTCAAAGAGACTCTCTGGTGTAGTCCTCGATAGATTTATCACCTCTGGTGATGCTAGTCAATCTGAGTCTGTAGCTCATATGTAGTGGCTCTAAATAAAATCTCCTTATAAATCTCTTTCAAAATTGTGCCCAGGTCATCATTATCACGTACGACTGAATCACCTAGACGAACCAATCCAAGGCTAGTCCCTCAATAGACAACTCAAAAATCATGATCCGCTGGTACTTGGTGTGAGCAGTCTGAGTCCTTGTCTCAATAACATGCAGAAAGTCTAACGGATCTAACATCCCATCAAAGGCTATATGACCAACTTTGTCTTTAAACAGCGCTGCCTCAGGGTTAGACATACCCTGCTAATAGGCAGGCTGCATCTGCAGTGCGGCTGGAGGTATCTCAGCTTCCTTGTACTCTAGCTCTACAAGTTCCTCATCATGTAGCTCTCGCTGTCTACGGGGACCTACTGCTCCTCGAGGTTTACCTCTACTTCTGCCTCTGCGCCTCGTTAGTGGCTTAGGAGGTAAAACCTCATCTTGAAAGGACTCATCATCCTCGGTCTTAACAATCGGTGGAGCAACACACACTCGTCTCCTCATTCTGAAAAGATAAAAACCAACAAGATTCAGAAAAAATAGACAACAAACAGATAATCTAACAATTACGCGAAATACTAAATCAAGGAAAACTTATTAAAGACATGATTGAATCTAATTCACTGTAGTAGTTTCAAAGAAAACAAGACTCTAGAAACCAAGGTCCATAACACTAATAACCTAGGCTTTGATATCAATTTTATCACGACCTAAACCGAGAGTCATGACTGGCACTTGGGAACGAGAATTCTTTTGAATCTGGAACTTGTAGTAAGCCTTAAAAATAAAAATACATGCAATAAAAAAAATAAAAAAATGCCATAGTTAAAATTTAAATCAATATAAAAATAAATACTTAAATGTCATATCATAAATAAAAATATTCATACAATATTTAGAGATAGATCTCCGACTAAAATAACATTCTACTGATACAATACACAACTACTTCAATTTTCTAAGGTACAATAAAAGGTCAGATAAATAAATTACATAATCTAGCCAGGGCTGAAGAAGACCGGCATAGAGGTCTACTACTGAGGTCTAATGACGAGAAATCTCCTAAAAAAAATATTGAGAGGAGTCAGACCTCACTGAGTGAATTATTATAATATATATACATACAATCTAAATCATATACAATCAAGCATTATAATAACATACATATATATGCATTTCACACAGATGCTAAAATCCACTTTTCAATATATAATAAATGCAGAAAATATTTATTTAAATAAAGGATCAAATAAAACCCTAGATATCCGCAACCTTAATCAAAATATCTCACTAGCCATTAGGCTCACTTAATTCCAAAGTAATTCTATTATTCCATTTTTGGACAGTAGACTGGCCTCAAGACACTAAGTCAACTAAGCTCCAGCAGTCCTACTATCAGTGTGATTGGCCCCGAGACACTAGATCAACCGAGCTCCCGCAATCACACTAGTCAATCACATCAACTCTCAATAATTGATCAATTAAATTTCACCTGAAATGATTTTTATAAATCAACCTTAAAATTTATCACATCGGTATGTACACAATCCTAGTGCAGCCTACTAAATAGCAGGTTCTATCGATATCCTTCAATAAAATTTCTTATATATATTGAAAATAATAAAATGCACCATCTAAAAACAATATATCACTTATATACTAAACATATATAAAAAATATACCAAATAAATATGTTAAATTTATACCACATAAATACTAACATATATATGTCACATATATACAAAAGATATACCAAAAATATACCTAGCATATATGTCTCATATATAGTAAATATACTAAAAATAAACCAAAAGTATACCAAATCATTTACTAAAATAAATCACATTTAAATATATAATGAAAATGTGAAAATCCTTAATCATGCATCTTATATATAATGTATATATAGAATAATAACTCACAAGTTTGCGCTTCTTAAGACTGACTTGACTAGCCCAGTCTGATAGACCTCGGTCTCGGCATAGTTAGAAAAATAAATAATCATAAAATTAGAATAAATTCTAACTTATAATTCTAAGAATTTTAAAGAAAGACTCGATCTAGGAATTCAAATACTCAGTCAAAACACAAAGACTTAGGATCGACCCAACATTATGTTTTATGAGAATTTTACCAAAAAATCGGAGAACCTCCTCTGTAAAACAGACATATCTCTACTAAAAAGTAGAGCTGATCCTGCAAGAAAACGCACTTCTAAATTCAAAATGCTCAACACCAATTCACCATAAATCAATATAAAATAATAAATATAATAAAAATCATTAAAAATTCTTAAAATGATCAAAATGCCACAATATAATATATTTAAACATCAAAATGCTAAATATAATTATTTTTACAATAATTAAATAAAAATCTCAAATAATTTTATAAAATTAATAAAAATTTGATTTTTCAATTATTTAATATAAAATAGTAAAATTTACAATTAATTACTCAAATAGGGTATATATATAATAAAAATGGTTAAAAATCCATTTAATCACAAAAATAGTAAATAATTTATTATTTGAATATAATTTTCAAAAATTAGTATTAATTAGTTAAAAATAGTAAATAACTTGTAAAAACTATTTTAACACCAATTATTATTCCAAAATTATTTAAAACATATTATTTAACAATATTTTAATAAAAACACATAATTAACTCATAATTCTAAAAATCACATAATACAAAAATATTCCCAAAAATTATACAAATTTTCTAAAATTATTTTCTTACTTCAAAAATTAATAACTTAAATTAATAATACTAATTTAACCAAATTTCCATCCAAAATAATTAATTAACATAATTAACAAAAATTCAATTTAAATTATTAAAATATTAAAAAATACCCATAATTCAAAATAATTCAAAAAAATATACAAAAAATTATATTTAAGAAGCTTAAGCTACATACAACAACAATCTCAAAGAAAAAAAATTCATGGATCAAACCCAAAAATAAAATAAAAATTTGAAACCCTAAATGGACATAAACAAAAACTTGCTAAAACTCAAAATAAAGGAAGATTGAGCTCAAACAGAGCTAGGAAATGAACTCACTGGTGCTTAAGGATTCAAATAAGACCAAGAACATGAGCTCACATGGACGAAAGCACCACTAGCAATAATGGAGGCTCATGGTGGTTGTATCGACTTCATACGATTCCGGTGGTTCCAGGCATGGTCAGTAATGGCGATCAACATCTGGAGGAAGGAGGAAGGTGATGGTGGTTTTTGGTGATGGTAGTGGTGGCGCAATGAGGGTTAGGGGCTGCTGTTTCACGCGGGTGAGGGAAGAAAAAGGGAAAGAAAAGAAATAGTGGGGAAGAAAGAATGGTTGACCCGGTTTTTTTGACCATATGTTATATATATATGTAATATCTCAAGTTTTTAAATAATTTTAAACTATATCGCGATATACAGTGTTAATAATTTTTATACATATTTATGATATTTTTATGAGTTATTATTTGTTAAAGCTAATTTTAATTATTTTATATTATTTTAAGTTCTTTACGTAAAATTTTTCCGAGAATTATATTTTCGGGGAAATTAAGACGTAAATAATTTAATATTCATTATTTTAAATGGTTTTACAAATTTGCATGAACTCATATATAATTTTAAAGTGCTAAATAAAATGTATGTATGTACATTTATTTAAAAATAAATTAGGGTTTAATTAATTAAATTAATTTTTATTATTTAGTTTTAATATTAATTAATTAATTATAAGTGTATAAATTATGAATATATATATTAAAAATTATGTTTGGTGTATAATCATTTGAAATATAATAATATATAGTATTATAATTAAAGTTAAAGTTATATATATATATACAAAATGAGAAGTTTGAAAAACTTACAAGTTGTGTCATTCCTTCTTCCCCAACATTCCCGATCACCCTCCCTCGCCGTTCCGCCACTGTCACGCTGTTTCCTTGTCGTCAGTGTGCCTCCCGGCGTTCCACCATTGTCCCCAGCCATCCCCACCACTAGCAGCACCCGTTTTCGACGTCGGAGAAGCTTGGAATTTGCCGAAAAACCGAAACTCCTTTTCACAGTTAATCACAGCGATTCTTGCCACCATTTTTCATGCCACCAGATTCTATCTTCTCCTTGAGCTCCGGTGAGTGTGATTCCAAGCTTTATTTCACTTAAAACGGTCTAGATTTTCCTAGGTTTTGATTTTACATTTTCGGCCACTTTGAGTTTTCAATTTTTTTTAATTTGATTGATTCATGTAAACTCCCTTCATAAAATTTAATCCTTGTAGCTTAATCTACATGTGGTAATTTTTGTAGAATTTTTGGAAATTATTTTGATTTTTGGGTATTTTTGATTATTTTATTAATATTTTCTAATTTTAGAAAATTAATTAATTAAATTATGAAATTGTGTTTTATGGTGATTATAGGTGTTTAAATGTATTTATAAATTTATTTGTAATTTTTGTGAATTTTTATATATTTATTTGGAATTTATTAAGTTTATGTAAGTTTGAAAAATTAGGTTAATTATGTGTTTAATTGAAATTAATTGGTTAATTGAGTATATTTATTGATATTATTGAATTATATGTTGAGAAAATTAATTTTGAGTAATTATATTATTTTTGGTGAATTTTTTTATTAATTTTAGTGAATTTATATATGTAGGGATATTTTGGTATTTTGACACTAAATTGGCTAAAAATATAATTAAATTGGTTTTACTAGTTATTTAAGGTATAAAAATGATTTCTATAAATTATTTAGTATTTTTAACTAATTAAAACTATTTTTCATAAATTATTTTCAAATTATATATATATTATATGATTTTTTCTATATAAATGACTTTTTATCGGTTTTTAATGTGTTTTAGGGTTAATTATGTAATTTGAATTTATAAAATGTATTTTTATTATAAAAGAGCATTTTCGGTATTTTGTAATTATTCTGTGAATTGTGGACCTCGGTCGGTAAATTGTAGTTTGGAGTCCGACCGAGGGATCGTGGTTGTGAGTTTGGTGTTATTTTGAAGTGTGTTTCTTGTAGGACCAGCTCTACTCTTTGAGTAGAGAGATGTCCATTTTACTGGGGAGGTTCTACTGGATTTTTGATAGAATTCTCGTAAAACATGATGTCCGGTCTAACTCTGATTCTAATTCTGTGTCCAGTATTCTAGATCAAGTCTCTAAGATTTCTGTTAGATTTATTCTAATTTTCTGATATCGTTTGTTTGTTTAGTTACACTGAGACCGAGGCCTAGTGGACCAAGCCCGTCGGACCCATCTTGTGGAGCGCAATAAACAGTGAGTTGTTATTTTATATATATATATATATGTTTTAGGGTGCATGTTTTAGAAATGTATGGTTTATTTTGATAAAATATGCATAAATGATTTAAGTATTACTTAGGTTTACTTTTGGTATATTTTTGTTATATTTTCAAACTATATGCATGTTTTATTAATAAAATTATTCTTAAAATGTTTTTAAATATATTTCCAGTTTATTTTGCAATTATATTGGATTTATTTGACGTATGTATACTCGAAATATACCTGGTTTACTTATGGTATATTTCTAGTATATATATGGTTTATGTTGCTATTTTATTGAAATTCATGCATCATTTATTTATGAATGTATGTTTTATATAATAATGAAGGATATCAATAGAACGTGCTACCTAGTGGGCATCACTAGGACCGAGTACGTACCGGTACGCCGATAGCATTTAGGCTATATTACTAACCTATTGTGGATTATGATCGGATTGATTGATTTGATGTGTGATATGATTTAAGAGTGTGATTACTGGAGCTCAGTTGACTTAGTGTCTCGGGGCTAATCACACTGACAGTCAGACTGCTGGAACTCGGTTAACTTAGTGTCTTGGGGCCAGTCTACTATCCAAATGGAACAAGTGAATATATTTGGAATAAGTGAGCCTGTATGGCTAGAGTGTTGTCTAACACTGTTTGAGGTTGCGATTTTCTAGGGTTCTATTTGATCCTTCATAAACAGTGATTTTCAATAAAAATGTATAAAATGATTTTATTACATCTGTGTGTATTTGCTTGTATATATACTCTTGACTGCGTGCATTGTCATTTAGTTATGCATGTATATATATTATAGAAATTCACTCAGTGAGGTCTGACTCCCCTTCGTTGACTATTTTTCAGGAGAATCATCATCTTCAGACCTCAGTAACAGACCCATATGCCGGATTTCTTCTGCCCCGGCTTCACTATGTAAACTGCTTATTTGAGTTTGATTTTTTATAATCTAGACACTGCAGTAGTTGTAAACTGTTATGGAATTTATATATTATGTTTGTGTGAGTTATGTATTTCAAATATTGTATTGGATTTATATTAAAAGTTTATTTATATATGAAATGAGATATCCGATTTAATATCATTGGTGGATTATTGTTTTAATATTTATGATTTATTTCCGATGCATAATATTTTAATTATGTTATTATTATTATTTCATGTTTTATTTTATTTTTAGGCTTGCTATGGGTTTCGAATTCGAAAGAATTCCCATTCCCTGGCGTCGGTCATGGCCCCTGTTTTGGGTCGTGACAATATATATATATATATATATATATATATATATATATATATATATATATAAATTTTACACAATAATACATATATATACACACAACATAGACAATAACATAGTAATAATAACAATAATACATACAATAACCCTAGTTAAACAACAATATAAATAGTAATAATAATAATAATAATAATAATAATAATAATAATAATAATAATGCTATTTTAAAATAATAACAACGATAATGAATTTAATATTTTTAGACAATAAATCTCCAAAATAGATTATTTTACATGAATAAAATATCTAGAATAAAATAAATGAATAATATATACAAATAATGATAATTTATAAATAAAATTTGAACTTTTATTAACACTGCATATCTCAAAATAATTTTATATTATTTAAAATATCGTGCCATTACACATTCACATCTAACTTTCATCTTTGTATTTTTAAGGAAGCAAAACTGAAATTTATGTTTGATACCTCACTGCTTACATGCTTCTTTAAACTCCTTTTTACTTGTAAAAAGCATACCTATGGCAAAGGTTGGATTTAACATGTCCCTCTCAGAATTGAAAGTTGGGAATTTGACCTTCTTTCTTTCCATCAGACTCTGAAGTTGTTTGAAGCTCATTGGTTGTTGCATAGTCTGAATCCTTCTCATTTTCTTCCACTCTCATAGTTGCTTCTAACTCGCCAGATTTAATATGAATCCCCTTTCTTGTTGGTCTTCCAACCTTACTTTTTTTTTGCCTTACTTTGGCCTGCAGCTTCACAACTTATGGAACCAGCCCTTACTCCCTCATTTTCTATAGCTTCATTTTCTATCTGATCTTTTATAGCTTTATTTTCTAAGTCTGACTCATTTATCCCATCATCATTGCCATTTTTTTATGCACCTTTCAATTGCCCTGTTTCTCTAAGCACTTCAATTAGATCTTCATCCCCATTGACAATATCATACTCAGGATCAATGAAATTGATTTCCTTTTCTTATTTAGTCACTTCAACATCATCTTGACCAATCCCTTTGACATCATCAGCAGCCTGAGTCTCAGCTTTAGCACCAATGCCACATTCAACTACATCACCAGCACCTATATGAGTGGTATCTGTTTTAGCTAAAAGGAACTACTGCTCTACATAACCTGTATGGTGCTCTATCTATTCTTTTTGCCTTACATTATTAGTCTTAACAGTTGGCAACTCCTCACTCTCATTATTTATTTCTTCAATTACCACAGAGCTCTATTGGCCAAGATTTAAGGCATCCTCACTTAAATGCCTCACATACACATCCACCTCCCCTACATCAGTTGCATTTAATATATTGAGCCATCATTTTCTAAAAGTTTTAAACCTATCTTATAATCCATATCAGGATATCTCCAATAGTACATCATGCTCCCAAACAGTCCTAATTCTTGTGCCCATAAATCAAATCTTACTAACAAAATTTTTTCAATCTCAAATAATTCTTAGTTAACCTCCCTCTCATAATAATCCCATTCATCAAATTCCACCCATAGTGCAATTACACTTCAAATTCTTCAATACTTGGCTCTATTTTAAAAAAACAAAAAATAATGATGCATGTTAATTTAGTTACAATTTCAAGCAATATACAAACTCCACCACACACACCACTAAAGGCAAAGTGTTCTTTCATTAAGTTTATGAAATAAAAACTTCAATCATTCCTAAAATATTTGTTTCAATTATAATATCATTTAGCTTTACCAAATGTAAAATCAAATAAATACAAAAATAAAAGCTTCATTTTACCTGGATTTTATTTTTCCATTCTCACTCGTCGACCCCACCACCATATGGATTGTTGTTCTTAAACCTCACTTTTGTACTTCTCTTCTTACCGTGACAATAAGCTCAACTCAAACACCCATAAGCCTCTCAAACCCTATAAAGCTTAATCTATAAAAAAAACGCATGCACATTAAGCCAATATCAAAATTTTACACCTCTTTACAGTTCATCCAAATTAAACTAAAACCAAAAAATCAAGATACTTTGATTTAGATCCAACTTAAAAAATAATAGAGGACTTACTTTGGGATATTTACATGTGTGATTCCTTCACTATAAATACAAGCCTTACTTTCAATCTGTTTAGCTATTGCATTTTGGGTCGATATGAATTCGTTTTATTTCTGTAAAAGACATACATTTAATCGTTTGTCTTTGTATTTTTTTAGGTGTAAGCTTTGGGAGCTTTCGTGGGAAGCTTTGGGAGGAGAGGGAGATGTTAAGTGGACTGTGCCACATCAGTTGACAAGGATTTTTCCATGTGGCAACTTTTTTTAAAAAAAGTTACCATGTCATCCTCTACGTGGATCAAATTATAGGATTAGGCACTTTTATGGGATCGAGGTAAAAATTTGGATGATTTTAAGTAATAAAATGAAAATTGGGTATTTTAATGGAAATTGGTGATAAATTTAGGTACCATGCATGTAATTAACCTGATGGGTTTTGCAACTGACGATGCAAAAAGAGCACAAAGATATTATTTCTTTCTATTGTCAGTTTTTTTTTTCTGAAATTGAGATTCAAGACCCATCTTACACTTACTTAGGGGTTTTTTTTTTACCAATCACTTGCTTAGTGATTGATTAAGGTAGAAACACTCATGCAGACTAAGGTTTCATTATAGAAGAAGATAGGTTATGTATTTGGATCAAATAATGGGTTAAACTATGGATTTTTTTTTAGACATTTATAAACATACCTTATTTTTAAATGTTGTCAACAAAAATACTCTAAGTCTTCATTTTTTACAAATCTATCTTATCATAATTACAAGAGTGCCTTTTGTATTTTCAAAAATGCACTCATATTTTTTTTATTTCTCTTTCATTTCTCCACCTTTTTCTTTTATTTTTTTATTAATTTCTTAACAATTTTTATTCCTTTTTTATTTTTATTTTTAGTTTTTACCTTTTCATAAATTTTTATTTTATCTTTTTTCTTATATTTTTCTCATTTCCTTCTTTTTTCTTTTATTCTTTTTTATTTTTATTTTCACTTTCTTTTTTCCTTTTCCTCTTTGTCTAAATTTTTTATTTTTTAATTTTTATTTTTATTTTTATTTTTATTTTATTTTTTGTTTGTTCTTTATTTGTCTTTTTTAATTATTTTCCTTAATTTTCTCTCCTTTTTTTTTTTATTAATGAAGCATTAGTCAATATATTTTTTGGGATTTTATTTCATAAATTCTTCAAGTGAGTTATAAGAATACATAGAATGTGATGCCCAAAATACAAGCAACTCA
This sequence comes from Mallotus nudiflorus, assembly GCA_947683625.1. Lineage (NCBI taxonomy): Eukaryota > Viridiplantae > Streptophyta > Magnoliopsida > Malpighiales > Euphorbiaceae > Mallotus > Mallotus nudiflorus. The sequence continues at coordinate 5,282,259 of CANTUR010000075.1, read as the reverse complement.
CATGCAATAAATTTTTATAATTGATTATTCAAGTTCTTAATGTGTAAAAGATATAACATTCATTATAATTGAACCAATATGATTATTTCTAAAAAGTGATAATAGAACTTTGGGTGAGGAAAATAAAGTTATAATTTAAATTTCTAATGATTCTAAAATAGAATCAATTTTATCAATATATTTCAAGCACGAAAAACATAATTTTAACATTTTTAAAATTTCAAGTAGTTTAATATATTTGTAAAATACAAAATAATGCCTTATAACTTCAAATTGAATAACCAATCCCGAAATAAATCATAACATAATTTAATAATGTGCTAGCAAATGAAAGATGAAGATTGGTGCAGTTTAGATGGTAGAGCACTTGCTTAGCATACGAGAGGTATAAGAATCGATACCCCACATCTCCATTCTTTTATTAGGTAGCATGTATTTAATTCATTACTTTTTGGTTTACTTTTAGTTTCTAATCTTATTTTAAAAGTGCAGGGAAAAGTGGATGTGCTTTTGGTGCTTCTAGTTCTAATTTAGGAGATGTTGCTAGTTTGAAAAGGGTGTTTATGATTAAGAGTTTGTTGATACTATTGGTAGTGATAATGAGTTAAAGGATTTCTTTTATGAGGGAGCATGTATTAAATTTGTTATTTTTTAGTTTACTTTTAGTTTCTGATCTTGTTTTATAAGTACAGGGAAATGTTTATGTACTTTTGGTGCTTCTAGTTCTGATTTAGTAGATTTGTTGGTTGTGAAAAGGTGCTTATGATTCAGAGTTTGTTGAAACTATTGGTGGTGGTGATGAATTTAAGGATTTTGTTGGGGTATGTTTTGTTTTATTATTTTTGTATCGTTTTGGTTTGGTTTTAATTCTAATATTAAAGATAGTTCTGTTGGGTGTTGATGGTGATGAAGTGTTGAAAGATTCTAATTTGGATTTTTTTATTATATTAATTTATATTGGTTTTATTTTTTATTTTTGGCTTCTGATTCATTTTTTGTATCCTTTTGGTTTATTGTTGATTTCTTATTAATTTTTTTTGTATCCTTTTGGTTTCCGATTCATTTTTTTAGATTTTAATTTTTTTTGGTTTTGAAAAAGCGTATATCAGATTTTTGGTTGTCCAGTAATATTATGTTTCAATACATAATATATAAGAGATTATTTGGTCAAATTCACACATGAATTGATCAAGTTAAATTAGATAACAATTACAAAGATTCATTTTTTGTATCCTTTTCGTTTACTTTTAGTTTCTAATTTTTTTTTTTTTGTATTCTTTTGGTTAATTTTTGGTTTCCGATTCTTTTTTTTATTTTAGTTCTTTTTTTTGTTTTGAAAAATGTACATGAGATTTTTGGTTCTATCATGCAATATTATGTTGCTTCTGGTGTGTCTTTTTTTGGTTATATTAATTTAGTATCTTTTTTGTTTCATTTTGGTTTCTTATTTTACTTTTGATGCGTTGTTTTATTTTTAGGGTGAAGAGACTGTATTTAATGATGTTGATCATTTTTTCATTGTTATTGATTATGCTATAAAAGTTGCTTATTATTTGAGTGGAGATTTTTTTTTCATATTTTGTTTATGGGTGACTTTTTTTTTATATTTGAATAGGTTTTTGAAAAGGATGATTTTGTGTCTCTTTCTAACCAATATAATGTTATTGGTGAATACAGTGTTAAACATGTTGCTATAGTATTTTTTTATTTCTTTTTGGTTTATGTTGGGTTTCCGATACTAATTTGTATATAATAATAATAATATATTTAATCAAAGATAACAAAAAAATATAATGAGCTGAATAAAAATGTAAGAGATTGTAGTATTTTTTTAGTTTTTTTATGTGTGATTTATTTTTGTAACTTTTTGGTTTATGTTTGGTTTCTGATGTTGTTTTATATATATAGATAATAATAATAGTAGTAGTAGAATTATATATAGTTATATTTTAAATATTATTATTATTATCATTATTTGGATATATAAAACAATATATTATGTGACCTTTTGTATAAATTAGTTAAATTTTAATTATTAATTGATCTTTATTTTTATTAAACAAGGTGAAAAAAGTATCAGCTTATTGAATTATATATGTATACTTATAAATATTAATAAATAATAAATAATATATATATATATATACCCTAAGTGACAACAAGTATCAATTTAACTTTTCCCCTTTCACAGTCTTAGATAGTAGCAACAAATTAAGTAGAGTTGGGTGTGATGCTCTCACGTTTATAAAGAAGGTAGTAGACTATTCCAACACCATCTGTATCGCTTTGTGTGATGATATTCATTAAGTAAAAAATGGGTCTTGTGCTAGCATAGGCTATTGCCGATTATCCATTCCTAAGGGTATGAATGATTTTGAGATTGTTATGTTATATTATGGCTTTAATCAAACAAAGAGCACAACACCACATCACCAACTAAAACCCTAAACCAAGACAAAACAAAAGAGAACAATGAAACCAACACACATAAAAAAGCATAAGGCCTTTGATTAAAACTGAAACCCTAAGTGCCCAAAAACAACCGTAACCCAAACATCCACCCTTGAACATGAAACCATGAACTGAAGGAGAGCAAAAGCCCCAACTCTATAAGAAAGCCAAACAAAAACCCATGTTCCTTCAGTAACACCAAAGAACAAAGAGAAGACAGAGCTAAATAAACCAGACTCTATAGTATAACGAAAAGGGAGCACCACACTGAAGCAACCAAAACCTAATAGAGACAACAATATACAATTGCACAACAGCAAGACTGTAGACGATGGAGTTTAGCGCACGTCCAAGATTTTAGCAACTGTGACACTGTTTAGGCTCAGGGCCTTAGGGAGCACACTACTATGTCACAAAGTCATAGCGTGGAGAAGAGGAGTCGTCACTCAGGGTAATAACTGGAACAATTTGATTGGTGGTACTCGATTCTCTAAAAGAAAGTAACACCACAACCAGGAGATTCTGGAACGAAATACTAACTTCTCTTAGTCTCGTGTTCATTTAAAATAATTTTATAAACGACTGTTTCATCCTTTAATTACATGTAATTTTATTTAAACCCTATTTGACATCCATCTAACCCTAGGCATCTAGTCAATAAAATTACACATAAAAAATGCACTCAAGATCGCGTTGTCCTTAAGTCTAAACTATGTTAATTTTATTAAAAAGTTAGCTAGATTTATATTTTATTTACAAGTGAGAAAGGGACTAAAGGTGGACCTACATTTTTTATTAATTAGTGAGCCTAAATCTATTTATTTTAATTTGTCTAAGGAATGCGTTTAAGTCTATTTAATTTTAAAGGAAAGTTAAATTAGTGGGCCTAAGTCTAACTTGATTTTATTTAAAATGAGAAGTGAGCTTAGGTCTATTTATTTTAAAAGAAATAAAATTAAGTGGGTTGAGCTAAGTCTAAACAAGTTTTACTTAACTAAGTGGGCCTAAAATCTAATTAACCTAATGGGCCTAAATTGATTTTAATTATTTAAAGTCCTAAACCATTTTTTAAGCCTATTCAAAGTGAGTTGGACTTACGCGTGGGCTTGGGGCCCAAAATAATATAAAAACCCAAAAACACAACACAAAATAAATAAAACATAAACAAATATCAAACATACATTTTAGTGATTTTCTAGAAATCCTAAATCAATTACATGCAAACCCTAAATTAAGCTATTGCCACCATTGATTTTAATTGATTTTTACCCAATTGAATCTAATTACTAATTGATTTTACACGCAGAAAATTAAATCTTTCACTATTCCCACTACTGGGACTATTATAAACTACATACAAAAACTAAAATTAATTAATTATATAGCCATGAATTAAAATAACTACAAAGGACACCAAAATGAAAAATTAAAATTAAAATCCTAAGAACTATTGAAAAATAGTATAGGTTCATCCATGGCATTTCATGGATCTTATGTTCAATTCCTGAACATTAGATTATTTCCTCCTTAATCCCCGCTCAGATATCAAAACAAAAAAATAAAAAAATCATATAGTTACATTTAAAACTCAAATCAATAACAAAATAAAATAAAAATCGTTAAGGAAGAAAAGAATAAAAAAAAAGAACATTTGATGATCTTAGATGCAGTGCCAAATGCCTTTTTTAACCCTTCAGACTAGAATTTTCACTGTTGAAATTAAAATATTGTTGATTCTGGACTGGAACTAAAAACAACGTTGGATCATTCTCGTTGAAAAAACCATATAAAAAAAACTAAGACTTTGGACAGAACAAAAGAAATCAAAGTTTGTGGTAGGGTGTTCTGGATTTTTAGGGCTTTTTGCGCATTACTTCGCCTCTTTTTTTGTAGTCTCTCTGTTTTTTTTTGTTTCATCTTTTTTTTTCTCTCAGTTTGTGTGTGTCAGTCCCTCTACATGCATGTAGACTCTTGTTTTTAAAATAGAGTCTGCACATACTGACTCCTAAATTTGCAGGTTCAGGTTCATCTCTTCTAAAATAAACTGATAAGGATTTGATTTTGAAAGCTCCTTACGCATTTTGAACGAGTCAAAAAAAATTATCTGATAATAATAATAATAAAATTAACTTTTAAACCAATCAAAAACACTGAAAAATAGATGAAAAAATTAAGAAAATAGGCAAAAAATAAAAAAAAACTAGACTTTTTACGTATTGGCATTATGCAATGCCGATCCTTTTTTAAAAAATTTTAATTACCAAAAGACCCCTATAAATTTGACTTCCTTATAATCAAATCCTAAAAAAAAATGTTGCAATTTAGTCCTTAAAGTCTAGAAAATCGACAACCAAGTTAATTTTTGAATAAATTTCATCATTAAGGCTTATGTCGCAATTATGCACAATTGCATCCCAAAATTGGGTGCTTTATAGTTGCCCTCCTTTGTCGCTATTTGCTTGATAAATTGCGGCAAAGCAATAGAAGCACACAATTTCAAAAGAAAGAAATTAGGACACCTGATTGTATCATAAATGATAGATTGACGCTCAAATTGTTGAGTAAGGTGTAATGTTTGACAAGTCTCACTATATTTCCTACTGAACATATAGTGGACTTTATGCAAATGAGTTTCGCTATGTTCCCTGTGAGACGTTTGTGATGATAAATTAAAAATTTCTTATAGTTCTTATGGAACATCTAACAATGATGAATTTTGATATATTCCTTGTGGGACGTCTAACGATGCACACTATATTCCCCTGTGGGACGTCTAATGATGATAAATTGAAAACTTGCTATAGTTGTTGTGGAATGTCTAGCACTGATGAATTTTGTTATATTCTTTGTGGGACGTCTAACGATGCACACTATATTCCCTATGGGACATCTAGTGATGATGAGATTTCGTTATATTCTCTATGGGACGTCTAACGATGTGCACTATATTCCCTGTGGGATGTCTAGTGATGATGAGATTTCATTATATTCTCTATGGGACACTTAATGATGCACACTATATTCCCTATAGGTCGTCTAGTGATGTTGAATTGAAAGTCTGCTATAGTTCCTGTGGAAACATCTAGCATTGATGAATTTGAAAGTTTATGTCATAATTACTGTGTAGTACATAATATAATAAAGGCTATGACTACTGTGCAGCACATAACATAATCATTTAAAATTCATATCATAGTTACTGTGCAACATATAACTACTTCCAATTGAAATGATGCATGTAAAATGCAAAAAATAAATTTCGTAATCTTATTCTATATTCTGTACTTGACAAAAAATTCAAATCACAGATTGATTATGCAGTTTTTAATAAATTAATGAATTATTAATTTGATGAATATCATGATTTAATTAGGAACATGATCCTAATCAGAATGCAATTATGGACCAAATTGCAATAAAAGAACTTGGATCATGTATAAGGACTAAAGTGGATATTTTTCACTCTATATATATTTTCCTTTTTGCATGTAACATTCCATTATCTCCTTTCTTCATTTTCCTTTCCTTTCTTTTTCTCTCTTTTCATTGATTTTCTTTCCTTGATTTCTTGATCATTTGACGTTAGATTTGTGTTCCGTTTAATCTTATGGCCTCCTCGCCATACGAACAACATAAAGGAGTTGAGACTTTAGAATGTTAGAGGATTCTACCTCCTCATTTTCCTTAGAATGATCTTGGACTTCGAGAAGACTTAACTATCTTTCCTTTGACTCATTTATATACCCACAAGTGCAAAGATGTGGGTAATGAGGTAAATTTTCTTGCTTCTATTTATTTCTGCAAAAATATCACCTGTAGAATTAGTAATTAGAGTTAGTTTCAGAGTAGAGATTGACATGTATATTAGTCAAAAATTAACATGAAAATGCATGATAAATTAAAATTAAACTCTGAAAATGCGAAATTCAGCCTCTGGGTTGTCTGTATAATGGATCGGATGTCCTAGAATTCCAGTCAAAATTCTAGATTTCCTATCAGCTAGGCTAATGTTGATCGGCATAGTAGATTGCCAATCGGCAATCTGGAATGCCGATTAGCTCTAAAAAAAATTTTATTAATTAATTAATAAATTAACTAATCAAATCCTTCAATTTATATTCTTTAATTAATTAATTAATTATTATTTTAAAATTGAACTAGCATCCGATGAAATTCACGTGCTATTTCAATCTAGCTCAAGAATTATTTCATGGATTATCAGAGCAGGTGACACGTCTGATTTGGGCCTCCAGATTTAGGCATTTCATTACTGCACTTTCGACTATTTGAGGCTAGTCTGACCGTTACTCTTTTGTTCGCTTTGATCGAGCGATGGATGGATACTACGTAGACTTTTCATACTCGTGTGGGTGCGCTGACTGTTTCACCTATGAGTTTCTTTATTATCACTAGGATTGCCTTTGGAGGATCCCCAATTCCATTTGACATTAGCTATTGTAGTCTTCTAGATTATGCACAGAGTCAGTACATGCGAGATTTGATTGGGTTTGCTCCAGCATGGAAGAATTAAAAGAATGTTCTTCTTTTATCCTTAGTTGAGGGATTTAGATGCCTTCCTATTTCTACTCCTCATCAGATTGTCCATAAGGTGAGGTGTTTCCTTTTGATATTATTAGGTACAACCCTCTTTATGAGACCGGTCATGAGGTTAGTATTGTTCTGTTGGGGTCCTCTTCATGACTTGGATCGAGTTGCCATACTAGATTGGGGATCTACTACACTCACCTATATTTACTACAGATTGGACATTATTTGTAGAGTTGCTGTCACGATGTGTGGCTTTTGGCACATCTTGTATGTATATTCTCCTTCCTTTGATCTTTATAGTCTTGCTTTTCTTTGTCTTTTTCTGATATGTTCTTTTTCTTCCAGATCTGGAGCATAGAGATCGGGCTTATTTGAGGCTTTGGCACTATTAATTCTAATAGGACCTTTCGTCTGATGATGAGATGGGGTTCTTCCCTCCTTGCTAGCAACAGAAATACTTTATAGACGTATCATGATCAGCCGAACACTATCGAGTGGCACCTGGTAAGAAAAAAAATAAAATCATTAGTATATTACAGTTTAATACAGATTAGACTTAATTTACATAAATTACAGATAAACTCTGATTGGCTGGAGGGTGCTGAGGACATCCAGCAATATGATTTCATGGCAGCTGCAGTTCGCTTTGTGCCTATGAGGATCCTGCTCTTTGGTTATGGTTGTTTGATGTGGTATTTATGGGAGCGAATGTATCGCTGGTCTTTCAGCCCTTCTCGACATCACATTCCATTTGATGTCCCTTCCTCTATGCTCGCAACTTGCATCTTACAGGTTCAGAGCTGAGGGATGCATTACAGGGATATGCTACCTCAAATTTTCTTGAGCTTCTCAACATTATCAGCAGTTTATCCGTGAGAGTCTCTTAGAGCATATTCCCATTGACGATGATGAGGTAATTTCTTATTATTTCAGCTTCTACATCTAGAACCTATGAATCACTCCTCCTCTTTACAGTTTGAGGAGGTTCGCTCTTCTATTGGTGTAGATGAGGAGACTAAGATGGCTCTAGAGACTGAGGTTATTCCTAATATTGATAGTCCTGAGCCCATACCTAGTCCTGTTCATCATACTCAGTTATGTTAGGACTAGTCACGATGGTGGTTTTGTGAGCATTACCCTTGGTGATATCTCGCTTCCAGCTAGGTCCATGTTCTACTGGGGCTCCTACTATTCAGACTCCTGTCAAGCAACAGATGCATTTTAGTGATGCTCAGCTTTCTATCTTTTCTCCCACAAATGCCTCTCATATGAGTTTTTTCTGACTTGTTTCCTACGTAATCTATACACTCGACACTAATGTTAATGAATTTACAAAACTGGTCCCCTCGAACACAGGTGGAGTATTTACATGGACTTGCCTCATCTCAAAGGTTATTCACTATGCAGGTTTATAGATAGTTAGAGGGTAAGCATATGTACAATAAATATGCAAATGTATGCATGCTATGCCTGAAATGCACATGATGTGTTTTCTATATGTACAGAGCTACTCAAGCGGTCTGGAACATGAGATTGAAATGCTTCACCAATAGCTTGTAGATTCGAGCATTGATCCTTACAGTGCTGGGACTTCCTCTGTCAAACCTCCAGACATCTTTTACCGTGAGGACTACTAGAGGATGGAGCCCATGGCCGGATTCTATAGCTCAGGATGACTGATTTAGGCTATTGAATTTTTATATCATACTGTTGTGTTAACCAACTCTACAAGTTAGATGCACTTCCTTCTGGATTTACAATTCCTGCAGACTTGTTGAAGTTAGTTTCAACCATGATAAATGTATAAAAGTACATTATAATATTGAAAATTTATAAGAAAATTCATCCTTTTATCATGAGATAGCATGTACTTTTTAATTATCAAAAGACCCCTGAAAATTTGATTTCCTTGTAATCAAATCTTAAAAAAAATGTTGCAATTTAGTCCCTAAAGTCCAGAAAATCAACAACCAAGTTCAATTTTTGAATAAATTTTATCATAGGGGCTTACGTCACAATCATGCACAATTACATCCCGAAATTGGGTGCTTATAAAAACAAAATAACAAAAAGCAGAAACCAACATCACCTAATAACAGAAGCTAATGACGTCATAAAGAAGAAATTAATAACGATTCAGACAATTCTGGCGAGAAATCAATCTTTGACAAAATCAAAACAAAATGAAACCAACTTAAAGCAAAATCTGATCTAAAAACACAAGAAACAAAATCAATCCATAAATGAAAATAAAGAATCCAACTTTTTTCTCATTATAATCCACCTAAGAGCAAGAAGATAAATGAGGAAGAATATGACAAAAGAGTTACATTTTTAATGTTAATAAAATAAAAAGGTGCAGTCATGAAAAAATTTTTGTAAAGGAGTTACGCATGTAAATTTAGAAAATTTGAAATATTTTTATTGTTTTACTTATGATTTGGAGTGTTTATGAATTTTTTTTTTTATAGAACTACATGGATCTCATTTTTTATTGTTATATTGTTATGTTTTTTACTTTAATTAAAGTTTCATTGGGTGGCCTACAAATTGGCCTATTAAATCCATTTTTGTGGTGATAGCTTACAAAAAAATCATTTGTAACAAGCTTTACTCATGTATTAGTTTTCAATTTTAATTAATCAAATATTTTTGCAAAAAAAAATTCATAAAGGGTCTATATTTTTTCATATACAAGGTCATGTAATTACCTTCTTTTTTTTATTGTTTCGGCTTACAATTACTTTAATATTATATTATGATATACATTATTTTTTACATGTGACGAGATAATTAAAGTCAAATTAAAATATTAATTCCACTATTAGGCAATTCTATAAATATAAAAGTAATAAAGTATATATTACGTAAATTAATGTGATAATTATAAATAAGTGAGAGAAAAGTTAGCTTATTCAATAAGTTCACTAAAATATACTTACCTACATTAAATGTATTATATTGAAAAATGGTGATGAGAATAATTCTCAGTATATCTATTGATATCAAGACGTGAGTATTTATACAGATATAGAATAATACAAAAGCTTATGATAAATTCTAAGTAACAAATAGAATAACAAACAGATAAAGACACAATAGAAAGTGGAAACTAACAAGAGTTATCTTATCACCCTGCCTCAAGTTGTACTGGTGTAGCAAACACAAACAACTTGCTTCAAAATTTGGCAAACTTTATCTTAGGTAATGGCTTAGTTAACAAATCTGCAATTTGATCATTGGGGTTGATATAAGAAACTTGAAGCTTATTGTTTGATACTGTAATACCCTACACTTTTATTTAAATAAAATAATTTTCAGATTTTGTTAGTAATAAATAATTTTAAATTATATTACACAATATTTTTTAATTATCTAACTATTTAAATTGATATATATATTATATATATATATATATATATATATATATATATAATTATATATATATATATATATATATATATATTATATATAATGTAGAAAACTTACCCTTTAGAACCCAAGAAACACCCCCAACCAGTAGCCCCCTCCCCGTTCATCACCATCACTTCCTCTCCTCTCACTGTGCCACCTTCATCACCCGTCAGAAACTGCCATTGTTGTCGTCGTCCCAGCTCCATAGCTGTTGCTCGCTCTCTTCCTTCCTTGCCAGGCAGTAAGCTTCTTCTCCTTCGCGCGCGACAACCCTGCACTTCCCTGTCTGCCCAGCTCCATTCCCTTTCGTCGATTGCTGCCCTCCTACCTCACCTGAGCTGCTCCCTAGACCTCCATTTCGGTGCTAGCAAGCTCTCCCTTCTCTCTTGTTCTTCCAGCTTAACAGTGAGTGTCATTCACTTAATCTCTTCCTTCCTTTCTTGATCTTAGTTGTTCTTGGTAGATCCTTAGTTATTTAAGGTTGTTTAGTGTTTAATGAGGTTGATTTTAACTTTAGGTAAATATTGTGAATTATTTGATTTTCCAGAATTTTATTTTGATTTTTATTGGATATTATTTGGGTTTAATTAGTAATTAGGGTAGCTACTGCTGCTCTCTTCCTTCCTCGCCAGGCAGCAAACTTCTTCTCCTTCACGCGCTATAACCTTGCACTTCCATGTCTGCCCAGCTCTGTTCCCTTCCGTCGGTTGCTACCCTCCTACCTCGCCTGAGCTACTCCCTATACCTCCATTTTCGGTGCCAGTAAGCTCTCCCTTCTCTCTTGTTCTTCCAGCTTGACAGTGAGTGTCACTCACTTGATCTCTTCCTTCCTTTCTTGATCTTGGTTGTTCTTGGTAGATCTTTGGTTAGTTAAGGTTGTTTAGTGTTTAATGAGGTTGATTTTAACTTAGGTAATTATTGTGAATTATTTATTTTTTCAGAATTTTATTTGATTTTTATTGGATATTTAATTAGGTTTAATTAGTATTTAGGGTAGTTATTGTTAATTATTTTGGCTATATTAATTTTATTGAAGATTATAGAAATATTGTGAATTTTGTAAATTTTAAACATTTTAGTAATATTTTATTTATATCCAAAATTTATTTGTAAAAAAATATAAAATTTTGATAATTGGTATTATTATCAAATGTTATTAATTTTAGAACTTAATCTATAATTTTTGTGAATTTTATACTATTTTTATAATTATTTTTGAGTTTATGTCAAATGTGGATAATTAGATTAAATTTATATTTTGGAAGAAATTATTAGTTAATTTTATATTTTTAATTATATTAGTAAGTTTAATATTGAGAAAATAATTTTTAGGTATTTGTATAATTTTTAGGGAATTTTTTTTAGCAATAATAATATATTATGTAAGTTTTTATATTATAGGGATAAAAACATAATTTTTGTGCTAATTATAATTAAATAATAAATTGTGGTTGGTTTTAATAATATTTAAGGAATTAAAAGGATTTTTACAAATTATTTACTATTTTTGACTAATTAACACTAATTTTTGGAAATTAATTTCAAATAATATATTAGGTGAGATTTTGATATTTGGTATTAAGTTATGAATTTGATAGTGAATATATTTTTGTAGAAATTTAATAATATGAGTAATTAATTTTAGGTTATATTATATTTTTGATATAAAATATAAGTTTGATTATTTAATTGTTGAATAATTTGATATTTTATATTAGTATAATGTGTATTTTGGGAAATAAATGATTTAATTTTTATGTTGGTTGAATTGTGATCTCGGTCGGGGTTAAGTGTAGTTTTGGGAGCCCGACTTGAGTGTTAATGTCTGTGGTTATTAGAAGTGCGTTTTCTATGCAGTAATGGCTCTACCTATGGTAAAGAGATGTCCATTTTACAAAGAAAACTCTGTCGAAATTTTGGTAAATTTTTTCGTAAAACGTGATATCTTCAGTAAATTTCTACCATTAATTAAGTTTTTTCCTGTCTATCAAATCTTATTCGGTCTTCCTCGAGTCAGTCTAGAATTTCGTTATTTCTGTCAATTTTTTATTTTTATTTCATAGACGTGTTTTTAAAATAGGTATGTTAATTTCTTTTCTAGAGAATATCGGAGCGGAAGTTGTTGGATTGAGGTAGACGCACGGTCGTCAGCCTTCTCATTCATCTTGTAAGTTGATAAAATGATTTGTACGTGTGTTTTATTTAAAGATGCGTGCGCTCATATTTTTTAATATTTATTATATGATTTATTTAATTTAATGTTCTTATTTAAGGTTTAAGCGCATTTTATTTATTTAAAATCAGTTTTGAGAAATTTTGGTAGAACGGGCTACCTGGTGGGTTTCACTAGGACCGTGTGCACATGGTAGAGATTGAGAGATGGATCTGATGTATGTATGACTTCTGGATATAAACTGGGGACGGCTGCCTCGGTGGAAGCCTTTACTCTCGAAGATCGCCAGTGATTGGAAAGTTAATAATGGACTGGGATAGGTGCCTCGGTTGATGCCTTAGCTCTCGGGGACCGCCAATGCCATGTATTTGGATTAAGTAGATGATTGTGACTTAGTGCCTCAGTTGATGCCTTTGCTCTTAGGGACTGGTCAGTCCAGTTGGAATAAGTGGGCCCAGTTGGCCAGTTAGAAATCTGGGATTAGGGTTCTACCGAGATTTTTCAAAAGCTATATATATATACATTATAAAATTATTTTCACTATAAATATATGGTTTTCAAAAGGTTTTCAAACCGTACAGCTCTTTTTATTAACTTACTCAGTGAGGTATGATTCCCCTCAATTTATTTTTTTCAGGAGCTTGGGAGATCGACCTCAAACCGCCTCTACGCTAGATTTCTTCATCACCGGCTATACTATGTAGGTCATTGTAAGATGTACTGTAGTAGTAACTCTAGAAAATCGCAGTAGTAATTATACTATGAATTTGTATAACTTAAGTATACTTATGTATTTTATTTCAATGAACCATGCTTATGTATAATGATTTAAGATTGATTTATGATATGTGACGATGGAGAATATTTTATTATGCACTCAAATTATGTTTGTTTTTTGAAAAATCAGTTTGATAATGTGTTATGTTATGAAATAAAGTTTAAAAATTGGAAGGTTTTATTTTTCTTTTCTTTAAGGCTTACTACGGGTTTCGGGGGGCTTTATGCCTACACATTTCTTAGTGCCGGGTCACGTGCCCTCGGGTTCGGATCGTGACAAAGTTGGTATCAGAGCATAAGTTTGATTAATTGTCTATGTTTATCTTTCTGTGTAACTACTGCAGTAATTAAGTTGATAATTGTCTTTGTGATATTCTTATTTCTAATTCCGCGTTGCGTTAAATACTCTTGTCTTATTTTGAATTTGATTTTCTCTATCTTTTTTAGAATGAGGAATGTGCGAACAGACCCCATTGTCGATCCGACCTTTGGGCTTGATGAGCAGTCTGTGCATGATGAGGCTCTTCCTCCTGCTCCATGTCGTAGGGGCAGAGGTAAAGTTAGAGGTTAAGCTAGGGTAGCTACAGCTGAGATTCCTGATTAGTAGCCAATTGGACCTAAAGTTCTAGTCATAGACCCCACAGCCTTTGCAACTGGACTAGCAGGAATTAATTAGCGTCTTACAACATTGAATCTGGCAATGCCCCTTGTGCAGCAGATGTTACAGCAGAGGAATCAGGGGATGTCAGATCTGATGCAGCACTCCTCTACTCCCGGATTGGTTAGAGTTTCCTTTGATGGTATGGGTGACGCTTTGGACTTTATTAATGCGATTGAGGCACGTACCAAGATAGGACACACAGATTACCAGCGAATAATGATTGTGGAGGTTGTCAGTTCAAGTGGCAGCCTCAAGACTAGTTCATGTAGCCGATTTAGTCATCCATGCATAAGTTGACTTGGCTAGAGTTTAAGGATCGCTTCCTGAGATTCTTCTATCCTCCAGCCACCAGAGATGCTTACAGGTGGCAGTTGCTCCACATCACTAGAGGGGATAGGTCAGTGGAGGACTACACTAGAGAGTTTAACAGACTATCCCAACATGCAGAGGACATCAGGAAGAGACCCTTACAGAGTAGTAGAGTTATATGTCACTGGTTTGGGATCTGCTTTATTTGGTATACGTATCGAGGACCACACCCTAGAGAGTGTGATTGAGGAGGCCCGTTTGATTAAGAGGCGACATATCCGCCAGGGGCACCATGTTAGATCCCTATATAGTTGGTGGTAGTGGATATAGTGTAGCTCCTGGGTACCAGCAGCCAATATTTCATATTAGTAGTTCAAGTCAGCAGGCTGTAAATAGTTCACAGCAAGGTGGTAGGAGGTCCAGGACTCACCGAGTTTGTCAACATGGTTATGCCATGAATAAGAGAAGTGGTAGAGGTCACAAATTTAGTACTGGAGTCAGCAGTAGCAGTAGTAGTGGGCAAAGCTCCGGACAGAGTAGTTCTGGGTCTGGAGCTAATGCGGTGTGTGAGTTGTGGTCGATTCCATCAGGGCCCATGTCATTTGTTGTCGGGTGCTTGCTTCATATATGGACAGGTTGGTCATCTTACCAGAGCTTATCCTCACTCCGGATATCAGCCACAGTATGCTTAGGGTTCTTCTTCATCAGTGACTCAGCCCCACTATCTGATGCCACAGTAGTACAGAGCACCAGTACAGCCACAGCAGAGACTGCTACAGCTTATGGGCCAGCAGGGGCCGAGGTTCAGTTGGTAGACCTAGTGGTCGTGGGTTTGTGTAGCCCTTCGACATCTCAGCAGGCAGGTCAAGGCCAGGGCTCAAGTGTTCACTTTAACACCGCAGGATGCTCAGGCTCCTAATGCAATGGTAGCAGGTATTATCTCAGTCTGTGCAAGTGATGCTAGAGTATTATTTAACCTTGGCGCTTCGCATTCATTCATTTTTCCTGTGTTTGCTTCGAGAATCGAGTGGCAGCCTTCTAGGTTGTCCTTTCCTCTATCTGTATTGACTACTCTTAATGATAAGTTAGAGACAGATATTTCTTTCCTTCGTGTCCAGTGTCAGTTGATAGTAGAGAATTATTGGCAGACTTGGTGTTGCTTAATGTGTTGGAATTTGACGTCATTTTGGGTATGGATTGGTTGTTAAGGTATTATGCTTCGATGAATTATCGAGAGAAAAAAGTGGTGTTCAGGATTCCAAATGAAGAAGAGTTCTGTTTTAAGGGTGAAAAGTGCTTCATGACTCATAATCTCATTTCTACCATTTACAGCCCGAAAGATGCTTAGAAGGGGTTGTCAAGGCTATTTAGCAGTAGTAAGAGATGTTGAGATAGAGAATGGGGCAATCGAATAGGTATCAGTGGTGTGTGAATTTCTAGATGTCTTTCCTGAAGAATTACCGAGGTTACCATCAGACAGAGAGATAGAGTTTTGTATCGATGTTATACCTGGTATAGGTCCTATTTCTATGCCACCTACAGAATGACACCAGTTGAATTACAAGAGTTGAAGGAGCAATTACAGGAGTTGCTTGATAAGGGTTTCATAAGACCCTTAGTACATCACCTTAGGGTGCTCTAGTGTTGTTTTGAAGAAGAAGGATAGTAACCTTCGACTCTATATTGATTACAGGCAGTTGAACAAGGTCACCATCAAGAACAAGTATCCACTTCCTAGGATCGATGACCTATTTGATTAGCTTCAAGGGGCTACATGCTTCTCTAAGATAGACTTGAGATCTGGATATCACCAGTTAAGGATCAGAAGTGGTGATAGCCCAAGACGACATTTTGGACGAGATATGGCCATTATGAGTTCTTAGTAATGTCCTTTGGGTTGACTAATGCTCTAACAACCTTTATAGACTTGATGAATCGGGTGTTTAGGCCATACTTAGACCAGTTTATAATAGTCTTCATTGATGACATCTTGGTTTATTCCAAGAGTGAAGCTGAGTATGTTATGCATCTAAGAAGGGTGCATCAAACTTTAAGGGAGCACAAGTTGCATGCCAAGTTTTTGAAGTGCAAGTTCTGGTTGAATCAAGTGGCATTTTTAGGCCACGTGGTTTCTAAGGATGGCATAAAAGTGGACCCTAAGAAGATAGAAGCTATTACAGAGTGGCTGAGGCTAACTACAGTCAGAGAAGTACGGAGTTTCCTGGGTCTAGCATGCTACTATAGGAGATTTATGAAAGTCTTCTTCAAAATTGCTGCACCTTTGATAAGGTTGACCCAGAAGAGTGCTAAGTTTGTGTGGATAGACAAATGTAAAGAGCACTTCCAGTTATTACAGGGTTTATTGACGTCAGCTCAAATTCTGACTTTGCCTTCTAGAAATGAAAGGTATACGGTGTATTATGATGCTTCTAGAGTAGGACTAGGCTGTGTGTTGATGCAAAATGGCCAAGTAATTGCTTATGCTTCAAGGTAGTTGAAGAAGCATGAGCAAAACTATCCTACTCCTGACTTAGAGATGGCAGCCATTGTGTTTGCTTTGAAAATATGGAGGCATTACTTGTATGGGGTTACATGTGAGATATACACTGATCATAAGAGCTTGAAGTATATCTTCTAACAGAGGGACTTGAACTTAAGGCAGAGAAAATGGATGGAACTTCTTAAGGATTATAATTTCCATTTTATACTATCCAGACAAGGTGAATATTATTGTTGATGCCTTGAGTAGGAAGTTAGCAGGCAGTCTTACCCACATTAGCATAAAAAGGAGGCCCATTATCAAGGAGTTGCACGGATTGATTGATCAAGGGTTGTAGTTGAAAGTTACCCAAAAGTGCCTTTTAGCTCAATTCAGGGTACAATCAGTATACTTGGATCGAGTTAAGGCAACTCCGAATAGAGACCTATAATTGTAGAGGATTATGTATGAAGTGCAACAAGGGCAGTCAAAAGACTTTATGGTTGACAGAGAAGGTGTATTGCGGTTGGGCACTAGGATTTGTGTGCCGAATGTCGACGACTTGAGGAAGAAAATTATGGAAGAGGCATATTTTTCTATTTATAGTATTCATCTAGGTTCTACCAAGATGTATCATGACTTGAAAGATACATATTGGTGGAATGGAATGAAGAAGGATATTGTAGAGTTTGTGTCTAGATGCCTGACTTGTCAACAAGTGAAGCTTGAACATCAGAGACCCTCAAGATTATTGCAACCTATGCCAATTCCTAAATGGAAATGGGACTTGATAGCTATGGATTTTGTGACTGGACTACCTCGAACTACAGGAGGTTATGATGCTATTTGGGTGATTGTTGACAAACTAACTAAATCAGCACACTTTCTACCAATAAAGAAGACGTACTCTACTGATAGACTGGCAAGACTTTATGTCAATAGGATTGTTTGTCTACATGGAGTACCAGTGAGTATAGTGTCAGACAGAGGAGCCATATTCACCTCAGTCTTTTGGCAAGAATTACATAAGGCCTTGGGCACCAGATTGGATTTCAGTACGGCCTTCCATCCTTAGATAGATGGTTAGTCAGAGAGGACCATCTAGACGTTAGAAGATATGCTTAGGATGTGTGTGATGGATTTTAGAGGACAGTGGAATTCGCACTTGCCATTGATTGAGTTTTCTTACAATAATAGTTATCATGCTAGCATTAAAATGGCTCCATATAAGGCACTATACGATAGGAAGTGTAGATCACCATTATGTTGGGAGATTGGTGAAAGACAGTTAACAGGTCCAGAGTTGGTGCAGGTGACTTCAGAGAAAGTCCCGATCATACAGCAGCGATTGAAGACAGCCTTCAGCAGACAGAAGAGCTATGCTAACCCTAGGAGAAAGGATGTATCCTTTATGGTTGGAGACATGGTGTTCCTGAAGGTGTCTCCAATGAAAGGAGTCATGAGATTTGGGAAGAAGGGTAAGCTAGCTCCTAGTTACATTAGACCATTTGAGATTCGGTCTAGAGTGGGTGGAGTGGCATATAGGTTGGTGTTACCACCAGAATTGTCAAGGATCCACCCTGTATTTCATGTGTCTATGCTAAGGAAATACGTTCCTGATCCATCTCACATTTTGCAACCTCAAGCCATAGAGCTTAGCAACGATCTGACCTATAAGGAGCATCCAGTGTCAATCGTGGATCACCAAATCCGACAGTTGCAGACTAAGGAGATACTGATGGTGAAGGTGCTATGGAGTAACCATTCTGCTGAGGATTGTACTTGGGAAACTGAAGCTAAGATGCGAGTTTCTTTCCTGTATCTCTTTTCCTCTTAAGCCTAGTAATTTTTCTTTTCTTTTCTTTTCTTAAATTCAGGGACGAATTCTTATAAAGAGGGAAGATTGGAATACCCTACACTTTTATTTAAATAAATTAATTTTCAGATTTTATTAGTAATAAATAATTTTAAATTATATTACACAATTTTTTTAATTATCTAGCTATTTAAATTGATATATATATTTATGTTAATATTATTTTAAGGCTTTATTATTAGATTTAAGTAATATTTTGGGTATATATATATATATGTGTGTGTGTGTGAATTTGGGAGTATTATATGTGTATGTATGTATGTATATATATATATATATATATATAAAATGTAGAAAACTTACCTTTAGAACCCAAGAAACACCCCCAACCAGCAGCCCCCTCCCCGTCCGTCACTATCATTGCCACTCCTCTCACTGTGCCACCTCCATCACCACCGAAAACTGCCATTGTTGTCATCGTCCGAGCTCCATAGCTGCTGCTGCTCTCTTCCTTCCTTGCCAGGCAGTAAGCTTTTTCTCCTTCGCCCGCGACAGCCCTGCACTTCCCTGTTTGTCTAGCTCCGTTCCCTTCCGCCGATTGCTGCCCTCCTGCCTCACCTGAGCTGCTCCCTTGACCTCCATTTCAGGTGCCAACAAGCTCTCCCTTCTCTCTCGTTCTTCCAGCTTGACAGTGAGTGTCACTCACTTGATCTCTTCCTTCCTTTCTTGATCTTGGTTGTTCTTGGTAGATCCTTGGTTAGTTAAGGTTGTTTAGTGTTTAATAAGGTTGATTTTAACTTTAGGTAATTATTGTGAATTATTTGATTTTTTCATAATTTTATTTGATTTTTATTGGATATTTATTTGGATTTAATTAGTAATTAGGGTAGTTATTGTTAATTATTTTGGCTATATTAATTTTATTGAAGATTATAGAAATTATTGTAAAATTTTGTAAATTTTGAATATTTTAGTAATATTTTATTTATATCTGAAATTTATTTGTAAAACATTATAAAATTTTGATAATTGGTACTATTATCAAATGTTATTAATTTTAGAACTTAATCTATATTTTTTGTGAATTTTATACTATTTTTATAATTATTATTGAGTTTATGTCAAATGTGGATAATTAGGTTAAATTTATATTTGGAAGAAATTACTAGTTAATTTTATGTTTTTAATTATATTAGTAAGTTTAATATTGAGAAAATAATTTTTAGGTATTTGTATAATTTTTAGGGAATTTTTTTTTTAGCAATAATAATATATTATGTAAGTTTTTATATTATAGGGATAAAAATGTAATTTTTATACTAATTATAGTTAAATAATAAATTGTGGTTGGTTTTAATAATATTTAAGGAATTAAAAGGATTTTTACAAATTATTTACTATTTTTGACTAATTAACACTAATTTTTGGAAATTAATTTCAAAAAATATATTAGGTGAGATTTTGATATTTTGGTATTAAGTTATGAATTTGATAGTGAATATATTTTTGTAGAAATTTAATAATATGAGTAATTAATTTTAGGTTATATTTATATTTTCATATGAAATATAAGTTTGATTATTTAATTGTTGAATAAATGATATTTTATATTAGTATATATTTTGGTATATATGTTTGTGAAATGTTGTTTTTAAGCTTTAATGACAGAGGATTTTCTAAATTATGGATATTTATATGTATGTGTATTTTTGGGAAATAAATGATTTATTTTTGTGTTGGTTGAGTTGTGATCTCGGTCAGGGCTAAGTGTAGTTCTGGGGGCCCGACTCGAGTGTGAATGTTTGTGATTATTAAAAGTGTATTTTCTATGCAGGAATGCTCTACTTATGGTAGAGAGATGTCCGTTTTACAAAGGAGACTCTGTCAAAATTTTGATAGATTTTCTCGTAAAACGTGATATCTTCAGTAAATTTCTACCGTTAATTAGGTTTTTTCCCTGTCTATCGAATCTTATCCGGTCTTCCTCAAGTTAGTTTAGAATTTCATTATTTCTGTCGATTTTCAATTTTTATTTTATAGACGTGTTTTTAAAATAGGTATGTTAATTTCTTTTCTAAAGAATATCGGAGCGGAAGCTGTTGGATCAAGGTAGACGCACAATCTTCAACCTTTTCGTTCATCTTGTAAGTTGATAAAATGATATGTGCGTGTGTTTTATTTAAAGATGCATGCACCCATATTTTTTTAATATTTATTATATGATTTACTTAATTTAATGCTATTATTTAAGGTTTAAGCGCATTTTATTTATTTAAAATTAGTTTTGAGAATTTTTGGTAGAACAGGCTACTTGGTGGGTTTCACCAGGACCGTGTGCACATGGTAGAGATTGAGAGATGGATCCGATGTATGTATGACTTATGGATATAAACTGGTACGGGTGCCTCGGTGGAAGCCTTTGCTCTCGAGGACCGCTAGTGATTGGAAAGTTAATAATGGACTGGGATGGGTACCTCGGTTAATGTCTTAGCTCTCAGGGATCACCAGTGCCATGTATTTGGATTAAGTAGATGACTACGGCTTGGTGCCTCGGTTGATACCTTTGCTCTTGGGGACCGACAGTCCAGTTGGAATAAGTGGGCCCAGTAGGCCAGTTAGAAATCTGGGATTAGGGTTCTACCGAGATTTTTTAAAAGCTTTATATATACATGATTAAATTATTTTCACTATAAATATATGGTTTTCAAAAGGTTTTCAAACCGTACAACTCTTTTTATTGACTTACTCAGTGAGGTCTGATTCCCCTCAATTTATTTTTTTTCAGGAGCTTAGGAGATCGACCTCAGACCACCTCTATGCCGAATTTCTTCATCATCAGTTGTACTATGTAGGTCATTATGAGTTATACTATAGTAGTAACTCTAGAAAACCGCAGTAGTAATTATACTATAAATTTGTATGACTTAAGTATAACTTATGTATTTTATTTCAACGAACCACGCTTATGTATGATGATTTAAGATTGATTTATGATATGTGACGATGGAGAATATTTTATTATGCACTCAATTATGTTTGTTTTTTTTGAAAAATCAATTTGATAATGTGTTTATGTTATGAAATAAAGTTCTAAAATTGGAAGGTTTTATTTTTTCTTTTCTTTAAGGCTTACTACGAGTTTCGGGGGCCTTATGCCTACCCATTCCCTAGTGCTGATCACGTGACCTCGGTTCGAGTCGTGACAAATACCTTGTCTTTTATAAAATGAAATTCAATCTTTAAGTGTTTGGAACAAGAGTTAAGATTGGAGTTGATGTCAAATATGTTGCACTGAGGTTGTCACAGCACAAAATGGGCTTGGAGAGTAGCTAGTGAAGTTCATTTGTGGTGTGAGCAATGGCGCGATACTCTGAATCAGTAGAAGAATGCGCAATAGTGCACTGCTTGCAAGTTACCCCCCAACAAATAAGATTTTTCTCGACATAAACTGTGTAACCAGTGGTGATTTCTTGTCTTCCAAATCACCACCCCAATCCACATCACTATAAGTGAATATTTAAAAATTAGATGAAGGACGAAGAAGTAGTCCATGGGTGCTTGTGGCCTTCAAGTATTGTAGTATTCTTTTTATTGCTATCCAGTGGTCATTAGTTGGTGAATGTATAAACTATGAGACCTTATGGACCGAGTAACATATGTCGGATCAAGTGATGCACACATACTGTAATCCTCTAACTATACTCCAATACAGTGTAGGATCAGAAAAGGAAGTGCCCAAAGAGATAAGGTGATGGTGAGGAATCGCCGGGATGGAGATAACATTGGCATCTTGCATCTTGGTTTTAGTGAGCAGCTCTTGTATACACTTGGTCTGAGTAAGCATTAATCCAAAGGGACACCACATGGCTTCCATGCCTAAAAATAGCTTAGGCGACCAAAATCTTTGATTGCAAAGTGATTTTGCATGAACTGAATAATTCGGTGAAGGAGCTAGTCTATTTTGGAACTTTGAAGTCCCAAACTTAGTAAAGAGGTTGTGAGGCATTTAAACCATTTTTGTGGGGCTTGCTTCAAGCCATAAATCAATTTTTTCAGCTTACATACATGATTTAAGAAGAGAGGATGGACAAACCCTTAGGGTTGAGACATGAAAATAGTTTCATCCAATGCTCCATGGAAAAAAGCATTGGATACATTATGTTGGGTGAACCTCCCACTTGAATGATATAACCACAAATAAAATTAACCGAATGGTTGAAGGTTTAACCATAGGGCTGAAGGTCTTTGTGAAATTAACTTTGAGTCTTTAATATAGCACTTGGCTACTAATCGAGCCTTGTAGCACTCAATTAAACTATCTGGTTTTTACTTAATTTTGAATACCCATTTTGAGCTAATAAGATTTTGATTAGAAGAGGGTATAACAAGTTCCCAAGTTTGATTGTGTAACATGGCATCATATTCGGCTTGTATGGCTTGACACCATTGAGGACTTCGGACAACTTGAGTGTAACATATTAGTTCGGGTTCAAGTATGGCAGAGGAAAGGTAGGTTTTTAGTTTTAATAAGCCTATTTATAATCAAGTAACCATATAGTGCTAACGTGAAGGATTAAGTTTGGGTTGGTCATTTTGGTTAAGATCAAGGACCAGTGATAATCCAGGTGAGTTTGGAGGAGGGGGATGTCGATGGTTGTTGAGGTGTGGATAAGGGAGATGATGGAGAAGGTATGACCGAATGGGTTGGAGTGGAGGATAAGGATAAGTGTTAAGAGGTGGTTCAGTGGGAAGAGGTAACGTGGGTGATGATAGAGATTGGTTTTGTATGGTAGTGGAGACAGAATAGGATTGATAAAGAGAGGGAAGAAAATTATGGAAGGCAAGATATCTGATGTAGAGTCCTTGGCACTGACTGCTAACTTGGACTTAATCATGAATGGGAATTCCTAGTTATAGAAAAGAACATGGCGTGAGACAATGAATTTATGAGACTGTAAATTAAAATAAATAAAGCCTTTATGAATCTTACTATAACCCACAAATGCACATTTTTGAAAGCGAGAAGAAAGCTTATTTTCTGTATATGGGTGAAGCCATGGGTAACAAAGACAACCAAAAGTGTGCATAAGTAAATAATCTGGATCTTTTTAGAACAAAGTCTTAAAAGGATTATTTTTATACAACTTGGCAGTGGGAAGTCGATTTATAATAAAAACAGCAATGTCGAATGCATAAGTCCAATACTTATTTAGAACATGTGAGTGTTGTAACAAGGCTATTGTTGTTTCCACAATATGGCAGTGTTTATGCTCAATACACCCATTTTGGTTAGGTGTTTTAGGACAAACACTCCTTTGAGTAATGCTATTATCTAACAGGTATGATGTTAAAGCTTGAAATTCACCACCCTAATCTGCTTGAAATGATTTAATAGAATATTAAAATATTTTCTACCTAAGTGATGAAATTTAATAAAAATATTAAATTACTTCAGATTTGAATTTAACAAAATAAATCCATGTGTACTTGCTAAAATGGTGGTAAAATATCACATAATATTTACTACCATCTACAACAAGAACAAGAGCTAGGCCCTATAAGTCTGAACAAATTAATTCTAATGGGTGTTTAGCTTCAAAATTGTATAAAGAAAATGATAGTTTATGACTTTTATTGACATTACAAGCATGAAAAATAGATTAATTTTTATTCAAAACAAAGGTAAATTATGCTAATGCAAAACAGTATGAATGGTGGCCTCATTGGCATGACCAAGAACATTATGCCATTGAGTGAAGGTGGCAACATGAAAGGCTTTCAGTGAAGAATGAGGAGCTTTATGCGAATCTAGGAACATGGAGTAGAGACCATCATCACTCGATCCTGAATGTAGAATTTCCCTTGTGCAAATATCCTTAATGTCAAATGGTCAGGGAAAAATTCTATTGAGACATTGTTAGCAATAGTAAATAATTTGACTGATAACAAATTGCAACAAGAGTCAAGGACACATAAAAGTGGATCTAATAAAAAGGAATTATTGGAAGAATGACCAAGAGTAGAACCTGTGTGAGTGGTGGGAAGAGAGGTACCATTTCCAATCCTGACTTCATCCTATCCTTTATAATCAAATTGTAAAGTCAAATTATCAAGTTGGGAGGTAAGATGGTATGTAACACCAATGTCAAGGACCCATTGTTGAGGATTAATTGGAGAAGATGTGGTAGCCATATGAGAGGTGGGTTTGTAAATGAATGGGGAAGATGTTGTCTGATTCATCCCTTTATTTCTTATTATAGGACATTGATTTACTTGGTGCCCAAAGCCATAACAGTTATAGTATTGTGAATATCTATAAAAGATGGAGGGGAAATAATTCTGGTTATTATTTTTACCACCATTATTCCAACTGCACCCTCTTCCGAGACCAAAATGACCTCCACATCCTCTCATATAAGCGTATTGTCCTCGGCCTTGTGTATTTGCAAAGTGAGTTGTAGGTGGGATGGACACTTTGGATTGGTATTCTGAAATGAGGTCTTCTTCTTCATAGAGCAACAGTCCATAGAGTTCATCATAAGTGACATCTTTGACTCTTTGTTGAAGAGATCGTATGAAAGGTCTATAAGAGGAGTTTAATCCATTTAAAATAACTTGCACAAGATCACTATCACTCACCCGAGTTATGTAAGGCTGAGAGTTGGTCGAACATAGCTTTTGCTCGTTGAGCATATTGAGAATTATTTTTGAGTTTTCCTTTGTTAGTTTGAAAAATCTCGATTTTATTGTTCTTGCTTGGGACTTGGATCCTGTTGAATAGAATTTGTAAGTTTGGTCCATGCTTCATAAGTCATTCTTGCTCCCGATGACTTGTGGGATAAAAGCTTCTAAAATTGAGCCTACAATCCAGCTCAAGACAAGTTGATCTTGTCTAAACCACTGATGATAAGCCGGATTGATCTGTCCATCAGTTAGAGTTTGATTTGGTGCTACTGTGACTTTATTGACGTGACTGAAAAGATCATAGCTATTTAGTAACCGGTAGCAATGGTGCTTGCCATAGTAGATAATTTGTGGAGTTCAACTTAACTAGCAACCGGTGAGCTATGTTGGCAAGGACTAAATCTCATTTACATTAGTGAGAGTTATGTTTGTATCTAGAATAGTGATAAGATCATCCATGGGAGCGATGGTTGTTAAACCTTACTCTGCTCTAATACCATGAAACAATGGTTATGAGAATAATTCTCTGTATATCCATTGATATTCAAGACGTGAGTATTTATACAGGTATAGATTAATACAAGAGCTTATGATAAACTCTAAGTAACAATCAGATAAAGATACACTAGAAAGTGAAAATTAACAAGAGTTACCTTATCTATAATACCTTAGTGTAGAATTTATAATTTATTAACTAAGTGATTTACACTTGGCTATTGAAAATAAGACATATTTTTTTGTTACAAATTTTATCATTTGATTAATGCACCAGTGTAGGTAATAATTTCCCAAACTATAAATAAGAGAGAAAAAAGTTAGTTTATTCAAGAAGTTCACTAAACCAAAGCATTGATATTTAATCTATTTTTTAAAAAGATATTTAATTTATTTATTGGTGCTTTTTATAATTACTTTGATTTTTATAAAATAAATTTTACTTTATTGATTATTACCATTGGATGATGCAACACATTTTAATAAATGGTGATAAAACTAAAGTAAAAAAGTATCGAAAAAACAAAGTTAGCTAAGAATTTCCCCGATTTTTAAAAGGTGGTATTTTGTTAAAAAATATTTTAAAGAAAATACATTAATATCTTCAGATTTCAATATACAATATTTCAAATGTCCTTCTCTAACTAAGATTTATGGTTGAGATATTTCAAATGTCGTTCTCTAACTAACAACTGTCTAGCACTCCACCTTGTTTACCAAGGGGGGGAAAACACAAGGAAAAAAAAAATTATATACACATTATATCATATTAAATGTTTAAACTTTTTTATTTTTTATATTATTAATGTTTAAATAATTTTTTTTACAATTAAATGTCTGAATCGGTAAAAAAAATTCTAAAATAATGTCTTTAACGACTTTTGTAGATTAAAATACTTATTAAAATAATAAATTAACTTATCAATTTAAAAATAAATTGATTTAAATACCTTGTTTGATATTAAATTTTATTTTCTGTATTATTTTATTTTTTTTTAAATATTAGATATGAAAAAAATATTTTTTTATTTATCATATTAAGATGGAAAAATAAAATATTTTTTATTTTTATTTTTATTTTTATTTTATTACTTATAGTGGTTAAGTTAAGTGTTTTATCATAATTTCAGTCAAACAAAATTTTTATTTATTAAAAAATTATTTTATTTTTTATTGTTTAATTATAATAAATAAAGTTTGACTTTTATTTTTATTTTTATTGAATTATATTTTTCTTTTCACTCTTTTTTATAAATTTAAAAAAATCCTGAATTTTATGACTTTTAACAATTTTATTTCAACTTTTACTTAAAAAGTCTCAAACTTTTCATCTTTTTTTTATAATTTTATCACGTTGTTTTAAAATTTATAAAAAAAATCATAAACTTTAACATTTTTTAATATTTTAATATTCTTTTATAAAAAGTTTGTCAAACAATTTGTTAAAACTCGTAAAGTTCTGGATTTTTTTAGATAATTAGACCAATATTAAATTATATTTGTTAAATAAATTTTTAACAATCTTATAAAATGTTGTAGTATTTAATATTGATATGGCACCAAATTTTTTTAATTTAAAAAAAAAAAGAATTTAATGAGTTAGTCAGAAATTTGTTCCTAAAATATATCATTTTAAAATAAAAAAATAGAACCTTCAATTTTGTTATAAATTTGAAATTGCTTGTATGACCCTGAAATGAATTTTTTAATTAAAAATATATTAAAATTATTAAAAGGTGTAAAAGTTACAATTTTAAAGTGAAATGATATTTCAACATCATATAAACAATTGTAAATTTATGACAAATTAAAATATTGTATTTATTTATTTTTAAATAGTATATTTTAAGGGAAAAATTTTTACTAACTCATTAAATTCTCTTTCTTTTAAATTAAAGTGTTTAGTGCTATATCAACACAAAATTTTATTAGATACTAAAATATTGATTAAAAAAATTGTCACGACCCAAAACAAAGGTCATGACCGACGCTAGGGAACAAGAATTCTTTTGAATCCGGAACCCGTAGAAAGCCTTAAAATAAATAAAAGCATGCAATAATAATAATTAACATAAATAAAATAACTCGCAGTGAAAATATATCTCATAAATAAAATAAATAATTCACACAACTCATTTTATATATAAATAATCTTTTAATACAAATTCTCGGTTCCAAACCTTTAAAATACAAATCTGCATACATATATAATACTGTCACGACCCAAAACAGGGGTCATGACCGGCGCTAGGGAACGGGAATTCTTTCGAATCTGGAACCCGTAGCAAGCCTAAAATAAACTAAAACATGCAATAGTAATAATAACAACACAATTAAGTAAAATATTATGTAGCGGAATAAAATCATAAATATCAAAATGATATTTCCACCAAATGAAATTACATCAAATCCTCATCCCATATATAAATAAACTTTTAATACAAATTCAGTTCAAATATAATACAACATCTTTTTAACAATTTTACAACTACTGCAGTGTCTAGATTAATAAAAATAAAACTCAAGTGAGCAGTTTACATAATAAAGTCGGGGCGGAAGAAATCCGACGTACAGACCTGCTACTGAGGTCTGATGAAGATGACTCTCTTGAAAAATAGTCAACGGAGGGGAGTCAGACCTCACTGAGTGAATTACTATAATATATATACATGCATACTAAATGCCAATGCACACAGTCAAAAGTATATATAATATGTATGTATACAAGCAAATACACACAGATGCAATAAAAATCATTTTATATATTTTTATTGAAAATCACAGTTTATGAAGGATCGAATAGAACCCTAGAAAATTTCAACCTCAAAACAGTGTTAGACAACACTATAGCCATACAGGCTCACTTATTCCAAATATATTCACTTATTCCATTTGGACAGTAGACTGGCCCCGAGACACTAAGTCAACCGAGCTCCAACAATCTGACTGTCAGTGTGATTAGCCCCGAGACACTTGGTCAACCAAGCTCCAGCAATCACACTCCCAAATCATATCTCACACATCAAATAATCATATCCAATCAATATCCACAAATGATTAGTAATATAACCTAAATGCTATCAGCGTACCGGTATATACTCGGTCCTAGTGCTGCCCACTAGGTAGCACGTTCTATTGATATCTTTTATTAAAATATAAGACATACATTCATAAAAATAAATGATACATGAATTTAAATATAATAGCAACAATAACCATATATATACTAGAAATATATCAAAAGTAAACCAAGTATATTTTGAGTATATATACGTCAAATAAATCCAATTAAATTACAAAATAAACTAAAAATGTATTTGAAAACATTTTAAACATAATTCGTTAATAACATGCATATAGTTTAAAATATACCGAAAATAAATCAAAAATAAACTAAAAATAAACTTAAGTATTAATTAAACCATTTATGCATATTTAATCCAAATAGAACGTATATTTCTAAAATCATGCACCCTAGAGCATATATATATAAAATAGCAACTCACTCTTATTACGTTCCACGAGATAGGTCCGATGGGCCTGGTCCACTAGGTCTCAGTCTCAGCGCAACTAAACAAACAGTTAACGACAGGAATCAGAATAAATCCAACAGGAGTCCTAAAGACTCGATCTAGATTACTAGAAACAAAATTAAATCAGAATTCAACCGGACATCACATTTTACGAGAATTCTATCGAAAATTCAGCAGAACCTCCCCTGTAAAATAGACATCTCTCTACTCAAAGAGCAGAGCCGGCCCTGCAAAGAAATACACTTCAAAAAATAGACACAAAATTATAACCATAATCCCTCGGTCGGAC
Organism: Mallotus nudiflorus; assembly: GCA_947683625.1. NCBI lineage: Eukaryota > Viridiplantae > Streptophyta > Magnoliopsida > Malpighiales > Euphorbiaceae > Mallotus > Mallotus nudiflorus. The sequence continues at coordinate 5,252,630 of CANTUR010000075.1, read as the reverse complement.
TCCAAACTATGAATCACCGACCGAGGTCCATAATTCACAGAATACTACAGAAATATCGAAATTGCCCTTATATAATAAAAATACATTTTATCAATATAAATTACGTAATTAACCCTAAAACATAGTAAAAACCGATAAAAACTCATTTTATTAGAAAAATCGTATATTATATATATAATTGAAAATAATTTACGAAAAATAGTTTTAATTAGTTAAAAATACTAAATAATTTGTAGAAATAATTTTGATACCCTAAATAACTATTGAAACCAATTTAATTACATTTTTAGCCAATTTAGGGTAAAATCACCAAAATACCCCTATATATATAAATATGCTAAAATCAATCCAAAAATTCACCAAAAAAAATATAATTGCACAAAATTAATTTTCTCAACATATATTTCAATAATATCAATAAATATACTTAATTAACCAATTAATTTCAATTAAACACATAATTAACCCTATTTTATCAAAATTACCTAAACTAAATAAATTCAAAATAAATACATAAAAATTCACAAAAATCCCAAATAAATTTCTATAATTAATTTTAACACCTATAATTACCATAAAACATAATTTCATAATTAATTTAATTATTTTCAAAAATTAGAAAATATTAATAAAAAAATCAAAAATACCCAAAAATCAAAATAAATTCCAAAAATTCTACAAAAATTCAAACATGAAGATTAAGCTACTAGGATCTAAGTTTGTGAAGGAATTTTTCATGAATCACAAAGAAAAACTCAAAAAAAATTCAAAAATCAATTATGGACGAAATAGAAAAATTGACAAAAACCTTACCAAATCGAGTTTTAAGCTTAAAGGAAGCTTAGAATCGTCTTCTATGGCCTCAAAGGAGTTCAACAGCACCAGAAAGAGGGGATTTGGTGGCCGAAAACTTAAGGGAGGAAGAAAAGGCCAACTCTCGGCCAAAACGCCAAAACACACTTCATCGGCGCCGGAAGGGAAGTCTGCAGGCGGCGGAACTATTGGAGGAAGGAGGTGGCACGGTGGGAGGCGCAGCGACGGTAGGTGGCCGGCGTGCGCAATGATGAGAGAGGAAGGGGACGTCAGGAGATGAGGTTAGGGGTGAGGGTAGGTTTTGTAATTTTTTACAAATTATATATATATATATAACTTTAATAATTTATATTAAAATATATTAATATAATATTTAGAAAAATCACACACCACATGTTTAAAATACACAATATATATATATATATATATATATATATATATATATATATATATATATATATATATATATATATATATATATATATATATATATATATATATATATATATATATATATACGTACACATGTTAATTAAATAATAACTATATAATATATACATACATAATTAAAATGATTATTAAACCCTAAAATAATTAAATATATGCATATATGTGCATGTATATATATGTTTTAATATGACAATTAAAATAATGTATGGACTCATGCAATTTCGTAAATCTATTTAAAATAATTAATATTAAATTACTTACGTGTAAATTTTTCCGAAAATGCAAGTCCCGGAAAATTTTTACGTAAATATCTTAAAATATTATAAAACAATTAGAAATTAGTTTTAACTAAATAACAAACTCATAAAAATATCATAATTATATACAAAATTTATTAACCACTGCATATCCCGATGCAGTGTAAAACTATTTAAAAACTCGGGATATTACAAATACATACATCCCATAAACTTAACTACTGCAGTGTCTAGATTACAAAATAAAACTCAACTAAGCAGTTTACATAGTAAAGCCGGGGCAGAAGAAATCCGGCGTAAGGGTCTGCTACTGAGGTTTGAAGACGAAGACTCTCCTAAAAAATAGTCAACGAAGGGGAGTCAGACCTCATTGAGTGAATTGTTATAATATATATACATACATAGCTAAATGACAAATGCACACATTCAGTAGTATAAATAATAAGTATATATACAGGCAAAATCACACAGATGCAGCAAAATCACTTTTATATATATACTGAAAATAACATCCATATATGAAGAATCAAATAGAACCCTAGATGATTGCAACCTCAAACAGTGTTAGACAACACTCTAGCCATACAGGCTCACTTATTCGAAATAAATTCACTTGTTCCATTTGGACAGTAGACTGGCCCCGAGACACTAAGTCAACCGAGCTCCAGCAGTCTGACTGTTATTGTGATTGGGCCCAAGATACTTGTTCAACCAAGCTCCAGCAATCACACTCCTCAAATCATATCTCACATCAAATAAATCAATCCGATCAATATCTACAAATAGGTTAGTAATATAGCCTACATGCTATCGTCGTACCGATACGTACTCGGTCCTAGTGCTGCCCACTAGGTAGCACGCTCTATTGATATCTTTCATTTAAAATGAATTCATACATTCATAAAATAAACGATGCATGACATTAATTAAAATAATAATATAAACCATATATATACTAGAAATATACCAAAAATAAACCAGGTATATTTCAAGTATATATACGTCGAATAAATTCAATTTAATTATAAAATCAACTATAAATATACTTAAAAACATTTTAAGAATAATTCATTAATAAAACATGCATATAATTTAAAATATACCAATAGTATACCAAAAATAAACCTTAGCAATAATTAACTTATTTATGCATAATTCATAAAATAAATCATACATTTCTAAAACATGCAATCCTAATACAAGTATATATAGAATAACAACTCACAGTTATTGCGCTCCTCGAGACGGGTCCGACGGGCCTGGTCCACTAGGCCTCGGTCTCGACGCAACTAAACAAACAAACAACAATACAACATTAGAATAAATCTATCAGAATCCCTAGAGACTCGATCTAAGAATACCGGACATAGAATCAAAATAAGCATTTGACCGGACATCATATTTTGCGAGAATTCTACCAAAAAATCCGGCGGAACCTCCTCTGAAAAACGGACATCTCTCTACTCAAAGAGTAGAGCCGGTCCTGCAAAAGAAACACACTTCAAAAATATAGCCACAAAATCCCTCGGTCAGACTCCCAACTACAATTCCATCAACCGAGGTTCATAATTCACGAGATAATTACAAAATACATTAAAATGCCAAAAATACCCTTTAATACTCAAAATATAACAAATTAGATATTTAAAACACTTAAAATAATTATTTAACCGATAAATACATAAAAACCCTAATTTTAATAAAATAGTATTAAAAATCAATAATTCTCAATAAATTCATAAATATTGACCAAAATACATTCTATAAATCCAAATTACTTAATTAACCCTAAAACATATCAAAAATCGATAAAAACTCATTTATTTAGAAAAATAGTATATTATATATAATTTAAAAATAATTTACGAAAAATAGTTGTAATTAGTTAAAAATACTAAATAATTTGTAGAAATCATTTTTATACCTCAAATAACTATTAAAACCAATTTAATTATATTTTTAGCAAATTTAGTGTCAAATTACCAAAATACCCCTAGTTATATAAATTCACTATAATTATTCAAAAATTCACCAAAATAATATAATTACTCAAAAATTAATTTCTCAACATATAATTCAATAATATCAACAAATATACTCAATTAACCAATTAATTTCAATAAAACACATAATTAACCTAATTTTCTAAAAATTATATAAACTAAATAAATTCATAATAATTATATAAAAATCAAAAAAAATTACACATCAATTTATAAAATGCATTTTAACACCTATAAACACCATAAAACACAATTTCATAATTTAATTATTTACGAAAATTAGAAAATATTAATAAAATAATAAAAAATTCCACAAAAATTCTCAGAGGTAGATTAAGCTACTAGGATCAATGTTTGCGAAGGAATTTTTCATGAATCATTCAAATCAAAGCTCAAAAAAATCAAGAACCCTAGTTGGCTGAAAATGAAAATTTGAAACCTAGGAAAATCTAGACCATTTCAAGTGAAACAAAGCTTGGAAATGCACTCACCAAAGCTCAAGGAAGAGATAGAGACCGGTGGCACTTCAAATGATGGCCGGAATCATTGTGATTGGAGTTAATGGCAAGTTTCAGTTTCTTTGAGAAAAAACCAGCCAAAACTCATCGAAAATGGAAGCTAAGGGCGGCGGGATGGGCTGGAGGTGGAGGAGGAAGGCTGAGAGGCACACCGAAGGGAAGAAAATGGCGTTGCAAGTGACGGAAATGGTGAAGGGGCGATCGGGAGGAAGAAAAAGATGATAATGACACGATTGTAATTTTTGTAAACTTTTATTTTGGTTAATATATTATATGTATATATGTATATATATATCTTTAGTTAATATTATTTTAATATATAATATATATACACATATATACATATATACACACTTAATTAATATTAAAACTATATAATATAATATAATTTAATTTAATAAACCCTAATTTTAATTTAAATGCATGTATACGTATATATTTTATTCGACACTTTAAAATTATGCATGGACTCACGCAAATTCATAAAACCGCTTAAAATAATTAATATTTATTTATTTACGTTTAATTTTTTCGAAAATAAAATTTCCAGAAAATTTTTATGTAAAGGACTTAAAAATAATTAAAAATGACTTAATAAATAACAAACTCATTAAATAATCATAAATATATATGAAAATTATTAACACTGCATATCCCGATGCAATTTAAAATTATTTAAAAGATCGGGATATTACATAAATATAGTTTAATATTGAAATAGATTTCCTTTTAAAAAATATTGTAGTAGATTTTTTTTGCTAATAAAAGAATATATTAAAATTGTTAAAAGTTGTAAAGTTTGTGATTTTTTTACAACTTCTAAAAGAATGTATTAAAATTTTTCAAATATGTAAAGTTCAAGATTTTTAAGTAATTAGGTGCGGTTTAATTATTTCATTTTATTTTATTTTGATAATAGTCAATATATTTTTCTTTCAAAATTAATATATATAAGTGAAAAATAAAATTTTAAATTAAAATAAATTTAATATAAAAAAGAACATTTAAGCTAATTTGTTATTTAAAATAAAATATATAAATACTTCAATCTGTAAAATTTGCTAAAAACATCATTTTTAAATTTTTTTTACAAATTTAAATATTTAATTGTAAAAAAATATCATTTAAACACCAAAATAAGAAAAGTGAAAGTTTTTATAGCCGTTTATATATTTAGCTTATTATATTATATTATATATAGACATCCTAGTCCTCTTCTTTTAGTGCTGATAATTAACCATTTGTAATAGTTGTAAAAAAAAAAAGGAAAAGAAAAGAAAAAAAGGTTTGGAGTCGTCAGCAGAGGATACACAGTCCTCTCTTCATGCGACGTTAGGATTGCTGTTTCAGGATGAAGTAATTTGCATTCTATAAAATCTCTATTTTCATTCTATCCGCTATAAGGATTCATTTTGGTTCATATTTTTTCTTTTCCTTGATTTCTCTGTTTATTTTCTTCCTCTCGTGCAATTCTTCTCTGTCAGACAAGTGCTTTTCCTTTTTGCTCGTTTTAGTTAAAAAAAAAGCTTTATTTTTTTTATCAACTTTGATTCCTTTTGCCATTTCTGCTTGAACCCATTTCTTTTATTTTCCTCTAAAACCTAATCTTCTCTTTTTTTTTTTTTTTTTTGTTTTGTTTTAGTTCTTAAGTTAAAAGAAAACAAAAGTACATTTTCTTGGACTTTTCTGGGTGGTCGCCATTGATTTCATTCCCATTGCTTACTAAGCAAGTATATTGAAATGGTGAGCTGCCATTGATTTCATCGACAGCAAACCATTCATTTTTTCTTTTTGGGTCAGTGATTGATTTCATCAAGTTTTGATCTTTATTTGATTAGCATTCTGCAGTATTGAAATGCAAAAGAAAAGATGAGCTTATTTTATCAGTGTAAGATTGTTTTGGGTTTGTTTTTCTAATGTTGTTGCATGTTTTGTTTGTTTGACAACAGTGTTTGATTGGTTTGCTTCTTGATACTGGATACTGACATGGATGATAGTGAGGATGAGAGGCAGAGCAGCATTGATTGGAACTCAGATGATGAGCTTGAAATACTTGGTATTTCTACAAGTTCTCCACAACCTATTAGAGGCCCTCAGGAAGTAAATTTCATGTCTTCACTCCATTTTTTTTTTTGGTTTAAATTATGAGAAAAAGTTTTGAGGAACTTGTTAATTTCATGCGCTCGTACGTAATCCTGATACCATATCCCCTCTGGTACTAGCTCTCAACTTCTCGGCACCAGTGCAAAAAAAATGATAGCCTCACTAACTGCGTGCCCTGCTAAACAATTCTATTCATTGCACCAATTGGCTCAATATAGAGAAACAACTTCTGTTGGTCCTATATAATTTCACTGCCTCATCTGGGGAATTAAATCAGATCTGTTCCCTCAAAAACCTATAATCATGTAGATGGTCTTCAAAGGCATTTGTCAGTAGGGGCGTAAAAATGGACAATCACACGCGAACGCCAAAATTAATGAATTTAAGTTGAGGTTAAATGGTCAGGATTCTTCTGAAGTTTTGTAGTCAACATTCTTTTGATATCCAGGATAGAATTCTTACTAAAACAAAGACTACATGCATTCTTGGAAATTTATATACTGCTGCAAATTGTCAAGTTCAGTTTCTTCTAGAGCAATTTTTCAAGATGCCAAACTGTGTCATCAGCAAATAAAACATAAAATTTGTTAATTTCATTTTAGTGTGCCTTCATGCTAGAAATGTTATTGAATCCATTGCTTATAATTTCTATTTATCTGTTATTTTACTCTTTCCAGAAGTCTTAGTTTTGTTTCATACTTTGTGCTCAGACAAACTCTTCCACTCATCCTTCAGCCTCCAAAATGGTTCATCATTTTGTCAGCATGGGATTTTCTGAAGAGTTGGTGATCAGAGCCATCCAGGAAAATGGTAAACTATAGTTTAATTTAACAAAACCTTCAAATTTTAGCTTTCTTAGGAAAAAAAGAATTTTTCAACTTGGAATTTGTTTGATTGTTAATAGGTGAATATGAAGATAAAGATGAAGCTTATATCTTGGATTCTATGTTAACATACTCGGCAAGTTACTGTTTTCTTCTCTTTCAAATTTATCTCTGAATACTCTTTCATAGACATTACATGCTTATATTGATAGCCGCATCTTTTTTTTTTTTTTATGTCCTTAGCATCCGGTAGTTACAAGGACTCTGATTATCCCATTATTTGTTTTCTCCATATATAACACTCGAACCCAAGATCTTATTTAAGGAAATCCAAACTCCTTGCCACTTGGACCAACATATGTTGGTGTAGCTGCATCTCTTTTCATACACTGAATGGGAGACATCTTTCCACAGCATGCATCTTTTGGCTTCTATTTTCTAAAGAGGAAAATGAGTCACTGTTGTAATAATACCGTAACTACAACATCAGATGGATGGTGGATTGTTATATACAAATCATATCTTTGTCAAGAATTTCGATATATCTCTAGATTTTACTTTTTCGTATGCTTCCATGTATGTAACTGATTCTATAAAGAGCAAATGACTGTGAACAACATTGAGCTGTGCAGGTTCTTGAGGCTCATGAACATGAACGTGCTGCTCAACCATGCCATTTTGAAGATGCAATTAACAATTCTTGTGACGAGAATTTTGATGAAGATTGTTTATCTAGAATTGAGGTGAATAACCTTTTTCTGATTTTATATGTGATTAAGATTCTCTACATACAAGATTTTCTACGTTGAGCTGTGCAGGTTCTTGAGGCTCATGAACATGAACGTGTTGCTCAACCATGCCATTTTGAAGATGCAAAGAATTTTGATGAAGATAGTTTATCTAGAATTAAGGTGAATAACCTTTTTCTGATTTTATATGTGATTAAGATTCTCTACATACAAGATTTTCTAAAAAACTGGCTTCATTGACCTTAAGGAAAATGAGCAAAATAATTTGATATGATCATCCATGCTTGCTTAGCTGGCAATGCTTAGTTGAATATGTTCTTGCGATCCATTCCTCTTTTTTTTTTTTTTTTTAGTATCCAAGCTTCTCCCAGTTAATACAATGGTATTTTCATCTTCAGTATCTTGCCCTCCCCAGAATTTAGCGAATAGAATGCTTAGACAACAGATTCTTAGGAAGCCTAAGCATACCATATAGTATAAGGTGTTAGCTCAAAATATGTAATCACCTCCTTACCTGCGTCAGTGAATGTTTTGCTTCCACGCCACAGTATTTTGAGAAATACTGTCCTTTATTCAATGTCTAGTATGGAGTTTTTGTGCTAAACCAAAGGCTGGAGCCGAGAAAATTCATACACTGTCCAGAGGGATGAATGAAGTATGAAACACATCACTTTCTTCTAAAGAAGCTCTGCCGAATGACAGTGTCATCAACAAATTGGCAAGACAATGTTTACTAATTTCAGGGCCCCTTACATTTAATTGAGATGCTTTGAGCTGGAGCCTAAACTATACCATTTTTTCTAGTTACATTTTATCCTTCATGGCCTTTCAGCTAGAACTGGTATCAAATACAGATGTCAAATATACTAACTATAACCCTGGTTTCTGTTTTTATTCTTCTTTTTTCAGATGTCCTTAGGTTTGTTTGTTCATTTGTGCTCAGGAAAACCTGCTGTCCGGTTCTTCAAGGTCCAAGATGATTCATCAGTTTGAGAATATGGGATTTTCTCAGAAGTTGGTGATTCGAGCAATTGAAGAAAATGGTAAACTTTGTATCCATTGAGCAAAGACAGGTTGTGATTGTATAGCAGGATCTGAAAACATATCTTGAGGGCGCCCTAAAGCACTCATGGTATCATTATGAATATATAAACCAAAACTGTGAAAGCCTAAAAATATACATACCCAATTGAGGTGTGATATAATTGCATCACGATGTTTAAGGACACGATCTAATAGATCGTTGTATTGAGCAGTTGGATCATAGCCTCTTACCATAAAAACTACATTTTGCTCTAGTGACATCTTCACGTTTTTGTGTTGCATTTTGTTAAATCTTTTTTTTTTTTTTTTGTTAATAGGTGAAGATGAAGAATCTATTTTGAATTTTCTTCTTACATGCCCTGTGAGTTACAATGCTTCTCCCTCCTTTCCATTTTTGATTCTGATATATTTTGGATTCTCTTCTAAGTTCTAACAAACTCTGAATCTGCTGCATTGTTAAAGGTAACAAACGAAGATCTTCCTTGCAAAAAGAGGAAAGTTTACCAGAATCAAAGTTTGGTTAGTGAAAAGTGCAAAGGAAAGGAGAAAAATTTGTTGGAAGACACAGAGGAGACCCTTAACCTCCCTAATCCAATGACTGGATTTGGAGTTCCTGATCAATCATGGAAGAGAATGGAGAGAAAGCTTCATGCCATAGCTCTAGGTCCACCATATTTTTACTATGAAAATGTGGCTTTTACTCCTAAGGGTGTGTGGAGTACAATTTCTAGCTTTCTTTACGATGTTCAACCTGAATTTGTAGATTCACTGTATTTTTGTGCTGCTGCAAGGAAAAGAGGTTATGTCCATAACCTTCCGATTAAAAACCGGTTTCATCTTTTGCCAAGACCACCACTCAGCATACACGAGGCCTTACCTTCAACCAAGAAATGGTGGCCTTCGTGGGATAAGAGAACCAAGCTCAACTGCCTTTTGACTACTTATGGGAGTGCCAAACTTACAGAACGAATCAGGAAGGCACTTGAAGACTGCGATGATGAGCCTACTCAAGGAGTAAAAAAGTATGTTATGGAGCAATGCAAGAAATGGAATTTGGTTTGGGTTGGAAAAAACAAAGCTGCACCTCTTGAACCTGATGAGATGGAGATGCTGCTAGGATTTCCCAGGGACCATACTAGAGGTGGTGGGATTAGTAGGAGCGACAGATATAAAGCACTTGGAAACTCTTTTCAGGTCAACACATTTTACTTATCTTTTGTTCTTCAGGTCCGACTGCTTCTGGACTTGCTCTTTTAATGGTTATATTCACCCCTCTCCATTTAATCTAATCAAATTGAATATTGTGGTTTTAGGTTGACACAGTTGCTTATCATCTTTCGGTCTTGAAGGATCTGTTTCCTAATGGGATTAATGTTCTTTCACTTTTTTCTGGCATTGGTGGAGCTGAAGTAGCCTTGCATCGACTTGGGATACCGCTAAACAATGTTGTATCTGTTGAAATTTCAGAAGTGAACAGAAACATTCTCCGAAGTTGGTGGGAGCAAACAAACCAGAAGGGAACTCTCTTTGAAACTGGAGATGTCCAAGAAGTTAATGGTGATAGTATAGAAAAATGGATCAAATTATTTGGTGGATTCGATCTTGTGATTGGAGGGAGTCCCTGCAACAACCTTGCTGGAGGCAATAGACGCAGCAGAGATGGGCTTGAGGGTGAACATTCTTCTCTGTTCTTTGATTACTACAGAATTCTAGAACTTGTTAGGTCTGCAATGGGTTGTAGATGAGGGTTTCATATTTTCGGCTTAGAAGTACAGCTACAAAAAAAAAAATTAATGATGCTTTGCCTTTTGTTCTTTCTGCTGACATGATAGCTTCATGGTCCCCATCAGATACTGTTAACAACATGGGTGATCTACACTGTGGCACTGATAGGGATACATTTGATCGGATAGTTAAGATGTTAATATTGGATGGTCAAAGTTGAATAGGTGAGTAGCAATGGGAATTGAGGATTTTTGTTCTATAGCAACTGGGAAATTCTGTTATAGGGTATCTCATTGTTGTCAAAAATGAACTTATAGATTACAATTCCTCGTAGAGTTTGTAATCTGATTAATGCAGTGGATGATGGTCTCTCAAACTAGTGTCAATTAAGAGAAGTCGCTTGATTTCTGGATGAAAGAATGCAAAATGCAGCTTTTGTACCTGACAAGTTTGGCAAATATTGATTTCCCTTCTTTTTTTTTTAGCTCTTCCACAATTTTACATTTCAAGAGAAGATTTCATTGGCAGGGCTTACAAGCTTAACCATATCATTACCAAGTAATGATTCGTTACTTTTTGCTCCTTCCTGATAACATGTTATTCCAGATAGATATTAATAATCCTATTGTAAAACTTTATACTGCTGCTTCACCTATAGTATATGTTTAACATTCATTAAATGTAAAGAGTTAGAAACCTTTCTGGAATCTGATGTTGGGTCTTAATACTATGCATCTTCCCAGCATCATGTACAAAAAAAACCCATTTATGGGTAAATAACCTTTCATTTACTAAAAAATAAAAGAGAACTTTATCACACAGTTGTTACACTTGCACAAGCACAAGGTCATGTTGAAAAGTAGAAAAAGATCTGTAACAATCAGCATCTATAAAAAGTATAAACAGATACCAGTTGATGGCTTTACATGTGCAGCTGATGAACTGTTTGAAGCTTTGAAAGTAGATGAACTCTCTCCATCATATACTTGCACTAGATTCTTCTTCTGTTGTCAACTCGCATTTTCTTGGATGCAGGCCCAGCTTGCAGATGTTCAGCACTTGATTCAATCTGAAAGAGATGGAAGCAAGTAAGTGTGTGTATCCTTGCAAAAAATAAGTGAAAGGGACGGCGGCAGATTGGCGACCTTATTAAGCTTTTCCCTGACCAAGCTAACAGTCTGATTCATTGATTGGGAAGGGAAATATTCCTGCAATAACCACAATATTGACTATTATAAAAACTATCCTAGTTAAACATACATAATCTCGAACAGAAATTGAAAAAAAAAAAAAAAAAATTGCACAGCTTCACAAATACATAATCTCGAACATAAACAAAAAAAATTGCACAGCTTCACAAAAACATAATCTCGAACATTTTAAAAAAAAAAACCCTAAATTGCACAGCTTCACAACGTTGCATTATAGAATGTTTTAGCACAGCTGCTACATCCGGATATCTTAAGCAACCACTTACACAACTGCCACATCACTATATCTTAAGCAACCACTTTCACATCAGTATAGAATGTTTTAACACAGCTGCTACATCCATATATCTTAAGCAACCACTTATACAACTGCTACATCAGTATATCTTATGCAACCACTTTTACATCAGTATAGAATATTTTAACACAGCTGCTACATCCGTATATCTTAAGCAACCACTTTCACATAAGAAAGCAAACCTGGTTAGAGGAAACCCGTGTGATAGGAGGATCAATACTCCCCCACTTGTTATGGTGTGATCCTGCAGGCTCCCTACAGCAAGGAAAGGTAACAACTTCTTGTGAAATCCAAAACGTGAACCATCAAGAACTTAACTTTTTTATGTAAAGAGAGAATGCAATGATTATTGGGTACTATGGTGAAGGAAATGTAAGAAGGGAGGCACTGACAGAGGTGGAAGCAAAGAAGCACCAGAGGAAACAACTGGGTCGCGAAGGGTAGTGCACTTGGGTCTTCCAGCTGAGATGACAAAGACATAAATAAAAAATACATACAATCAAATATATTACAATTCATATCAAGCAAAACACAAAAAAGAATCAGAAACTGACGGTTCAATCTGGCAAGAACTTGGTTGGTTCGTTCTTGTAACTTGAGTTTAGTGTCGGAGAGGGTCTCAAACTGAGGAGCATAAGAGACCTGCAACCGATTCCCCATGAAAACATACTCATCCAATTTTCTCTTTGCAAACCTTTTTCAAATTAATAATACATATACTAAAATCAATCAATTTAAAAAAGCAGAAAGCGAATTAATGAAAGAATATACAAAAACAAAGAAAACAGGTACCTGGCATTGGAAAGCAAACGAAATTGAATCCAGAAAACATCAGTAAACTGTTCACAGTCTTCTGCATCCATTGCTTTAAAGCTATAGAACACCACATAATAACCCAAAAGAGGAGAAGAGAGCTTCATTAGTCTCTTGACAATAATAATAATAATAATAAGAGAGTTTGATAGGAAGAATTAATATTACTTACTCTTCAATGTCTCCATAGGAACTGAAAAGCTTAAACAGATCATCACCGCAACCCAAAGCTGGAACGTTTCTCACTATCAAGTACCTCGATTCGTCGCACACCGTGTAAACCCGAATCGCAGGTCCTTCGTCTTTGTATCTTCCCCCCATCCCCATACCATATACGATCGATCGATAAATCCTTCTCTTTTTCCCCGTAGTCGGTTCTCCGCCCGTGAAATTAAACGACCGACCATGGGTTCAAAACCCAAACGACAGTCGTTTTGCAGTTATGAGGATAACCCAAACCAGGATCCGGATAATGCATATCCTATGTGGACAAACAGGGACTAATCATATCGTGTGTTGACATCCCATTTTGGATGATGATACGTCGCCTTTTAATACGATTTTATAAAAACAACAGGTGGATCAAAATTCCATTCGCTTAATAAAATATTCGCCAACTTTTAATCTAATCATCATTTTAATTTGTGTAATTATTTTCTCTATTTTACAATATGACAATATAATACTATTTCATTTTGAAAAATTAATTTTAAGAAATGATAAAAAATTATTTATAACATTAAAATAATTTATAATTTAAATTAAATTATAATTTATGATTTGATTTTGTATTTATTTAATAACAATTTTAATCAATACAATAATACGAAATTGCTTTATAATATTAGGATTACATGGTTTTAACTTAAAGACTAACTATGTAATTGAATAATTGTATAGTAAAATTATATTATAATTTAGAATTTAAATTTTAATAATAATTTTAATTGGTGTTATATTTATTTAATAATTATTGACCATTTACATGATCAAACTCCTAAATTTGAACTTTAACAAACAATTTAGATTCTAATGATTTCATTTAAGTGTATAGAAAATTGATCAAGTATCAAAATTAATTGTTTAATAATTTGAAACAAAGTAATACTTCTTAAAAGAGTATTAATATGCATTTTGATGAAATATTTCAACCTATACAAATCTCCATCTTTGAGAAGCAATTACATATAAAAAAATATACAATTTTAGACTTACAGTTATCTACTTACGAGCCAACCTTGCACAATGCTTCATGAGCTCATTTTTGCCAAAACACTTAGTGCTCCTCATAAGCTGCCCTCACGATCATGAGGAGTAGGTTTCAACTTGTGAGGGCAGTCCTAACAGCATTCAACGGATATTTTTGAATGCAACGGTCCTCAAACTACCGCTCATGTGCTAAGGTTTGCTCCTCACGACCGTGAGCGGCATTCTAACAGATATAAGTCTAAAATGATTCAAAAATCCACAAGAGACATTGGAGACATAATCAATGCATCAACCAGCCATAATCTAAGTTGTTTACCTATATAAACAACTCCTGGAGTTCAATTGATAGTTTAAGAAACTTATTTATTCATTATACTCTCTTAAACATTTAATTAAGCTCTCAAAACTCTCTTTAAATTTATTTTATATTTGTATAACTCTTGTGAGAGTTGGTGAGTGTTATAATAAATATTCTTATTCTTATATTTTCTGGGTTTAGAAAATGGGAAGTGAGATTTTATGCTAAAGGAATTGGTTTAAGTGTTTAGCCATTAAAATACTTGGGAATTATTGTGATCCTTGAAAACACTTGTGAATTAGTTTTGAGTGAGCCTATGAAAAATCAAGTTATAAGGTTGAAAGAGTGAGCCTTAAACTCTTGTGTAATCTCAATCTTGTGAATAAGATTAGGGAATTGAAAATCCTTACTTGGGGATAAGTTAGGTGGAGACGTAGGATTGTTAAGAATCTGAACTCCTTAAATTCTTGTGTTCATCATTCTTCTTTCTCAGAATTCTTTCAATTCTTGTAAAGAATTCTTTTAATTTTCGTTTATTGTTCATTTGTTTTATTCACTCCTCCCGCCTTTAAAGCATTCATTTAGTATCAAAGCTTGAATTCTAGGAACTTAATTGCTAGGATATAAGATCATAACAACTGAAATTCAAAACATCTTTTCTCTAAAACCATTTTTTGATAGAAGTGACTATCCACATTAAAATTTAAAATGGAACTCTATCTTGATAGTGATTCTATTAAATTGTGGGATGTCATTCTAGATGGTTGGGAACCTTCTAAAGCCAAAATTGATGATGTAAAAGTGGTTCTTAAAAAAAGTCAATGGAATCAAATTCAAAAAGATGAGAATTATAAAAACAAAAGAGCTATGATCACACTACTCTCTTCTATGTCTAGAGAAGAAGGTGGCAAGGTACAACATTGCCAATCTGTAAAAGAAGTATAGGAGACACTTGAAAATCATACGAAGGAAACATTCAAGTGAGAAGCAAGAAGGTTCAACACCACATGTCTAAGTATAAACTCTTCAAAATGAAACTACAAGAGTCAATTACAAAAATGATAGACTGCCTCAATGCTCTTCTCACAACCCTTAAGAAGCTTAATAAACATTTCACCAAGGAAAAAGTAAACAACAAGATTCTAAGAATCCTACCTAAGAAAGATTGGGAATCTTAGGTTACTTCAATTAAAGAAGCTCAAGACTTCTCTACTCTCACCACCGATATGCTTATTAGAAAGCTCCTAACACATGAGCTTACAATCAAGTAAAGAGGAGAAGAATAAGAAAAAAAGGAAAAGAAGAAAAGCATAACACTAAAAGCTTCACAAAATGAAAGTAAAAATGAAAGTCTAGAAGATTCTAGTAACAAAGATAGTGATGTTACCATGTTTACAAGAAACTTCAAGAAATGCTTGAGAAAGAAAAATTTCTCAAGAACTGAAGACTCCAATAAAAAGCATGAAGGAGAAAGCAAAAAGAAAACCAAAGAGGTTACTTGCTATTAATGTAAGAAATTGAGACACATTAGAAGTTAGTGCCCTAAACTCAAATACAAGAACAAAGGAGCAAAGGATAACAAAAAGGCTTTCAAAGCTACTTGGGATGACTCCTCCAAATTCGAAAAGGAAAAGGAACAACAAGAAATGGTCAACCTTTGCTTCATGGCTCTTGAAAATGAAAAAGAGGTACCATATACTTCTAACTAGTCTTGTGATGAGCATTATGCTTATAATGATGATAATGATGATTATGATAATGATGTTGAGAGCTCTATTGTGAGCAAACTCTTGCTTAAGTGCAAAAGCCTACTTTCTAAAAAGAAGCATTATAAGCATGAGTTAATTAGGTTAACTAAGGAATTTAAAAATTTAAGAAATGAATTTTCTAGTCTTGTTAAATCAAATGATAAACTTGCTAGTGATTTAAAATCTTTTAATTCCTTGGAAGAGTAACTCAAAAAAGCAAGTGATGAAAATCATAAATTTGCTAATGAGGTAGTATAGTTAAAAAACTTCATATCCAAATTTCAAAGAGGAAAAGAGAGTTGAGGTAATTCACTTGACTCTCAAAAATTTCATAGAAATACTTATGGAATTGGATATGCTAATGGAATGACCTCTTTTTCATCATCATCACATATTAAATTTGTTAAAGCATCATATAATTCCATTTATTTTACCTCTAAACCAATTGAGACTCAAGCTTTCAAAGCCAATAAGTCTCATATGTCAAATAATAAAGGGAAGTCTCATAAAACTCAATCCTATATGACATAAAGGGGTAAGTCTCATGCTAGAAAAACACTGTAATAACCCTTATTTTTAAATTATTTTAATATAAATTGAGATATGCAATGTTAATAAATTTTAAATTTTATTTTTATATTATTATTTATTTGTGATCAATATTCGTATTTTTATTGTATATATATTTTCTTACGTAAAATAATTTAATTAAATTCTATTATTTAAAAACTTTGCAATCACTATCATTATTTTTATCATTATTATTTGTGTTACTATTATGCATGTGCATTATTATTTCTATTATCATTTTTATTAATTTACATTATTTGTATTATTATTAAACTATTTCATTAGTGTTATTAATATTATTATTATTTATTGTTAATTTTATGTTATGTATTTTATTTGTATATGTGTGTGTCTATATTATGTGTGAATATATATATATATATATATATATATAAAAGCAAAAAAAATAAAAACAGAAAGAAGCTCTCACCTCCTTCTTCCCCGCGCAACCCGAGCCCCTACCTTCACTGTGCCTCCCCTTCCAGCTCGCCAGACCGCCTCTCACCACCACCAGCCATCGCCATCTTCTTTCTCCCTCTTCCCTCTCCCTCCCAACGTTGTCAAACCATCTAGAACTCGTCGGAGCACCGCTAGAAGCCGCTACAAGCTGAGAAGCTCCCATGGTCACCAGTGATGAATCCGGTCACCTCAGCTTCTACCAGTCTCTTTCAACTTCCTGAGCTCCGGTGATCACAATTCTGAGCTTGGTTCAAGCTCAAACCTCCTAGTTTATGAGTTTTCTCAATTTTTGGTTTTTAAGCTTTTAAGGTTTTTATTTTTTTTTTAGGTTGATTTAAGTAAACTCCCTTAACAATTGTTGATCCTTTTAGCTTAATCTTCATTAAAAAAAAAATTAAAAATTTTTGGAATTTATTTGAATTTTGGTAAATTTTTTATTATTTTATTATTATTTATTTAATTTACATAAATTAATTTATTTAATTATAAAATTGATTGATTTAGTGTTACTATAAGTTGATATTAATTTTAGTGTTGAGAAAATAATTTTTGAGAATATTATGTAATTTTTAATAATATTTTTATATTATGTAAATACTGGAAAATTAGGTTAAATGTATATTTTTGTTGAAATTATTGTTTAATTATGTGTTTTAGTTGATATTAGAATAATGTCTGTTGATAAAATAATTTTAATGATTTTATATAATTTTTGAGGAAATTATTTAGTATTATGGATATTTTGAATTATTGGGTTAATTATGAGTTTTTATTAAAATTATAGTTAAATATTATGTTTTAATTGATTTTAGAATTATTTAAGATAATAAAATGATTTTTATAAATTATTTACTATTTTTTACTAATTAATACTAATTTTCAAAAATTATTTTCAAATAATATATTATTTACTAAATTGGTAATTAAATGGATTTTTAATTATTTTTAATATATATTTAGGCTATTTAAGCTATTTTAATATACAAAGTGAATTTTTACTATTTAATATTGAGTTATTGAGAAATTTGATTTTTAATAATATTATATTATTATTTTGGGATTTTTATTTAATTATTGTGAAATAATTATATTTAGTATTTTAATGATTAAATATGCTATATTTTGATATTTTGAAGATATTTGTAGTATTTATTGATTTTTAATACATTTATTATAATATTTGATTTTTGGTGGAATTGTCAACTTCTGTTGGAAAATTGTGTAGTTCGGGGTCTCAATCGAAGGTGTTGAATATTCTGTTTTTAGAAGTGTGTTTTCTTGTAGGATCGACTTACTTTTTAGTAGAGAGATGTTCATTTTATATAGGAAGCTCTACCGAATTTTCAGTAGAATTCTCATAAAACATGACGTTGCATTGATCTTGAGTTTTCAATTTTTTCTGAGTTTCGTATTCCTAGGTCAAGTCTCTCTAGAAGTATAAGTTAGAATTATTCTTATTGTTGTTATTATTTTATTGTTTAGTTGCACCAAGACCGAGGCCTAGTGGACCGAGCCCATTGAACTAGTCTCGAGGAGCGCAAACTTATGAGTTGTTATTTTATATATACATCGCATTTAGAATGCATGTTTTAGAATATACATGTTTTGATTTGTATTTATTCATAAATTGTTTCATTAAAATGTTTAGCATATGTTAGGTATATTTTTAGTATATTTTTTATATATTTCAAAATAAATGCATGTTTTATTTTTGATATATACTTAGAACGTTTTTAGTATATTATTGGTTTTATTTGGCATATTTTATGATTGATATTTGAATTTATTTGACATATATATACTCAAAATATACTTAGTTTATTTTAGGTATATTTCTAGTATATATATGGTTTATTTTATTATTATGAATGTTATTATGCATTAGTTATTTTCCTATATGAATGTTTTATTTAAATGAAGGATATCGATAGAACGTGCTACCTCGTGGGCAGTACTAGAACTATGTACGTACCGGTGCGATAGATTTAAGGTTGAGTGAGAATCACTTGTGGTGAAATATGATGTGATTGAGATTGATTGATTAATTGATTGAGAATATTGATGTGATTGAATAGTGTGGTTGTTGGAACTCAGTTGACCTAGTGTCTCAGGGTCAATCACACTGATAGTCAAACTGCTGGAGCTCAGTTGACTTAGTGTCTCAGGGCCAGTCTATTGTCCATAATGGAATAAGCGAATTAATTTGGAATTAAGTGAGCCTATATGACTAGAGAGTTATTATTGATTGAGGTTGCATTTAAATAAGGTTCTATTTGATCCTTTAATAAAACAATGTTTTCCAACATTTAATATATAAAGTGTTTTCAGCATCTGTGTGAAATGCTTATATATATATTTATTATATACGGATGATTGATTGCATATAACATTAGGAGATGCATGTATATATAATATAACAATTCACTCAATGAGGTTTGACTCCCCTCAGTTGTTGATTTTTCAAGAGACTCTTCTTCCTCAGACCTTAGTAGTAGGCCCATCTGTCGGATTTCTTCAGCCCCGCTATTTTGTGTAAACTACTTAATTTTGTTGTACTCTAGAAACTGCAATAGTTGTCGTATTTTGTATTTTGTAGAATATTGGTTGTAATTTCAGAGGTCTTTCTCTGAATATTGTATTATATATTTTATTTTATGATATGAAAAAATTTATTTTTATTATATTGGTTTGAGATTTTAAATTATGGTACATATTTTATTTATTATTGCATGCTTTTATTTTTTAAGGCTTGCTACGGGTTCCAGATTTGAAAGAATTCATGTTCCCTAGCGTCGATCATGACTCCCGAATTAGGTCATGACAAACACAACCCAAACATGCTTACATGTGCATTAAACACAACACTCACAAGCATGTTGCACAAACCTATAAAAATACATATTATCATTGTTAATGCATGTCTTACACTATTACTCAAAATAATAGAAGACACACACCACCACAACATCAAAGGCATGTTTCATTCATTAAATAATCATATGCTTCTAGAAGAAATAAGTTTACAAATGTTGTACGTTCATATTGCATTATTAAAGGACACACCAATAATATGTGTTTCTATAGAAGACTGTATATGAATTTGCTTCCTTTAGATTATCTTGAAACTAACCAACCTAGACCAAGAAAGGTTTAAGCTCAAAAGAACACTTAAATTGTCTCGTGTAGGTGTGCTTGAAATTCACAAGAGCAAAAAGCAAGTGGTATCTTAATAGTGGATGTTCAAGGCACATGAAGGAAGACAAGGAACAATTCAACAAACTTAATGCAAAGAATAAAGGACATGTCATATTTGGAGAAAATGTCAAAGGAAAGATAATAGGCATTAGAGAAATCAGTAATCCTTAATCCTTATTTATACATCATTTATTGTTGCTGATGGTCTTAAACATAATTTGCTTAGTATAAGTCAATTATGTGATATGAGGAATAAAGTGACTTTATATTCTAGAAATTATTTTGTTAGTAATCTTAATGAAAACAAAGTAATTTTTAGTGGTGAAAGAATAGATAATGTTTATTGTTATTAATTTAAATAAAATTGATAACAAAGACATTAAATGCTTAATGTCTATTTCCCATGACATGTGGACATGACATAGAAGGTTAGGACATGCAAACTTTGAGCTTTTAAATGATCTTTGTAAACATGAACTTGTAATTGATTTACCTAAGTTTGAATTCACTAAGGATAAACCTTGTGATATTTGTCAAAAAGGAAAATAATCCAAGTCTTCATTTAAGCTCAAGAATGTAATATCCACCTCTAAGCCACTTAAACTTATACATATGAATTTGTTTAGACCAACTAGAGTCATTAGTCCTAGTGGAATGCAATATGCTTATGTATTAGTTGATGACTATTCTAGATACACTTATGTGTGTTTTTTTGCTCATAAAAATGATGCATTTAAAGTTTTGAAAATTTCTTAAAAAGAGTTAAAAAAAGAAAACATTTTTGTATTTCTTCCATTAGAAGTGATCAATGGAATTGAATTTGAAAATGAATTTTTCAAATCCTTTCGTAATGAAAATGAATTTCTCAACAAAATGGGATAATTGAAAGGAAAAATAGAATTCTTATGGAAATGGCTAGAACAATGATTCGTGAGTATAATTTCCCTCTATAATTTTGGGCGGAAGTCGTTAACACGTCTCGTTATGTTGTAAATCAAATTTTCAAAATACCAATTTTAAATAAAAATTCTTATGAGCTATAGATCAATATAAAACTCAAAATATCATATCTAAGAGCATTTGGATACAAGTGCTTCATATTAAATACCAAGGATAATCTTAGAAAATTTGATTTTAAAGTCGACGAAGGAATTTTTCTAGGCTATTCCACTTCTAGCAAAGCATATAAAGTGTTTAATAAAAGAACTCTAGTAGTTGAAGAGTCTATGCATGTTGTCTTTAATGAATCAAACTCACTTAATCCTAGAAAGGACGTTTGTAGTATTGATGATCTTGTAGGTGACAATGAGATTGTGGATACTCAAGAAGAAAATGATAGTAAGCCTTTGAAACTTGAAGGTTCAAGCAAGGAGGACAATGAGGAGATATCTCAACCTACTTTGAAGGATGAACTTTCAAAGGATTGACAATTCAAGAAAGCTCATTCTCAACATCTCATTATAGGTGACACTACAAAAGGAGTAACTACTAGATCTAAACTAAAGTCTCTTATAATTGAGCCAAAAAATGTTGATGATGCATTGAGTGATGAATTTTAGGTCCTTGCTATACAAGAAGAGTTAAATCAATTTAAAAGAAACAAGGTTTGGACCTTAGTTCCTAGACGTAATCCTCATCCTATTATAGGCACCAAATTGGTGTTTAGAAATAAGATGAATGAACAAGGTGTCATATCTAAGAACAAAGCTAGACTAGTAGCTAAAGGTTATAATTAAGAGGTAGGCATTGATTATAATGAAACATTTGCCCACGTTATAAGGTTAAAAGCTATTAGAATGTTACTTGCATTTACATTATTCATGGATTTTAAAATTTATCAAATGGATGTTAAAAATGCATTTTTAAATGATTTCATTGAAAATGTGGTATATGTTGAGCAACCTCTAGGTTTTGAAAGTTTTTATTTTTCTAATCATGTGTTTAAATTTTCAAAAGCATTATATCGATTAAAACAAGCTCTAAAGCTTGGTATGAAAGATTGAGTAACTTTCTTTTAGAAAAAATATTATCTAAAGGAAAAGTTGACATAACTCTTTTCATAAAGAAATCTAAGCATGATTTGTTGATTATTCAAATATATGTTGATGATATTATTTTTGGTGCTACTAACCATTACTTGTGTAAGGAATTTTCTAAGTTGATGCAAGAAAAATTTGAAATGAGTATGATGGGTAAGCTCAAGTTTTTCCTTAGACTTCAAATCAAACAATGTAAAGATGGGACTTTCATCAATCAAACTAAATATGCTACGGATATTCTTAAAAAAATTTGAATGAATGGAGCTAAGTCAAGCAAGACACTTATGAGCACCACCACCAAACTCAACAAAGATGAGAATGGTAAACTTGTTGATGAAAAGTGATTTAAAAGTATGATTAAATCCCTTCTTTATTTAACTACTAGTATAACAGATATCATGTTTGCTGCATGCTTATGTACTAGCTTTCAATCTAATCCTAGAGAGTCTCATTTGAAAGCTATTAAAATAATTTTCAAATATCTTTATGGAACAATACATTTAGGACTTTAGTATCTTAGGATTTCACCCTTTAACTTAACAAGTTATTCTGATGCAGACTTTGCCGGTAGTTTACTAGATAGAAAGAGCACTTCTAGAACTTGTCAAATTTTAGGTAATTATTTAGTTTCTTAGTTTAGCAAGAAATAAGTTTCGGTTGCCTTATCCATCGCTTAAGCAAAATATGTGGTGGCTAATTGTTATTGTTCAGAAGTTTTATAGCAAAAATAACTTAAGGACTATGACATTGAACTTAATCACATTCTTATCAAATGTGACAATGCAAATGCTATAAACCTTAGTAAGAATCTCATTCAACATTCTAGAACTAAACACATTGATATTAGACATTATTTCTTGCATGATCATATGCAAAATGGTGACATTTTTCTTAAATTTATTAATACTAATCATTAATTAGCAGACATCTTTACCAAGTCTCCTTACGAGGAAAGACTGAATTTTATTAAGCATGAGTTTGGTATGATTAATGGTTTAAGCTTAGTTGATGACTTGATTAACTACTAAATTGATGATTGGATTCTTGAGCAATTATGTTTTCACTTATCTCTACCTTCTACTTATTTTTCATATTTGATACCATGTCATAAATTCATGTATAATCAAGATTTGTGTGCTTTTGGTTTATTTTTGGTATTTAATACTCTAACATGATTATTTATCAAGAAATTTTGTTTAAAATTTTTTTTTTTATTTTTTTATTAAATAATTGATTATTGAATTTTATTGAATTTATTAATTATTTAAAAACTAGTAAATTTACCCCCATATACATGACTTGTTAATTTCCCATTTGTATGATTTATTTTGTTTTATTAAAAATAATTATTTAAAATAAATAAAAATAATAATTTTTTTCTATTTAAATGGTTGACTTTATTGATTTTATGAGAAAAATTATAAAAGCATTTAATTTGGTTGCAATTTGATGTGATTTGGTGTTAATTTGATACATTTAGACCTATTTGTAACATTTTTAAGGTATAATTGCTTTTTATTTGAAAGTTCAAGGACCTTTATGTAATTTGCCTTACAAGTTGTTGTCCAACGATTACCTTGTGAGCTACTAAATTGTCAGTAGATAGCGCCGCTCACGAGCTGGTCCACTCGTGAGCAGCGGTCTGACAGACCAAAATCCTTATTTTTCAAGGATTTGGTTTCTTTCTTGCTTGTATCCTATTCTAAAATGGTCACATGCTATTTTTCCTATTTGCAATGCATAAATTAATTATTTTTAACCTATTTTATGCCTATGTAAACCCCATAAACTCTCCTTTTCACTCTTACATCACTGTTTTGCAAATCAAATATTTCTCCTCTTAAGCAAATTCTCTCATCTTTTCTCTATTATCTTCTATACTCTAAGTGTTATTTTTATAGCTCCTACGAAGAAGATTGCTCAAAATGTCTCTTTCTCCTCTAGAAGAGCTACCAAAGATCAACTTAAGAAGCAACCCCCTCTCTCCCATACTTCAACACAATTCAGGGAAAGGCTTACTCAATCCAAGGAAAGGAAAATTATTTCCTCAAAGTTCATGTTTCAAGTAACATTAGAAAAGATGGGATGCTACAATGAGGTTAGAACATTAATTGAGAATGCGGGTTTGTATGATTTTGCATTCAATGCTTTTCCTACCTATTATTCTTTGGTCCATGAATTTCTTACTTCCTATTGCTTGAGAACCCACCACTTTAATGAGCAAAACCCTATGAATAATATGAGATTTAGATTGGATGGTAGAGATAAATTTCTTACTTCTCAAGAATTTGATGGTATCTTTAGTTTTAAATAAGGGGGTTTAGCTTCTCCTATTTCTTCTTGACTTCCTAATCCTTTTTTTACTCAACATGCTAAAGCTAATGCAAAACCCTTTAAAGTGAGGCACATTAAAGTATCTAATTTTGCGTTAAAATCTCTTTGGTATGTACATAGGTTTACTACCTATTCTATTCATACTAGGGGCTTTAATAATGAAGCTATTTCCTTTGATTATCTTTTTTTTATTATATGTCTTGTTGAAGGCATAAATGTTGAGCTAAGAAGATGGCTTAAATGGAGGTTTTAGTTAGCTAGTGATAGTGTCAATGGTGCCTTATATGTGGGAGGTTTTATCATTAAAATTGTTCATCACTTTGGGATCAACTTGAACAACACATTCCATTCCTCCTTCTTTCCTTAATGATAACCTCTTGAGAAACTCTAGGCAATTCAAGCTTGTTAGAAATTCTTGGATTTTGAAAGATGAAGTAGGAGATGAAGATGTTGATGAGGAGCTAGAATAAGATTTAGAAGACATTAAGCACATTAGCACTCATGGTCTTGAAGGTGTTCAAATTGAAGAAGAAATCCCTCAAAAGCATGCTCCTCCTTAATCCTAAAGAAAAAGGGCAAGAGGACCTTTTACCTCTCAAAGTGTTGATGAAGAACCCGCTTGGGTTGGTGGATTTTTTTATCGTCTCTTCATTGTTGAATCCAACTTCAACAATAGGTTTGATCAAGTAGAAAGACTTAATTATTTTAAGAATAGGATGGATCGTATGGAGTATAATATTCATCAATTGTATGCTCATCACAATATACAATGCACTTGGCCTCATCCTTATCCTCCTCCTCTACCTCCATAAGACTAGACTCTTTTTATGTTTTTTATCAGTTTACGTTTGGTTTGTTTTCTATCTATTTTCAATTTTTTAAGCCATAAGATGCTAGTTTATGTCTTATGTTTTGTTTCTTTTTAGTTTACAATTGATATTCTAATATCATTGTAACTTTATCCTTTTCATTAATGCAATTTATAATTTCCTTTGGCATTTTGATTAAGAGAAAGAAACTTTTAAGATTTTTTTTCTTTATGCATACATTGTAACATTATAAGTGTGACTAATTTTGTCATAATTTAATAATCATATATTCATGATTTTATACTTGTAATAAAAGGTCTTGTTTTGCTTACTTTGCTAATGTATAACATAGATTTTATAAAGATTTTGTCCATATTTGTTTTTCATTGTTTTGGTTCTTAGTCCTTTATTTCCTCTAGGATTTTTTGTTCCTTTAGATTTATTTCCCTTTATATATCTCTCTTTTCTTTTTGTCTTTGCCAAAGGAGAAGAAAATGTCATGAATAATTTTATTTATGATATTTTTAGTTAAACCCTACATAATCATGTGATAATGTACTTTTTTTATGATGCATTTCATATATGTTTGAAATTATTTCCTTCAAATTTCCTAACATTTATTTTAATGATCAAGTTATCATTTTTTTTAATGTTTTTAACACATTTGTCATGTTAGGTCATGTTCTTTTTATCACTTATGTTAAAATTTCATGTCATTTTTATCTTTAACAAGAGGGGAATAAAATATTAAAATTATATTTTTTATCATGTATATAAAAAGGAGTAATAAAGAAATATATTTATATAAAAAAGAAAATTTTTAAACCATTTTCAATTGTTATTTTTTAAATCATCTCCTTTACGATTATTTGATATTCTTTATGTATGCTATGATAATTCAATTTATTTTCTACTCTGACACATGAATTTATGCATATATTAAGGGGGAGGAAAATATTTTCACATATTGCATCTATTTAATTTGAAAGGGGGAGCTATCTTGCATAATACATACTTATTCATGTCGTTTATTTTTTGACACACACTCTTTATTTATTATCTTATCAAATTAGTTGTCAAAGCCAAAAAGGGGGAGATTATTGACCATTTGCATTATCAAACTCCTAATTTTGGATTTTGACAAACAATTTAGATTCTAATTATTTCATTTAAATGTGTAGGAAGTTGATCAAGTATCAAGATTAATTGTTTAATGATTGGAGACAATGTAATACTTCTTGAAATAATATTAATATACATTTTGATGAAGTATTTAAACCTATGCAAGTCCCTAATCTTTGAGAAGCAATTATATACCAAAAATATACAATTTTGGACTTACAGTTGTCTACTCACTAGCCCTTCGCAAGCCAACCTTGTACAGTGCTTTAAGAGCTCATTTTTGCCAAAACACTTAGTACTCGTCATGATCGTAAGGAGTAGGCTTCAACTCGTGAGGGCAGTCCTGATAGCATTCAACGGATTTTTTTGAATGCAACGGTCCTCAAATTGACGCTCATGAGCCAGGATTTACTCCTTACAATCGTGAGCAGCGTTCTAACAAAAATAAGTCTAAGATGATTCAAAAATCAACAAGAGATGTTAGAGACATACTCAATGCATCCAACATCCATAATCTAAGTTGTTTATCTATATAAACAACTCCTATAATTCAATTGATAATTTAAGAAACTTGTTTATTCATTATACTCTCTTAAAGTATTTAATCAAACTCTTAAAACTTTCTTTAAATTGATTTTATATTTGTAACTCTTGTCAGAGTTTGTAAGTATTAGAATAAATATTCTTATTCTTTTATTTTCTGGGTTTAGAAAACAGGAAGTAAGATTATATTCTAAATGAATTGATTTAAGTGTTTAGCCATTAAAACACTTGAGAATTTAGTGTTAGTATGATCATTGAAAACACTTATGAATTGGTTTTGAGTGAGCTTTTGAAAACTCAAGTTATAAGATTGAAAAAATGAACCTTAAACTTTTCTGTAATCTCAGTCTTGTGAATAAGATTGTGAGAATTAAAAATTCTAACTTAAGAATAAGTTAAATAGAGACGTAAAATTGTTAAAAATCCGAATTCCTTAAAAAAGTGATTGAATTTAGAATTAAGAATTAAGAAATAGAATTTTGTTTTTTTATTTTATATATATATATATATTAACAAAAATAATAATATATTACTCAAAATTAAATTATTTTAAATAATATTTACTTAATATTATATTCATTAGTTTAAATTATAAACTAATAATAACTTAAATCATAAATAAATAATTTTTATTTTACATAGTTACTTTTAAGTATTTAATTAGTATTATATAATATTTATATATTAGTTAAAATTATACTTTATATTAATGTTAATTTACTTAAAAATTATATAATTTTATTATGAACATATAATTCCGTCATATTTAATATTTCATATTAATTAATACTAATTTAGTATTATCTTTGTTTAATATAAAATTAAAATTATACAATATTTAACAAATTAAATTATATTTTACAAACTTCTTCACGAGCTTATTTAACGAGCTTGTTAACAAGTCTATTTATGAGTTTAAACAAGCTGAGTTTGAGAATATTCAGACTCGACTTAATTCCCTTACGAGTCTTAAAAATATGTTCAAGCCCCACTCATTTAACTTCATAAATGAGCTTTTAATAAGCTAAATGTCGAGCAGCTCGCGAGTTGCTCGGTTCGATTACACCTCTAATTATAATATCTGATAGTTACGAAGGTTCGATTATATTGCTCATTAGTTCCCTAATAGAATGGGTAATTTACATTTACCACCCCTAATATTTCAACCGAATTCCGCTGTTGTTCTAAACATCCAATTAAGCTCTATTAATTTCAGTATGAGAAATTGTCATTATTGTACCCTCCCATGTTAGTTTTGTTATACTAATATTTTACGTTGTGCAAGTAAACAAAAATTAAAAACTTTAATGAGGTGATAACTTAGAATTTTAAATCTTTAGTGGGATCGGTGTAAATTACCTTAATAGAATTCATCAGCCACAAGCACATGCAGAGTTCACAGATGCCCCATAAACACGCACACGGCACGAAACACACAAGCGCCCAGAGCGCGAGGAAAAGAGACATGGTAGCAGCAGCAAAGAGGCATGCAGAGATAAAACAATCACCCAAACTTCATTCTTATGAAATAAGAGTTACTTCACTTACAAACTCATATTTCAAGGAAGGAAACTCCGGATATATATGTATGTGTATATGGGGTAATATTTCACAGCAAGAAGATGCTTGGTTTGGTGGTGTAGGTAAACATTTTGTTTGAGCAAATTTACTTCATATTTTAGGACAAATACACCTGAACACTAGAAGTTTTCATCAACTGGCATACAGGGCAAACACCTATTAATATGTCGCATTCTTTACATAAACATAAATGCCTACAAGGCATTAACAACATGCTAACCTCTTTTGCTTTGCATGCTCTGCACATCATATGTTCCTTCGTTCCTTGATAATTCCTCCCCATAGGCATGTTCAGGTAATTATTTGGGTCAATGTATGAGGCAGCATCGTCAACTTCGCTGTCCCCAAACCCTTCCTTCCCTTGGTCAGCAGCACCCTGTGAAATTGCTTGCTGGAGGTTGCTCTTCAGAACATTCACTACTGACTCGTTGTATTTTGCTCTATAGTGCCAACTCTGCGCTTCCATTGCTACCTGCTTTATTCTCTCAATCAATTCCTTGTTTTTACGGTTCATGTTCTCTATCTCTAGGTCCTTTTCTTGCATCTTTTTGCTTATGCCCTTCTCAATGGCTGCAAGGAAAGAAGCAATATGTCTCTGCTTCATATCCCTCACCCCTTTAACTAGGTGCTCCTCCTGTTTGAAGATGTAGTGAGTAGTTAGAATAGTGCACAAAGCAGCATTAGAATTTCACCTTGGAAAGTTTTGTCTACAATCATCAACCAAGTGCCCTTAGTTTACAGTAATCATGACCCATGAAAATCGTAAGAAATAATGCATGGTTTGATCTGCTCAATGCATTAAAATAAATGCTAGCACCAAAAAAAAACTTACAAGAGAAGAAAAAATCACTCCAATTCAAAAGTCATCTGAAGTATTGTGAGAAGAGAGTGCAGATAAGATTTAAAAAAAATATATATGTTCAGGAGGAAAGAGAACAGCAACACGTTTATGCATAAGAATAAATGTATAAGAGCAATTGGTGAATCATTAGCATGGTGCGTAAGTCATTACACAAGGGCAATTCACAAATCCATGCATGTTACACATTGGACTACTGGATAGTAGCAGCAGTCATACCTGAATCTTTATATACTGATCAAATTCTTCTTTCTGCTGATCAAGCTCAGTCCTAATGTTGTCACCAAGGGACATCAGGATAGATGGTGCTGCTGTCATACTTCCACTTGCAGAGGTGACAGATGAGTTGCGCTCATCATCATCATATGATAGCCGTAGCCCAGTTGATACAGGGTTTGGGTTTGGAATGCTAGCTGAGCGGTCAGCTTCATCTTGACAGATGTTATAATTTAAGGAAATCTGTAACTTTTGCTGTCTACTGAAATCTTCTGCTTCCCTGCCTCTTTTATTGGGCCGAAGCATAGCAGTCATATGCTCATTTCCAAAATAATTCACAGGGTCAACACTACATCCAGCTGGGATTGATAAAAAATTTTCATATTAGATATCAAACAAACTGCATTAAGTTTACAATACACAAACAAGAATAATAAAGTAAAATAGCAAAAGAAACAGAGAGAGAGAGAGAAGAAGCACATCAAGGCAGGGAAAAGCTACAATGCAAAACCAACACCAGAGATATTTACTGTTCAGTATGTTCTAATATCTACATCCAAAGTCATTTTAGTTTGCTAACTATTTGACACTTAAAATTGTCAAGACCTCAACTATCTACAAATTGGTATGAACCTCAACTATCACAAATCTAATATTATAATTCAATTCTTCAGGTTCCTTCTATTCAATGCAGCACAAAGCAAGATTTTCAGATTCCAGCCTCCACAGGCAAATGTCTGACCTCACCATTGATCTCTCTTTCTAATTACATTCCATACATCCAGCAAACCTGATCATAGGCGCTAAAATATAATACATTTTACCAAACTCAATCAATCATGAAAAAGCTATAGTAAGAATTACTAAAAGGGATGTGCAATCACAATTACCAAATAACTGCAGCTGATTTGAAGGATTAGTCTGATATGGTATGCGATTATCTTCCATGTAAACAGGCAGCAGAGGATTACTGTTGTTACCCCCCAACATTCTCTGGTTTAATATGAAAGAAATAGCGTCCCCAAATGTTATTAAAACAAATATACCTGCAAAAGCAGAGTTTGAAGTCAGATAATCATTATAGAGCAATATAAGAGTTAACAAAGCCAAAAAGAATATTAAGGGAGAAATACTAAAAGATTATGAATGACAAACAAGGAGATGCTTACATGTATAACACTACGTTTTTCCAATTTTACTTGAGAGCATAAAATTAGCAGCTATAAATACTGGCACCCAATTCAAGTGTGAAACTAACAACGAAAGTAGAAAACAAGCACAAATTCTTCTGCAATACACAAAATTCCTAAATAACATTTAAGTAAAAAAAAAAGTCCTAAAACGAATATATTTTTAGATTGCTATAGAAACAAAAGGAGAAATAAACTAGAAAGGAAAATATGGAATGAAACTTATAAAGAATTTTCAAAGACTAAAACCTATAACATCACATAACAAGTTCCTGAACTAGTCAAGAGAGATTGGTGATGATGAACATGCACAAAGACATCTTAACTAAAAGCACATTAATTTCCCATTTAAGAACATGTTATTTCCCTGTTCATGCGCAGAATCACATGTTCATGTATGTCTAACCCCATTCATTAGCATATACATTATACCAAATCTGAAGTTCAACAAGAAACAATCTTGAAGCCATTAAACGTTTATGCACAAAGATGTCAAAGAAGTCTAAAGAAATCAGAATGCAATCACCGATCAAACGAAATAATCATGACAAGAGATCTAAACAGGTATCTCTCTAATCTAATGAGAATCAATAAGTGCAGGATAAAGATTAAGAAATATGTCTATAAATCTAAAACATTAGCAAAAATTGAGATCAAAGATTGTATTTAGCAAAAAAATAAAGTCAACAATGATATTTAGAAGGAAATCCTTCTAATAGAAATCATACCGTAAAGGTAAGATTTTGATTTCTAGATACTGAAATGCAAGAAAAATTCAAAAGCAAATCTTCTAAACTATTTAGATCTCCAATCAAGATTCACATCTCCAAAACACAATCCACCAACCAAAAGTTAAAATCTTACATGAAAAAAATCACTGATCAAATGTTACAATGATAAGAAAGAAACAAGTAGAGAAATCAAAGAACCTCAATAAGCAATCTTTTTGTTTGACAAGATTCCACAAAGCCCCTCTGCAGATCCTGCAAACCCACTACCATAAGGAAAAAAAAAAAAAAAAAAAGCAAACTTAAACAAAGAAAACTTCAATCACCTTAAGAAAAACAGAAGACTTCAAACATGAAAGATCTGAGACAAAGCCAAAACAGTGTCTAAAAAAGAAAACAAAACATGGATATTCAAGAATAGACGGTAACGGAAAATGGGGCAATAATAAATTATCAAAATAATGAACGGCTAACAAGAGTTAGATGGTTGGAGAGCAAGAAAATAATTGAGAAAATGAATAAATGAAGAGAAAGAAAGGGAAAAAAAATAAAGAAAACGGTGGTGGTGAATTGTGACCGTACTGACAAAGGCCAACAAAAAAGAAAGCAAGCAGTCCGTTTGGTACTGCAACCCCAAAAAATTGCTTGTAGTGGTTACGCAAACTCTCTGAATTTTTCAAAAAAAATTATTTTCATTGGAAAACAGTAAAAAAATATTTTCAAAAAAAAACATAAAGGTCCCACTTTTGCAGGAAAACTGAGAGAGCGATTGGAGGAAGAAGATGGAAATGGTGAGAAGTTTCCTGTTTCTTGTTTCTTGTTTTTTTTTTTTTAAAAAAAATTCTGGAATCTGTAGAGAAAAGTGAAGTCTATCGCACCAAAAATAAACAACCAAACCAAATGATAATTATCTTAATTAATTAATTAATTAAAAACCCACCCGAAGAAATATGTCTACATATTCGCCACTAACCCTCTCCCACCTCTACCAACCTACAAAAATCACATTAATTAAGGTAATTATTTCCCTCCACTTTATTTTCAATAATTATCTTTCTCAAAAAATATTTTTTTTTATCTTAATAATAAAAACACATATCTTTATAATAAAAATTAAATAATTTTCATAAAAATATTTATAATGTTTAATGTGCATTCTATGGTTATTTAATTTTTTACAAAATAAAATATATTTTTTTAATAATCACCGTTAAATAATAAAATATATTTTTATTCTAATAAAGTAAATTAAAAATAAATAAATAATTATAAAATTTTTCATGTGTTAGTTAAACTTTTATGATATCACTTAAAATTTGGATTTAATTTTTTTACCAATAATATCATCTACTTTACCCTAATTTGTAATAAAAATAATTAAGTAATAGTTATAATACATTTTTTAAAATTATGAAAAAATGTATTATATTCCTTAGTAGTGTGTTTTGTATGGTCTATAAAGGATTTTATGAAAATTTATTTATAATTTAATTTCTATTTTTTTTTGTCAAATGATGATGATCCCATCAATGAAATGTGTATTATGCACGAAACTAATTCATGCTAGCCAACAAATCCATGTATTTGTTGATGATTTTAATTTAATAGCCTTTTTATTTTATTTTTTATTATTATTTGTTTCTTCTTTTCATTACCTTAACTCCACCCATTTCTCCTTAAGCAACAAGTGACAAATGGATGGTTGAAAAGTAATATGAACTTTTAGCTAAAATACAACAAAATAAAAATAAGTATTTGTTTATTTTTTGCATTTACAAAATGATTTTAGCTAAATTTGTTTGTGCATAATATTTACCATGCCCAAAAATTACTAAGGGGTAAATCTTATGTCAACTGTTTTTGTTTTCTTTATTTAACACTCATATATATATATAATCAAACAAAAATAACATGTATCAAAATATGTTGATGATAAATTAATATTTATTTAAAATTTAAATTGAAGTACTGTATAGAATAGATGGTAAAAAAGTATTATACTTTATATGAGATCTAAATTAGTCTAGATTGTCATGACTATTGGATATATAATTTTTAAAAAAATATTTATCATCAATATATATTTCTTCACTAATAATTAACAATAACGATTTATCTCTCTTAAAATTTTTAATCATGCAATATTTATTAAAAAATTATATAACATTTATTATGTTTCAAATAAAAAATTTTGAATTAAACTCATACTCATACGTTATTATTATTATTATTATTATTGAGATGGCAGCTAATTAATCGGCCATTAACCTAAGAATCATGAGATGATATTTAAAAAAAAAAGTGGAATTATTGAAAATAGATAAAATAATAATAATAATAATAAATGAAAAATATTTATGAATATAACGTGAGAATCATGGGAAGATTTGGGGGGGGGGTCGGACGAGGGCCATCAAAGAGAGGAATTTAATAAGAAGCGGGAAAAGAGAGATGAACGTGGGCCCCACTCACTTGTTTGTTGGCGGGTAATTTTGGCGGGTAAACAAAACGACGGAGTTTTATCATTATAAAGAAGAAGAAGAAGAAGCAGAAAGGCATTGAAGATGTTGTTTATGGTCCATGATTCCCGCAATTTCTTAGATAAATAGTGTGGACTGAGATATTAAATTGACTTATTATTTGGAATAATACTGATGGAATAATCCAATAATTAAGTTCATATCAAATTAAAAATAAAAATATTTGTGGTGCTTATCATTTAATTAGTGGTAAAAAATGTAAGTTGTATCTTCACATTTTGCCCTATTTTTATGTTCAACCTTTTTATATTTTTACCCAAATTAAAAGTTCTGTTTTGTAAAATAGATCAAATTAAACTTTAATAAATACAATCAAGTCTTTTAATTTTTTAATAAAATTTTTAAAAATAATTTTAACAGTTGAATAACAAATAAAATTTTTGTAATATATATATATATATATATATATATATATATATAACCTAATTATAAAGTTTCAAACAATTTTAAAATCTACACGATAATTTTTTAAAAAAATTTTAAAAATTTTACAATCAAGTTTTATACATTTCAAAAATTGGTCAATTTTATTCATTAATATAAATATGAAATTGATAATTGACTCAATTTTAATTCTAATGGTTGAATAAAAAAATTTAAAATTTTATTTATCGATTTAAAATTTTAGACCTACACAATAAATTTTAAGTCTATACATTAATTAATGAATAAAAATCTTTATTCAACCATTAAAATCAAATTTTAGGTCAACCATCAATTTACTATTTATATTAATGAATACAATTACTCTTTTTTTTTTAATTTATATCACTTAATTGTCATTTTTTAAAAATTAAAAAATTAAAAAACTTATTTTGTGGGTTTAAAAACTTTTAAAGCTTTATATATATATAAACTTTTAAGTTTTATAATTTTTTTTTAGCGCAATTGAGTACTATAAAATTTTTAAAATAATTTTAATGGTTAACTAATAAATAAAATTGATAAAAAAATTTAACATATATATTATTTAATATATATTGAAAAATTTATATAAATTTTTTAACCATTGAAATTAATTTTAAAAATTTATAGTACTCAATATATATTAAAAAAATTTATCAATTTTTATTTGTTAGTTAATCATAAAAATACTTTTAAAAATTTATAGTACTCAATTGCACTAAAAAAATTATAAAACTTAATTATATTCATTAAAGTCTAATTTGATCGATTTTTATAAATAAAAAGTTCCAATATAACTAAAAAATGAATAAGTACACCGTAAAATTAGAACAAAACGTGAGAATGGAATTTGCACTTTCAACTTTTAATTAGTGGTGAATGATGACCATTACCTAGTATTATAATATATCAAAAAATACATTTTTTAGTTGGTTAAAATGGTTTATCTTCTCATCATAAGGATGAATAGTAAGAGTTGGAACTCTATTATTCTCATCTACATGTACTTTTTGTTACTTAACTTATTCATTGAAAATATCAAAATGCATTTTCAAATAATAAAAAAGTATACAATTAGATAAAATTAAAATTCGAAATCTACTAGCACTATACATTGATTTGCAAATAGATGGGTCTCCAATCAGAATATGTTTAATATTTTTTTTATTTGTTGAATTGGAAAGAAGATAAGGATGAATTTTATAAGTGTTTTAAAGAAAATTATACCATTACATTAACATTAAAAAATAGTTAGTTTGCTAAACTTTAAAAATAGTTTGGTTTGAAAGAAAAAAAAAAAAAAACTCTATAAACAGTTTTATATGCTAGGGCTAGATTGCTAATTACTTAATCTGCTTAATCAAACCAGTTCTAAAGTTTCCTTCAAAAAATGGGTTCTTAAATTAGTTAAGCCATTTACATATTTATTCCTCCTCTTTTTCTAGTAGTAATATAAATTTTTTTTTACATAATAATTACTATAATAATCAATACTATATTATTGTTGTTATTGTTATTATTAAAATAGCTTCACAACCCAACTTGTCAATGCTACCTAAATTAATTTTAGATATACTAACAAGTTCAATTTCAATTGTTGAAATTTAACAATGAGTTCATGAATATCTTATGTTGCCTAATTAGTAATTATGCTGCGAATGGTTGAGTTTATAAGTGGTTTAGTTTTTTTTTTTTTTTTTTTATAGAAGGTAATGTAACTTAAATACAATAAGAGACATTCATTTCTTTTAAATTAACGATGATTGAAATCGAATTCTACACTTCAAAATATTTTTATAAAATTGTTACTATTTGACTACTTTTTTACAACAGTAGTTAAGCTCACTTTAAGATACTAATAGATTAAAGGCTTGAACTTATTTCTTCCCTTTTTTAGCTCATATATATATATATATATAATTTTTATTTATCGTTTACATACTGCTATTTTATGATAAATACCAAATGTAATACTGTCTAAGTAGGTCAAAATCTCCCTATATAAACGTACATATATAGATACAGTTTTAGTCGTGTGTATATATATTAGTGATGGTAACAATTTATTGAGGCCAAAAATTTTTCAAAAAAATTTCAAATGTTTGAATAAATAGAATTTGAAGGTATCCATTTGAATATAAGTTATCTAATAAATATATTTGCAATTAAAAATATATATATTATATTGTTTCATAAATGTATTAATTAACTTATTATATCATTTAATAAACATTCACACTAATATTAAAAAAATTCGTCCAATAAAAAATAATAGGAATTTTGACCATATTTATTTATTTTGTTGAGAATTTAAATAAAAATATGAAAAATTATTCAAATAAAAAAAATTGCAATTGTAACACTACTTCACTATGGGTATTTGTTAAAAACAGCTTTTACCTTTATATCCCAGTCATTATTTATCAAAATTTTCACCATTATCTATTAACGATTTTAGTTACGGTCCTTAAAAAGCAATAACTAACGATCGTTACATAATGTAATGGCAGATATATAATTAAAAATTAAAAACCATGTGGGCATATTGATTTTTAAAAAGGAGTACTAAACCAAAACGGTGAAAGCTCCATATTTGTCTAAACATAATATAAAGCAATCGATCAAGCTTCTAAAAACGAAAGATTTCTGCTTTCTATATTTAGTTTTTCCCTATTTTTTGAATGTTAGCAATGATATTGTCAAGTGGGTTTATCTTGCACTCAATTAGTGCATCTCCTTAAAAAGTATATTTTAGATAATAAATAATATTTTAAAAAATCTTTTAATACAAAAAGTAAATAATTTTATTTAAGTATGAAGCACTCTTTATATTTTATTTTTTATTTTATTTTATCCTAAAAATATTTAATATTAATTTTTAAATATTACAGACAGAAAAAGAAAAAAAATTTAGAAAATAAACAAAGTGAATAAAATATATATAAAAGAGTTGCATTAATCAACATCTTACGATCACTCTTTGTAATAAAAGTTTGTAATAAAGAGTTTGAATTAAATAAATAGCGAGTTGGATATGAGTATTTTTTAATGTTTGCCTTGGAATACAACAACCACAAAAATTTTAAAAATAATAAAGATTCATATGATCTTGTATTTGAAAACATGATATTGCCAAGTGGCCATTGTTCAAAATTGATCAAGCTTGATGTGATTAAAACTACAACTCTTATATAAAATTGATCAATTTAACTTAAAAATGAATAAATTATTCTAGAAATATATATAAAATGCCATCATATTTGATTAAGAATTCTTTTTTCTACGCAAAAATAAAAACATCAAGGTGTGAATTGGTTTAAATTTCTTCCAAATTAACAACATTCTAAAGCCACCAAAGAAGGTCCTAATGAAAGTTCAAGCATTGACATACATTGCATCTATTTTCTAGAGTTTTTTTTTCTATGATATTACCTTAGGCTTATTAATGGATGTCTCCATCGATGGGTTTCGGGTTTTGTGGGGTTTCATATTCCAACTTTTTTTTTTTTTATTGGCAATAGATAAACTTTTATTAATAGAAATAAAAAGTGTAAAAAAAAGTAATTTAAGATAAGATATAGAAAAAAAAAAAAAAGGTAAACTGATATTAAAATTTGTTAAACAAATAAAGCTCATTCTTTTTATTTGTCTCTGAAGAAGAAATATAGATAAATTGTGATAAATTTTTTACTTGAGAGGGTATCATTTAACTTTTTGCAAAATATCACTTCTTTGTTTTGATAATGTAGAAATTTTTCATATTTTAATTTTTTTCAAATGTAATTTCTATGGTGCGTGTGGAATTATCGTTCATGCACTACTGTGTAATTTTTATTTATTAATACAAATAAAAACTCATAAAAATTACAAAACATATTTATAATAAATATATATATATATTTTTTAAGATGAGAGCAAAAGCACTTCCTAATAGTAGGGAAGGATTTCGTCTCGAATTCAAACAAGTTCTTATTCTTATCCTGTTAAGATACTTCTAATTAAAACTTGATTAAGAGATCAACTGATTATAAACAACTCTTTATTTTAAATTTGAACTTCAATCATAGTTAAAAGTTTTAAATGTTAAAAAGCATAGCATCATTTCATTTTCACCACTAAATTAAACCATCAAATATAAAATTTAATTGATAACAGAAATAACTAAAATATATGTAAATCTTTAATAAATAAAGAGTAAAAAAGTCATTGATTGATGGATACAAAAATCTTCAATTGAAAGAGTTGTGAACAAAGCAAAGCAATGTAGCTGAGGCACATAACACGTTATTTGCTGGCACAAATTCTTTGAATTGAATTAGCTTTTTAGAACATAAATTGATACATACATATAATATTCAATTCAACGGTCCAAAAACTCTTTCATATCTATATATATATGTATTCTCTTGAGGGAGCTATCCACAAATATTGGCTTCCATCACTTCATTGTCAAAGAAAGTTTGTTCTTTTTTATTTTTGTTTTCTTCTCTTATTTTTTATCCGTTTGGTAAAGGAAAGGTATTAATTCTTCTTTAGTCATAATTAATTATGCATATATAGACATAAAATTATTATAAAATTCAAATTAAAAACTGCCATGAATTTACCCATATCTTTATTTAGTTGTTTGTTTCCCTAGTAAATTTGTGAAAATTTTAACACTTTAAACACAAAGGAGAAATTATTTTAAGGATTGTAACTGAAATGTTTTGCGCTATGGTATGGTTTTTTTTTTTTTTGAGAAAAAATAAAATTTTCATTTATTGAAGATTAATAATACATCTTTGATGAATATATAATATGAACAAAATACAATCAAGAAGTATTGAAAAAATTTTCACTGAAGATATCAAATCGTTCGTCCCTATTCTTTAATCGTATTAACAGAGTTATTTTAATTTATAACTCGACGATTTGTTCAATAATTTTTATACTACATTTCATGACATTCATTAATTATAAATCGACTCTTTGATCTTTCATTGAGTCTGATTGCAAAAATACTAACAAAAGTTTCATAATAGAGATAACTATAAACTCTATAAATGATAACTATCAAAACCCCATAAATAATTTAATAACTTCACGAATAAATAACCACAAAACAAAAATAAAACAACAAAATAAAATAAACAGATTAAAGATCTGTATTTATTAGATGAAAAATAAAATAGAATAGAGAAACAATAAGAGAACACCACTGATCTAAAAGATGATTGGTGATTGTAGAATAAAATTCAGAGAAAATTAAAAAGAAATATTTTTTCATATGTTTCAAAGAAGGGTTACAACCCTTATATATACACATAGGAATCCTAATCACATCTTAACTAGGAATTAAATAATATCCTAAATAAAACAAAGACTTTATTCCTAATTATATACAAATATTTACTTCCTAATATATACAAAAAATATTTACTTTCTCAACACTCACCCTCAAGTTGGTGGATGTATGTCAATCAATCCCAACTTGCCAAGTGAGTTGTAGAACAATTTTTTGGATACAATCTTTGTGAGGATGTCAGTTAGTTGAGTTTGAGAAAAAACAAATAGAAGATCAATTGTTCCTTGGTTCAAATGATCTTTTATGAAATGTATGTCAACCTCTACGTGTTTAGTTCGATCATGTTGAATCGGATTGTTTGCAATTGCTATGGCTACCTTATTATTACAATGTAGCAACATAGGCTTTGGATGTTTTAGTCCCAGATCCTGAATAATTCACCTTATCCAGAACAATTCACATACTTCATAAGCCATTCCTCTAAGCTCAGCTTCAGCACTTGACATTGTTATAACTTTCTATTTTTTGCAAGCGACTAAATTCTTTTCAACAAATGTAAAGTACTTGAATGTTGATTTTTTATCAGTCCGATCTTTGGGCCAATCAGCATCAGTATAGCCAATAATTCATAATCCTTATTTCTCCTAAACAATAAACCTTTGCTCATAAAAGACTTTAGATATCTTAATACTCAGTATACGATATCCATATGTTCTTTACTCAGAGATTGCATGAATTAACTTACAACACTTACTGCATAAGCAATGTTTGACCGAGTATAAGATAAGTAAATCAAACTTCCCACCAACCTTTTTATATTGATCTTTATTAGTTGGGACTTGACCTCTAAGGACTGAAAGTCCATGGTTGACTTCAATTGGAGCCTTAACTGGTTTACAATCAAGTATGCTTGTCTTTATCAAAAGGTCCATTACATACTTTCGGTGGCAGAGGGAAATCCTTGAGCTAATTTTACGATTTTAATTCCTAAAAAATAGTTCAAGTTACCCAAATCCTTAAGTTTAATCTTGGATGCTAACTATCTTTGCAAGATTGTTGTCTCACTCGGATCATTCCTAGTAACCACCATATCATCAATGTATACAATCAAAGCGGTGACTTTACCTAACTTTTGTTTGATGAATAGTGTATGACCAATATCACTTTACTTATATTTGAGCTTTCTCATGAAAGTTGAGAGTCATCCAAACTATGCTTGAGGCGATTGCTTGAGTCCATACAATGCCCTTTTTAGTTTGCATGCTCGGTTAGTACATCTAGTTTCGGGCGATGGATCCACATACACTTCTTTATCTATGGTTCCATTCAAAAATGCATTTTTCATATTAAATTGTCGTAGTGGCCAGTCCAGGTTGGTAGCTAAGAAAATAAGAACTCGAATGATGTTCCTTTTACTACTGGGGCAAATGTATCTTCATAGTCAATTTCATACTTCTTAATATATCCCTTTGCTACCAACCAAGATTTATATCGATTTATACTTCAATCTGAATTGAGTTTGACAGTGAATATCCTCCTGCACCCCACTATTTTCTTTCTTTTAAGGAGAGGAACAAGATTCCATGTGCAATTCTTTTGCAATGTCTCAATTTCATCATTCATGGCTTTCTTCTAATCCGAATCATCTAAAGCCTCCTGTACATTACTCAAAATAGATACAGTAGATAACTGATTTACAATAAATACATATGAGTTAAATAAACATTTGGTTGATATGAAGTTGCTGATAGGATATTTAGCTTTAGTATGAAGGTCTGGATCATTTTTTTCAGAACCCTTTATTAATTCTAGTAGGATAACGAGGCTCGGTATTAGGAGTTACTAAGGGAGATGAGTTTACCTTTTTATGCATATCCACATTCTGAGTTACTAAGGGAGATGAGTTTACCTTTTTATGCATATCCACATTCGAAGTTTCTTCAGCTTCTGGTGTGGGTTGGGAAGATGTACTAACTTGATTACTTGGATTATCTTTAATTATCTGTTTAGGTGAGATGCTCAAACTCAAAACATCAAATGTCTATAAGATGCTTAGAACACTCGGGAGACTTAGAATATCTAAGATAATTGGATTTGAAACATTCAGAACACTTAGATTATTATCTTTAATTTTAAAGAGGTTCATATTTTTCTCCCCCTAAATAGAGCACTAGGAGTGAGAGAAGAAATGAGTGTTTTCATAGAACCGAACATCCCGAGTTACATACATCTTCTTTGCATTTAGATCATAACACTAATATCCCTTTTATAGATCTGCATAGCCCACAAAGATACACCGGATAGCTCAAGGATCTAATTTTTCTAGTGTATGATGAACATATGTTGAGCATCCAAAGACTCAGGGCTCTAGATTGCTAAGAGGTAGAGGTATAATAAGTTTTTGAATAGACATTTTAAAATTGAGTACTCTTGATGGTGTCCGATTTATAAGATATGCAATGGATCGAATAGTCTCTCCCTAGTATTCTTGAGGAACATTCATGTTAAATAATGATGCTCAAATGACTTCCAATAATTGTTGGTTCTTTCGTTTGGCTATACCATTCTGTTGGGGAGTGCTAGCACAGAATGTTTGGTGGTGAATCCCCTACTCGCGGCAGAAATCATTTAGATTTGAGTTAAGATACTCCCCACCATTGTCAGATTATAAGACTCAGATTTTACTCTAGTATTACGTAACAACCATTTTGTACAAGTCCCAGAATATGGAGCACACATCTACTTTGTTTGAAAGTAGTGATACTTAGGTCATCCGGGTACATTCATCAATAAATGTTATAAAATATCAAACACCATATAGAGTAGGAATCCGAGCAGGTCCCCATACATTAGAATGAGTGGTTATAAATGTAATTAAATTTTTATTATAACTCAATATATAAGAGATTCTATGGCTTTTTGCCAATTCATAAATATCATACTTGAATTCCGAGTCTATAGTATTCAAAAATAATTTTGGTTTTATTTGTCTAAGATAATAAAAAGAAAGATGTCCAAGACAACGATGCCATAAGATTACTTGGTCTTTGGTCGAGTAACTTCTACCAATCCTATTGACTTAACTTGACTTTTGACTTGAACCATCATGCAACTTAAAATAGTACAACTTTCCATACTTAACACCAGAGCCAGTAATCTGGTGCATTGCAATGTCTTGAAATACATAATAATTAGGCCAAATTTTGATTATGCAATTCAAGGTTTTAGTGATTTGGCCAACAGATAGTAGATTGTAAGAAAGAGATAGAACAATAAGAATAGTATCTAGATTAAGAGAGTTGAAGTTAGATACTGATCCTTCATGAGTGACCGGTGTTATGCTTTATTAGCAGTTAGAATATTTTATTGGGTTGATGGTTGGATAGATGTAAGATAGTAAATGGAGTTTGTTATATGATCAGTAGCACTTATATCAATAATTCATGCATTATTTCGAGTAAGATTTATTATACTTAATGTTACATTAAGATCACCACTTGATTTAGTACCACTAGAGGTGACAATTGCAGCCTTTCCAAGCTTCTTACGAGGCTTTCTATTGAAATCGCATCATTTCGGATATCCCATAATTTTATAGCACTGTTCCTGGGAGTATCCAACTTTGCCACAGTGAGTACAGGTGTATGTGATGGACTTACTCGGTATTTTCCCTTTGAATTGGGAACGAGTCTAAGCTG
Organism: Mallotus nudiflorus; assembly: GCA_947683625.1. Taxonomy (NCBI): domain Eukaryota; kingdom Viridiplantae; phylum Streptophyta; class Magnoliopsida; order Malpighiales; family Euphorbiaceae; genus Mallotus; species Mallotus nudiflorus. Next base: position 5,208,992 of record CANTUR010000075.1, on the reverse strand, counting down.
CTACAAGTACAGCATTATCCGACAGTATCTTTGGCTCTTCTATTGTATGGCACTGGTTGTGATCCCTCCACACATATGCATAACTAGACTCAAGATCAAGAGGTGGATCCTTTTGGAGTATTTCACTCCAAGCATTATTAAATTCTGAATTAAGTCCGATTAGAAAAATATGTGTTCGAAGCTAGGTAATATGTTTGTGGAGTGATACTACTCCATTAACATCTTCCCTTTGTGCACACATTCGGACATTAATTTCCTGAAATATTCCAATCAATTCATTATAATATGCAGATAATGACTTACCATTCTGATATGTTGTGAATAATTTCTAGTTTAATTCAAACAACTAAGTTTTATCAGATCCATCATAGAAGGTTTTTGAGACAACATCCCATATCTCCTTTGCTGTTAGAAGACGGATGAATCTCTGCAATAATGTTGGACTCATGAAATTAATCAATCAACTTTTGACTCGATTATTATAAATAAGTCAGGTTTCCAAAGTTTTATCTCTTGTTGGTGGCTTTGGCATAGTACCATTAAGAAAGTCAGATTTATTTTTGGCTCCAATTCGCATCTCCATAAGTTGTGACCATAGAGTATAGTTCGTATAATCAAGAATAATTCTTGTAGGAAAGAGAGTTATCTTGAAGGGTTTGAAAAAAATTGAGTGTTCTATGAGATATAATGAATGTATATTTAGTGGTCATGATTTTGAAGATTTAAAAGATTCAAAAGATAAAAGAAAAAATATGATTTCAAGAATTTAATAAAAAATTCAATTTCAATGGGTATGTTTTGATACCATGTAAAATAAAATTCAGAGAAAAAAAAAAATTTAAGGAAAATATTTTTTCATATATTTCAAAGAAGGGTTACAACCTTTATATATATACGTAGGAATCATAATCATATTCTAATTAGAAATAGAATAATATTCTAAATAAAACAAAGACTTTATTTCTAATTGTATACAAATATTTACTTTCTAATATATATATATATATATATATATATATATATATAAATGTTTATTTCCTTAACAGTGATAGCTAAATATAAAAGTATTTGATAAAAAAATCTAAAGAAAAAAGAGAGAAAAACGGTTAGGGTTAGAGAGAAAAGTACCTTTTTATGCTATAGTATGGTTGAATTCAATGACTACACTTTTTTTTTGAAGGAATGTTTATGCTTTTTTTCTCCGCTCTAAATCATTGGTAATTATAATTAATTAAATCAATTTAATCCGAATAGATCATAAAGATGATAATTTTTTAATAACTAATTAAATGTGATTATATATATAATGCTTTGAGTTTCAAAATATCGTTTGAACAATAATAGCTGTACAGTAGTTATTGGTAACATTTATGCTTTTCAATTACATTACACTAGAAGCTACATTGAAATATGAGATTTTTGTTTTTATCTAGTTGAAGTGATTAATTTTCCTACCACAAAGGAAAAGAGCAAGAAGACTGAAATTTAAAATTTATACTTCATATTTAGATATTTACACATTTTATTTATTTGAACTACTCATAAGGGTATTCTCATTGAATAGTGGGTTTTTTTAATGATTTTTGAAGAGATAATCATTTTTTTCCCCATATATTAGTGTTAACTATTAAGGATATAGATCCATATTTTCACAAAGCGAAAACCATAATACAAATGGAGTTTATCTTGGACTTTCATTATTAGTTTTAAAACGCATAATTAAGCTAACTAATTTAACCATTTTTGAGCTTAGTTATGTATAAAAAAACACTAAAGCCTATGGTACTGGCTAGCACAAGTCCCTTTGTCCAGCTATACATGTGATGCATCATGCATGTCCTTCCTCTTGGAATGTTTTGATCTTATCAAGATTTTTGTTGGAGCTCAAGTACCATATTGATTTTGTCTGTAATTTTTTTTTTCAGAAAAATTCATAGTAATTTGATTGATCTGACTTGTGAAATATATATATATACATATATATATATATATATATATATATATATATATATATATATAAACATCAAGATCGGATGAAGATGAAGCTGAACATACATATCTTTATTAGTTATACATATTCAGTGCGCCGTAGATGCTATTCTTGTAGGAATTGCTTGCTTGTTTCCATGATGCTGACATATATATATATATATATATATGAGGTGCGCCCAGCATTCTTCATGTTCTGCCTTACAGGTAAATATACATAGTGTTTTATATTTAATTAGTAAAACTATGATAGGTAGTAAAATTTTTTGTGGCCTAAATCAACAGTAGAATTTATTAGATTTTAATCCGGTTCAATTTCAATAAAAAGCCACAAAAATAGTAAAATTTTTTATAATTTTATATATTATGATTGAAATACAAGATAATATTTAAATAAAAATAACAACCGCTAACTAATTGAATGGTCATATATATTTATTACAAATTTAACTATTTACAATAATATTTTTGGCTTTTTATCCACTAAAATGGACACATGGTGTATAATTTAAAATGAATTTGTCAAGGTGGGTATTGGTATGAAGCTTATTTTTTGGGCAGATAGATTGCATTTTCCTGGTTTGAAGTAGATATATAATGTATGTGATGAAAATTGGTCTTATTATAAGTGTAGAATGGACACATGGAATGCTCCAAAAAAAAAAAAAAGGACACATGGCGTCACATGATCGATCTTATTACAATTAATATTCCACGAAAAGAGAAATGTAAGGCATAAGTTGTCTGGTTCATTGAGTCCATCATAAAAGTTAGAAACTACAATGCAAGATCCATCCATCGATGTGTTTTTCATTTATTGGTATTTTGGTTTTGTGGAGTTGCCATCATCATCATATGAATATGATAGGCTGTTCCTGAAATTGGGTTGGAAAAATTCTCAGCTCATAAAAGAATATACTAATCAACTATTGTGTAAGTTACTCATATAAAGTTAGAGGATGTTTAGATAAGCTTTACATCCACATTTGATTTTTTTTTTACGAATAATTGTTTAAAAAAATACTTATTTTAAATATATTATGTTCTATAATTAAATTTATAGTATATAAATTATGCATTTCATTTTTATTTCTCAAACGAAAATTTCTACATATCTAATCTTTTAAAGTAAAAATTAGTATAATTAAGCCATGGTGCAAATATATGTTGAGGAATGAAGTTGGAATTGTAACTTCACCACCTTCCTCATATTTTCTTATAACTTCAGTAGAAATAAAAACTACAATGGTTGATTTTATATATTTATAAATATTTTATTCCAATTGATAAAAAAATTTAGAAAATTTCGGATCTGTGCTCTTTATTTATAAAAAATAAGCGTTATACCGTTTAAACTTTAAAATAATTAAAATTTTTATAGCTATCTAACAAAACTTCTTTACAGACCATTAGCATCTAACTTGACTAATAACCCAAGTTCAATAAATGACGATGCCCCAGTTATTGACCAATAAACCAAATTTACTTTTGACGTATTGTCCTTAATTATTAAAAATAATATGTAATTTAACTAATTTATATAAACTTAAATTAGTGGCAAATTCATATAATAAAATTATATATTTATGTATTACATATGGAATATGTTTGGGTTAGGTTATGGAGTCACCTAATTAATTTCTTAATTTATTAAACGTTAAATGAGACAGTTTATTAATTATATAATAATGAGATTAGTCTTTTTTTTTTCCCTTATAAGAGATTAGAATCATGGATTTTCAGGAAGGATGTGAGGAAAGGATCACTTTGGTGGTGGTTTGGAGATTAAGAAATGTGGAATTAGGTTGAGCTAATGGGTGGTGAAGCTGGTGCATGATCTGGTAATTATTATTTTAGTGGAAGTTAACTTAGAAGTATTGAGAGAGTCAAAGTTAGACTGGAGAATGCATGCAATTCTCTAGTCAATGGTGGAGTATGCACACACGTTGTTTTTCCCCCATGAATAACTTAATTCAATATCAGAATGCTAATTTGTCTCTAATGGTTTAATTAATGGCAGGCCATTTCATGTAAAATAATTAATAAATCAAAGATTATAACATGCATTTACTGTAGATGGTTGCCACCAAACAATAGTTTTTTCTTTCTATAAAAAAAGACATCAAAACTGTTTTACTTTTTCTATGAATTCATCCCATTATGAGATAGTACAATTTTTTTTTGGTAGCTATTAGATAATGAAAACATCAAATAAAAAAAGATGAAACTCTTCTGCTAATAAATCTTTAATTTATGTTCCGTTTGCAAACCTGCAAAACATAGTTTAATTAAAATTATTAATACTTATTTATTTTTTATTTTTATACAACAAAAATTTCAATTAATTTTAATACCAATTTATCTAATATATATTACAAATCCAATTCTTAAATATAATATATTTACAATAAAATAAAATTTGGCGATCAATTGCCTGTTATTTGGTTTGAATGCTTTTTGCCAAAGCCAAAATGATGAGGATGATTGATTTATTCCCATGAAGCTTATTGCCCTTTTAACTTCAATAATGCATCTATGCACATTTTTCAACAAATTCTGAATTTGAAGTCGTTCTTTTATCTTCAACGGAGCTATAATTAATTTTTATTGATTTATCTGTAATTGACAGATTTGAATTTGTGCTAATTGAAACACTGTTATTTTTGTATAACTATTTTATTTTAATGAAATGAAACTTTTAATACTTTACAAGAAACAATTCTTTTTTTTTAGGAAACCAAAAAATAATTCTTTTACCATAAAAATATTTAAAATATAATAATATTCCAATTTTTCTAAGACATGAATGTATGATGAACAACTTTCAATTAGTTTAAGTAAGGCAAATAACATTCTTATGAATTGAAATAAAATCAACATCAATAAAATAAATAAAAATTAAACGCAGAGCATAAGCGATGTGGTGACACCTCTTTACTAAGGACAATTGTCTTAGCTTAAAGAGGTGTCTGTCTCTTTGAAAAAACGTCGTTTATATTCTATTTACAGAACCAACTTTCAAATAAATTTTCCTTGCTCCATTATGAATAATAAACAATTTAAATGATTAAGACATAATAGAAAATGATGCACACAACTTGCAAATAATATGTAAAGCTTGAATGATTAAAATAAGAAATAACAAAACCTATTATGAATTATAAAATCAACTACATATAAAATGTTAATACGCTTACTGTTTATGCTATTTTATCTTTCAAAATTGTAGCCCTTAGAAGTTGAGTTTGTTTCTGTACTGATCAGAATGCAATAACAGCCTCTTCCCTTCAAAGACCTTCCCCCTTCAATGCCTCTTTTCTTCTTTTCCCTTACTTTTTGAGTCCAACACATCCTCTTTTCTCCTTCTTTCTTTCAAACACCAGCCAAAAAGATCTCTTTCTCTTTTCTCTTCCCTTCCTTTTTATCCTGTTCTCTCATTTAATTGCATTGAGGAGGTTCCACCCTCTCCACTTCTATTAAGAAACACCCCCCATTACTCTTGGAGGACATTGGATCGTGTAGAGACATAAAACCAATCAAGCATTTATTGCTTATTTTAAAAAAAATAGACTTGGCTACTAAAAGACACTGCCTTATCAACCTTCATAGAGGTGTCGCCTCATCAACCTTTAGTCATAGAGGAGTCAATGAGGTGATACTTTAGTGGCATTGGGCTGGAGCCATTTTGCTTGTTTGGGCTTTAAAGGCTCAGTTTTGAACTTATGATCCGTTTTTTAAGGAGCTTGAGCTTCAGGTCTATTTTTGAGAGGATTATAGGCTAATTGTGTATTTAGTACTCATTTCATTTCATCATCAAGTTTTGAGTACGAGCTAATCAAACCAGGTGTCAACAGTGTGTTTGATACATAAAGAATTTTAAAAAATTTATTTATAAATTCAAGTGAAAATATTTTATTTAAATGAAAACTCAGTAAAATTTCTTTTAAATTCCAACCTTTTTAATTTTTATGAAATTATTGTAAAAAGTTGTTTGGTTCGTACTTCGAAATTGTAATGAAAACAATGAGAATCGAAAATGAAATGAAAAATCTAACAAAATATTTGGTTTATAAGGAAATCAAATCAAAATGGAAAGTAATATTGTTTATACATAAAAATGTATTAAATGATTATTTTTATTACTTTATATATTTTATTTTGTTGCTTCAAAAAATATTTTCTATTTTATAAATTTTAATAATATACAACAATGTCTGAATATGTGACAAATTTATAATTAGTTTGACTTTTTATAAGAATGATAATCCATTCCTTACCACATAAAAGGAATAGGTTGTAATATCCCGAGTTTTTAAATAATTTTAAATTGCATCGGGATATGCAGTGTTAATAATTTTTATATATATTCATGATTATTTAATGAGTTTGTTATTTATTAAAGTTATTTTTAATTATTTTAAGTTCTTTACGTAAAATTTTTTGGAAATTTTATTTTTGGGGAAATTAAGACGTAAATAATTTATGTCACGACCCAAACCTGAGGGCACGTGACCGGCACTAAGGAATGAGAAGACATAAGGCCCCCGAAACCCGTAGTAAGCCTATTATAAAAGATAAACAACACCTTACAATTTAAAACTTTATTTTAAAATAGAACACATTATCAAACTGATTTTTCTAAAATTTAAACATAATTGAATACATAATTAACATGTTTACAGCGTCACATATATAAATCAAACTTAAATCGTTATACATAAACGTGGTGTATATAAATAAAATACATAAATACACTCAAGTCATACAATTTATAGTACATTTACTACTGCATCTATCTAGAATATTACGACAGTACAACTTACAATGACCTACATAAAATGGCCGGTGATGAAGAAATCCGGCGTGGAGGTAGTCTGAGGTCGAACTCCCAAGCTCCTAAAAAAAAATATATTGAGGGGAATCAGACCTCACTGAGTAAGTCAATAAAAGAGCTGTACAGTTTGAAAACCTTTTTGAAAACTATATATATTTATAGTGAAAATAATTTATAATGTATAGGTATAGTTTTTGAAAAAAAAATCTCGGTAGAACCCTAAACCCAAAAATCTAAATGGCCAACTGGGCCCATTTATTCCAACTAGACTACCGGTCCCCAAGAGCAAAGGCATCGACCGAGGCACCAATTTGTAGTCATTCACTTAATCCAAATATATGGCTCTGGCGGTCCCCGAGAGCTAGGGCATCAACCGAGGCACCTATCCCAGTCCATTTTTAACCTTACAATCACTGGCGATCCCCGAGAGCATAGGCTTCCACTGAGGCACCCGTCTCAGTTTAACATTCACCGGTCATATATATATTTCGGATCCATCTCTCAATCTCTACCATGTGCACATTGTTCTGGTGAAGCCTACCAGGTAATCCGTTCTACCAAAATTTCTCAAAATCGACTTTTAAATAAATAAAATGCGTTTTAAATCTTAAATAACAACATTAAATTAAATAAATCATATAATCAATATTAAAAATATGAGCGCATGCATTCTTTAAGTAAACACACGCACAGATCGTTCTATTGACTTACAAGATGAATGCGAAGGCTGATGACCATGCGTCTGCCTCGGTCTCACGGTAATATCCCGTGTTTTTAAACATTTTTATACTGTATCGGGATATGCAGTGTTAATAATTTTTAAAATATAATATTGATATTTCATGAGCTTTTATTTAATTAAAATTGAATTTTTAATTGTTTATTATTATTTTAAGTACTTTACGTAAAATTTTCCCGGGACTTACATTTTCGAGGAAATTTTCACGTAAATAATTTACTATTAATTATTTTAAATAGATTTTCATAATTGCATGAACTCATATATATTTTTAAAATACTAAATAAAATATATATGTGTATTTATTTAATTAATTAGGGTTTAATTAATTACCCTAATATTTTATTATTTATTTATTAGTTTTATTGTTATTTAATTATTTTTATTTATTATTAAATTTTAAAATATTAAATTATATGTGTGTGGTGTATATTTAATGTGTGTAATTTAATATTATTTTAATATATAGTATAAAGTATATATATATACATATATACATTTAATATTAACAAAATTATAAAGTTTAGTATATTTACAACTTTGCCATTCGTTCTTCTTCTTCCTCCCGACCGTTCCCCATCACCGTCCGCCGCTGCTACCGCCATTTTCTTGCCGTTGGTGTGCCATCCGGCGTGCCACCTCCTTCCCCAGCCTTCCCCGCCACCTCCTGCAGCTGTTTCCGGCGTTTGGAAGTCGTTTTTGGCCGGAGAAGCCGAAAGTGGAAGCAACATCGTTCACGACGTTTCCGGCCACCGTTTTTGACACTGCTGGTCTCTTTCTTCTCCTTGAGCTCCGGTGAGTATGATTCCAAGCTTTGTTTCACTTCAAATGGTCTTGATTTGCTTAGGTTTTGTTTTTTTGATTTCGGCCTATTAGGGTTCTTGATTTTTTTGAACTTCAATTTGATTCATTCATGAAAAATTCCTTCACAAATGTTGTTCCCCTTAGCTTAATCTACATGTGTGAATTTTTTTGGAATTTTTGGGAATTATTTTGATTTTTGGTTATTTTTGAATATTTTAATATTATTTTCTAATTTTCGGAAATTAATTATGAAATTGTGTTTCATGATAATTATAGGTGTTGAAATGAATTATAGAAATTTATTTGGATTTTTTATGAATTTCTATGTATTTATTTTGAATTTATTTAGGTTTATGTAATTTTGGAAAATTAGGTTAATTGTGTTTTTAATTGAAATTAATTGGTTAATAGTTTTTAATTATTGATATTATTGATAAATATATTGATAAAATTAATTTTGGATAATTATATTATTTTTGGTGAATTTTTGAATGAATTTTACCATATTTATATATATAGGGGTATTTTGGTAATTTTACACAAAATTGGCTAAAAATGTAATTTAATTGGTTTTAATAATTATTTAACGTATAAAAATGATTTCTACAAATTATTTAGTATTTTTAACTAATTAAAACTAATTTTCGTGAATTATTTTCAATTATATATATAAAATACGATTTTTCTAATAAAATGAGTTTTTATCGGTTCTTACTATGTTTTAAGGTTAATTACATAATTTCTACTTATTAAATGTATTTCTGTAATGTTAGGGCATTTTTGGTATTTTTATATTGTTCTGTGAATTGTGAACCTTGGTCGGTAGACTGTAGTTTGGAGTTCGACCGAGGGATTTTGGTTGTGTTTTGTGCTTGTTTTTCGAAGTGTGTTTCTTTGTAGGGTCGGCTCTACTCTTTGAGTAGAGAGATGTCCATTTTACAGGGGAGGTTCTGTCGAATTTTTGGTAGAATTCTCGTAAAATGTGATGTTCGGTCGAATCCTGATTTCTAATTCTGTGTTTAAGTAATCTAGATTGAGTCCTTAGAACTTCTGTTTGATTTATTCTGATTCCTGTCGTTATTGTTTGTTTAGTTGCGCCGAGACCGAGGCCTAGTGGACCAGGCCCGTCGGACCCATCTCGAGGAGCACACTAAGTGTGAGTTACTATTTTATATATATATGCTTTAGGGTGCATGATTTAGAAATGTATGTTTTATTTTGATTAAATATGCATAAATAATTTGAGTAGTATTTAAGTTTATTTTTAGTTTATTTTTGGTTTATCTTTGGTTTATTTTCGGTATATTTTCAATTATATGCATGTTTTGCTAATAAATTAAGTTTAAAATGTTTTTCAATATATGACCAGTTTATTTCGTAATCTATATGGATTTCTTTGACATATATATACTCGAATATGCCTGGTTTACTTCTAGTATATTTTTAGTATATATATGGTTTATGTTGCTATTTATTTCAAATTTATGCATCATTTATTTTTATGAATGAATGTTTTATATTTATTAATGAAGGATATCGATAGAACGTGCTACCTAGTGGGCAGCAATAGAACCGAGTATGTACCGATACGCTTATAGCATTTAGGCTATATTACTAACCATTTGTGGATATTGATTGGATATGATTATTTGATGTGTGTGATATGATTTGGGAGTGTGATTGCTGGAGCTCGGTTAACCAAGTGTCTCGGGGCCAGTCTACTGTCCAAATGGATCAAGTGAAAATATTTTGGAATAAATGAGCCTGTATGGCTAGAGTGTTGTCTAACACTGTTTGAGGTCACGATATTCTAGGGTTCTATTTGATCCTTCATAAACGATGATTTTCAATAAAATATATATAAAATGATTTTATTGCATCTGTGTGTATTTGCCTATATATATACATATTAGATATATACTGTTGATTGTATGCATTGTCATTTAGTATGCATATATATATATTATAGTAATTCACTCAGTGAGGTCTGACTTCCCTCCGTTGACTATTTTTCAAGAGAGTCATCTTCTTCAGACCTCAGTAGCAGGCCTATACGTCGGATTTCTTCCGCCCCGGCTTCTCTATGTAAACTGCTTATCTGAGTCTTGAGTTTTATTTTATCTAGACACTGCAGTAGTCATTAAATTATTAAAGAAATGTTGTATTATATTTGAACTGGATTTGTATTAAAAGAGTTTATATATATATATATGAGATAAGGATTTAATTTAAATTCAGTTGGTGCAAATGTTATTGTGATATTTATGATTTTTATTTTCGCTGCATTATATATTATTATTACTACTACTGTATGTTTATTTTATTTTTAGGCTTGCTCCGGGTTCCGGATTCGAAAGAATTCCCGTTCCCTAGCGCCGGTCATGGCTCCTATTTTGGGTCGTGACACTCACGGCTTCTGCTCCAATATGCTCTAGAAAGAAAATAACAAATCGATTTTAAAACATGACTATGAAATAAAATCGAAAATCAACAAAACAATGAATTTCCAGACTGACTCGAGGAAGACTGGACAAGACTTGATGGACAGGATAAAACCTAACTAACGGTAGAAATTTTTACAAACATCACATTTTACGAGAAAATCTATCGAAATTTCGACAGAGTCTCCTCTGTAAAATGGACATCTCTCAACCAAAGGTAGAGCCAAACCTGCATAGAAAACGCACTTCTAATAACCACAGACATACACATTCGAGTCGGGCTTCAAAACTACACTTAACCCCGATCGAGATCACAACTTCAATAAAACATCAAGAAATGATATCATTTATTTTCCAAAATACATATTACACATACATATATACTAAAAATATATAAAATCTCAATTATTCAAAAAGTAAACAACTCACTTTGCATTCCATTATCAAAATATAATTATGACCTAAATTAAAACCATTACATTAAATATACAAAATACAACCTTATATTTAATTTTTGTTACCAAAATAATGTATTATAAATATATATGTAATATTTGGAATTAATATTTCAAATCAACATTACTTAAATAAAAATATCAATTAATTTATAAAAATTCTCTAAACCTCTTAAATATTAATAAAACTAACTAAAATATATGTTTAACTATAAGTAGCATGAAATTACATTTTTACCCCTAAATACATAATTTACATAATGTATTATTAGTACTAAAAAAATTTTCTTAAAATTATTTAATCATCTAAAAATTATTTTCTCAAAATTAAACTTCTTAATATAATTAAAACATAAAATCAACTAATAATTTCTTCTAAAAAAATATAATTTAACCTAATAATCACATTTGACATAAACTCAAAAATATTTATAAAAATAGTTTAAAAATCACAAAAATTATAATTTGAGTTCTAAAATTAATAACATTTAATAATAACCTCAATTATCAAAATTTTATAATTTTTTACAAATAATTTTTGAAATTAATAAAAATATTAATTAAATACCCAAAATTTACAAAAACTTATAATTAACACCAAAATTTCTAAAACCTTAAAAACAATCCAAACATCATAAATATATAATCTTAATTTACTCTAATGTACTAGTTAAACCAAAGAAAAATCCAATAAATTCAAATAAAAATTAAATAAAATTATACAAAAATTCTGTAAATCAAGAAAAATTCAGAATGATGCTTAAAAAATTTGAATTTGAACAACCAAATGGTAAAACTCAACATTTAGCTTAGAATAACCTAAAATCAACACCTAGTTCCATTCAACAACTAAAAAACAATCCTAGAACAACCTAAGAACAACCCAGAACAACTCACCTTCAACCTCCAATTTCGACGTTGGAGGTGAGTTGCAGCGGCGGCTTCCGGCTTGGATTGACGCCTGAGAAGATGAGGGAAGCTGGGGAAGCTTCGGTGGTGCCGGATCAGCTCAGATCGAAGGTGACAGAAGGAGAAGAAGAAGGACAGCAACAACGACAACATCTGGAAGCTTCAAGCTCACGGTGGCGATGGAGTCTCGGTGGTGGAGGAGGAAATGGCACGGTGAGAGGGAAGACAGAGGCTGTGGGCAGGCGGAGATGGAGGGTGGCAGCAGCTTGGGTCGTTTTTGGGAGGGGAGGTGTAATATCCCGTGTTTTTTTTAAAATATTTTTTACACTGTACCGGGATATGCAGTGTTAATAATTTATGTATATTATATGATATTTTTACGAGTTAATATGTATTTAAAACCTATTTTTATTACTATGTATTATTTTCAGTGTTTTACGTAAAATTTTCCCGGGACTTGCATTTTCGGGGAAATTTTCACGTAAATAATGTATTATTAATTATTTTAAATGTATTTACGGACTTGCATGAACTCATGCGTATTTTTAAATTATTAAATAAAGCCTGTGTGTGTATATTTATTTAATTAGGGTTTATTATTTCCCTAATATTTTATTAATTAATTATTTATTTTATTGTTATTTAATTAATTTTATTTAGTATAAATTATTAAAATATTAGATTTTTATGTGTGTGGTGTATATTTGATGTGTGTAATTTAATATTATTTTAATATATAGTATAAAGTATATATATATACATATATACATCAAAAATCAAAAGAATTGGAAAATTACCATTTTGCCCCCCGAGTCTTCTTCTTCCTCCCGATCCTTCTCCTCGTCGTTCCGGTCGCTGCTACCGCCGTTTCTTCACCGTGGGTGTGCCGTCCAGTGTGCCACCGCCTTCCCCAACCATTTTCGCCGCCTGAGGTAGCCGTTTCCGGCGCCTGGAAGTCGATTTTGGCCGGAGAAGCAGAAAATCGATCCACGTCGATCACGTCAATTCCGGCCACCGTTTTCGACACCGCCGGTCTCTTTCTTCTCCTTGAGGTCCGGTGAGTGTGATTCTAGCTTTGGTTTGAGCTAAAATGGTCTAGAATTGCTTAGGTTTCGAATTTTCAATTTCGGCCTATTAGGGTTTTCGATTTTTTTGAGCTTTGAATTGGATGATTCATGAAAACTTCCTTCACAAATGTTGTTCCTAGTAGCTTAATATACATGTATGAATTTTTGTATAATTTTTGGAGATTTTTTGGATTTTTGGGTATTTTTGAATATTTTAATATTATTTTCTAATTTTCGGAAATTAATTATTTAAATTATGAAATTGGAGTTTATGGTTAAATTAGGTGTTGAAATGAATTATAGGAATTTATTTGGAATTTTTATGAATTTCTAAGTATTTATTTTGAATTATTGAAGTTTATGTGATTTTGAGAAAATTAGGTTAATTGTGTTTTTATTTGAATTTAATTGGTTAATTGAGTTTAATTATTGATATTATTGATAAATATGTTGAGAAAATTAATTTTGGATAATTGTATGATTTTTGGTGAATTTTTGAAGTAATTATAGTATATTTATATATATAGGGGTATTTTGATAATTTTACCCTAAATTGTCTAAAAATGTAATTTAATTGGTTTTAATAATTATTTAAGGTATAAAAATGATTGCTACAAAATATTTGGTATTTTTAACTAATTAAAACTATTTTTCGTGAATTATTTTCAATTATATATATAATATACGGTTTTACTAATAAAATGAGTTTTAATCGGTTTTTACAATGTTTCAAGGTTAATTATGTAATTTCTACATATAAAATGTAGTTATGTGATTTAAGGATATTTTTGGTATACCTGGAATATGTTCTGTGTTTGTGGACCCCGGTCGGTGGACTGTAGTTTGGAGTCCGACCGTGGGATTTTGATTGTGTTGAGCCTATTTTTCGAAGTGTATTTCTTTGCAGGGTCGGCTCTACTCTTTTGAGTAGATAGATGTCCGTTTTACAGGGGAGGTTCTGTTGGATTTTCGGTAGAATCCTCGTAAAACGTGATATCCAGTCGAACCCTAATTTTGTTTCCGTATTTTAATACTCTAGATTGAATTCTAGGATTTCTGTTAGGTTTATTCTAATGTCGGTTATTTATTGCTTGTTTAGTTACGCTGAGACCGAGGGCTAGTGGACCAGGCCCGTCGGACCTGTCTCGTGGAGCGCATTAGGTGAGTTACTATACTATATATATATGCTTAGGATGCATGATTTAGAAATGCATGTTTTATGTTGATTAAATATGCATATATAATTTGATTATTTCTTAAGTTTATATTAAGTATATTTTCGGTTTATTTTTGGTATATATTAAGTTATATGCATGTTTTGTAAATAAAATATACTTAAAATGTTTTTTAAATATATTTCCAGCTTAAGTTATAATTTGATTGGATTTATTTGACATATATATACTCGAATTATACCTGGTTTACGTTTAGTATATTTCTGGTATATATATGGATTATATTGTTATTTCATTTACATTCATGCATCATTTATTTTTGTGAATGAATATTTTACATTATTAATGATGAAGGATATCAATAGAACGTGCTACCTAGTGGGCAGCACTAGGACCGAGTACGTACCGGTACGCCTATAGTATTTAGGCTATAATACTAACTAACTGTGGATATTGATTTGATGTGATTATCGATTTGTGAGATGTGGTTTGTGGGTGTGATTGCTGGAGCTCGGTTGACCAAGTGTCTCGGGGCCAATCACACTGGCAGTCAGACTGCTGGAGCTCGGTTGACTTAGTGTCTCGGGGCCAGTCTACTGTCTAAATGGATTAAGCGGATATATTTGGACTAAGTGAGCCTATATGGCTAGAGTGTTGTGTAATACTATTTCTGAGGTTGCGATATTCTAGGGTTCTATGTGATCCTTCATAAACTGGGATTTTTCAATAAAATATATAAAAATGATTTTTCTGCATCTATATGAATTTGCCTGTATATATACATATTATATATATACTGTTGACTGTATGCATTATCACTTAGTGTGTATGTATATATATTATAGTAATTCACTCAGTGAGGTCTGACTCTCCTCCGTTGACTATTTTTCAGGAGAGTCAACTTCTTCAGACCTCAGTAGCAGGTCGATACGCCGGATTTCTTCCGCCCCGGCTTCTTTATGTAAATCATTTACTTGAGTCTTATTTATTTTATCTAGACACTGCAATAGTTGTGAATTACAGTATTGGATTTCATGTATTTTATTTTAAAGAGATGTATTATGTTGAAACTGGATTTGTATTAAAGACTATATATATGTGATGAGATGAGTTTTGAATTAAATCCAGTGATGAAAATGATATTATGATTTTTATTTCCGCTGCATATTATATTGTTATTGTTATTATTGCATGTTTATTTTATTTTTAGGCTTGCTACGGGTTCCGGATTCGAAAGAATTCCCGTTCCCTAGCGCCGGTCATGGCCCCTGTTTTGGGTCGTGACAGGAGGTAAGCTTCCTTCCTTTTTTTTTTTTTTTTGTTCTTAACTATATATATATATATATATATATATATATATATATATATATGTGTGTGTGTGTGTGTGTGTGTGTGTGTGTGTGTGTGTGTGTGTGTGTGTGTAAATATAGGTGTATGTACATGTATATTACTCTAATGGTATATACTTTATATTTATACACACATGCATATCCATATATATATATATATATATATATATATATATATACATGTATATGTGCATATATACTCATACTATTATAATAAACATGAGTATACATATACTATTATAATAACTTATATTTATTATGAACCTTAAATATATATATATACATATATGTACTAGCAACACATAAAACAACCTTGAATTTCATATAATAATAATAATAATAATAATAATAATAATAATAATAATAATAATAATAATATAGCTAGCTAATTAACAACTATTTAATATAATTTAAAAATTATTTGCTAATAATGCAAATTAAATGTTTATTTTTATTTATATAAAACGTAGGGTATTACAATTTAATATTAATTATTTGAAATAGTTTTATGAATTTGCATAAGTTCATGCATAATTTTAAAGTGTTAAATAACATACATATACGTACATTTATTTAAATTAAATTAGGGTTTAATTAATTAAATTAATTTTTATTATATAGTTTTAATATTAATTAATTAAGTGTGTATATATGTATATATGTGTATATATTATTAAAATATGTGTGTGGTGCATATTTATTATGTGTATTATATTATATATTAAAATATTATAGAGTATGATATATATATACATATATACATATAATATTATAACAAAATATAAAGTTTGAGTTATTTATGAGTTTGACATTATCATCTTCCTCCCCATTCTCGATTGGTTTCTTCCATCTCCGGCGTCTGTGACCTTCGTTTCTTGCCGTCGATGTGCCTCTCAGCCTTCCTCCTCCCTTACCAGCCATTCCCGATGCCTCAAGCCTTCTTCTCCGGCGTGGTTTGACCAGAATTTGTGAGAGAGGTCGAGAGTACCATTAACGTTGATCAAGCCTTCTCCGGCCACCAAATTTGACACCACCGGTCTCTATCTTCTCTTTGAGCTCCGGTGAGTCCATTTTCAAGTTTTTTTTTCACTTGAAATGATCTAGATTTCCCTAGGTTTCGATTTTATATTTTCGGCCTATTAGGGTTTTTGATTTTTTTGAGCTTCGATTTGGTTTATTCATGAAGTATTCCTTCACAAACATTGATCCTAGTAGCTTAATCTTGCTCTGTGAATTTTTTTGGAATTTTTGGGAATTATTTTGATTTTTGTGAATTTTTGATTATTTTATTAATATTTTCTAATTTTCAAAAATTAATTAATTAAATTATGAAATTGTGTTTTATGGTGTTTGTAGGTGTTGAAATGCATTTTAGAAATTCATTTTTAATTTTTTTGAATTTTATATAATTATTTGGAATTTATTTAGTTTATGTAATTTTGGGAAAATTAGGTTAATTATGTGTTTTAGTGAAATTAATTGGTTAATTGACTATATTTATTGATATTATTGAATTATATGTTGAGAAAATTAATTTTGAGTGACTACTATTTTTGGTGAATTTTTGATTAATTTTAGTGAATTTACATAACTAGGGGTATTTTGGTAATTTGGCACTAAATTGGCTAAAAATATAATTAAATTGGTTTTACTAGTTATTTGGGCTATAAAAATGATTTCTATAAATTATTTATTATTTTTAACTAATGAAAACTATTTTTCGTAAATTATTTTCAAATTATATATAATATACGATTTTTTTAAATAAATGAGTTTTATCGATTTTTAATATGTTTTAGGGTTAATTACGTAATTTGGATTTATAAAATGTATTTTTAGTATTAAAGGGAATTTTTGGTATTTCTGTAATCATTCCGTGAATTGTGAACCTCTGTCGGTGAAATTGTAGTTTGGAGTCCAACCGAGGGATTGTGTGGTTGTGAATTGTGTTTATTCTCGAAGTGTGTTTCTTTGCAGGACCGGCTCTACTTTTTGAGTAGAGAGATGTCTATTTTATAGGGGAGGTTCTGTTAGATTTTCGATAGAATTCTCGTAAAACGTGATATCCGGTCGAATTCTGATTCTAATTCTGTGTCTAAGATTCTAGATCGAGTCTTTAGAATTTCCGTTAGAATTATGCTGATTTCCTGTTATCATTTGTTTGTTTAGTTGCACCGAGACCGAGACCTAGTGGACCAGGCCCGTCGGACCCGTCTCGTGGAGCACAATAACTGTGAGTTGTTATTCTATATATACTTGTATTAGGATTGCATGTTTTTTTTAGAAATGTATGATTTTTTTTATAAACTATGTATATATAGTTTAATCATTACTTAGGTTTATTTTGGTATATTTTCGGTATATTTCCAAATTATATGCATGTTTTATTATGAATTTATACTTAAATTGTTTTAAGTATATTTATAGTTTATTTCTAGTTTATTTTATAACTATATTGGATTTATTTGACGTATATATACTCGAAATATATCTGATTTACTTTTGGTATATTTCTAGTATATATATATGGTTTATATTGCTA
Source organism: Mallotus nudiflorus (assembly GCA_947683625.1). Taxonomy (NCBI): domain Eukaryota; kingdom Viridiplantae; phylum Streptophyta; class Magnoliopsida; order Malpighiales; family Euphorbiaceae; genus Mallotus; species Mallotus nudiflorus. Next base: position 5,190,688 of record CANTUR010000075.1, on the reverse strand, counting down.
TTTTATTTAATGTCATGCATCATTTATTTTATGAATGTATATTTTATATAAATGAAGGATATCAATAGAACGTGCTACATAGTGGGCAACATTAGAACCGAGTACGTACCGGTACGATGATAGCATTTAGGCTTTATTGCTAACTTATTTGTGGATATTGATTGAATTGATTCATTTGGTGTGAGATGTGATTGAGAGTGTGATTGCTGGAGCTCGGTTGACCAAGTGTATTGGGGCCAATCACACTGACAATCAGACTGCTGGAGCTCGGTTGACCAAGTGTCTCGGGGCCAGTCTACTGTTCAGATGGAACAAGTGAACTTATTTGGAATAAGTGAGCTTGTATGATTAGAGTGTTGTCTAACACTGTTTGAGGTTGCGATTTTCTAGGGTTCTATTTGATCCTTCATAAATGGATATTATTTTCAGTAAAAAATATAAAATGATTTTGATGCATCTGTATGTATTTGCTTGTATATATATTTATTATATATATTATTGACTGCGTACATTGTCATTTAGTTATACATCTATATATATTATAACAATTCACTCAGTGAGGTCTGACTCCTCTCTGTTGACAATTTTTTAGGAGAGTCTACGTCTTCAGACCTCAGTAGCAGACTCATACGCCGGATTTCTTCCACCTTGACTTCACTATGTAAACTGTTTACCTGAGCTTTATTTTATAATCTAGACATTGCAGTAGTTGTAAACATTTGTGAGACTTATGTATTATATTCATGTGAGTTATGTATTTTAAATATTTGAACTGAGATTCTATTGAAAGATTTTTATTATATGAGATGAGGATGTTCATCTAATTCGATTGGCAAATTATTATTTTATTTTTATTTATGAGATTTTAATTTCTGCTGCAAATTATTTTATTTATGTTATTATTATTATTGTATGTTTTTATTTTATTTTATTTTAAGGTTTGCTACAGATTCCGAATTCGAAAGAATTCCCGTTCCCTAACGCCGATTATGATCTCTGTTTTGGATCGTGACATAGGTGACTCCCATTAATGGAAAAATTCATTCTCATTTCTATACAAAATTTTAATCAACAAAACTCTAAAAATCGGAATCACTTATTCTAATTCTAATTTTTATCTTTATTTTTTATAAAATAAATGACTCCTAAATGAATTTATTTTATAAAATATTTATTTAAACTAAATATTTCACTAATAACAATTTATTTTTAAATGAGTTTTCTTCGGAAATGAAATTATTTTTTTATTGGAATTGAATCAAATAATAAGTAAGTTGAATTAGATATCTAAATATGAATGGACAAAATCGCCATAGAAGAAATGAAAGATTGAAATAAACAAAAATAGTTCCTAAAATAATATATAGTCATTGATCGATCCATTATTTTCACCCTTTTTTTTGTTGCTTATGACACAAACGTGGAAGATGCTTGTGCACTAGAGTTCCTTGAGATTGCAATCAAAAGATGAATAATTTCTAGCTTGTAAGCACAACTTCGATACAAGGGGACCACTTCACATTGAAGAAGGTAGGACCAAAATTCAGGCAGCAGCAGCAGGAAGCAAGAGCAAAATGAATGATCAGGGCATAATAATAGTGGTATACAGCTTCAAGTGGCTATGGACTAGGCCACGAAATTTGTATACTTATCATCTCTTCAAATAAAAAGGACCCAGAACACACCTCTAAATACCCATCATCAGTTAGTGCTTTTCTAGCTCTTATCTGAATGAAGATGAGGTGAATCTATCATTTGGATTTCTTGTGCTTTTTTGGCCCTTCACTTAGATATCCACTGGATAACAGTCACTCTCTTGACATTGTTTTGTTACCTTACAAATTGTCCCCAAAAAAATAATTAAAATCGTCCTAGCTATAAAATTTAATCACCTTTTTTTGGCTTGCTAGCTAATTGTTTCTTGTCTTTTATTTCTTTTTCTTTTTCTAGTCTATAACACCCTTTTTTTCCTCATCATTTGCATCTTTGGTTCTTCTTCTATCTTGTCCATTTCTGTATTCATCAGGAGAATTTTTGTTTAACAAATTCTATTATAAAACATGTATCACCACCACCACCATCTTCTTCCTTGTTTGCATTGCCACCCACATAGCTACATTAGAATGGTAACTAATTAAGTTCATGATCTACTTATCTACGTACCCTCCTATGTATGCATTAATTGATAATCGATGATAGGAGTTACTGATCATTAGTTGCTTCTGGTGTTTGCATGGACAATATGTATATATGTAACAGGTTCAGCATCTCATAGAGAGATGCCTACTTCTTCACATGAGCAGAGACCAATGTATTGAGGCGTTAGCAGAGCATGCCAGCATTCGGCCCCTTGTTACACTTACTGGTAAGTGTTCGTAACCTCTATATCTTTCTTCGAGGTTAATATTAGGACGCTAAATTTACACTCTCTGAATAAAGTCAGCGTCAAATGGAGTCGTATATATATATGTATATTATACATGTTTAATGTGGTTGCAGTGTGGAGAGAACTACAAAAAGAAAATAGGGACTTCTTTGAAGCATATTTTCGTTATGTTCCTTCCAGGCTTTCCCCAAGTAAGCTCCTAAATTTCTTACACATTTCATATTAATGTCAGTGCATTTGTACAACATTTGCTCATGCGTGGAAATTAAGAAACAAGAACCGGTCTGGATGAACGATGAGCAAGCTAGTTTTTTCTTTTGGCTCCTATGAAACTAAAGAGTTGTCTCCAAACTGTGAGTTTGTTTTTTCAGATAGGTTCGCTCAAAGGATGCCCAGATTGGGAAGAAGAAAACAATGGAAATAAACGTGAAAAATAGCTGAACGTGAAGAAGGTCTATACAGACAGCTGGGGTTTATTAATATCTATAATCAGTTAGCTTTTACTGTATGGGGTTAGCTGGGTAGCTTAATTAATTTATACAGTACATATATATGTTTCTTTACTGAGCATCTCCCTGGCTGCCTATAAATGGATCCCATGTTGCATGATTATAAAAACATGTTTATATATGGTTGATTATATGTCTTTTTCATATGGTTGCAATATTTTTTTTTTCTTTGTGCAATATCTATTGTCTACCTTAACAATCAACTAATGTTCAAAGATGAATCAGCATGTGATTTATTTCCAGATAGATAGATCTCTCATATTTTGGACTATAGTGTTGCATTAGCTAGGGGACCATTCATTTACTGTTAGAAATTTTTATGCACCAATTTGAATGTGTGTTGTCCCCAGAACAAGATGTTGATTCCACTCTTGAAAATTTTATAAATTGGGCGATTATACATATCACGACTGCAATAATAACAAAATAAATATGAGGTAATTTTAATATTGTTTCCAATATTAATTAATATTCATATTTTTTAAAATATATATATATATATATATATTAGAATCTAAAATTTAATATGTACATTATGAACCTGTTATGTAATTAGTGATTTAAATATTTTTTTTTGAAAAGTAATGATTTAAATACTTGTAATTTATATATAATTTTTTTTATTTTTTTAATAATGTAATTTATAAACCCAATAAAATGTAGAAATGTAAAAGTTACTTCTGACGGTATACTATTCCTTACCGTTTCTTACAACTAGAAACATTTCCCTTAACTCAAAATCAATAGCAAGATATATATATATATATATATATATATATATAAATGCAGAGGATCAAATGAAAAGTTGCACTTGAGACAGAATGCGATAATATATCATATATTATATTTCAAGTACCTTGAAAGTTCTTATATCTGCTGTCAGTCTTTCACAACTTGCAGTGCAGTCAAGACCTCATTCCCAAGAGCATCTATCTCTAAAACACATATGATTCAGAACCCAACCCTTAGCCCTAAAAGTGGAACATTTTTCTTCTTACAGAAGTTTATATATATAAAAATATATATAAGATTTTAATTTCTTCACTCGAACGGTGTTCTTGCCCATATGGAGTGCCTTGGAGCCTTTCTTTCATGGAAACTTTTGCCTTCAATGTTCACCTGAAACTTTTCAAAACAGAAAGCCATGCATCTACTTCAATGGCATAAATTGCTACAGACGTAGTGTTAAGCAGGTCTTTACAGTGTGCACTTAAATACCCCTTAAAGGGATGTATTTGAAAATTTTCGAAATGCACTATATAGTTTAACTAAGGTAGAAAGTGACTAGCTAGCTTGGGAATTCATGAACTGAGACAAGTCCTGTGTGTTGTATCATCACACACTGTCCATTTTAATTGCTTTCGACATAACCAATCATTTCTACCCACTTCAGTACAAATCTTGAATCATTAAACATATTAATGAGGGTTTGATCATCATCATCATCTCATGAACTACCGATTAGTTACTATACCTTTTGAGCTCAACTTGATTATACTTAAAAAAACATAATTGTATTGTATTATAAGTAATTATGAATATCAATAACATGGACATCGATTTCTCTGATATTTTACCTCAGCTGCATCATGACTCCATGTTGCCTTCTCCTCTTCAGCTTGTCCACAGTAATTCTCTCCACTTTCTTTATAATGAATCGGAGGGCAATTGGCCCACTAAAAGACAACATCAAACAAGTGCTGGATTAAGCTTAGATAAAATCAAGAAATACCTTTTTTTTCCAGTAAAGAATATATCTTTATTACATTTGGATTGATTTTAACAAGTTGTGATTTGAGAACTTACATTTTTTGCAGCTGTACTGAAGGCTTCTTTATGAGCCATGCTTGGATTTTCAGATTTGAGCCTTCTGATCTCTTCCCTGCTATAAACATGTACATATAAGAATAACCCCAGAACATAATGAATCATTGCATGCAACTATATAATCTTGAGTTAGGATTTTCTTTACTTGATGAAGCGATTGTAAGCTGATGGTGCTCTTTGCCTCTTCTCTGGTGCTGTAGGGAGTTTGAACATATATAAATCAGTTTAAGTAGTTAATGACCTAATACTGAATATAGATATATATAACAAAACCAAATTCAATGAGCTTAATTACGTTTATTAATGACACGGTTAACAGGGTTCTTATCATCCTCTAGTTCATTATCAGAATAGGCAGCCATAGATGGAGATCTCTCAATGTTCAATGTTTTTCCCGCATCCGATTCTTCTAAATTGATCTCTTCTTTTTGCTGAAGATAGACAAAGAGAACACACAAGTGTTACTGATAAAAAATCTGAAGCATCATTGCACTAACTTGTTTCATCAATAGAATCGGGTTTCAAGAAAACCCATGAACAAAAAGGAAAAGAAATATATAGAACTTAATAAATATGGACAAAGTAAAATGTAAAATACACCTGATCATGGCTGAGAGAAGCTAAAAGCTGCTGGAAAGGGACAAAAGATACTTTCATCATGTTGACAGAGAGGAGGCTGGTGCAGTGCCCACATCTCACAGTCACCACCATAGACAAGCTGCTGCATGGGACACTTACCTATACTTTGACAAAGAAAATATTGTTTTCAAGTGTAAAATATAACAACAATAGTAAGAATTTGAAAAGTTTTCACGAGACAATACCAGTAAAATGGTGTCACAAAAACCACATTGTACATAGCAAATCTGCTCTGGAAGGTCAAAGAGATGGTTCAATGTTGACATTATTGTGGGTCTTGTTTGCTTGTTCAGGCGGAGGGAGAGAGAGAGTAAGCGAGATTATTAAGGTTGTGGGTCATCTGATAGGAAGGAGGAGACCTATATAGGTGGTAAGATGATTCCAATAATGAGCAAAATGTGTTTTAGTTTTACGTTTTAGGATGTTTTGTTTTGCCAAACTAGTAGAGTCTTCTATCATTATTGTTTATTAACAAAAACAAGTACATTCATAACTCAGCTGCCACTAATAATTGCTCAATTATATCTAATAAGGTGTAGATGAATTGGTGAAAGACTTTTTCACTTTAATAAGAAGTTTCAAGTTAGAGCTATAGGTATGTAATTATTTTAAAACTCTTGAGGTAAATCTTTCTCGCCTTTCGGAATTCGTTCTGGATTGATAGAGGATTAATTTGGGTGTGATACGAACTTAAAAATGCCTTCCACAGTTGGAAACCTCTTAGGTTACCTCGTGTTTAGATGAAAAAAATAATAATTGTTCAAGTATTTCAGCATGTTTTAATAATTTTAGGATTAACACTTAATTTTTGTGTGTTTGTAATTTTTTATTAACTAAACTCGATAATTCAAACATGTTAATATCAGAACTCCAAACATGAATTCAATACATATCTTTTTACACATTTATGTATAAAACATTAAGCATGTAGTTAATTAATCAATCCTTGGTGGAAATGTTTTTTTTTTTTGATAATGGAATGGATCGATACTAGATGAAATCATATATCTGTGGTGAAATTGACCATTAGACCAAACTACGTAGAGATCTCTTTTGGATTTATAATTTCATATAATGTTCACATAGGTGCTTAAAGAAAGACAATTATAAACTTCAACATCTGATGTTAATCAACATGAATGGCTCAAATTTCCATGGCAAAGGGAAAAATCGACAAGTTCCAATTTGTTTCATGTGTAGTTTTCTCTACCATTTAATCATCCATCTCTTTGAGTCATCTCTCATTCATGAGAGTGAAAGTGTAGTAAAGTTTTTACCACAATAAGAAGAAGGGTAAGTTCCAAAAGAGTGCATGGAGAAGGAAAGGAGGCATCTAAGGATTTTGTCTTTTATGAGAGAGGGCAAATATAATTGACTATAAAGAAGGCATCTCTCCCACTTTCTGTGCTCTCTTTGTTCATGCTATATTCCATCCCTGCCCTTTATGTACCACCACTTAATTGCCTAACATCTACTTTGTCAGGTCTCATTTCATGAGTCCACTTACCTTTCTCTCCTTCCATTTTGTTGCCCTTGTTGACTCAACCATGTGATTGCAATTTAAGTTTTAGCAGACCAATTCTGAAACCTTGCAAAATCAAATTTGCTAACGAACAAATCAGCATTACATAATATTAAGAAAATTAATTGGATATATATAATTGAAATAAAAAGCTTCTTTACGTGATATGTTTAGAAGCTCAAATGACAACATGGTTGATACAAGAGAGGGGCAGATACAAGCACAAATAGTTGAGGAATGCTCCGACAAGGAATAACTGAAGTATTATTGCACAACTACCACTGGCAATCCTTGGCTCTGCTCTGGACTACAGAGGGACCACAATCAGGAAGAAAATTATTGATGGACCGCTGAAGAGTCAGGAGACACCAAGGTTTCATTGTCAAGTCAGAGTATGACCTATGTTTAATTTAACAAATGTCATGCTTTTTTTTTTAGGTCTTTCTTAGTAGACCGGAAAGATTAATGCAAAATTTTGACAATGAAATTATATATTTGATAGAAAATGTTAAAAATGAAATTTGAAAGATATTAGCATTCAATTGATATATCATGGATTCTTATCCATAATTTAATATGGACCATACACGTGTGAAAACGTGCATCTTTTTTTCACGTCATCTGGTTTGGCTACGTTCTTGAAGATTCATTTGGCAGTGTTTCTAGCTTCCCACTCACTATTAATCTCTGATTCAGCTTTGCCGAAATCATCAACAGTCTTTGTAATGATTGAGAGTCATGACCTTTTCACGTAGTTCACCATTCTCTTCATGCTCTATGGCGATGGTCTCTTCTCTATGCTTAGTTGCCTCAGCTTCTCCATGTCAATGTTTCTTGATGATGACCCATTTTTCTTCCTTGATTTCATCTCCATCTTCCACTCTTCTTGCTTCCAACCAGATGGCAGTGACTTTAATCCGGAGGCCGTAAAATTATGATTCTCCGTTAGCACAACTGCTTCTTCCATTGGAGGACCGGAAAGTGCTTTGAGAATTTAATAATGGAAAACATTAGCAATGCTACAAGGATTGAAGTTTTGACATGGAGATCATTGTTAATCATGTCAAGGGAATGGACTTAGAAGTGTACAATTAATGAACTTGTATATCGTGTTTTATGAACTTGTATATTGCAAGAGATTTCCTTGGAAACAGGTGCCGTATTATACAGCATGCCAAGCCGTTGGCTTAACATTAGCAGCCGGAACAATTTGATTAATATTTACTGGCAAACAAGATCACTTCAAAGGAATAATCTCCAACAGGGTCAGATATGCAGTCCTTTGTGGTTGAGTTCATAATCACATTCTATCTTACGTTTGTCATATCATTTTTTAGTTCATTAGTTAATTCATATAGGTTCATTAATTAAAAAAGTTAGAACTATACTGGATCTGCACGAATTTCCTGATAATATCCATAAATGGCTTGTTTTTGGTAAATCATTTTTTTGAAACAAAAAAGATATTTCATTAAGGAAGATCAATTACAAAGAACCATGGAGGACCTGAGGCAAAATAAAAGCCGAAACCTCAGTCCAAAAACAAACATGATTAAAGTTCTTTGCTACTTTTGCAATACAATGGGCAGCTTCATTAGCTTGACATCTTGCAAACCTCACAGACACAAAAGATAATTGCTGCATTAAATTCTTACAAGTCTACACTACCAAACCAAACTCCGAAAATATCCATAACATCAGAGTGAAGAGCTGAAAGTAGCACCTTAAAATCAGTTTCTACAACGATATGAGACATGCCTTGATCACGTAACCAACTTAACGCTTCTTTGAGACATAACCCTTCAGCAACATTGGTAGCCACCTTTCCATAAATAAACTTTGAAGAACAGAGATAAACAGACCTTGCAGAGTCTTTTAAGATCATCCCGAAACTAATAACATTCAAACTTTGATCAATAGCAGCATCGATATTCAATTTTTGAAAACCTGATTCTAGTCTATGTCATTTAACACCATCTGAATGACGATCAATAGAAATTGAAACCAGTTGAAGTTGAAACACATAAAAAAAAAAGAACAATACTCAGTTTCATTATTTTGTATAGGTTCATTTATCAAATAACTCGTGTAGGCTCATTAATTAAACACTTTAGGTTCCTCACTTTTACTCGGTTTCATTATACTAAATAGATTCATTACACAAATATTGTAGATTTATTAGTTAATTCATGTATGTTCATTAGTTAAACATTGTAGTTCCAACCTTATTTGCATTACCGACTATAAAAGAAAGAATCAAAACAGAAGCTGAGGCTACTGAGAAGAAGCGCAAAACCACCAAGAAGTTATACTCACGGTTCATTGTTGGTGCTACCTTGGAGGTCATCCAGAAGAGGAGAATTGAAAAACCAAAGGTTTGAGATGCTACTCGTGAGGCTGCTTTAAGAGAAATCAACGAGAGGATCAAGAAAGCCAAGGATGAAAAGAAGGAAAAAGAAAGCTGAGCTGGTTTCTTGATGATGAACCATTTACCCATGGAAGAAGATGGAAGAAGAAACAGCAGCAACAGCCACGACAGTGACAGCATTAAAAAAAAAAAAGCCAAAAGCAGCGTGCTTTCACACGTGTGATGGACTAGGGTCCATGATATAATTTGTGAGCTTAAATATCCCATAATTACAGTTTTTGGAAGAGAGGAGGAAGCCTGAACGGGGAACCCTCTCATATTTGGACGATACCTGCAAAAGGGGCGATAATAAACCCAACCCAATTACAAATAGCGGTTCCAATAATACAATTTAACAGGACAATTTCATTAATAAATCAGAGCGGCCGACATTTGTCTACTATATGAAATTGCCTACTCTTTTACAAGGTGCATTAAGAAGTCGAGCTGAGAGACATGAACAAGGAATTTGACTTGAGGTCCAAAATCTCTTTATACCTGAATAGAAGAATAATATACGTAATCAGTAGTAATTAGAGTGTCAATTAACCGAGTTGAGTTCACATACTACTAAGTTTAAGTTCAATTTTGATTTTCAAACTCGAAGTTTGCACTTGACTTGAATTCGGTATTGAATTTTTTTTTAAACTTAAGCTCAACTAAATTAAATAATTTATAAATTTTAATTTAAGTCAACTCCATTGGATTGATTAAATAAAATTTTAAAAATATATATTTTCAAATATTCAAACCTAACTCAAGCTCAAACTTCACTTGATTCAACAAGGTATATTTATAATTTATATTAAAATAGAAGTATAAAATGATAAATATATATAAACTTAATTAAACTTGTGAGCCTATCAAATAATATGTTTAGTAGCTTGAACTTTACTTGACAGGGGACATGTAAATGGAAAAAGAAGTGTAAGAAAAAGTTCACTTTTTATTGACATTACAAGTCAAATAGCTACAGACTCCGTAAATCATTATATCGTTTTGATATAATTATATCAAAACCTTTTGTATCATGGACATTACTAGTCAAATAGCTACTAACTACGTAAATCATTATATCAAAACCTCTTGTATCGCAGGCTTCAAGCTACTAAAAGGGACTAAAACAAGGTACTTCCATGGCATAAATCAATCTATTATAGTTGTATTATTGACTGTTATTTGAACATAAAACCAGGTTAACTAAGCATACACACCAGTTATTAGTTATAATATGTATAGTATGAGGTGCTCCGCAACTTTCACAAAGATCAGATCCTTGTGCATGATTACAGTGCTAAGATTCGTTTGAACTTACCAACATCACAAAGGTTGAAAAACTTGAACAAGAAGCCTGAAAATGTTTGACCTTGAACATCAAAACCAACTTTTTGCCCAACGAATTTGAATAGCAAGCGTTTGGATAAATTGCAAACGTTAAACAGCAGAGGGTCAGAGGCCATCAAAAGAGATTATACAATTCAGAAATATTGAATGAAACCAATCCAAACGCAGGCTTTGATTGGCATGGAATCTATAATCACATTTAATATGTGATAAATTGGCGAAATATGCCACTTAAGAGGAAAAGCCAACTGGTTGAAAACCTACATTAAACAAGTATTACATTATAGAGTAACAACAAATTCATGGTTTTAAGTCCTCCCATGGAATCACATTGAGGAATTGAAGCAACTGCAAAATGATAAGCCCAAAACACATAATCACCTGCAAATAGAAGGTCGCAGAAATATGCACCAATTCTTAAAATAAGAAGGAAATGCCTTCGAAACCTCAACGGTGGTTTTCTATCCTCTGAAGCTCTTAATAAGATGGCAGACTGCTAAGAAGCTCCAGAAACTACAATAACAAGTCACTTGCCCTCTAAAACTTAACTTTTGACAACTCAGTTTGACTTCCAAGTTCCAACATGTATAAATATGTTCTTCTCACAATAAACTCTGTAACATGAAACCAAAAAGGTGCACATGGTATTTTAATTCGGTAGAATTGTAAGGTTGCTCATTGCTGCAAGGCCATATAATGTTATAAACCACCAACACTTCAATATTTCAGTACTTCCAATAGTAATTAAACTACAGAAACTCCTTTCACTTTGTGAGGAATTTGAAAATTTCTAATTGGTTGCTCACTAAAAGAGATGCATTTGTAAAATTTGATACAACCTAGCCCAGTGCCTATTTTAGAATTGTAGGGTCTCTGTGCCTGGCTATTTTACACAAAGGACAGTCCATAACACAATCAAACCATATCAAAACATCAATGGCACACAAAATCAAAAACAAAATCAACATCCACACAATCAATCACATATTAGTAAAATCTCCAAATGATTATATTAATCAAACTAAACCAACAAAATCCGGACATTAAAATCCATCAAAAACATGATAATAACATTAAAAAGTTCCGAACTTTAAACTGCCAAATAAAAAAAAATCCCAAAAACCTCAATCAATCAGCACCAGCCTTACTGTAAACATAGGTCAACCCACACTTACCACAGTAATGCCTATCAAAATGATTAGCCATAAATGTCCCAGCCCCGCACTCAGCATTAGGACACTCTTTCCTCAACCTCTGAACCTTACCAGAATCTTCAACTTTATAAAACTGAAGAATTGCAAGCTTCACCTTCTTCTTCTTGTGCTTAATCTTCTTCGGTTTTGTGTACGTCTTCTTCTTTCTCTTCTTCGCGCCACCACGGAGGCGGAGGACAAGATGGAGAGTTGACTCCTTCTGGATATTGTAGTCAGCAAGTGTACGGCCGTCTTCGAGTTGCTTTCCGGCAAAGATTAACCGCTGCTGATCCGGCGGGATCCCTTCCTTGTCTTGGATTTTGGCCTTGACATTGTCGATTGTATCCGATGACTCAACCTCTAGGGTTATCGTTTTCCCCGTTAGGGTTTTCACAAAAATCTGCATCGTGAATTTTGCAGCCTGTAGAAGCCAAAATGCGGATGCTGAGGGATTTATATCTCACAGGCTCAGTTGCTGATTAGGGTTTTTTGGGGAGACGGAAGTTTTTATTTTGTGTGCTGCGGTTTATAATAATAAAATGAGACACAAACGTGGTTTTCAAACGATGTCGTTCTCGAAAAGAGAAAACGGAGTCGTTTTCGTAAAGTTCGCTGCAAAACGATGTCGTTTGAATTCCCAAAAATATCTTTTTCGCGCTTCTCATCCACTCTTCCTCTTGTTGTTCATCAGCAATGCCAGTAGCGCTGTAGCAGAGGATTAAGCTACATCAATGGCGATTGTAGCTTCTCTACCAGGTCACAATCTCTTCTCTTCACTTCCATCAAGGCGACCGCCACAAAACAATCCAACCTCCTCTCACTCTCCGCCTCCTCAACCACCAATCCCCATCCCAAAGTACCCTCCGCCGGTAAAAAAATCCAAATTTCCCCAGTCTACCCCTCCCAATCCCGCCTTCAAACTCCCCCACAGACGAACCAAATACTACAAACCAATCAAGCAAAACGACACCGTCGTTTCATCAGACGGAGACCGTTCCGTCACCGTTAACGAAAACGGCGTTGCTTATAAAGTCCCTGGCGCACCATTCGAGTTCCAATTCAGTTACTCCGAAACTCCTAAAGTTAAACCGTTAGCTATCCGGGAGCCGGCTTTTTTACCGTTTGGTCCTCCGACGATGCCGCGTCCTTGGACCGGTAAAGCTCCGTTGAAGAAATCAAAGAAGAACATAAAGATTCCGCTTTTCGGTAAAACGACACCGGATGGTGATGGAGTTGAAGGAGGAGCTAAGCATTTTGAAATGCCTAGAAATTTGCAGCTAGGGAGGTTTCCTGAGGAAGTGAAATCAAGAGAGGAAATTTTAGGGAAGCCATTAAAAAGATGGGAAATTAAACAGTTAATTAAACCCCTTTTATCTGATAATCGTCAGGTTAATCTTGGTGAGTGAGTTGAATTGAATTGTTGCATTGTTTTTTGACTGAAATGGGCTAATTTCTATGATGATTAGGGAGGGATGGATTGACGCATAATATGCTGGAGTTGATACATTCCCATTGGAGGAGGAGTCCTGTATGTAAAGTTCGTTGTAAAGGAGTTCCTACTGTGGATATGAATAATATTTGCCGGCATTTAGAGGTACTTGCATTGCTTATTCCCAGTAGAATACTATGTGTTTTCATTGATTGCAACTGCTTCTGTTTCGATGTGTTCTTTGATTTGCTTATATATGTGCTAAAGTAGCTTCTGGTAATTTGCTAGGAAAGAACTGGAGGAAAGGTTATATATAGACTTGGTGGTGTGGTTTATCTTTTCTGTGGAAGAAACTATGATTATCGAACTCGTCCCCAGCTTCCAGTAATGCTTTGGAAACCTGCAGCTCCTGTATACCCGAAACTTATACAAGATGCTCCTGAAGGATTAACTAAAGCCGAAGCTGATGAATTTAGGGAAAAAGGGAAGAATCTTTTGCCAATTTGTAAATTAGGTAATTCTTCAAATCTTTAATTTTTGTAAGCACTGATCCAATTAATGTATAGCTTCTGTTTCAACTATCTCAGCTTTTTGGATTAGAAAGTGAATGAAATAAAATCATATTGTACTTGTTTTATCTTTTTTTTATGTGAATTCTGTATTCTAGTTTCTCTTATGAGTCAATTGATTCATTTAATATCATTTTTTATTGTTTACATATAGTTTGTAAACTGTAGATTTTGGTCTGACATGATGGGTACACTAAGGTGCACACACCTTTTATGGGAACAAGGTAATCTCTGTTTCACTTGGTGAGTGATTGATTCAAAGAGCTTATTCTTCACTCAAATTGCAGCTAAAAACGGAGTTTATATTACGTTGGTACAAGATGTTAGGAATGCTTTTGAAGAAAGCCCGTTGGTGAAGATCAACTGCAAAGGGTTGAATCCAAGTGACTACAAGAAGTTGGGTGCCAAACTTAAGGTCTTATCAGTACATGTGCTTTAATTCCTTAATTCTATGCATAGAATTTGCCTGTTTTTATTCCAATTGCATGAGTGAATATGAGGATCCTTACTCTGCAACTTGATGAAATTAGATCACGGATAAGAATAATAAACATGATATGTTCATAACTCTTAAGGTGCTGATATTTCTTGCTATTAATTGAAACAGTAAGGTTTCCTTGAAATTGAAATTATATGCCAAGGAGTTGATAGATGCATTAAAATATTGATCTATCCTTTTTACACTTCTAATATTAAGTGATTGGTGCAGCTCCATTTTTTTCTCCTTTTCAATATACAAACATAATGTTCTTAACCTTTCGTAGATGCTCAGTTGCATGGCCTCGGTACATGGATGTTGGCTGTGTGTGTATGTTGAAATGAATAGGAGGAATTAAGTTGCTGGCCTAAAGAATTAATCTTTAAACTATTTTATTATGGTTGTGATGTTTGTGATATTCTCATCTGAATTTCACAATGAGGATCTGTATTTGATCTTGAATCTAGTGATGCAGATCAGAATTCTTATGAAAATTGGAACACATGAACTCATGCCACTTTTGGCTGCGAAAATAATACATTCAGGACTACTGAAAGTTTGTAGTTTTCATTTTCAAAATACAAAAATCCCCATTTTTTCCTGTCTTCTTTTGCTGCCCTTGGACCTTGAAGAAAGGTTTGAGTTTTTCTTGGTGGGTTGGGCTTTAGTAAAATGGCTGTTGGGCCATGCAGCACATGTGAGATGCTAGTTTTAATCTTTATGAAGAGGGAAGGGAGCCTGCCCCACAGCTTAGATTGAGGCAGTATTATTTGGAAAATCAAGCCAGACTTTCAGAGGAGCAGAGTCCATCTTCTCTTGGATCAGGCTTGCTGACAAGCCTCTTGGTTGCTATAGCTTTCTCATCTCATAGGAGCTTATCTGTGCCCATTGTCATTTGTGTATGAAATTAAAAGAACAGAGACATAATAATCTTGTTTCCATTTGTTTCCATCAGTTTTGTACCCAAAAAGCGCAGGGAGGAATAGAACAACTCTTGCTGCTTAGCTGAGATGGTAATCCATTTCAATATTTTTCTGCCAAAGAAAGCCTGCTTAGTTTCAAATCTGTTGAAGATATAAGGTTTTATTGATAATATGACTAACAAATTTGCCGGTAATTACAAAGTGTAGATTAATGTGATGAATATTGAGCACTTCTTAGTGCTGTTCCTCTTTCCCTTATTGTTTCATCTGAAGTCTGAACTATTCCAGATAACATGGCTGTATTTTTCTGAACATTTCCCTTTCCATTTCTTAACAGGAATTGGTTCCCTGTGTGCTGTTGTCTTTTGATGATGAGCAAATATTGATGTGGAGGGGACAAAACTGGAAATCAATGTATCCGGAAGTTCCTTCAGTTTCAATTCCCACTGAAGCTGAGATTATCAGTTGTTCAGATGATTCAGGTATGTTTTTGAGAGAGGAATGATAGTAAATCACATTGCATTTGCATAACTTATAAAAAATAACCGCAAGGTTATTGCAGATAGTAATGATCAAGGATCCTTAGGCGCTAAATAATTTCTCTTAGTCAGGCCTTGTTTTTAAGTGAACCTTGTACTTTGAAATATATCATAACTTGGAACAGGAAAGCACTTATGCAATCCCCATACAATTGGTTGCCTGGTGGGAAGGTAGTTGTTTTAGCTTTTAGACAATTGATGAAGTGGAATATATTCTAAGAATATTCTGAGGACTCACCAATAGCAGTGTCTTAAATAGTTTGTCTCATGAACAATGGGGAACTGTGGAGTGCATTGAAGAAGAATATCAGGAAGTTTCACTTGGTTCATCTGATAGTTATTCTTAAAAGTTTAGAAAGTCTCCATCAGATGTTGCAACAATCTATATCAGATGTCGCAACAAAGTAGTTTCCTAGAAATTGCATTCTTGAAATAGGCATGTACTGTTTGGGAAAGAGCAGCTTACTTTGTCCAATTTCCACTATTTGCTTTTCCTTATTACAATAGGGGTCTTCAGTATGACTTGTCAAAACTGAACTTAGATGATGCAGACAAGAGGAAAATGAAAAAAATAAATAAATTTAAATCATGCACCGACACAGATCACAAATCACCAACAGTAGGCATTTCACTTTGATAGTCTGGCTAAGTTGTCAACTCATTCCATTTTTGAACATGAATAATTGATTCCATTTTGTTCCATTCATGAGCAACTCCATACTTAAAGCTGTTTATGTGATGTTTTCAGGCAAGTTTGGTGATGACCATAGTGACCCTGGTGCTAATATAGTGAGTTCAAGCCCCAAAATGATGTCATTGTGGAAGCGCGCAATTGAATTGAGTACGGCAATTTTACTAGATCAGATTAATCTTGGTCCTGATGATCTTTTGAGGAAAGTAGAGGAATTCGAGTCCATTTCACAGGTCACTGAACACTCCTATCCAGCTTTAATTTTTTCTAGTGAGGATGGTGCCAGTAATACCGATGCAGCAGTTGGAGATGATTCACTTAGAGAAGATGACACATATTCCGATAGCGAGTATAATGATGATGAATATTATGATAGTGACTTCTTTGAAGAGGTAGACACTGCAGTCACTCCAGGATCATTACCGGTTGATTGTATAGCAAATAAACTCAATCGAGAGTGATACCGAAGCTGCATCTGTTATGGCTGTTAATTAAATTGTAAGTGAAATATTAACAGTCAGGGAAAGAGCTGTGTAAAATTTGTACCTTTTAGCAACAAATGTGTACATTGCAGAGACATTTTCAACAGTTCGCTGTGCATATTATAGGAATTGGATTAGCATATCAAATAGTGGCGGTGGGGAAACAAGTTTTTCTTATAAAGAAATTATATATGTGAAAAAATGTTAATTTAGTAGAGCCCTCTTACGAACATGATAAATCAATAATCTCTTAATTATGAATATGATGATAAACGATCACTTCTATGTTAATGATGGTTTTTTGAATTCAACAGGCTAATTTTCATGCGGGATAATGTGCTCCAAGTCTCCTGGTATGATCAGCAGCCCTGCTCAAACCAAAATGTGAACTTTCCTGTCCACACCAAAGCCAACTAAAAATGAATATGACAATGCAAATTCCAAAGAACCGAGATGTTTAGTCCCTGAATAGATATTTAGAAGAGTTAAAGTCTCAAAATCAAAACTTTATTAATCCGTGTTATTGGCTTGATGTCAAGATGTCACGACATACTGATCCTATTTAAAATCGAATTCCCCTCTCCCTTTGTAACAGTAACAAAAAATCTTTTAAGAAGAAAAAAAAAAAAAAACAGCTGTAGTTCAATTTCATTTGGCATGTGACACATAAGCTCATTACCACATACCGATACACATACATTCATTCACCTTCAAGCAAAAAATTAAGCAAATACTATTTTGGAACTTTGTTTCTGAAATTTGGTACGACCAAATGAAATTTATGTGATCATGTAATGTACTACATTTTGCATAACACTAAAATTGGCCTTCTTCAAATTCTAATATTCTCAATTATCTACTCTCTTAAATTCATGCTATGAGAATTCTTCCAATGATGTACTCAAACAATGTTAATATATAATGATCTTTTATTTCTAATAACTATAATTTTTTTTTTTAACTCAAAGAGAATATAGATAAGAATTTAACCTTAATCTATTGATATTTTGAAAAAAATTACTTGATTACTCAATTTTCAGCAATTCAAACAGAGTTAAATAAATCCATTAAAAAGATAAAATTATTTTCATGGTTATTTTTTATATATAAAATTGCAATTTAAGATTTTACTTAAAAAATTATAGTAATTTTTCATCTCTTAAATTTACAGATATTAATTATAAAAATACTAAACTTAATAAAAAGTTTAATTTTTGTAATTAAACTATATTTTTCTATTTTTGCACAAATTAGTTTTGGTTTATGTTTCGTTTGGAAGCGTGTCAGATAGCTTCTCTTACAGGTCCCGCCTTTGATTTGATTTGATACTAAATTATTAAATTAAGTCTTCAGTTGTTGTCGCCTCTCAGAGTTGGTATGTTATTGTCAACTGGAAACATCTATCTCTCTCCTCCAATCTCAGAAATCCACCACATAATAACGACAATTCAATCCTACCTTTTGTTTTTTTTAATAAAAAATCAATACCCACAACTCCAAGTTTGCAGAGGTGTTGTAATTCTCATCTTCTGTGCTGAATCTTACCTTATTTCAGGTTTTTGGAGTTTTGTTTTTCACTCTTTTTATGAAAAGTGTGGCCAATAAACAATTTCATTCGAGAAAGGTAGTTGCTTTTCTTTCTTTCTCTGTTCCGTTGAAGATTAAGAGAAGCAAAGTATCTTCCTTTTTCTTGATCAGCATTTCGTTTTGGAAGCAGTAAGTGATAAGTTTTTTTTCTTTTTTCTTTTTTTTTCTGCACTATTTTAGGAATGGAGTTTGATTATTACTCAATTATTTATCTGTGTGATTTTTGCTTTTATGGGTTAATCGCATTGGAAGTAAAGAATCTTTATTTTGTCTTGATGTGGGTGCATGTATGGCTTGTCTCTAGTAGTATTTATGCCTCAAGTGTTTCATTCAAGAAAGTGTAAAAAGAGAAAAAAAATATTACTGTATTTCAGTGAGAGTTGAATGTCGATCACTTGTTTGATGATGGTTATTAATATTTTTTCATTGTTGTTGGCTTGATACTCACTTATCTACATCAAACAGAATCTGTTTTTTTTTTTCCCAATTAAGTTTGCATACTTTATTAAAAATTTGTTTGTAAATTCATGCCTCTGGGAAATGTTAATGTTTTTGAATTCCCTGGAACATATTAGGTTCATTCATTTGTTTTACAATGTTTTGTTCTTTGGAGCTGTTTTGTCATCATTTGAAAACTCTTTCCATTTTAAATGAATATAGTAATCTTTTGCATTTTACTTATTTGATACAACAGAATTTACTAGTTGAACTATTTTTAACTCAACTAGGCTCTTACAAATTTTTTTGCAACTCTTTATAGTTTCATCCAATCGTTGTTAAGCAATGAAAGTTTTTCACTTTGAAATAAAATAGCAGTCACATTGATTGTGGATTTCATTTCTTATTTGCGATAGAGCATATTAATCATCAACTAGAAATATGGTGATTGATGTAACGGGTTTGAATAATTTACTGAGTTTCTTAGCAGGATCCTCAAAGCATGCTTGGCAGCCAGTCATGACTGCCGATACAACTGATGCAAGTTATTGGTTGAACTGGAGGTTCTTCCTATGTGCACTATTTCTCTTACTTGCTATGGTATTTGCGGCATTTCTAATATGGAAAAATGAAGGATCAAAGAAATTGAAAACTGGAAGGAGAGAAAATCAGGAAGAAAGAGCAGGATTTCTATATAAGGATGAAGCTTGGACGACATGTCTGAAAGGTGTTCATCCTGCTTGGTTGCTTCTTTTCAGGATAATTGCTTTCATCATCATGTTTTCATTGATCACAGCAAATACCATTGTTGATGGAGTTGGCATATTTTACTTCTATACACAGTAAGTCACCAACCTATGTACCATTTTCGTATAGATGAAACCATTACTAAGGTTTGAAGTGGTAATAAAAATAGAGAGAACTCTGATCTCGTAAATTTTATCAATCAAAGGTTGACAACACAGAACATATCAATTTTGTCTCAATCTCTTATTATGCATGAGATTGAAGCAGCCTTTGGCAGTGATGCAATATACATAAATACATAGATACTGCCTAACAATGGTGGTGGGAAGACGAAGTCTTCTGGCCATTCGTAACAATTTGGCACTTTTTCTAAATTTCATTTGCATGTTGATGTGTATCCAATAAAGTCAAAAAGAGGGGACGAAAATAGAAGGATAAGAAAAATAGGGAGAGGGAGTGACAGAGAGCAGCTGCTGTTTTCATTGGTTTTGTAATTTTTTCTGCACTTTCCCTTTTTGCTGTGCAGGTGGACTTTTACCTTGGTTACAGTCTATTTTGCGGTATGCTTCCCTTACAGATCTGTTTAACATCAATTCAAGATTTTTTAAGGAATGAATTGTGATCAGAATTTGGAAGCAGGGTAGTTCTATATGTAAGAAGTTGATGACCTTTTGCTTAAGTTGTTTATTGTTTCAACTTTAATTTGCAGCTTGGATCATCATTCTCCATTTATGGGTGTTTAAAACATCTCAATGGATTTGATGCTGATCAGTCTCACATTGAGAATTTAGATGAGGAGCAAGGAAGCTACATGGCCCCCTCACCTGGGGAAACTGCAGATATATCTGTTTTGCCCAAAAGTCTAGATAATAATGGAAAGCCTCGTGGTCGCCAAACTGCAGGTGCATGGGGCTATATCTTTCAAATTATCTATCAGGCGAGTTTCAATTATATGAACATTTTTCTTGCTTTCCACCTGCAATAGATGCCTTGTTGCATTACAATTATTTTTATCATGTATTACAATAATTGTCTTTTATGGATTTATTTTCTTTGTATGAGCAGACATCTGCAGGTGCTGTTGTGCTCACTGATATTGTATTCTGGTTCATTCTTTATCCATTTCTAATGGCCAAAGATTTTAGTCTCGATTTTGTAAGTATTAGCCCTATCATTTATATGATTGTTTACATCTGTTGAATGGTAGATGGAAGATGGAAGACCAAAGCAGTGAGGGTTTGGGGGGCCGTATAAGAAATAACTGAATATGTTTAGCAATTAGACTGTAGCATTGCAACTCTTTAAGTTTATTGGTACTGATAGTCTGCACTATGCTGCAGAAATATTCAACTAAGACATAGGGGAAACTCGTTGTTGCAATATCAAGTTTTATACCATTTTACCTTAGACATGGTCTATGTTTCTGATAATTGATACAGAAGTGTTTCCCTACAGCCATTTCGTAAATTGTTTGTTTTTAGTCCTTGCTAATTTTGTGAAATTTGTGGAACTTTTTGGCTTCTCATGTCAATGTATTGATGTAACACAAGTCATGTACATGGTACGTCCTTATAAACTTTGGAGTCGAAGATCAACATTATAGAACATGCAAAGAACTAGTAGGCTTATATAAATGCATAAAAACTAATATAACATCTAAGGTGGCTCTTTGTATGAAAAAAATAAATAAATAACATTTGAAATTTTGTTTTCCCTTCTAACTGCAGCTTAATGCCTGTATGCACTCAGTCAATGCCATTTTACTCCTTGGAGACACAATGTTAAATTGCTTGGTAATTCTAATTCCTCAATGTTATTCATGTTTTTTCATCTAACTCTTTGATGTCCAATTACAAATTTATAATCTGTGGTTTTCAGCGGTTCCCCCGTTTTCGAATAGCTTATTTTGTCTTGTGGACAAGCTCATTTGTCATCTTTCAATGGATCATCCATGCTTGTATTTCAATGTGGTAAAGTTATATTTTCATCATTTCATACTGTTTGTTATTATTTTAACTTTTGGGCATAATGTTTATGCTTTGCCGCTTCTTTTATAGGTGGCCATATCCATTTCTTGACTTATCGTCCCCATATGCTCCCCTATGGTATGTATAGATGCTGTTTCTATGTTTTCTTAATTATATGTGGTTAAGTTCATGCATCCAATTTTAGACCCACGAAGAATCAAAGGCCTGTTTAAGATGTCATTCCTAGTAGCAATTTAATGGTTTTCTTTAACTCATGCAGCAGTGCTGCTCCCTGTTGGAACTAATAAAATTGTTTTCAATCTGTGACTAACCCCTATGCATTGCTGCGTCAACTTTACAGGTATATAGGAGTGGGAGTGATGCACGTCCTATGTTATGGGGTATTTGCTTTGATAATTAGGTTGAAACGTTTTTGGTTTGTGAGATCATATCCAGAGTCCCATCAGGGTTTTTAGGTGAGAGAGCTCACTGCATTTGGTGCCGCTGATTCTACAAGTTAAACCACGTTAGCCAACAGCACCCATTTGCTCTTTTGGGGATAATTAATTGGGCTCCATATTTTTAAGAGGAGCAGCTATAGAAGAGATGACCATATTTCTCTTATTCTGGTACAGAGTTTTTGATAAAATAGTAAAACACATCTGCAAGATTATTTTCCTTTTGCAAGCTGATCAGATGGACACGGAGTATCAGCAGTCAAGATGTACAAAGATTATGATGTCGGTTGCATTTTCTCTTGTATGTGTTTGACTATTTGCATTATTTAACATGGAATTGACAGGCAGCTAGCCAAATGGGCTCTTATCAATGTTTCTTCATTCAACCTTCTTGTCTTTCCCGACGATATTATCACCAAAACAAAACAAAATACACACCGGTACATATAAAGATAGACTTGTTTGATCTATTATACTTCGGCATCTTATCAATCAATTTCATTCTTTTAACTAATTCAGAAAGAATTTACAAATTGATAAAATGGGGTTAGAGCTTTTGGTTTTTTCATGTTTTCAAAGAGTTGAACAATAAAAATAGAAGACAAAATATCTGAGGTGTTTATTTTAGTTGTTGGGATGCTTATAGTAGCTATTCAGTTTTCAATGGCTAGAAAAATTATTTAGTTAATTTTTTATTTTTGAAAAAGAACCGGTAGTTGTTAGATGCGTAAGCAACACTAGTTCATATAAATTTCAATTTAAAGGTGAAATTATTATTATTTTTTTTTTTGAAAAAGAACTGATCGCTGTTAAATACCTAAATATCAATTCATATAAACTATAATTTAAAGCTTTTCACTACCATCTCTTTATATATATATATATATATATATATATACACGAATACGAGAAAGTTTACCCGCGCTATGCTGCGGGTAATGATAAAATGCTTAAATAGCGATAATAATTTGAAAAGAAAAATGAATAATATAAAATTCATACATAATAGATTAAGTATTATGCATTACATTGAAGTTTGATAAGTATAAATAGACACAATAAAGAAACTGCAAACAATTTATAATAAGTATTTTAAGTTCTTTTATTTTTTTGAAATAAAAAGGAGCATCACTGTTCATTTCACTTGTTTGGTCTCTGCTTGATTCACTAAACCTGCAAAGATTTAATTTAAATTAGAAAAATTTGTTTGTTATTTTTTAAAAAAAAAAATGTTCAAATAAACAATGTGAATGAACCTTGTGCATGTTTTTTTGGCGGGCGATTCGTCTAGAAACAAAATATCTTGCAATTGACCAATTGTTGTCGAAGTAACTGGAACTTCAATAGGATGCGAAACTTATGATGTATCATTGATGTGGTTGTTCTTGCTGTCCAAAAAATGAAGGGATGTTTTTGATGATTTGCCAGAGGCTGAAAAAATGGGCCTGTGAAGTAGGTGGAACATGTAGTATTGTCTTTCAATTTTTCTTGTTTTGTTGGAGTAGCCATACAGTCATCACGAAATATGTGCACAACCTTAAAAGAAAGATTGTATGGATCCTAAATCTTATTGCTGATGCCAATATGGAAAATTCTATTAAACCCATAAATATATGTCATCAAGGGTGGGACTAACATACGGTCCTTATAGCCATTTGCTAGTGTGCTAGCAGGTAATTCGATTAGATCAGCAACTAGTTGCCCAAAAATAAAAAAAGACGTTGTTACAGTTGCATCTTGAACAATTGTATTCAACTTATACCTAAAATTTTTAAAACATAAATAGGAAAAGTTAGAATATTTTTTTAACATAATTATCCAGTGTATAGGAGGATCATGAAGGACTCCGCAATTATTGCACCATACTTCTTCATTATAGATTTGAACACTGCTTCTGCACTATGGGCATGCTCTGTACCACCATCCGCCTGTGGGATCAACATTTTTTAGTGTTGCTTTGCACGTGAATTTGATGTTCTATAAAAAAATGTTATCAATAAATTTTAAAAGATGGATAACATATATAAGCAAAGAATATTATAATTAAAATTTTTGTCAACCTTATTAGAATGAATATCAAACGATAGAATTTGTGTGATTGTGTAGCAATTGGTTTCTTTGTCCACTTCAATATTTCTCGAAGGGTGAATTGGAGTATTATGTTTTGCTATCTTCTAGAAAGGCTGACAGAGATTGAAAAAGCGAATTGTTTATTTTTTTTATTTTAAAATTTTTTTCATGTTGTTCACATATAACAAAGTTAATTACCTGTCCTTCATGGAAATTATTTTGGAAATGTCAAGGTTGATTAGAAATCTAGTTGCTGATGTGCTGTTAACAAAAATTTCATCTATAAAGTAATGTAAAAAAATTGATTAGATTATATTAGATCAAAACAGTTTATGTTTGTATATATATATATATATAATACCATTAAATTTTTTCACTGTCATTGAAAGGAATGCAACAATAACAGGACCATCTTGAACTGCAATTAAAATATCATCTTCTGGAAACTTTCTGGTTGCTTTATCCCACAGTGTTATATCCAATTTGTCATCCCTACAAATAAGTTTTTATTTTTGAAACATTTTTTAGCAATTAAGAATAATAGGGTTGAAAACATATTATTCAAGTACACATGCATACTCAATATTCTTTATCTCGACTCTTTTTTTCCTTGCAATTCTACCAGCGATATAAATCTCTTCAAATTTTCCAATTGATATAACCTGGGCAAATATGTCTACACATAGTAATGTTTTGTCAGCATAATTAGTGAAAGGAATTTTTTTTTTTTGCATAAATGTATAAAATGCGAAGAAAAATGGTTGTTTTATTTATTATGCTTTCTTATATGTTTTGTGAGAAATGATATACATACCTGTTAAAAATGTTTTATCACCAATCCTAGATCGAACATCCTTAAAGCTAAGAAACTCGAACTTGTCGAAAGGTATCTGATCATTTGCATTGTCTAAGGGTCGCAGAAAAGTATTTCGAACTAGTTTTATGCGGTATGGATGGTGGCTGACTCTATAATTGAACTGTGTTGGTATTATTATAAAGCCAGACATGTGGTATATGTTGCCTTTGACCAACATATGTTTGAAATGATCAATTAACTGTCTGGGTATTGTTCTTTGCATAGTATTTCTATGAAAATAACATTTAATTATAACAGATAGATTGAAAGAAGTAATTGCAAGTAAAAAAAAGTGAAATACTTCTTTATCGAGCATCAAAAACTCTAAACTATATATATCGTTTGAGTTGCTGATGTTTGCGAACTCCCAAATGCGAGCAATGTGAACTTTTATGCGAATATTCTTCGATGTATTATTAATTTTAGAAAGCATTACATAAGACATGGTTGTACAGTTACTGCAGATGTTTGACATAAATGAACTTAATAAGTAATGGAAAAAGTAAAAAACATATTACAGTGTTCTTGAGAAGCAAAACTTTTTAAATATAGCAAATAGCATAGTACAATAAAATAATTGTCAAAAAATGCATAAGACAATAATGTTTTAACAATGCAAAAAACTATCATAAAAAAATTCTTTGTGGACAATATTTTTTGTATGTTGTATACATTTATCATATTCATCTGTGTTTTGCTTATTTATTAATATTTTTATTCCATTGTACAAAGTAACTCTAAAAAGAGCAACATATAATTGACCATGTGTAAAAATGTGATCGTGAAAATATAGACCTACACGTTTAAGTGTTTGACCTTGACTTTTATTTATAGTCATACAATAACAAATTTTTATTGGGAATTGGCGTCTTTTTAATATGAATGATCATTTATTATCGTGGTATGTCAAAATAATCTGAGGTATAAATGCCTTTGAGCTATAATGAGAACCTATTAGAATAATTGCTTCAATTATTTTAATACCTAATTTGATAATTATTAGTTGAGTACCATTACAAAGGTCGATGCCTGGATTAATATTATGGAGTAGCATAATCGGGATATTTGCCGATGCCTGGATTAATATTACGGAGTAGCATAATCGGGATTTTTTTTTAGGCACAATTTATGTTGAGGGAATCCATTAAAATTAAGTGAATTTAAAAATTCAATTAGGTAGAGGACATCCAATTCGTCTCCCTCATATGAAGTTTTACATATTGAATATGAGCTATAATAAGTTTTTTCTTCTTCACAAACCAAATCTAACATTTCTTTATTTATAATATCAATATCATCATTTGTTAAAGTGATAATAGTTCTAATTTTTATATGAAAATGATCATAGTATTTATTTTTAAAATCTGGATGTGTTTTATTAATTATCGAATCAATTGGATTTTCAAAATTTTTTATAATTAAATTATTAGGTATTATAATGAAATTTGCCTTCTCATTATTTATTCAGTTGTTCCATCATCGATAGATAAAAGTCAATTTGAAAATTTTGAAACATTGTTAGTCTCATCAGACAAAATATTCGAAGATGTTAAACGCATATTGATGGTCTGTAAATGTTAAATAATTTCCATAAAAATGTGAACATGTGATTGAAGCATTAATAATGTCTTCCTTATTACTCCATATTACAACTGAAAGAATTTGTCAAAAATTACCACTTAATAGAATTGGTTTACCCCCAAAAGGTCTCATTTCTTTATCAATGTTAGAAACAAATAAAATATCTCTTAAAGTTCTATCTATAGCTTCAAAGCAATACCTGTGGGCTATAGGTGGTTCATCAAAATGATAAGTTTAGCTTCTTCAACCAACTGAGCTAATTGTGTTCCCTTTTTTTATTTCACATGTTGAACGTTTATTAATATTTAAAGGTATTTTAAATCGAGAATGCGCTGTTCGACCACCAGATAACAATAAAGATGCAATGCCGGATGAAGCGACAATCAAAACAACCATACTATTTGCACGTAACAATGATATAATTGTTTCATATAAATATGATTTTCCTGTACCACCAAAACCATAAACAAAAAATTGATCTTCAGTTCCATGAATGACAACATCAACAACATCATCATAGATTTTACGTTGCTTATTATTTAATGAACGAAGTAGTTTAATAAGTTTTTCACAAAGACTTTATATTATAATTAAGTTCTTCAAGAAGCAACCGGTTGTTTATATCATAATTCATTGGATAATTAGGTTGTGGTAAATTAAAAGTTGAAAGTGATGAATTATTTTGGTTGAAGTTTTTTTCAAATTCTAATAAAATTTTATTTTTTAAATAATGATATGATATTGATTCATCGAGAAAATTGAATATGGTTTGTAATTCATATCTTATATCATCAACAAAATGTTTTAAAAAGTTTTGTTGGATCATTAACTTCGCAAAAAATGATTAAAACAATAAATAGATTACATAATTGTGAAGAGGTTGCATGGAAAATGGATTCTTCTAAAGCGTATATCCATTTAGTGTCATTTCCTAACAAACCATGAGCATCACATGCAGATTGAAAGGTTAGGTGTAAAATTCATGAAACAGTTTTAATATCTTCATATGATTTAGAACCTTTTACAATATTAAGTAACATTCTCAAGTAATATAATTCACCAGAGCTTGGATGAACATAAGCAATTCTACCAATACAATGACCTTTTTTATGACACGTCCATAATTTATCTTGACTATGCCAAATCCATTTTGTTGGAAATTCTGAATATGTTAGACATTTAGCATCTTCATACACATAATTTTCTTGCATCCATTCAGTGAACATTGTACGAGTAAAATTCAAATTTTCTGCAATGTATGATAGGTTATCGGATGGTCGAAAAAGGACTTGGTTCATATTTTCAAGATGAGCAACTAATTTTTCAATGGTTGGTTCTTTGTGGTGTATAGGAAATTCAAAAAAGTGCCAAGCGGCTTTCATATGGAGAGATGTAACTAATCTAAACAGGTTTTAATTTCATCAATAACATACTCTGAACCATCATTTGAATCATTAATTGTACTACTGTAATTATGAATAACTACGCGAATTCGATCGGTACCTTTGCTAATATATTACCATGGTTGTTTGACAACAATATTCAATGCATATATGAGCATCATATTTTAAAAGTAATTCAATATTATGAGGAACAACAAATTGGTTGTCAATTTTTCCCCATTCTTAACATTGTATTGGCCATTATTGCGATGTCTATAAATTGTAAAAATGTAATATTTTGAGATTTTAAATAATTTTAAACTGCATCGGGATATGCAGTATTAATAATTTTAATATATATTTCTGGTTATTTAATTAGTTGGTTATTTATTAAAGTTATTTTTAATTATTTTAAGATTCTTACGTAAAATTTTTTCGAGAATTTTATTTTTGAAAAAATTAAAACCTAAATAAATAATTATTAATTATATTGGTTGGTTTTATGAATTTGCATGAGTCCATGCACGATTTTAATTATCGTATTAATATACATACATATACATGCATATATATACACATTTAATATTTTAGGGTTTATTTTTAATTAAACATATATTATATAGTTTTATTAAATTAATGTGTATTATATATATATATATATATATGCAAAAATAAAAGTTTGTCAAATTTACAAAGTGTGCCATCTATTCCTCTCTTCAAGCCCGATGCCCCCATCACCCTCACCTCTGTCGATCGCTTTTTCGGCCACCATTTTGTGCCCCGTTGATCTCCATCGACTCCTTAAGCTCCAGTGGTTCCTATTTCAAGCTCCTTTTGGCCGGAAATCAAGTGGTAGTGAAGGTTTGAGCTTATTTCTATTTCGGCCCTTTTTGAGTTCTTAATTTTTTTTTCAATAGTTCTTGTTAGATTTAGGCTTAATTCCTTTACAAAGATTGATCCTCTTATCTTAATCTATATCCTACAATTTTTGGGAATTATTTTGATTTTTGTGAATTTTTTATTATTTTATTAATATTTTCTAATTTTCGTAAATCAATTAATTAAATTATAAAATTGTGATTTATAGTGTTTATAGGTGTTAAAATGAATTTTAAAAATTTATTTTTAATTTTTCTGATTTTTGTATAATTATTATGAATTTATTTAGTTTAGGTGATTTTTAGAAAATTAGGTTAATTAAGTATTTTGTTAAAATTAATTGGTTAATTGAGTATAATTATTGATTTTATTGAATTATATATTGAGAAATTAATTTTTGAGTAATTATATTATTTTTAGTGAATTTTTGTATAATTATAGTGAATTATGTGAAATTATATATAACTAGGGGTATTTTGGTAATTTGGTACTAAATTGCTTAAAAATTAAATTAAATTGGTTTTAATAGTTATTTGAGGTATAAAAATGATTTTTAAAAATTATTTAGCATTTTTAACTAATTAAAACTATTTTTCATAAATTATTTTCAAATTATGTATAATATACTATTTTTGTAAATAAATGAGTTTTTAATGATTTTTAATATGTTTTAGGGCTAATTATGTAATTTGGATTTATAAAATGTATTTTGGTTAATATTTATGAATTTATCAAGAATTATGGATTTTTAATAATATTTTATTAAAATTAGGGTTTTATGTAATTATCAATAAAATAATTATTTTTTAGCGTTTAAATTCCTAATTTGTCACATTTTGATTTATAGAGGGTATTTTTGGTATTTTTGGAATTTTAATGTGTTATGTGTTTATCTCGTGAATTATGAACCTCGGTCGGTGGAATTGTAGTTTGGGAGTCCGACCGAGGGGTTGTAAGACTGTGTATTTTTTAAGTGTGTTTTCTTGCAGGACCGGCTCTACTTTCTGAGTAGAGAGATGTCCATTTTACAGGGGAGGTTCTGCCGAATTTTAGGTAGAATTCTCGTAAAATGTGACATCCAGTCAAATCCCTATTCTAATTCTGTGTCCAGTATTCTAGATCGAGTTTCTAGAATTTCGTTAGATTTATTCTGATTTTATGTTATCATTTGCTTGTTTAGTTGCACCAAGACCGAGGCCTAGTGGACTAGGCCCGTCGGACCCGTCTCGTGGAGCACATAACTGTGAGTTGTTATTTTATATATACATGTTTTAGGATTACATGTTTTAGAAATGTATGTTTAAATTTTATGAAATATGCATGAATGGTTTAATAATTGCTTAGGTATATTTTTTGTATATTTTAAATTAAATTAATGTTTTATTATTGAATTATACCTAAAATGTTTTTTAAGTATATTTATAGTTTATTTTATAATTAAATTGAATTTATTCGACGTATATATACTCGAAATATACTTGGTTTATTTTTGATATATTTCTAGTATATATATGGTTTATATTGTTATTTTACTTAAGGTCATGCATCATTTATTTCATGAATGAATGAATTTATTTTGAATGAAGGATATCAATAGAATGTGCTACTTAGTGGGCAGCACTAGGACCGAGTACGTACCGGTACGATGATAGATTGTAGGTTAAATTACTAACCTATTTATGGATATTGATTAGATTGATTTATTTGATGTGTGATGTGATTTGAGAGTGTGATTGCTGGAGCTCGGTTGACCAAGTGTCTTGGGGCCAATCATACTGACAGTCAGACTGCTGGAGCTCGGTTGACTTAGTGTCTCAGGGCCAGTCTACTATCCAAATGGAATAAGTGAATTCATTTGGAATAAGTGAGCTTGTATGGCTAGAGTGTTGTCTAACACTATTTATTGTTGCGATTATCTAGGGTTCTATTTGATCCTTCATAATCGGATATTATTTTCAGTATTTATAAAATGATTTTTGCTGCATTTATGTATTTTTGCCTGTATATATATTTATTATATATACTATTGAATGTGTGCATTTGTCATTTAGTTATGCATGTATATATATTATAACAATTCACTCAGTGAGGTCTGACTCCCCTCCGTTGACTATTTTTCAAGAGAGTCTTCGTCTTTAGACCTCAGTAGCAGACCTTTACGCCGGATTTCTTCTGCCCCGACTTCACTATGTAATCTGCTGACTTGATTTTATTTTATATTCTAGACACTGCAGTAGTTGTAGTTAAGTTATGGGATGTTTATTTTATATATATGTATGAGATTTGTATTTTAAAGAATTGAAACGAGAATTTGTATTGAAAGATTCTATATATATGAGATTTTAATTTCTGTTGCAAGATATTTTATTTATGTTATCATTATTGTATGCTTTTATTTTATTTTAAGGCTTGCTACGGGTTCCAGATTCGAAAAAATTCCAGTTCTTTAGCGCCGGTCATGGCCCCCCCTGTTTTGGGTCGTGACAAAAACCATTAGCATCAATCAAAGTTTCATTTTGATAATTTTTTGGATAAAATTTTAAAAATTTTTTGTCTTTCATATATGGAGATTAGGGATTAAATGCACCGCAAGGTCCATGGATCATAAATTTAAAAACTAAATTGTATGCTTTAGGTTCAGTTTCACTGCTTGGAAGTTCTTTAGATATTATTAAATCAATATCTGAAGGTGTTTTTAGTTTAGCAGCATAATTTAGCCAGACTAAATAATGAACGTGGGGAAAACCTCTTTTTTGAAATTCAATTGTGTAAATCAATGCGACTATTTCACCAAAGTGTTTATTTTTTTAACATCATCTATTAAATGCATCAGTTTAACCTTAAAAACATGACTAATAATGTTGTGTCTATCATCAGGTCTTTGTCCACTAATATAATCTAACATACATTGTATTTCATGCTAAAGTGGGTTACATGTAAATGTTATAAACAAATCAGGATGACCGTAAAATTTACATATAGTCATTGCATCATAATAATGCTCAATCATACATCTTGGACTGCCTGTGAAGGTTGAAGGCAATTTAATCACAGACTTTCCAGCATCATTAGAATTTCTAATGCCTTGGTGAATAGCATTTTTAATGCCGATATACACTTTAGAACGTAGTTCTTTTTTGTTGCATCTTATAAAATCTAAGCCTTCTTCCTCGACACATGAAAATGCATTGACAATGAACTGTTGGAATAAACAACCACCATGTAGCAAAGTTTTTCCCTCATCTAATCATTGTTGTATTCTATATGCATAATATTCTCTCATTGTTACATATTTTCTTGTAATGTGTGAGGAACAGTTGGGATTTATATATTTGATATCCATCATGTATCCATCTTCTCTATATGGAAATAAAATTGGATATTGCATTGCATTAGGCATGGATGCAAAACACTAACTCGTTTTAAATGGTTGGTTTTATATTCAATAATAATATCTTATTTTTCTTATTGTAATATCCGTGTTTTTAAATATTTTAATACTGCATCGGGATATGCAGTGTTAATAATTTTTGTATATATATTATGATATTTTACGAGTTGATATGTATTTAAAACCTATTTTAATTATTTTGTATTATTTACAGTGCTTTATTTACAGTGCTTTACGTAAAATTTTCCCGAGACTTTCATTTTCGAGGAAATTTTTACGTAAATATTTTATTATTAATTATTTTAAATATATTTACGGACTTGCATGAACTGATAAGTATTTTTAAAATACTAAATAAAGCCTATGTGTACTTATTTATTTAATTAGGGTTTAATATTACCCTAATATTTTATTAATTATTTATTAGTTTTATTGTTATTTAATTATTTTTATTTAGTATAAATTATTAAAATATTAAATTATATGTGTGTGGTGTATATTTAATGTGTATAATTTAATATTATTTTAATATATAGTATAAAGTATATATATATATATATATATATATATATTATAAGTTAAAAACCAAAACTTTTGGAAAATTACCATTTAGCCTCGATTTCTCCTCCTTCTTCCCCGATTGCGTCCGATCACCAACCACTACCTGCAACTGCCAATTTCTCGCCGTTGGTGTGCCGTCCGGTGTGCCACCACCTTCCCCAGCCTCTTTCGCCGCCTGTAGCAGCTGATTCCGGCGCTTGGAAGCCATTTTTGGCCAGAGAAGCTGAAAGTTGAGCCACCGTCGATCACGACGATTCCGACCACCATTTTTGACACCGCCGGTCTCTTTCTTCTCCTTGAGCTCCGGTGAGTGTGATTCTAACTTTGGTTTGAGCTGAATTGGTCTTGATTTGCTTAGGTTTCGAATTTTCAATTTCGGCCATATTAGGATTTTTGATTTTTTTGAACTTCGAATTGATTGATTTTTTATCCTAGTAGCTTAATCTACATTTTTGAATTTTTTTGGAATTTTTGGAGATTATTTTGATTTTTGGGTATTTTTGAATATTTTAATATTATTTTCTAATTTTCTGAAATTAATTAAATAAATTATGAAATTGTGTTTTATGATAAATATAGGTTTCAAAATGAATTATAGGAATTTATTTGGAATTTTTATGAATTTCTAAGTATTTATTTTGAATTATTTAAGTTTATGTAATTTTTGGAAAATAGGGTTAATTATGTTTTTAATTGAATTTAATTATTTAATTGAGTTTAATTATTAATATTATTGATAGATATGTTGAGAAAATTAATTTTGGATAATTATACTATTTTTGGTGAATTTTTGAAGTAATTTTAGTATATTTATAAATGTAGGGGTATTTTGGTAATTTTACACAAAAATTGGCTAAAAATGTAATTTAATTGGTTTTAATAATTATTTAAGGTATAAAAATGATTTCCACAAATTATTTAGTATTTTTAATTAATTAAAAATATTTTTCGTGAATTATTTTCAATTATATATATAATATACGGTTTTTCTAATAAAATGAGTTTTTATCTGTTTTTATTGGGTTTAAAGGTTAATTATGTAATTTCTATGTATAAAATGTATTTCTAGGTTATAAGGGTATTATTGGTATTTCTGAAATTATTCTGTGTTTGTGGATCCCGGTCGATAGACAGTAGTTTGGAGTTCGACTGAGGGGTTGTGAATGAGATGTGGTGTTTATTTTTGAAGTGTGTTTCTTTGCAGGGTCGGCTCTACTCTTTGAGTAGAGAGATGTCCGTTTTACAGGGGAGGTTCTGCCAAATTTTTGGTAGAATTCTCGTAAAACGTGATGTCCAGTCGAACTCTAATTCTATTTCTGTGTTTAATATTCTAGATCGAGTTCTAGGATTTTCTGTTAGGGTTATTCTGATTTCTGTCATTATTATTTATTTAGTTGCGCTGAGACCGAGGCCTAGTGGACCAGGCCCGTCGGATCCATCTCGTGGAGCGCACTAAGTGTGAGTTGCTATTTTATATATATATGCTTAGGATGCATGATTTAGAAATGCATGTTTTATTTTGATTAAATATGCATAAATAATTTGATTATTACTTAAGTTTATTTTTAGTTTATTTTTGATATATATTAAATTATATGCATGTTTTGTTAATAAATTATATTTAAAATATTTTTAAATATATTTCTAGCTTAATTTATAATTTGATTGGATTCATTTGACGTATATATACTCGAAATATACCTGGTTTACTTTTGGTATATTTCCGGTATATATATGGTTTATATTGTTATTTTATTTAAATTCATGCATCATTTATTTGTGAAGGAATGTTTTACATTATTAATGAAGGATATCAATAGAACGTGCTACCTAGTGGGCAGCACTAGGACCGAGTACGTACCGGTACGCCTATAGCATTTAGGCTATATTACTAACCATTTGTGGATATTGATGGATATGATTTATTTAATGTGTGAGATATGGTTTGGAGGTGTGATTGCTGGAGCTTGGTTGACTTAGTGTCTCGGGGCCAATCACACTAACAGTCAGACTGCTGGAGCTCGGTTGACTTAGTGTCTCGGGGCCAGTCTACTGTCTAAATGGATTAAGTGGATATATTTTGGAATAAGTGAGCCTATATGGCCAGAGTGTTGTCTAACACTGTTTGAGGTTTCGATATCATAGGGTTCTATGTGATCCTTCATAAACGATGATTTTCAGTAAAATATATAAAAAAATGATTTTCTGCATCTGTGTGAATTTGCCTGTATATATATACATATTATATATATATTGTTGACTGTATGCATTGTCATTTAGTATGCATGTATATATATTATAGTAATTCACTCAGTGAGGTCTGACTCCCCTCCGTTGACTAATTTTTCAGGAGAGTCATCATCTTCAGACCTCAGTAGCAAGCCTGTACGCCGGATTTCTTCCGCCCCGGCTTCTTTATGTAAACTGCTTCTCTGAGTATTGGGTTTTATTTTATCTAGACACTGCAGTAGTCATTAAATATTTAAAGAGATGTTGTATTATATATTTGAACTGAATTTGTATTAAAAGATTTATATAAATGTAATGATGAGGATTTGATTTAAATCCAATTGGCGCATATGCTAATATTATATTTATGATTTTTTTTATTTCCGCTGCATTATATATTGTTATTATTATTGCATGTTTATTTTATTTTATTTTTAGGTTTGCTACGGGTTCCGGATTCGAAAGAATTCTCGTTCTCTAGCGCTGGTCATGGCCCCTGTTTTGGGTCGTGACACTTATCACATAAACCGCAGTCTCCAACAATATGACCAATGATTTCTAAAGATGAAGAAATTGAATATTGAGAACTATTATTAGCTCTTCTACCAAGCAATTTTAATTTGACAAGTAGCATATCATCTTCTGTAAATCTATCTCGAGCCATTTTAAATGATTTTGCAAGGACATTTATTTTGTCAAACATTTTAATCAAGCCTTCAACTATAAAACCTTCAACTATAAAACTATTTATATTTTTAGCTGAATCATCATGCAAAAATGTAGAAATCCTATTATTTGTTTCATTTTGAGTATCATATATGTAGAGTTATGCGAATTTAGGTCTCTCACCATCATTTAGAAATAGTGAACCAATTATATAATGATTTTGTCCACATATTTTAAAAATATATGGTCCAAATTTTTTATTAATTTTATAATCAATTTTTCCACCTATCGATATAAAAGCAAACATAAAATTATATAATCTAATGTTTTCTTTAAATTTCAAGGAAAATGCATTTCCATTAGGTGTCAAAACAATGTCGAGAAACAGAGGAGTTTATTTGAGCATTGGAAGTTTAATTTTTCCTTTTTTACAACAAAATGAATAATTTTTTTTCCATGATTTCTTGAATCACTAATGCATTCTGTGTCCGAATGCAAAGCCCCACAGAAGACACATTATTTATTAGGATAGCCGATGTCCGATCTTGAAAGTAGTGTTCTATAAAAATAAATTAAAAATATAAAAAAGTTGTAAATATATCAGGATATAGGGAAGTAGTATTTTGGGTAAAATAAAAAAAAAACTTATGTCTATCCTTTAAAATTAAAGTAATTTTATTTAAATGGAAAATTATACCAGTTTGAGAAGACATTTTCATGTTGGTTGTTTGATTAGACATATTAAAAGCAGTCGATCGGTGTCTTTTTGTTGATAACCCTAGGTACTGATGGTTGGTTGTAGGAATCTGTTACAGTGTTATTATAAATGAAAACATACTAAAATGGTAAGGAAAAATGTGCTTTGTTTAAATTTAAAAAATATTTTGGGAAAATTTATTTTACACGTTATATTGACGTCAACTAACGGTGTTTTAGTGTCACGACCCAAACTGAAAAGTTATGATCGGCGTTAAAGAATGAAAATTCTTTTGAATCCGGAACCCGTAACAAACCTTAAAAATAAAAACACGTAAAAATATAATATAAGAATATCAAAGAATTAAAAACTTAAAATAATAATAAAGAAATTCTCATATCATATATTAAAATATAACAATACAATATTTTTGAAATACAAATCTTTATTATAAAAATAATACTAAACATTACAATACTCAAGTCCTACTACTGCAACTTCTAGAATATGAATAAAAATTCAGATATAAAAATTATATAATCTAACAGGGATTGAAGAAGATCGGCGAAAGGGTATAATATTGAGGTATGATAAAGTAGCATGTGCTGACAAAATATTGAGAGGAGTCAGACCTCACTGAGTGAATTATTATAATATATATACATGTAACTTAAAGTCATATACAATCAAACATCAGTATAATAATATATATATACATGCATATCATACAAATGCTAAAATTCACTTTTTATATAATAATAGATGTAGAAAAATTTATTTTGGGTGAAGAATCAGAGCAGAACCCTAAATAATTTACAACCTTGATAACTGAGTCTCACTAGCCAACAGACTTACTTAATTTCAAAATATTTTTCTTTTCCATTTTTGGACAGTAGACTAGCCCTGAGCACTAAGTCAATTGAGCTCCTACAGTTTCATTTTCAGTGTGATTAGCCCCAAGATACTAAGTCAACCGAGCTCCTACAATCACACTACTCTCTCACCACAATTCTCAATAATCAAACAATCAAGTCTCACATCAAATAATTTCATAATCTCAACCTTAAAATCTAACGCACTGGTACATACATAGTCCTAATGCAACCCACTAGGTAGCACGTTCTACTGTTATCATTCAAATAAATTGTATAATTATTAAAATAATAAAATACATAATTTAAACATAAATGACATACATTTTTAAAGAAATATACCACTGATATACCAACATATACCAAGCATATACTAAATATATACCAATTGTATACCAAAATATACCAAATATATATGCTGAGTACATACCAAAAATATACCGAATATATACTAAAAATATACCAACATACATGTCATATAGATACCAAATATATACTAAAAATATACCAAACATATATATAATCATTTAATAAAATAAATCATTTTTAAATATATTATAAAAATGATGGATGCTCACAATTATGTATTCTACATGCAATGTATATATAAGATAATAACTCACAATACTACTACGCTTCGCTGCTCCGGTTCGGCTAGGCCAGTCCAGTAGGCCTAGCTCACGGTACAGCGAAAAAAAAAATTATTATTAGAATAAAATTCCTAAGTAATAACTCTAAAATTTCTAAGAATAACTCAATTTAAACACAACTCGACCAAAATTTCAAAACTAGACTCAGACTGGTTGTCACGTTTTACGAGAAATCTACCAAAAATTAGGCAAAATCTCCTCTGTAAAATAAACGTCTCCCTACAAAAGTAGGGCCGATTCTACATAGAAAATACACTTTTATAACATATAAGTTTAGCTGCTCGGGTTGGGCCCCGAACTACTCATAGTGCCCAATCGAGCCTCAACAATCCACAAATGTGTGTGTGTGTGTATATATATATATATATATATATATATATATATATAATTGCAAATAATTCACCCAAAAATAATAAAATCCATATAAAAATATAATAACTTCTCAAATCACCAAAATGTCTCATAACAATATTAAAAATCTTTATTTTCCAACTAAACAATAAAATTCTAGCTTTTCACTAATATTTGCTAGTAAGATTTATAAATGGAATAAAATTCCCATTTTATAATTAAATTAGCATAAATTGCAAATAATTATTAAAATCACTATTTAACATCATAAAAATAATAAAATATCCATTTAAGCTTAAAAATAATAAATAAATTTATTATTCACATATTATTCCAAAATTACCACAAATTAACTAATAAATGGAAAATAATATTAAATATTAATTTTCATACTTTTATTAATTCATAAATAGTTTTAAAAAAATAATTAACAACAATTTCAATTAAAATCAAATAATTTACTAACTTCCAATAATAGATATGTAGATATAAACTATCAAAATTCAATCAAATACCACAATAAATAAACTAATAATAAATACCATTAATTCATCCCAAATTATAAAAAGAATCTCATTTAAATAATACGTACCAAATATTTCAACCAAAATTATAAAAATCTCATTTAAATATCAAAATCAACTTATTTATATAATAAAAGCATCAAAAATATTTATTTTCCAAATTAAATAATAAAATTTCAAATATAAGAAAATAATATTGATTAAAATTATTTTAAATATTCTAAATTAAATAATATAAATTAGGAATAATTATTTAAATTGCTCAAATATATAATAAAATAACCAAAAATCCATTTAATCATAAAATAAATAAATAAAACTATTATTTGAATATATTTCTGGAAATTATTATTAATTAGCTAAAAATAGTAAATAATTCAAATAAATTAATTTAATAATTTTTATTATTCAAAAACTGCCAGAACATAATAATTAACAATAATTTCAACTAAAATATAAAAATTACTAATTTATACTAATTTTTGCAAAAATTCATTTTTCATGTAAATATTAAAAAATTCGTAATAAAAATTTGGTACATAATTTAAATAAACTTCCTTTATAAAACTTGCTCTAAATAATATATAGAATTTAATAAAAATAAGAAAAATTTTCGGACCAGGGACTATGAATAGTATTTGAACCCGAAAAATACATATTTTTTATTAAATAATTTCAAAAAAAATAAAAATAATATTTAGGTAGATCTTAGCTCAAAAATCAATTTATCTAACTACCATATTTCCAATAAAAATTAAATTCAATAAGAAATATCAACTTAAATAAATTGACATAAATATAAAATCGAGTTTTTAGAACTTTTACAGGTTGATTTACTTGAAACTAACTATATATTATCAAAGCTCGTAGCGTAAACTTCGAAACGAGTTCAAGCTCGACTAGTTTTTTAGTCAACGACTGGACTGCATAGTTCACACTATGCTGTCCTGCATTATGCCGCTGCCTGCTGCTGTTGTGGTGATCCAGTGAGTTGAGGTGGTGACATGGTGGTTCAGATGGTTGTGGCGCAATGGTATGGTTTACAATGAAAGAACAAAAAAAAGAAAAGAAATGAAAGAAAGAAGGGGAAGAAGAATAAGTGGGAATGGAGGTGAGCACAAGACGTTTTTAATTTTTGTATTTTTTTTAATAATAATAATAAATATTAACTCTCCCATCAAAACACTATATATATATATATATATATATATATATAGAACAATTAATTTAGAAAAAGTACACCACAAATAATATTAATTAATTAATTCTTCTTAATTAACACTAATTAATCCCTAAATTAATATTAATAATATTAAATAATAAATAAAAATAAAATTTAACTTTAATTTTTAATCTAGCAACAATGCCAAATAATAATATAATAAATAATAACTCTCAAAATAAAATTTAATTTCATAATAATTAAATACTATGATTTACTAAAATAAATAATTAGAATAATAATAAAATTAAAATATTAAAATAATCATTAATAAAAATATGTATTAACACTACATATCTCAAAAATTAATTTAATAATTTATAAAAATTTCGAATCAAAACATTTAGATTCCAATGACACATTATGAGTAAAATATGAGTGTTCAGTTGCATTTGATGAAAAATGGGGATCTGAAAATTTATAAATATTAAAAGTAATCATGGGCATTGGTTGAAGTTTTTTTTTTAAAAATATATATCAAATATACAATCGATCATTTATTTTACCTTGGACAACATTAAAAAAACGAACATTAACATCAATAAGTCGTTCATCTTTCATGAACGGTTGATTAGAAGAGTTCATAGTTGGACGGTAGGAAGCATGGAAAAAAAACTAAATGCAAGTTGAAATAAATATATTAACAAACAAATGTTAAAAATCACGAAACTAAAAGAAATTAATAAAAAATAGTTTTAAGAAAAACAGACCTGGAGATGGAAGTCGAGCTGATAATGATCGGGTTAGATTATAGGGCTACGACACGCAAGTATAAAATGTAAAGGGGAAAAATTAGTCACGCTAGGTGCAAAATATTTATTTGTTAGAAAATAAACATTCAGTTCATTAAAACAATACTCAAGATTATAGAATTATTTAAAATTAAATTAACGGAAAATAATGTCTTGTTTTTTACAATAATAAATTATGAAATAAAAAGTTTAATTAATTAACACATTGTATGGTGGAATTTGTATCTACAA
Source organism: Mallotus nudiflorus (assembly GCA_947683625.1). NCBI lineage: Eukaryota > Viridiplantae > Streptophyta > Magnoliopsida > Malpighiales > Euphorbiaceae > Mallotus > Mallotus nudiflorus. The sequence goes on along the minus strand of CANTUR010000075.1, from coordinate 5,149,639 downwards.
TAAAATTCATATTCAGTCCCATCTTTTAGTGGTGCTCGTTAACAACTTTAAATTATAACCATTTGTGACAAATTGGCTCGTGACTTGGAGATAGATTTTTATCTTCAACACTGTCTTCACTATGGTAAAAGTCTTTATCAGGATCCTGTGAGTGTCCTGCTATTGGCATACGTGGGTCCTCTGAATTATTTGATTTGAAAGAGTTTAACCATATCTGTTCTGCAGATGAGCTGACTTGATAAGAATCAAATGAGCTGACTTGATAAGGATCATCAATTTGCATGTGAGACGGGATTGATGTAGTCCTTTGTGTCTTTTCCCAATATTCTTTGTCTGCTAACAACTGTTTCCCATAATCAGAAGGAAATATTTCCCATGGGGCATCGTCAAATATCTTTGGCCATATCTCCTTTGGAATAATACCATTTTCTCGAACATGTGTCTTTGAAACTCTCTACATGGTGAAGGATCCATGGTATCTATGGTAATATAGTACATCATTGAGTGTCTATAAGTCCCATAGATATTAAAGCATGGTACATCAGTAAAAACACCTTTAGCTTTGAAGAAAGTTCTTTTGAGGGTGATGATAGTATGACATTCGAGAGGAGGTGCCATCTGTTGAGTATAAGCTTCATTTGTCAAATAGGATTTCCATCTTGACAAATTCTGGAACCATTTGAGAAATGTTGACAAATGTGGATTCAGACCTTCATTCTTCTTAAGCAGGCTGATAGACCTTGCAAGCTTTAATGGTTGAAGATCAAATGAGATCCAGTATACATGACAAAGATACCAAAACAGGATTAATAATTCAGGAGGCCAATAAAATTGGTTTCCAGGACTTTAGTTTAGGAAGTTGAAAATATAGGTGAAAGGATAGATAGGATAAAAACCTAATTTATGAAAGAAATCTGACCCATATTTTCTGATTAGTCCGGATTGAAGTTCAAAAATTTGAGTTCTTGCCTTTTGATTAAGGATGGTCATGGAAATGTGTGATGGTAAGGATGGAGGAATACCTTTTTCAAGAAAGTTGGCATTAATAGTTTGATACATGTATAGCATGGGAAGAACTTTTAGCTGAAAGGGTTTTTCACAAGAGACAGGTGGTCTGCTTAAAAGATCTGGTAATAGGTTATCCTCTCCTTTGATGTGTTCTAATTCAAAGTCATACTTACTAAACCATTCTTTCATTCTGAGAAGTTGAGGATGGGGCAGAGTCTTTCCTTTGAATTCAAGCATTTTTGGAAATGATGAGCAGTCCATCACAACTTTGAAATGATGACCAATTAGATGGAATTCGAACTTTCTTATGCCATATTTAATTGCTAAGACCTCTTTAAAGGTTGAGTGATAATGGCATTCTCCATCTGTGAACTTTCCACTAGCATGAGCACAAATCCGTTTTTTCTTATTGTCATCCTCTTCTAAAAGAATAGCTCCCCAAAATTGATCGCTTGCATCTGTTTGAAGGATTCTTTTTCCTGTGGAGGGAATCTGGAGATTAGGAAGATTTTTTGTGCAAATTCTGAGTTGTTCAAGAGCTTCTGTTTGTTCTGAGGACCATGGTGGAGGATTCTTTCTTAGAAGAGCTCTAAGAGGGGCTGTCTTCTTTGTCAAGTGAGGAATAAAATCCCTGAGATAATTGATAATGCCAAGAACTTGTCTGATTTGTTTGACAGAAAGATTTTCTTTTGGAAATTTATCCAATTCTGTTGCAACATGAGGACCTAGAAGATACTCCCTTCTTTGAATTTCATTCCAAGAAAATCTATTTCAGTTTGGCCAATGAACATTTTGGTGGGTGAAAGCATAACACCATAATGTCATACAAGATTGGCAAACTGTTGGAGCAGTTTCTCATGGGCTTTTATATCTATAGAAAATAAAAGAATATCATCAATATAAACAAGAGCGCTGGAGAGGATGGGCTCAAAGATTTTGATCATAGCCCGTTGGAACAGTGATGGGGCTACTTTGAGTCCAAAAGGCAGCACATTCCATTGATAGTGTCTGTTTGGAATACAAAAGCCCATTTTGTATCTGTCTTCCTCTTTGATTCCAAGTTGCCAAAATCCAGCTTTCAAATAAAATTTTGAAAAGATTTTAGCTCCCGCCAAAAATGCAAATAATGAGGAAATTTTTGGCAAAGGGAATTTGTCATCCCTGAGGAAGAAATTCAAAGGCTGATAGTCGATCACCAATCTTTTCTTTCCACGAACTTGTTCTAATCTTTTGTTTACATAAAAAGCTTGGCATGCCCATTCTGATTTTGTGGGAGCAACTAGGCCTTGGTCTTCCAATTGATTGCATTCTTCAATTGCCAATTTAAGATCAGAAGGAGTCATTCCTGGATGAGTTGCCTTTGTTGGGTTGACATCTTCATTTTGTTTGAAAGGTAAGGAGATGAAGAACTCCTCATTTTTCCATAATGGTGATGAGCATTTCTGAAGAAACTCTGTATGAGATTGAGCACTGCATTCTTTTAATAAGAACTCATGAATAGTTTGAAGGTTTGGTTGAGAAATGGTTTGGTCAACAAAAAGGATAGATGAAATATTGGTGAATGGTTGAAAGTATTTCTTGAACTTGAGTCCATTGGGAAGAATTCTCAAGTCTTTCATCTTCCAATAGACATCAAAGCCAATGACAATATCTTTTCCAGGTAAAGAAGATCCAAGAATATATGTCCAGGTGTAACAATTTGGAAAGAATTGGATCTTTATTGGGTGTTTAGTTTTAAGGCCAGTTTCAAGTAATTCTCCATTAGCTATAGAGAAATACTCAGAATGATGTTTTCAACATTCTTTAGGCAAGGCTTTTAGGTTGAGAATGGTAGTTTTGGCTCCAGTGTCGATCAAGGCTACAAGTTTTATGGGTTTGGAATAACTGGTTGGGTAAATTTGGATAAGGAACAAAGGTATTGGATGTTTTTCATGAGTTAGGGCTATCATATCTCTATTATCACCACCAATTAAGAACTGGTCATTCCAGGACTCTGTTTCAGAGCTGGAAATTTCTGAGTCTGTCTCTTGGCCTACAGCAAAAACACATTCTGGTGAAGCTTCTTCTTCTTCTGAAAAGAGAGACTCAAGATCAGCATCATTCAAGTCTACTTTAGTGATCTGTTGAATTTGTTGAATCATTTGCTCAGTCTTCTTTGTTTTTGAAGGGCAATTTTTTACAAAATGACCCTTTTTTCCCACAGATGTAGCATCTGTCAGTTTTTTTCTTACCACAAAACTTTTTCTTCTTATAATACTTCCACTTCTTAAACTTGGATCTTTTCCCTTTCTTCTTTAGTTTGAAGAAATGTTTCTTCTTCTTTGATGGACAAACACAAACATCAGTATCTTTGCATTTGATCTACAAATCAGGCCTGTCACATGAAAGTTTTCCCAAAGGATTCTTCCTACTGCCCAGATATAGTTTAATCATTTTCCTTTGATCACATAACTAGGTATGAGCCTGAATCATGATTTGATACAAATGTCCCATTGGCACATCTCCAACTTTGTAATTTGATTGTTGAAGGATTGAAAACATTCGAGAGGCAAGGATCTCGAGAATAGAAGCCAAAAAGGCTTGTTTTAAATCAGGATTAGCAGTGCCTCCTAACAGGTAAAATCTAGTAGACATATTTTGGAAATGTCTTTCTAGATCTTTTATTTGTAGTGAACAACATTTCATCTGGTAATACTCCTTTCGTGCAACTTCAAGATCATCATCCCATTTTCCTAAGAACTCATAATGCAAGAGTCCTAGAAAATCTTCTGGTGATGTGGCATCCATCAACTGGGTTCTAGCATAAGCATTCAGAGAAGCATACCAGTTTGCTAGCTTTCCCACCATTTTTGCAAGAAATGTTTCAATAACAACCCTGATTTATGCTCCAGGAATAAGCATTTGTCCAGCTATCCATGCTCTAAATTCCAGAAATCTATTCCTATATTGTGAAGGAGGAACATCATCCAGGGTAAAGTAATTTCCAATATTTTTTTGGAAATTTGTTTGCGGATTTGACTGTGGTGTTCTGGGCTGTTCAAATTCTTCTTCTGGATCATCGACTTCTTCAACTTGAGGTCCTCTAGAAGATGTAGCATCATCAGCCATCAATTGGTAGGGTATTTCATAATCTGAATCAGAGTCACTTTCTGAAGATTCAGAAGATGAACTTTCCTTTGAATCAGATCCAATTGAAAAGCCGGGCATGACATTTTCAGCACATTTTTCCAAAAAGGAAGAGATAGGATTCACCATCATTAGAGGGTGTTTTGGCTCTTTTGATGATGAGGTTGGTGAGGTATTTTTGGGTAATGATTTAGAAGGTGTTGTTTTAGGTTTCTCAATTTGAGAGAAATGGACTATTTTTCCTTTTTTTGCTGTTGTTTCATCAGAGGACTGTGTTTGAGAGGGGGGTTTTTAATGAGGATTTAAATCCTTAAAAATTTGGAGGAATATTCAAGGGAGCTGTTGGTGCAGGAAATAAAGATTGGGTGGAAGAGGTTGTGTATGGTGAACTAGGAATTGAATAAGAGCTGTACAAAAGACCCAAAGGATCTAGAGAGAAAGATTTTGAAGAGGTTTGTGAGGACAACTCTTCTTTCTTTATTTTTAGATCTTTTTCAAGTTGGTCAACCTGGGCTTTCAAGTTTAAAATTTCTGTTTCTTTCATTTGAATGCTATTCAATGTGCCTTTGTTGCTGATGATTCGCATAAGTTCCTGGTGCTTCATCTCTATCTGCCTTTGTAATTCTACATGAACTACTGTCATTCGTTTTTCAAAGGCCTGGAACTTTTTTTCTGCCAAATTCATATGTTCAGCAACTCCATCAATCTTTTTTTCAATAAGCTTCAATTTTTGATTTTGAGCACAAGCATTCTGTGTCTGCCAGTTGACTACTGCTTCAGCCGGAGTTGTTTGTCTAGGTCTGCCATCTGCATCAACAATGTTTGATTCCAGGATAAAAGGTTGCATGGTAATTTGGTTTTTTGTTTCTTTGGTTAAAGGAGGAAAGTCTATGGGTTGGAACATACAGATTTGGGATAAAGACTTTGGCTTTTGAATCTCGGCTGAGTTTTCTTTTCTTACCCATTTCAAAGCTTTTTTATAACACGGGAGAGGAGCTGCCTTAGGTTTTGGCTGGGAAGGAGGTATTTGAGGCTTGCAAGGTTCAGGAGGAATATTTTGAGTAGCTGGTGGTTTGTACCCAGCAGGAGGAGAATATGATACAAGATAATCATATTTTCCTGAAGGTTGTCCCAGAGTACAAATGCTTGAATCTCCATCTTCATATCTTCTTCTGAATTCCTTTTCACTATATTTTCTTGGAGATTTCTTCTTTTTCTTTTTCTTCTCATCATCATCAAAGTAGGATGCAACATAACAATCATCACAATCACAATAATAACAGTGACCATCATGCTTAAAAGCATAGACTGGTCTTCCAGAATTATCAAAAGAGGCTACAGGGATGTTATCTTCTGGATCCCAAGGATTGATCATGAACTGTGTATTAAAAACTGTAGGAGTCTCTTGTTTTCTCCTAAAGATCGTATCAACTGATCCATCAGATCCTTTGATATGCATAGGGTCTGTACCTTGAATTGGCTCCACTGTCTCATGCAACTTCTCATAATTGGTGATCCACTTTTTTGGTAATAATTTTAACAAATCATTCCTAGAAAGTTGTTTAGGTGTGTGAATGCACGTGGGAGTATTATGAGAGTTTGCTTTTATGAACAAAGCATCATTTTGGACACAGGGTAGTGACAAGTTGATAGCATGGTTTTGGAGACAGTGGACAATTTGGTAGTGAAGGGTGGCTACTTTGGCTGTGGAGATTTGTTCAGCACCAAGGATCTGGAGTTGGACTTTTAAAGCTATCAAGGCATGGGGATCAGAAAGGGCCAGATTATAATTTGGGAAAAATGTAAAGAATACTGAGCTAGCATTTAAGGATGTCTCTATGGTCCCAACTACAGCATGTTGATACTGTTTATATCTAGAATCCAAAAGAGCGATCCTAGAGAAAATAGGTTGCCCTGCTCTGCCATGGTAGGAGAGTCCTAATCTTATAGCTCCAAATTGGATGTGAGTGTATCCCTGGTTAAGCCAAGTTTTTAAAAATTCTGGAGGAATTTCGAAGGTCACGAATTATTCTGTTTAAGAGGCTGGTATATGGTGTTGATCAAAGCTGGAGGCTTGAACATATTCTTTTATAGAGGAAGTGGGTCAGTTTACAAGAGCTTCAAAAGATTGTTTCCAGTTTATTTTGGATTTTGAAAAGGCATCATAAGGGTTCAACAAGGGAAACTTTGATTCTTTAATCTTTTGATCTTCAGGAAGGTAAGTAAATTCATACAAGTAATCGGTCTTTTTCTGGGTGGTTTGGTTGATGGGGGGTGATAGGGTAACAGCAACAGGCTTAGTTGGCACATACTTATAATCACATATTACAGAGGGAGTAGAAGAGGGAATAGAAGGGCTTTCTGGTTCTGTCATGTTTAAGAATTTCTTCTCTTTTAGTCTTCATATAGTTATCTAACTGTGTTTTATCATCTAGTGCAAAAACAATATGGCTCTCAAATAAAGGTGGTGAGAAGTGACAATAGTAGTGAATTTGTTTCAAGAGACATGAAAAAATTCTTTGCAACTTATGGCATAGAACATCAAACCTCTTGTGTTGCCACACCACAACAAAATGGGAGAGTAGAGCGTAAACATCGACATATTCTTGATGTGGCACGTTCTTTACTTTTTTAAGCTCATTTACCTTTAAAATTTTTGGGAGAATGTGTCCTAACTGCTGTTTATCTTATAAACTTGATGCCTACCCATGTTATTGAGAACAGGAGTCCATATGAGGTGTTATTCCAAAAGAAACCCAATTATGATCATTTGAAGGTTTTTGGTTCACTCTGTTATGCATACAATCATGAGAGACAACAAGATAAATTTTCTCATAGAGCATGTAAGTGCATTTTTCTTGGGTATCCACAAGGAAAAAAAGGTATCAAGTTTATGATCTAGAGAGAAAAAGATTATTTATATCTAGAGATGTGATTTTTCATAAACATATTTTTCCTTTTCAAACAAATAATCAACTACCAGCCACACCTTCTTTCACTACCATTAACCAAAATAATCAAATTCCCTTCGATAATAGTTCACTAGAATTTTATGATCTTGAACCCATCAATTCATTCTCACAAAGTGAACCTACCCATGAAAATATTGATGACCAAGTCACAAATCCACGACAGACCTCATTTCATCCTTCCCATGATGAACTTAGCACAGGTACAATGTCACCCGACAATTCCATACCATAACGTCCAGAAAGAACTAGACGAGTGTCCACAAAGCTCTCTAGTTTTGACTATGAGCTATTACCATCATTGGCACCATCCTTGGAGACTTTTCCATCAGCTCACTCGAGCAAGGTATATCCTCTTTCCCAAAACTTATCTTATTCAAAGTTTGCTCACTCCCATAAAGCTTTCTTGGCTTCTATTTCTTGTTTGGATGAGCCAAAGTTTTTTCATCAAGCAATTAAAGATCCTAAATGGAGGCATGCCATGAATCAAGAAATCAAAGCACTATAAGAAAATCAGACATGGAGCTTGGAACATTTACCTTATGGAAAGCAAGCAATTAACCCAAAATGGGTATATAAAATCAAGTATAATTATGATGGTACCATTGAGCGCTTCAAAGCACGACTTATTGCTAGAGGTTTTATGCAGATTGAAGGGTTGGACTATCATGATACTTTTTCTCCGATTGCAAAACTCATGATGCTGAGATGTTTATTGTTCGTTGCAGCTATACAAAACTGGGAACTTCATCAATTAGACATTAACAACGCCTTCTTGCATGGAGATCTTCAAGAGGAGGTGTACATGAAAATGCTACAGGGTTTTGGTAAAAAGAATGATGATCATGTTTGTAAATTAAAGAAATCATTATACGGGCTTAAGCAAGCTTCTAGATGTTGGTTTCAAAAACTTTTGAATTCCTTGCAATGACTTGGTTTTAAACAATCTTTTACAAATAATTCATTATTCACTCTCGAACAAGGTAGTCGGTTTATAGCATTGTTGGTCTATGTAGACGACATTATTGTTGTGGGAAATGACTCAACAACGATAATGTGCATCAAGAATCATCTTGACACAGTTTTTCAGATTAAAGACTTGGGAAATCTAAAGTACTTCCTAGGCATAGAGGTGGCTCGTAACAAGGATGGTATAGTGCTTAGCCAACGGAAGTACACTCTTGATCTTCTCGTAGAGACCTCTCTTTTAGATGCAAAGCTTGTAAATTTTCCAATGGAGTTAAAACATAATCTGGCCATAGGAGTGGGAGAACAAGTTTTGGATGCAAGTCAATATCGCCGTCTTATTGGTAGACTTCTTTACTTGACAGCCACTAGACTAGATATTACTTATCCAATACAAGTTCTAAGTCAGTTTATGCAGGATCCTCGTGTTCCCCATCTAAATGCAGCATATTGAGTCCTTAGGTACTTGAAAGCTGCACCTGGGCAAGGTATTTTTCTCTCTTCTACTAGTGCAATTCACTTAATTGCATATACGGATTCAGATTGGGCCAGTTGTCATTCTACTAGACGATCTACTAGTGGTCATGTAGTGTTTTTGGGGAATAGTCCAATTTCTTGAAAGTCAAAGAAGTAAAGCGTAATGTCTCGTTCATCAGCAGAAGTAGAACATAAGGCCATGGCTAATGCTACTAATGAGTTGTTATGGTTGCGAGGTTTACTTCTTGATCTTCGAGTTACATTATCCAATGCAATGACTCTCATCTATGATAATCAGGCAGCTCTTCACATAGCAGTAAATCCAGTTTTCCATGAATGTACGAAGCACATTGAGATCGATTATCATTTTATCCGCAATAGGTTACTTAGCAATGAACTACATACTACTCATGTTTGGTCTAATGATCATGTTGGTGATCTTTTTACGAAGGCCCTTGGACATCGATAGTTTTAACATTTGCTTAGCAAGTTGGGCATTTGTAATCTACATACCCCAACTTGAGGGGGAGTGTTGAAGATTTTAACAGTTGTATAATATATTGTTATGATATATTTTAGGCAGCTAGTATTTCATTCTTATTTTGTATTAGGAAGTTAGTATTTCCTTCTTATTATGTATTAGGAAGTTAGTATTTCCTTCTTATTTTAAGGCAAGATTTTAGATGAGTCTTGTCATGTATTGTATAAAGGAAGCCACTGTCTCAGATTAATAATATATAGAAAATTCTTCCAAACTCAATGGGTGGGTAGCTCAACTTTAACATTCTCATGGATATCATTATTGGATTTATATCTTTTCTACTATAACTTCAATGCAGGTACTAGATCCAATTGATGGTACTAAAGTTTTTTTCAAAGGAAATGAGGCCTTCTATGTGATACACAACAAATTTAAAATTAAAATTTTTGTTACACAACAAGTTTAAGAAATAATAAAAATATATTTAAAAGAAGTATATTTTCTAAATATTATTCGTATATAATACAATCCCAAAAGTATATTTTCTTAATAGTATTCATATTTAAAACTCAAAACAGTATCTGAAAATTAAAAACAGTGTCTTAAACTCATAATATACTATGCATATAAGTATATTATTCGTATATTATAATGAGTATACTATTCATATATTATACGATAAATATACTATAAGTATATTATTCATATATTAAAATAGAATACAATAAATATATTATTCGCATATTTTTTTTGTTTCTTATACATCAAAATATAAAAAAATAATATGATAATTCGAGTAAATATATATTGTTAGAAAAATTATCAAAAAAATAGTTGGCCTTGAGTAAGAAATAAAAAATAATTATATTCAATTAATTAAAATAAAAAATAAATAAAAATTAATGTAGGTTTCTTTTTTCAGATTTAATTGTTCACAGTGTAATTATATTAGGGCCATAAAAAGTTGATTTTTGATTAAAAGGTTGTGAATTGCAATTTGGGATACAAACAAGAAGAATCACAAGCTAGCTGGCTTTTCTTTTTTTCTTTTCTAATTAATACGAAGTCAAATAACATAAGCACTTTTTGTAACATTCAAACTATACACTTAAAAATGCCTTTTGAGAGAAGAGACCAGTACTGAATTGTATCTGGTAATTCATATATTATTTGTAAATTAAAAATAGTATATAATAAGTATACGATTCATATACAATAATATACTATTTATAGGCGGCGGGGTTTAGTGTGTGCCCAAGTGTTTGGCGATCACGGCACTATGTGGGCTCAAGGCCCACTAGGAAATATGATATAGGTCTTGGGCCTATTCGGAGATGGAGTTGCCACTCGGATAAAAGCCAGGACACATTGTACAGCAACTGGATTCCACGAAGGTTCCCAGAAGCCGTCATCAAAAATCGAGTTCGGAAACTGGGTATGAGCGTTTGAATGCTCACCCAACCTTACGGTTGGCCTCCATTTGTGTTTTGCATTTTATTACCATTTAATTATTTAATTATTTTCTCATTTACCACACGTAATAAAATTGCCTTTGGATAATTGCCAAGTTTTATAATCAAGTCCAAGTTTGCACATTAGTCCAGTTTCATGCTTTTAAGTCCCAACGTTCAACAAAAATAAAATAAATAATAATTACAACCATACATTCAGAAACGAAGGGGGGGAGGGATTAAGGATTACAATGCTTTTTAGCTAAATAAATGAATAATATACAGAAAATAAACCAAACATATACCGAAAATAAACTAATAAAATAACATAAAAGCTGCAATGTACAAGGGATAACTAGCAAAAGTGACTACTCGATGACAGAAATCATCAAGTAATTCCTACAAATAACATATAGTTAGTCTTTCTTTTCAAGAAAAATGAACGGAATCACATATAACGATACTTATAAAGGGCTCTATAAAAGGGGGAGGGTTTCATATTATGAACTAAAGAAGTTATCAAATAATCAAGATAAAACATCATCATGCAATGATACAGACATGTATTTAAGGTCGAAAAATACATATCAAAGTAGACGCATGACGAGCATACAAAAAAAATAGAAAACAGACTAAACCTGTAAATGAGGCGGCCGCCTCATTGATGAGGCAGTGCCTCATCAACAGGGATCCTTATAACTCCAAGGTGAAAAAGGTATATAACACACACATAAAAGGAAGACTTCTTAGAGGCCTGTCAATGGGGCAATCGCCCTTATGATGAGGCAATCACCTTATTGAGGTGCCTCCTTATCAGAAGGTTGAAACCGACTCTCACACACTTAAACTTATACTCTAAGTAACAAGACATGTATATACACACTTTATAATCATCAAACTACGACTGCATGCAAAGATGTTCAAAGATCGCATCAATAAAGTGGGGTATTGAGCAAGATAAGCTAGAAATACCTAAAATATACTAATGACTTAATTACACATAAGCAAGAACACACAAAATGATGAACATGTCAAGTTTAGGTGCAGGTTTTATACCAAAATGAGAGGCCCTCAGAGATGTTTTGATTAAGATCCTTGCTAAGATGTGATCTCTACCTTTGACACAAGCTTCTTCCTTCTTCTCTTGGAAAATAGTATACCTCCTTGCTTCAATCCCCCCCCCCTTTCTCAAGGACGTTTTTTCCTTTTTTTTTTATCTCTGTGTTTTTTTTTCTTCTTTAGAGCTCCTCCTTCTTTTCTCACCAATCTCCTCTTTTCTCTCTCTTTTTTCCTTTTATTCCTTAGCTTTCTCGTGCCCTTAAGCCCTCTAGCCCATCATGAGCCTTCATAGCCTTTTTTCCTTCCCCAAAAATCTTTTTCTCATACAAGAAGTAGGTCTGGAGAGTGGGGCCTGCACCACTTAGCCGTTATGATTGCAACTGCATTAAATGCAGCTGCAAGTGGGCTGCCATAGAGGCGGTGCCTCATTGATGAGGCGATCGCCTCTGTGATGAGGCAATCGCCTCATTGGCAGCTGCCAAAGAGGTGACCGAATCGGGTGTCTACAGTTTGCCCCTTGATTTTTCAAAAAATCAAATGCATGCAATGATAATTTTTTGAAAAATCACATGCACAACAACAAATAAATAATAAGATAAAAAGACATACCTAAGCCTCGGGCTTCACCCGAGAGATGAATCCTTTAATTCTGAAGTGTGACCGTGATCCTCGGGTTTTCCTAGCCCGATTAGCCACTTATTAATATTTGATAAAGAAATTTGGAAACTGCCAACCTCGGGTTTTCCTGGCCCGATCCTCACAACACTGGAGTTTGACTCTTGGGTTTTCCTAGCCCGGTTATTGTCTTGCTAGGCACATAGACTTATGGGTTTTCTTGGCCCAACCATCAATCACCTGAAACATGATTTTTGGGTTTTCCTGGCCTGATCATCACTACACACGAAACATGATTCTCGGGTTTTCCTGGCCCGAGCATCACAACACTGGAGTTTGACTCTTGGGTTTTCCTGGCCCGATCATCATTAGGGATGTGGTTTTCAAATTTTCCTGGTCTGATGATCACTTCTCCGGGGACATAGACTTTCGGGTTTTCCTGGCCCAATTGTCCTTCACTCTTGACTCCGGGGATACTACCTGAATAGTCATCTCAATTTTTAAACTTCGAGGATTCAAACCCGAATAACCCTTTCTTTGAGCTTCAGGGATTCAAACACGAACAGCCCTCTCTTTGAGCTTTGGGGATTCAAACCAGAACAACCCTCTTTTTTCAAGCTTCGAGGATTCAAACCCGAATAGCCCTCTCTTTTCGAGCTTTGAGGATTCAAACCCGAATAGCCCTTTCTCCTTTTTTTGTGGGTTTTCTTGGTCCATTTTTCCCCAAACTTTATCTCAAAAATCCATACTCTAAATTCTGCCTCCCTAGTATACGACACTAATTTCTATCCATCATTTTTCAATCATTCAATACACTTTTTTTTTAAAAGGAAACCCCCATACCCTTGCTTGCTATAAAAATAACTCTTCCCTTGTCTTTTCTCTTTTACTTTTTGTCACTTCTCTTTTCCCCTTTCCTCCTCTTACACTTTCTGTATTCCCTACATCTTTCCTCCCTTTTCAATCAATAGAGAATGAGAGAACACCGCTTGTGCCCGAGTGGGATCATGTTCTGCCTTTTATTAGCACCTCTAGGAGTCTGGGATTGACCCGTGGGGACTCGATTCATATTTGCTCTTCTGTATCAAGAGAGGTTAGTACCCTGAAATTTTCTGCAAAATTATATTGGGTAAGTGATTAATCTTGCATAACTATCATTTTAGAGCCTTATTTAATCAAACAAATATGAAATTTATGTTTTAAGTCATTAAAAAATCAAAGATCGTCCCCATCTGCGCCTCACAAAGGTGATCGCCTCTTCGATGAGGTGATCGTCTCAATCTCATTGATGAGGCAATTGCCTCATCGATGAGACGATAGGCTTCTATGAAGAGGCGATTACCTGTCGCCCCTTCACAGAGGCGATCGCCTCTATGATGAGGCGATCGCTTCATCAACAGAGCGAACCGCGCTATTTACATGTACATTCATTTTGAATTTCTCCTTGAAACCATAACATGCATGTAATATCCCGTGTCTCTAAATATTTTTATACTGCATCGGGATATGCAGTGTTAACAATTTTTGTATATATATCTTTGATATTTTATGAGTTTGTTATTTAATTAAAACTAATTTTATTATTTATATTATTTTAAGTACTTTACGTAAAATTTTTCCGAGAATTTTATTTTCGGAAAAATTGACACGTAAATTATTTAATATTAATTATTTTAAATAGATTTATGAAATTTCATGAGTTCATGCATGATTTTTAAGGGTCGTATTGATATATATACATATACATGCATGTATACGTATTTAAATTAAATTAGGGTTTATTTTCATTAAATTATACTATATTATGTAGTTTAATGATAATTAAATGTGTATTATATGTGTATATATATATATATATATATATATATATATATATATATATATATATATATATATTATTTTAAACATGTGGTGTGTGATTTTTCTAAATATTATATTAATATATTTTAATATAAATTATTAAAGTTATATATATATATATATACAAAATTAAAAGTTTGTTAAATTTACAAAACGTGCCATCGTCCTTTTCCTTCTCTCACCCGACGCCAACCTCACCCTCACCATCTGTAACTTCCGTTCGTTGCCATTTAGAGTGCCTCCCTAGTGTGTCATCATCTTCTCCAGCAGCTCCTCCGTCCCTGTCATCTTCCCCGACGCCGGCCAAGTCCATTTTTTGCCATTTTTGCCGAAACTCAAGCTTCGCGGTTCTTCCTCCTCCGACCATTATTCTTCACATTTCCAGTGTCCTTGAGCTCCTCAAGCTTTAGTGATCTTGATTCAAGCTTCAGTTTGAGCTCTAACTCCCTTAATTTTTTTGTTTCTCGATTTTTCAATTTCGGCCATATTGAATTTTTGAATTTTTTTAAGCTTTTCTTTATGATTCAAGAAAAATTCCTTAACAAATGTTGCTCCCCTTAGCTTAATCTTCATGTGTGATTTTTTGGAATTTATTTTGATTTTTGGATATTTTTGATTATTTTATTATTATTTTCTAATTTTTGAAAATTAATTAATTAAATTATGAAATTGTGTTTTATGGTAAATATAGGTGTTGAAATGAATTATAGAAATTTATTTGTAATTTTTGTGAATTTTTATGTATTTATTTTGAATTTATATAGTTTATGTAATTTTAATAAAATAGGGATGTGTTTAATTGAAATTAATTAGTTAATTGAGTTTATTTATTGATATTATTGAAATATATGTTGAGAAAATTAATTTTGAGCAATTATATTATTTTTGGTGAATTTTTTAATTAATTTTAGTATATTTATATATATAGGGGTATTTTGGTAATTTTATCATAAATTGGCTAAAAATATAATTAAATTGGTTCTAGTAGTTCCACTCAGCTTTTTTCGCAACAAGGTCATGGTAGAGGTACTAGAGGAGGTACCAGAGGTGTTGGCCAGGCTTTTACCAGTCAGCAGGGAGGTCGAGGTCAGGCCAGAGTCTTCCACCTTACTCAGTTAGATGCTCAGGCATCCAATGCAGTCATGACAGGTATTGTTTCTGTCTGTTACCTAGATGCATGGGTTTTGTTTGATCCGGGTGCCATATATTTGTTTGTTTCTCCTATTTTTGCTTCCAAGTCTTGTTGGCAAGCTTCGAGGATGGCTTTTCCTTTGTCTGTTGCCACTCCTCTAAGGGATTCCTTGGACACCGATATTGTTCTTTCTGGTTGTCCAGTTCTCGTGGGAGGTAGAGAATTATCTACTGATTTGATTATGTTGGATGTGATGGAATTTGATGTTATTCTGGGTATGAATTGGTTATCTCAACACTATACCGTGGTGGATTATCAGAATAAAGAGGTGACTTTCAGATTTCCTAATGAAAAAGATTTTAAGTTTGTGGGTGATAGGAGTTCAGCACCTCAGAATCTTATTTTTGCTATTACGGCTAGGAAGTTGCTAAGGAAAGAATGTCAGGGATATTTGGCATTAGTTAGGGATACTTCAGTAAAGAAGTTGTCACTCATAGATGTTCCTGTTGCCTGTGAGTTTCCTGATGTTTTTCCTGAGGAGTTTCCAGGTTTACCACCTCATAGAGAGATTGAGTTTTGTATAGATATGGTTCCAGGTACTACTCCTATATCTATGCCACCCTACAGAATGGCTCCTGTAGAGTTGAAAGAGTTGAAGGAGTAGTTACAAGAGTTGTTGGATAAGGGTTTTATTAAACCTAGTGTCTCTCCTTGGGGTGCACCAATCCTATTTGTGAAGAAGAAGGATGGTACCCTGAGACTGTGCATTGACTATAGAGAGCTGAACAAGGTGACAGTGAAGAACAAATATCCTCTCCCGAGGATAGTTGACTTGTTTGATCAGCTACAGGGTGTACAGTTCTTTTCCAAGATTGATCTGAGGTCAGGTTATCATTACTTACGGATTAATGAAGCTGATATTCCTAAAACGACATTCCGCACTCGATATGGCCACTATGAGTTTCTGGTGATGTCTTTTGGTTTGACTAATGCACCAGCAGCTTTTATGGACCTGATGAACAGGGTATTCAGACTATATGTTGTAGTCTTCATCGATGATAAACTGGTATATTCAAGGAGTATGGAGGAGCATATATATCACTTGAGGACTGTACTACAGACACTGAGAGATCATCAACTTTATGCTAAATTCTTGAAGTGTGATTTCTAGATGGAGAGTGTTTCTTTTCTTGGACACGTGGTGTCTAAATAAGGTATCCAGGTTGATCCACAAAAGATTGAAGCAGTGTCTGAGTGGCCTAGACCAACTTCTGTTACTGAGATTCAAAGTTTTTTGGGTTTAGCCTGGTATTATAGGCAGTTTGTGCAAGATTTTTCCAGAATTATAGCCCCTATGACTCGCTTGACCTAGAAGAATGTAAGATTCGAGTGGTCAGAAGCTTATGAGAATAGTTTTCAGTTGTTGAAGTAGAAATTGACCACAGCCCCAGTGTTAGCTTTGCCTAATAGTGTGGATAAGTTCATAGTTTATTGTGATGCCTCTAGAGTTGGCCTTGGCTGTGTGTTGATGCAGAGTGGAAGGGTGATAGCCTATGCTTCGAGGCAGTTGAAGAAGTATGAGCAGAACTATCCTACACATGACCTTGAGATGGCTGCAGTGATCTTTGCTCTCAAGATTTGGAGACATTATCTGTACAGGGTGACTTATGAGATATTTACTGATCACAAGAGCCTTAAGTACATTTTCCAGTAGAGAGATCTGAATCTGAGGCAGAGGAGATGGTTGGAATTGTTGAAGGATTATGACTGTGAGATTTTATATCATCCGGGCAAGGCTAATGTGGTAGCAGATGCCTTAAGTAGAAAGTTCTCAGGCAGTCTTGCTCACATCAGTGTTGAGAGGAGACAGTTGATCCAGGAGTTGCATCTGTTGGTGGATCAAGGTCTGATAATGAAGATCAGTAGGTCAAGTGGACTGCTAGCTCAGTTTAAGGTGCAATCTGTACTGAGGGATATGATTAAAGAAGCTCAAAGCCAAGATCCTATTCTAGAAGAGCTTGCAGAGAATGTTCGAGTAGGGAAGTTCACTAATTTCACACTCGATGATGATGGTGTGTTGTGGATCAATGGTAGATTGTGTGTTCCGAATGTGGATGACTTGAGAGAAGAGATCTTAGAGGAAGCACATTCTACAGCCTATAGCGTACATCCGGGTGTCACTAAGATGTACCACAGTATTAGAGATTTATACTGGTGAGACGGACTGAAGAAGGATGTCGCTGATTATGTTGCTAAGAGCCTGACATGTCAGCAAGTGAAAGCTGAACATCAAAAGCCTTCTGGGAAGCTTCAGCCTCTTCCTATTCCTGAGTGGAAGTGGGAAAGGATAGCTATGGATTTTGTGGTTGGTTTACCTCATTCTAAGGATGGATACGATTCCATCTGGGTGATTGTAGACAGGTTGATGAAGTGTACACATTTCTTGCTTGTGAAAGCCACATATTCGATAGCTAGATTGGCGAAGCTATATGTGAAGCATATTGTGTGCCTTCATGGAGTACCTGTATCCATTGTATCTGACAGAGGTTCAATGTTTACCTCTTGTTTTTGGCAGAAGTTACAGGAAGCGATGGGCACTAGGTTATACTTCAATACTACTTTTCATCCTCAGATAGATGGTCAGTCTGAGAGAATGATCCAGACACTGGAAGATATGTTGAGGATGTGTGTCCTAGATTTGGGAGGTAGCTGGGAAGATCATTTACCTCTTGTTGAGTTTGTATATAATAACAGCTACCATGGCAGTATTGGTGTGGCACCATATGAGGCGTTGTATGGAAGGAAGTGTAGATCCCCTCTGAGTTGGGGTGAGATTGGTGAGAGAGCTTTGACTGGACCTGAGATGGTTCAGGATGCTGTAGAGAAAGTCGCCATGATTAAGCACAGATTAAAGACCACAGTTAGCAGGTAGAAGAGCTATGTGGATCCTAGGCGCAAAGATGTGGAGTTTCAGGTTGGAGACTATGTTTTTCTGAAGGTGTCTCCAATGAAGGGTGTGATGAGATTTGGCAGGAAGGGTAAGTTGGCACTGAGATATATCGGACTATTTGAGATCTTGGAGAGAGTTGGCACTGTTGCATATCGGTTGGCTTTGCCTCCAAGTATGTCACAGGTGCATCCGGTATTTCATATCTTGATGCTGAGGAAGTATATCTCAGACCCTTCACACGTGTTGCAGCCAGACAGTGTAGAAGTGAGTGAAGATTTAACGTTTGTGGAAGAACCTGTGGCAATCGTTGACTATCAAGTTCGACAGTTGCGATTGAAACAGATTCTGATGGTCAAGGTTTAATGGCGTAGCAACAAAGTTGAGGAGCACACGTGGGAGACTTAAGCTGAGATGCGAGCTTCTTACCCGTATCTCTTTCCTTCTTGATCTTGTAATTATTCTTTTCTGGAATTCGGGGATGAATTCTTATAAGGGAGAAGACTATAATATCCCGTGTTTTTAAATATTTTTATACTGCATCGGGATATGCAGTGTTAACAATTTTTGTATACATATCTTTGATATTTTATGAGTTTGTTATTTAATTAAAACTAATTTTATTGTTTATATTATTTTAAGTACTTTACGTAAAATTTTCCCGAGAATTTTATTTTCGGAGAAATTGACACGTAAATTATTTAATATTAATTATTTTAAATAGATTTACAAAATTTCATGAGTTCATACATGATTTTTAAGGGTCATATTGATATATATACATATACATGCATGTATACGTATTTAAATTAAATTAGAGTTTATTTTCATTAAATTATACTATATTATATAGTTTAATGATAATTAAATGTGTATTATATGTGTGTGTGTGTATATATATATATATTATTTTAAACATGTGGTGTCTGATTTTTCTAAATATTATATTAATATATTTTAATATAAATTATTAAAGTTATTAATATATATATATATATAAATATACAAAATTAAAAGTTTGTTAAATTTACAAAACATGCCATCGTCCCTTTCCTTCTCTCACCCGACGCCAACCTTACCCTCATCGCCTATAACTTCCATTTGCCGCCATTCAGAGTGCCTCCCCAGCGTGCCACCGTCTTCTCCAACAGCTCCGCCGTCCCTATCATCTTCCCCGACGCCGGCCAAGTCCATTTTTCGCCATTTTTGCCGAAACTCAAGCTTCCCGCCGTTCTTCCTCCTCCGGCCATTATTCTTCGTGTTTTTGGTGTCCTTGAGCTCCTCAAGCTTCAGTGATCTTGATTCAAACTTTGGTTTGAGCTCTAACTCCCTCAATTTTTCAATTTCGGCCATATTGAATTTTTGAATTTTTTTAAACTTTTCGTTGTGATTCGTGAAAAATTACTTAACATATGTTGCTCCCCTTAGCTTAATCTTCATGTGTGAATTTTTGTAGAATTTTTGGAATTTATTTTGATTTTTGGGTATTTTTGATTATTTTATTATTATTTTCTAATTTTCAAAAATTAATTAATTAAATTATGAAATTGTGTTTTATAGTAAATATAGGTGTTGAAATGAATTATAGAAATGTATTTGTAATTTTTGTGAATTTTTATGTATTTATTTTGAATTTATATAGTTTATGCAATTTTGATAAAATAGGGTTAATTATGTGTTTAATTGAAATTAATTAGTTAATTGAGTTTATTTAGTGATATTATTGAAATATAAGTTGAGAAAATTAATTTTGAGCAATTATATTATTTTTGGTGAATTTTTGAATTAATTTTAGTATATTTATATATATAGGGGTATTTTGGTAATTTTACCCTAAATTGGCTAAAAATGTAATTAAATTGTTTCTCGTAGTTATTTAGGGTATAAAAATGATTTCTACAAATTATTTAGTATTTTTAACTAATTAAAACTATTTTTTCGTAAATTATTTTCAATTATATGTATAATGTACGATTTTTCTAATTAAATGAGTTTTATCGGTTTTTACTATGTTTTAGGGTTAATTACGTAATTTCTACTTATAAAATGTATTTTTAGTATATAAAGGCATTTTCGATATTTTATAAATATTCTGTGAATTGTGGACCTCGGTCGGTGATTTGTAGTTTGGAGTCCGACCGAGGGATTGTGGTTGTGTTTTGTGTTTATTTTCGAAGTATATTTCTTTGCAGGGCTGGCTCTACTCTTTGAGTAGAGAGATGTTCATTTTACAGGGGAGGTTCGGCCGAATTTTCAGTAGGATTCTCATAAAACGTGATATCCAGTCAAGTTCTGATTTAATCCTGTCTCTAGTATTCTAGATCGAGTCTTTAGAACTTCTGTTAGATTTATTCTGATTCATGTCGTTATTTGTTTGTTTAGTTGTGCCGAGACCGAGGCCTAGTGGATCAGGCCCATTGGACCCATCTCGTGGAGCGCAATAATTGTGAGTTACTATTCATATATATATGCTCTAGGGTGCATGATTTTAGAAATCTATGTTTTATTTTGACTAAAAATGCATAATGGTATTAATTAGTACTTGAGTTTATTTTAGTTTACTTTTGGTTTATTTTTGGTATATTTTAAACTATATGCATGTTTTATTAACGAATTATGTTTAAAATGTTTTCAAATACATTTCTAGTTTATTTTGTAATTTAATTGGATTTATTTAACATATACATACTCGAAATATACCCGGTTTACTTTTGGTATATTTCTAGTATATATATGGTTATTTTTACTATTATATTTAAATTCATGCATCATATATTTTTATAAATATATGTTTTATATTTCAATGGAGGATATCGATAGAACGTGCTACCTAGTGGGCAGCACTAGGACCAAGTACGTATTGGTACACTGATTGTATTTAGGCTATATTACTAACCTGTTTGAGGATATTGATTGGATTTGATTATTTCATGTATGAGAAAGGATTTGGGAGTGTGATTGATGGAGCTCGGTTGACTAAGTGTCTCGGGGCCAATCACACTGACAGTCAGACTACTGGAGCTCGGTTGACTTATTGTCTTGGAGCAAGTCTACTGTCCAAATAGAACAAGTGAACTTATTTAGAATAAGTGAGCCTGTATGGCTAGAGTGTTGTCTAACACTGTTTTGAGGTTACGATTTTCTAGGGTTCTATTCGATCCTTCATAAACTGTGATTTTCAATAAAAATATATAAAATAATTTTTATTGCATCTGTATGTGTATTTGCTTGTATACATACATATTATATATACTTTTGACTGTGTGCATCGACATTTAGTATGCATGTATATATATTATAGTAATTCACTCAGTGAGGTCTGACTCCCCTCCGTTGACTATTTTTTTTCAGGAGAGTCATCTTCATCGAACCTCAGTAGCAGATCTGTACGCCGGATTTCTTCCGCTCCGGCTTCTTTATGTAAACTGCTTACCTGAGTTATATTTTTATAATCTAGACACTGCAATAGTTATGGTCGATACTGAGGTTGTTGTATTATATTTGTATGAGATATGTACTTTAAATATTTGAACTGGACTTGTATTAAAAGATTTATTTATATATGAGATGAGGATATTAATTTAATTTCATTTGGTGGAAATATTATTTTGATATTTATGATTTTATTCCACTGTATAATACTTTATTTAATTATATTATTATTATTATTGTATGTTTTATTTT
The DNA here is from genome assembly GCA_947683625.1 of Mallotus nudiflorus. NCBI lineage: Eukaryota > Viridiplantae > Streptophyta > Magnoliopsida > Malpighiales > Euphorbiaceae > Mallotus > Mallotus nudiflorus. The sequence goes on along the minus strand of CANTUR010000075.1, from coordinate 5,127,864 downwards.
ATTTTAGGCTTACTACGGGTTCCGGATTCGAAAGAATTCTCGTTCCCTAGCGCCGGTCATGACCCCTGTTTTGGGTCGTGATAATGCATAAATTTTACTTCCCTATCTCTTTATTTGCAGCATGATGCTCAGACATTCAAGGGTGCCAGGAATTTTCATGGAGCTCGGGTCTTCTATAGCGACTTGATCGATGAGCAGAGGGATCGGATTCAGGAGACAGGGTTCGAGGACTTCGTGCTCTCGCTTCCATCTGAGCAGTGGCACACGGACTACAGCCACTGCATGCCTTGATAGATAGGTGGTTTGATACGACCCACACTTTCCACCTCCTGTTCGGTGAGCTTACTCTAGACCCATTATCATTTTCTGCCATCACGGGGATTGCCTACGCCGAGGATCCTGTTCCCTTTGATGCCTGCCTACACCAACTGTCTCCGGATAAGGCTACATGTATCGAGCGACTTTTGGGGATGACTCTTGATATGAAGGGGACTCATACCCTTAAGTTGGACTCGATCAGGAGTTTCTACACTCGGGATCGGGCCGCGGTGATGATCTCTCCCCGTGAGATTAACCAAGTGGTGAGGGCCTTTTTGCTCTACTTGCTCGGTACTACCTTCTTCGCTGATACTGCCAACTCCATCGAACTGATGTTCCTCTCGGCCCTTTGGGATCTTGACCAGATTCCCACATTTGATTAGGGTAACTGCGCCCTGGCATACTTGTACTGGAGTCCGAGGGGTTAGGAGATTCTGCGGCTTTTGGTATGCTGTTCTGGTGCATTATGATCCCTTTTTTCTTTATCTTGTTCTGACCCATCGTTACTTTCATCAATTTTCTCAACTTCTCCTATTTTATTTTTTAGGTTTGGGCTCTAGAGCTAGGGTTGCTTGTGGGTGTTACCCGAGTGGGAGATCATTTTCTGACCCTCGGCAGGTGGGGTGCCAGCCGCGTCATGAAGAGGCACCTTGCGTGAGTTCACATCCACAGACATCACCTGAACTCTCTGACACAGGACATGGTACCTGCAAAGAATAAACCTTTTTATTAGTAAATTATTCATATTCAATTTACTTACATATTAACATCTCCTCTCTTTTGCAGATCCAGAACGACTTATGGGGGCCTGAGGACACTTGGATGATTGAGATGACTCACTCTAGGCCCTTAGCTCGGAAGAGGGTACTCCTCTGTGGGCTTGGATATCGAGCTTGGTATTTAGGAGAGCGGGTCCTGAACTGGAGGGTAGGTGTTAGAGCTAGGCGGGTCCCCAGGTCTCCTCCTGATAGTATGCTCTGGGCTCATGAGCTGGAGGGCGACGACCTCGCTCAGGCTGTTGCAGGCTCACCAGCTATGGATCACATATTCATGTGAAGAGCCGATATGCAGAGTTCATCTGCACCCACCTTCTACTGATGGTCCCTTTCCAAGCCGCTTCTACCTCTCAGGTATATCCCTGTTGGCTTCCCTTTCCCTGCAAATTGATTGCATTCTCAACATGTTTCTCCTATTTTTATCTTCAGGCTACGCCTGTTAGGCCCGTGGCCTTGGTTAAGTCCCGAGTGCGAAAGAGAGAGCCCTTGAGGCGTCGACTAGATTCGGGTGGGGAGGAGACTTCTACGGCTGGTGAGGAAGCCAAGCCGACTACGGCCTCCGATTCTGAGTTTATCCCAGGCAGCTTCATCCATGTCCCCGACCCTCTAGCTCGATGTTGGGTTCCTCCTGAAGAGTTATCGCGTCAGTTCTTGACTTTGGACAAGGACCTGACCCCTGCATGCACCCCTAGTGGTGCTACTCATGTAAGTTCTTTTCCTGACCTACTTTCATTATAATTCTCACACCAAATGTTAGTTCCAACATTTATTTCAATAATGCAAATTCTGCTAGAGCAGGGCCTATATATGTATCGCATGATAAAGGCCCAGAGAGACTACATGCTGGAGGTCACCCAGCAGTTGAGGGTAAAAGCCCCTTTATTTTCTACATGTATGCATGCTTGCATAGTTTACTAACCTGCGATTTGTCTGAATAGGATTGGGATGAGGCTAGCAGGACAAGGATCACCACTTTTGAGCATCAGATTGACGTGTTCTAGATCGATGAGGATGACAAGGATGACGACAGGAGTGGCAGCGGTGCTGGAGGAGAGGCTGACCCTAAGGGTACTGGATCGGATGCTTGATGTTTTTGGGGTTAAAACTTGTGTAGTCTTCGAATAGTGAACACAAAATTTTGATTTTTGATTTTATGGACAGAATGTTTGCATAATTCATCATTTTCTTTGATTCAATCCACTTGTTTTACTTTTCTCATTTCTTCATATGTGAGTTGATTTCATTGTTTGCATATGTAACTATCCCACTATATTCTGACAGCACCTGTTTAGACTGTGTGATTCAAAAAAGCGCAATTGGCCCATACTACTGAGGAGGTGATCGCCTCATTGATCTTTAGTGAAGAGGCGATCACCTCTTTCTGCTGAGGCGAACACCTCAGCAGCAGGATGTCCTACCCCTATAAAAACCCACATTCTTGTGTTTGACCTAATTCTCGAGTTCCCTCTGCCGCTAACCTCCTGTTTCTCTCTCTAAGCACCTCTGAAAAACCACAAACATGACATAACAAAGTCTGAGGCCCCTATAATTGATTTTAAAAGGTTTAGATAACAAATCTTGGGCTAGGTTAGAGCCGTTTCACCTTCCGGTCTTCAAATCACTCCACACTAGGAGAATCAATTTCCCTTTTCTCCATGCCATGGTTCAATTTTAGGATCCCCATAAACACATTTTTTGGTTTAACACAACAGAAATATGTCCCCTGCCAGAGGAATTCTAGGCAATTCTTGGCCATTATACAAACTTTGCTTACCGGCTTGCGATTCTTGTCCTTGAAAACCCGGATTCTCACTCTATTCAGCAAAAAATGGCGCGTATGTTCAACCTTCCACCCCAGTCTTCTTTTCACTGTATCTCCGAATTGGAAATCAAATTAGAGTCCTTCCTCGAGGTCACCATGAATGTGGACAAAGAAGAAACTCACTGGCCACGCATGTTAGCCCTCTATTTATATGCTTAATTTCTACTGGTCTCTCCCTTAGGGCACTATGATATAAAGATCCTTTCCATCCTCGATCATGTGGAGTCAGGGTTCAATCCTTTCCCTTTTATCTTAGCAGAAACTATCATCGGATTGGATGACTTCACGAAAATGCGATGATTCTCAGGAAGTCCATTCCTGCTAGAGGCAAGTTTCTTATTGTCCCTCCTTCACTTCCAACTATCATAATGTATGTATCTAATTATTTACAATCCTGTAGATGTGGTTTTATGAAAATTTGGGCCTGATTGAACCTCCTCAAGACATCAGGCGTTACCAAGCCAAGCATTATCAAACAAGAAAACTACATCCCATCCTTGCAGACATTCATGGTTGGATGTCAACATTTCCTAATACACTGATCCGCTGGATGTGCCCCTGGTGGGGGTTGCAGCATGTGACCATTCGGTCTTATACATATTGCGTCTTGACTGTCGGTTACCATTTTGCCACTTTCTACAATCCAACCCGCCTCTGCCGCTAATATGGTCATAAACAACTGATTGTGGAGCCTGTTCACGAGTTCAAGCCAAGGCCACTTTCTCAAAATTTCCTAGACCACCTGGTGGCAACTTGGCCTCAAAGAGTCATCGAAAGAAATTTAAGCTACGATGATGATCAGACTACTGATGATCAATACAAAGTGTGGGTTTATTTGCAACAGACAGAAAGAGACAAATTTATTAAATACAAAAGGACAAGAGAGTTACAAATGTTAAGTTCACAAGGTAGGCAATAAAAGAAGAGAAAACAAAATTAGCTCATGAAATGAAGTCATCATTTCCTCTTTTGTTAGAAGTAATTTCCCTTTTGTACTAGTTAAATGGCTTGTAATGGACATATTATGCAATGTTTAACAATAATTAAAGCAATCCATTTCATTTCATTTAAGCACAAAAATGCATATACACTTTAATTCTAGTACATCTCATGTTATTAGTTGGCTTGCCCTTGAAAGTTTTCTGACTAATCATTTTGCGCCTCTCTCTCTCCTTTTTCATGTCCTTAACTTTTGCCTGGACTGCCTCTTTTGAGGTTTTCAGTCCAGCAGGACTTTTTCTTTTCTTTTTTCCTTTTTAGTCTTTAATTTTTGCCTAAACAGCCTCTTTTCGAGGTTTTCTCCCTAGCAAGACTTTTTACAAAAAGTATTTCTTAAGTTTGTCCATGTTGATGGGTTCTTTAAACTCGTTTCCCTTCATGTCAGAAAAAATGGCAGTGCCTTTCAAAAATAACTTCTTTACCAGATACTGTTCCTCCTAGTTGGGCTTAAACTTTTCTCGAGGGTCGGTCATGATTGATCTTGTAAGTTTTAACACCAAATCTCCTTTTCGGATTTTTCCTAGCTTGATTTGCTTATTGTAGGCACTGACTATTCTTTTCTGATACAGCTGAGAATGATACATGGCCTTCATCCTCTTTTCATCCAGGAATGTCAACTGAGCCAACCGACTTTCGATCCATTGATACTCAGGGAGTTTAGATTCCAGAAGGACTCTCAATGACCTTATCTCAACCTCTACTGGTAAAATAGCCTCACACCCATAAACCAAAGAGTACAGAGTGGCTCCTGTCGAGGTTCTAGCAGTAGTTCGGTACCCCCACAATGAGAATTATAAATAATCGGCCCAATCTCGGTAATTTTCTAGTGTCTTGGCCAAGATCTTTTTTACATTCTTATTTGCTACTTCCACTGCCCCATTTGCCTGTGGCCTATACGGAGATGATCTGTGATACTCAATCTTATAATCTTTCAATAATGTGGCCATTTCTACCTGAAATTGAACGCCATTGTCTATAACTATGTGGTGCGACAATCCGTACTTACAGATTATATTCTTTTTTATGAACTTCGACATCTGCCTCGACCCCACGGTAGCATAGGATTCAGCCTCAACCCATTTAGAGAAGTAATCGATAGCCACTATGATATACCGATGGCCATTAGTTGCTTTTGGCCTCACCTCCCCTATGATGTCAATCCCCCATACAGCAAACAGCCAAGGAGAAGTCATTCCTTGAAGTTCCATAGACGGTAGGTGGCTAACATCACCATATGTTTGGCAATTATGACATTTCTTCACAAATCCAACACAATCTACTTCTATGGTGATTTAAAAGTACCCCTGGCGGGCTATTTTCTTTACCAATATAGTCTCATTCATGTGTGGCCCATACACCCCTTCATGAATTGCTTCCATAAGCTTCCAACCTTCATCTTTATCAATGCACCTGAGGTGTACCCTGACTGGCATCCTCTTGTATAACATCCCATTGTGGCTTATGAATTATCGAGACAACATTTGCAGGGATATCCTGTCTTTCTTATCAGCGTCATCTGGAAATTGCCCAGTTTTTAGATACCTTTATAAATCATAAAACCAAGGTTTCTCAGTGGCATCAATTGGCATTACTCTCAACTCTTTGTAACAGGGGGCTCGAGACTTCGTGAGAATTAAGGGCCTGGCCTCTAGTTGTTTCCCACTTTCCCACATAGAGGCTAGTGCGGCTAGGGTATCAGCTACCTGGTTTCCTTCCCTTGGCAAATGGATAAATTTACACTGAGTGAAGGAGCACAGGATGGTGGTCAAGTATTCCAGTACAGCCATAATCTATCTTCTTTTATCTCTCATTCTTTGGTGGCTTATTTTATAACTAGCATGGAATCCCCATAGAAAGTAACATTTTCTGCCCCTGTGCTATGCAATGCATCTAAACCAAAGATGTAGGCTTCATATTTTACTTGGTTATTGGTTGCTTCAAACTCGAGTCTTTTTGCCATTGGGATCATTTCTCCTTCTGGCATAACCAAAATTACCCCTATTCCGGCCCCTTTGTTATTGATAACTCCGTTAAAGTACATCTCCTAGCCTTGTATCTCTATCACCCCTAGATGCTCATCGGGAAACTCCAACTTCCATTCTTGGCCATCATCCACCGAGGCTTGTGCCAAGAAGTCTGTTACTGCTCTTCCTTTCACTATCTTTTTGGCCATATACTCTATGTCAAATTCTGTGAGCAAAATGAGCCACCTAGCCAATTTTCCTGTAAGAGATGGGGTCTGTTGGAGGTACCTGAGGGGATCATGTTTAGAAACTGCTTGCACTTTATAAGACTGAAAGTAGTGTCGGAGCTTTTTCATTGCCCAAATTACTGCTAAGCATGTTTTCTCTATTAAACTATAAGTAGCTTCGTAGGGTAGAAGCTTGTTACTTAGGTAATATACAACATTTTCTATATTCTTTTCACCTTCTTGTGCTAACATTGCCCCTATTGCATCCTTCTTAATTGCCAGATCCAAGATCAAGGCTTTACCCGGTCTTGGTGGCTGTAAGACAGGGGGATTCATAAGATAATCCTTGATAGTTTCAAAAGCTCATTGACATCTTTCATCCCATACAACAAGTTGGTCTTTCTTTAGAAGCTTAAAGATGGGATTGCAGATGGCCGTTAACTTAGCTATGAATCTGTTGATATACTGTAAATGCCCCAGAAACCCTCGGACCTCTTTTTCATTCTTTGGCGCCGGCATATCCCTGATTGCTCTGATCTTATCTGGATTAACCTTTATTCCTTTCTAGATGATAATGTGTCCCAACAGTTTCCCAGATGTAACCTTAAAAACACACTTCTTTGGGTTCAGTCTGAGATTATACTTTTCTACTCTAGCCAGAAACTTTTCTAGTGCTTTAAAATGCCCTTCCCTGGTTGCAGATTTCACCATCATATCATCCACATATACTTCTACCTCTTTATGGATCATGTCGTGTAGCAAGGAAGTCGCCATCCTCTGATAAGTGGCCCCTGCATTCTTCAACCCGAAGGGCATCACTTAGTAATAGTACATGCCCCATTCAGTGATGAATGATGTCTTTAATTTATTTATTACTGCCACCATGATTTGATTGTATCCCGAAAATCCATCCATACAAAAGTACATTGCATTGGAAGTTGCACTATCAATTAATATATCGATATGCAGTAGTGGGAAGTCATCATTGGGGCAAGCTTTATTCAAATCTCGGTAGTCCACACACACTCTGACCCTTCCATCCTTCTTAGGAACTGGAACTATATTTGCTAACCACTGATTGTCCTCTACCACTTCTAAAAACTTTACCTTCAGCTGCTTTTCGACCTCTTCCTTAAACAAGAGAGCCCATTCTGGCTTTAACCTCCTTTACTTCTACTTTATTGGCGCTATGTGAGGGTATGTGGGGATCCTATGTTCTGAGATTTCCCTGTCGATTTCGGGCATGTCTTCATAACCCCAAGCAAATACTTTCTGTGTCTTTTTTAAGATTTCTTCCATTTTTCCTCTCTCACCATGAGTTAAACCAGAAGCAAACAATATATTTTTAAGATTATCATTTGTGCCTAAATTAAATGATTCAGTTTGCGTGGAATTAATGTCAAACATATGCATGAAATGATCATCACAAACAGAATAACCATTAGGAAACACATCACATAAATAAGCAAATTCAGACTTCATTGCATTCACTTTTGAAAAGAAAAGATCGTCAGTCTCAAATAGAGAAGCAAGAGAAACATCAAAGTCATTATAAAAGGTATCTATATAGAATTGAGGATGTAGGTCTCAAAATCAAATTCTTTACTTTGATCATCAACGCCTTTCTGCTCCGAAGGAGCTTCATCTTCTTTAAACTCCTCTTCAGCCAGTACCAGCTCCTCAGTAGGGGCCTTTTCGACAGTAACTCCACCAATTTTGTTCATAAATTTAGCAAAAATCTTAAAACTTCCCCAGCCACTAGGAGAGGTTCTGGAGTCCCGCTGAATGGGTACCCAGTGCCTTCCTTTACAAAGATTTCCCACAGAGTCTTCTTTCTAGCCATGGTTTCCATCTCCTTTTCTTCAAACTGGTCTAACATACCCATCTCATTCCCAGCTCCGTCAACCTCTTTGAATCTTAACCCATGCTTCAGAATAGGTACTTTGTTTCCCACAAACTCTAAAGGTCCGCTCTGATTTTTCCCTAATCCCATACGGGGCAAAAATTTCATATTGCACATCATTCTCAAAACCTTTTCATCCATCTCATCCTCATAGATCACACAGACTTCAAAACTGGGACTAAAGGAAATCTCCTTAGGGATTAACTTTAGTGCGGCTATGGCAACTTCAGTTTTGGCTGAGATAGTGATAGCCCTCCCTTCATGTGGAAACTTAATCTTTTGATGAACAGTGGATGGAACGCCGCCCAAAGGGTGAAACCATGGCCTCCCTAATAAAATGCCAAATGTTACCGGGACATCAATCACATGCAGGTCAACCCAGGCTTCTATGGGTCCTTTTTTAACCAACACCCTGAAAGTTCCTTCTACAAATCTCTTGGTGTCATCATAAGCCTTGATAACTACCTCATAAGGCTTTAGGTCGGCTACCATCAACCTTAGCTTCAGCAGAATCTTCAATGGACACACATTGATGGCAGAACTATTATCAACCATCACACAGCAGGTCATCTTCCCTTTTACCTCGACTTTGATAAACAGAGCTTTGTGGTGATCCCTCCCTTTTAGAGGCAAATCATCATTGGAAAATGTTATCATTCCTTGAGGAGTTTCCATTAGTGACTGGACTATCTATTCTAGAGTAGAATTAGTGGAAATCTTTCTCTGATCTAGTGCCAGGACCAAGGCTTCCCTATGATCCCTAGAATGCATGAGTAACTCCCAAACACTGGCAATGGTTTCTTTGCTTCATTCTATCTCTTTTCCCTTTACTGTACATTCTGCCTTTTCAGGCTCAGACCCGATAACCCCAGGTTCCCCTTTCTTTTTTTTAACTTTCCTCACAGGCTGACCTGGTTCACTCCCCATCATTGCCCCATAGGTCATCTCGTTCTCTGCTTTCATCATCAGAACTCCATATGTCCAAGACTCGTACCTATAACTCCGTGGGTTATTTGCTTGGTTTCAGGTTTTCAGGTTTGGTTTGTTGGGAACTGTGAGAGACATAAATAAAGGAGTTTAGGACTTACTCTTCTGTTAGGCCAGAGTTGACCATCAGAATGGGTGGGTTAGGAGGTGGTACATTTCGATAATTGGGCAATGGGTTGGTTTAGGTCTTTGGTTTTCTATTGTCTGGGTCAGTAATTTTTCCTGAGTCTATTAAATCTTGGATTTCATGCTTTAACCAGGCACAGCTGTCTGTGCCATGCCCGATGGTCTGATGAAATTTACAGAAAAGCTTTGGGTTAGCTCCAGGCAAAGGTTGTAATGAAGGTAAAGATTGTAGCAGGTTCTTCTCAATGAGCTTATCGAGGACTTTGGATATAGGACGTCCCAAATTTGAAAATCTTCGAGGCTGTCTAACTGCACTGACTTGTACATTACTGCTCGGTGGTCGAATAGCATGAATCTGAACATTATTGCTCGGGCTGGCCCCCTTTTTGCCCCCAGATCCTCTCCCAAAGAATTTCTTCTCTTGAGTTAAATCTGACTCTTTCTGGACCCCAAATTTGTATAATTCTTTAAAATTCCTAATTCCCAAATCCTTCAATTTCTTAGACAATGCGGGAACACACCCTTCTATTTCCAGGACCAATTGGTCAAACTTAGCAAGCCTATGCCTCATCAAGGATAACTTTCCCCTCCAACGAGTCAGGTAATCAGTAGAAGGCTCGTTAAAGTTCTGTTTGGTATTCTGTAGATCTCTCAAGGACACCTCTAGTTAAACGTTAAGACCATATTGCTTGATAAAAGCAGCACATAATTCTTTCCAATCTGACTGAACATGAGGTTCCAAGGTGTAATACTAATGAATCGGCGCTCCCTCCAATGAAATAAGGAACTGCTTGACAATTTGGCTCTCAATTAGCTCAGTAGCCTTCATGTATGTTACATATTGCTTTAAATGCAAATGGGGATCCTCGGCACCAGTATACTTCTTCATGTCTGGGAATTTAAACTTACGAGGCAGCGGTTCATCACCCTTTTCCATATTCATATCATAATCTAGAGGAGTGACCATACCCTTCTCCTTCATCATCACCTGCATCTGATTCATCACTCTGTTCATATTCTTAGCCCACTCAGTCTGACCCACATCCTCAGCTGGGATGACATTTCTTTGATTCACTGGATTGGCCAACACCGTCACATCATCTTCTTCCCTTTCTCTAATCGGTATTTCCTCATCGAGATCCACCAGATCGATTATGATGCATTGGGTGGCTGTGTTGGCTGACTCTCTCTGATAAGCTTAGTAATCTCTCCCATCATTTCTCTCATCATAGCCTGGGTTTTTGTCATTACTTCCTCTTTCCATCGTGCCCCAAATGCTTCTGGATCAAACCCTCCTATCATTCCTATTTCTGAATTTCTAACTAAATGACCTGAACTAGCTCGGACCCACCCCGCTGAGATTGAAGGATCTATAGTGCTAACCAAATAATAAGTTAGAATGATGCATCACATGTATGCATGATACGCAAGTCCGTTTTATTTAGAAATTTAAGAAACAATAGGTCACACATAAAAGATATACAAGATCAAAGCATGGAACTTAAACGTGCAAACTCCTGCCCTTATTCCTCTCACACATGTATTCAATGGCGAGTATCTTATCCTAGGATTTTTGGCTTGGGTTTTAATTATCAGCGGGGGATAATAAAACTGTCATATGCAAGAAAACTCTCAAAATGATTCAGACAAGTAATGGTTCCTTTAAATAAAGCCCGAGTCCACTTTCTATAAGCCAAGATCGTTAGCACCACGGACTCACTTGTCAAGGCCCACTTGAAATGGGTCATGAATAGGCATAAGAGGCCTTTGTTGACTAGCTTGTTTATAATGGGCTTTGGTTCGGACATGAGGGCCCATTTTACTTTGGACTGCTTATTGATGGGCTCGAGATTTATTTTAAGGGTCCATTATATGGCATAGTACACATGCATGTGGGAAAATTCCTAAGGATAGTTGCTAGGTCATTACATGGGCTTGAGTCTTAGGTAAAAAGGCTTGGGCTCCCACAACGATATACATCCATATACGTCTCCCCACTCAAGGGTCAAACAATGTAGATTAGTATGTATCGTAAGTGAAAATAATCAAATATTCCACCACCAGGTTTGAGTAAAACATAGGTAGCGAAGTACTGACTATTGTCGGGTTAATTCGGGACTGAAGTGCTCATTATATGCAAAATGTGTAGTGAATGCATAAATGCAGGAAGAAATAAGAAAATAATTATAGATGATAAAACGTAAAACACTGGAATTAGTTTCTCTATCCCCAGTGGAGTCACTACTGTAGGCGGCGGGGTTTAGCACACGCCCAAGTGTTTGGCGACGACGGCACTATATGGGCTTAAGGCCCACTAGGAAATACGATATAGGTCTTGGGCCTATTCGGAGATGGAGTCACCATCCGGATAAAAGCCAGGACACACTGTACAGCAACTGGATCCCATGGAGGTTCCCAGAAGCCGTCATCAGAGATCGAGTTCGAAAACTGGGTATAAGCGTTTGAATGCTCACCCAACCTTGCGGTTGGCCTCCATTTGTGTTTTGCGTTTTATTACCATTTAATTATTTAATTATTTCCTCATATACCACACATAATAAATTGCCTTCGGATAATTGTCAAGTTTTATAATTAAGTCTGAGTTTGCACATTAGTCCAGTTTCATGCTTTTAAGTCCCAACGTTCAACAAAAATAAAATAAATAATAATTACAACCATACATTCAGAAATGAATGAGGGGAAGGGATTAAGGATTACAACGCTTTTTAGCTAAATAAACGAATAATATATAGAAAATAAACCAAACATATACCGAAAATAAACCAATAAAATAACATAAAAGCGGCAATGTACAAGGGATAACTAGCAAAAGTGACTACTCGATGACAGAAATCATCAAGTAATTCCTATAAATAACACATAGTTAGTCCTTCTTTTCAAGAAAAAATGAACGGAATCACATATAACGATACTTACAAAGGGCTCTATAAAAGGGGGAGGGTTTCACATTATGAACTAAAGAAGGTATCAAACAATCAAGATTAAACATCATCATGCAATGATACAGACATGTATTTAAGGTCGAAAAATACATATCAAAGTAGATGCATGACGAGCATAAAAAAAAATAGAAAACAGACTAAACCTGTCAATGTGGCGGCCACCTCATTGAGATGAGGCGATCACCTCATTGATAAGGCGGCGCCTCATCAACAGGGATCCTTATAACTCCAAGGCAAAAAAGGTATATAACACACACACAAAAGGAAGACTTCCTAGAGGCTTGTCAATGGGGCAATCGCCTCATTGACAAGAGGCGCCGCCTGATTAGAAGGCTGAAACCAACGCTTAAACTTATACTCTAAGTAACAAGACATGCATATACACACTCTATAATTATTAAACTATGACTACATGCAAAGATGTTCAAAGATCGCATCAATAAAGTGAGGTATTGAGCAAGATAAGCTAGAAATACCTAAAATATACTAATGACTTAATTACATATAAGTAAGAACACACAAAATGATGAATTTGTCAAGTTTAGATGCAAGTTTTATACCAAAATGAGAGGCCCTCAAAGATTTTTTAATTGAGATCCTTGCTAAGATATGATCCCTACCTTTGACACAAGTTTCTTCCTTTTTCTCTTGGAAAATAGTGGACCTCCTTGCTTCAATCCCCCCTTTCTCAAGGACTTTTTTTTCTTTTCTTTTCTCTCCGTGTTTTTTTTCTTCTTTAGAGCTCCTCCTTCTTTTCTCACCAACCTCCTCTTTTCTCTCTCTTTTTTTCCTTTTATTCCTTAGCTTTCCCATGCCCCTAAGCCCTCTAGCCCATTATGAGCCTTCATAGCCTTTTTTCCTTCCCCAAAAATCTTTTTCTCACTTAAGAAGCAAGTTTAGAGAGTGGGGCTTGCACCACTTAGCCGTCATGATTGCAGCTGCATTAAATGCAGCTGCAAGTGGGCTGCCATAGAGGCAGCGCCTTATCGATGAGGCGATCGCCTTATTGGCAGATGCCAAAGAGGCAATCGTCTCATTACACTGAGGTGATGCCCCTTTGGCCCGGGCCTGCGTTAGGCCAAGCGGGCTTGGACCAAATTTAGATAGTTGGGCTCGATTTTGGGTTTTTCAAGCTTTAGGTTTTCAAGTCTACTTTCCACTAGAGATTCAGGCTTCATTCTCATGTCCAAGTTTCACATTCTCATCATTGGGCTTGACAACGGGCCGGTCAAACTGAGCAATCCTAATTCGTCTCCTAACACGGGCCGACCGAATCAGGTGTCTACACTATTCATATATTATTTGTATATTAAAAATAGTATACTGTTATACACAACAAAACATTAGAAAAATTAATAATTTGAGTTTAAAATATAGTACAATTTGATCATTAGTATATGTATATTATTCATATATTAAAAATAGTATACCATAAATAAGGTATTTGTATATTAAGAATAGTATACAATAAAAAAATATATTCAATTAATTAAAATAAAAATAATTGATATATACATATCAATTCATTTGAATCCACGTGCCCATTCTTGACTTATATTCTGTAGTTCAAAATTTCCCTATAATAATTCCCCAAATCAAAAGTTAAGTCATTTGGCAGATAAATTATTAAAGACCTTTTCATTCCTCTTTTCTTTATTAATGTGGAAAATTATATCACTAACTATTATAACATAAAAAAATTAAAAAAAAAAAAAACAACAACTATATTATAGTATATAATGAGTATACTATTCATATATTTTTTATATGTTATACAATAAATATACTATGCTTATATTATTCTATATTAAAAATAGTATACAATAAATATACTATTCATATAATTTTTTTTGTTTCTACCTCATATGCTTCTAGTCTTTTACCATTTTAAAATAATAATAATAACAATTCACTTGCTAATTACAAAACTCTAAATTCTTTATTTAATTTTATCATTTTATTCCTAAATAAATGTGTATTAGAGTAAGATAAAATAAAATAATTTGTATTTAATTAATTAAAATGAAAAATAAATAAAAATATTATTTTTTAACAATAAACTTTCATTAACCAGAAATCATAATTTCAGCATACAACCTTTTAGCTAATTCATGCGGATTAACAACCAAAGAAGGGTTATTAATAAAAAGTGACACATGTTTAACTCCCAAATTAACAGCACCATTAGCACCATAAAAATAAATACCTATACAGCATGATTGATTCGTATATGTGGCTCAAACGTTTACCAGCACAAATCTCATCAAATAAAGAAAATGGACACCATCTATCAAGCTCTTGAAAACACAAGCACCAAACTCAACAAACACAATCCCATCAAATACCACCACGTAATCTCTTATATAGAACAACAAAAATGAACATAATTGCACATGATCCCTTCCAAAAAAAACATCTCTCTTTATCGCAGTCCCAAAACATCAATGAGAGGAAAACAAACATTACACACTACGAAACACGCCTTCTTCTTCTTCTTCGCCTGAGAAATTTATTTTATCTTTAATATTTTTTATTCGTTTTTGGAAGAGAGTTCCGATGAAAATCACGAATCTTTTAGTATTGAAATGCGTATCGGAAGGATCTCATCTGGTCACTTTAGCAAACATGTTCGGCTACTTTCAACGGAAAGGTGTTGGGTCCTCGACCGGATTCCATATCGCCAGTGATCCCTCACCAAACTTTGATGACACTTCCCTTTCTACTCACTTCACTCTATTCCTCTACTGCCCAGTGTCTTGGTGATGTTGAGTTCCTGATAAACTCCAGTGTTCTATTCTATTCTTCATCAAAAGAGGCACAAATGAAAACAAAACTAAAAAAAGAACACGTGTGAAAATGAATTAGAGCACACGTGTAAGTTATGATAAAGATGGGTCATTTTAATGTAAACCAGTGAGAAAAGTAGCATAATTTTATAATTTCTCTATTATTAATTCAATTCGAATCCCCAAAGCTGAAATAGCTGGACGTATTAATATTGGCTTCAGCGATCACTTATATGGAAAAACCAAAAAGAAAAAAAATTCTAAATTTTGAAGAATTTAATGTGTCAACTAATTAATTTTTTTATTTAAAATCAGTTTAATTAAATAATAAAATTAAGAATATTATATTTTTTAATGATAATAATACTTGTAGCTTTTCATGAAATTTAATCACTATTTTGCCTTCAAATACCGGGGGCAAATCTAATGGGACGGGAAATTCTTTTGAAATTTCATTGTCATCATGGGCACAACATGAAATGTTATCGTTTTTTGATAATAATGTTCTTTTTTTCTCATGCCCACAAAATTGGTTAATTTTTTTCTTTTAAACTCTGGAGAGGAAAAAGATGAGAGTTTAATCTTAACTAGTCATCTCTATCCAATCATCTCTATCCACGTACTGTGTGAGCTACTTATGAATAAATCATTTATTTATATTTTAATATATTTTATTAATAAAAAATTTAAATTATAAAATATATATAAATAATAAAATTTACATAAAAAATTTAGTAAGATTTCCCAAATGAAAAAAAGATTAATTATAATAAGATTAGTTATCAATTTAATTTTTGTTGTCATAATTTTTAATTATAATAAGATTAGTTTTAAAATTATTAGATTACTATTAGAGTATATATATAGTAGTGTTTTAGTTGAAAAATAATATCAAATAATTATTATATTATTATATTTTTAAGTTTTTTTAAAAATAAAATTTTTAATGGTTAGAAAATAAATATTTGAGTGATTTAAAGTAGAAAAATATATAGTATATAACAAAATCTTTAGAATTTTAGTATGAAGATATATATATATATATATTGTTTTAATTACATGAAAAAAAATACGGTTCTATAGAAAAAAAATATAAATATATAGAAAAAAATGGGTTTTTAATTTTTTTTAAAGGAAAAATTCAAAATTTTAAAAATTAAGTGTAAGTGAATAATGAATTATGAGAATAGACATTTGTTATAATTTGACTTTAATGATTTCAAGCTCAACATTTAACATAGGGATCTCTACTAAAATATCCAAAAACTCAAATTAACTATTAAAATATCTCAACTTTTTTTAAATTACTAAAGTGCACCAAAACACAGAAAAATAATTACACTACGGAAAATAAAAAAACTATGGAAAAAAAAAAAAAACTTAAAGCAAAACAAAAATAGCGTCTTCTTCCTCTATCGCATCTTCTTCTTCTTTGTTTCTCTTTTTCTTTCTTCTTTACTCAGCCCTTTCTTCACTTTCTATCACAACTTTGGCTTCCAAAACAACTCAAAAGGTATCTCCTTTCACGTCCTAAAACTAAAACTCTGCTCCCCCATGCCACCACCGCCGCTTGTAGTTGCTTCTTTCCACGCTTGCAATATCCAAGGTTAGATCTTTCTTTCCTTTTTCAATTACCTATTTCCTGGTTTTTTTATTCTCTCTCTGAGCTGTGTAATGTAAGTGTTGTTTGTGTTTGTGTGCAAATTGCAACTGTTGATTCTGTGGTAATTTCAGATTCAGTTCTGTCAAATTCTCATTTTCAACGAGTTATTTACCAATTTATGGTACAAAAAGAGAACAAATTTCCCATTTTATGGTACTGTAAAAATAATTCTTGTCTTATGGTACTTTTTTTTTTATTATTAAAAAATTAGAAACATCATTTTGAATGGCGGTATAGCTAAATGACAAGCTTGATTACAGTCAAACCGCTGGTACAAATGGTGGAAGAAGAGAAACTAGTTTTTTTCTGCAGAATAGGAGCTTCTGCTACTATTAAAGACGGTAAGGGTTCTATTTTTAACAAGCCAACACGTTGCCAGGAGACAATAGAAGATGGGGCAACAGGCTTTAATTCATATTACCTTTGACAGTGGCGGTATGGCCACTGTTTGGCCCCTTCCGAACGCTACCAGGAGACAAGGGAAGACGCTGCAAAAAGAAGCCATTAGCCTTAAAGCCTTCCGCCATTGCCAGTGGCAGAAAGGGTCCTGTTTTAAAATAAAATTGAGGGACACTTAAAGAGGGAATCTTCGAATGCTATTTTAGGTATTAATCCTCAAGATTGGCCACAGTGCAGGAGCATTATTGGCCAAAGTGCAGGAGCATTATTATTTTAGATTAAAATTATAAAACAAAAAAATCATAATATTATTATAAATATTATATTAATTTTAATATTATTATAATTAATTAATCAAAATCATTATAATATTAAAATAAAAACAAAAAATTTAAAAAAACCTACGCCACACAGTTTGCAATGAATTTTGCATGGCGGCATGGAAAATAAATAATTTTATTTTTTACCATAAAATGTTAAATAATAATAATGATAATAATAATAATAATAATAATGAGTCACTAAAAAATATTTTTTTATGATTGTGATTAATTAATTTGTCACTCACTAATTGTTTTTTATTTTGCATGGCCAAAATTGTGATTAATTTTTAATTTTTCGTTTTTTATTTTATTATTATTATTATTATTATTATTATTATCTTAATTTATATTATTATTATTATTATTATTATAAAAAATAAAAAATAAAAATAAAAAACTAATCACAATTTTGGCCATGCAAAATTTGTTTTGGTTTGGCAGTGCAAAATTGTTAATTGTTAATTGTTAATTTTTTGTTTTTAATTTTAATATACATAATGATTATAACATTATTATTATTATTATTATTTTAATTTAATTTAATAAATTATTATTATTCTTATAACATTTGTGTGGACAAAAAAATTGAGATGGCCCAAAAAAATTCATGTTTGTAAATTCCTGTAGGGCACACATTCCCAATGCCTCTGCACCCGTGGAAGTGGTAGTTTAGAATTGTTTCACTGACGGATATTCACCCCATACCGCCACAGCCACTGATGGAGGTGGGATGGGTGAAAAAATTTTCGTTTTATACAGCACGCAGGTAAAAATTAACTCATTTGCATAACAATTTTTTCACATTTCCTCTCAAAAACTCTCAAAACTCTCATTTTTTCAGTTAGCCAGTTAACAGTTTTTTTCTTTTAACCATTTTACCCTCTCTTCTAATAACAATAACACATATATTAGAAATTATTATTATTACAATTTAACATCAACAACAATACATATATTGGAAATACAATGTTTAAACTAAATAAAGAAATTTATTTGGCTAAATCAAGTAATAAATTGTTCTTACTAACTAAATATGTGATACCTGTAAAGGATGTCAAATATATATTATATGCATGAAACTTATAAATGATATATCCATAAATGTTTATTTTGAGTTCACATATCAATATATGTAATAATATTTTTTTTAAAATAACATATATCACACACTATAAGACTTACAACATCAAGTAGTTATTTCCTTATATTATTAATATACAATACACTATACTTAATGCAAAATATGAAAATTTATTAAATATGTTCCATCCTAGAAAAATTAAGGATGACTTCCTGCTGACCTGCCTAACATAATCCTAATGTAATGGATGCAATTATTTTTTCAAAATCGATTACCGTACTTCTAATCCTAAAAAAAATAATGCAGATGAATGAGTCTGTAAATTAATAAAAGTATAACATAATATCCTATGAAAAATAACACATTTCAAACATATAGCATAATGAATTGTCCATCTATTCAATGTTTAGCTATAAATTTATTGTATGCACATAGCATAATGTTTTTTTTTTTTGACAACAATGAACTTGTGAATTATATGTAAAACTAAAACTTCTTTCATTTATTTGTGGATCCTCATACATATACAGTTTGTCATTATCTTGTACAATATTTTTCTTTAGTCTTTTTATGGCATAAGTGTAATGACCCGTATTTTTAATTATTAAATTAAATATGGATTTTAAAGTGTTAAATATTATTTTTATGGAATTATTGTTAAATGAGTATTTTAGTAATTTCTTAATTATTAAGATTATATTATATATATATGTATACTTATGTGTATAAGTATTTGGGAGGAGTTTTATTATTATTATTATTATTATTATTATTATTAGAACTTATATGTATTTAAACAAAAACGTCTTCTTCTTCTTCTTCCACCTTCAACAGCAACCTTTGCAAACCCAACCACCTCATTGTCATTGCCAACAGCCACCAGACGCTGCCACCCCCTCCTTCTTCACCAACCGCCTTCTTCTCTCCCCTTTCCCTTTATTTTTTCAGCCAACCGAAGACGTTTGGGGTCAGTGTCACTAGTTTCAGCGTCATCGGGCCTTGCCGGTGGGTTCGTTGGACTCATCTCTCTTTAGGTAATGTTTCCTCTTAATCAATTTGTCCGATCAACTCCGACAACCACCTCGATTTGAGGTAAATTGATTTTTGCAATTTTATTTAATTCCTTCAAATTGAGTAAGAATTAGGCTTTGTTACAATTATATATTGGAGTTGAGAGCTCTCCAAATATATTTTTTTCATAATTTTTTAAAAATTTTGGATTTTCAAGTTACTATTCCAATGACCGGGTCACTGTTCCAATCAATTTTTATATTTTTATTAAATACTATATATTGTGTAGATTAAACTTTGTAAAAGAAGTTTGTGAAATTATTTGTAGAATTTAAAATATATTTTCTGAAAGAAATTATGTTAATATGTATTTTTAGAGAAAATTCATATTTTATTGTTTATTTAGTTTTAATCAAATTCAAGGTTATTTATCATGTTTAAGACTAATTTTAAATAATAAAAGTATGAAAATAATTTTTATAATTAATTTCCAATTTTTAAATAATTAGTAGTAATTTTGGAAAAATAAACAAATAATAAATTTATTTATTATTTTCAAGCTTAAATGAGTCTTTTATTATTTTTATGATATATTTGACTGATTTAAATATTTATTTATAATTAATGCTAATTTAATGGTAAAAATGGAAATTTGATTCCATTAACAAAATTTTATTATTTATTTGGAAATAAATTTCCTTTACACTTTTATTATATAAATAAATTAAATTGCATTAGTTAACTAAATTTTTATGATATATTAGTGATTTGAGAAAAATTATATTATTTTTATTTGTGTTGTGGTGTTGGTTTTTGGTTGGGTATAAAGTGTAGTTTGGGGGCCCAACCTGAAATATTGAGTTGTAGATAATTTTGAAGTGTGATTTTGTGTGGGAATGACTCTACTTTTAATAAAAAGATTTTCATTTTACAGAGGAGATTTTGTCAAATTTTTGATAGATTTCTCATAAAATGTGACATCAGTTTGTGTTAAGTTTTGAGTTTTATTAGAATCGTGTTTTAGATTAAGTATTTTCCTTAAAAATCTAGAGTATATAAGGTTAGGATTTTAATCCTACTTTTTTCTTTTTATTATTTTTCTATAGCCGCACCGAGAGCATGGCCTTTAGGATAGGGCCAATCGAATTAGTACCGAGGAGCACATTCTACCTGTGGGTTATTATTATATGTATGCATTATATGTAGAAATTATTATTGGCATCCATATTTTGATAAAAAGAGGAATTTTAATTGCTATTATCATTATCGTATTATTATCATACATATATATATATGCCTCTGTGTGTGTGTGTGATTATTAATTGTGTAAATTGGATGCTGCTCATATTTTAATATGATTTTATTATTTATTTTGATATGATATTTTGGAAGATAGCAGTAGAACATACAACCTAGTGGTCTACACTAGTATGTATGTATATATATATATATATATATATATATATAAATGCCTCTATGTGTGTGTGATTATTAATTGTGTAAATTGGATGTTGCTCATATTTTAATATGATTTCATTATTTATTTTGATATGATATTTTGAAAGATAACAGTAGAACATACAATCTAGTGGGCTACACTAGAATTGTATGCGCGCCAGTATACTATATGTTAGGTTATGAAATTTTGATTGATATGAGATTATATGATTTATTAAGATTTATGGATAGAGAGGGGTGTGGCTGCATAAGCTCGGTTGACCTTTCGGGGTCTCGGGGCTAGTCATACCATTAGTGAGGCTGTGGCAGTTGGGTTGACCTTTTAGGGTCTCGAGGCCGATCCACTGCTAAACTGGATAAGAGAAATATTATTTGGATTCAAGATAGCCTAATGGCCAATGAGGTACAATGACTGATGTTACAGATATCTTAGGGTTCTGCTCTGACCCTCCACTTGTTTTCATTCATTGCATTGATATGAAAAATGTTTTTGGGCATTTGCATGAAATGCGTCTATAAACTAAATAAATATAAATATAAGATAAATATTATTATAATGCTTGGTTGCTTGTACCTTTAGGTCACATGTATATATATAGTAATAATTCACTCAATAAGGTCTAATTCTCCTCAATTATTTTTTTAGGATTCTTCTCTTTAGACCTTCCCAGTTATCCTTTCTACCGGACCCTTTCTTCACCGGATGATTTATATAAATTTTAAACTATCATTTTTTGTATTTATTAGACACTGTAGTAGTAATATCTATTTGTTATAGTATGTTATATTGTTATTGACTATAATCATGTACTTGATTGTTTGTAAAAATATTTTATTGTGATATTATTTATGGAAAATCCTTTACGTTTTAAAAAGTTTTAATTCTGAGCTAAATTTATGTTTATTTTTTGTATGATTTTAATGTTTTAGGCTTGCTATGGGTTCTGAATTATTGTGAATTCTCATTCCCTAGTGCTGGTAATGACCTTTGAGTCTGGGTCATGACAAAGTTGGTACCAGAGCCTAGATTTAGTATTGTTTGACCTAGGTTGGTAAAGTTTGAGTTTTCTTTGTAACTACTGCAGCAATTAGGTTTGAATGTCCTTGAAATGTCTTCCTTACTTTAGTTTTTCGTATAACCGTTAGGACATCTATTATTATTTGAATTGTGTTTTTTATTTTCTTTTCTTTTAGAATGAGGAAAGCGTAAATTGCTCCACTGGTTGACGAGGTCGATGACAAAGAGTCTTATTAGGATGAAGTTCTACCCCCCTGTACAACTAACTAGGCATAGGGGTAGGGGTAAAGGTAGACCTAGAGGGGCAATAGGTCACCATAGATAGTGAGAACAACAAAATGAGGAGCCTGTGGGTTAGGATTATGATGATGTTGCCTATGCACCAGGAGTTCAGTAGCGTGCCGCAGCTATACCCTAGGTTATACCGCCTATGCAGCCTCTATATCAACAGGGAGTTCAGGGTATATCAAACCTAGAGGCAAAATTATTTTATGTCACTAAGTTTCTTTTGATGGGACTTCAGAGCCGCTAAGTTTTCTCCATGCGATTAAGTCGAGAACTCAGGCTGTGCACAATGAGTATCAGAGGATTCTTATTATCGAGTTATCAGTTAAAGCACTAGCGTTGGATTGGTTCATTCATGTGATTCAGACCTATATGACTACTCACTTGAGCTCAATTCAAAGAGCGATTTATAAGACAATTTTGCCTAGAGTTGATGATGATGAGTTATAGACTCCAATTGACTAATATTTTCAGAGGTGATAAGTCTGTGGAGGAGTATACCAAAGAGTTTCTCAGACTATCCTGATATATCGAGGATATGATAAGGGACTAGTACTTCGCTATCACCACTTATGTCACAGGTTTGGGTTCTCTGCTTTTGCTGGGATGCCCACTGTAAGCTTAACTCTTGAGGTAGTGATTTAGTTAACTAAAGAGATTAAGTTAGGCTCATTAGGTAGGGAGTTATGTTTGATTTCTATAAGATTAGAGGTACCAAAGTAGGAGGGTATCAGAGTACTCAATATACGACATTTCAAACAGGCTCCAGTATTAAGCTTAGAGGATCTTTTCAGCAGGCTATAAATCTCAATATATGGTCCATAAGAGAGTTAGACATGGCCGTAGTGGAGCCCGTTGACCTATCAAAATTGGTTCATGTGCTACCAGCAACAATAGCAGTTAGAGTTTAGGATATGGTAGATCATGCCCTCATTCAGGTTTTTAGCAGTAGTTCCCTCGGTCTTCTACATCCAACGTAGCTCTAACATAGTTTCAACTACCACCATTTCAATATCAGGGTACCTCTCAGTTTATAGCCCAACAAAGGTGAGGTAGAGGAGGTAGAGGCAGTGCTAAAGGATTTGGGCAGGCTTTTACCAATTAGTAGGGAGGTAGAGGACAGGCCAGAGTTTTCACTCTCACATAGCAGGATACTCAGACATCCAATGTTATTATAGCAGGTACACTTTCAATATGTTATCTTGAGGCTAGAGTTTTACTTGATATGGGTGTTACCTATTCCTTTGTGTCTCCTGTTTTTCTTTAAAATCGGGTTAGCAAGCTATGAGGATGACAATTCATTTATCAGTTGCTACACCTCTAAGTGATTCATTGGACACCAATGTTATTCTTCTTAGGTGTCCTTTGTTAGTAGAAGGTAAAGAGTTACCAGTAGACTTGGTGTTGTTAGATGTTATGGACTTTGATGTAATCCTAGGAATTGATTGGTTGCCTCATCATTATGCCGCAATGGACTGTCATAGCAAAGAGGTAATTTTTAGAATTTCGAGTGAAGAGGAATTTAAGTTCATGGGTGATAAGAGTTCTATACCTCAGAATCTCATCTCCGCCATTACGATAAGAAAGATGTTAAGAAAGGGGTGTCAAAGGTATTTAGCTTTGGTCAGGGACACAGCAGTAAAATAAAAATCTATTTTAGATGTTCCTATAGCTTATGAGTTTCCTAATGTCTTCCCTGATGAATTATCGGGTTTACCACCTCATAAAGAGATAGAATTTTGCATTGATGTAGTTCCAACCACAGCTCCTATCTCTATGTCACCTTATAGGATGGATCTTGCAGAGTTGAAAGAGTTATTAGATAAGAGTTTCATTAAACCCAACTCTTCTCCTTGGGGAGCACTATAGACGGTGGGGTTTAGTGAGCGCCTAAAATTTTAGCAATCGTGACTCTATTTGGGCTCAAGGCCCTAGGAAACACACTACTATATCACTAAGACATAGTGTGGAAATGAGGAGTTGCCACTTAGGGTAATAACTGGGACAAATCGAAATGGTGGTACTCGATTCTCTAAAAAAAAAACTAGCACCACAACCAGGAGATTCTAGGAATGAAATACTAACTTCTCTTATTCTCGTGTTCATTTAGAATTACTATCTTATTCTCTAATTACATGCAATTTTATTTAAACCCTAATTAAACATCAATTTAACCCAAAGGTAATAAGTCATAAAATTACAAGTAAAAATGCATACAAAATGCAGCATCTCTATGTCTAAACTAGAATAATTTTATTAATTAAAGTTTGCTAATTCTATATATGTTATTTACAAGTAAAATAGACTAAAGATGGGCCTACATTTTAATTGAATTAGGGAGACTAAATTTACTTGTTTTAATTAACTAAGGAAATGAGCCTATTGTCTACCAATTTTAAAAAAAAATTATATTATTAAGTGGACCTAAGTCTAACTTAATTTTAACTCAAATAAAAAAATTGGAGCCTAAGTCTATTTATTTAAAAAAAATGAAATTAATGGGCTGAGATAAATCTAAATTAATTTTAATAAACTAGAAATGGGCCTAAGGTCTAATTAATTTTAAAAAGAAATAAAAATACATTAATGGGCTGAACTAAAGTCTAAGTAAATTTTATTAATTAAAAGTGAGCCCAAATCTAATTAACCTAAATGGGCCTAAATTAATTAAAACATAAAAACCATTTTTAAGCCTATTTATTAAATGGGTTGATCCTACCATGGGCTTAGGGCCCAAAAGGCATCAGAACCAAAAACAAAATCCAATAATACAACAAAAGATTTAATCAGTAACGACTCAATCAATAAATAAAACAAAGAAATCAAATCAAAATAAAAAAATAGAAAAAAGAGTAGGGAATGTTGTTTGAGTGCTCTTCAGATTAGGATTGTCACTATTTTAAGATTGACTATATTATTTTTTTTTATTTTCTGGAATTTAAGAGCAACAAACGTATTTTTATTAATTTCTCGAAGGTTTTGAAAATGAAAAATAAAGAGCTAAGGTGTGTGGCTTTCTGCATAGTAAAGAAAATAACTAAGGTTTTTTCACAGCCTTCTTCTTTTTTTTCATCCCCCCCTTCATAAACTCTGCCTCTCGATTTTTAAATCCTAGCCTAGCAACCTCTAACCCCTGCAATCATGCAGGGAAGTTACACGATATTGGGAGCGGGAGGACGAGTCTTAGAAGTCTGGATTTTTTTTTAACTTTTAACATCAAGATAAAAAGATTGGTGATAGAGTTTTGAAAAAATCAAAGACTCACACACACAGGGGCACGTGGTGTCTTGGACCAATGAAAAAATTAAGAAATGACAAAAAAAATCAATTTTCAGCATAAAAAATCAACTTTTAGCGAAAATTGACATTCTGGAATGTCAACTAACATCCATAATACTGATTGGCATTGCTTAATGCCGACCGGCATTACATAATGCTGGTCAGCATTACACAATGCTGGTTGGCATTACACAATGCTGGTTAGCATTAAATGTTGATCGATCACTTTTTTTAATTAAATTACAAAAAAGGTCCTCAAAAATTTCTAATTTTTGTAATCAAATCCCTAAAAAAACCAATTTTGTAATTAAATCCACAAAACGTAGCAATTTAGTCCTTTAAATCACAAAACTTGACACCAAAGATTAATTCTTGATTAAATTTTCATTATAGGGGCTTCCATCACATGCACACAATTGCATCCCAAAATTGGGCACTTACAGTTACCCCCCCTTTGTCGTTGTTAGCTTTACAAATTATGACAAAGCAATAGTAGCACACAATTTTGAAAGAAAGAATTAGGGTACTTTATTGTATCCTAATTAACATGCTGATGCTTAAATTGCTGAGCAATTTTAAGCAAGATGCTATGTTTAATATGTTTCACTATTTTTCCTATAAAATGTTTAGTGAAACTTATGCATTTTGATATATTCCCCGTGGGACGTCTAGCAACTCGTAATTGAAAAACATGTTATAGTTCCTATGGAATGTCTAGTAATAATACCATAACTACTGTGTAGTGTCTGATAAACTACACTATATTCCTTTTGGGATGTGTAGTGATAGTGGATTTCGTTATATTTCCTCTGGGACATTTTAACGAAATGAATGTAATGATTCTCGCTATATTCCCTGTATGACATCTAGCAAGCTATGATTTGAAAATATGTTATAGTTCCTGTGGACCATTTAACAATAATACTGTAACTATTGTGTAGTGTCTGACAAACTGCACTATATTCCTTTTAGGATGTTTAGTGACAGTGGATTTCATTATATTTCCCGTGGGACATTTTAATGAAATGAATGCAATGATTCTTGCTATATTCCCTGTATGACATCTAGTGAGCCATGATTTGAAAACATGCTATAATTCCTGTGGAACATCTACTAATAATACTATAACTACTTTGTATTTTCTGGCAAACTGCACTATATTCCTTTTAGGATATCTAGTGATAGTGGATTTTGTTATATTCCTTGTGGGATGTTTTAATGAAATGAATGCAATGATTCTCACTATATTCCCTGTATGACATTTAGCGAGCCTTGATTTGAAAAAAGTGCTATAGTTCTCACGGAACGTCTAACAATTTAATAATTTTGCTATATTCCCTATGGGATGTCTAGCGACAATGGATTAGCAAAAAATGTGTTATAACTCTTGTGGAATACCATAACTACTGTGTAGTGTTTGGTGACAAAAGGTTTGAATAATTCATGTTAGAAAAATTTTAATGAAAGAAGTACATTGTACTCAATCATACAATGTCGACTATACTCGGTCGTATAGTCTGAATTGAAATGACACATTACACTCAGTCATACAATGTTGACTACACTCAATCATATATTCTAAATTGAAATACATTACACTTGGTTGTGTAGTGTTGATTTCTTTTATGCAATTATGCTGCAATCCATAATTGCTAGCAATTAGTTGCAACCCTTTCGTTGCTCACTGATGATGCTGCAATCCATAATTGCTCATGATTAGCTACAACCCTTTCATTGCTCATTGATGATGTTGTAGTCTGTAACTGCTCATGATTAGCTGCAATCCTTTTATTGCTCATGATGATGCTGCAGTCTGTAACTGCTCGCGATTAACTGCAACCCTTTTATTGCTCATTGATGATGTTGCAATCCATAATTGTTTACAATTAGCTGCAACCCTTTCATTGCTCACTAATGATGTTGCAGTCCATAATTTCTCATGATTACTTGCAACCTTTCATTGCTCATCGATGATGCTATAATCTATAACTGCTCACGATTAGCTGCAATCCATAATTGCTCACTGATGATGCTACAATCCCTAATTGCTCACTGATGATGCTGCAATCCCTAATTGCTCACCTTTGATGCTGCAATCCATAATTGCTCACTGATGGTGCTGTAATCCCTAATTGCTCACCATTGATACTGCAATCCATAAGTGCTCATGATTTTTATCTTTGGTTGTTTGAATTGAATGCTTTGAATTCTTTGTGTTGACTAATTAGCATTTTTACTGACTAACTTTGAATTTTATTTTGTTGACTGATTAGAATTTCTCTACTGACTAATTTTAATTCCACTGTGTTAACCAACTCTACAACTTAGGTGCACTTCCTTCTAGATTTGCAATTCCTATAGACTTGTTGAAGTAAGTTTTAATCATGATGAATACATAAAAGTACATTATAATATTGAAATTTCATGAGAAAATTCATCACTTTTTCACGAGATAGCATGCACTCAACGAATCTCACTATTTTTTATTTTTATGACTATCTTTTATTTGCCATTTACAAAGGTCAGAGGCATCGTTAACCATCTTATGCTGAGAGCATATCTTTTACCAAGTGAAGAGCTTGCTTCCGCACCTAATTTTAGGGAGAATTTGCTAAATAAAACTCATGAAAATTGAGCATAAAAATATCGAATTCTGAGTATTAAAATAGCCTTTAAATTATTTTTGTATTTTTCTTCTTTATTCGAGTATTCCCTCGCCTTTCTCATATTACTCAATGTGGATACCGTTGGAAAGGTCCTTTGGATACTCATACTCTTATAGAGCATTGGAGTAATTAGAGCAGTTTTTGGCATGGTCCTCTTTTAGTATTCCCTCGCCTTTCTTATATTACTCAATATGGATATCTCCAGAAGTTCCATGTTGATACTCTTACTTATTTCTGAGCATTGGAGTACATTACACTTGCTCTTATTTTGATTATCCTCTTAGTATTCCTCCACCTTTCTCATATTACTCAGTGTGGATACCATCAAGGAATTTTGTGCCCCGTACTCATTTTTGAGCATTGGAGTAGATTATATGCACATTTATCATTCGAAAGACTGAATTGATACCCTGAAGTTCAAGCGATTTATACTGCAAGTCTACATATTTTATTTTTGCATATTCTTCCCCTTGTTTGGGTGGAAAGCAGGCATTAGATTGATTAGAGTTTATAAACTCTCAACATAAAGCTGTTAACTAATCATATGAATTCCACAAGGCTAATAAATAAGAGCCATTATGATCAAAGGTCATGAGATAGGCTTTTCACACATGATATCATCAAGTGGATGAATTTAATTTCAATTTATGAATTTTATGATTGAGATGGTACTTTATTATAGAATTTAAGAAAAGAGAGTTCTGTTACTTTACTTTTTATTATCTTGGTGAATGTTTGGCATTCGCTATCTTGCCCATTCCTATTGATGTACCGGTTCCTTTCCCTTTCTTCATTCTTTTTTGTTTTTTTTGCACGAAATACTATAAGTTAGTATGGTCTATCTACAATTGAAGAAATTTTATCTAAATGCAATATTATTCTTTTTGCATTCTTCCCTTTTAATTGTGATGATGATGTCTCTGATCACAAAGGTCATGATACTCCACCATTAAAGTTGTGGTTTTGGGTTGCATTTGTATTTCTACCATTCCATTAATGCTATGGTAGAGGGCTTAGTTCCTCTTCTTGATATCTCTTCCAAAAAAAAAGGTTCGGGAGTTAGAGATCTTATTTCATGATTAAATAATTTTTCAGAGTGCATCCTTCCTTTTATAAGGCCGATGAATGTATTGTTAACATGTTGGACCCTCCCATCACCATACACTAGTCTAACTATTATGGAGAGATATTCCAAAAGAGGCTATAGAGCTGGATGTTGAATTTGAGGAGCTTGAGCATCCTATCCAGCCTCATGAGGTCTCCAAGATGATGCTTTTACAAGTGTCACTGTCGGTGATAATCCCTTACTGGATGGGCTCATGATTTATTAGGCTCCTAAGGTCTAAAGTCCTATTGAGTATCAAGTTCACCTTAATAGTTTTACACGTTTCCTTCATATGTGAACATTCTGACTGCCTTTTTGCACTTTTACAACACTAATTTTAAATGTTAGTAGCAAAGTATTTGCACAATCTCTCCTAAGCTCAAAAACTTTATTATGCAAAGCAAGTATTTTACAATAAATGTATGCAAGTGTATGCATATTATGTATGACATGGATGATCCTAATGGGTCTCCTATTTGGAATAAAGCTATATTTGCAGCTTGGAATGTGAGAATGAGGTGCCTCATTAATAGTTTATAGGTTTAAGCACTAAATGCCTCACTGTTGGTACTTCTAATGTCTGAGCCTTTGATACAATTTGTCAGATAGATGATCATGTTAGCAAGTGGGGTCCATGGCTTGACACTGGAGCTTATGATTGACCAATGCACTATTGAACTTTTCTTTTTATTACTGTTTTTATTGTATGATAACTCAGGTACTAGCTCTTATACTTCAACATTCCATCCTCACTCTTTGAATGCAGACTTATTGTTATGCAATTTGCTCCCATAGTTACATTTTTCCCCCAGTTTCATTTTGGATTCATTCGCACTATTCTAGCAGTCTTTTTTTTATTTTCATGTGTAAGAGACCCAATTCATTCACTACTGTTATTTATCCTTTAACTTACTAACCCTATTAATTGTAATCTCATGCACTAGAGGTGCAAAGGAGTTGGCAAACTAACTGAAGTGAGTTCTTGATGATGAAATCAACTAAATTTGCACTTCAAAGGACTCTTGAGCAGAATATGAGGCTTGATGTTGATGCAATGATTGATGATAGTTACAAAACAAAAGTTGCAATGCAAGTTATTGAGCCACTTAAATTTCCTAAGTATAAGGGGACACTAGACTTATAAACAAAATCATAAAAGGGTGGCAAAAAAACATAACTAAAATAGTAATCTTAAAGCTCTGATTATGTATTAGCTTTCCATTTAGATACTTATGCATTATGATAAAGACGACTATGGGATATTTGAACAAAATTTCAAACTTAATTTTACTCATTCATTAGGGCAAAAATAAGAACATTCATTGCATCACATGATACAACTCATGTTACTAGCTAGTCCTAATTTTTTTCCCTCTAATTTTTTCCTTACTATTCTTTTTTTCTTTTTCTCTCTCCTTATTATTTCTCTTTTTTATTATTTTTTTCATTTTTTTTCAAATTTCTTATCTTCAAAAGTTACGTCATGTGATACATGAATGTTCTTTGAATTTGCATTTGTGTCCATGCTGAATAAATCTAATTAAATTGAATTTATGTCAAACATGCAGATACTATCAATATCTCAATGCACAGTACAATTAGGATGATAATACATAAGTAAGCATGATTAGAATTCATATCATCGATCACTAAAACAAAAAAAGTTTTAAAGAAACTAAAATTTTATTCAAAGAAGACAATTAAAAAATTTATTTCCTAATATAGATGTTAGGGATACTAAGTCTTATGGTGGTTTTCCTTCAGATGGCCGACATAACAACTATTCTTGCATCCTTTTGCCAACTGTCTCTATGACTTCATCTTTCTGTACCTCAAATATGCATTTTTCTTTCTTGTCCCATAACTTTTCATCATTAAACTCATCACCCCCATCCTATAGGCATAATCGACTTGAAGGGTATATCAAAAGAAGGTAGTTTAGTGTAAAATACCTTATAATCAAACTTGCATAAAGGTTGACCCAAAAAGTCTTTTACTTTGTCCACTTCTTTAGGGGCATTAGGAGATTTCTCATTGGTTTTAAGGTGTAGGTCCTCAAAGGAGCTTAGCCCTTTTTCCTTTCTAAATCCTGAGTTAATAATCAAAGTAGCTAAGGGTGGTATATTTTAGTAGTTTGAGAAAGAATTATTTCTAGTGCTTGGGTTTTCAAGGTCTATGATCTTTCTGGAGTCTATCAAATTTTAGATTTTGTGTTTGAGGCAGATGCAGTTTTCTGTGGAGTGTTGGAGGTTTTGATGGAATTGGCAGTGCTTGTTTGGGTTATAGCCTGGGGTGTTTGGGTTTGGTAGGTTTCGATTAGGTAAAGTTTGAAGTAAGCCTTTTTGCATTAGGCGCTCCAGGACTTTTGACAAAGGTTGGTTAAAATTGGAGAATCTCCTTGGTTGTTGAACAAAATGCACTTCCATAATCCGGCTAGTGCTTCCTTGTTATATGCCCCCAATTGGGTAGTTTCTTGCTCCGGTGCTTCTAGCTATCTTCTTTTTCTTATTCTCAATCTCCTTAATTTGCAACCCATCATTATAAAGGTCTATAAATGTCTTTGGATTCATCATCTGTAACCTCTCAACCAGATTGGGTGACATGTTTTAGACTATCATCCTAACTTGATCCTTCTCAGCCACTTTATTTTTCATTAATCCTGCCTTGTTCATAAATCTAGTCAAGAAATTAGAAAAAGATTCATTTGATTTTTGCTTAGTCAATTCCAAATCTCTGATGGACACTTCCAATTTAGTATTATAATCATACTGTTTTAAAAAATTAGTGCACAATTCTTTTCAGTCAACCCTGATAGACTTTTCCAACCTATGATACCAGTTTACAGTCATTCCCTCTAAAGATAGTATAAAAAACCTGGTGATCATTGCTAATAAGGCCTTAGTAGTGCTCATAGTTAATGTGTATTGATTGAGATGAATCCTAGGATCTCCAGTTCCATCAAACTTCTATAGCTGAGGCATTTTGAACTTCTCAGGTAGCTTATTACCCTCCGTTAGCAGTATATCATCAAATTCAAAGGAATATCCCATGCCTTGTCCTCTAATCAGCTCTTCCATCTTGGACATTTTCTGGGTAAGTACTTGAATCTGCTTAGACTTATGGTATTGTACCAGTTCAAGTGATTCTCTCTTTGCCTTTTTTATCATATAGTTCTCAATATTCTCAAGCTTCACATCAACAGTAGGTGGGTTTCTAGTAATAGGTTGCCCCCCAACATTATTGGCAATAGGTGGAGTATCTGCAGTAAGTGGGATAGCTGTAACAACAAGTGGTTACTCAATTACAAGTGGTAGTATAACAACAGCAGCAAATTGCATCAATCCAGATAAAGCCTGTCTCAGTTCATCTTGCATCATAGCCCTCATGTCATCCATCAAAGCTCCATTGATGTCTTCTAAGGTCCAGTTCTCTCTTTATTGTTGTTCCATCTCTATAGGTTCAGGTGTACTTGGTTCAACTTCTAAGTAAAGCGAATTAATAGGACTCTTCTCCAATCTATGAAGGATCTTTTTTGCTATGGCTTTAGGACTTAAATTTGTTCTTTTTAGTCTACCACCTTTTCATCCTTAAATATAAGAAGACCCAGATAAATCTATGATGGCTGCAAAATAAGGTATTAGTATGATACGTCTAATGAATGAATGTATGATGCACATGCTATGCAAAAAGTAGTAAGTAGTAAGTAACAAGTATCAATCAAATGTACAATATACATCCTTCTAACATTATTCCTCCCGCACACATATTCAATGGCAAATTTCTTTTCCTAAATTTTTTTATTTTGGCCTTAAAATCAACAGGGGATATCAAGAACTGACACACATGCCAAATCTCTTTTAAAGCAATAAAAGCATGGAAATAGTATTTCTAGGTATAAAGGTCTAGCCCAATCTTTATTAGCCCAAATGGGCTTTTCAAAGTATAGGCTTGGACTTTTATAGATAGAAATACCTCATGGAAATATACACAAATAATTTAGGAAAATCATAGGGGAAGTAACTAAGCCATTATATGTGGTTAGGGTTTGGTGAAAAGTTAAGGTTCCCTTAGCAAGATGCCCTCCTTTAAGACTCGAGTTACAGGCTAAGGTCAGAGGGACCCAGCATCCTTTGCAAACTCAAGAGAAGACTACCCCCCTTTAGGACTTGGGTTACAGACTCTAGTCAGATGAACTTGGTAATCTCTTTTGAACCGAGTTAAGGCTAAGAGTGATGGTTAGCCAATTTACAACTCCATAAAGCTAGTGGAATCATAAACCAATGCCATCGATTGGGACATGTAGAATGAATGCAAGAATAAAATAATAATTAATAAAATAATTCTAAAGAACACAAGTAGAATCAGTATCTCTTATCCCCAGTGGAGTTGTTATTGCAGACGATGGGGTTTAGTTTATGCCCAAGATTTTAGCAACCGCGACACTATTTGGGCTAAGGGCCTTAGGGAACACACTACTATATCATAAAGGCATAGCGTGGATATAAAGAGTCGCTAACCAGGGTAATAACTGGGACAAATCAAAATGGTGGTATTCAATTCTCTAAAAGAAAGTTAGCACCACAACCAGGAGATTCTGAGAATGGAATGCTAATTTCTCTTAGTCTCATGTTCATTTAGAATTTCTATATGAATTACTATCTTATTCTTTAATTACATGCAATTTTATTTAAACCATAATTAAACATCCATTTAACCTAAAGGCAACAATTCATAAAATTACATGTAAAAATGCATACAAAAGGTAGCGTGTCTATGTCTAAACTAGAATAATTTTATTAATTAAAGTTAGCTAATTCTACATATTTTATTTACAAGTAAAATGGACTAAAGATGGGCCAATATTTTAGTTGAATTAGTGAGCCTAAATTTACTTGTTTTAATTAACTAAGGAAATAGGCCTATTGTCTATAAATTTTAAAGAAGAAATTAGATTATTAAGTGGGTCTAAATCTAACTTAATCTTAACTCAAATAAAAAAAATAGAGTCTAAGTCTATTTATTTTAATGAGTTGAGCTAAATCTAAATTAATTTTAATTAACTAGAAATGGGCCTAAAGTCTAATTAATTTTAAAAAGAAATAAAAAAAAATACATTAGGGGACTAAACTAAAATCTAAGTTAATTTTATTAATTAAAAGTGGGCATAAATCTAATTAACATAAATGGGCCTAAATTAATTTTAAATTAATTAAAACCTAAAAACCATTTTTAAGCCTATTTATTAAATGGGTTAATCTTACCATAGGCTTAAGGCCCAAAAGGCATGAGAACCAAAAACAAAACTCAATTCAACAAACATACCAAAAAATAATCAAAACAACAATTTTTACATGATTTTTCTAAAAAATCCTAATTCAATTTCATGTAACCCTAAAATTAATCTACTATCATCATTGGTTTTAATTGAATTTTACCAAATTGAGTCTAGATTACTAATCATTTTTTAGTACAAAGAATTAAAATTCCATTAATTTCCCTTTATTTGGGCTATTACAAATTACAATAAAGGAAATTAAAGTAAATTAATTACAACCCAGTAAAAGAAATGAACAAAATATT
Source organism: Mallotus nudiflorus (assembly GCA_947683625.1). NCBI lineage: Eukaryota > Viridiplantae > Streptophyta > Magnoliopsida > Malpighiales > Euphorbiaceae > Mallotus > Mallotus nudiflorus. The sequence goes on along the minus strand of CANTUR010000075.1, from coordinate 5,093,125 downwards.
GAAAAAAATAATAAACCCTAAATTTTATGGGGATTTCACAAAATTCAATCCATGGCATCCTATGGATTCTTCAATGTAATCATTGCCAAAATCTTACATCACCAACCTTACATTCAGAGCACCACAGAACACCAATAAAAAAAACACAACAAAAGATTTAATCAGTAATGACTCAATCAATAAATAAAACAAAGAAATCAAATCAAAATAAAAAAATAGAAAAAAAAAGTAGGGGATGCTGTGCAAATGTTGTTTGAGTGCCCCTGAGAATGGGATTGTCACCGTTTTGAGATTGACTTTGTTGTTTTTTTTTTCTGGCCTTTAAAAGCAAAGAACATATTTTTATTGATTTCCTAAAGGTTTTGAAAATGAAAAATGAAGAGCTAATGTGCGTGGCTTTTTGCACAGTAAAGAAAATAACTAGAGTTTTTTTGCAGCCTCCTTCTTTTTTTTTTCATCCCTCCTTCATAGACTCTGCCTCTTGGTTTTTAAAGCCTGACCTAGCAACCTCCAACCCTGCAATCATGTAAGGAAGTTAAACGATATTAGGAGCGAGAAGAGGAGTCACATGAGTCTGGGTTTTTTTTTAACTTTCAAAATCAAGATAAAAAGATGGGTGATAGAGTTTTGAAAAAATTAAGGACTCACACACACAGGGACATGTGATATCCTGGACCAATGAAAAAATCAATTTTTAGAGAAAATCGGCATTCTGGAATGCCGACCGACGTTCGTAATGCCAATTGGCATTACACAATGTCAGTCAGCATTAAATGTTGATTGATCACTTTTTTTTATAAAAAAGGTCCTCGAAAGTTTTTAATTTTTGCAGTTAAATCCCTAAAAGACCAATTTTACAATTAAATACACAAAATGCAGCAATTTAGTCCTTTAAATCACGAAACTGAACACCAGAGATCAATTCTTAATTAGATTTTCATCATAGGGGCATAATTGCTTACAAGCACCAATGTTGTTTGTCAAGAAGAAGGATGGTATACTCAGATTGTGTATCAACTATAGAGAATTGAACAAGTTGACTGTTAAGAACTAGTATCCTCTTCCAAGGATAAATAATTTATTCAATCAGCTTCAGGGTGCATAATTCTTCTCTAAGATCGAGTTATCATCAATTAAGGATTAGAAAAGCCGACATTCCTAAAACAACATTCCGTACTAGATATGGCCATTATGAGTTCGTGTGATGTCCTTCGGATTAACCAATGCTCCAGCAGCTTTTATGGATCTGATGAATAGGGTGTTCAGACCATTTAGGGATCAGTTTGTAGTAATAGTCATTAATAATATATTAGTGTATTTGAAGAGCATGTGTATCACTTGAGAACAATATTGTAGACACTAAGGGAACATCAACTCCATGCTAAGTTCTCAAAGTGTGATTTTTGGCTTAATAGTATGGCATTCCTTAGGCATATAATGTCTAGGGATGGTATTCAAGTAGATCCATAGAAGATTGAAGCAATATCTGAATGGCCCAGACTGACATAAGTCATAGAGATTCAGAGTTTCTTGGGGTTTGGCAGGGTATTATAAGAGGTTTGTTCAGGATTTTTCAAGGATTGCAGCACTTATGACCCACCTAACTCAAAATAATATGAAGTCTATATGGTCAGAAGCATGTGAGAATAGTTTTCAATTGCTAAATGAGAAGTTGACTACAGCCCCAGTGTTGACATTGCCTAATGGAGAAGACAAGTTCACTGTGTATTATGATACTTCCAGAGTTGGCCTAGGTTGTGTATTAATGCAAAATGGTAGGGTAGTAGCTTATGCTTTCAAACAATTGAAGAAGTATTAACAAAACTATCCTACTCATGACTTAGAGATGGTCGTTGTTATCTTTACTCTCAATATTTGGGGTGACATATGAGATTTCACTAACCACAAAAGTTTAAAATACATCTTTCAGTAGAGAGATCTAAATTTGAGACAGAGGAGATGGTTGGAACTTTTGAAAGACTATGATTGTGACATCTTGTACCACCCAAGCAAGGCTAATGTGGTAGCAGATACTTTAAGTAGAAAGTCCTCATGTAGTCTTGCTCACATTAGTATAGAAAGGAGACCTTTAATCCAAGAGATGCACAAATTATTAGACCAAGGATTGAGGTTGAAGATAATCAAGTCAGGGGGATTAATAGCCAAGTTCAAAGTGAAATTGATATTAAGGGATAGGATCAAGGCAGCTCAAAGCCGAGATCGTGATTTGGTGGAGCTTATAGAGAAGGTCCGTAAAGGGAAGTTTACTGATTTTAATCTTAATGATGAAGATGTTCTATGGATTAATAGAAGATTATGTGTTCCTAATGTGGACAATTTGAGAGAAGAGATCTTGGAAGAAGCTCATTATGCAGCTTATAGTGTACATCCTGGTTCTATGAAGATGTACCATAATATTAAGAATGTTTATTGGTGGGATGGAATGAAGAAAGATATGGAAAAATCTATTTTCAAGTCCTTGATATGTCAACAAGTGAAAGCAGAACATCAAAAGCCTTCTAGAAAACTTCAGCCTCTTTTAATTCCTGAGTGGAAATGAGAGAGAGTCACCATGGATTTTTTGACAGGATTATCTCGTTCAGAGGATGGATATGACTCCATTTGGGTAATAAAGGATAGGTTAATCAAATCAACTCACTTTCTACCAGTTAAAGCTCCTTATCCAATGGCTAAATTGGCTAGGTTGTACATCAAGCATATTGTGTGTCTTTATGGGGTGCCTGTTTTTATTATTTCTTATAGAGGTTGGGTGTTTACCTCTCAATTTTGGCAGAAGTTACAGGAAGCAATGGGTACCAAGCTTGATTTTAGTACTGCTTTTCATCCTCAGATGGATGGTTAGTCTGAGAGAACGATCTAAACACTTAAGGATATATTGAGAATGTATGTGATGGATCTTGGAGGTAGTTGGGATGATCATTTTCCATTGGTAGAATTTGCTTACAACAACAGCTACCACAGTAGTATTGAGAAGGTGCCTTATAAAGCTTTATATAGAAGGAAATGTAAATCCCCTTTGTATTGGAATGAAGTTGGAGAAGGAGAGCTAACTGGATCGGAAACCATCAAGGATGCGTCCAAGAAGGTTGCTTTGATCATAAGAAGATTGGAAACGGCAGCTAGCATGTAGAAAAGCTATATTGACCCAAAGTGAAAGGATGTGGAATTCCAAGTAGGGGATTATGTGTTCTTAAAGATATCACCAATGAAGAGTATTATGAGATTTGGCAAGAGGGGAAGTTAGCACCGAGATACATTAGACCTTTTAAGATTTTAGAGAGAGTTGGTATAGTTGCCTATCGGTTGGCTTTACCTTCAAATTTATCTCAAGTGCATCCAGTGTTTTACGTTTCAATGCTCAAGAAGTATATTTCAGATCCTTCGCATATTTTACAGCCTCAAAGTATGGAAGTGAATGAAGATTTGACTTATGAGGAGGAACCAATTGCAATTGTTGACTATCAAGTTCGTCAATTGCGTTCTAAGCATATTCTTATAGTCAAAGTCTTATGGAGGAACAACAACGTAGAAGAATACACATGGGAGATTGAGACAGAGATGCAAGTAGCATATCTTTATCCTTTTCCTCAATGAACTCTTGTATTCTTTTCTATTTAATAAAATTTGATGATGAATTTTTATAAGAAGGGAAGATTGTAATAACCCATATTTTTAATTATTAAATTAAATATGAATTTTAAAGTGTTAAATATTATTTTTATAGAATTATTGTAAAATGAGTATTTTAGTAAATTTATTAATTATTAAGAGCATATATATATATATATATATATATATACACACTTATGTGTATAAATATTTGGGAGGAGTTTTATTATTATTATTATTATTATTATTATTATTATATATACTTATAGGTATTTTAAAAAAAAAGTCAATTTTTCCTTCTTCTTTTTTCTTCCCTTTTCTTTGTTCTTCCTTTCTTCTCTCCCACCTCCGGCAGCCACCTCTGCACACCTAGCCACAACGTCATCACCGCCAGCAGCCACCAGACACTGCCACCCTTCCTCCATCACTAGCCACCTTCTTCTCTGCCTTTCCTCTTTATTTTTTTGGCCAATCGAAGACATTTAGGGTTGCCGTCACTGGCTCCAGCATCATCAGGCCTTGCCAGTAGGTTTGTTGGACTCATCTCCCTCCTGGCAACGTTTCCCCTCAGCCAATTTACACAATTAGCTCCAGCAACCACCTCGATTTAAGGTAAATTAATTTATGCAATTTTGTTTAATTCCTTCAAATTGAGTTAGAATTAGGCTTTGTTGCAGTTATATAAAATGGAATTGGAGTTGAGAGCTTTCCAAATATGTATTTTCATAATTTTTCGAAAATTTTAGATTTTTAAGTTACTATTCCAGTGACCGGGTCACTGTTTCAAGCACTTTTTATATTTTTATTAAATACTATATATTGTGTAGATTAAACTTTGTAAAAGAAGTTTTATGAAATTATTTGTAGAATTTAAGATATAATTTTTGAAAGAAATTATGTTAATATTTATTTTTAGAGAAAATTCATATTTTTATAATTAATTTCCAATTTTTAAATAATTAGTAGTAATTTTGGAAAAATAAACGAATAATAAATTTATTTATTATTTTTAAGCTTAAATGAGTCCTTTATTACTTTTATGATATATTTGAGTAATTAAATAGTTATTTATAATTCATGCTAATTTAATTGTAAAAATGAAAATTTGATTCCATTAACAAAATTTTAATTATGAACTATAATTTTATTATTTATTTGGAAATAAATTTCCTTTATATTTTTATTATATAAATAAATTAAATTGTATTAGTTAACTAAATTTTATGATATATTAGTGATTTGAGAAAAATTATATTGGTTTTATTTGTGTTGTGGTGTTGGTTCTTGGTTGGGCATAATGTATAGTTTGGGATCCCAACCCGAGAAGTTGAGTTGTAAATAATTTTAAAGTGTGATTTTGTGCAGAAATGACTCTACTTTTAACAGAGATATTCGTTTTATAGATGAGACTTTATTAAATTTTTAGTAGATTTTTTGTAAAACGTGACATCGGTTTGTGTTAAGTTTTGAGTTTTATTAGAATTATATTTTAGATTGAGTCATTTCCTTAGAAATTTAGAGTATATAAGGTTAGGATTTCAATCCAAATTTTATTATTTTATTATTATTATTATTTTCCTATAGCCGCACCGAGAGTAAGGCCTTCAGTTTAGAGCCAATCGAGTCAATACCAAGGAGCGCATTCTACTTGTGAGTTATTATTATATGTATGTAAAAATTGTTATTGGCATCCATATTTCAATAAAAAGAGGAATTTTAATTGCTATTATCATTACATATATATATATATATATATAATATGATTATATGATTATTAATTATGTAATTTGAATGCTGCTCATATTTTAATATGATTTCATTATCTATTTTGATATGATATTAGCAATAGAACGTGCTACATAGTGGGTTACACTATGACAGTGTGTGCGCCAGTATGCTAAATGCTAGGTTATGAAATTTTGATTGATATGAGATTATATGAATTATTGAGATTTGTGGATAGAGAGGGGTGTGGCTGCAACAGCTCAATTGACCTTTCAGGGTCTCGGGGCCAGTTATGCCGGCAGCGAGACTACGGTAGCTCGATTGACCTTTCAAGGTCTCAGGGCTGATCCACTGCCAAACTGGATAAGAGAAATATTATTTGGATTTAAGATAGCCTAATGGCCAGTGTGGTACAATGATTGAGGTTATAGATATCTTAAGGTTCTACCCCAATCCTCCGCTTGTTTTCATCTATTGCATTGATATGAAAATTTTTTTTAAGCATTTGCATGAAATACGTGTATAAACTAAATAAATATAAAACAAATATTATTATGATGCTTGGTTGATTGTACACTTAGGTCGCATGTATATATAATAATAATTTATTCAGTGAGATATGATTCCCTTCAATTATTTTTTTCAGGATTCTTCTCTTCAGACTTCCCCTAGGTATCCTCTCCGCCGAACCCTTTCTTCACCAACTGATTTATGTAAATTTTAAACTATCATTTCTTGTATTTATTAGACATTGCAGTAGTAGTATGTATTTGTCGCAATATGTTATGTTGTTATTTAATGTGGTCGTGTACTTGACTGTTTATAAAAATATTTTATTGTGATATTATTTATGGAAAATCTTTTATGTTTTAAAAAGTTTTAATTCTGAGGTAAATTTATGTTTATGTTTTGTATGAGTTTTATATTTTAGTCTTACTATGGATTTCGGATTCTTGTGAATTCATGTTCTCTAGTGGCAGTCATGACCTTTAAATTTAGGTCGTGACAATAATAAGGGGATTCCATAATGCACACAGCATTGCCTTATTCACAAATAGCATTGCGTCCTCATACTTATCTAACCATATTTCTTATATATATCACATACCACTTCATTAAATAATTTACAATAATATACCAAAAATATACCCATATCTCAACATGGCAAATTCAATGGTGCAAATTCAATAATATACCAAAAATGTACTCATATCTCAACATGGCAGATTCGAAGTGCAAATTCAAAAATATACCAAAAACTCCACTTTATATCTATCAAAACCATATTCTTCATATCAATAGCATCATAAGTATAAATTATTTTGCAATTGGTTTCACATCAATTGAACATATATAGAAAGAGAAACATTAAAAAAAATCCACCATGGTCAAGTTGTCAACAAAATTAAGCAATAAAAATTATTGCCCAATTTGGCCATCAAGACAGCAAAATCAAGATTCCTCTATTTCTATCAACTTTGTAAATAACATCTCCAAGTTTTATAGGAGCAAACAACATCCCATTTGGAGTTATAAAACTCCAGATATGGCTTCAACAAGTATTCTATTCTCGTCCAAACAGGACACCCAAATTCAGCAACCACCATTCATATGTACAATCTCATTCATATATATAAGCTCATATTAAAACAATCAACCATCAACACAATAATAAAAATCAACTTCTGTTAATCGGAATATATATATTCTCCATAACCAATTAGCTTAATAAATAAAGTTATAATTACTTATTTTATATGATATATTTACATAAAACATTAGGTTATTCTCCTACCTTTATTGCTTCCTTCCCTTTTGTTTGCATTAACATGTATGACAACCTCATTTCCATATGGTTTGGCTGAAATAAATCATAATTCGCTTATTTTGAAACATCTAAAAAATAATGGAATCTCATCTAGCAGGACAACATCACTAAACTACCTAAATATATGAAATTGCCAACTATAATAGAATTAATATGGTGAATTTAAAAATTCACCAATAACTTTATACAATGAATCTCAAGATGAAACTTTTCAAATCATTAACCCTCTATGTCTAGAGTAATTTTAATTTGATTTTACTTCAATTGGAGGTGTATAAAGGAAGAACCTTAAAAAATAATCTACCATACTTAGAGCATCAATAGAAACTGAGCAATAAAATTTTCTCTTATTACACTAACATAGAGTCTGAATCATATAGAAATAAAGAAGGACAATTTTAGATAACTCATCAAAGTTTCCATATCATCAAAGAACGCTCAATTTGAAGTTTTCTAATTCAAGATATGATCAAAACAATAATACTGAAAAATCAGTTCCTAAGAACTCGAATTCTATATCTTCTAAACATTAACTCAATTCAACAAAAATATTAAAATTACTTACCAAATAAACCTTTAAAGCCTTTAAAGATGAAGATTATGATTTGGAATAAATTATAAACCTTCAAATTTCACTTAAAATTCAGCTCTCTATTTTTTTTAAGAAGAAGAAGAATAATAAGAATAAGAAAAACACAACTCTCCTTGCTTCCCTTTTCTATCGGATGCCTCTTTTTTTTTTTCTTCTTACAACAAATGGTTGCCATATACCTAACTCAAATCCCTACATTCATCATTTTGTTTTTAAAACAATCAAGTACGTGTATATATATGTATATATATATTGGTGTTGTTTGTCTTCTATATATATATATATATATATATATATTGCCAAAGATCAATTTAAACTCTTAACTTCATATTTCTTATTATGGATTTAATTGTAAACATTAGAAATAATACCACACATATCTTATGCATTCCTCATGTCTATATGAGATGCATGTTATGCAAATAAATGTAAACACATTATATGGGCGTTATAAAATAATTTGTTCTTCACTAATTAAATACAACATATATATTTACTAAAACATCTACATAAAAATATTTACTATTATATATCCATAAATATATTACTAACAAATACATAATAAAATATAACCATTTTTACCAATATGGAACATATTAAATCATTTTATTTTTAAAATTACCTATTTTATATTTAACATTTAACTTAAATAACCTTAAAAATTGATTAATAATTATAATTTTAATATTAACAATCATTACACAATTATTAGTTACTAACTAACTATTAAAAAATAGCATAATCATAACCAAATAATTACTTATATAATCATAATATTAGAAAAGTTGACAAAGTCAGTGTTAAATAAGGGGGACAAGCATTTTTTTCCATTCAACCGGATGGATAAGAAATAAAAAATTTAATCACATTCAGACTGCCATTGTTGGTGGCGGTATGATGATAAAGCCACTGGCAGAGGCGGTTTGAGGGAAAAAATTTTCTCTCCCCTCCACCTCAGTCAAAAGTACCACAAAATGGAAAATTCTTTCATAATTCACCATAAAAAAAAAGAATCAATTTTAGTACTGGGAATTTGTTTTGTTTTTTACCATAATTTAGTAAATAACCCCATTTTCAACCTTCAATTTTGCTCCAATTTCATGTTTTTGTATTTTCTGATCACCTATTCCCTTTCCTTAGGGTTTTGCTAGTTCCTATTTTAGCCTTTCTAATTATGTCATGAACTTTAATTTTTATTATTTTTTTGGTGTAATTGTATTCTCTTAATCTATGTTTCACTGAAATCAAATTGCAGACTTTGACTTTTTTTTTTAAGGTTCTACTGATTGTTGGTGGAGAAAGGGTTAAATAAGAAGAAGAAGTAGTTAGTGTAGTGTGATGAACAGTTGCCCTTTAATTGATGATTTGTACTGGGACATGGACATAAAGAATACTTAAGGAACCACCTGTTACCAAATCCTATGTCAATCCAAAAGGCTTTGTTTTTCCAAAGAAGATTTGTGAGTTTCAATTTTTATTGACTTTACTGTCATTTATTATCCGCTTCTACTTCTATATTCAGCCCTAAAGTCATACGGATTGTGAAATGGGTGCTTATGGAGGAATGACAGTGTCTTAGAGGGCATTGTTGATTCTGAGGAAAAAACTAGAATGAAAGATCTAGTAAACTCTTTGTTTTGTCTTTTACCATCTTTTATGGTCCTTTTGTAGTTTGTAATATATATATATATATATAATGGTTGTGTTACATTACTTTGTCATATAAAAGTAATGCACACCGAGGTTGAGGATTGTCTGAACCTTTAGAAGGTGAAGCAATAGAAGAATAGCATTGCTGCATTTTCTGATGTGAGGGCAGAGTATTGTGTGAACCTTTAGACTGAAGATTGCATTTCAACTCTTTGGGCAAAAGAAGAATATTTTGGTTCTAATTTGATTTCTTATCTAAACCTTCACTACCTAATTCTATATGAGATAGAGCAATGAAGTGAGCTTTTGACATTTTATTGTTATTGCAATTTAAAAAATAAAGCGAGTATAAATAATGGAAGATCTTATGCATTTTTGGCATTTCTTTTTTTTTTTTGAGAAGCCATTGATGACTTTTTCAATATATATATTTTTGTTTTGTTTTGTTTTATTATTTTTATTATTATTATAAATATATACAAAGTATTGTAAAATAATAGAAACACATGAAATTATCAATCGTAATATTTTAATTATTAATTTTAAAAATGAATCAGAAACCAAATATAAACCAAAAGGATATAAAAAAAATGAATCAAAAACCAAAAATAAATCAGAAACAGATTCAAAGAAAATCAAAATAATAACTCTCCTTATACTATGGAATATTTGGATATAAAATAAAGATTGCATAAATACAACAAACATACAAAAAAAAAAAAAAAAAAAAAAACCTCTGCAACTACATTGCCATTAATAAAACAAAAATGTATCAAAAAATAAAACAAAACCAAAATGATACCAAATTAAACAAAAAAGTATCAGAAACTAAAAAAAAAAAAAGAAATTATTTTACAAAATTATAAACGTAACGTAACGTAACAAAATTATACCAAATATAAACGTAACGTAAACAAGGTAGCATCAAAATAATAACTAAAATTCAACTATGGAACATTTGGACATAAAATAAAGATCGCATTAATACAACAAACATACAAAAAGAAATTATGTGATACAACTACATTGTCATTAATAAGATAAATAGTACCAGAAACCAAAAAAAAAAAAGCAATACCAAATTATAAAAAGATATCAGAAACCAAAAAAATACCAAAACGATACCAAATTATAAATGCAACATAAAGTGGCAGCATCTGCTTATGACACAACAACACCAAAAAAATTAAAAACATATTCATTTACTTAAAATTTTTCTATTACAAAAATTACAACTTGCTTAAACTCCAAAGAAAATGTCTAGCTTTAAGTTATAGTATATTTTTTGTATACTTTTGGTTTATTTTCAGTTTCCTATACAATAACAAAAGGAGACTTTAGGATATAGCCAAGTCTGTGCTCCATTTTTTGTGGATGAGGACTAATAAAATCATTTTTAACATCCTCTAAATACAAAATTAAATTATAAACCAAAAAGCAACTAAAAAATGAATTATAAAAAACTAATAACAATATATACTACATCAATTCCCTTCACATCATGTCCACCGTGACCTGCAGAATGAGAATGAACAAAAATATAATCAACATTTTCTACACCCTACTCAACAAAAAAAATTACAGATAAACAAACATATAAAAAATAAAAAGTATCTCATAAAACAATGCATGCTAGTCTCTTTTCACAAAAGCCAATAAAAAATTAATTTAATGATACTACAAGATTTTTAGCTATTTTATTTATAAAATTATATATTTGATTTATTGAAATTAAAAAATAACATTTAGAAAATAATATTAAATTTATTTAAAAAGAGAAAATAAAAAAGATGGAATAAAAAAATAAAAATAAAAAAAGATTGTATTTTAGCATAAAATGTCAAAAAATTTATGAAATAAAATATAAAAAATATATTGGCAAATGCTCTACTAATATAAAAAGATGCAAAAAAAAAGGAAAAAATGAGATAATAAAATTTTTGAAACAAGACGAAAACAAAAAAAAAATAGAGGAATTAAAAATAAAAAAGAGAAATTAAAAATAAAAAAAAGGAAGAAATAATAAAAATAAAAAAATAATAAAGAAAAAAGAGAAATAATAAAAATAAAAAAAGAAAGGATGAAAAAAATAAGAAAAAAGAAAAAAAAAATTTGAAAAAAAGAAAAAAATAATATAGAAAGAAAAAATAAAAATAAGGTAAAAAGGAAGAAGGTGTATATCTATAAATAAAAGTGATAATAGTGTAAATAAAAGTACTAAATTAGTAAATAAAAAAAATTTAGATATTTTAATAAATATTTTTGAAAAAGCGCTATTTGTGTAAATTTCACTTTGATACATGTATCTTAATGTATTGATACTTTGAAAAGGACTACGGAACTACTCAATTTCAGCAATCCAAACTGAGTTAAAAAGACACATTGAAAAGATAAAATTATTTTCATAGTTTTTTTTTTATATATATAAAATTGTAATTTAAAATTTTACTTAAAAAATTATAGGTGTATTTTATTATTATTTTATTTTTTATAAATTATTAATATACATTTTTTTAATAGTTACTATTAGATAATAAAATATATTTTTATTTAATGATTATAAAGATAAAATAATAGAAAATTATGTAAAAAATAAAATTACCATAAAATTTTTTTGTTTATCTCTTAAAAATTTACAGATATTAATTATAAAAAATACTAAATTTAATAAATAAAAAAGTCTAATTGTTGTAATTAAACTATATTTTTCTATTTTTGCACAAATTAGTTTTGGTTTATGGGTGGTTTGGAAGCTTGTCAGACAGCTTCTCTGTCCAGGTCCCGCCCTTTGATTTGATTTAATACTAAATTACTGAGTCTTCAGGTGTTGTCGCCTCTCAGAGTTGGGTTGTTGTTTTCCTCAAGAAACATCCCCCTCTCTCCGCCAATCTCAGAAATCCATCATATAATAACAACAATTCAATCCTACCCTTTTGTTTTTTAATCAAAAAATCAATACCCACAACTCCAAATTTGCAGAGATTTTGTAATCCTCATCTTCTCTGCTGAATCTGCCCTTATTACAGGTTTTTGGAGTTTTTTCTTTTTCACTTTTTTTATTGACACCTTTTGAAAAGTGTAGCCAATAAACAATTTCATTCGAGAAAGGTAGATACTTTGCTATCTTTCTCTGTTCTGTTGAAGATTAAGAGAAGAAAAGTATCTTCCTTTTTCTTGATCAGCATTTCGTTTTGGAAGCAGTAAGTGATAAGTTTTTTTTTTTTTTTGGCACTATTTTAGGAATGGAGTTTGATTATTACTCAATTATTTATCTGTTTGATTTTTTCTTTTATGGGTTAATCGCATTGAAAGTAAAGAATCTGTATTTTGTCTTGACGTGGGTGCATGTATGGCTTGTTTCTAGTAGTATTTATGCCTCAAGTGTTTCATTCAAGAAAGTGTAAAAATGAGAAAAAAAAATTACTGTATTTCAGTGAGAGTTGAATGTTGATCACTTGTTTGATGATGGTTGATGGTTATTAATATTTTTCCATTGTTGTTGGCTTGATACTCACTTATCTACATCAAACAGAATCTGGGTTTTTTTTTCTCCCAATTCAGTTTGCATGCTTTATTAAAAATTTGTTTGTAAATTCACGCCTCTGGGAAATGTTAATGTTTTTGAATTCCTTGGAACATATTATGTTCATTCATTTGTTTTACACTGTTTTGTTCTTTGGAGTTGTTTTGTTATGATTTGAAAACTCTTTTCATTTTAAATGTAGTAATCTTTTGCATTTTACTTGTTTGGTGCGACAGAAGTTACTAGTTGTACTATTTTCAACTCAACTAGGCTCAACAAAAAAAATTTCAGCTATTTATAGTTTCATCCAATCGTTGTTAAGCAATGAAAGTTTTTCACCTTTGAAATAAAATAGTAGTCACATTGAATGTGGATTTCATTTCTTATTTGCGATACAGCATATTAAGGATCAACTAGGATATGGTGATTTGTGTAACGGGTTTGAATAATTTACTTTCTTAGCAGGATCCTCAAAGCATACTTGGCAGCCAGTCATGACTGCCGATACAACTGATCCAAGTTATTGGTTGAACTGGAGGTTCTTCCTGTGTGCACTATTTCTCTTACTTGCTATGATATTTGCGGCATTTCTAATATGGAAATATGAAGGATCGAAGAAATTGAAAACTGGAAGTAGAGAAAATCAGCAAGAAAGAGCAGGATCTCTATCTAAGGATGAAGCTTGGACGACATGTCTGAAAGGAGTTCATCCTGCTTGGTTGCTTCTTTACAGGATAATTGCTTTCATCATCATGTTTTCGTTGATCACAGCAAATATTGTTGTTGATGGAGTTGACATATTTTACTTCTATACGCAGTAAGTCACCAACCCATGTAGCTTTTTCTTATAGATGAAACCACCATGTAGCTTTTTCTTATAGATGAAACCATTACTAAGGTTTGAAGTGGGTAATAAAAATAGAGAGAACTCCGACCTCATAAATTTTATCAACCAAAGGTTGACAACAAAGAACATATTAAATTTGTCTCAATCTCTTATTGTACATGAGATTGAAGCAGCCTTTGGCAGTCATGGAATATAAATAAATACATAGATGCTGCCTAATGATGGTGGTGGGAAGACGAAGTCTTCTGGCCATTTGTAACAATTTGGTGCTTTTTATAAATTTCACTTGCATGTTGATGTGTATCCAAGAAAGTCAAAAAAAGGGGAGGAAAATAGAGAGATAGGGAGAGGGAATGACGGAGAGCAGCTGCTGTTTTCATTGGTTTTGTAATTTTTTCTGTGCTTTTCTTTTTTGCTGTGCAGGTGGACTTTTACCTTGGTTACAGTCTATTTTGCGGTATGCTTCCCATACAGATCTGTTTAACATTGATTCAAGATTGTTTAAGGAATAAATTGTGTTTACTTCCTAAACCGAGAAGCCCACCATTGATTGGTTAAATTTGCAAAATATTCTATTAGAATTTGGAAGCAGGGTAGTTCTATATGTAAGAATTTGATAGCTTTTTGGTTTAAATTGTTTATTGTTTCAACTTTAATTTGCAGCTTGGATCATCATTCTCCATTTATGGGTGTTTAAAACATCACAATGGATTTGATGCTGATCAGTCTCACGATGAGAATTTAGATGAGGAGCAAGGCAGCTACACAGCCCCCTCACCTGGGGAAACTGCAGATATATCTGTTTTCCCCAAAAGTCTAGATAATAATGGAAAGCCTCGTGGTCACCAAACTGCGGGTGCATGGGGCTATATCTTTCAAATTATCTATCAGGTGAGTTTCAATTAAATTATAATTTTTCTTGCTTTCCACCTGCAATAGATGCCTTGTTGCATTACACTTTTTTTTAATTATCATAATAATTGCCTTTTATTGATTTATTTTCTTCATATGAGCAGACATCTGCAGGTGCTGTTGTGCTTACTGATATTGTATTCTGGTTCATTCTTTATCCATCTCTAATGGCCCCAGATTTTAGTCTCGATTTTGTAAGTATTAGCCCTATCATTTATATGATCGTTTACATTTGTTGAATGGCATATGGAAGACCAGAGCAGTGAGGATTTTGGAGGCCATATACGAAATAAGTGAATATGTTTAGCAGTTAGACTGTAGCATTGCTATGCAGAAATATTCAACTAAGACATAGGGGATACTCATGTCAATGTATTGGTGTAACATAAGTCATGTACATGGTACGTCCTTATAAACTTTGGAGTCTAAGCTCAACATTACAGAACATACAAAGAACTAATAGGATTATATAAATGCATAAAAACTTGTATAACATTTAAGGTGACTCTTTGTATGAAAGAAAACATAAATAACATTTAAAATTTTGTTTCCTTCCAACTGCAGCTTAATGCCTGTATGCACTCAGTCAATGCCATTTTACTCCTTGGTGACACAATGTTAAATTGCTTGGTAATTCTAATTCCTCAATGTTATTCACGGTTTTTCATCTAACTCTTTTTGACGTCCAATTACAAATTTATAATCTGTGATTTTCAGCGGTTCCCCATTTTTCGAATAGCTTATTTTGTCTTTTGGACAAGCTCATTTGTCATCTTTCAATGGATCATCCATGCTTGTATTTCAATGTGGTAAAGTTATATTTTCATCATTTCATTCTGTTTGTTATTATTTTAACTTTTGGGCATAATGTTTATGCTTTGCTGCTTCTTTTATAGGTGGCCATATACATTTCTTGACTTATCATCCCCTAATGCTCCCCTGTGGTATGTATTGATGCTGTTTCTATGTTTACTTCATTATATGTGGTTAAGTTCATGCATCCAATTTTACACCCACGAGGAATCAAAGGCCTGTTTAAGATGTCATTCCTATTAGCAATTTAATGGTTTTCTTCCAACTAATAAAATTGTTTTCAATCTGGGACTAACCCATATGTGTTTCTGCGTCAACTTTACAGGTACATCGGAGTGGGAGTGATGCACGTCCTATGTTACGGGGTATATGCTTTGATAATTTGGTTGAAACGTTTGTGGTTGGTGAGATCATATCCAGAGTCCTATTAGGGTTTTAGGTGAGAGAGTGCACTGCACTTGGTGCCACTAATTCTACGAGTTAAACCATGTTAGCCAACCGCACCGAGTTGATCCTTTGGGGATGATTAACTGGGCTCCTTATTTTTGAGAGGAGCAGCTGTAGAATAGATTATCATATTTATCTCTCTCATTCTGGTACAGAGTTTTTGATAAAATAGTAAAGCACATCTGCAAGATTATTTTTCTTTTGCAAGCTAATCAAATGGGCACGGAGTATCAGCAGTCAAGATGTACAAAGATTTTGATGTCGGTAGCATTTTCTCTTGTATCTTCTCCAGAAGATTGGGAAGATTGTTTTCTACCAAATAATAGTGTTTGCATTATTTCACATGGGGTTTTATCGATCTTTTTTTATTCAACCTTCTCTTTCCCTTTATTATCACCAAAACAAAACAAAATATACACCGGCACACATAAAGATATACTTGTTTGATCTATATCACAATCTTTATCACCGTTGCTAGTCTTAGCATGGTCATTCCAACAGAATGAGCAACTAAATGTCGAGCGCCAGGAGACTGAATTGCAAGAAAATAAATGGTTCAAGACAATGAGCAGAGCTACTTAAAAGTTTTGATGACGATAATTTAAATGTCAATTCTCCATTCAAATAGAGGGGTAGTGCAGCTCAAAGATAAATAAACCAAAAAGAGCTTATTATCAATAAAAGTATATTCAAAAAAGAATATAAACATTTGTCTTTGTATCATTGTTTCAAGTCAACTAATTGATCACAATACTAACAAAGACCAAAATGCACGTCAAGTTCTGTTTTGATTTACTTTCTCCAACTTTCCTCCCGCAAATTCAGGTGGTTCCTTGTGGATTACTTGAGTTTTTCCAACAACCAGGCAGCTAATGATAACCAGCTCCAAAAGCAGACATATCAACGATACTCAGCATCAAATAGATCACAAGCCTAGGGCTTTACATGCTCTCTAATGAACTGTTCCACCTGAGATATTTTGCCAGTCAAACCAGAAGATTCTGCAACTGTAACTTTGTTACTGCAATGAGAGAATGAAAATGCTTCCCCAGGGATCCCCAGAGTAAAGTCATTTGCAACATCGGCTTCTGATATTCCACTTCTTGACTCCCGTAATTTGTCACTGCAAGATGATAAAACATAAATGGGTTGAACAGCAGCATCTATGCTTCTTTTGAAATGATGAGCATAATGTAATAACAGAAGGAATGCTCAATGAGATAAAAGCAAGCACATAAGAATTCATGCAAGTTGTAAGAGCCAATTATGCTAGTACACCAAGTAATGAGCATCAGAAGGCAACCACTGCAACTGTTTATTAAAAAAAATTTAACAGGGAGTGCAAACTGTAATGTTTCTGGAAGAGGGAATCAAAAGCTTAACTGCATATATGATCCCACCAATTGTTTGCAATGCATGGAACAGAAAAATTATCAATCAGAGAAATAGATGAAGAATTACATTTCTTTCTCCAATTGTTTTCTTATAAAATCCTTGGAATGTGCTGTCACTTTGTCTGTCTTGTTGCAACAGATGAGAACTGGAACTTTTCGTTTGATAACACTTGCCTTGGTCAAAATATCATACAGATATCTACCACATAGAAGATATTGAATATTAGATATCAGCATATTTATATTTGCATTTGTGATGTGTGTGCAAACAGAGGGCGAAAAAAATCTTTTCAAGGCTTGTAATTACTCGGAAACTCCTCGCAAGTTGGGTAAGAATTCCAAAGCATCAACAACAAACACCATGCCAGCAGCTTGAGGCAAGAACTCATCTAATTTGGGCTGAAGACGAAAATGCCCAGGAACATCAACAAGATGGACAGGCTTCAATTTGCCCTTCTGTCAAAGCACTTACAAGTATTAAAAAAGGAAGGGGATCTTCAAATGCATGGATTGCAAGACAGAATTTGTCATATGTTTTCAACTCATGAAACAACAAAGAATGAATCAATTCTATGCATGCAAAGTTTGGATAAACACCTTAGAGTTTTCAGAATGAAGAATGAAAGTGCCCTCATTTTGTTCCATTGAGGTAACAGTGCCCTGATGTGAAGATCCATCTCGAAGCTGGCATAGGCATCAAATGATGGGATAAGAAACTAGAACAAAATCTCTAATGCACAAATAGGACTGTTCTTGTGGACATAAAATGCAATCATCAGAAAAGAGAAGAGACTTGATAATTAGAAAATAAGATTGAGGCCATATACGTAAGGCAAATATGTTAGTATGCTTTCAAAGTATTAATTAAAAATACACTGTTATTATTTGCTGTAAGACTTTCAAGGAACCCAACAAAAAATATCACCGCTTACTTGATAGAAAAGAACAGTTTTTCCACTCCCACTTAGTCCAGCAAGCACAATAGTGTTAGATTTTGCGCGTTTGAATAAGCGAACTGCAAAGAAAATATAATTGAAAGAAGCAAAAAATAAATAAACACGATAGCAAATTAAGCTATTTAGTCTGAAAGTTTGTTTGCAGTTTTAACATAAACTGTAACCGAAACAGTGAATAAGAAATAAATCATTCATTCAAGAAAGTGATCCAGACAGTTAAAAACCTTTTATTTTCCCCAATGGTGACTTGCTTGCAAGGGTGTAAACAAGCCAAAGTTGAGCATTGACTAGCTCGGACTTAGTTTGTTTAGAACCGAGCTGAGCTCGAACTAAACTCGTTATGTCACTTAGTATTCATAAGCCTAAATGAGCTTAAAGAAATTTTAAAAAATATAAACTATAAATTAGAATTATTCATAAAAAATTCAAATGAATTATTTACTAAATAAATTATAATATATTTAATAAAAAGCTATAATTTTATTCTAATAATCTATATTCTTAAATATTTTTTACATTTATTATGAATAAAAATTTATATATTATATTTATTATGTCAAATTATTAATACATTAAAATTATGAGTTAGCTCACAAGCTTTACAAGCTAAACTTTGTATGGTTTAATTTTTAAGCAAACTTCAATATACGAACTCGAATAAGCTTTTAATGAGCTGAGCTCCGAACAGTTTGCGAGCAGGTTGGCTCGTTTATAGCCCTACTTGCAAGTGGGCAATGAATGAACAATGCCATTCATTCTCTAACTATAATAAAACATCAAATGGATTTCAAAACCACTCTTCCCCAAAGTATGCATCACATTATATTCCTAAGTTTCCATGAACTTGAACTTCAATTCAGGGACACATACTTGGACACGTTCATCAAGATTCCATAAAAATACATCCAAATATAACACTTTGTGATGTCATAAAAAGCCTGACTGACACCAAAGCCCCGTTCCTTCAAAATTCAAATATCACTAAATGAAACACTTATAATCATTTCAATGATGCCACCTTTAACACCTACAAGCCAAATATAGATAAAAAAAAAATCTCATAAACAATCAAGAACAAATCACTCTACAAGGTGTAAATTCTAGAACCTAACAAAAAGATCAAGAAAATCAAAATAGAGGCCAAAAAATCAAGAAAATGGTAAGGAAGGAGAGAATTACTGATGAAGAGAAAAAGGGTAGTGAGAAACAACACAGCAGCAGCAGCATATAGCTGGGTAGGTGGTATCTGATTCACAAATTCAATTCCCTGTTGCAGCCATTGCTTTGCCTCGTTCTTCCACTGCTCCATTCCTTCCATTTTCAAGATTCTGCACCCAAAAAAAAAAAAAAATGATAACCACCCAGTTTCACAAAACAAGCAAAAACACACATAATTATATTGTTCATCAACAAAGAAAGCTCAATTCCCCATATTGACAACAATATAGACCAGTTATGGTATCAATGCATGACAAAACCACAACAGAAACGAAATGAAACACGTTGCCCAAAACAAACAAACAAACTCTAATTTGTTCGAATCAACAAAGAATTTGATGGAATTCAATGTTGCAGTCGAAATTATAGGGTTTCAAGGGTACAAAATAACAATGAAAAATGGGCAAAAACGTAATAATTAGAGCAAGCAATCACCTGAATTGCAAAATTGAGAAGCTAGGGCACGGAAGTGAAACGATCAATTGATGTGTTTCAGAGACGCTTTCTCCATAAGCACAAGCAGCAGGCGACCCTTGCAGAACCTGTCACTAGAATTTTTCAAAATTTGCAGTAACAAATAATTTTACATCTGAAAAAATGGTCAAGCACTGTTCACCGGGTTTTACCCATTGGGCCTGTGACGTTACTATGAATCCATGGAGCGTCCGTATTCATTCAAAATGTTTTTTATATATTAAATATTGAGATTTTTACAAAAATACCCCTTTTTTAATCTCATTTTCAGCAAATTATTAAAAATTACACGCGTCTTCTCCTCTGCGTTGCGTCTTCTTCCCTGCGTTTTTTCTCTTCCACCAACCTTTTTTTTTCTTCTTCCTCTCTCCCTCCATCACCTTGCTTCCATCAAACTCACCCAAGCCACCATCCAAAGTATATAAATAAAAAAACTTTCAGGATTTCATGTGCATAAAAAAAAAGGTCCAAAACTCCAAATTAGAGCATAAATTTCAAATCCCCATTTCATTTTTAACAGCTCTTTGCCAAACATAACCAAAAAACACACAAATCCTATGCACTGCTAATCAATTTTAAGAGCAAAAACGCAGAACCAGTGAGCTAAAGAAATCCAAAATTGAAATAATCTGAGCTCATAAAGTAGCAAAAAAATACGAAAAGAACAATACCCTTTTGCTGCCGGAGATGATCAGAAGCGGTGACGGGGCAGATCGAGTCCGGTGATTATCTTCGGTTGATTATCTTCTGTTTCTTTTCTATTGCTGTCTTTTACAAGGCGTTAAAGAAACGAAACCCAAAAAAAAGCCTTTTAG
This sequence comes from Mallotus nudiflorus, assembly GCA_947683625.1. NCBI lineage: Eukaryota > Viridiplantae > Streptophyta > Magnoliopsida > Malpighiales > Euphorbiaceae > Mallotus > Mallotus nudiflorus. The sequence continues at coordinate 5,072,301 of CANTUR010000075.1, read as the reverse complement.
CTCAAATGTTCTCTGATTTTCTATTGCTGTCTATGTTGTTTTTGGGCTCATGATTTGGGCTTAAGTAGTCTTTTTTTTTTTTTTTTTAAATTTCGGGCGATGTTTATATGAAAGTGCTGCATGCAGTTTTTGTGGTTTTTTTCGTCTTTTCTCTTTTTTTTTTTTTTTTTTTGAACAAATCTTTTCTCTTCTTTGGATGCTTTAGATAAATAAAGTTGTATAAATGTTCAAGAAGCTGTATAAATTTAGTGATTTCATGTTTTTTTTTTTTTTTTTGTCTTTTCTCTTCTTTTGATGCATCTATGATTTTGTTTAGCTTTTTTGCAGTCTCCAAATATAATGTATCCTTGGATTATGCTAATATTGTGAAAAGGAAGCTGTTAGCTCTTGGAATTCCGTTTTGACCTTTGATGATCCTTTTGCACAAAAATATTATTTTTGGTGCTTATGTGTGTAGCCCCTATATCCACTGATTAAATAAATAATATATACTTTATATATTTTATATTTTAATTAATAAAAATTAACAAAAATTGTTAATTAAAATTTTTAATTACACAATAAACTTAAGAAATAATAAGAATGATATTTAGAAATAGTCTATTATTGGAATATTATTCGTATATAATAAAAACAGTATATTATCCGAATATTATAAGTATCTAAAATACAAAACAGTATCTGAAGATTAAAAATGATAATTCAAACTTATAAATACAGTATTATCACGACTCAAACTAGAAGTCATGATCGACGCTAGAGAACGAGAATTTTTTCGAATCCGGAACCCGTAGCAAGCCTTAGAAATTAAAGACATGCAATAAATAAATAAAAGTATGACGGAATTGAAATTTTTTGAATCAATATATAAAATAAATACTCTAAATCCTTTCATAAATAAATATATTAATACAATATTCAAATACAACTTTCTGAGTATTTAATATCAAAACAAAATAATATTTTTCTGATACAATAACACTACTACTGCAGTTTCTAAAATACAAATCAAAGTTCAAATTATACATTTACATAAAATAGCCGGGACAGAAGAACGCCGGTGAAAAACTCTACTACTAAGGTATGACGATATAGGATCTCTTGAAAAAAATAATTGAGGGGAGTCAGACCTCACTAAATGAATTATTATACTATATATACATGAAATCTAAACCATACTCAGTCAGACATATATATATATATATATATATATATATATATATATATATATATATATATATATATATACACGTATTTCACACAAGTGTCAAACTCTGCTTTTATAAATATAATAAATGCAAAAGTCATTTATTTTAATACATGAAGGATCAAATAGAACCCTATTAATCACAACCTCAATCAACCGTATCATCACTCTAGCCATATAAGCTCACTTAAATCCAAATAGATCACTTATTTCATTATGAATAGTAGACTGACCCCGAGACACTAAGTCAACCGAGCTCCAGCAGTCTGACTATCAGTGTGATTGGCCCCGAGACACTTGATCAACCGAGCTCCAGTAATCACACTCTTAATCACATCATATCTCAATCAAATCAATCAAATCATAATCACCACAATTGATTCCTCACTCATACCTAAATCTATCGCACCAGTACGTACACGGTCCTAGTGCTGCCCATTAGGTAGCACGTTCCATTAATATCCTTCATTTAAAATAAATCATACATTCAAAAAGTGAATAGTGTAGAATAACATTCGTAATAGTAAAATAAACCATATATATACCAGAAATATATCTAAAATAAACCACGTATATTTTGGGTATATATATGTCAAAAAAAACATAAAATATACTAAAGATAAACTATTGATATATTTTAAAACAATTTAAGTGTATTTCAATAATATAACATGCATTTACTTAAAAATATACCTAAATATACTAAAGATATACCCTAAGTATACAAATCATTTAATAAAAAAAAATTATGAATAAATATTCATTTAAAACATGTATATGTACTAAAACATGCATTTAAGTTTGACATATATCCAAAAATATACTAAAAATAAACCTAATTATCTAGCATGCATATATCAAAAATAAACCCTAAATATACCAATTATATCGTAAATATATATAGAAAATATGCAAACATATATATTAAGATATACTAATAACAAACCAAAAATATACCAAATCATATAATAAATTAAATCACTTTTAAAAACATACAATAGAAATGAAAAATCCTAAGTCATGCATCTTATATGCAATGTATATATATACAGTATAATAACTCACAGGTGTGCGTTCCTCGAAACAGACTCGGCGGGCCTGGTCCGTTAGGCTTCGATCTTAGCGCAGCTAGAAAAATAAAATAACATCAACAATTAGAATAAACTTCTAATTCTACGCTTCTAAAATTATTATAGAAAGACTCATCAAAAATTTAAAAATAGACACAGATCGGTTGTCACGTTTTACGAAAAATTTATCGAAATTTCAGCAGAGTCTCCCCTGTAAAACGAACATCTCCCTACAAAAGTAAGGCCGATCCTGCACAGAAAACACACTTCTAAAATCATCAAATACTCAACACCTCGGGTTGGGACTCCAAACTCCACAAATCTCTAACCGAGATTCACAAAACACAAACCAACAATATTAACAATAAAATAATAAAATTCTCAAAAATTAAATAAAATATTTAAAAACCTTTATTTTCCAATTAGAATATAAAATTCTAATTTTAAAAAAATATTTGATAATAAAAATTCATAAATGGAATAAAATTCCCATTTTACAATTAAATTAACATAAATTGCAAATAACATTTAAAATCACAATTTATCATCATAAAAATAGTGAAACACACATTTAATCTTAAAATAACAAATACACTTATTATTTACATAATATTCCCAAAATTATCACAATTTAACTAATAGGATCTCAAATATTATATAATATTAATAAAAATTCAATTTTTACAATTATTCAACATAACATAGTAAAGTTCACAATTAATTGCCTAAATAGTTTAATTATATAACAAAATTAGTTTAAACTCATTTTATTTCCAAAATAATATTTATTATATTATTTGAAAATAATTTTTGAAAAAAATAGTATTAATTAGTTAAAAATAGTAATTAATTTGTAAAAATCATTTTAATACCTTAAATAATTATAAAACCAATTAAAACCTAATATTTACTATAATTACTACCAAATTACCAAAATGCCCATAATATATAAAAATACACATAATATACTAAAAATACTCATAAATTCAATAAAAATTATATAATTACACAAAAATTATTTTCTCAACATATTATGCATTAAAATCAACAAATAAACTTAATTAATAAATAATTTCAACAAAAACTTAAATATAACCCAATAATCCAATATTTACATAAACTAAAAATATTATTAAAAATTATATAAAAATCCCAAAAATTAATTTCTCAACACTAAAATTAATATCAACTCATAATAACACCAAATCAACCAATTTTTATAATTAAATAAATTAATTTACTAAAATTAATTAAATAATAATAAAATATTCAAAAATTAACAAAAAATAAAATAAATTACAAAAATTACAAAAAAATTCTGGGTTGTAGATTGAGCTAAGGGGAACAACTTTTGTAAAAGGATTTTTCATGAATCAAGCAAGAATTATCAGAAAAAAATCAAAAAACCAAAAATGGCCGAAATCGAAAATGAGCTAGAAACCTCACCACAACGCATTTTCAGGCTGGAAGGAACTCGGAATCAACCTCCTTGAAGCTCCAGGAGTTCAATGCCACTAGAAACGTCCGATTTGGTGGCCGAAAATGTGATCGACGGCCAAAAACCTCCACATGTTGCCGCTGCGTTTTCTGGCATTCTGACGGGCTTCAGATGGTCGGAGCACATCAGGGAGGAAGAGGGAAGAAGGGGGAGGAGCTTGGCGGCTACTGGTGGCAACGAAGGCGGTCCAGCGAGCTACTCCGAGAGGCACAGTGAGGGTAGGGTCGCGAGAGGAAGAAGAAGGAGGGTAAGCTTTCTTTTTTTATTTTTGTATGTCTATAATATACATAATACTATATATTATAATTTAATAACCTTATTTTATAACATATTATAATATTACACTAAATTAACACACCACCCATATATATTATTCACACACACATATATGTTTATACTACACACAATAATAATTAATATACACATATAATATTAATAATAAACCCTAATATATATATATATATATATATATATATATATATATATATTAACTTATAAAATACAATTAAATAATGTAATTTATTAAAATGATAATATTAAAATATTAATGATCCAAATTAAGTATTAGTAAAACAATATTGTCCAAAATAATAAACTGCAATATAAAAAATTACATAGAAAATTATATTTAAACATAAAATAATGAGAATTATTCAAAAAATAGTAAAATAATCAAATAGGATTTTAAAATTTATTAACACTGCATATCCTATTTTAAAATAAAATAAATTTAAAAATCTAGGGTTATTACAAGTATACTATCTGAATATTATATGTAAATGAAACTTTAAAATAATATCTGATACAAATAACAATATATTATCTAAATATTATTCTCATATGATACAATAAAAATAGTAAATTATCCAAATATTATAAGTATTTGAAACTCAAAATAATATTTGAAAATTAAAAAATTGTATCTCAAACTCATAAATACAATATACTATCTGAAGATTATATGTATGTGAAACTTCAAAATCATATCCGATACTAAAATTGGTATATTGTCGAAATATTATTCAAATATTTTCCTTCAACTAAAAGTATATTTTCTAAACATTATTGTATATGAAACTCAAAACAGTCTATGAAACTCAATATAATATCGGAAACTCAAAAAAGTATATGAATATGATAATTTGTATAAGTATATATTGTTAGAAAAATTATCAAAGAAATAGTTCGTCTTGAGTAATAAATTTCAAATATAATTGTATTCAATTAATTAAAATAAAAATAATTAATATATACATATCACTTAATTTGAATTCAAGTGCCCATTTTTTTTAAATGCATGAAACTTGAAATATTTTTTAATTTATTTCTATTTTATTATTTTTATATTTTACTTTATTTTCCTTATATAAAATGAATAAAATAATATCAGCCTAATATATATATATATATATATTTCAAAATATTTTTCTAACATATTTGAAACTTTAATTTTTTATTAAAAAATATGAGTTATATAATTTAAATATGTTAATTATAATCTCTGAAATAGAGTACAACGTCTATATATATATTAATACTCAAAATAAAAAATAAGAATAAAAAATAAAAAAAAATAAGGCAAATATAAGAATAACAAAAAAAAGCAAAAAATAAAAATAAATAAAAAAGAGAGAAAATTAAAAATAAATATAAGGAAAAAATGAAAAAATAAGGATATTAGAGAATAAAAAAAATAAGAAAAAATAAAAATAAACAAAAATGAAAGAAAATGAAAATAAACAAAAATAGAGGAAATAAAATAAAGAAAAATTAAAAAATTAAGGATAGCATAAAAAAATTTAAAAAGGGAAGAGAAAATAAAAAAAAAAATAATAGAGAAACAAGAAAAATACAAAAGGGAAAAAAATTCATGTAATTAATAAAAAAAGAGGCATTTTGATGAAAATTGAAATCCAAAAAATATACATTTATGTAATTTTTCCTTAAATAATTGCTAAGATTCAATTTTCTTTTTCAGTTTTAGATATTTGAAGAGAAACACGCCAAGGTGCAGACAACAGGACAGAAGCGTTTTGGACAATTGCTCGCAGGATTCTAATAATATCAAAAAGAAAATTGTCAAAAACATGTGTACACATTATTATTATTCCCTTTTTCTAAATTTTATTGTCGTTAGTTTGGAGGTGATGGTGGTGCGTGCAGCCAGATCCAGTTCCCTTTAGTTTGTACAAAAATTTTATTACTTAAACCAGTAATTAGTTTAATTCTGCTATGATTGATGTGAACTAAGCGATTATAATGGTAATGATTATGGAGTTTAGGAAGTTTTCATTGGAATAATTATAACTTGCATTGCATTGGCACCGTTCATTGTTCTTTTGTTAGAGCAAAAAATATGTGCAAAATATATCAACACTCAAATCTTGCATTAATGCATTCATACCCTAAGGAATTTTTGTTTTTTATTTGTTCATTGTTCTTTGGGTAAGCTCGAGTTCGACAACTTAAGCTCGGTAAAATTTTCAAAATCGGAGCTCTTGCTTGATTCTAATTCGTTTAATAAAGTCTTGTCTATTACTAAGTTCATATTTAATCACTAAAAACTCACTATTAAACTCGAGAAGGAGCTCGTTAAAGAGCTTAGTTAACAAAATAAAATTCCAACCTTAATCTACAACACACAACCAAAGATATTTAAAATAAAATGTCCATCCATTTGAGGGGCGGTAAAGGTCAATTCTACAAAGGTTGAATTAGAAATAATAAAATTTGAGGGGCTGTAAAGATTAATTCAGTAAAGATTGGGGGTGAAATCTTGCATTTGTCGTGTAGATATAAGATCTAAACTCTTATAAATAGCCATACCATCTTTCATTTAGCCTATAGTTATAAGCATTGTTAAAGCATTACAAAGTTCAATTTTCTTTATGAAACAAGATGGAATCAATCAACCATCAGAACTACCAAACTAAATCTATCAATCTCCAATTTCTTCATCTAGTCTCTATGTTCTGAAATCTAGCAATCTCCAATCTCCATTTTCTGAAACAGCTTTCTTGTCTGAGTTGTTAAGAATTCAGGTTTAATGGAAAATTCTGATGAAGAGATTAAACCCATAACATAGAATAGTGAGAGTAATTCACATAAAACACTTGAATTGTCATCTTCATCAGAGATTGCGGAGGCAAAAGTAGTGGTCGTAGAAAAAAATACAAGAAAAAATAGAAGATCAATCTTTGGTTATGATTAAAGTTTCATATTAATTAATACTAATTTATTAGTATTGTTTTTGCTTAATATAAAATGAATGTTATATAATATTTAATTAACAAATTAAATTTTATTTATTTAATATTATTACTTAAATTAAATTATGATGCCTTTTATAGTTACTTTATTTTTTTAAAAGCAAAATACACTTTATTAATAATCACATTAGATAATAAAGCACATCCTTAATTTCTCATCCTATGATAACAAAAAAATAAAATGAAAATAGCTAAAAAAATTATTTAAAAATTTTTCTTAAATTATACCTATTTAATATTATCTAATACTAATATTTAAATTAATGAGCTAGTAAATGAGTTTTATCACAAATTTATTTAACAAGTATGTTTACGAGTTTGTTTAATAAGTTTATTCACAAATTTATTTAATGAGTTTCTTTACAAACTTATTCATGAGCTTATTTAATGAGTTTCTTTATAAGGCTATTTATGAGTTTAAACAAGTTGAGTTGAAGGACGTTCGAATTCAACTCATTTAGCTTCCGAATTTTATGATAATATTCGAATTTGACTCATTTAATTTACGAAATTTTGATGAGTCAAACAAGAAGCAGTTGGAGAGCTACTCAGTTTTTTTACGGCTATAATTAGGAGGGTCAACTCTTTTTAACAAAATATGTATAGATGTGTATGTTGTTTGAAAGGTAGAAAAACACGTTCTCATTTGGACAGTTTACCCCAACAACATCACGTTGTTGGAGGTCAACATTCAATTGATTCGAAATGGAAGCTACAAATGAGGCTGCAATTATAAAATTAATCTTATAATATAATTAAAAAATTATGGACGTATAAATTTTCTTAAATAAAATTTTAAATTTAAATTATATGTATAAAAAAAAGAATATATTAGGAGAGATTATTTCTCCTCATAAATTTACTCAGTTTAAATTCTAAATTTGTCGAAATCCTTACAATTACTAAATAGTGAAGATATCAAATGATGTATTAGACTCATCAATGTAAATTATGTAATATAGTTAATATTTTATTATACCTTTTTATTATAAAAAAATTTATTTAATAGTGATAAGTGGTAAATAAAAGAAATTAAACTAAAAATTTGTCTAATTCTAACAAAGTAAAATTATAAAAATAAATATTCAACTTCTCAAAACGTTACCTCTCATAAAACAGACCATTCTTTTTGAACTATTCACAAAATTCCATGTCAAAGATTATCTCATTGACAAATTAAGTTTTATATAACTAGCAAAAGTACAAATTCACATTAGTCAATCTTAAAAACTTTGATAATAATGCAATAACATTAACGTTAATGGGTTTACACCTAGAAAATGAGATGCAGTAGCGCTGGTGACCACTGACCAGACAAACAAACCAAATAAATTGAAGAAAAAATCCATGCAATTTGGTAATTAATTAAAGAAGAGTTGAACACGAATTATATTAATTTTGTTTAATAGGATTAATTATACTTTATATATTAATTATATTCTACAAAATTCACCACAAAAATTAAATAAGGATTAATTAATTGTGTTTAATACGCACAAGGTGCATGCAGACTACCAAGTCAAATGTGCATTTAGAGGGAGGGATCAACTAATTAAAATGGATTTGACTAACAAAGGGTTGATTAAGTGCTCTTTGGGGAGTGTCCACTCGCAATATATTAATTCACCTTGACCGGAGTTTAGTAAGAAAAAAAATTTTTGTAATTATAAGTTAAAATTTTTTATCAATAGAGTTCACATTTATTACTTTAATTTTTCACCATTAAAAAAAAAAGCAAAAAGGTATAAGGATTTGAATTTTATTTTTTATATTTAGGTATTTACACATTTTATTACTGAAACTACTTAGAAGTTAAAATTTATTTCTAAATTTCTTCAAAATTATAATTTTAATATGTAATATGTTATTCTGATATGTACTACAGGAAGCAAATATCAAAGAAATTTTTTTATTCATTTTAGATGTATTATATTCAATAATTAGATTTATAATATTTTTATTAATTAGGTAAAAAAAATATATAATAAATTTAATAATTCAATATAATACATTTCCAAATAAGTAACAATCTCTCCATATGAAGCTATCAATCTGTTTAATATGTAATTTCTTATCTACATCCTAATTGTCCATAGAATAATCCATTAATTATTTGATGATACCCATGAAATCTTTTAACTTTACTTATGAATTGCAAACAAACATATATATATATATATATGTTTCTTGTGGGTTTTGCATGAGATAATATATATTTGTTTTGTACAAATATATTAAAAAAAATCAAGAAAAAAAATAGTATAATGGGAAAAAAATATATACATATTTGGATAGAGTATGTGGGAGAAGTGGTTCAGTTGTGCTGTTATGGCCAGCTAGTGTGATATGAATATCGTATTCATATGAATCTTTGCACATGGAATGGAATTTGATTTTGTGCATGTATAAAAGAGACAATGCCTTAAAACAATCAAATTAAAATCCATAAAGTATCTCTAATGGTATACAAACGATCTCGATGCTATCCCCACATAAGATAAACGAATCAAACGGTAATAGGAATCAAAATAGCAAACATCAATTAATTACTGCTAATTTACAGAATAATTTTCCGCCAATCTGTATATATATTTTTTCAAACATCACTATCTACAAGCAGACAGCAATGGTTGAAAACGTTGGTTATGGGAAAGTAGTAGGTGTCGCATATGGTTACACACGAGATTATAACTCAACTAATGTACAATCTACCAAGAATTCTGAACTCAACTGACCCTGTTTTTTTTTTTTTCTTAAAAAAAATAATAATAAAATTCAATAAAATAAGATCAGTTTTCCACTATAAATTGGCTAGGCAGAGTCAAGAAGTTAAAGTCTTTTATTGTGTTTCTTGTTAGCTCTTTTAATTACCTAACCCATCCGACGTTTCCTTCTCTTCCAACGGTAATGCCTTCAGTTTCACTTCTTTTTTTTATTTAAAAATTTCCCATTTGTTCTTTTGGGTGATTTCTTTGCACGTATGGATTCAAAGTCTCTATATTTGTTAAGGATGATGCCTTCAGTTTCAGCTATGTATTTGGTTTTGAAAATTTCCCATTTGCTTTTTTGGTGATTTGTATTCATGAATAGATTCAAAGTCTCTATATTTGTTGAAAATGAAGCGGAAAAAGGGTATGCCCATTTTGAATTAAGTTGAGGTTTTGATTGTTATTTGTGAGTTTCCGTTGCATGTTTAGCCTTGTTTTGAATTATTAGATTGTTAAAACTGGGAAGTGGGTAGTTGTGTGTTTTGGTTGAATTTGTGATTTTCTAATGTTAGATCTCTGTTGCATTTTCAATTTTCATGACTGTGAGATTTGGTGGAAATCAGGTAAACAAAATGGCACGCAAGAAGATCAGAGAGTATGACTCCAACAGATTGTTGAAGGAGCATTTCAAGAGGATTGCTGGCTATGAATTGCCAATCAAATCTGCACAGGTGAGTGTATTTTCTTGATTCTGAGTTGGTTTCAAGTTTGTAGGTCGTTTCTTTCTTTAATTACATGAGAACTGTCGACATGCTAATGTTGTTGAATTCTGAAATTTGGATCACTGGTTTTGTTTTAGTTTGTTTACAAGATTTTTGTTTGGATTTAATCATCTACCTACTGGAATTTTGGCATTATGAAGTTAAGCACTTTGTAGGGATTGGGACTAATATGATCCTAAAAAATTAAATTGGTATTGCCTGGTCAAGAAGGCTTATGTGAATTCTATGTCCATGTCCTGTTAAAATGTTCTATGTTGTCATGTCACCAAATATCTATCTCTCAAATCAAAATCCCACCTATGTTGGATCTATGACTCTATTTTTGTGTGTAAATTCCTTCCATGTTGTTAGGTTACAGAATCAACTGATTTCAATGAGCTAGCAGAGAAAGAACCTTGGCTTACATCTGGGAAACTGGTTGTAAAGCCAGACATGTTGTTTGGGAAGCGTGGCAAGAGTGGTCTAGTTGCTTTAAATCTAAATATGGATGAAGTTGCTGCTTTTGTGAAAGAACGCCTTGGTAAAGAGGTAGACTTGTTCACTTAATCCATAATTTCTGTTGTTATGATTAAATGAAAAACTGGGTTATCCATAATGAAGATATTTGGTTTCTTCAATTAAATTTATCACTCTTATTTCATAGGTTGAAATGGGTGGATGCAAAGGACCTATAACGACATTCATTGTTGAACCCTTCATCCCCCACAACGAAGAGTTTTACCTTAACATTGTCTCAGAGCGACTTGGGTGCAACATAAGCTTTTCAGAATGTGGTGGAATTGAAATTGAAGAGAATTGGGATAAGGTCTTCTTAGATGTCAATTTATAACTCTGCAGTTACTGAATAAGTTTTTCTAATATTAAAAATTTGTTAACCATTGAAAATATTACATATTTTGACATGATGTTTATGAAGTTATTTCTTCTTTTTCCAGGTTAAGTCTATATTTGTTCCAACAGGAACAGTGTTTACATCTGAAGTATGTGCTCCACTTGTTGCAACCCTTCCATTAGAGGTAATTTATGTGTATCAATTATCTTGTTTACTGTATCAGTATGTATTACTGCTGTTATTGGTCATCCTCATTTTAGCATTAACTTTAGCATAGTACCTGATCAATCTTTTCTCTTAGAAGGAAAGGATGGAGAGAGACCTCTTATTTGGTTGATAGTTGGATTTGTGCAAAGAGTACTTCTCCAATAGCGAATAGAACGATTTATTCTGTTGATTTTCTTGTTTTTATTAAAATTTAATCTTCTGTGCAGATAAAAGGAGAAATTGAGCAGTTTATTAAATTTGTTTTTTCTCTATGTCAAGGTATATTTGTGGTTTTGGGAGTCCATACTTTATTAAGTTATGAATTTGCCTATTGTAATTTTCTGTTAACTTCTGAAATTTGTGCATTTCAGATCTTGACTTCACGTTCCTAGAGATGAACCCATTCACTCTCGTTGATGGAAAGCCTTATCCCTTAGATATGAGGGGCGAGCTGGATGACACTGCTACCTTCAAGAACTTCAAGAAGTACATTTCATTTGCCTTATTGATTTTCAACTTCACTTGATGTTTCAATTGTTTTATAGACCTAACAATTCAACATGTTATATAACTCACTACGTTTTTCATCTTTAGTATTCTCTTACACTTTTTTGTTTTGTAGGTGGGGAAACATTGAATTTCCAATGCCATTTGGGAGAGTTATGAGTCCCACAGAGAACTTCATTCATGGGCTAGATGAAAAGGTATTTTAAATAATTGTAGACGTGCCCGACCTTTTTTTACATCTCCTGTTTCTCTTTGATCACTTCTCATGGAGTGAAGATACTCAAATATACCACACTGATATTCATTAACTGTGAATCCTGTTATTTTAATCTTAATTTTCTTGCAGACAAGTGCATCTCTGAAATTCACTGTTCTGAATCCAAAGGGACGAATTTGGACCATGGTAGCTGGAGGAGGTGCAAGTGTCATCTATGCAGATACAGTATGGTTCTATTTGTTTGAATACAGGATTTCAATGGAAATGATCTTTCCCATTTGTTCCTGCAATCACAGGCCTCATGTTTTTCATTTGTGCTTTTCAGGTTGGAGATCTTGGTTATGCTTCTGAGCTTGGGAACTATGCTGAATATAGTGGAGCCCCCAATGAAGAAGAAGTGTTGCAGTATGCTAGAGTTGTAGTTGACGTAAGGACTCAACTTTCCATAACAACCTCATGTCACGGGTTGAATATCAATATGTATGATGTGAAACTGATGTATTATTTCTCTTTTCTACAGTGTGCAACTTCTAATCCTGATGGCCGTAAGAGAGCCCTTGTAATTGGGGGAGGTATTGCTAACTTCACCGATGTTGCTGCTACATTTAGCGGTATTATTCAAGCCTTGAAGGAGAAGGTAACTGGTATCAACTGATTAAACAGTTGTTCTCTTCTTAAATTGTACTCTTAAATTGTAACATGACAAAAGTTTTACAACAGCTAAAATGCAAAACCCTCTGCTGCCAAGTTCCAAGTTGTTAGTGCAAAATCCCATTTCTTTCAAACATTGTTCCTTGAATGCTAAACATTGTACATTAAAATCGCAGTTTTTAAGAAAAACCCACAACTGCTTTCCCATGCTTGGCTGGCGTTGATTGGACTATTGATATTTTGACGTTTCAGGAATCTAAACTTAAGGCGGCACAAATGCACATATATGTGAGGAGAGGAGGTCCTAATTACCAGAAAGGTCTTGCAAAAATGAGGGCACTGGGAGAAGAAATTGGCATTCCCATTGAGGTACCAATATTTGTAAAATCGCCTGAATTTAAGTGCGCGTAAATTGTTATTTTGGAAAAAAGAGAACCTACTTTACCCCATATGTCTCAACAGAAATTGTTTTGTGTCTGTGTTTTGGTATAGGTATATGGTCCTGAAGAAACAATGACTGGTATATGCAAGCAGGCAATTGAGTGCATCACTGCAGCTGCATAAGTGGCTAACTCCTGAGATTAATTTGTGCTGTTCTTTTTCTTTCTTTTCTCATGGGAAAGTTATATGATTGTTGTTTAGATGTTTAGTTCCATTTTCTTTGTACTAAAAACCCAACAACGAAATGTTACTTACCATTCACATAATAAAGAGCTGCTGCTTACTCTCTATTTACACTCTTACTTCTCTGTACTGGATGTTTGTGTGCCTTTACCGCAATCCTTCGTGAATAATTAATTATCCAATCTTTTATTACAAGATAAATTCTTCAAAGAACATGAACAAGACGTTGCTTAAACAAAAGCTGAGCTGAATAAAACTAACGATATTAATAAAAAAGAAAAAAAAGAAAAAAAACCCAACTCCATAAGAAAAAAGATTGGTGTGGAGGCTTTGATTGATCTGAAATAACCAATAAAACCATAACACATGATGAAAGAAAAAAAAAAAAAAAAAAGTTAATGGTTAAGCTTGTGCTGGCGGTTCCAATATTAGAAAGACCTTCCAGGGCATTTTGGTGGATATAACAGATAGTTTTTTTGATCAACTGCTATTCAAAACTCACCTAATAAAATATGATTAATAGAATAACTTAAACTAATAATAATAATAATACTGCTCATTACAGTAATAAAAAAATAATAATAATACAAAGTGCTAAATCTGAAATAATCTTCCTAGTTCATTTTTTTGTTTTTTTTTTTTTGAACTATCAGAAATAACATTAAACTGAAAATTTACAGAGAATGCAAACAAAAGTAAGGCTAAATAGAACAGCACAAATTATCCATTCCTGTTACAAAGTCATCTTTAATACCAAAAAAATAATGAATAAATAAGAGCAACAATAAATTTAGAAACCATCTTGCTCGGTGGCAGGACCTGAATTTCTTGCTCCAACAGTCAACAATATCAAGCATGGGTTGACATGAGGTTAATCACTACATCACATAGGACTATCTTCAATTTCTTTTAAGTCAGCAATGACCATATGTCCAATGTATTGACTAACCTCAAATGCTTCAAAAAAATTGCAATTTCTTGGGTTTTTAAGCGGTTGTTGGTGAGAAGTTTCTTTCTTGCTTTTTTTCAAAAGAGTATAATAAGTCTAATGGATTCTTAATTATTATTAATTACAGATAGTTCAAATAAAAAAATAAATTATATATTATAATAAATTATTAATATTATTCACATATCAAATAATTAAACTAATAATAAATTTAATATTATCCAATTAAGAAAAAATTTATAATTTTTTATACATTAATCTACATTTACGTTTCGTGACTAGCATTATTTTTGTGTCGATAATGGGGAAAGTTCTCTGGTTCAAAATTCACATTAAAAAACCATGTTCTTAGCAGGGAAATTTCAAGGTGGTGTTTTGGTATATAATTAGGTAAATCTTTTTATCCAATCTTTCTCTCTTTCAAGAATGAAGGCTAAAGCTTCGGTTATCCTGAGTTTTTAAATATTTTTATACTGTATCGGGATATGCAGTGTTAATAATTTTTGTATATAATATTGATGTTTTATGAGTTTGTTAATTAATTAAAGCTTATTATATTATTTTATTTTAAGCACTTTAAGTAAAATTTTCTCAGGACTTACATTTCCGGGGAAATTGACACGTAAATTATTTATTATTAATTATTTTAAATAAATTTTCATATTTACATGAACTCATATATACTTTTAAAGTACTAAATAACGTATATATGTATATTTATTTATTTAACTAGGGTTTAATTAATTTTTCTAATATTTATTTTATTTTATTTTATTATTTATCAATTAATTTTAATATTACTTAATTAATTATTTTTAGTGTATAAATTATTTAATATATTAAATTATATGTGTGTGGTGTATAATTAATGTGTGTGAGTTTATATTATTTTAATATATAGTGTAAAAGTATATATATATACAAATACATTTAATATTAAACAAAATATAAAATTTGAGTTATTTACAAGTGTGTCATTCATCCTCCTTCTTCATTCCCGATCGCCTCCATCATCGTTCCACCGTCTGCCATCCCATTTTCTCACTGTCGGTGTGCCTCCCGGCATGCCACCTCCTTCCCCAGCCTTCCCCGTCGCCAACAGCTCCCTATTTCGTCGTGGTTTGGCCGGAATAAGCTCGGGAAGCCGAAACTTGAGCCACCGTCGTTCATGGCGTTTTCGGCCACCATTTTTGACACTGCCAGTCTCTTTCTTCTCCTTGAGCTCTGGTGAGTGTGATTCTAAGCTTTGTTTCACTTAAAATGGCTTGGATTTGCTTAGGTTTTGATTTTTGCAATTCGGCCATTTTAAGGTTCTTGATTTTTTTGAACTTCGAATTGATTGATTCATGAAAAATTCCTTCACAAATGTTGTTCCCCTTAGCTTAATATACATGTGTAAATTTTTGTAGAATTTTTGGGAATTATTTTGATTTTTGGGTATTTTTGAATATTTTATTATTATTTTCTAATTTTCGAAAATTAATTAATTAAATTATGAAATTATGTTTTATGATAAATATAGGTGTTGAAATGAATTATAGAAATTTATTTGGAATTTTTATGAATTTTTATGTATTTATTTTGAATTTAATTAGTTTATGTAATTTTGATAAAATAGGGTTAATTGTGTTTTTAATTGAAATTAATTATTTAATTGAGTTTATTTAGTGATATTATTGATAAATATGTTGAGAAAATTAATTTTTTTCAATTCTATTATTTTTGGTGAATTTTTTGATTAATTTTAGTATATTTATATATATAGGGGTATTTTGGTAATTTTATCCTAAATTGACTAAAAATGTAATTAAATTGGTTTTAATAGTTATTTAAGGTATAAAAATGATTTCTACAAATTATTTAGTATTTTTAACTAATTAAAACTATTTTTCGTAAATTATTTTCAATTATATATATAATATACGATTTTTCTAATAAAATGAGTTTTTATCGGTTTTTACTGTGTTTTAGGGTTAATTACGTAATTTCTACTTATAAAATGTATTTCTACGATATAATGGTATTTGTGGTATTTTGTAATCGTTTTGTGAATTGTGGACCCCGATCGGTAAACTGTAGTTTGGAGTCCAACCGAGGGGTTGTGGATGTGTTTCTGTGTCTATTTTTCGAAGCGTGTTTCTTTGCAGGGCTGGCTCTACTCTTTGAGTAGAGAGATGTCCGTTTTACAGGGGAGGTTCTATAGAATTTTTGGTAGAATTCTCGTAAAACGTGATATCCGGTCGGATTCTGATTTTCAATTATGTGTTTAATATTCTAGATCGAGTTTCTAAGATTTTTTGTTAGGTTTATTCTGATTGTCTGTTATTTTTTATATGTTTAGTTGCGCTGAGATCGAGGCCTAGTGGACCAGACCTGTCGGACCCATTTCGAGGGACGCACTAAGTGTGAGTTGTTATTCTATATATATATGTTTTAGGGTGTATGATTTAGAAATGTATGTTTTATTTTGATTAAATATGCATAAATAATTTGATCAGTACTTCAGTTTATTTTTAGTTTATTTTTGGTTTATCATTGGTATATTTTAAGTTATATGCATGCTTTATTTAACATTTATATTTAAAATGTTTTTAAATATATATTTGGTTTATTTTACGATTATATTGGATTTATTTGAAGTATATATACTCGAAATATACCTGGTTTACTTTTGGTATATTTCTAGTATATATATGGTTTATGTTGCTATTTATTTCAAATTCATGCATCATTTATTTTTATGAATGTATGCTTTATATTTTAATGAAAGATATCAATAGAACGTGCTATCTAGTGGGCAACACTAGGACCGAGTACGTACCGGTACGCCGATAGTATTTAGGCTATATTACTAACCAGTTTGAGGATATTGATTGGATTTGATTTGTCTGATGTGTGATATGATTTGGGAGTGTGATTGCTGGAGCTCGGTTGACCAAGTGTCTCGGGGCCAATCACATTGACAGTCAGACTGCTGGAGCTCGGTTGACTTAGTGTCTCGAGGCCAGTCTACTGTCCAAATGGATCAAGTGAATATACTTGAAATAAGTGAGCCCGTATGGCTAGAGTGTTGTCTAACACTGTTTTGAGGTTGCGATATTATAGGATTTTAGTTGATCCTTCATAAATAGTGATTTTTGATAAAATATATAAAATGATTTTATTGCATCTATGTGGATTTGCTTGTATATATACATATTATATATGCTTTTGATTGTGTGCATTGACATTTAGAATGCATGTATATATATTATAGTAATTCACTCAGTAAGGTCTGACTCCCCTCTGTTAATCATTTTTCAGGAGAATCATCTTCCTCAGACCTAAGTAGCAGGCCTGTACGCTGGATTTCTTCTGCCCCAGCTTCATTATGTAAACTGCTCACTTGAGTTTATTTTAATGATCTAGATACTACAGTAGTCGTAAAAATTGTTAAAAGATATTATATTATATTTGTATGAGTTATGTATTGTATTTGAACTGGAACTTGTACTAAAAGTTTATTTATATACGACACGGATGCTGATTTAATTTCAGTTGATGCAAAAATTATTTTAATGTATATAATTTTATGTCCGCTGCATTAAGTATTGTTATTATTACTATTGCATATTTTATTTTATTTTTAAGTTTGATACATGTTTCGGATTCGAAAGAATTCTCATTCTCTAGCGCCGGTCATGATACTTACCATATAATAACTTACTCTGACCATGACCAATTCTTTTGACCTTTTACAATCAATTTTAAACATCCTTCTTTAAAAATACCCTCTAATTATAATTATTTATATCTAACTTTGATGTGGATTAATGAATTGGACCATCTTTAATATCTTTTAAAGTTAAATTTGAGGTCAATCAACTTATCATCTTAAAGAAAGGGTTCAATTTCATGTGCCATTTGGTGATATTATTAAATGAAATTAATTTGAAAACAAATGATTTTAATAAATTAGTTAGAGTTGTTATGGCTGGTGAATACTGAAGCCAAAAAAAAAAAATGTAATAGTTATCACCAACCCACCCAAGAACACGTTTGAAAACTCGTTGCTCGTTTAATGAATTCAAATGTGATTGAATGGGTTAGAATTTGAGAATATTATTTTACTAAGGAGATATTTAGTTAATATTTTGGAATTCAGAATAAAAATCAATGAGAAAGAGAATAAAAATTAAAAAAAATTGTAAATAAATGAAAAAAAGAAAAAATAAATATTAAATAAACAAAATAGAGTGCAAAATAGAATAAAAAAAAAAACACATTAGAGCAGTCGACTTATTTTGCTAAAATATATTACGTGAAAAATAATTAAAATAATTTTTATTTTTTTAATAAAATATTTTTTAATTTGAATGATTTCCATTTGAAAATTGAAACTTCAGATTTTTTTGGTAATATGTTTTTTTATGGTTTTGTTTAAATTAATGGATTTTTTTTTTTGTGTGAATCATGGATATTCAAAAACGACTATACTTTATTTAATTCGATTTAATCAAAGATCTCGTCTAAGCATAAACAACTCCCGCAGCAGGTTGTGGGTAAATTAATGGATTTTAAGTGTGGGAGTGTACTGCAGAAGAATCCCCCCATCATTCATTATATAACCTCTACTGCAAAACAGCCTCTTTTTCTACCTCACAAATAAAACTTCAGAACTTCTCTGAGCCAACACAACAATGGCAGAAGAGATGGCGAAAGCAGAAAACAAACAGCAAGAAGCTGTAGAAGAAGTCTCAATCCATGGAGACATCCTAGAATCCATATTCACTCGTGTACCTCTCATCGACCTTGTCTCTACTTTCCAAGTTTCTAAGTCCTGGAAACGCTCTGTTTCAACGTCTCTCGCTCGTTTCAACAGAATCAAACCATGGCTCATCGTCCACACACAGTCCACAAGGTCTCCTTACTCCACAACTGCACACGCTTATGATC
Organism: Mallotus nudiflorus; assembly: GCA_947683625.1. Lineage (NCBI taxonomy): Eukaryota > Viridiplantae > Streptophyta > Magnoliopsida > Malpighiales > Euphorbiaceae > Mallotus > Mallotus nudiflorus. The sequence goes on along the minus strand of CANTUR010000075.1, from coordinate 5,052,845 downwards.
CTCGCTCCCGTATTTGGATCCAGGTTCAAGAGCCCTCGATTACTTACATCTCATTGTTGCGCTCCTCTCACTCCATCCTTCTCTACATGCTCTCACCTTCCAAATTCTCATTTTCGTATGACCCTTTGCATCTGCGGTGGCACCACGTTGAAGCACCTCTTCTTTGGAGAACAGATCCCATTGTGGCTGTGGTTGGCCACCGTATCATCGTCGCCGGCGGAACCTGTGATTTCGAGGATGACCCTTTAGCTGTGGAGATGTATGACATGAAGACACGCATCTGGGACACGGGTGAGTCCATGCCGGCTATCTTCAAAGATTCAGCCGCCTCCATGTGGCTTTCCGTAGCAGTAAATGGTAATAAAATGTACGTTGCAGAGAAAAGTACCGGCGTGGCTTACTGGTTTGATCCAGAAACCAAATCCTGGTATGGACCTTACAATCTGTGTCCTAACAGAAATGTGAGCAGCTGTTGCATTGGATTCGCTAATGACCGTCTGATCTTGATCGGTCTGATCGGAGACAATGATGGAACGGTCGCTGCATTGAAATTATGGGAGCTGAACGGTGATTCCTTGGAGCAATGCAGAGAGATTGGAGAGATGCCTGATCTCTTAGTAAAGAAGCTAAGAGGTGATGAGGTCTTAAACATGTCATCTATGGTTGTAAATGTGATGGGTGATTTTGTGTTCATAATCAATACTTGGAATCCTGAAGAGGTGTTCTTATGCGAACTGGGTGGCAGCGCGTGCAGTTGGAGTAGTGAAGCAAACGTAGTGGCGAGTGAGAAGTGCAGATTGTCATCGAGATTTGTGTTTACATGTGCTAATGTGGGTTTGGGTCATTTGCACAAGGCAGTGGCAAGTGAAGGTAGGCGATTTAATGTACATTGAGTATCAAAATCTCTCCTCTTATTGATACCGGATTCTTTGTAAAAACTATTATGACCGAGTTCAAAATAGTATTTGGATTGACGTTGCGCTATAATTTAGTCCACTTTAGTGGTATAATGGCTGTGATGGGACATTACGAGTTTGAGATTATAAGTTTGAGCTTTCTTTTCTTTAATCTCTTATAATTTAAAGTTATTTTTGTTTTTTTTTTTTACTATTACAAAAATGGGAGGTTTAATTTCGGATGGGATTAGATATCGCATAATACCGAGACAATTATTTTAATTCCATTATGCTCTTTGATGTGCCATTCATTATGGAGTTGATATTATTTTATGGTGTGTCATTTTAATATATTATTATATAATTTATTGATATTAAAATTATATAATTTTTTTAAAATTATATATATATACACAAATGATGAATAGCTTGAATAAGGTTCAAGTGCCCCTACTTTTGCAGCTAGAGTGCTTCTCCAGTTAAAGCTAGTCAATCATTGATATCTATATGGTAGGAAAATAGGAAAAAAAAAAATCAATGTGGCATCGTTAGGTAATCCCTCAAAATTGTAGAATTGTCAGGTAACCTACTAAATTTGAATATTAATTTGATGGACTTACATGCCCAAAGATTTGGTTTTTTATTTCTTTTTGGGATAAATATATATATAAATACCGTGTGATTTAAACGTTTTATCATTAAAAATTATAATTTTTTTTGACACTTCAATACTATATAATTTCATATTTATAGTATTTAAATGACAAATATTTTTATAATTTTTTATCTCTCTCTCCTCAAGTATTTAAAAATCAAAATGTTAAAAAGAAAAATAAATTTATTCATGGTAGTTTTAAAGTGATAATAATAAAATAAATAAAAGAAAAAATAAAAATAATTTTTCATATTTTTATTTTTTTAAAATTCTAAACATAATGAATAATGACACTATTACTAAATTTATATTAAAATTATGAGAATCTGATTAAAATTAAAAATTAATTTTTTTTGGAGGCTAGAAATAAGAGAAATAATGAGTTGTAATAAATTTTTTTACTTAAGTGCTATAAATATAAAACCACAAGATATTGAAATGTCACAAAAAAATCACAGTCCCCTAACGTTAAAACAATTAAACCACAAGGTATTTATCCTTTTTTTTTTTTCATATTAAAGAGGCTTTGTATTAATTGGATTTTGTTTTACTTGTTTAAATTGTATTAATTAGTCTGATCTGATAGTTAATGTGTCATGAAATATTTGATCATTGATCGAATTTTCTTTATTATAATAAAAAAAAAGAATTAATTACAATTTGAGGCTACAGAGTTGGTGATTGCACAAAGAGGAAATCATTTGACATTTGAAAAAACCACTTTTCTCTATTTTGTTACTTGTAATTCATATTCTTCATACTTTAACAATCTGGGTTTGAATGGTTTTTGATCTTTTTTTTACCATAGAAACCATTCAAGTTCCAGTTTTATTCTAGTATATAATATTTTGATAATAGCTTGGTGATATTTTATTTCTAGATCTTTCAAGATATGATCTTCTTCAAATTTTGATTCTCCATCTCTAGTTCATGTATGAAGCAGAGCCATTCTCATGGATTATTAAGGCTGGAGGTTTAGATCGCCAATTATTTAAGTTTAAGATCAGATCTGTTCATTATTGGAGTTACTTTTAAAAATTTTATCTTTGATTTTAGCTTGAAAATATGAATATGCTTGAAGGTGTTATTTTATCTTGAAAGTTCTTTCACTTGATTTTCAAGTCATCCTCAACAAATATGAAGCTCAAGATGAGATTTCACAAAGAGAAAATTATATACTCTCATCTTCTCAAGCTCAAGTGCACTTTCATTCTCTTAAAGATGGATTTACTATTGCTGTATTTGTATGTACTTTTACCAATGTAATTCATATCTTATGATCACTGAAATCTAATTTTATTGTTCCAAAAAAAAAAAAAAAAGTTGGTGATTGCTATAAACATTTTCAAATGACTTTGAATTTGACCTCTTTTGGTAGGTAAAATTTGATTACCCTTTCATCTAACTGTAAAAACACTTGATAAGATGTCAAATTTATTCCACAAAATATTAGTAGTGAATTGGATGGTTGAGTTGGTAACTGACCAAACCAACCCACAACTCCAACCGAAGTTCCCTCACACCTTATCATTAAACAATGGAAACATTCGCATGATGAGAGACTGCACCTATTCGGCGCACTATGTTTATTTAGTGTTTAAATTTATAATTATTTTTTTAACCTTGATTTAATTATACAAATAAAGTTACATAAATTTTTATTCTTTCTAACTAATATTATTCGATCCCGTGACAAAATTTTCTCAAAATTTAATATATATATTACGATTTAAGTTTAAACAAAACAACTCTCAATTTTTATCAACAATTGACTTACCTGTGATTCTTTTTTTTTTTTTGGATTTATTTTCATATACTGTTTACAAGAAAGTGCCTGTTCAACCAAACCACCAAGTTTTATCCATTGCTGTAAACTGTTGAAGCTTCATGAATCAACAGACAATTTGCCTACACGCAACTTCAAATAGAAGTAAAGGAACGTTTCTGCTACCTGTTCCATTCAAGTTGCATTTGTTTTTTACTAGAACTAGATGTTGGGTTGTTGATTAATACATTATTAGAAAAAAAACTTGTCCTCATCTCTTTTCAGATTGCAAATCAACTTGACAAATCTTTATCATTATTGCAAGCTGCCCAATTAAATTTTATATATAAGGTTAAAAATTTGTGGAGTCTCAATAAACCAATAAAGCAAAAATGTTTGAATATATAAATTGCACACAGTCGGGTTAGAAGATAAGAATTTAAGTTTTTATAAACTTAAGTTTTACATTTTCCACCTTTTTATTTAAAGATAAAATGGTGTGGTTAAAACAGACAATAACAAATATAAAAAATAAAAATAACATATGTGATTTTGGGTTACAATAAATGAAAAAATCTTGACAATAAATTATGTGTGATCATCTTATCAAGAATGCAATGGCTATATGCCATTGAATTATCCCTGTCAACTTCTACATATGGTTGTGTAGAAATATATTTTCCTTATCCTCGTAGTGGTCCATTGATACAGGAAGAGAAGAGGGTCCATCAAGAATTAAATTTGAAAGGTAATGCGTATTAAGATTCCCTATCCTGTAACCCATATCTTATGTATCAGAAATAAGAATAAAACTGGTGGTGATCAGCTTCTGGTCATGTATGAGTCTGTAGCAGAAGAGCTGGACCAAGGTTTGAAATAAAAGAGCATTGACTTCGCTGCTGCAAATTATTTTGCATCTATTGGAAACATTTGTTGAATTTTTTTAACAGAATAATCCGATTATAAATCGTATTTATTTTATCTTATTATTTTTATTTTTAATTTATGAGTTTATGGTTATTATTTAAGATATAGTTTTCAATTAATTCAAACCGCATCATACACTCAAGGTAAATAATTGAATATAAAAAGCCGATGGCTATAAATTTATTCTTTGAAATTTAAATTAAATATTAAAAGAATTTTATTTTCAAAATCTATCTAATTTGAACTGCAAAATGAAGGACTGACGCACGTAGAGAAAGAATTGTCCCTAGGCTGCAACAACCCAGAATTAGAAGAGTTGAGACAGTCCAACCTTATATAGCCCATGGATCAATATGGTGAGGTTAGCAACTTACCATTATATCTAAAATATTAAAACTATTTAGCTTATTGGTTAGCTACATGTCTCATGAGTCATGACCGTTAAAAAAAAAAAAATCAAGAGATTGGGAAAATCTTGCATTAGTTGAGCTAATCAATAGCTAATCCTAATTGATAGATCCTTTAATGGTTTTTGGCGGACAAATTAATTAATTAGTTAGTTAATAGTAAAATACTAAGAAACATGATTACTGGTCAATATCAAAAATATGGATCACATGTAACTGTTTTTATTTAATTGATATTTAGAATTCGAGTTATAATTTATATAGAAATGTTAAATTGGTTAGTAGAAAATATTTATCGTCCTTATAGTTTTATCTAAATCAAATTTAAATTTAGTAAATTTTAAATATTAACAATCATTTAAATTTAATATATATATATATTCCACAACTTATGATCCTTAGCTTTGTGTTAGGAGCATCATGTTATTATCAATAGAAAAATCAAAGGAATAGGAAAAGAGAAATTTTAAAAAATATATTGGTGTCAAAAATTATAATTTTTTCAATATTTTACAAATTTATATATAACTTTAGGCAAATCTAACTCAATTTGACAAATTATCTACAATTTTAACACAATTGTAATTTAATCAATATATGATATTTAAGATGTAGTTAATCTCTATTTTTGTAAATTTCATATCCATATCATCTAAATATTTTTGTAAATTTCATATCCATATCATCTAAATATTAATTATAATAATTAGTTAGACTTCTCAATAATTTAAGAAAATATAAAAATGGGAATGAAAATTTTATTTAATTTGTAAAGACTATATTCATTATTTTTTTTACCTATTTTAAGTTTTTTTATGGATGTAAGACTGTAATAATAAATGTTAGCTAACTCATCTCAAATGCTACACATATATTTTATTTATTTATTCATTATCAAATCACAATGTAATAAAATTACAAATAATATGTCAAATTGAACTGGTTTTGTAAAGTTTTAAAATTTAATATAAAAATGTGAAAAATTGAAAATGTTTTGATTTTTTTATATCAATAGGCCTTAAAAAACACTTTTTTTTTACACTTATAAATAAAAATATTTCATTTTTTCATTTATTATACAAATGCCTTTTCTTATTTGCATTTGTGTTCATCTTATTTACACATTTGTCTTTGTTCCTTTTCTCTTTGTTTTCTTCTTCATTTGAGCAAAATTTCAATTTTTTTCATTTTTGCTCCATTTATTCTTCAATTTTGCAAAGAAACCGTCAATTGTGCTTGCTTTATTAACTTTCAATCTTTTTTTATTGTTTATTTTGTATTTTATGTAAGGTTTTTCAATGGAAAAAAGTTTTTCTTCTGATGACGAAAAATAAGATGACGATTTTGATTCAATGGAAGATTTTGATATTGTTTTGAAGAAAAGAGACGGTGATGAAGGTAAAGATGGTGGATCTACAGGTGATGGAGGTAATTGTGGTGTTTTTTTTTTAAATTTTATTAGTATTATTTTTTTGTATTTATTAATTTTTGTAATTTAGATTGTTGGAAATTAATTGATTCTTGAAAGTCATGTTTTATTTGATTATTGGAAATTCAGTGTTCTTTAATTGTTATTTTATTTTAATATTTAGTATATAGTTTAGATTGCAGTTTTACATGTAGATTTTTGTGTATAGTAAAATATTTAGAAGTGTATAGAAAACAAATAATATACTAAAGGTATACTCAATGTACACTAAAATATATTTACTATTATTGTTTTCGTGTTTGTGTTCATGTATTCTTTTATTGTGTGTGTTTATGAGTTTTATTATAGTTGTATACAGTGTTTTATTGTATTTAAGAGTGAGTGTATGGTAATTATGGATGTATTCAAGAAAATGGTTTTGATGATGTATATTTATTATATTGTATACGAAATAAAAATGAAAAATAAAATAAAAATATTCAAAAATTAATGAAACTAAGATGTGAAATACATTTTTCAAAACCAAGGGACTGTTAGTACCTGCTATTCATTTTTATTACATTATATTATATTTAAGAGCAAATATAATTGCATTTACAAAAATCATAAAAAAAAACTATAAAGGGATTTTTAAGTATTCTTTATCTCAATATAATTGTGGCAAACAGTTTTATAAACGAAAATAAACTAAAAGTAAACCAAAACTATTCCGAGTTTCATTCTTTTTTGGTGGATTTTTACATGTCTTTCTATTGTATCCATATAATCTACATTTGCCACACATGTATTCAGTTTTGATTTTTCATGGAGCTTATCATCTTCAAATTTAAGTTCTTGATATTATTCTTTTACTTAATACGCGATTTATAGTGCCTTTCCTTCTTTTTGCACTTTTTGTCGGTCTAAAGTTGTTTTGATGAGGTTTTGGTAGCTGTAGTGTTTAAGAATTTAAATTCCATTGACTTAAATTTTTTTGAAAGCTATCGTTCCATTCTCCATTGTAGTGAATAAAAATTAGTAATTTTTTTTTAATTTCTGTAAGTTTGATATGTATGAGAAATATGAAATATACTAAAGTATTCTAAAATGAAAATAATATAAATAAATTTTCTATGTTTTCTATGAGCTCGATTTAGATTTGTGTTTTTATTTTTTTGAAGAAACAATGATAAATTTTTTATGATTATATACAAAATTTTGAATTTGAAATAGTTTGTATACTATTTTTGTCATAGAAAAAGCTCATAAATTTATGGATTCACAAATAATTTTTTTGAAGACATTTTATTTTTGATTTCAATCATGAGAATATGGTATGAATTTGCATGCATTGAGTATTGAATTAATTTTATTGGAAGAAATTCAGAGAATTGAATTAGAGTTTTTTTACCTTAGATTTGTCATTGTTGTTGGTTTGTTTTTAATTATTTGATTGTTTTTTTAAATGGTCGGAGGTTGATGACATCTTGTCTATGATTCAATGGAGGTTGCTTTGTGTTTTTTGATTGAAGATGATTTTGGTTGTTTTGATTTTTGAGCTGAATGAAATTGAATGGAGGCATTGGAAATAATGAATGTGGTTGTGGGAGCAAAAAATTAAGGCCATTTTTTTAGTAACAAAGTTTGCATAATGTAGAATTGTGAGTTTAGGGCGTTGATGAAGGAGGGAGATGGCGTGTAAACATCTTTCTTAGAATACGCATGTTTTTGGACAATTTTTATAGAGGAAATATCATCCCATGTCCCATTTGACTAATTTTTTTTTTTTATCATTCGCGGCCTGACCCATTGTTTTCTTTCACTTTTGTTTTTGTGCTTTTCACTTTTGTACTAAAGTTGACGACATGTTTTCATTTTGTAATTTTGGTGTTTTATATTTTTTTTTTTCATTTTTTCAATACTTTTTTTATCTCTTATTATTTTTGAAGTCATTTTTAATTAAAGTTGATTATATGTATTTATTTAATTTGTATATTTTAAATAATTTTAATTTTATACTCTAAAAATATATATTTTTTAATTTTGAAACTCACTATTATTTAGAATATAAAAATTAAGCTAATTAAATTAAAATTACCCATAGTCTTCCATAATTATTTTTTCATAATTATTTAGAATTTTAAAATTAAACTAAAAATTACCTATAGTATTCAATAATTATTTATAACAAAAACAACAACAAAAATTATGAAATATATCAAATAAATTATTATTTTTATTATTGATACTAATAAAAGTACAAATTATATTTATGGTCTTAATTTTATTATTAATTATGAAAAAACAACAAACATCAACAACTACAATTTTTTATTGCTTGTTATTTTTTTTGTTTCTGTTTGTTTATTTTTGTTAAAAATAACAACAAAAAAATTAAAAATTATGAAATATATATAAAAAAAGTTATTTTTATCATTAATACTAATAAAAGTAAACATTTTATTTATGGCCTTAATTTTATTATTAATAATAAAAAATAATTTAAAAAATAACAACAATCAACAACTATAAAATCTTGTTGATTTTTGTTGTTTTGGTTTGTTAATTTTTTTGAATTTTTTTTGTTGATGTTTATGGACACCTGGCACGATCGATCTATGATAGGAGACGAACTGTGGATGTTCGGTTTGATCGGCTTGTAATGAAGCTCGATAGTGAGAATGTGCGAAGCTTAAATGCAAAAAAAGCCTGAAGCCTTCTTAAAAATGGACTTAAGAACTTAAAACTCATTCTAAGCCGAAATCCTTATAAATATAAGCCTTGAACCCATCAAACCTAGCCTAAGCTCACTTTGGCCCAAAGGCCTAATCCAGGGTTAGGCCTGAAGAGGCGATGCCTTATCAAAGAGGCATCGCCTAAGTAGCCGCCACATCAAAGAGGCGTTGCCTAAGTGGTCGCCACTTTCATGAGGTGACGCCTTATCAAAGAGGCGCCGACTCTTTGACAACTACTTATAACTGCATTAAATGTAGGCATGGCAATGGTATGCAATTGGGGTGGACCCCACACCTTACAGGCCTGAGTGTGGTGTGAAGATGATACTTTTTAGGTAAAAAAGGGTAAGGAAAAAAAAGGAGTAATGATGGGGAGTGAAATGGAAATGTCTTGTCAAGTATGGGGGGATAAAAAAAAAAGGCTTGGCAATTTTGAATAAGGGGGTTAGTAGCCATTACCAACTCTGGTAAGAAAAAGCTTTGAAAATAAAAAGGAAAAATGTTCTTGAGGCTGAGAGAGAGAGAAAGCAAGCTTGAACATTCGTTTTCAAGAAAGAGGAAGGTAATTTCTTACATTCAAGTGAAAGTTCTAGATCAAAACAATCTCTATGGGCCAACTATTTTGTATCATAAGCTCATTTATCAATAATGATCTTTATTTCTTTTCAATATTAGAGTTATAGATTTGTATAATCTTTTGTTTACTTATTTCTTATGTTCATTGCTTACTTTATATCATGTTCTAAACATGATCTATTAAGGTATTAAATATAGTTGCAAGCTTTGGTTATTTGCATGAGATATTCTTTACTTAAGGTTAAAGATTATTGTTGTTTTTGAGGATCCCAAGCCTGCTGATTAGGTGAGGCGATTACCTTATTAAAGAGGCAATCACCGCTTAGACAGAGCTTCATATAGCTCATTTGTAATTTCTTTGCTTATCTTACGTAGTTTATGATTGCCTATACTTTTATGTTCCCTCGATTTGGTCATTTTTTGTAACTATTTGTTTACCTCGTTTAGTTAAGGTGATTGCATGTTTATTGTTTCCATTTATTACTATTTAACCCATAAATTATTTTTGTGGCTTCTTTTTATAGGATTTTATATATTTTAGAAATTGATATTTTGCATATAATAGGAATCTGGGATGACCTTAATCACCTAACTTTAGTTTATGCTTCTTTTTAGCTTTGTTCATGTTTATGCTTAGGTTCATTTATATTTACTTTTGGTTTATTATTAGTTTATTTTCTTTTTATTTCACTTGGATTTTTATGGAAAAAGGATGTAATATATTCTCCTCCCTAATTTCGTTGGATGTATGTTTATTTCTTCATCATTATTTTGTGAATGTTTTTTGCATATTTGTAATAAGTGTAGCAAATCACCCTTAATAAGCATGGAATTGGATTAAAGTATAAATTCAGATTAAATTATAAAATTGAAGGAAATTACAATTTGCATGTTAATGAAGAAATAACTGAATAATTAAAGGTAATAAAATACAAAACACAAATGGATGCGAGTCGCAAGGTTGGCTAGGCATTCCAAAAACCCATACCCAATTTCTGAACCTGTTATTTAACGACGGCTTCTGGGAACCTCCGTGGAATCTAGTTACCATACAGTGTATCCTGTGTCTCATTCGGGTGGCGACTCTTTCTCCAATTCGGGCTCCAACCTTTTTTGTATTTCTTAATGGGCCTTGAGCTCACACGGTACCGTGGTCACCAAACACTTGGTCACGTGCTAAAGCTTGCCGCTTACAGTGGCTACTATACTATGTTAGGAATTGATTATACTACTTAAACATCAAATACTGAGTAGGGAAAATTTTAAAATTTTGCTCAATATAATACTTGATCTCATTAAGAATTCCAATCCTTAGGATTCAATTTTCAATTTAACATATAGCTAATATACATCAACATGTATAAATACAAAACTTCAGAAATCTAAATTATGGAATACTTATAATTTTTCAAGAGTTTGATGTATGCCACAATTAATTTACTAAATGGTTGGCTCCTTTGATTTAATTTTTGAATCAACTCTTTAAGTCTCCTAAATATGAAACCTCTAGCTTGAAGCACCAGAGATTCACTAATCACCTTCTTACTTTGATTTGGTTAGATGCAAGTAGCCTCTCTCAATGACCCCTTTGTAGACTTGCACTAACTTAATATTCTTGCAAGAATACTAGAATTTTTTTTAGTATATGTTGTTTGCTTTGGTTTTATCTCTCCATAAAATTCTTAATTTTTCTAACCTTAAGAACATTTCTTAAGTTATTTATTTATATGTAGAGAAAAGAAACCCTGATGATGTCATTGCTTACATCACATGTGTGACATCATCCATGATTGCCATACAAATATAGAACTTTTGACATCATCCATGACATCATATTACTTGTTATGCAAGTATAAAACTCTTGACGTCATCTATGACATCATATTACTTGTCATGCAAGTATAGAACTCTTAACATCATCCATGACATCATATTACTTGCCATGCAATTATAAAACTTTTAATATCATCCATGACATCATGTTACTTGAATTAGATTTCATAATATGCTATAATCATTTCTTAAAGCATAAATCCAATTCTATGAATCTTAATTAATTTATTAAACTCTTTAATCAACAATTAGATTAATATAAATGGTGATTTAGCAAAGCTTTATTATGTGTGACTTACTAGGTTCATGTCTAATTGACAATGAGAAGATAATATCAACACTTGATATTATTTGAAACTCCTTTCAAGTTTAAATGTGAAAATCCCAATTATACATATTTAGTTCTCAAAAGTTGTGAGTGACCTCTAATATCGATATCATAACTACCCAATTAAAAATGAATGCATGTATTGATTCATACGAACCCTCATGGTCATAATTACCATGCACTAAAATCTTTTCATTAGAATATCTAAATATAGCCTAGAGTCAAGGTTTAGTCAAACTCTAATAGTTGTATCTTATGAGCTCATCTCAATTTCTTCTTGATAAAACATAACAAATACTAGAAACACTTTCTAGCACTAAAATTCTTTCAGACTATGTTATGTTTGTCCTAGCCAAGAACTTATTCATCAAGAACAAACTTAGATAACATATCCCTTCTTGGTTGAACACTCATCCTTACACTTAATTGACTAGAGCCACTACACACCATATACCCATGTGTGATTAACACAAGTATGTAAGCGATAACAAACCCTAACCACTCAAATGTGAATGACCATGTCACCTCAAGTCAAAGGACTATATACAACGTTATGACCTAGATTATGATTGTTGACTATAAGTGAATATCCACACAATCATAAATCTAACATCACGTTTGATCCACCTATCATATAAGTATCCATATGTCTTTTCTGATATCTCATATCAAATGGCATGAGACTTACTACCTCCCACTATTAGTATTACATCCTAATCAAGGAAAATAGATAGAGGTGATAGTCTAATCAATATTACCCAAATATTAATTATACGAATATGAACAAATTATAGCATATGTATTAAATAAAGTTTGTAACTCATATTATTAACTCTCGATAATAAATTTATTTAACATAATGCTAAGGGGTAAATACTCAAATAAATAAAAAATTTATTTAAACGAATATTTTATTATCATAGGGATAATTTATAATGTCATTATACATTTTAAGAATGACATTAAGGCACATCTATACTAATAATCTCCCAGTAGCACTAGCATCGTTCACTATAATATTTAAGACCCATTTTCTTAAGATGATGGTCTAACTATAATTGAGTGAGTGCCTTAGTTAGTGGATCAGCCATATTATTAGCTGAAGCTACCTTTTGCATGACGATGTTGCCTTTTCTAATAAGTTCTTTAATAATATGGAAATGCCTCTCTATGTGTTTGGGTTTTTAGTGAGACCTCAGTTCCTTTGCCAAAGCAATGACTCCATTACTGTCACAATAGAGAGGAATCAAGGACTCAATGGAAGGAATAACTTCTAGTTTAAAAATGAACTTTTTAATCCAAACATCTTCTTTAGTAGCATCTGATGTAGTTATATACTTAGCTTTTATAGTGGAATCAATAGTGACATCTTGCTTGGAACTCTTCCAGCTCACTGCACCACCATTACAGATAAAAATAAACCTAGAGATAGACTTTCTATCATCGATATCTGATTAAAAATCAGAATCTGTGAAACCATCTATCTGTAGATCACCTCCTCTATAAGTTAAGACCAAATCTTTAGTCCTTTTTAAGTACTTAAAGATTGCCTTAACAACTATCCAGTGTTCTAAACCTGGATTGGATTAAAACCTGCTAGTCACACTTACAACATAGGCAATATCAGGCCTTGTACATAATATAACATACATTAAGCTTCATATAGCCAAAGTATAAGGAACTTTAGCCATTTTCTCTATTTCCTATAGTGTTTTAGGTGATATACCCTTGGATAAATGGACACTATGCCTAAATGGTAACAATCCTCTCTTGGAATCATGCATGTTGAACCTCTTCAACACCTTTTCCAATTAAAGACTTTGGGATAAACCTATCATTCTTTTCAATCTATCTCTATAGACTCGAATGCTAAGAATATAAGTAGCTTCCCCTAAGTCTTTCATGAGAAAGATTTATACAACCATAGTTTCGCATTTGCAAGCATGCCAACATTATTCCCAATTAATGAAATATCATCCACATATAATGCTAGGAAAGCAAGTTGGCTCCCACTAACCTTTTTGTACATACAAGGATTATCTTCATTTTTTGCAAAACCAAATGATCGTATGGCTTCATTAAAATGATGATTCCAACTCCTTGAAGCTTGCTTTAGACCATAAATAGATCTATTAAGCTTGCACACTTTGGAACTTTCCTTAATTCATAACCTTTAGGTTGTTACATATAAATATTTTCCTTAACATAACCATTGAGAAAATCAGTTTTGACATCCATTTGCCAAATCTCATAGTCATAGTGTGCTACAATGGAAAGAAGTATCCGAATGGATTTAAGCATGGCTACCGACGAGAAGGTCTCCTCACAGTCGACCCCTTGCCTTTGGCGAAACCTTTTCGTTACAAGCCTTGCTTTGTAGGTATCAACCTTTCCATCTACATTAATCTTTCTTTTGAAGATCCATTTATAACCTATAGGTACAATACCTTCACGTGGATTAACAAGTGTCCAGACTTGGTTTGCATACATAGAATCCATTTTGGATTTCATTGCTTTAAGCCATTTAGAAGAATTTTTATCTAATAAAGCCTCTTTAAATGTTGTAGGATCATCACCATGATTGTCTTCTTTATGCATATGCAACTCTTGCATATCATGTAGAAAATCATATCTATCCAGTGGATAAGATGCCCTACCTGAATTTCTAGGAGTTGGTGTGATGATATTTTCAGTGGGATTAAACTCTTAGGATTGATCTATATCCATTTAATCAACTTGATTGGCATCATTAGAAGACTGTTATTCTAATACTATCTTCCTTCCTTTACCATTTTCTTAAAGAAACTCTTTCTCAAGAAATATGGCATCTCTACTTACAATAACAACTTACTCAGTAGGAAGATAAAAACAATATCCTAAACTATCTTTAGGATATCTAATAAATCTACCTTGAATTGACCTTGCATATAATTTGTCTATTTTTAAGCTTTTGATATAGGTTAGGCATCCCTAAATATTAACATGCTTAAGACTTGGTGCCTTACCATGCCATATCTCATATGGTATGGTAGAAATAGACTTAGATGGAACGTAGTTTAATATGTAAATGGCAGTTTACAATGCAAAACCCCAAAAAAAGTAAGCAAATCTGTATAACTCATCATTGATCGAACCATATCTAATAGAGTTTGATTCCTCCTTTTGGACACACTATTGAGTTGAGGTGTTCCGGGTGGAGTTAGTTATGATATAATGCTACGTTCCTTAAGGAACTCCATGAACTGGGTACTTAAGTATTCACCTCCTCGATCGGATCAAAGGATTTTAATACTTTCCCCCATTTGGTTCTTTACTTAGACTTTGAATTCCTTGAACTTTTCAAAGGATTCACTTTTATGTTTCATCAAATACAAGTGTCCAAACCTTGATAGATCATCTATAAAGGTAATAAAGTAGTAGAACTCGTCCCTTGCCATTTAGTTGAATAGCCTACATATATCACTATTTATAATTTCCAAAATTTCTTTAGCTCTTTCTATTTGTCCAACAAATGGTGGCCAAGTCATCTTGCCTTGGATACAAGCCTCACAAATCGAATTGGATGCATATTTAAGATTACTCAAGATTCTCATCCTTTTCAACTTTGTGATTGTCATCCATAATGTGACCTAAACATAAATGCTACAGATATTTTGAATTAGAGGTATTATCAATTAGCATTGTATTCATAACATTCATATTAGTTGGATAATGATTGTTATTGCATTTATTATCAACATAATAAAGACCATGTACTACATATCCCATGCCATTATCAAAATAAATAGTACATACATCTCTTTGAAATAAAAACTTATAACCTTTTCTAATCATATTAGAAATAGAGATGATGTTCTTATAAGCATTAGGTATATATAAACATTGTCTAGTAAAAAAACATGGTTATACAAGTTAACAGAGGTGGTTCCCATAGCTTTAGCAGCAACACTTACTCTATCTCCAAGCTTTAAAGTCACCTCATTTGACTAAAACCGTCTTTCATTTGCTAGATCCTCCAAGGAAGAACATATGTGAGAACTAGCATTGGTATCCAATGCCCATGCCTTATATGAGCTCTCAGAACATTTAGAAATAAATAAATTAGAGAAAGTCTCACCTTCTCCAATCTTGTGATTTCCTTTAATCTGAAGAGACTTAAGGAACTTTGGATAATTTCTTTTCTAATGTCCCTCTCCATCACAAAAGAAAAACTTTCCCTTGTTGGTGTTCTTAACCTTCTCTTTGCCTTTATTATTTTTCACACCTCCTAAAGCTTTAGGAACTTTTCCCTTAGCTTTCTTGCTTTTGTTGCCCTTACTCTTCTTAGTCCTACTAGAAAAGGCAAACAAAGCTACATCCTTCCTTTTCTTATTATAAATAGCCTTTTGGGCCATCACAAGCATGTTTACCAGTTCCATAAGGGTACACTCAATCTTATTCATATGGACTTCGCAATAGATTACCTAAATGAGTCTGAAAGGGATTGTAAGATGAAATCAGTTTAAAGTTGAGCATATCGTGAAATCTAGACTCTCAAGTTCCTCAATGGAATGAATTATAGAATTTATGTGTGCTCCAACATCATCACTATCCTTCATTTTAGCTCAAAAAAGCTACTTAGATATCTCATATCTAGCGGTCCTACTTTGTTCACCAAATAACTCTCGTAAGTGAAATAGGATTTCCTTTGCATTAGTGTACTTCTCATGTTGCCTATGAATTTCATTACTCATAGAAGACCACATAATGCAATGTGCTTACATATCACCATCTTTCCATTTTGCAAGAGTGTCATGTTCCTCTTGGGAAAAATTAAGTGGAAGGGGTCCGGGAGGACTTTATTCTAAAACATACAATATGCATTCAGAGGCCAAAACAACTTTTAGATTATAAAGCCAATCGACAAGATTAGGCCCAATGAGTTTAATATTATCAAGAATGATGCTTAATAGGTTTGAGGATCTCATATTATCAAATTTCTCCAAAAGCATAACAAGATTGATTAGTTCCATGACATTGTAATAATACCATTATATTAGGTCTTTAATCGTAATGGCCTCTCACTAACTTGGCGAATTCTACACTTCTAAAGTAGAAAATGGAAATCTTTTGTTGGATGGATTTCTAGTGGGTGATGAAGTTCTTAATGAGTTACTAATATTCCTCAGGTACATATTGTCATTCTTGGAATATTAGTTTGCATTAAATGAACAACTCTTATTCATCATATCTCAAATGAGATATCATCAATCTAGCTCCTAATTTGCAAGTCTCAAGTATACATTGCCATTCTTGGACTTTGAAGTCCATACCATTGGATCAATGAAGTGTATCGACTTGAACACTACATACCTCAGGTATGCCTAGTTGCCATTCTTAGTATATAGTGTGTTTATACACCCACAACATCTCATACTTAATAATAACACTACATGAATCTCTTAGGCCTTATGCACACCCCTATGTATCTATAGTCGATGCACATCATCTTAAAACCATGCAAGTTATTGCTCCAATGGAGAGCTTAGACCTAAATTTGCTTGGAAGATTTTTGGGTCTTTAATTTTAGGTCTCACTTTGCACATTAGCCTTTTTTCATTGCATATATCACATATATACATTCCATGACATTTTTACACATATAAATATCACATATGTATGTAGCATGCTTCAACATATATATTATATATATACATAGAACATGTAAAATGTATGCATAAATGAGGAGTGATTATGGGCCTTTCTTAAGCCTATTCTAACTTTTAGAATAAAATGGGCCTTGTCTCCTTGGGCTTTGACACCATGGGCTTAACAATAGCCTTGAACACCATTATCATCATTATGGACCTCCATCTTGAACACTTAAATCTTCTTATCACAACTCTTGTGATATACATTCAATCCTTAGCATATCAATGTGAATATTATCTTAGTTCTATGTA
The DNA here is from genome assembly GCA_947683625.1 of Mallotus nudiflorus. NCBI lineage: Eukaryota > Viridiplantae > Streptophyta > Magnoliopsida > Malpighiales > Euphorbiaceae > Mallotus > Mallotus nudiflorus. Next base: position 5,035,373 of record CANTUR010000075.1, on the reverse strand, counting down.
ATTAACATTTAATTACACATAAAATAATAAAATTAATTATCGTTACAAATATAAGGATGTAATCTAAGTCCATGATCACTTCTTGCATGTAATGATCAATTTGCAAAATTAAACAAAACATGGATCAATTAATTATAATCATAACACTTGTAATTATCAATTAATTATAATCACAACACTTGTAATTATCAATTAATTATAATCACAACACTTGTAATTATCAATTAATTATAATCACAACACTTGTAATTATCAATTAATTATAATTACAACACTTGCAATTATCAATTGATTATAAATTAATAATAACATATATTATTATTAATAATTTAATATCTCATATTAAATTTAATAAATTAATTAACAAAATATATTATTATTAATTTAGCATGTGTAAAATGCAAAAAGACTCTCTGATACCATTGTTAGGAATCGATTATGCTATTTAGACATCAAATGCTGAGTAGGGCAAAATTTGAAATTTTGTTTAACATAATCCTTGATCTTATCAAGAATTCCAGTCTTGAGGATCCAATTTGCAATTTAACACATAGCTAATATACATCAACATGTATAAATACAAAACTTAGGAAATCTAAATTGTGAAATACTTATAATTTCCCAAGTGTTTAATGTAGACATAATTAATTTACTAAATGGTTGGCTCCTTTGATTCAACTCTTGAATCAACTCTTCAAGTCTCCCAAATATAAGACCTCTAGCTTGAAACACACCAGAGATTCATTAATCACCTTCTTTCTTTGATTTGGTTAGATGCAAGTAGCCTCTCTCAATGACCATTTGTAGGCTTGCACTAACTTAATCTTCTTGCAAGAATACTAGAGTTTTTTTTAGTATATATTGTTTGGTTTGGTTTTATGTCTATACATAAAATTCTCAATTTTTCTAATCTTTAGAACATTTCTTAGGTTATCTATTTATATGTAGAGAAAAGAAACCTTGATGATGTCATTGCTTACATCACATGTGTGACATCATCCATGATATACAACTTGCCATGTAAGTGTAGAACTCTTGACATCATATTACTTGCCATGCAAGTATAAAACTCTTAACATCATCCATGACATTATATTACTTGAATTAGATTTCATGATATGCTAGAATCATTGCTTAAGCATAATCCAATTCTATTAAATTGATTAAACTCTTTAATAAATAATTAGATTAATACAAATGGTGATTTAGCAAAGCTTTATTAGGTGTGACTTACTAGGTTCATGTTTAATTGACAATAAGAAGATAATATCAACACTTGATATTATTTAAAACTCCTTTCATGTTTAAATGTGAAAATCCCAATTATACACATTTAGTTCTCAAAAGTTATGAGTGACCCCTAGCATCGATATCATAACTACCCAATTAGAAATGAATGCAGCTATTGATTCACACGAACCCTTATGGTCATAATTACCATGCACTAAAATCCTTTCATTAGAAGATCCCGATATAGCCTAGAGTCAAGGTGTAGTCAAACTTTAATAGTCGTATCTTATGACCTCATCTCAAGTTCTTCTTGAGTTTTTAATGCTTACTCAAAATCTAATTTAGAAGTATTTTCAAGGCTCATACTAAAACCAAATTTCCAAGTGTTTTAATGACTAAACACTTAAATCAATTCCTTTAGAATAGAAAAACCAATTCCTTTAGAATAGAATCTCACTTCCCATTTTCTTAACCCCAGAAAAATAAAAGAATAAGAATTTTTATTCTAACACTCACCAACTCTCACAATACTATATAACAATAAAATGAATTTTTAAAGAGTTTAGAGAGCTTAATTGAATGCTTGAAGGTATAGAATGAATAAACAAGTTTCCTTAACCTCAAAATAATCTTTAAAGGCCATATTTATACTTGAGCAATTCAATTATAGCTGTTGGAAGAAATAATTTCGTTACCAACAAAAACAAAGTCCATTTAAATAAAATTTAAACTTTTGAATTGTATTTTGTTAGGTCCTTGTCAGGATATTATCAGTCCCAGTCAGGACGAATATTGAATATCTGTTACAAGCCATTGTGTTTGAAATTTTGCTTTGGTCCCAATCGGGAATACCATGTCCCAATTGAGACATTGGATTGAGATCGGTTCTGCCATTTCTTGAGTTTTATATTGAAATTGGTCTCTCTTAGTCCCGGTCAGGACTATGACAAAACTTGCACTTTTTTATGCAATTTAGTCCCTATGATTAGTCCAGTTGAGATAGTACTTATGATGAATTTCCAAAATAATTTTTCTTTAATAGTTCATCATTATTTTGACTTCTAAAGTACTCTTAATGTATACGCACTTGAAGCAAACACATTAGTTGCTCAAAATTAAGTTTGTTTATATCAAAATCAAGATTGATAACTTGCTAAAGTCAACAATCTCCCCCTTTTTATTTTGATAAACTTATTTTGAGTTTGATAAAAATAATACAAAGTAAAGTGTGTGATAGATAACAATTGTGATAACAATGATGATATCAAATAAAATCAAATATATTTCTTTATTTCTTGCCCTATGAATATGGACATGATAAGAAATATGAATTTTAATTTATTTTCAATGTCAGAGATATAAAATATGTCATGAGAATATTATGGTTTTCCACAACACATTTGTTAAAATCATAAAAAGAATGTTTGAAAATATGAAGGAAATAATTTCAAACATATTTGCATATAATGTATCACAAAAATAGTACATATAGGAAGACCTCACATGATCATATAGAGCTATGCTAGCTAATTAATCATGTGACACTTAGCATATTAAAAATATAAATACAAAGCACAAATATTACATGGCTTCTTCTCTCCCCTATGCTAAAAAGGTGGAGTAAACAAAAGACCATGAACCAAGACAATGATAAAAAAAAATACACTAAATCTCTATGAAATAATATGGCATATTTAAAAATAATTTTCTCTCCCCCTATCAAAAATTAGAAAAAAATTTTATATTAAGGACACACTATCATAAGCAAAAAAATTCCTTTAAAAAATTTTAATTCCTTTTAATGCAATGCAAACTCAAATAATTTAAGAATTTTAATTACTTTTAAATTTAATGCAATGCAAACTCAAATATTTCTCCTCCTTTTTTAAAAATAAAAAAGAATGAATACTAGAGAAATTTATTTTTTTAAAGAAAGCAAATTTTCATTAATAATTAAAATGCATTCAGTACAAAAATAAAATACTGAAAATAAACTAAATATAAACAAGCATAAAATAAGCCTAAAAACATTCTAACAGTTAGAGGCTCATGTACGAAAAATAAACCAAATATATACAAAAAATAAAATAAACAAAAAGTACATATAAGTTCTATTCTAGAGGAGGAGAGGAAGGAGGAGGAGGATAGGTTCAAATGTAGCCTTATTGCTCATAAATATGATGGACATCATGTTGAAGATGAGCAATATTGCCATCAATTTGATTGAAATGCACATTAAAATTGGATTTAACTTCATCAAAGTGGGAATTGAAGTTGGATTCCATTAAAGACATGCATTTAAAAGTTTGTCCTACCTAAAAACGTTCATCATCTTGAGCTTGAGTACCTTGAGTTAATGTACCTTCACTTCTTGTTCTTTTCCTTGGAGGGGCTATATGAGGTTGAGGTTCTTGTTCTTTTTCCCTAATGTCTTGGCCTTTTTGCTCTTCCAATTCTTGAAACATAGCTTTAATGTTTTCACTAGCTCTAAGGTAATATTTCCAAATCCATACTCCATTAATAAAGGTGAATTGTTTGGAATTTCTAGTGAAAGATACATTAAGAAGCATGGGTTTGGTAGAGGGTAGAGAGTCAAGATTAATATTGTAAAATCTAGCTAACTTTATGACAATTCCACCAATACAATTTGCACTAATGTAACTATCACTAATTAGCTAAATTCTCTATTGTAAAAATCTTTCCAAAGCAATATTCTCATTATGATGAAGACAATAAAAAATAAAAAGGTCATCAAGAGAAATGGCTTCATTTGAAAGAGCTCTGTTATGAATAGAGTAGGTAAAAAAATGATGAACATACCAAAGTTCTTTAGATTTGATGAATGAGGCTTTAGTATGTTTGACAGAGAATTGAGGGGCATTAGGAGCTTTAATTTCATCCTAATATAAAGAGGCAAGCCAATGAGGGTTAACTTGAATGTGTCCCTCTTGAGAAAAATAAAAAAAAGCATCAAACTCTTGATAAGTCATGAAATGATCTCTCCCTCCTAATTTGAATCTCATGGAGAAGTAGGGATTGTCATCATCAAATTTGATGGAACAAAGAGTGTATGAAGAAAGAAACTTAATAATGAGAGAATGGTAAGATGGAAAAGGTGAGAAAGAAAAATTATAAATGCCACCTTTGAGAAAAAGATCTTGTACTTCTTCATAATAACCTATTGCCTTGAGCATAGGTTTATCCATGAATCTTGAGGAATGAAAGCTCTTTTTTGAAATTAAGACATTCTTTTCTTGATTTCTTGAGAAGAGTAAGAGAATGGAGAATAAGTTCACTTAGGTTTGTCCTTTTTAAAGGGAGGAGCTTAAGAAGATGAAGGAACCTTGCTTGGTTTCTTAGGAGCCATTAGGAGAGAAAATAAGAGTATTTAAAGAATTTATAAAGAAAAGAAAAACTTGATTGAGATGAAAAATTTAAGAGGAATAAAGTGGTATTTATAGGTAAGAAATTAGGGGTGGAAATAGTGTAAAATTTGAATTTGAACTAAATAGGAACCTAAAAAATTATTCCTGATTTTGATTGGAGAGTCAAAAGGTTGGAAGGATTTGAAATCCTAATGTTGTTGGGACATAGCTCCCATCCCTATCAGGACATGATGTCTCGAGTGATATCCCAATCAGGATATCCATTCGGGATTAATTCTGTGTTAAAACATAGAATTGATAGATCATGTCCCGATCGGGCAGGACCGAGGTCCTATTAACAAAAGTTTGAGAAAATTTTATAATTAAGTCCAAAATGTCTTACAATTAAGTCCTTATGAATTTAATTTGCATTTATTTAAAATTAATTAAGGATTTTTAGAAAATATATATGAGTATTTGAAAAGAAATCATTTAAGAAAGGATATATTTTGCTAAACTTAAAATAATTAATTTTTAAATTAATTATTAATTTTTCAAAATATAAGGAATTAAAAAAATATAGAGAACATGTATCATATACCTAAAATAATAACAAAGAAAACTCAAAGGACTATCAAAATCAAGACAAACTAGCACCATCAATCATGCCAAGTTCATGTTTAATGAAATTTAATCTCTCTTCATTGAGAGATTTTATGAAGATATTAACAAGTTGATTATTTATATTAACAAAATCAAGTGAGATATCACCAATCTGAATATGATCACATAAAAAATGATGTCAAATGTTTATATGCTTAGTTCTAGAATGTTGAATAGGATTCTTACTAAGGTTTATAGGACTTGTATTTTCACATTTAATTGGAATATGATCAAGTTTTATACCATAGTCCAATAATTGTTGTTTTTTCCTTAAGACTTGTGAACAATAGAAACTTGCTGCAATATATTCGACTTTAGCATTGGACAAGGCAATTGAAACTTATTTCTTGTTAAACCAAAAAACTAAACACCGTCCTAAAAATTGATAAGTTTTGAAAGTGCTTTTTCTATCTAATAAGCTACCAGTAAAGTTTGCATCCAAATAACTAATCAATTCAAAGGAAGAACTCCTAAGATACCAAAGTCCTAAATGCATTGTACCACAAAGATATTTGAAAATTCTTTTGATAGCATTTAAATGAGACTCTCTAGGACTTAATTGAAATCTAGTGCATATGTAAGTAGCAAACATAATATCAGGTCTACTGGGAGTTAAATAAAGAAGGGATTTGATCATACCACTAAATTACATTTCATCAATCGATTTGCCATTCTTATCCTTGTTGAGTTTGGTTGGGGTGTTCATTGGAGTTTTACTTATCTTAGCTCCATCCATGCCAAACTTCCTGAGAATGTCTCTTGCATATTTAGTTTGATTGATGAAAATCTCATCTTTGCACTACTTGATTTATAATCTGAGAAAGAATTGTATTTCTCCTATCATACTCATCTTGAATTCTCTTTGCATTAGCTTAGAAAATTCCTCACACAATTAAAGGTTAGTAGCATAAAAAATAATATCATCAACATATATTTTAACAATTAATAAATCATGTTTGGATTTCTTTATGAAAAGAGTTATGTCAACTTTTCCTTTAGAGAACCCTTTCTCTAGTAAAAAGTTGCTCAATCTTTCATACCAAGTTATTGGAGCTTATTTTAATCCATATAATGCTTTTAAAAATTTAAAAATATGATTTGGAGAATCAAATTTCTTAAAACCCGATGACTGTTGGACATATACTTCCTCTTTAATTAAACCATTTAGAAATGCACTTTTAACTTCCATTTGATAAAGTTTAAAATCTATAAATCATGCAAATGCAAGTAGTATTCTAATAGCTTCTAACCTTGTAATGGGGGCAAAGGTTTCATCATAATCAATGTCTTCTTCTTGATTATAACCTTTAGCTATGTTCCTAATTATGACACCTTGTTCATTCATCTTATTTCTAAACACCCATTTGGTGCCTATAATAGGATGATGTTTTAATATAAAAACCAAGGTCCAAACCTTATTTCTCTTAAATTGATTTAACTTTTCTTGCATAATAAAGATCCAAAGTTCATCACTTAAGGCATCATCAATATTTTTGGGTTCAATTTGAGAAATGAAGGCTAAATTAATAATAGACTTTAATTTAGATTTAGTAGTTACCCATTTTGTAGTGTCACCTATGATAAGATCTTGAGGATGAGCTTTCTTGAATTGACAATCCTTTAAAAGTTTATCCTTTAATGTAAGTTGAGATGTCTCCTCATTATCCTCCTTGCTTGGACTTTCAAGTTCCAAAGGCTTACTAATATTTTCTTCTTGAGTATCCATAATCTCATTGTCACCTACAAGATCATTAACACTACAAACATCCTTTTTAGGATCAAGTGATTTTGATTCATCAAATACAACATGTATCGACTCTTCAACTACTAGAGTTCTCTTATTAAAAACTCTATATGCTTTTCTATAGTAGAATATCATAGGAAAATTCCTTCATCGGCTTTAAAATTAATTTTTTCAAGATTATCCTTAATGTTTAATATAAAGCACTTGCATCCAAATACTCTTAGATATGGGATTTTGGGTTTTCTATTATTCCATAGCTTATAAGATGTTTTTTTTTCAAAATTGGTCATTTGAAAACTTGATTTGAAATGTAACAAAATGTGTTAGCGACTTTCGCCCAAAAGTACAGAGGCAAGTTATACTTATGAAGCATTATTCTAGTCATTTCAATAAGAGTTCTATTTTTCCTTTTGACTACCTCATTTTGTTAAGGAGTTCTAGGAGAAAAAAACATATGTGAAATACCATTATCATTACAATAGTTTTTAAAAAATTCATTTTCAAATTTAGTTCCATGATCACTTCTAATAGAAAAAATAAAAAAACTTTTTTCTTTTTGAACTCTTTTTGCAAAATTTTTAAAAGCTTTAAATGCATAATTCTTATAAGCAAAAATACATACCCACGTAAATTTAGAGTAATCATCAACCAATACATATGCATAGTGCATTCCAACAAGATTAGAAATTATGGTCCAGAAGTGGACACTGTATTTTTTAGCTTAAATGAGGACTTGGAATGTTTTTGGCAAGCATCATAAGGTTTATCCTTAGTGAATTCAAGCTTAGGTAAACCGATCACAAGTTCATGTTTACAAAGATCATTCAAAAGTTCAAAATTTGCATGTCTTAACCTTCTATACCAAGTCCATGTGTCATGGTAAATAGACATTAAGCATTTTATGTCTTTGTTATTAATCTTATTCAAATCAATAACATAAACATTAGCTACTCTTTCACCACTAAAAATTACTTTATTTTCATCAAGACTATTAACAAAGTAATTTTTAGGATAGAAAGTCATCTTATTTCCCATGTCACATAATTGAATTATACTAAGTAAATTATGTTTAAGACCATCAACAAATAATACATAATGTATAGATAAGGATTGAGGATTACCTATTTCTCCAATGCCAATAATCTCTCTTTTTACATTATCTCTGAATGTGACATGTCCTCCATCCTTAGCATCAAGCTTGATGAATTGCTCTTTGTCTCCTATTATGTGCCTTGAACATCCACTATTAAGATACCACTTGCTTTTTGTTCTTGTGGATTTCAAGCACACTTACACAAAATAATTTAAGTGTTCTTTTGAACCCAAACCTTTCTCAGTCTAGGTTGGTTAGTCTCAAGATAATGTATAAGAAGTAAATTCATGTGTAGTCTTCTATAGAAGTACACGTTATTACTATGTCCTTTGATCATGTAATATGAACATACAATATTTTCAAATTTGTTTCTCCTAAGATGATATGCTTTCTTAGTGTGTGAAATATGCCTTTTGTGTTATAGTGGTGTATGTCTCATATTATTTTAAGTCATGGTATGAGACATGCATTGGCAATTGCAATGTGTATTTTGATAGGTTTGTGCATTGTGTTATATAGCATGCCTAATGTGATTGTGTCTAGTGTACATATAAGCATGCTTGGGTTGAGTTGTTCTATTTTGAGCCTTACCTCTTTGTGTTATACAGGATTAATTCTTATGAGACTTTCCTTTAATATTTGACACATGAGACTTATTAGCTTTAAAAGATTGAGTCTTAATCAATTTTGACGTAAATGGAATGGAATTGCATAATTCTTTAATAAATTTAATATATGATGATGATGAAGATGAGGCCATTCCATTAGTATATCCAATTCTATGAGTATTTTCATGAAATTTTTGAGAATCAAGTAAATTATCTAAACTGTTTTTTCCTCTTTGAAAATTTGATATGGAATTTTTTAGTTCAACTACCTTATTAGAAAGTTTATGATTTTCATCATTAGCTTTCTTAAGTTATTCTTTCAAAGAATTAGAAGATTTTAAATCACTAGCAAGTTTATCATTTGATTTAACAAGACTAAAAAAATTCAATTTTCAACTTCTTAAATTCCTTAGTTAAGTTATTTAACTCATGCTTATAATGTTTCTTTTTAGATAATAAGCTTTTGCATTTAAGCAAGAGTTTGCTCATAATAGAGATCTCAACATCATCATTATATTCATTATAATCATAATAATCATCACAAAAGGAGTTAGAAGTAGATGGTACCTTTTTTCATCTTCAAGAGCTATGAAGTAAAGATTGGCCACTTCTTATTGTTCCTCTTCCTCTTTAGATTTGAAAGAGTCATCCCAATTAGCTTTGAAGACCTTCTTCCTATCTTTTTCCCCCTTGTTCTTGAATTTAAGTTTAGGGCACTCACTTTGGATGTGTCTCAGTTTCTTGTATTCATAGTAAGTAACTTCTTTAGTTTTCTTCTTGCCATCTCCTTCAAATTTCTTATTGAAGTCTGTAGACGGTGGGGTTTAGCGTGCATCCAAGATTTTAGCAACCGTGACATTGTTTGAACTCAGGGCTCTAAAGAACTCACTAACCACTGTCACAAAGACATGACATGGAGATGAGGAGTCACCACCGAGGGTAATAACTGGGACAAATCAAAAAGGTGATACTCGATTCCCTAAAAGAAAGCTAGCACCACAGCTAGGAGATTCTGGATATGGAATACCAACTTCTTTCAGTCTTGTGTTCATTTAGGATTACTTTATGGATTATTATCTTATTCTCTATTTACATGCAATTTCATATAAACCCAAAATAATCAACTATAAGGCAAACTAGTAATGAAATATACAAGTAAATAATGCATTCAATAAATCACATAATCCCTAAGTTAGTCTAACCTACATGGATTTTAAATAAATGAGTTAAATCTACATGTTTTAAATTATAAATGAACCTAAAGACCTAATTCCTTTTGATTTTAATTAAATGAACCTACGTCTACTAATTTTAATTATAAATATGAGCTTAAATCTATAAATTATGGAATATTTAAATTAGTGGGCCTAATTCTACATGTTTTAATTAAATGGTGAGCTTAAATCTACAAATTATGAAGAAAATGGCTTAAATTAAATGAGCTAAGTCTAAATTAATTAAACTAAATTAGGTGAACCTATGTCTAATTAACTAAATAGGCCTAAGGATATTTCTAACCTAAAATCTAATTAATTATGGACCTAAAAATATATTTTAATTAATTAAACCTAATTAATTATTAAGTGAGATGAGCTAAAAAAATTACCTAAACTTAAAATAAATAAATTAAAGTCTAAAATGGGCTTAAGGCCCTAAAAGCATATAATAAATAAGCCCAAAAATAAATAAAAATATAAAAGAAACAATTAAATAAGATTAAATAAATAATTAAATTAATCTTTACTAAAACCCTAATTTTTATTAACATGCAATCTAAATTAATTTACTTCCTCCATTGATTTTAAATAATTACCTAATTAAAACCTAGTTTTACTAACCAAGTTAATTAAAATAAACATGCAACCACACATATAATTTTATTACTCCCACTATTGGGGCAATTACATTAATTCATAAAATAATTAATAAAATAAAAAATAAAGAATAAAATAAAGACAATAAAAATAAAAATAAAATCCTAAAAACTAAGTCTCTACGAAGCTTTATCCATAGTTTTTCATGGACTTCTTATGAATTCATCATTCCCATATGATCACCATGCGTTTTCCTCTATAATCACCATAAAAAATAAGATAAAATAATGATTATGAATAAATTATGATAATAACTTGAAAGAATAATAATAATAAATAATAATATAAAAAAACAAATAAACAAATAAATAAATAAATAAAGAATAAGAAGAAGATAATATATTATGAATGATTTAGGGTACTCTTCAGATTTGTAGTTCACCGTTCTTGATGAATCTTTGAATCTTTTTCTTCAAAAATTCTCCATGAATCTTGAATTAATTGTTAATAAAAGGAATTTTTTTGTAAAAAAATTTAGAAGAAAATCACGTTTCCTTCTTCCTCCTTTTTTTTTCTCTTTTTTTTTCCTTTCACCGTTTCCCTCTTCCTTTTATATAGTGGAACTAGGAAGCCTAGCCCCAATCTTAATGTGATTCTAATTTCTAAAGTATAAAATTAATACTTAAAACTATATTTAGGAATTTTAAACCAGTTAGGACTGAATTAATTAGAAATTTTAAAACAATTAAAACTAAATTATAATATGAAATAGAGACTGGAAGAATTCAATTCCGACCAGGATTATATAATTCCGACACTTTTTTTAACATTTAATTATAAAAAGGTCCTTAAAAAATTTAAATTTTACAATTAGGTCCTAAAAAGAACTTTGCGATTTAGTCCCTGAAAACATTAAATCCTTCCTTTAAAGTTGCATTTAAGCCCTTAGAATTTTTAAAGATTAAGTATCAAAGATATTTTCATCACTGAAGTCCTTTGTTGTATCCATAACATGTCATCCCGAAATTGGGTGTCTACAAAGTCCCTTGTTCTTAAAATTTTTTTCTTTCTTAAAATCTTCTTGAAGTTCCTAGTGAGCATGGTAATATCACCATCTTCATCACTAGAATCTTTAATGCTTTTCTCTTCATTATCTTCTTGAAGAGCTTTTAGTGTTATGCTCTTTTTCTTTTCTTCTTTCTCTTTTTGCTTTTTACCTTTTTATTTAATTGTGAGCTCATGTGTTAAGAGCTTACCAATGAGCACATTGGTTAAGATGGTAGAGAGGTCTTAAGCTTCCTTAATTGAAGTGACTCAAGATTCCCAATCCTTCTCAGGTAGAATTTTTAGAATCTTATTGTTCACTTCAACCTTGGAGAAATGTTTTTCAAGTTTCTTGAGGGTTATGAGGAGAGCATTAAGATGATTTATCATCTCCATAATTGATTCTTGAGGCTTCATTTTGAAGAGTTCATATTCATACATATAAAGTTGAACTTTCTTGCTTCAACCTACACGTTGCCTTCATAATAATTTTCTAAGGTCTCCCACATTTCCTTGGTTGACATGCAATGTTGAAGCTTGTCTCCTTCTTCTCTTGTCATGGAAGAGATTAAAGTGGTTATAGCCTTTTTGTTTTTATGATTTTCATCCTTTTGTTCAATATTCCATTGGCTTCTTGTAAGAGTAGTTACCATACTATCAATGGTAGTTATAGGTGGTTCCCAACCTTTTAGGACAATATCCCAAAGTTTGATGGAATCATAATCAAGATATAATTACATCTTGAACTTCCAATGACGATAGTCACTACCATCGAAGAATGGTCTCAGTGAAGAAATATTTTGTGATTCACTCCCCATAATCTTATATTCTAGTAATGAAATTCCTAGAATTCAAGCTCTAATACCAATTGAAAGAGTCCTAGAGGGGGGGTAAATAAGACTATTGAAAAAAAATAAGAAATTAAAAAGATTTGATCAAGAATTAAAGGAAATGTTGAGAAGGCAGAATGAAGAACATAATAATTTAAAGAGTTCAGATTCAACAACAATCCTACATCTCTACCTAAGTTATCCCTAAGTTAGGATTTCTAATTACCCATAGTTTTATTCATTAGATTGAGATTACATAAAATTTTTATGGCTCACTCTTACAATCTTACAACTTGAGTTTTCAAGGCTTACTCAAAAACTAATTTACAAGTGTTTTCAAAGCTTACACTAAAATTGAATTCTCAAGTATTTTAAAAGCTAAACACTTAAACAATTCCTTTACAATAGAATCTCACTTCCCATTTTCTTAACCCTAGAAAATAAAAGAATAAGAATTTCCATTCTAACACTTTCTAACTCTCACAAGAGTATATAATAATAAAATGAATTTTAAAAGAGTATAGAGAGCTTAATTAAATGTTTGAAGGTATAGAATGAATAAACAATTTTCCTTAACTTCAAAATAATCTTCAAAGGTTATTTTTATACTTGAGTAACTCAATTATTATTGTTGGAAGCAATAATTTTGTTCCCAATAAAAACAAAGTCAATTTGAATAAAATTTGAACTTTTGAACTGCATTTTGTCAAGACCCATGAAGATATCATTAGTCCTGGTCAGGAAGAGCATTGAATAGATGTTACAAGCCATTGTGTTTAAAATTTTACTTTAGTCTTGATCAGGATATCAATGTCCTGATTGGGAATACCTGTCTGGAGTAGTGTTTTGATCGGGACATTAGATCAAGATCAGTTCTACCATTTCTTGAGTTTTATACAGAAATTAGTCTCCTTTGGTCCTGGTCGGGACTATGAGAAAACTTACTTTTTTATGCAATTTAGTCCCTATGATTAGTCCAGTTGAGATAGTACTTATGATGACTTTCCAGAATAATTTTTCTTTGATAATTCATCATTATTTTTAATTTTAAATTACTTCTACCTTATACACACTTGAAGCAAACATATTAGTTGCTCAAAATTAAGTTTGTTAAGATCAAAATCAAGATTGATAACTTACTAAGGTCAACACATTGCCCTACTTAATCCAATTAACTAATGATAACAATTGAAGGTTGTGTTCCCTTAATGCCCAAAAAGCTAGAAGACCTCAAAATTTAGAATTTTAAAGAACTATATATATTTGGTGTATAAAAAGAGCCTGACTTGGCTTAGGAAAGGAGGTCCTTTAGTGGATTATTTAAGGGCAAAGAAGCCAGTGGATTAAGCAATAACATACAAATCAATGCCATCAGACAACCATAAAGGTTTTCTAATTTGGGTAGACCACTTTCAATAGTCCCACAGAAGTTAATGGAGAAGAACCTCTTGTGACCCTTACCTCTTAAACAGCAATTATCGAACGCCAATCCAAAACTCTATTATAAATTTCACTAAGTAATTGGCCATGAGACTGATAGTTATGTCTGATTGAGAAATGAAATTCAAGATTTGATCGATTAGGGTAAAATTATTGACCTTGAGACCAAAAAATTAAATACCCAAAACAATCGTTTACCCAATTATAAAAACGTTACACCACTAAATGCATATGTCCTCATTATCAATATAGGCTTCATATAAGAGAAAGTTATGAACTCTTTTGTGGACACCAAACTTAACCTATCAAAGTCCATCTTTAAACCAAACTCATCATAACCTAGCCCTACTACATAAAACACACCTCAGACCCATAACCTATTGAACCTGTCGAACTGTCAGTTGGGGTTTTGGATATTCGGAGCTCTAATGATGAAGGGGGACTTGTACAAGTAGACATGTGGGATAGTTATGAGGATAGAGATATTCAAGTAATCAAAGAGATTACTAAAAAAGAAAAAGGAAAAGATAAGGTCCATTAGTGATTGAGGCAGAAAAAGAAGCTGGGAATGAGAAGGATCGAAGGAAGAATTAAAAAAAGATGAAAAAACTATGGCAAGTATATGGGAGTTGTTAATGAACTCTAGAATGCATAGGGAAGCTTTCGTTCAAGCTCTGGATTAGAAAAAGGTTCCCTGGGCCCATACTCCTGAGCATATAAGTTTATGAAGCCAAAAGTCCCCATTTTAAAATAAAAAATTAGGTATTTAGGCCCTAAGAATTCTAAAGATGAAAAAGTCCCAGTCAAAACTGAGAAGTAGGGGTTGTGGGATGTTTTTACTAAAAAAAAGGAACTGGTTATTCATACAAAGGAACACCAAAACCATTAATACTAGTTGAAAAGATGGTCTCTATATTTGAAATCTTTACTGATTATGTGAATGGGATCAAGGGGACCACTACTGAAGAGGACATGTTAAAGAATTGGTTTGCTCATAGTCAGAAGAGGACGTTGTTGCGAAGGAGGCTAAAGCTGTTGATGATCAAGAAGAGGAGTTGGATCTTGAAACCTTCATCTTGAATTCCATCACTAATATCTTTTATGATGATTTTGATATTTCTATTACAAACTTATTTAAAACTAATGATATGCTTTTTTCTAAAAAATGATACAATAAAGTCTGACTTTGCTTATTTGTATTGTGATGATCATTTTATGTATATACGTAACATTAATTCTATGTGAATTGAATCATTTAATCTAGGAATAAATAATAATGCTAAAAATATACTGTTTGTTTATGATTTAACTCATGATAAGAGAGCAAAAATGAAAGAAACATTAAAAAGAAGACATAAATTATTTACTTGGGCTATAAGGATATGCCTAGAATCGATAAGGAGATCTCAGAATATAAGATCCCCATATATCCTCATATATCACTAATAAAGCAGAAGAAGATAAGGTTAAGGCTGGAATGGGCTCTTTTAGTTAAAGAATAAGTTGAGAAGTAGCTGAAGGCAAAGTTCCTAGAGGTAGTAGAGGACACCCAATGGTTAGCAAACATAGTCTTGATCCCTAAAAAAGATGGGAGGGTCAGGATGTGCGTGGATTATAGAGATTTAAACAAAGCTTGCCCAAAAAATGACTTTCCATTGCTATATATTGACACGCTTATCGATAGTATGACTTTCAGTGCAATGTATTCTTTCATGGATGGTTTCTCGGGATACAACCAAATCATGATGACACTAATTGATAAGCTAAAAACATCTTTCACTACCGAATGAGGCATTTACAATTACCTAGTCATGTCGTTTACAATAAATAATGCAGGAGCTACTTGTCAACGGATGGTTACAACCCTACTATACAACATGATCCACAAGGAGATAAAGGTATATAAGGATGATATGATGGTAAAATCTCCAACCAGAGAAGGGCATTTTAAAGCCTTAGACAAGTTCCTTGCGAGAGCTAAAAAGTATAATCTCATATTAAACTCAAAGAAGTGTATTTTTAGGGTAGCATATGGGAGGCTACTAGGGCACACCATCAATAAAAAAGGAATAAAAGTGGACCTAGACAAAGTTAAAGTAATTAAGGAAATGCTTGCATTGAGAATTAAAAAAGAAGTTAGAGGATTCATTAGGCGATTGCAATATATTAGTAGCTTCATAGCTTAGTTGACTACTATAAGTGAGCCAAAACAAGCTTCTAAAGAAGAACTAACTAGTGATATGGGATGATAAGTGTCAACAAGCTTTTGAAACTATTAAGAATTATTTGATGAATCCTCCAGTCTTATAGCTGCCAAAGTTGGAAAAACTCTTAATTATTTATCTAGCAATTGAAAAAGATGCAATAGGCATAATGTTAGCTAAAAAAATAAAAGGAAGGTTGAGCACACAGTATATTACTTAATCAAGAAAATTGTGCCATATGAAGCCAACTATTGCCTAGCAGAGAAGACTTGTTTAGCTGTAATCTAAGCAACTAAAAAACTACAACCTTATTTCTAATCATACAAAGTGCAGGCAATCTCTAAACATAACCCTCTTAGATACCTCCAACAGACTCCCTCGCTAATAGGCAAATTAGCCAGATGGTTAGTTCTACTCACCTTGTCACGACCCAGACTAGGAGTCATGACCGGCGCTAGGGAACGGGAATTCTTTCGAATCCGGAACCCGTAGCAAGCCTTAGAAAATAAAATAAATGCAATAATTAGATAAAAGTACAACCAAATTAAAATTTTTCTAAATCAATATATAAAATAAATACTCCAAATCCTTTTATAAATGAATACATATTCATACAATGTTCAAATACAAATTCTCAGAGTACTTAATATCCAAAAAAAAATAATACACTTCCAATATAATAACACTACTACTGCAGTTTCTAGAATACAATTCAAAGTTCGGAATATACATTTGCATAAAATAGCCGGGACTGAAGAACACCGGCGAGGAACTCTACAACTAAGGTCTGACGATATGGGATCTCCTGAAAAAAAATAATTGAGGGGGGTCAGATCTCACTGAGTGAATTATTATACTATATATATATGCAAACTAAACCATAACAATCAGACATTCTTATATATATATGTATATACACGCATTTCACACAAATGTCAAATTCTATTTTTATAAATATAATAGATGCATAAAACATTTATTTTAATACATGAAGGATCAAATAGAACCCTATTAATCGCAACCTCAATCAATCATATCATCACTCTAGCCATATAGGCTTACTTAAATCCAAATAGATCACTTATTCCATTCTGGATAGTAGACTGGCCCCGAGACACTAAGTCAACCGAGCTCCAGCAGTCTGACTGTCAGTGTGATTGGCCCCGAGACACCTGGTCAACCGAGCTCCAGCAATCACACTCTCAATCACATTATATCTCCATCAAATCATAATCAATCAAATCATAATCACCACAATTAATTCCTCACTCATGCCTAAATCTATCGCACCGGTACGTACACGGTTCTAGTGCTGCCCACTAGGAAGCACGTTCTATTGATATCCTTCATTTAAAATAAATCATTCATATGGATAAATAAATAATGCACAATAATAATCATAATAATAAAATAAACCATATATATACTAGAAATATACCTAAAATAAACTAAGTATATTTCAAGTATATATATGTAAAATAAATCTAAATAAAACATGAAATATACTAAAAAAAACAAACCAATAGTATATTATAAACATGCTAAGTTTAAATCTACAATTAAACATGCATTTATTTAAGAATATATCTAAAATATACTAAAAATATACCTAAAGTATACTAATCATTTAAATAAACCATTGTAACTAAACTTACATTTAAAACATGTATATGTACTAAAATATACTAAAAATAAACCTAATTATACCAAATCATATTATAATTTAAATAACTGTTAAAAGCATATGATGAAATGAAAAAAAAATCCTAAATCATGCATTCTATATGCAATGCATATATATATATAGTATAATAACTCACAGATTTACGCTCCACGAGATAGACTCGGCGGGCCTGGTCCATTAGGCCTCAGTCTCAGTGCAACTAGAAAAATAAAATAACATAAACAATTAGAATAAACTTCTAATTCTACGCTTCTAGGATTACTATAGAAAGACTCAATCAAAAATTCAAAACTAGATTTAGACCGATTGTCACGTTTTATGAGAAATCTACCGAAATTTCGGCAAAATCTCCTCTGTAAAACGGATATCTCCCTACAAAAGTAGGGCCGATCCTGAACAAAAAAACACACTTCTAAAATCATAAAACACAATACCTCGGGTTGAGACCCCAAAACTCCACAAATCCTTAATCGAGGTTCGCAATACACAAACAAACAATATTAAACAGTAAAATAATAAAAATTATCAAGAACCTATAAAAATATTTAAAAACCTTTATTTTCCAATTAAAACATAAAATTTAAATTTAAATAATATTTTATAATAAAAATTCATAAATGGAATAAAACTCCTATTTTATAATTAAATTAACATAAATTGCAACTAACATTTAAAATCACAATTTATCATCAAAAAAAAATAATAATAAAACACACATTTAATCTCAAAATAACAAATACACTTATTATTTATATAATATTCCCAAAATTATCACAACTTAACTAATAAGATCTCAAATATTATATAATATTAATAAAAATTTAATTTTACAATTATTCAACATAACATAACAAAGTTCACGTTTAATTGCTTAGATAGTTTAATTATATAATAAAATTAGTTTAAAACCCATTTTATTTCCAAAATAATATATAATATATTATTTGAAAATAATTTTTGAAAAATAGTATTAATTAGTTAAAAATAGTAATAAATTTGTAAAAATCATTTTAATACCTTAAATAATTATAAAATCAACTAAACATAATATTTAACTATAATTAACATAAAATTACACATTTATCCCTATAATATAAAATATTCAATATACTAAATAATTTCCTCAAAAATTATATAAAATCATTAAAATTATTTAATCATCATATAATATACTAATATCAACCAAAACACTTATTTAGCCACTAATTTCTATAAAAATACATATTTAATCTAAAAATTCCAAAATACACATAAATTGTATAAAATTCCATAAAAATTATATAAATTCATAAAAAATTATTTTATCAATAAATAACAATTTAATATCAACTCAAGCACAGAATTAAATTTTAAATTCAACCAAAATACTCATTTAACTCAATTATCCAATATTTACATAAACTAAAAATATTCGTAAAAATTATATAATAATCCCAAAAATTAATTTCTCAACACCAAAATTAATAACAATATATAATAACAATAATTTAACCAAATTCATAATTTATATAATTTATTTTCGAAAATTCACTAAATAATAATAAAATATTCAAAAATACCCATTTATTCAAAATAATTTAGAAAAATAAAAATATATATATATATGAGTAGATTAGGATGCATACTTCAACATTTCCAAAAGAAATAATCAATAAACAATCAAACTCAACCTTAAAAAAAATAAAAACCAAAATAGATATAAACTACAATTGAAGAAAACTCACAATCCGGACGTCGTGAGCTTGAACCGACTTGAGAATCGAGACGTACATGTCATGAGGAGTCTAACGAGCCCAAGAAGTCGACCTAAAATCATCAAAAAAATTTTGGTGCTACAGTAACTACCCACGGTTTCTTACAAAAATTCGACGACCGGAGCTCTCTGGAGGCGACGAGAAGGAAGAGGAGGAAAGTGGGGAGCTTGGTGGTGGTCCGTGGTGGTTGACGACGGGCTGGTGAAGCTTTGGGAGTCGGTAATGGCGGAAGGCAAGAGAAGAAGAAGAAGAAGAAAAAAAAAAAAAAAAAAAGAAAAGAAGAGAAAAAAAGAAAAAAAAAAAAGGTGGGAAAGGAAAAGAAAATTGTTGACCCGTATTTGACTCTTTATATATATATATATATATATATATATATAATAACCACTTGTCACAATCACACACACATTCACACACACACACACACACACACACACATATATATATACAACACATGGACCAAATACACACATACACATGTTATTAATACAATATAATAATAATAATAATAATAATAATATCACATGCATAATAGTAATAAAATGATAATAATAATAACAACAACAAAAATAATACTAATAATACTAATAAAATAATAAAACTAATACTATTAAAAATTAATAGAAATAAAATAATAATATTATTAAAAATAATAGTAATGAAAATGAGTTTGAGTATTTTAAATAATAAAACTCACAAATTAATTATTTCAAGTAAATAAAATATTTAGAATAAAATAAACGAATAATGTAAACAATTAATGATAATATACAGTTAAAATTTAAATTTTATTAACACTGTATATCCCAAAATAATATTATTATAATAATTTAAAATATTGGGTCATTACATCACCGAATTCATCATCGACTACGTAGTAAAGAAATTAGTAAAAGGAAGGGTAGTGGTAGACTTTTTAGCGCAGAACCTAGTAGATGATGAACAAGAGTGGGAGCTAGAGTTTCCAGATGGACATCTAGGGGTAATAAAGGTCCGAGGATGGAAAATGTATTTTAAGGGAGTTATCAACAATAAGAGGGCAAGCATTAGTGTAATTTTGATCATGCCAGAAGAAGAGATAATCCCGATGGTGAAAAGACTAGAGTTTAAGGTGATAAACAATCAAGCTGAATATTATGCTTATATCTTTGGTTTGAAAGCATTATGCAGTGTAGGGGTAGAAGATGTTAGCATGTATGGAGATTCTATATTGGTTGTAAAGCAAGCTTCAAAAGAATGGGAAGTAAGGGAAGATCGACTATGTCTATATTGGGATTATTTAGCTACTGTTTTGTTATCTTTTATTCAGTATGAACTCATTTATCTATTAAAAGAAGAGAATCAAGTAGTTGATGCACTAGCTACATTGGCTTTTATATGGAAAAATGAGAAACAAACAGAAGTTAAGCCCTTAATTCTAGTGAAGTCCCAAAACCCTTGTTATAAGGAAGTAAGGGTAATGTCGGTTGATAACGCTGAGAAGCCCTAGTTTCATGATTTGTAATGGAATTTAGAAACAGGGCAATTCCTTGAGGATGCTGATAAGAAAGAAAGAATATCCTTAAGGAAGTTGTCCCGATAATTCATTAGATATAATAGGATATTGTACAAAAGGATGATAACTGAGGTTCACCTAAGATATGTTAATAGAGATGAAGCCTGGAAACTTAAAGAAGTAGTGCACGAAGGGGTATGCAAGCCATAAATGAATGAGACAGTTTTAACAAAGAAGATAGCTCATCAGGGTTACTTTTGGCTAACTATAGAGACAAATTATGTTAAATTCATAAAGAAGTGCTATAACTGCTAAGCTTATGGGGATATCAATCATTTGTCGTCTATGGAACTTTAAGGAATGATTTCTCTTTGGCCATTTGTAAACCGGGAAATTGATATCATAAGTGAGATAAAGCCAAAGGTATTAAATGGTCATAAATACATTATGGTAGCGATTAACTATTTCTCTAAATAGGTCGAAGCTGAGTCTTATGCTATTGTTGGCTCAAATTAAATGGCAAGATTTATTAAAAAGAACATAATTTGCAGATATGGATTGTCTCATCATATTGTCACCATAAGGTTCAGTTTTAGGTAGAGACAACTACATTATTAAAAGAATACAAGATTGAGCATCATAGGTTATCTCTATATAGGTCACAAGTGAATGGGGCGGTGGAGGCAGCAAATAAAAATATGAATAAGATCTTAGCTAAAACGATGGAGAACTATTGGGATTGGGCAAATTACCTATAATTTGCATTATGGGGATATAGAACTACTGCAAGGACATCGACATGAGTCACTCTGTGTTCCTTGATGTAAGGGTGCAAAGCTGTATTACCAATAGAGGTTGAGATTCGATCATTAAGGGTTCTCTTGTAATCCAAAATCCTTAAGTACTAGTGGGTATAGAGCCAATTGGCACAATTTACACTGTTTGATGAGAAGAGAATAAAAGTTATGTATCACTCTTAGCTGTATTAAAAGAGAATAGCCTGGGCTTACAATGAGAAAATCAAGCCAGGAAAGATCAAAGAGGGTGATTTAAGGTTGAAGCTTATAAAGCCAATTATGACTAACCCACGAGGAAAGTTCAATCTGAATTGTAAAGGTCCTTATATAGTGAAGAAGTTATTTCCTAAAGGTGCCCCTATTTTATTAAATGTAGAAGGAAATGAATTCAGAGAGCCCATCAATCTAGATAAGCTCAAAAAGTACTTTTTGTAAAGTCTTGCTAAGGAAAACCTTTAAAAGAAGTTGTTTAGGCAAAAATTAGAGACCAAAAGTGAAAAATAAAAATGAGTCCTGTTGGATTGAAAACTTTGAAAGAGGAGGTCAAGGCAAAAATTAAGGACATGTAAAAGGAGAGAGAGGAAAAAATAGTTTAAAAACTTATAAGGGCAAGCCAACTAATGACATGAGATATGTCAGAAGCGAAATGTATATTCATATTGTGCTTAAATTACATTAGATAGATTACTTTAACTATTTTTAAACATTGCATTAAGTGTTTATTATAAACTATTTAACTAAAAAGGAAACTCTATCTATTAAAAAAGGGAAATGATGACTTAATTCATAAACTAATATTACTTCCTTTTCTTTTGTTGAATACCTTGAGCACTCGACATTTACAACTCTCTTGTCCTTTTATTTCTAATGAACTTATCTTTTTTTATCTATTGCAATTGAATGTATGCCTTGTACTGATCATCAGTGATTGGATCTCCGTCGTAGTCAATGTGCCTTTAAATGATTCTCTGAGGCCAGGTAGCAACCAAATTATCTTGGAAGTTTTAAGAGAGGGGTGCTAGTTCAAACTCGTGCACTAGCCCCACAATCAGCTACTTCATTCTATATTGATGACAAAGATGGCTAGGATTATAAAAAGTAGCAAAGTGGAGTCCAATAATAGGTATAAAATTGAATGGTCACTTACTATAATCTTCACCATGGGCACATCCACTAGATCAAAGTATCAAGGAAAGATCAATGCTTGGCTTTATAATATATAATATCTCGAGGAGGCTTAAGTAATCCTAATTTCTCATAAAACCACATCCGTAAAAGTGGTGAGTAAGTAGAAATGTCAAAAAGTGGAAGATGAGAATAAGAGAAGAAGAAACTTACCTCTAACAGGAGTGGACTTTTTGAAAATCTCTTAGTTACTATGAAGTTTTCTAGCTTGATGAAAGTGTCTACTAAGATAAAGGGGCAAGGATTAAGCTCAGCTTTCACTTGATCTAAGATGTGGAGAACTTTTTAATCATAATTTCCACAAGGGTAAATGAGTAAGAATTGAGCATATAGGCAAAGAGCAAGCATCCGTAGCCAATAGACCTCCTTCTTATCTATGTTTGTAATAAGCTTAAGGAAAGGCCCTACCGGTTCTTTATTACTGAAGATGTGATAAAGAGAAGACTATGGTAAAGATTGAAAAGCCTAGCCATTTGATATTGAATGAAGTGCAAGTATGGGGTTCTAACCTGAGGGATTGAAATCTGACAAGTTGAATCCATATCAAACCCTAGGATAGCTTTGAATTCCTCTGGCAGGGGGCATACTTCCAGAGTATTGAATCAGAAAACATGTTTGCTCGGGTCCTAGAATTGAACTATGGCATAAAGAAAGGGGAAATTGATCCTCTTGCATGAGCAGATCTGAAAGATAACAAGTGAAAGGGCTCTAGTCTTGCCCATAATTTACCATATGATCTTTTTAAAACTAGTTGTAGTTTCTTAAGGCTTCTTTGAGTCATATATTAGGGTTTGGAGCTGCTGAGAGAGAGAAAATAGGGAGTTTTGGCGAAGGTGTAAGAGAATGAAGTTATTTTGTGAAGGAGGTGGGATTTTTAAAAGGTGGATTTGTAGTAAGGCCAAAAGGAGTTCGCCTCTGCAATGAGGCATTACCTCATTATGAAGAGGCATCTCTTTATTGCCTTTTCACAAAGGGCAAAGCCCTAGTAAAGAGGCAATCACCTCCATGACAGTCTGGGGGCATGATTTGGTTATATTATTTAGTTTAATTCTCCTTGTTTTGATTTATTCATGGAAGATATTCGTAATTGAATAAATGTTGTAAAGCATTAAGCTAAGAATAATCAAAATTAATTCTTTACTTAAATGAATTGAAATATTCAAACATTCATTCAAATGTGAATACAAATATCCAAAATGGAATCAAAGAATTTGTTCAATGTCAGAATTAAAGAATCATAAAACAAAAAAAATCTAAATCCTAGTCTAAATGGCCTAGCATCATCTCCACCATCATCTCCATCTGTAACATTGCCACCCTTGTCATCAGTGCCCTCTTCATCCTCTTTATCTTTTTCATCTTCATCCTTTTCATTTTCTTCATCTTCCTCCTCCTCGATCTAAAGGGCAGTAACTTGATGCTGCAAGGCTATGATTCTTGCCTGACTGATCACGTCATAATCTTGTCCATATATAAACTAAGGTGAGTATTCATATAAGCATGCATACATATAGAAATAGACAGAGATATTACTTTCCACTGTGGGTGATAGTCATCGGATGGTCCCATTAAGCCTCGATCAGGCAATACATATACACTTCCTGATCTATGGGAATCTATATGATCAATTATTAGTTATTACTAATGTCTTATCAAGTTTAATTTTAAAAATAGGAAAAGGGAAGGAACTTACATGTGTAGCATAAGGAGTGTGCATCGGTATCAGACTATCATCCAATATCAAGAAATCGTAAGATAAGTCCCCTAGAGGCACCCCATAGCAAGTCAATAAGTCAGGCATGTGGGTCAAGCAACTACTAACAGTCTATGAGGCAAAAGTGGAAGGAGCTCTATAGGGTGGTGCACTAGCCGAAGTGCCCTCTCCATTATCAATACGAGGACGCTGAAGGGGCCTCTCATGTACAGGAGGTCTAGCTCTGTGTGTAGGACTTATGGCTACTATTTATGAATAGAATATTATTCAATGCACAATATGAAAGAATAGAGAAGGAAAGAAAAAGTCAAATAAGTACCTGAGTTTAGGAAGTGGCTGTAAGGGGTACATGTTGCAATAGACTAGACCGGACAAAATCCAAATACCGGCTCTTACTCCTCATAGTATAGTTCTGAGCAACATCACCTATGATTATTGTAACAAGCGCATCGCCCTCCAAGAGGTGCGTCTAGAATATGCTTACAGGAGGAAAGGCCATGATACAGCTAACATGAGCACTGCAATCTTAGTTAAGGATACTCTCACCGAGATACCAGACTCGGTAGCTAGGTCCATGAAGCAGCGCTCGATGTAATGATAAAGGTTTGAAGCAAGTCATCCCCAGGAGCCACCTGTTTAAAGAACCCCATAAATCCTGAGGTAACTGCAGTAATGTGAAAAAAATCAATAAATTAACCCTAATGTTTGTATTATACTAAGAACAACTTTGTGTTTAGTAGATACCTCGCCATAGGTAAAGGAGTTTAACTACTCGCAATGAACATGCATGCGCGCCAGATGTTTATTCAATGCATGACTAGCACCCCATTAAGCCAAAATCGAGAAGCAAACATCGCTGACGCAAACTATACCTTATATCAACTCAAGCTCCAAAGTCCAGACCTATAGTAGAAAGTTATCAGTAGAAATTAAAATAATAAGTAAATAGAGCTACATAGGAAAAGAAGAGCACTTACCAGAATAGCATGCCAGAAACCACAGAATCATTGGGCCCCTCAGACTACCTCATTCATGCTCCTATACAGGTAAGCCAAAGCACAACTACCCTAGTCATAGGAGGACACTTGGTCCAAGTCCTGAAACAACATGAATAATATCATATCGATCGAGCTAACAGTGTCAGCAAAGAGGGTGGTCCCCAATAAGTACATCAAGAATGCCCTCATAATTTACTTAATCTCTCAGTCGGTGGTAGCAGCCTCAACCCTAACACAGGTGTAATGACTTCGGATGGAGTCGATCTTGATTGCGTTGGTCCTCTTCATGTCCAGGACCATGCCGAGAAGCTGCTCAATGTAGACCACATGATTTGGAGTCATCCGATGGAGGTTCACATCGAATAGGGCGGTATCACCTGTATGCACTATTTAGGTGATGGCAACAAAGGAAACTGGGTCACTATGAGCTCACTGAAAGGAAGGTGAAAGGTATGTGTGGTCTTGAACCACCTCTCCATCACAACATACAATGGCTGGTAATCAATCCGACCCTCGGCATGTGAAAGTGAGAGGATAAAGTCCTCAAAGCCTATTTCCTGGATGTAGTCTTTGATATCATTGGTAAGCTCATTGTACTAGACTCGAGCCCCACTGAAGTTCTTGACACCCTTAAAAGTGTGCGCATCATGCTGAAAATAAATTGGAAAGTCAAAACTTATGAAATTACTTTGAAAAAATTGATTTGAACAGTAGGAAAAAAATGTAGAACTCTGTCACCTCAATATGAAGAGGCAACACCTCAATTACAGTACAATAGCACATCGCCTTTTCATTGAAGAGGTGGCACCTCTATTTGATTAGGCTAAGCTTAATCGATGAGGCAATCGCTTCATCGAGTAAGGCGATGCCTTTTCATGTCAAAGAACATGTGATTAGTTTTTAATTTTTTATAATTTTTTTAATCTAATTAATTATATTATTATCTACAATGATGTATACATGATTATTAATCATTACCTGATAATAATTTATGAGAAAATGGAATGATTTGGGTACTAACTTCTTTGGAAGCCAGGGCATATAAGTGGGTGTCAAAGTTCGCTGTGAGCAGAATGTTGTCCCTAATTTAGAATCTAAAGGTCAATAGAGGCTTTATCAGGGGAGTCATAAAATCCTATTGTGAAGCATCAGGGGTTCATTTGGTGTCCATGTTTGAGATAATAGAGATATGGGGAAGAAGAAAAAAAAGAAAAAAAGAGAAAAAAGAGTTTTATA
This sequence comes from Mallotus nudiflorus, assembly GCA_947683625.1. Classification (NCBI taxonomy): domain Eukaryota; kingdom Viridiplantae; phylum Streptophyta; class Magnoliopsida; order Malpighiales; family Euphorbiaceae; genus Mallotus; species Mallotus nudiflorus. The sequence goes on along the minus strand of CANTUR010000075.1, from coordinate 5,008,478 downwards.
AAAAGTGAAAAGGAAAAAGAAAGGGTATATATATAAAAAAATTAGAAGACTTTTTTTACTATTATTCATTTCTTGGGTGCGCCTTAAAGTTGATTGTGTGAAAGATGAAAGTTATCTTGTCAATGTATTAATGAGTAACTAATCAGGAATGAATTCTTAAGGAACACAGTCACGTTTCATGTTAAAGAATTCATTTCCTAGTTCGATTAACTTGTATTAGAGGGCATACTGTGGACATTTGGTTTGATCAGCTTGTAGCCAAGGGTGAGCTATGGATTTTCTTTAATTGAAAGGTCAAAATTGAGGGCTATCTCTTGGGTTTATATAACTGAGGATGACGACGTAAGTTTCCCATTTCATATGAGTAATGTATCAAGCTTGATTGAGTTCTCAAGAATCACATTTCAGATGAATGGTGTGTCAGGATTGATTGAGTTCTAGAGAATCACATTTCAGATGAGTGGTGTATTAGGCTTGATTGAGTTCTTGAGAATCACATTTCAAATGAGTGGTGTATCGAGCTTGATTGAGTTCTCGAGAATCATATTTTAGATGAGTGGTGTATCATTCTTGATCGAGTTCTCGAGAATCACACTTTAAATATTAATGAGTGGCTTCTCAGTTCAAAGAAATTAGGATTCACGATTCAAATATTAATGAGTGGTTGATTGAGCCAGGAAAACTCAGGGATAACGGTCACACTTTCATATTTTTACTGAGTTACTGCTCAAGCTAAGAAAACCCAAAAATCACGCCTCAAATATCATGAGTGGCTTCTCAGTTCAAAGAAATTAGGATTCATGATTCAAATATTAATGAGTAGCATATCAGGCCAGGAAAATGCGAGGAACACGATCACGTTTCAAGTTAAAGAATTCACCTCTCAAGTGAACCTTAGAGGTTCAGTACATCTTTTACTTTTGTTATGCATGTGATTTTTTAAAAAATTATCATTGCATGCATTTACTTTTCAAAACATCAAGGAATAAACTGTAGACACCCGGTTCGATTAGCCTATGATAGGGGGCAAACTGTGGATGCTCAGATTAATCAGCCCATAATAAAGCCTGATAATGAGAATGTGCGAAGCTTGAATTCGAGAAAAGCCCGAAGCCTTCTTGAAAATGGACCTAAGAACCTAAAACTCATTCTAAGCCAAAACCTATGTAAACATAGGCCTTGAACCCATCAAACCTAGACCAAGCCTGCTTTGGCCCAAAGGCCTAATCTAGGGCCAAGGCTAAAGAAGCAACACCCTATTGAAGAAGCGTCGTTTGAGTGGCCACCACTTCGATGAGGTGATGCCTCATCGAAGAGGTGCCACCTCTTTGACAGCCACTTACAATTGCATTAAATACAAGCATGGCAATGGTGGGCAAGTGAGGTGGACCCCATACCTTACAGGCCTGAATGTGGCCTGAAGATTAGACTTAATAGGTAAAAAAGGGTGAGGAAAAAAAGAGTAATAATGGGGAGTGAAAAGGGAATGTCTTGTTAAGCATGGGGGATTAAAAAGGAGAAGGGATTGACTATTTTATATAAAAGGGTTAACAACCATTACCAATTCTAGCAAAAAAAAACTCTAAAAACAAAAAGGAAAAATGTCCTTAGGGGTAAGAGAGAGGGAAAGAAAACTTAAACGTTCATTTTTAAAAAAGAGGAAGGTGATTTCTTACATTCAACTGAAAGCTTTAGATCAAAACAATCTTTAAGAGCCAATTATTTTGGATTATAAGCTCATATATCAATAATGATCTTCACTTCTCTTCAATATTAGATTTATAGATTTGGATAATCTTTTGTTTACTTACTTGTTTTCTTATTTCTTATGTTCATTGCTTACTTTATGTCATGTTCTTAATATGGTCTATTAAGGTATTCAATATAGTTACAAGCTTTGGTTTTTTGCATGAGATATTGTTTACCTAAGGTTGAAGATTATTGTTGTTTTTTAGGATCTTAAGCCTGTTAATCAGACATCGCCTCTTTAAAATGAGGCGATCGCCACTCGGACAGAGCTTCATGTAGCTCATTTGTAATTTCCTTGCTTATTTTACAGAGTTTATGGTTGCACATATTTTTACTTTCCCTCGATTTGGTCATTTTTTGTAACTATTTATTTACCTCATTTAGTTAAGATGATTGCATGTTTATTGTTTCCACTTGTTACTATTATAACCATAAATTAACTTTGTGGCTTCTTTTTGTAGGATTTTATATATTCTGGGAACTGATATTTTGCCTATTACAGGAATCTAGGATGATCTTAATTACCCAACTTTAGTTTATGCTTCTTTTTAGCTTCGTTCATGTTTATGCTTAGGTTCGTTTATGTTTACTTTTGGTTTATTTTCTGTTTATTTCACTTGGTTTTGCATGGAAAAAGGATGTAATCTATTCTCCTCCCCTATTTTTTGCATGTATGTTTATTTCGTCATCATTATTTTATGAATTTTTTTTGAATATTTGTAATAAGTGTAGCGAAGCATGGAATTGGATTAATGTGTAAATTCGGGTTAAATTATAAAATTGGAGGAAATTACAATTTACATGTTAATGAAGAAATAATTTAATAATTAAAAGTAATAAAATACAAAATACAAACAGAGGTCAATCACAAGGTTGGGTGGGCATTTCAAAAGCCTATACCCAGTTTTCGAACCTGTTATCCAACTACGACTTATAGGAACTTTTGTAGAATCCAATTATCTTACAATGTGTCCCAGGTCTTATCCGAGTGGCGAATCCTTCTCCAATTTGGATTTCAAGCCTATTTTGTATTTGCTAGTGGGCCTAGAGCTCACACAGTGTCGTGGTGGTTAAACACTTGGGAACGCGCTAAACCCTACTACCTATAATGTTACAAAGACATCATACGAATTATAAACTTGTTACATATTTATTATCAATAAGCATCAAATAATTTTTTTTTAAAAAAATGTTGTTAGACATTTTAATAAACAAATTAAAGTAAAAATAAAAATAAAATCCTTATTCTTTAAGAATATAAAAGGAGAGAATTTTATTTATTTATTCTTATTACAACAGTTAGGGATATTTATCGTTTGATTTAACAATAATTGAAGACATTTAGTTAATAATTATTCATTTTTAAAAAAATCTTAATAAAAAGTTGAGCAAAAAAAGAAAATGTTAAAAATAAAATGAAGATAATATCTTAAAAATACAAAAAATCAGCAAAAAAAATCAAAACAGTAGAATAAAATGTTAAGAAAAAAAAAGAGATAAAAATAGTATTATAAAAATTGAAAAAAATGTTTAGCAAAAAAATGAAAACAGTAAAATAAAATGTTTAAAAAAAAAGAGATAAAAATAGTATCATAAAAATTTAAAAAAATGTTTAGTAAAAAATATTAAATAAATAGATAAAGATATTATAAAGCAAAAAATTGTTAAAAAGAAGAAAACAAATAAATTGAGAAAAAAATATAAATAAAAAAAGTTTAAAAACCAATAAAAAAATATTGGAAAAAAAAACTAAAAATAAAAATTGTAAGAAAAGTGATTTATATTTAAAAAAAAAATTTTTAAAAATAATTTTGAAAGTTTTTTTTTTTTGTGAATGACATTTTTACAATTTTTTTTACTTATTTGTTTATTTGTGAAAACTTTTCCTTTTTTAAAAAGATTTTATAGAAAGAATGGAACAACATTTGGTTTGGGCAGTTGGCCCGCTAGAGGAATCATGATGACTTGGAAATGGACCCACCTTAGCCCAACAGCAAAAAAATATATATAGCAAATGTCATCAATCATGGGCCCCAAAAGGAAATGACCTCAGTACTCTCTACTATCTCCCTAAATCCACAGCCTAAAAGGCAAATTTTCTACTATTTGTTTTTCTCTCTACCTAACAATAACACACGAAACACGAAAATTTCAATTTCTTGTTGGGTTGGTTGGTTGGTCCACTTTGAATTCTCTACTTACTTCTTTCACTTCCTACATTTCAATTTGTTGGACTTATTGTATTTTTGTTTTATTAATTGGCTTTGATTTAATCTCAATTCATGCTATAGTATTACAAACAATTTCACTCCAAATAAAATAAAAAATTAATTTATAATTTAGGAAATAAGGCTCTACTCTTTAAAAATAAATATCATGAAAATTTTATCTTATTACAGTTCGATTCAAATTTTTATAAGTTATAACTATCGAATGTGAAATAAATATAATTAATGTAATATGATCACTTACCTTTTAGTATATATATTGATCGAAACTTGACTCGAGTGTTAATTATAATTAAAAAAACACTTTAATTTTTATCTACAATCCTTTTTACTTCTATTTTTATCTATTAATGATATGACATATGAGAGTTGTTCACAAAGAAAATTGCTCTCTCTGCGTTAGGCAATTGTCTTCTCCTGTTTATTTATTTTTAATCTATTTAATTTGGGTGATGTGAATCAGGATAACAATAATTATTAAAAAAAATTAATTAATTATCAACTAAGCAAATTGAAAAATAAGTACCTAATCCATCCATTATTAGAAAAAGTGCAGCAATCACAGCTTGACAGGCCACTGTTAGGAGTACATAAGAATTCTTGACCATAAGGACATCATCAGAGAGTTTAAAAATCAACTCATTTTCGTGGATAGGCTGATGGACGTCAAAGATCATGTTTGTGTACTGGGAAAATTCTGCTGATGGATAGGTAAAAATTAAAATTTTGTGGCCCCAAAAAGAGGCATAGGATTAGGAACTCACAGTGTAATTTGGCAATTAACCCTTATCTATTTATTTATTTATTTTTATTATTATTACTAAATTTTAATCATATCACTCCAAGCATGCTGCAGCAGACACTTGCACTCATTGTGGGGGCAATTTTTGTTGCAATTTAATATTAAAATGTGTCTCCCTATTGAATCATATGTCATATAGGAACTGTCAATGTTAATTTAATTTTATATATTTCTACATTGATTGATGTGTTTACAATACTGGATTATTTACACTTATTATTCTAACAATTTTAATTTTAGTCTCGCTAAAAAGTTTTCTTTTTTATTTAGAAATTGCTCATATTTTAACCTCTACTTACATAATGTGAAATATTAATTAACAGAAAAATTATGGGTGGATATTGATCAGTGTAGTGACAATTTTTCAAATTGAAAAAAAAAATAAAGTAAAAACAACTTTAATGGAATTAGAATTAAAATTTTAAAAATTTTGAGTGGGAAATTAAATGTTTAAAATGATAATAAGAGACAATGATTATAATTTACCATACAATGTTAGATTTTCTTTTTTTTTTTTTTTAACTTAATTATGAAAATATTCTCTTTTAAATTTAATATAACCTTAGTGTAAAAACATCTTTTTTCCTAAAATATAAATTCTTCACAACTTATTCATCTAAATTAAAAAAATATCAATAGATTTTGAGTTATTAGTACTGAAATTATTTTCATAATTGTAAAATTTTGAATTTAAATTTCAGACATTAAAAATATATACATATTCAAAAAAAAAGTAACTGCTTATCTTTAATTCAACAAAATTCAATTTTTTATTTCTTAAAAATTATAGATTATGAACTATATAACAAAAATACTTATCTTTTGTCTCTTATTTTATAAGAATTTATATATTTTTATTAATATTAATGAATAATCAACAAAAAAATTTTAATTTTTATAACTTAAAATACTAATTAAACTACATTTTATTGTTAACAAAATTAAATCAAAATGGAATTTAATTTGATTTAGTCTAATAAGAGAATTACCTAAACATGGTATATTGGTAGGTTTCTATAGGATATCTCAAGTGATATTTTTTAAAAGGTGAAACAATACTTAGGGCGCTCTGAAATTATAGTAAAAAACTCATTAACTTCATGTATTTAAGGTATAACCTTATAAACATTTTAAATAAAAATTGATTTTATAAACATTTTAATTTGTAAAATTTATATCATTTAAATACCACTACTTTTCGCTCTGCTCCCTCCGCACACCTTAGTTAAAAAAATTTTCTTTACAATCCTTATAATTTTTATAAATTATCATTTTAAATCTCTCACTTTTTTAATATTTTTTATTATTTTAAGTATAATAATTATTAATATTATTAATTTATTTACACCTACACATTCAGATTATATTGAAATTAAAATGACAAATATATTTTTAATATTAAGATGTTTTTATTTAATTTTTTAATATTTGGATATTTTAATGTAAAAAGTTGTAAATAATATTTTTAATTTAATTTAAATAATATTTTATTTTAATTTTTTAGATATTTTAGTTTAATTTTTTAACATTCATATATTTTAATTTGGTTTTTTAATATTCAGATATTTTAATTTAGTTTTTTTAATATTCAGATGTTTTAATTTAGTTTTTTAATATTTAGATGTTTTTATTTAGTTTTTTAATATTCAAATATTTTAATTTAATTTTTTAATATTCAGACATTTTAATTTAAAAAGTTGTAAATAATATTTTTATTTTTATTTAAATAATATTTTAATTTAATTTATATATTTTTAATTTTTTGAAATTCAAATATTTTAATTTAACTTTTTAATATTCAGATATTTTAATTTAAAAAGTTGCAAATAAAATTTTTATTTAAATAATTTTTAATTTAATTTAGAAATTTTAATTTTTTAAAATTCAGATATTTTAATTAATTTTTTAATATTAAGATATTTTAATTTAAAAGTTTAAATAATATTTTTAATTTAATTTAAATAATATTTTAATTAAATTCAGATATTTTTTATTTTTTAATATTTAGAGATTTTAATTTAATTTTTAATATTCAAATTTTTTAATTTAAGAAGTTGTAAATAATATTTTTATCATTTTAGTAAATCATAAATTTAATTTAACTATAAAGTATATGTTTAATTAACTTTTTTCAATGCAATAATCAAATTGACTTTTTAAAAATTTTAAATATAAATTTAAGGATTAAAAATAAATTTTTTGATAAAAGATAAATTAAATCAAAATTTCACCTGAGGTGCCTGTTTTCAATACAGGTATAAAGATGTTTATAAGGTTAAATATTATAAGTTTAAATATTTATAAGGTTAAATTTTAAATATAAGAAGTTAATAAATTTTTTAGTACAAATACAGGGATTAAGTATGGGTTTAGCCATTTTGAAAATGAAGGAAATTGTTTAAAATGGTGCAAAGAGTTGCAATCTCCCAAGCGACCAACGTACCCTATGACTAGGGAGAATATGGGGCTTAGGGAGTTGTTAAGAATTCATTGCCACGTATTATTAAATTATTAGTAATTATTATTTTAATTTAATAATAATCATTGCATTTATTAATTATTGATTAGAGAATATTCAGTTTTCCCAATGCGACAAAAATACCCTCGGGCTTTGGTGTCCTGCATAACATATCCATCACTTCTACGCATTTTTATGCCATTTTTTTTCCCAATATATATATATATAAAATAAATTTTCTTTTTAATTTTTTATTAAGTAAAAAATTAAAAAAATTATGTTTCCAAATAAAATTTTAAAAAATTTAAATTTTAGATATGAAAAAAATAAATATTCTTCTAACATTATCCATTTGAAATTTATTTAACTCAAATATTAAAATAATAAGTATCCTTATAAATAGAATTTTTTGCCTGTTAAATACTAAAAATATTAAATTAAAAAAAATAAGGGGCAATGAATTATTTAAAAGAGAACATATAATTAAACTATTGTTGCAGCAATACAATGTGATAAAATAAATATTATATAACTATCATTATATTTTGTTGTTGAAAAAAAAAAACCTAATCATTATATTAAGTAAAGCAATAATAGAAGTGATAATTATTTTGAGCACCAAATAATTGTTGAACTCTCAAATGGGAATTTTTATAGCTAAAGATTGACACTAATCTTGAATTACAAAAAATCAAAATTTTAATAGTTTCTATTAAAAAAATTAATAAATAATCAATTAATTTTAATATAATAAGTTTTTCATACTTGTATGTGACATAAAAATATTTAAATTTGAATTTTATTTGTTTAGAAATATTAGTGAAAATTATGGTAGAAAAATTAGTATATGTTGTTATTCTATAAATTTTAATTAGTTGATAATATTTTAAAAATAAAAAATTAATTTAATTTACTTAAAAAGTAGAAATTTTTTTTCGATAAATGTACATCTAATGGCCATTGAAACACATGATTAATCATATAATGTAATAAATATTTAATTATATTAGATAATAATAAAAAAAACAATGAATTCTAATAAATTATATAATTAATAATTTATTTGTAAAATGAGTAAATTAATAAAAAAATATTAAGTTTAAAAGGCTTTTAAAGAAATTGATAATAAATTACTTCAAAAAAAAATTTTAACAGAAAAAAAAATTAAGTTTTTTTTAAAAAATATAACTGAATAGGCAAAATTGGCACATACCATACCAGACCATGGGGCTGCCTGTGCCTGGGCACATGGGCGATGATGGTTAAGGTGCAAAAGTAGGAGGGCTAAAGTGGAACTGTCGTAGCCTATATCATCAATCATGACCGTTGATTGGACTGATTGATGCATCGAGAAGCGGGAAATAAAAAGATAAATTAAAGCGGAGAAAAAGCATAACATATGGTTGGTGGGTCCATTTTATGTAATTATATGTTGCTGTTTTGTGGTTCCGGTGCATCTTAGCAAAACTATTATCATTTTATTTTATGTTTTGCTAATAAAGAAATGGTTTTGGTGGTTTAGTAATTAATTTTTTTAAAATATATTGATTATTCGGATTTTATAGTTAATTTTTAAATTAATTTTGTTTAATATAAAAATGATTATTTTGTATTTATTATCTACATTATTTAATTTATTTCACTCTTCTATTGATAAAAATTCACTCTAAAATTAATTCAATAAAGATATACATATATTGTTGTATAAAACACAACATAAAATATGATACATTTGTTCAATATTAGTTATTAGATGAACTCAAACAATTAAAAGATTGAAAAGGTAAATAATAATAAGTATTTTTGTAAATAATATTAGTTATTTGATTTCGAAATAGTCAAAGTCCTTATAACTACTAGGTATTAGGGATATTAAATGTAAAAAAAATTATTAGTTCAGTTTTTTATTACGGTAAAGATAAAATTTTTCTCATTTATTAAAAAAAAATCTCAAATAGAAGACATCACTACACCCACGTAGGTATTGATAAAGGCCAAAAGTTTATTAATTTCATTAAACTATGTAGGTGATGGTCATCTCTTTTGATAATTAATAAACTATCAATCACATTTTTCATTAATTAAAAAATTGTGAAAACAAAAAAAGTAATACCCCATTTACAAAATTGGTTACTTCATTATCCTTGTAAAAAAAATGTAGATCATTATAGCATATGTAATAGTTGGTATAACTAGAACTATTTGGTACAACCAAACACTTCAATATATATACATATATTTAAAAAAGTAATCAACCATTTGTAGAGATTATTTTATTTAAATAAATTGTAAATGCAGTAATGTTAAATTAATATTTTAAAAAATTTTATCATTCAAAAAATCAATTAAAAATAGAATTCTACTTATAGTAATATATAAAATATATAAGCAAAATTTTTCTTCTTATCACTTTTTAATTAGTAAATTTAATTAAGTTGAAGAAGGGAAATTACTGTGAGGACATGTGGTGCGCATTTTAGCAAAAGTGGGGCATAAAGGTGCAGAAACTTTTAACAGAATGTGATTATTATATTACTTTTTTGCCAATGAATTTTTGAAGACAGAAGCCAACAAAGCCCAGGACAAGCCAACCACGTGACCTGCCAAATACTTACCTGCAAATTAAATTAAATTAAAAAAATAAAAAATATCTTTTTAACAGAATATTATAATAAATTATTAGATAAAAATAAAAAAATTTATCCCCTAAACCCTAAAAAACTTTTAATTATATCTTTGTTTTGTTAATATATAAAGAGTATGTCTAGTTCAGTGGTTTAAAGTAACAAATAGTGGTAGTAAAAATAACAAATAATTATTAGTTGATAAATATAAATTATTTAATAAATTTTATTAGTTGTTACTATTAATATATTAAATAATAATTTAATTATATATATATAATTTATTAAAATTTGATTTATGAAATAAAAGTGGAAATTTTTTTCTTTTCTTTTTTTAGCCATTAGTCTCCTATCCTTTTTTTTTGGCCAATAGTCTCCCATCCTATTGTTCTCTTTGGACACTATACACACATCTCGTCACAGTCCAATCACTGAATTTTAAAGAATTTGTAAGACTAGTAAAATTATATGACATGGCATTATTTTAATATTGTTGATCATATTCTTGCACTTCATGAAAAAAAAAAGCTATATAATATAATGAAAAAAAAGTATTTTCTTTAACAATAAATTCAACCAAGAAAATAGCCCATTAAAAATTGAATTAATATTCCCTCCTGTCCAAAAACAGAAAAGGAAATAACTTTTTTTTTTTTTTTTTGTATACTGGGTTGTCTGCATTTGTATCTGTGTCTCCTTTGTCATTTTGTTTTGGCTATTTTCTCTCTTTCTTTTCTTTTATCTCTAAAACTTGTGGGTAAAGATCTTAACTTTGTGTGTTACAGAAGAATGGAAGATAATGGTGCTATGGTGTGGTAGTAGTAATAGCAATGGAATCAAAGAAAAAGAGAAGAGGCTAAAAACCAACAGCAGACCCCCTTGGAATTTGTGGGGATCATCCAAAATTTAGCATATCAGAATTATACAAATACCATTCTCAGATCTCTAGGATCTTACTAAAAGTCTGGTCTTTTGAATGGTTTTTATATTTTTTGCTTTGTTTTTCAAGAAAATTCTCTACTTTTCTTGCTGCTCATGGGTTGTCTCAAGCTCACAACTTTGGTTCTTTTAGATTCTTTTTGCTCCAGTTTGGGTACTATGTAAGATGGTAGATTTTGGTGTCTCATTTACCTGGTTTTTTGAACTAAAGTTTAAGAGTGCAAAAAGGGTGTGACAGTGTTGTGTTCTTGTTATGGAAATGGTGGGGTATTGCTTTATGCGGTTCTGATTCTGAAAATGTAGCTTTCTTGAATTTGGATAAGGCAATATAAAAGTTCATGTTATCAGGAATATTATTGTTTCTGGGATTGCTGGAGATGGTGATTTTCATCAGAAGATAATAGTTGTTTATTGAAAGAGTGTAAAGGCAGTGAACTGAGAAAAGAAGAATATGGAAGAAAGGAGCTTTTGGCTATGGAGGGTGTGGTTTCTGGTTTGGGCATTAATGGATATTTCTTCTGCTACTCTCTCACCAACTGGTATTAACTATGAAGGTTAGTGTATTTTGTCCAAGATCTTTGCTTTCTTGTCTCCAGCTCACACTCACGCTCTCTCTCTGTCTCATTGTCTGCTGTTTAGTTCTAGTTCACTTCATGTGCTAATATGTCCTGCAGCTCAGAATATTTAATTGTAATGTATTTCATTTCACATCTGAATTAGGAGAAACAAATTATTCTCATCTTATCATGTAATACTAAATGCTTCTGTGGCCTACAAGGTTATCTGAACTACCGTCATAAACCATGGCTGTACTTTATAACTGTATTTTATCTACTTACATTAATCTGTCCAGATGTATGAGAGCAGTAGCTTCAAGATCTTCATTTGGGCATAATTTGCTGCATAGTTACTTTTTTTTCCTCTTTTTCTAGAGGATACTCAATTTTATGCAGATGTTCATCTCATTGATTCTTTTTTCTTTTGATTGATATATGAGCAGTGGTAGCTTTGGCTAATATAAAGGCTGCTTTACGTGATCCATACAATGTTCTGGAAAGTTGGGATGTCAATTCTGTTGATCCTTGTAGCTGGAGGATGGTTACATGCTCTCCAGATGGATATGTTTCTGCTTTGTAAGTTTTTTCCTTTATTTCTTTATTCATTTCGCTCTACTAATTTTTATCAGAGAATGAAAGTTAATTCTTCTGTACAGGGGACTTCCTAGTCAGAGCTTGTCTGGGACCTTATCTCCTGGGATTGGGAACCTTACTAACTTACAGTCGGTGTAAGTTTGCCTTCAATTTACCCGAGTATTGAATGTTCGATTAGTTCTCTTTTGGAAATGGATTCACTAGTTAAGTGTGTTCAGCTTTCATCAGTGCAAGGTTTTCCCAATTTGCAGGTTGTTGCAGAATAATGCCATTTCAGGCCCTATACCTGGCTCAATTGGGAGGTTGGAGAAGCTTCAGACACTGGATCTCTCTAACAATACATTCCGTGGAGATATACCTGCTTCTTTAGGGGACCTCAAGAACCTGAATTACCTGTGAGAGTTAGAAATTGCATGCCTGTTTCTTTTTCCTAGTGAAGTTTGCTTCCAAGGAAATACTTGCATTCTGTGGTTACTAACAATTAGGACTGATTCAAATTCTTTCGTGAACCATGATTTTTATGAGCATTTCAGGCGGTTAAATAACAACAGCCTGACTGGATCCTGCCCTGAGTCTCTTTCCAAAATTGAAGGCCTTACTCTTGTGTATGTCCTTGCACATTTGCACTTTAAAGTTTAGGACTTGCTGCAGTTATGTGAATGTTTCTGTCAAAATAGCACTTTGCTGTTGCTTTTATGAGTACATTTGCTAAAAATTGTTAAGTAATGCTTGTTTGCAGTGACCTTTCATTTAACAATCTGAGTGGTGCTTTGCCTAAAATATCAGCAAGAACTTTCAAGTGAGCAATTGTTATCCTTTTTCTAATAGTGCTTAAGCCCTCTCTTATCTCCCTATTTATTGCTAACTCAAATTCTGTGTTCTCCTCATTTTCAGAGTTATAGGAAACCCCTTAATATGTGGACCAAAGAGCGATAACAATTGTTCTGCTGTCTTTCCAGAGCCTCTTTCTCTTCCACCAGATGGTCAGAAAGGTACCTGCCATGTAATTACTTAAAAGCCGGGCCATTCCTTCTTATTTTCTTCACAACCCTAGATGATGTGTCTGTCTTACTGCTCTTTGGTTTCGTAGGTCAAGCGGGCTCTGGAAGCAGTGGTCATCGCATGGCTGTTGCTTTTGGTGCCAGCTTCAGTGGCGCCTTTTCCATCATAATTATTATTGGGTTGCTTGTTTGGTGGCGGCATAGGCGCAATCAGCAGATTTTCTTTGATGTTAATGGTTAGCTTTCATATATTGACCTTCTTCATCTTGTTCTGTATTCTGTACTCACCAGCTCTCCTCTGGTGGTTTCTTCTTGCAAATGATTAAGATACTGATTCTCATTATATGTATATACTTTCTTAAATACAAGAACCTATTTTTCATAATCAGTCACTGTATGCTGTTTGCTTCTTCCAAACCATCATAATGGCGCCTGTTATGTTTTGCATTTGTCACAACCCATAAACTACGAAAAGTGACTTTAGAAGTTTAAGTTGGAATGGTCATTGGTGTCATTACTGAGCAAATGGTTTTGCAATAATGTTCCTCATTGAGAAAGGAAGAAAGATTAGCAGAGTGCCTTCCAAGATGTGATAGAAAATCATTTGTCATTGCTGAACATGGTCTAGAAATTCTCCCCACCAAGTGAAATTGGCTGCATTGTAGCATTTATGTTTCTCTCAGATTTTGCATAGTATTTACTGCATTTCTGACATTATTTTAATGCTTTTAATTATTCCTTGTACCATGCATTCGATTTGCTTTTGTGCTGTTCTGCTTGGGGTTCCTTGTATGTCTAGATTCTCAACTCCTATTTGCTTCTTGGCAGAACAATATGATCGAGAGGTATGCTTGGGTCATTTGAGAAGGTTTACGTTTAAGGAGCTCAGGGCTGCAACTGATCATTTCAGTTCAAAGAATATTCTTGGGAGAGGTGGATTTGGGATAGTGTACAAGGGAAACTTGAATGATGGGACATTGGTAGCTGTCAAAAGGCTGAAGGACTATAATGCAGCTGGTGGTGAAATCCAATTCCAGACGGAAGTAGAGACAATCAGTTTAGCCATCCATAGAAATCTGCTCAGGCTCTCTGGGTTTTGTACCACTGAGAATGAAAGGCTTCTTGTTTATCCCTATATGCCGAATGGAAGTGTTGCATCTCGGTTAAGAGGTCAGCAAGCAGTCATTTTTGTTTAATCCCCCATTCCTCTAGTAGTCATGCGGGGAATGTTTCCACTGTCACATCATTACCAGAATTATAATCATCCCAACCCTAAACATTCACCCACTTCAGCAGTGCATATACTGCAGGACCATCATAAAATGATTGATGGCATGGTTTGTAACTGGAGGGACTAGTAAAACCCTATTCACCAGCACAAGCCAATTTTGTGGTTACTGCCATAACTAGAGTGATGTCTTTCATCCTTTGGTCCCTAATTTGCAATTGTTACCCCTTTAATTTTGTGGTTACTGCCATAACTCTACTCATTGCCACCATCAAATTGTTTGAAGCCTCAATACTCAACATACCATATATTTCCACTGCATGGCAGAATGATTTTCTGACTGAGACACATCACCTCTCCATGAGAACACACACATCTCCCTATCCCAATAAAAAATGTCAGTTTGCTTGGTGAGATTCAAATTTTATGTCTAATTAATATTTGCTTATTTTCAACTTCATTCTCTTAATTATAGCCTTTCCTATGTGGTAAGTTGATGTCATTCTAGAAGTGGAGTGGAAGGCTGGTGATAAAGTCTCACCTGTATTGAAATTCTACTTTAATCCCCCTTTTGGCCTTCTCCAATGCTCAAAAAATTTACAACCATGCATACCATTTAATATTGAATGCATTTTCCAAAATTTTAGCTGTAAATCTTGTTAAATTAATTCATAACATGTGAAGCCTATGCTTCTGAGACCATTGGAGTTATGCTCCAGGATGATAATTTGGCTCTGCAGCTGACATGATTATTTCCTCGGATTGGCAATTTTGGGCAGAGATCTATGCTGTTGTACTTTTGTTGCTTGAAAATGCATCAGATATCGTTCTTTTACTTTCAGCTCTTGATAGGAATAGTTTATTTTCATTGCAACCCACCATCTACCTGAGACTAATTTTGTCAGCTGTTGCTCTGTCATCAGATCACCTTCATGGACGGCCAGCTTTGGACTGGGCAAGGAGAAAGAAGATAGCTTTAGGTACAGCAAGGGGGCTACTTTATTTGCATGAACAGTGTGACCCAAAGATTATCCATCGTGATGTCAAAGCAGCCAACATTTTGTTGGATGAAGACTTTGAGGCAGTTGTTGGTGATTTTGGGCTGGCAAAGCTTTTGGATCACAGAGATTCACATGTAACCACGGCAGTGCGTGGCACTGTTGGCCACATTGCTCCAGAGTACTTATCAACAGGTCAATCTTCAGAAAAGACAGACGTGTTTGGGTTTGGGATATTGCTTCTTGAGCTTATCACAGGTCAGAAAGCATTGGATTTTGGAAGAGCAGCTAACCAGAAAGGGGTCATGCTCGATTGGGTATTCGCTATCGCTCCCTCTCTCTGATTATATACTAGTAAAAGTTCGTTTCTTGTTCAGGTTTTTAATATTTTTCTCTTGCATTCATTTTTAAACATCGTTTCCAGGTGAAGAAACTCCATCAAGAAGGAAAGTTAAATGTACTTGTGGACAAGGATCTTAAGGGAAATTTTGACAGAGTGGAATTAGAAGAAATGGTTCAAGTTGCTTTATTATGTACTCAGTTCAATCCTTTGCACCGCCCGAAGATGTCGGAAGTGTTGAAGATGTTAGAAGGTGATGGTTTAGCAGAGAAATGGGAGGCTTCACAAAGGATTGAGACACCAAGATTTAGGGGATCATGTGAAAATCATCACCCTAAAAGATATTCAGATTTTATAGAAGAATCTTCACTTGTAGTAGAAGCAATGGAGCTTTCTGGCCCTAGGTGACAAGCACTTCACACACTCGCTACTACTACTCAATACATCTCAAAAAGCAAAGATCTGAAACGAGGGATATGCAGTTTGATGTTGGAATGTTGATAGATGTTGAATGCATTTGTATTCACCTGTAAAAAAAAAAAATTAAAAGAAGGAAAAAGCAAAGGGGAAAGTCATATGTATAATCAAGCATCCTGTTCTTTGTTGGGAAAAAAAAATCAGTTGAGTTGATTGCTCTAGCAAAATTTTGACACTTTAAAATATCATAGAGTTTGTATGGATGTGTTTTAATGAATCTCTTCACCTGTCAGCTTGTCTTGATGGCCAAAAAAACAAAGTGATTCTTGGACTGATGGGTTGTCAATGGCCATAGGTTGTAATCATACATATTTTAAGCGTTCTGCAATGCCTCAATGTGTTGCATACTTTTGATAAAAGTGCAAAGGTTGTGTGCTAATTGGTCTCTCATGGTGGTTGATGTGGTTTTCTGAGTATATTGATGGTGTAAGGTGGTGGTGGGAGTCACCGTTTTTATGGTGGCAATAGTGTGGAGATTTTTTTTTTTTTTTAAATGTTAGATGCATTTTGGTCCATTTACGAAATAAATACAAATCACAATTCATATCTATACTATAATAAAAGTATAAATAAAACTTCTAAAAGTTATGTTGGTTTCTGTGATATGGTGGTCGATCTTGTCTCCTAACAAGTGAATCTGTTTTTGCATTATTTACCAATCATTTATTACGTTTTCTATCGGTTCTTTTGTTTTAGTGTTTTCAGAATCTTAGTGCTTGTCATTTCTCTGTGTCTTTTTTTCTATCTACTTCATAGTTCTTCAGTTTTTTCTTTTTTTTGGATGATGGCAGGCGATACTTCTCTCAATTTCCAATATGTAGCAATGTCATTAAAAGAAGAGAAAGAAGAAAGGGAGAGGGGGGTGGGGTAGTTATTGAGAGAAGAGTGATTGCATCTGGGCAGTCTGACTACAGATGGTGTTTGATGGGAAGGTTCTCGACTGAGCGTGCGATTGATTTTTCATTAATGAAAAACATGATGGCTTCTCTGTGGCGGCTTGTAAAAGGAGTGATCATTAAGGAATTAAACCCTTATCTTTTTCTGTTTCAGTTTTTTCACGAATTGGATTTCACTCGGGTTGTGGATAAGGGGCCTTGAACTTATGACAACAACACTTTGATTGTTCATCGATTACTCTCGAATGAGCAGCCAGTTCAAGTCCTGTTATTTCATATGGATTTCTAAGTCTAGGTATACAACCTTCCTATAGGTTTTATGTCCAAGCATGTGGCCAGAACAGTGGGTAACTATATTGGAACATTTTTATATGTTGATCCAAACAATTTCTCAGGTGTGTGGAGAATATATATGAGGGTGAGAGTCTCAATTGATATTCGTAAGGCCATTAAAAGAAGAATGAAGCTTAAACATGAGGGAGAGGATTGGTTTTGGGTGGAGTTCAAGTATGAAAGACTTAAACATTTCTGCCATGTTTTCTGATTGTTAAATCATACATATTACAATTATGAGAAGGTGTTTTCCTCTGCCAATGGAGATGTTCCCAAACCTTACAGGCAATGGCTAGTGGCCACTCCGGTGAGACCACAATAAAATCGTGGTGAACGATGGTTGAGGACAACAATGCCAGATAAGGAAATCGAGATAGTTGTTAGTGCTGATTCCTTAGTAAATTCAACAGTTGCCATTGTGGTTGGGTTTCAATTAGTAACTACCAATGTAGGTGAAAGTCATGCCACTAGTATCGAAAATAAGAAGAATAAGGGAGTTATGGGTGTGCTACCTATAGGCGTGGGTAATAGTCATGGCGCAAATCAACAAAACATAGATTCTCGCCTTAGGGATAAGATTAAAGGAAACAACTCTTTAGGTGGCATCATTAGTGTTGATCCAAAGCGATGTAGGATGGAAGATACAAGAGTAGTTGAGGGTGAGGAAAGTGTTCCTATGGAATTGATTGAAGTGGGCTCGAGGAGGGTTCTAGAGATCCCTAGGCCCGCCCATCATCATGAGTCTCATAAGTTGGAACTATTGTGGGCTGGGTAACCCACGGACAGTTCATGTCCTTCTAGACTTAGTTCGGAGTTATAAGCCTAATGTGGTTTTTCTAATGGAAACCTTAACAAATTTTTCTAGGATGGAGGCTATTAAAAAGAAGCTTGGGTTTGAGTGTTTGTTTATGGTGGACTGCATAGGCCATAGTGGCAGGCTAGGCTTGTTATAGAGGGCTCAATATATATTCACTGTTATTGGTTCTTCCTCTAATTTCATTGATTTACAAATTAACTTCTCTAGGTTGGGGTTTTGGAGATTCACCGGTTTCTATGGATTTCTAGAACGGTGTAGGAGTCGGGATTCATGGAAATTGCTTCATCAATTATCTCATTCTTCTACCCTCCCCTGGATATGTATGGGTGACTTTAATGACATCTTGGCTCATAATGAAAAAAG
This sequence comes from Mallotus nudiflorus, assembly GCA_947683625.1. Taxonomy (NCBI): domain Eukaryota; kingdom Viridiplantae; phylum Streptophyta; class Magnoliopsida; order Malpighiales; family Euphorbiaceae; genus Mallotus; species Mallotus nudiflorus. The sequence continues at coordinate 4,990,074 of CANTUR010000075.1, read as the reverse complement.
AGGCAGAGTTAGACATCCAAGTTAGTTAGTTGCTAGATTTCGACAAGTTATTCAACAAAGTGGTCTTCTTAATCTGAACTTTGAAGGCTATCCTATTACATGGGAGAGAGGGCATGGTACAACTAACTGGGTGGAGGAGAAGTTAAATCGGGTTTTAGTTTCTAGCTCTTGGTGCAATGCATTCAAGAGGGCATCTGCTTGCTCTCTTTCTACTTCAAATTTATACCATTTATCATGTTAACCCCGAAGTAAATGGAGAAGTGCTTATGGGTACAGAAATTTTAATTCAAAAATGTGTGGTTGAAGGATAGTAATTGTTGTAACATTATGAAACTGCTTAGAATGATTCATCTCAGGTGAATATTCAAATGAAATTACACAACTGTGGTCAGGCTTTATTTTGATGGGGTAGTGGTTTTGAGAAGGACATTCACCGTCAGTTAGATGCTATGAAGCTTAGGATGCAAAGGCTTCATTTCAGATTGGATAATGAAGGAGTTTCAGAACATCATTGGACTAACTCATAATACTTTGAGTTCTTGGGTTCTTTAAAAACCTTCTGGCAATAATAAGCTAAGGTACATTGGCTTCAACATGGTGATTAAAACTCTAAATTTTTTCATTCCTATGCCACAGGTCGAAAGCATCAAAACAAAATTGAAAGTTTGAACGATAACCCCAAGGTTTATCGAGACTAGAAAAGAGGGCTAGCTAATGTTATGACCAAGTATTTTATTTAATTATTCACCTCCTCTAATTATGCTTATATTGAGGTGTTAAGTTACATCAATTCAGTTATAACAGAGGATATGAATAGTTCACTGCTAGCACCAATTACTAATGAGGAAGTCCATGCCATAATATTTAGCATAAGTCAGGATAAATCCCCTGGAAGAGATGGTATGAACCCTATTTTTTTTTCCATTCTTTTTGGCATATTGTGCATCGAGATGTTGTGAATGCCTGTTAGGATTTTTCCCAATCAGAGGTTTTGTCTAGCGAATTGAATGATACTTATATAGTATTAATTCCAAAAAAGCATCGGCCTGAGATTATGTCAAATTTACGGTCAATTTCATAGTGCAATGTTCTCTATAAGATTATGGCTAAAATCTTAGCAAATCATTTCAAGTTGGTTCTTCGTCTGATGATTTCAGACTCATAGAGTGCTTTTGTGCCCGGTTGGTTAATAACGGACAACATCCTAATTGCTTTTAAGATTCTCACTATCTCAAAAGGAAAACTCAAGGGAAAAAGGGGTCTTCAACTCTCAAGATTGATATGAGGAAAGTGTATGATCACTTGGAGTGGCAGTTTTTATGAGATTTATTGCTACAATTCAGGTTTAGTTCTAAATGGGTATCTCTAATCATGAGTTATATGTCATCCGTAAGGTATTTTATCATAAGGAATGGTTTTGAATTTAGTCCCTTTATTCCTCAGAGAGGTGTTCATCAAGGATGCCTGCTCTCCCCCGTATCCATTCATTTTATGTGCAAAGGGTGGGTTTCAGTGCTCTGGCTCAAAAGAGAGAAGTTCAAGGGCTATGCCATGGTTACCAAATTACACGAGGTGCTCCTATTATTAGTCATTTTTTTTCACATGATTGTTATTTATTTTTCAACTCCACGGCTGAAAATTTTGATGTGTTGAAGGGTGTGTTAAGAGAATATAAGTTAGCACCTGGGCAAGTGGTGAATTTCATCAAGTTAGCTTTATTATTCAGTTCCAATGTACTTGAGCAAACAAGTGAATTACTTTGCTTCAGGCTTAGCGTCCAAGCCACTCGGGACTAAGGTAGATATTTAAGTCATCCCTCATTAGTTGGAAGGGAAAAAAATGCTATTTTTATATTTATCAAGGATAAGGTATGGAATCGGATTAATAGCTAGAGCAACAAATTTCTCTCAAGGGCCGGCAAAGAGGTTCTCCTCAAGTCAGTGGTGCAAGCACTTCCAAATTTTACAATGCAAGTTTTTCTTTTTCTGATGGATCTTTGTGTGGATTTAGAACGCATGTTCAATGCTTTTTGGTGGTGTTTTAAGGGCAAGGGCATTAGATGGTGTCGTTGGGATCAAATATGCTTGCCAAAAGGAGCTGGTGGGTTGGGTTTAAAAAAATTAAGGAATTTCAATCTTGCAATGCTTGGGAAGCAAAGGTGGAGATTTGTTAATGAGCCAAACTCTCTTGTTACGCATTTATTCAAAGCTAAATACTTAAAAAATGGCTATTATTTAACTACTCCCTTAGGATCAAATCCTAGCTTTATATGGCGCAGTGTTTAGGCAGCTCAAAAATGGGTGAAGGAGGGAATTAGAATGTGATTGGGGACATGTCACAACATCACCATTGGTTCTAGCCCTTGGTTGCTTGGTGTTATAAATGGGTTAGTAAGCTATGTTTTATCTTCTGAAGTGGTGAAACAAAGTGTTTCCTCTTTGTTTTTGATGGATGGTTTAAAGTAGGATGAGGATATTATTAAGGATATATTTAATCCTGAAGATTATGCTTTGATAAAGTAAATACTCTCCCAAGACATCAAACTCATGATGCTTGGTTCTGATTATATGAGATGGATGGCAGATTTTTGTTAAAAGTTCTTACAAATAATTCAATATGAAGTTAAGGTCGAGGGATTTTGGAAGAAGCTTTGCATTTTGAAGGTTCCAGCAAAGGTTCAAAATTCCATATGGCGGTTGCTTAGTGGTCTCTTTCTAACTGCTTTAGTCCTAATCTCTAGACGAGTGGGCATGGATTCAGTTTATAAATTTTGTAATTTATATGCTGAGACTTCCTGGCATACTTTCTTTGAGTGTCCTATAGTTAGCAATGTGTGGCAGAGCTCAGGTTTGTTGGGTTTGCAAAATATTGATGAGTACGCTAAAAGTGCTCATAATAGATTATGTAGTTATTTTGTAAGGTTGTTTTCTTCGCTCACTTATGAGAAATGTTGTCTTATGGTCATGGTTTGCTGGTCTTTGTGGTTTAACAGAAATGAGGTTGTGTGGAGTTCTCAACATATGACAGCATCCTATATTCTAAACTTTGCTTCCATCTCGTTGCATGAATAGAGAGAGGTTCAGCATAATGTTAATGGTCTAACAGTTGGCATAAAAGAAGGTATGATGAAGTGGGTAAAGCCTGTTGGGTCCACTATCTTTGTTAATGGAGGCGCTGCCATTTCGGTGAATGAGGGTTGTATAGGTTGGGGGTAGGTGGTTCGTAATTCAATAGGGGAGCTACTATATGCAATGAGAAAGCCTCATTTTGGGTTATTTAGTCCTCGGGAAGCTAAAGCAATAGGCATTTGTAAGGTTCTTAGTTGGCTCCGTGACAAGCATTTGGATAATCTAACTGTCGAATCGGATTCTCAAATTACCATCAACCATAATCGACAGTCATAATGTATTTGTCCTTTTGGTTCTATTATAGAAGATTGCAAACACTTAGCTTTGGACTTTGCTAATGTGCAATTCAAACTTGTTAGATGGTCTGCGAACAGGGCTGCTCATACTATGGCTAGAGCAGTACTTTCTATGTCAGATTGTATGGAGTGGCATTTCAGCCCTCCAAATTTCCTTGTTGATGTTGTTCTTTCTAATATTTCTTAATGAAGTTGTTTGTTTTGTTTAAAAAAAAAAGTATAAATGAAGGGAAAACTTTTTTGGATAAAAAAGGATATGTATATTTTATATAATAACATAAATAGTCTTGTTTCATTTTTGAAAATTTCAAAACTAATGAAAACCATTTGAGTTTGTATTTTGAAATTTAAACTTTTATAATTATAAATCATATAGATTTAATCTAAAATAAAATAATTTGTATTATCTTTATCATCAAATTTAAATAAAATATATAAATTATAAAATTTTCATTATAAGGTCCATATATAACTATTTTGAAAAATCATATTAAAATATTAATTATTTTTTATATTTTTGTAATACATATTGAATAATTAAAAATATTATAAAGTGATAAAAAATAATAAATGCATATAAATTATGGATAATCTTTCGTATTGAATTTTATCTTTGTTTTTAAATTTTTTGTTGGTCTTATTTGAACATATAGATATTTAATCTCTTGCACCAGCTAATAGAAAAAAAAAACATAGAATATTGCTTCACGAGAAATAAAAAATAATATCATGGGTTATCAATTAGTGAAACTTAAAAAAGAGATGAATTTTTTGGACAAAAAATAAATTATTTATATCTATATTACTTATAAATTTATACAATATATGAGGTAATTTTTTAATAAAAATATGTTATTTTACAAATTCAGATAAAAGTAATTATACTGTTTTAAACATCTATGACATATGAAAAAATTGGATTGAAAAAAATAAAATTTTATTTGAAGTAGTTTAATTTATGCTAATACTGACAGTAAATTTTTATTTTATATTGAATAGATATTTTAAAGGTTAAATTTTAAATTTGTAAATAATTAGTAAAGTAATTTAATTTATATACAGATTTTATATCTAAACATGCTAAATATACAAGTAACTAATAAAATGATTGAATTACAAAATAAATTTTGTAATGATTAAAACTTTATTTATGAATTAATATTTAGTTATAAAATTAAAAATTAGTTAATAAGGATTACTTAGCTTAATTTTAAATGAAAAATAATAATAGTAAACCAAATTTTTGTATTTTTACATGTAAATTTTTGTATTTTGACATGTAGTTTTTTTTTTATTTCGCTAAGTACTGTTTTTATTTTTCAGTAGGCTAAAAAATTTAAATATATATATGTGTAAGCTATTTCTTTGTCAATGGAAATTTGAAAATATTTAATAAATAACTATAATATTCACTCTAAATATTAAAATTGAAAAGTTTTAATGTATATTTAATTTCTATTTTTTATTTATAAATGAAATATTACAACTTATAAATAATTAAGAAAAAAATTTGTTCTTTCATATTTCATATTTCTATTATTATTTTTAATTTAATTTGTTTACATTATGATTAATAAAAAAAAATATATAATCGTATTGTCTAATAAAGGAAGCAAAAAAATTTCAAAAATTTCAAAAGATTAATAATTTAATTTCAAAAAATTTCAAGTAAAAAATAATATGTTTCACTTACAAATTATAGCCAATTGATTTGTGCCTCACTAGCTCAATGGTATGAAAAAGTTAAAATTGTTCTTTTTTAAAATATGAAATTATATAATTAATTTGCGATTCTATTTAAGATTTTTATACACAGTAGTTAATTAATATTATTAGCCATGTGAATTCATGGGAAAATTAGTGTATATTTTATATGATTATTTAACATACATATAAAATAAAGTAATTAAATTAATAATTTTTAATAAAATTAAAACTACAAATTAATAAAATAGGTTTTAAAAAATAAAAATTTTGACATTTTTTATTTTAATAATAATAACAAATGACATAAATCTAATTTAATACTTTTATATTTGATTGTGTGTATGTATATATAATTCACAATGTTTTTTTTTTTTTTGCAATAAAGAAAATTATTTAACTGTTCAGTTTTCGGTTATATAATTAATACCTTGCCTTATATACATTCTATTTTTTTTTTATAAATATAAATATGGTAACATTTACAGTCAATGGTAGTGAAAATTATAGAAATTACTCAAATATTATTAAATTAAATATTTAAAATTTTGTAGAATGTCAAGTCCCATATATAACTCTCTTCAAAGTATTAATATTTCAACAGTTCAATTTTTATTTTCTCCCTCCATATTCAAAAAAAAATTAAAATTTTAAAATAATATAATATTAATAATATAATATAATTAAATAATAATATAATGGAAAATATTGTTACATATATAATTAATTATATTTTTATTTAAAGGAAAGTGTGATGTATATTAATTTTTTGTATGTATAACCGTAAATGGAAAAGGTTATAAGCAAATTTTTGCCTATATTGGGTGAATTACATTTAATAGTGAAATTTATAATAAAAAAAATATGTGTCTTATTTTTAATAATTAAATATAAATTACTTGGTTGATATATTACAAATCTTATTTTAAGGTGTAATATACTAAATATAGGTAAAAATTTATCAAAATTATAATATTTGTTTTAAAAATTTTAAAAACCATAAATCTTGTTGTAACATCATAATTGAATAATTTATCACTAAATTCATGATTAAGATGGCTAACTAAATTCTTTCAAAAAAAGAAAAAGATGGCTAACTAAATTCAGTTTATGAGGATATTTATCGTAAATAATCTCTAAAAATCTAATGATTCTCCTCTCAAAAAAAATCAAATCTAATGATTTTAATGTACTGATAAATTATACCATGGATAATTCAAACGATAGAGAATAGGGTTTTGAACCCCATTTCCTTTATATTTTTCTCTTATATATAATAGAGAATTAAACTACTAATGAATTAAAATTTAAAGGAATATGCCACGTGTATATTTCCAAGAATCAGAGGAGTTCACGTGTTCTCGTGCACATGCAGTGGAAACCATTTCCTTTGATCTTAAAAGACAGAACCCCACAGTCGAATGATGAATGGATCAGATTCGCGGTGCTAAATGATCGCGTGCGCTTCCAAATCCCACCCCTGCCCTTATTTCATCAGGCTTTGTTATCTTTTTGCGTCGGTGTGGATACGGACACGTGTCGTTCGTAGATATGTCGGCTAGGTAGATGTTCTGCCGTTGTCTCGATATGATGTAATGCTCAACTTGAAATGACCGAACTGCACCTGCTCTGTTTTACTAATAAAGCCAGTCGTTTTGCATTATTGACCATTAAATTTAATTAATTATCACTAATAAAAATTCTACAGTTGCCAACTTCTCATTAGACGTTGTTTTGGTCTAACAGTACAACTCCTAAGAGTTTTAAATTTATGTGTTTCCAATAAATAAAATTGTTATTATCTCTTAAAATAAAATCAAAGTTTAAAAAAAATGATAAAGTTTTAATTTGAGAATAACTATATTAGAGAAGTGTAAAAAAAAATTAAAAATGATATAAAGAATTATATATAAACGTGTATTTTATAATAAAAATAATTTGATATTTTTGTTTTCGATATAATTGACAAAAATCATGGTTTGATTTTACTTTTTTATATTTATTATTTAAATTTATTAATTTTTAACATAATATAGCTTAATTATGTTTCTCATCCACATAGAACATTGATAATGATGGCTTGATTAATAGTTATAAATAGTACTACTCCTGAATTTTTTTAATACACTAGTTTTACACAAAATAGATTAATTTTTTCAGTATAAAACAAAGAAATGAACAAATAAAATTTCATCTAATAATGGTAATAAATGGGAACATTTGAAAAATTAAAATAAATATTATTATTTTTTAATATAAAATTTTTGAATAAATTAAGCATCTTGGCCTATAAAATTTAATTTTTTTAAATATAAAACTCTTAGTTAAAACTATATATTAAATTTCATAAATAAACAATAATAAAATTTAAATCTGCACCTCACTTTCCGCAGAAAATTATATTTTTTAAACTGCTTTTTAATACATACTTATAAATAAAAATTAAGGAATTTATAAATTAAATAAAATAGGGGCTTTACAGTAATTGTCAATTATCTGTTCTCTCTCTTGCTTTTTGTTTATTTATTTTTTGAACCAAAACACAGTAGTAGTAGAAATCGGGACACTTTTTTTTCAGACATTTTTACTACTTTGCTGTTATCTTCTATTAACATTTATCGGAACAAACGAACACATTCACTACTAATCTAATCTCTTGTTCTTGGAAATATCCGTACTTACGAATCTCAACTCTCTTTCAAACATATGCGCACATTTGTCAAAGGTTTGGTTCTTCTTCTTCTTCAGGGGCATGCTTTCTTTATTAATGGACGCTAAGAAACTTGCATTATCAGACCAGGTTCTTTCCCCAAGAAGAAAGGTGCTTTCTGGGTTTGTTTTATGGATTGGTGTTTCTCTCTTTGTACTATCTGTTCTTTTATTTAGTAATTCTTTAAAGGGTCGTGTAGTTGCACCTTTACTTCAAGGTTTCAATAGTGTTAATACTGTTAATTCTTCTTCTTCTTCTTTTGTTTCTTGGCCTTTTTCGTTCTCAACTCCTTATCCATCATCTTCTGTTGTTGATAACAGTAGTAATAATAATGTTCCCGATGCTAAAGAAGTGTTAGTAGAGAAAACCCATTTGGGAAATTTAACTGAAACCATTGGAAATGGAAGCATATCTGTTCAACAAGGAACTGTTGAAGAGAACATCCAGAAAGCAAAAGATGGTGACTTTTTAGATTCTAGTGGTAGGAATAGCAACGGAAGTGTTATATCGAGTATCCATTTGAGTAATTTTTCTAATATAGTAAGTAATGGAAGTTTGCAGGGTGAAGGTCAAATTTTTATTGGGGATCTCAATCTTACTATTGATGGGTATTTGGATGCAAACAGAAGAATTGTTGGGAAATCTTCAGAGAATTCTAGTTATATGAATAATGCAGTGTTAGATGATGATAATAATAATAATAAGGGCAATCTCATGTACAAAGAAGAGCTTAATGGAGGAGAAGAAGAAAATCAAGATGCAAGTTTTGATACATGTGATATATTTGATGGTAGATGGGTAAGGGATGATTCAAAACCATATTATCCTGCAGGTTCCTGTCCTCATATTGATAATAGTTTCGATTGTCACCTTAATGGTCGGCCTGATGAAGGATATGTTAAATGGAAATGGCAGCCAAATAGATGTAATATCCCAAGGTATGTTTTGCTTCAATTCTGTTTTAGAAAGTTTACTGTGAATATTGATTGTCTAATGACGTAAAAAGACTTTTAGTTTCAATTTGACCAGTTCACTTCAACTTGGACTAATTTTTATGGTATCATCACACACCAATTTTTTTATTTTTTTTATAGTTATTTAAAGTGAAAAGGCCTAGATAGTGAGTGATAGCAAAGATCTGCAACTGAGGAGATGTCCTATTAAATTATAGACCTGTTGACTGTTGTTCATTTATGGCCTCACCAGCGTAATCTTAGAGTTTGAAATAAAGAATTTTATTTTTGACTCATTTGACTGTGAAATGCATGTGGTTTGTTCATTGAAAGTATACTTTAATCAAAGAAGAAATACGTAAACATATGTGCTCGCACACTTGGTTGACTCAAAAGATCAAGTTGTGAGAGTAACGATTCTGGAGTAAGAGAATTATAATCAACTTTTGAAATTTAGTAATTTCTAATATTATATGAATCTTTGCATGGGATGTTTGGTGTTTTTAACTTATAGTCAAAATATGACCAAGGTTCTTATTTGTTTATTGTGGTTTATCGATGCCATACAGTTTGAATGCAACTGATTTTTTGGAGAGGTTAAGAGGACAAACTTTGGTGTTTGTTGGGGACTCATTGAATCGAAACATGTGGGAGTCTCTCGTATGCATCCTTCGTCAAAGTGTCAGAAACAAGAATAGAGTCTATGAAATCTCTGGAAGAACAGAATTCAAAAAGAAGGGTTTCTATGCGTTTAGATTTGAGGCAAGTGCAATATTTGAATTTATTAATCTCTGGTCCACATTTCTCTTGTTTCTTCTAAGAATTTATTGATTTAATGTGCAATGTTTGAATAGGCTGTATTTTGCTGCATTTGCAGGATTACAACTGTTCCGTGGATTTCGTTGGTTCTCCATTTCTTGTTAGAGAATCATTTTTTGATAGTAAAAATGGAAAGTTTGAGACCTTAAGGTTAGATTTGATGGACCAAACAACTAAAATGTATCAAGATGCTGATATAATAGTTTTCAATACAGGTCACTGGTGGACCCATGAGAAAACTTCGAAAGGGTGAGTGCCATTTGTTCTGTGTTACTTAAAGCTTACACCTTGATTTTTATATAGTTTATGGTTCTTGAAGCATCTAAATTAGTACTTCCTATTCTCCTGCTAAGAAATTATTGCTCCAATTTTATGTTTAAAGAACTGCTCTTTTGACCAAGGACATTTTATGATTTCATAGAGAAGATTATTATCAAGAGGGTAACCATGTACATCCAAGACTTAAGGTCTTGGAAGCATATAAAAGAGCACTTCTGACTTGGGCCAGATGGGTTGACAAGAACATTGATAGCAATCGAACACAGATTTTCTTCAGAGGATATTCTGTTACTCATTTCAGGTGCGAGACTGTTTTCTCACTCAGCTTTGCTTGGCTTCCAATTGTGACCAAATACCTTGTTATATTTTCCTCAGATTGTCATCAATATAGGTTCATTTTCATGTCCTTGGCCTTATCCTCCTTTGTTTATAAAATGTCTTTATGTCTCCCTCCACCAATTAAGTTCGTATTTGTAGCATTTGATTGTTGAACACTGCTAAGGCTTGTTTTATGAGGCATTCCGAGTTGGTGTTCTGGAAATGTCTTGCATTTATATTAAGCAATGCTTTTCTTAATGCATAACTACAGGTTGATTGTAATCCTTCTTTTCTGTGTCAGAAAGCATTTACCGAGAGATCAGTATAAAAGGTTTCGAGTCGCTTATCCATCCTATAAATAATATTTTCTATCCATGTGCCATATGCATGTATTGAATTGGTGGCAGACCGTCTTCTTCTCTATGGATGTAGACAATTTGTTGCTGAATAGCATATATTGCTCGATAATTTTTGTTGCCGTCATGTTTATGTGGGTTAATATTAGTTGGTATGCTGGTGCTTTCATAACAGTTTGGATGCCCATGGATAAGGATTTTATGTTTGTTACTGAATTCACCAAATGGCCAAAGTAGATTAGTGTTTGGGAGTAAATATGGATCATACCTAATGTTGGGTGACTGCGAAACATTATAGAAGTACAAGTACTAGATCATTAACTTATTTCTTTTTAGATGAAGGTAGATTTTCCAGTTGCTTATGATGAAGTATATCAGTTTTAAGTGGTTGGCAGTTGATCACTCTCTGGCTGTTACCATTCAAATGGTTTGAGGAAAAGCTTTTATAGTTCACTCTCTCTCCTCTGCAACTGGGGTTTCATCCCCAAGAATCACATAGGGGGTTTCTTTATTCATTATTTGTCGATGTGTTGTGTTGTAGAGAAAAAGTTTATAATATGTTTGATGCGGTTGCAGAGGGGGCCATTGGAACTCTGGAGGGCAGTGTCACAAAGAAACAGAGCCAATCTTTAATACAACATACCTGGCAAAATATCCTTCCAAAATGAGAGCTTTCGAGCATGTACTTCAAGAAATGAAAAGTCCAGTTATATATCTAAACATAAGTAGACTGACAGATTACAGAAAAGATGGGCACCCTTCCATTTATAGAATGCAATATAAGACAGAAGAAGAACGCATTGCCGCTGAGCGATCTCAAGATTGCAGTCATTGGTGCTTACCGGGAGTGCCAGATACTTGGAATGAATTATTATATGCTTCCCTCTTGAAGACTGGGAGGGGATCTTGGAAAACCTAAACATAAGTTGTGTAGAAACAACATGCGCGGTACCGATGTTCTTTAGATTCCTTTTTTTTTCTTTTTCCCACTTTTCTCTGCCTAGCTTTAGCACGAGTTTCGTAGGTTAACATTATGCTGATCCCGTGAGAAGAATGAGGAGTGTAAACATCGCGTTACCACATTGCACATCTAGTTCTCCATTTAGGCATAGAGTTGTGTCTATGAAGCTGGCTGTAGATGCAAGTGTAAGAACAAGTGGCCAATGTATAATCATGTCACTATATGTACATTATCTAGCAAGCAGTGAAGATGCTGTTTATTTGGTTACGGAAAATAATAAATTTACTTCTCGACAATAATAATAACAATAATAATAATAATAAATTTACTGATTGCTAGGGATTGTTGACCCTTCGCATATGCATGCGAGTGCTTTCTAAAGCCTGACACTAGCTGGAAGCAAAGTTCCAGTATCTGCCAAAATTTTTCAGGTTCTACACGGTCCATGCTGTCAACTTGCAGTAATGTTGTTCAAACTTTCCATTATTGAACATTGAAAGAATTGGAATATGACAAATTAAATAATGTAACACTAAACCATCAACAGTTGGATTAAGTGGCAAGGGTTGTTTTGCTTAAGTGAGATTTTATGTTCAAATTTTAGTGTATGTAGTCATATTAAATTAATTGTTAGGACATTTTTTTTCACCCTTGTAATTGTGATTATATCCGAACCGAACCAAATTAATTATAATCTAATGGATTCTAAATACATGTAACACTAAAAAAAAACGGACATTGGCCAAGATTGAGATGGATAGTGATGTCAGAAATGAACTGTGGAGTGAGGTATGAATCTACTTTGTCTGAAGAAAAAACTGAGTTCAACTGGCAACCATCTGGTTCCCAAATTTAGATCATACTGTGATTGAGCTTGTAGTTATTAAAGCTAAAAACATTTTTAGAAACTGCCAATGAGCCTAGCTTCAGTGAAGTATCACCCCGAAGACGAGTCAGAGCCAATTAATTACTAGAAAGAATTGAAGATCTGTACACATCAACAATGTAAGTGTTGCATCAGCAGTGAGTGCATATGTGTGCCTAGTGTTCACAAGCATAGTCATCACACATGGAAACAAAAAAACAAGAAAAAGGGGGAGATGATAAAACTATTAGCTAGAAACTGATCAGATTACAACAGCATATAATAACACTCAATCAGAAGATACATATAGCAGACATACTGCCACAGAAGAAACCTTTTATTATTATTTATATATATATAGTTATGCAAGAAAACTACATCATGAAACTAACTGATAAGCCAAGGGGAAGACTCGTAGCTGAGCCCGTTGCCGTTCTGTGACTTGCCGGTCTACCTGCAAGAAATAGCCAAAACACTATGCGCTTCAAAGGATGCTTCTTTTATCAGGGCTATTGATGGCATAGCCAATGGCTAAGCACAGGCAAACTGTTTGAAATGTTTTGAGATGAAGGATGAAAGGAAATTAATCCCTCACTCCAAGCCCACCTCCAACTATGCTTTTCGAGACCCATGGATGGATTCTTGACAAAAAGACTAGCAAACCTATCAGATTCAAGAAACTGATAGTTTAGTTGAGTGCCATCCAATGAGCTCTCATCAAAGCTAGTGGGGGGGAGTTTACTCCATTGCTATAGGCCTTAAATAGCTGAGGATTTTGAGAAGTGGTGATATGAATTGTGTAGTAGGAGACCTCAAGTCTTTTTCTTTTTCTATTTCATTAAAATATCAAATACTCTAACTGTTGATAAATTATACGGAAAATTCAAACATTACAATTAATAATACACTTGAAAAGAAATAATAAATATTACATCACTCTACAATTTTTCATTAAAAACCTTCCCTTTTATTATCATAAAAAACATACAATTAAAAATCATTGGAATGATTAGTTGGCATAAAATTATTCTTACTTAATTGATATCTTGAGTTCAAAACGCGGTGAATATTGTTACAGTAAGTAAATAAGTTGTTGGTAGATTGTTATCATTTTTATGATTTTAACCAAGTAAAACAGAAGTAGCGAAAGCCCAGAACAAAAGAAATAAATATTGCAAACAGTTGAATTGTGCACGATTTGTCATCTAACAACTTTCTATAACTTGTTGATTTGCGCACAAATGTCAGAAAATAGGTATCTAAGAATTCATTGATTCACAAAAAATACTTTAACAAAACTTTCTCAAAATAACTCAAATAGATGAATAAGTAGTATTTGGGGAAAAAACCCTAACTGAAACAATGCAAAACTCTCATTTTGTTAAGTTCATCCATAAATGTCAATATAATTTGGTCCACATCAAAAACCGAATTAGTTATAATTCAATAAACTCTATGATTTAAAAAAATAATAATAACAAATTAAAATAAACAAACTTCTCCTTTATAATTTCTTCCACCATTATAAACTTAGCCACAAAGTAGGAGACCTAAAAAATTTCTCTCTGCATTTCTTGACTTTTTTACCCTTTCTTTCACCCACTTGTTTATTGTATGTATTTCATACCTAAATTTTTATTTCTCAATCTGCATTCTCTTTTAGACATTTAGTGGTAAAAAAAAAAAACTGCCTGCTCCTTATTTCTGAAAAATGAAAAGAAAGAAGAAGATCTTACTTGTAAGGGATATAGATGAGTAAAATCATTGTTAATGATGATTCATGATCATTAAGGATGTTTTTGAAAGTATTGAGTTATTGGGCAAGGATATTAATGTCAATATAATAAAAGGTGCTGCTTTTCTTTGTGTGGATGACTTGCCATTATTGAAGTCTTCCTACTTTTCTATTCCATTAGTGGATCCACTCACTCATGCTCATCTCCAACCTTTTTTCCCCTCAAATCCTACCAAGTGCCACTAATCCCTTATATATATATACAAATCTGGTCAATATTTTTTTTTTTTTAACTCCTAGCAACCAAGCCAGCTGTTTATTTTTAGGAGCCATTGATAGTTGAGTTATGAAATGCTAAATATTTTATCATATTATTTTTTAAATATTTTTTTATTTTTCATATTCTACTTTTTGATACATTCTCTGAATAATATAAACATAATAATTAAAATAAACTTAATAAAATATTTTTATTCCTAAAATTATAAACTCGCTTTTTTTTTTATCTATTTGAAATTATAGAATTGTTTATTTTTGTGAAATTAAAATGTTAATATAAATCTAAATTTCATTTTCAGTGACAAACTTAACTTCCGTTGACTTCAAAATTTATAGATTTTAATTAATTTAATTCAATTAGAGTACGATTATAAAAATGATAAAAAAAATTTGATACTTAATTTAATATTTTTGCGCATCAAATTTAAAATATTATTTAAATAAAAATAGTCATTGTTAGTTGATTATTAGTAATATTTATATTTATTTTAATAAAACTCAAGATTACATTCACAAATTTAAATTGTATATATATAGCTACTAAATCATAAAAAAAAAAAAAGCATGCTTATATTATAATTACAATTAAAATGTAACATAATGCTGATTTCTACTGAAGAAGACAAAGAGAAAATGGCAAATAACAAAGTGAAATTTCGAAGCCAGCTAAAGCCAAAGTGGCGGGCGAAGTTGTCAAGATCTTTATTGCTATTCATTTTACAATCTTTAAGGGGATCTTCCATAGGTATTCACATAATTATCGAAAACGACAAGAACTGAATCGTGTCGTTGCTTGTGTGGGAGTGGAAAAGTGCAACTCAAGGATTTGAACCGCCAATAGATTTGTGATGTCGCCTTTAATTTATATTGTTGCTCCAAGTGTTAGTTGCTTAAAGGTTTCGTACTTCCATCGGAGTAGGGATTTCATGATTCATGTCCAAAGGCCAGTGATCGCCCCATCAGAAATGCACCCAATTACAACAGCTGGACTGTCCACTTAATGCCCTTTTCATTTGGCCCTTCTCTTTAATGCAAGAGAACAAATTAGTACAACTTTTACATTTGTTTGGAGAATCTCACTCCCATTTCATATACTTAATCATGCTTATACAACTGTTGTATTTTGATTTATTATATTATATTATTTTTTATATTTATAAAATTATATATTATTTCATTTCTAAAAAATATTTAAACTTTTTAAAATTATAATTTATTAGAGTAATCTGTGAAAACATTACAAAACGGTGGTTAATGTTGATATGTATTAATGTGGATCCACAATTTTAAATGATGTGGACTGCTGAATAGTTGTAAAATACAAGCACATGATAGGTAGGCATGTGGAAATTACATAAAAGGCTAACTGCAATCAATTAGGAAAAGAAAACAACCCTTCACTCTCTCCCACACTTTACTACTGCTCCTCCTCCACTAGCCCGGCTTTGTTTCTACACGAACCGGAGCACATTTATAGAAGTCCTTTCATCTCTGTGCCAGGCTTCAGACTCCACAGTGCGATGTTGTTGGATCAACTATTGTAGTTGACAACAACAACTGATCGTGTGACTATCATGTGTTATTCCATGTCCAACTTTCTAGTCACTAGCAACTTATTGGCTACTTATTTATAACCTCCTAAAAACATTAATTTGTGTTATTTTTACAGGTTGCCGCACCATATTGCAATTTTAAAAAGTTTAAAACTCAATTGTTAAATTTTAAAAAGTTCAAGCATTAAATTTATTTTTATCTCTTAAAACATTAATTGAACAATTCATATTCATTTTTTTCAAAAAAACTGGTTGAATTGGTTAATTTCTTACCACAAAAAGGACAGTAAAGAGAGATAGGGAGTCATTCTAACAATAAATTTTACAATATTAAGTATGAATCAAAATGAAAAATAAATAATTTTAACAAAAAAATTACTACTACATGTTTATATTGTCAATGATTTATTAGATTAATTAGAAAAGTTAAATATATTTTTTAACTATTTTCATTTAATGCATTCTTATTTTTATAGTAATTTTTATTCTGTTATTTTTTTTATTATAAAAATGATAAATAACCATTAGATTGATTTTCATTCAATAAGGTGACTTTAATATAATGGTCGACTTGAAGAGATTTAAGGAAAAGTGGACTTGAAGGGAGGCAATGCATTTTTTATTATTTTAAAATGAAATAATTACTATGTTTTGGTTTATTACACTTTTATTTTTGACATTTGAAAAAAATATTTATTCATCTCTGATATTTATAAAATTGTGTACTATTTCATCCATGAATAAAGACTAATAAGTGTTAACTATTGCAAATGTCATGAATAAATAAATAATTTTTAAATTGTCAGGAATATTGTAATATAATAAATTAAAACATAAGGGTATACAATAATTATTCCTTTTAAAATTCGAGCTTAGTACTAGACCTAATAAAAAGAATAATATTATATAAATATTTATTTTTTTATATATAAAACTTGTATTTAAACCTTTATTTAATAAATTTAAATTATTTACCGGTTGAACTATCTGCCTGCTATTATTATATGGCATCAAAATTTTTAGTAAATAATAACACCTTGAATTGGTATTCATTGTGAGGCAATTTGTTGACCCACTTAATATTCTTCCTCCAATAGCGTTAATTTAAGTAATAGGGATTTCTGAATGAGTGGATTAGCTTTCAAAGCATATAAGATTGGGTATATCATCAAACATATAGCCTCTTATCTTGATGAAGGATTTTAGGTCAATTTACCACTAAAAGAAAAATGAATAATTGAGTAATTAGTAGTAAATGAAAATGATAGAGATGTATAATTGCAACAAAGAGTATCTACATGCCATACATGTACATGAAATTTGACCTTTCAGATTTAAAAAGAGATCTTCATGTCATTAAACTTCAACCATAAATAAATCTATAATAATGGTGGAAAGGGTAAAATAAAATCCTTCATCATTACACTTCTTACTTTATTGCATAACGGTCACCATATCATTAGCTATGTATAACTAATAGCCAGCAACCTATTATAACAAACGCAATATTAAAATATATATATATATATTTTTTTTTTCTCTACCGCCCAGAGTTGAAAAAAATTGAAATCAGCATCCAAAATTTTTTTCTGAATGGTTAAGTGTTAATATTCTGAAAATTTTTTACAACAACACAGTAGTCATTTCAAAAATTTAATTCGGATAAATTCATTTAAATATTTGTTCTTTCCTTAAGTACAATTTAGAATCGAGACTTTACTTGAACTTGAAGGAGTTTAAACTTTTTACAATTCAAACCAATCAACCGACAGATGTTGATCTATTTGTAAAATTCTTAAGAGTGGCTTTCTTGGTAGTGGATGGCCCAAGTTGTACCAATTCAAGTTAGAAGCCTCAGGATTAGGGCAAAATTAGTTTATGCAAACATCGACTCAAGACAATTAGTTCAAGGAAATGTGCTAGCCCATCAAAACATCTCATTACTCCATAAAACATATAATATTACTGTCATTTCTTCATTTTTCCTTTGTTTTTTATTTTCTTTCCCACACTATACAATCTCCTTCACTCTTTGATAAAAGAACACAATGTTGAGGCTCTAAGAGTCTTGGGTTTGATTCCTACATAGAGTATGCTTGTACTATATATTTCTGTATGGATTATGATATTTCCTATATGCTTGTACTATATATTTTCTAAATGGATTTAAAAAACAAAAAACACCTTTGTGTTCATAAAGCTAGGGAACATACGAGAAATAAGAGCGGCCCTTCTAAAGAAATGATCACCAACTACTTTTTTCACTAATTCATAATTTCATTTTCTTTTATTAAAAATATTTTTCTTTTTTTAAAAAAAAAATTCCAAACATAAAAGGATATACAATTTTTCTTTCACTTTTTTACCTTCCCCTTGCTTTCTTTTTTTTTCAAAAATAAAATTTAGTGTTGAAGAACATGCCTTTAATCTAAGAGTATGTTTGGTATAATAAAATTTTGTGACCAAACATAACATAATAAAATATGAAATTCATTTGAAATAAATTTCACAAACTATTCATTTGAACCAAATATATTTGATTAATAAAAATTTATTTAGAAATAAATTTTATTTGAAAATAAAATGAATTCCTTAGTGTAATTAAACAAAAGATAATATAATGTAAGGATTTAGAGCATTGCACTTGAAATAACTATGTCCAAATGTCTCTCAGTTAAAGAGTAATCTGAATATCTCTCAGTTGAGGGTCATTTGCACTTCACCAATAACTATGTCCGAATATCTCTTAGTTAAGGGTAGTTTGCACTCATCACCTATAAAACATTCTATTAACGGATCCAACTATAGTCCAAAACATTAAATTTATCATTTAAAATTCCTAAAAATTTAATTTTGATCTCATTAAAATTCATAAGAAATTATGAGTGCATTAACATGTATTTGGCTTGCTTTTAGTTAATCATATTTGTTTACTTCTTCCATGTTAGTAGAAGTAAAATAGTGACTAGCTCTGATAGCTGGTGTTGGCTGCTTTGTATCATGTTTCTTTGCTGTTTAATGTTATATTACTCTGGTCGAAGAATTAACATGTACTAGGTACACACCTTTATTTTATCATGCTAGTATTTCATATTGTGCAGCTATAAGTCAATATAAAGACGATTTTTCAAATCAGGAAAAGGTATAAAGCACTTTAATGAGACTAGAATTTAAATTTTGAGAGCTTCAAGTGAAAAATTAAATGTTTGGAACGTCTATAAAATTTGATTGACATGTTATGGATCAATGTAAATTACCATTCGGTTAGTTATAAAACCATATCGAAACATAAACTGAAGGGTAGGTAGGCTAATAACATTAATCTTTACATTACAAAGAAAATGAATTCATCAAGACTACCTCCAGGCATGGGAAATTAAATTATTCAACCCAGCTATGCAAGCATCTCATTTAATTATCAATGTCAGTCAATGGGATATACACAATGCACAATACAAATAATTTTTCCCTTCCGCACTTCTGAAGGGAATTAAATAAGCATATTTCAATGCCAGTAGAGTTTTGCATTGGTAGAGTAAAAATACACATAATGAAAAGCTAATTAATAATACAAATTAATAATTCTATCAGTGTTTTGAGAATGCAAAATAAAACTCAGTCATCAGTATAGAACTGTCCAGAAATATCATCCATAACAGCATATTGCATGTTTTCTGAAGGTTTCCAGTGACGCTTTCTTTGGTTTATGAACCAATTGTTAATTTGCTTCTGATCTAGTCCTGTTGACTCTGCTAGTGCTATCTTATCAGCTTCCTGGATAGTTCAAAATAAACCAACCCCATCATAAAATGTTACAACTAAACAACCTAATTCTCCATTACTTACGCATGCCTTGAGTCTATGCTTGTGGGTGCAATGTTTTTTCCTATCGGTGTTTGCGTAATTAGATTCAGTTTCAAATATTTGCATCAAAATTTCATATTTTTTACATTATTGAAGGGCAAAACTGTTTGCGGTGCGTTCACAGCATGTGGGTGATAGGCATGCATATAGAGGGAAAGAAGGAAGATACGTACAGTTGGGTAAGGCCATTTATAGTGAAGATTCCACCACTCAAGTAGGGTTTGCCTTGCTTCTTTGGGCAGCTTTCCCTTCTTTTTCTTCTTTGAAAATTCTAGCTTCAACGTACTAATATGACTCCCAAACCTACGTAGAAGTTTATCTTTAAGATCTCTGTCTTCACTGCTTGGCTGAGCTTCTTGTACATCTACTTCACCTCCACTCAACTCCTCGTCTGATGATGCTGCTGCACCTTCATCTGCAAAACAAAGATCACACAAAACATACCTCAACAAATTCTTGAATTGTTCACATATGCATGCAGCAAACAATTGCAAAGAGCACAATTTCTTGATTACTCCCAATACCCAAGTTGCCGCCAAATCAAGAATCCAGCGTGCATTCGAGTGTAAGTGTAACCATTGAGTTCAACCAAGAAAGAGAAATGGAACGCTAGGGTTTAGGAATGTGAAAGAAAAGAACCCACGTGCTTCGATATTAGATTTGACCAAAGGGTCAAGAAGTGGGGTTGGTGCAATATGGTGCACTTCCTCCAGTCTCCGTAGCCAGACTGCTGCAAGCAGATAGTGTCTGGTTATGTCGTTTGTCAGAGACTCGAGCTCACAGTAGAAAAGATGGTACGGCCATCAAATCAAACTTCAAGATAAGAAATAGATTTTAATAATTTATTGATTTTATAAAGGTGCAGATAATATAGACCCACAGACCGCCATCGCAAAATTAAAACCCAAAACTCTTCTACAAACTGGCAACTGGCAAGTCCGTAATGCAAAGTGTGGCCCATTATGCTTACTTTAAAGCTTTGACAATGCACCCACCATAGGATACCAAAATATTAATTTAATCCCCACTGTTTGATGAAAAAAAAATATTTTTTTAAGCTACTGTTGCCATAAATATCCAACTTGTTAATATAGTTGTACCAGCAGGAAATTTGTCGAATCACAGTGATGCCCAATAAATATTTTGGCACCGAATGGATGACAGCGACTGTATCATGTGGAATGCAAGATAATTCGCAGCCATTAGACTAGAGTTTTAATACCCACTCAAAAGAATGGAATGCCACTGTTTTTGGGACCCGCCTGTAGAAACCAAGTTCCAAGCCGAAGACGAACTCGGACACGTGTAGTGAGCATCAAGCACAAAGACCCACAAACGCCAAATGGCAACAACTTAATTTGCCCCATGGAAGTGACAACCACTAGCACTAATTATACCAGCAGCAGGGCAGACGCAGCTCAACTGAGCAGCAGCAGTGCGTGTAAAGACTAGAAGAGAAGCGAAGAGGAGAAGTGGGCATTGATTCTTCAAATATCCCCTCGCTCTTTTTCTCTAATTCTAAATATACATTGGTGAAAAAAAAGCTATAAAGCTGGTGGGTTTGGCAGCGAAATCTGCGGGAGTCCCATGTGAACTCCGACCACCAAAAATACAGATACAAAGTATTTTTTCATTAACCGCATTTATCGACCGCTGTCCCACAACACAAAAATTCGCCTCTTTTGCTTGTTCAACAAACCATACTCCTCGCACGCATGCACTAACGTTAAGCAAATCATGAAAAAGACTCACTTTTACTCTCTGCTCATTTAATATCATCTAGGTGGTATCATACAGAGTCACTGACAACCCAAGAAATGATCATCGCATTTACCTCAAACTTCCTTGTAGCATGAACAAAAAGCCCTCGTGCCATGATGACTAAAGTGATCAAAATTGTGATGAAAGTCATACGCGTACATGGAGATGCATAAGAATTGAACCGTAAAGGGGAAATGAGAATGTAGAATAATTGGTCCACTTCTACAACATAAATATAAAAATCAAGATTATTTATGAGAACTTCAGCTGCTCCACTTTAGAGTTTCAACATGTACTTGCAGCAAGGGATAGATATTCCCCAGTTAAGTGCAAAAAAATTCAAGAACCTATATTGGATTTCTATAATACAATCAAGACTTTTCTCTAATCAAAAGCGAACCATATGTGCCAGGCCAAGAAATGATTGAGAAAAATGCTCTCTCTCATGGTATGAAACGTTGGTCCTAAGAAAATACCTACCAGGCATGTGTTAGAAGACTCTTTTTGCTCAACCGTTCAACAAAATATTTAACATAAAGGCGTGCCGTTCCCACATGCTTGGAACGCCGATCCATCTAAGGACTAATTTGTAGGTGAAGGGATTCAAGGAAACACACAAGTATACATGGATTGACACCCAAACACCATTAGCATCTATGAAAGATATTTAGTACACAATGCAATAGTCACAAGCTTAAGATCAATAAAGAATAGCAATTAAATTTGAAATCGAAATAAAAAATAATGCACAAGAAGAGCAGCTGGCATATCCGCACCCTAACACAATCCAAGCCACGTGAATGTATCGTATGCATACCGATATAATATGGATCCAAGTTGGCATATACTATGGTGGCATTTATGGAGAACTTTCTGTCATTTTCTTTTTCTGGTAAGTTAAAGGAATCTTAGTTTTATCAAGGAAAATTGAAAAGAATCCACATCTAAAGTAGACTAGATAATGAAGTACACAGCTAAATAAAATATGATAAGAACATTGTTCGGAAAGCAATTTGTACTTTCAAAGAAAAACAATGCCAGTTGCCAACCAATATAAAATTAGGTCGCGGGGAACTATTCGAAACATTCATCAGTTAAGTTCTTTTTTTAAAAAAATTAAGCATATCTAATTTGATTACCATTCTTTTCAGCTACTAACTAAGGCTGCTAAATCCATGCCATTTGCATGATCTCCACTCCTGTGGAGAATGGAAGAAATAGCAGCTTTTCTTGGTGACAGATGCTTACGAAAAAGAACTAATTAATCTGTGCAACAACTAAAGATTTGTCGTCAAAATTAATAATGAAAGTACTAAAGCAATCAACAAATACGATTTACCTTTTAAATGCATTATGCAAATTGGTTATAGACAGCTGCACAGCATGGAAAGGGATACATAAGGACTGGATATCAAATAAGCAAAACATGGGGATTGTCCATCATCAAGCTGAAAAGCTCATTACAGGTCATTTTTTAAGCCTTTGCAATCAATGCCCATGTGATTCATAAGATTCGCATTAGTAATGTCGATGAGGAAGAAGATAGATAAAATAGAAAAACAATTACATAAAATATAGTTTGTTTGAGTTCTACTAATAAAGCGTTCTATCTATTATCTTAAAACTAATACAAATTCCAAGAAAATATAACCATAACAGGCCAAAGCACTTCAAAGGCAGCAGTCAGTCAGCCCTTAAGACATTCAATTTCCAAAGTATCCATAAAATTTCTTCATGTTCTATTGGAAATTGAAGCTATTTAAAGAAACCAATCATGAATCATTACGAGTCATTAACATCCCACTTAAATTAGGCAAACTCTTTTATTTTATTAGAATTTGCGCTACAGTGCATTAAATCAAATCTTTATCTTGGCTTTTGAACTTTTTTTGATGGCTTGTAAACAAAGAAGAAAAAAAAAATTAAAACCCAAGCACTATAAGATTAAATAATTTCAAGCCATATAAAATAACTAATCAACGAGCTAAATATATTTATTTTTATGCAAGTGCTTTAAAACAATCCATGGTGCATTTCTTGCTCTCAGATACAAGATTGAAATAGCACTTGCACACAAGGTCCTTTGAGAAAACTATAATTTAACTAATAACATGTTGCTTCACAGCATCTTAGTGTGTATCACTGGTCAGTAAAACGATTAGGCTAATCTCACTTGATTTTGGAAAAAGAGAAAAAAGACCAAGCATCCAACGAAATCTGAATGTTGTTGATCATGACTCCAACTGATTTTTGTATAATGCTAATTCCTCCCTATAATCACACAGTAAAAGCGGGATGACATCCTAAAATGACTGCACCAGAAGGTTCCATTAAGCACCTAGGCAATAATGAAATGGTTTTTGAAATGAGGAAGCGGGCTAGACCCAGAAATCAATTAAAAAGAAAGTAGCATTAACTGGGCTAGCTATCAATCATCTACTCGGTAATACACTATCAAATGTCACTGTAATCAATCCATGAAACCACTGGTTACTGCATTGGTTCACTGAATATTCAGAAGTCCTCAAGAATCACATTAAAATTCAACAAAATTCTTGCTTCCAAGTCTCATTTCCTCTGACACAACCAAAAGGGAAATTTTTTTTTCTTTAAAAAAATTGGAGGCTGTGCAAAAGAGGAATTAAAAGAAGAATTCAAAAGCAAAGAAAAGATGTGAAAAAAAATGCAAGAAGATTGAAGGCTGTGTACCAAACACTGATCTGAAAAGGAAAAGGTTTAAACAACTGTTACAAATTCCATTACAGAAGAACTCGTGCCCTTTTCAACAAGCTCTTTTGTTGATCAATCAATGAAGAGACAATAAACATAAGATCACAACAACAATTTCCAACCTTACAGAGAAAAGAATAAAATAATAGAAGATATTATTACAAAAGCCAGAAGGGTCTTTTCCATGTCTAGGGTTTTTGTTGTTTGTATGTGTTATTATTATTGCCATATATCCGAAAACTGTGCATTGGTCTTTTGGCATTACTGGTTGGTGTTCTCGTCAACAAGTGGATTCTTGCAAAGAAAAAGAAAAGGGTAAAGGCTATCAGTCTATAGGATTACTAGGAAAGCAATTGTTGTCGCTCTAGCTATCATTATTCATGTGGGTGTTGTGTATCGCACCACATGATTAAAATCTACAAGATTTTGGCAGCAAATTTCAGCGATTGTAATGGAAGGTTTATTGGGTATTTATGTTTCTTTAACTACTGTACGTGTATAAGTGGCACAGATGATGCAGAAGAAAAAGCGAAACAAAAACAAAATGTTCAGCACAAAAATCAATGTTTTACTGTAAGAAAATTAACAAAAAAGAAAGCCCAATTAATCCAAAAGATTCAGAGACTCACCAGAGTTGGTTCTAATGGAAGCACCAGTGGAAAGATTTCGAAGTTGCATTTCAATCTTGTTCAAGAAAGTAGTAGCTTCATCAAACGGCCTTTCGAGATCAGATTTATACTTGAGCAACACATCACAGTAAGTTTCCTTCACCGAAAGAGACAAAAACACTGATCAGCTTCTACATAGTAAAAAGAAGAAGATGAAAAGAAATTTGTAAAAGCTCAGAAATCGAAAGTGCGAGAGAGACCATGAATTCGTCTAGCTCGCGATCAGCTCCTAAGCATGCGGTTGCACAGTTTCCTGTGTAAATATCATTATCTCGCCGGATTTCATCCAAGAAACCCGCAATCTCCGGTGGCGCTCCTACCTAATAAAACACCAAAAATTTACCTAAGGTTAAAATCCATTTATTTCAAAATCAAGAAACAACAAAAAGACAAGAAAAAGAAAATTCTTACAAAAACTAGACCGTATATATCTCTCTTTACTCTTTAGGTTAGAACTCAAGAACAAGACTGAAAAAAAACTAGTACAAAATTTTCCACCTCTTGTAGCTTTGATGTACAAACTGTTAAGCAAGTACTGACACATACAACTCCATAACTTCAAAACCTCAACAACAACACTTTCATTTTCTTTTATTGTATATCATATTCATCTACCTTCTGGCAATCGATATAGGCTTGAAGCAAGCGAGGATAACAAGGGTGAGAAGCGATTTTAGCTTTGATAAAAGTAGACATATCATCTTCTCCACCACCACCTCCTCCTGCTCCTCCTCCTCCAGGCTGAATTTCAGGAGGAGCAATCGAAGTAGTAGTTTCAGAAATTCCAGAAGCAGCAGAGAGCAACTCATCCGATGCAAAAAATGGATTAATCCGATTCTGGAAAGCTTCAGAAGAATAAAAGCTATTCATCTGATAATAATTGTCTGAAGGAAAAATCAGATTCTCCGGCGACATCATGAACGCTGCCCCTGCCTTGTCCGAGTACTCCGTCGATGAAGAGTACTGTAGTCCGTACAGTCCGTCCATAATCCACAATCAAATCACTCAAGAAATGGTTTCTTCTTGCGCTTCTTCTTGTTTCTGTTTCTGGTATACAATTAAAGGAAGCAAGTGAGTGATTGATAATGGAGTGAGTGTTGATATGAATTTGCTCGAACTGGAGCAACAGATAGAAAGTGGAAAGTGGTATTGCGGAGAGTAATCTTTTAGCAAATAAGCAAAAAAATTTATCGAAGGACATGAGTTTATGCTTTGAATAGTGACTCAGTTATGGTACGATCTATATCTATATGACTATATCCTTCTGTTTCTTTTTAATTATTATTATTATTTTATAATTCTACATCAATTTTATAATTCATAAAATTTGCAGTACTTTGTTTTCATCATTTCATGAATATAATATATTATTTGTTTTTCAATATAAAACTGCAAAATTTCCGAAAAACAAAAACATGTTATTGTATTTGTTTCAAAAAATAAACATATTATTATGTAAAAGTTTGGTAATTTAATGATATAAGTCCATTTAAGATATTTATATATCAAAAATTTGATTCTTATCTGCTAAATTAAAAAATAATAATAAGCGTATCAAAATTTTAATTATTTACATATTGAAATTGAATTATTAATTTATTAAAAATTATTTGATTATTAAATTATTAGTAAATATGAATTAATATTTTAATTTTATAATAAAAAATTATTCCAAAATGTTGTAAAATCAAATTTCATCATACAATTTATTTAAATGATGCATATTGTATTCAGCTGTTAGTAAATATTTTGAATTTTGAAAAGTTTTTATATAGCATAGTTTAATGATAAAATGTAATGCATACATGATAAAAAATTGTAAAAAATCTTTTTAATGGTAGAAATATTAAAATATTATTAAGTTAACTTTTATTTATTTTCAAATTTTTATTTACATCCAATAAATATTGATATTTTTTTCATTCTTAAATGTTAGAAATTTAAGGAAAATGGTAAAATTGTAATTTTGGGACAAGTATAGATTATAGGAATGCACAGGAACCCGATCCCGACATGGATAAATACTAGCACACAGAGCTGTTACTCGAATTGCAAAATTGACCTAACTTATTCCTTAAATAGAAACCTTTTACCCTTTTTATTTTGTCGGAATTCTATTATGATACAAACGTTTGCGGTGAATGAATTTTTATTTAAGTAAAATTTATTAATTATTTTTATATATTAATACTTATAAAATATATTAATAATTATAATTAAATTAATAGTAATCTAACTATTCTAATTTCATTTATATAAATATAATTGTTGTATTATACAAATGTTATATTGTAAAAATAATTTCATTGAAACCCTGTAAAATGTGAGTTAGGAAGCAAAATTAATCATAATCAGAAGAGATGATTCTGATTTTTAGTATTTAACTGATAAACTTAACGTAAAAATGAGAATGTGATTCCCTCGTTAATGGGAATCATCATTTTCCTCTTATTTTTAGAGAATGACTTTTAATTTTTTTGAAATCAAGTCAAATCAATTATAAATTAATCAAATATTTAAATATTACTAATTATTTTTAAATTTTATTAATAAAACATATAAATTAATAAAACTATGCATTAAATGTCAATAAAAAAATATTTATCAAAAGAAAATAATTTTAATAATTTTTTAAAAAATTATAATAATATTTTTATAAATAAATAATTTATAATACATAATTATAATATTAACTTTTAATATATATAAATAATTATAATGTTAATTTTTATATATAAAAAATAATTACAAACTTATTTTTTCTTAAAAAATAATTACAAAATTATTTTTTCTTAAAAAATGTTAATTGTTAACTAATATTTAATTTTTATGCCCATTACTATTTCTCAAAGAGTCAAATACCTTCTTTAAATTTTCATTTTCTTTTTTATTTTTTTCCATTCAAATTTCGATTTTAAATTACCAATCAAATGCCCCTTTTTATTTATTAGTAACTTTACACTATTTGTTTTTAAAATATTATTTTTTTACTTATGAATAAGTTAAATTCTTATTTATTATTTATTATTTTTTAATTTTTTTACTTCACCATATTATTTTTAATATGGAGAAAATTAATTTTTTTTACGAGGTCTACAAGCAAAGTGATTTATTTATATATTAGAGTTGCTGATGAGACCTTAATTATAAAAATTTAGAAATAATTTTATTGAATTATTATGCGTTGTTATATAATTATTTTATTATTTTTTTGGATTTAGTTATATATAATATTTACTGTTATACTTTTCTATAAATTTTTTTATGAAATTTTAATTTTATATAAGTTTAAAAAAAAGTCTGATGCATCAGAAAACTTAAAAGCTCTTACTGATATGAAGTCCTTTTTTTTTTTTTTTTTTTCAAATATTGAATTTTTAGCGAGGTACTTGTTAAATTAGCTCCTGAATGCTAATGTTTTCAACCTTTTTCTGGCCAATAAAATGATTAGAATAATAGGGCCAACTTAGAATATGTACTTTTCAAAAAATGTAGGAGCATGACAAGGTCTAGTACAGCTGCCATTGTACTGGCGTGTGAATTTTCAAGGCCAAAATGGAGAAAAGAGAAATGTAGTGCTTTTTTACATTAATTTGTTATTACAATTCCTTTTTTTTGTTAAATAAAAAATAAAACTTAGTTATTAGGCTCTAAACAAATTCAACTTTAAAAAATCAGGTTCTACTCTGTAAAAGGAGAGTTCGACTTGAACTCGAATGGCAACTTAAAAGTTCCAACTCTGTTGAGTTCGGCTGTAATTTTAAATTACAATAAAAAATAAATTATGATATATAAAAAGGAGAAATTTGAAGTATAGTAAATTTAATTATATAATCAAGTAATTTGAGTAAAAAATTAATGAATAGTTTTTCAGAACATTGAGTTCCTCTTTTAGGAGGCATAAAAGGAACAAAGATGGTGGTTAAGGTGTGACTGATGACATTTATAGTACTTAGATTAGATAGAAGGATTTTGCAATTCTTGAGCCAACATTAAACCTAAATTGTAAGCAGGAAAAAAATAATGGTTATAAAAAAAGCAACTTGGAAGCCATTAAAGCAAAGTAATATGCTTTTCTTGTTTGAAACGGAAAAAAAAGGGCAGAAAGTATACCTTTCCAAGCAGATGTTCTTGTTGCAAATGCAACTACATGGATTGCATATTAAGATGGGATCATTTTTTTTTTTTGGAAGCTTAAAATTGGATTATATATATATATATATATGCGTGGATGAAGTCTAATTCATTTGAAAATATAAAGGTTTCATGATCTGTTATGGGTTCAGTTTTTGGTATGGACATGACAAGATAGTATGTCTTTTGCCGACATCCACACTAGTTGGGGTGTGTTTTTTTTACTACGTCTTTTCAAATTAACCTAACCGACTCAATTTAGATCAATTTGTTTGAGTAAAATTTTTAATTTTTTTAAATTAAACTAAATTGAATCAAAATTTTGATTCAAATCAATTCGACGAATTTTTTATAATTTGTTTAATATTATAATAATGTAATAAAAATATTAAAATAATTGATATTTTAAAAAATTTCGATTATTTCAGTCATTTAATTTTCATTTTGAAGTTTCAATCAATTTAGTTTGATTTTTCAATTCAATTTGGTTCGATTATAGTTTAGTTCGATTCCGTCAAAAAATAGTTCAAAAATGACTGAATGCACACCCCAACCCAATAGGTTATATATATATATATATATATATATATATATATATATATATATATATATATATATATCAAGAATGCGAATATGCTAACATCTTATAGAATAATTTATAGAAATTACAGAAAAATGAATTTAAATCAATTGATGGTCTTATTAAATATTTATATTTGTTGCTTAAAACTAACATATATTTTCCTATAAAATAATTATAGTTTTTAAAGAAATATATTTTATCTCTGAATGATTTATATATGTGTGTCTCTTATAATGAAAAAAAAAAAAAAGTAGTTAATAAATGAAGTTATTCCATGTAATGAGATAAATATGGGGATGATCATATTCTCAACTTTATTATGATTATGACTTATTATGCTACTTAAAATAAAGAAGCAATACTTGCAAGTTAAAAAAAAATAATGGAATATATGAAATAATAAGTGAGATTTGATTTAACAGCATAGAAGTTATCTAATTATATTCATAAATAATAAATAAATAAGTATTGTACTGTCCTAATGGTTAAAGTATTATGAAACACATGATTCTATCGAAAAGAATTTTTCTTTCTTCGTATTAGTAATTAAAAGAATATTTTGTATAAGTAATAAAATTAATAAAATCACAAATTTAAATTAAGGGCAGACATTATTTAATAAAAATAATGTAAAAAAGAATATATGGAGAGAAGAAAATGTGAAAACGTATCACTCAAATTGAGAAAAGAAGAAGACAGTATAATAAACGAGTAATAATATGACATTAAATTATATTCTCATATGAGAATATGCAAAAGATGAGGGAAATTTTTTTTTTTTTTAAATGTATGATTTTGTTCAGGGGGGAAATTATGAAAAGAGTCAGATGCAACTTGCCGTATAAAATTCATAGCTAAAAAGGGTAAGGATCGGATATTGTCCCTTCACTTTACCAATTGTTATAAAAACCAACTTGAATTTTATTATTATTCCCAAGTGATTACTTCACTTGGTTTTGTGGACACTAACTAAAGCTAGAGAATATTATATGTGCCATAATGCTTTTTTTTTTTTTTCTAAATCTAAATATTAATTTGTTAATTAGTCTAAATTATTATTTTTAAACTAATTATGTAGAAATTAATTAAGCTCTAAATTACCTTACAAACTAATCATCATAGTGTGTATATATATGCAATCATATGCAGGGGTGGAACTAGGATTAAAGATTTGAGGGTATAATTTAACTACGATATAATAAAAATAAAATTTCAATATGAATAAAGGGATTAAAATAAAAATTATATGGGAGGAAAAACATTAAATTGTATAAAAATTACAAAAGTAATTTTGAATAAAATTTGCGGGCCGCTTTACCATTATGGTAGTTCCACCCTCTATATATATGAAACATAAAACTTAGCTCATAGTTATACCAATCAATAATTCTTTGTTTACTTCATTTTATACAATTAGAAAACTATATATTTTATTTTTATGTACCTTACTTGAATTTTGAAACACTCTAAATTCACATATCTACCGGATATTAAAACCATGAAATAAAAAAATTATTTTATATAACAGCAATTTAACTTCACAATTTTCTTTGTTTGTTTGTAATATATCAAAATTCTTTGAAATTTTTTCATCGAATGGTACGAGAAATAAATAATTTAGTCAGACAATTATGTTCACTAAATTTATTTCTTATGTGCAAAATTAATTCAAAATCAATCCTAAATATTCCTTTAAGGTACAGAATTATTAATTTAAAAAAAAAAATTAAATGTGAGCTATTTTGCATATACCAAAAAGGGGTAAATTTGGCTAACTTGTAAATTAATAAATTTTGAGGATCTTAATTGAAATTCGACTTTCTACATTTATTAACTGAATCGCCATTAAGTGGCGCGCCATGATCAATAACAGACTCGCTAACTAACAGGGAGACGCTGATAAGCTGCACTACAACCTACTGAATCTATCTTGCTAGCAGGCCCTTCGGCCTCGGACCGTTACGTAGTAAATTTATATCCGTTGATCTTTAAAGCATTAAAGGGTGGAGATTAATTCTAATTAGAAAGCTATAAAAAAATTGAGAATAAAATTTTCACTTGTTCATGAAGGAAGAGGAAAAATAAAAAAGAGAAAAAAAAAGGGTGCAATCAATATTAAATAAGCACTTGGCCCTACAAAATTTGTTCCCTCATTTCTTGAGTGAAACAATGAAAAAAAAGTGTTAAAAATTTATTTTTGCTCTTTAAATTATTATATGATAAAGGCTCTGTTTATTTGTATAAAATATTTTATTTTTGGTTCAAAAATATTTTTTTATATTTAGTTGTAATATTAAAAAATAATAAATAAAAAAATATATTAAAAATAAAAAAATACAATAAATAATGAAAAAAGATATTAAAAAATATTTTTTTATCCTTAAAATCGAAAATTATTTTCTCTTATTTTGAAATAATTTTCTTAACTAATACATTATTTTCTTTTGACTTTTTTTCATAAGTAATTCAAATAATAAAAAATAAAGAAAAATATTTTTAACACATAAATAAAGTCTAAATATTTTTATCTTTTTACCATTATAACAATATAAATTATAATAGTAATTAAGTATTTTTTTCCTTTTCTTTTACTTTTAACTTTTTTTTTCTAGCCATAAAAAAAGATAAAAGGTACTCAACTTGGTCTACTAACTAAATTTAAGAGGCATTTGAGGAGAATTTAAGTTCGATTTTTTGTTTTTTTCTCTTTTGTCCACTGTACTATGATTAAAAGAAAAAGAAATATAATGTTTCCTTCACCTTATTTTATTTTTTAGCTAAACATAGCATATATATATATATATATATAATTTTGAACTATGTATTATATTCAAGAAATAGATAAAAATTCGTTCTAAATAGTACAAATCTCTTTTGCTGAATTTTCAATAAAACATTCCTTTCATAACAAAAATATCCTAAAATTTTCTTTTTCTTTTCCTAAAATATGACCATAAAAGTACTTAAGACTAAAATCTTTATCTTTTATAATTATTTTTTATGCATTATTTTTCTTTGTTTTGTATTTTAAACAAAATAATCATTGCCAGAGGAAATTTAATTACCTCTCAATTTTAAAAAGGCCAAAAAAAAAAAGCAAAAGAACTGTAGGTTTGGTTGATGTCAAAAAATGATTGATTTGATTGATTGATTGATATATATTGATTGACTTATCAAATTTGGGTCATTTTGGCGGGCAAATAACTGACAAGTTAAAGTAACTATTCCATAGTTCCTGCCACATCTTCAAAAGAAAAAAAACTACAGTAATTTTTTTGAGCTCCAACGCTCACCCTTTGATTGCTCTCGTATCTCATAGATGCACGATTATCAAGGCCCATCCTACGGTCCATGATGAGTGGAAAATTTACTGTACTCCTAATGTTTTCTTTTTTTACCATTTTTATTTGACAGGGGTTAGAAAAGAAATTTAAACTTTTTACCTCGATAAAAAGTCAATTCTATAATTGAAATTAAATCAATTTAAAACGGATAACTTAATTCTTTTTTTATCTAAAATATTTTCTTAGAATTTATACCACCCTTGCCACTTGAATGCATCTCACTTTAAGTACATTGTATGATTTATGAGGAAATAATATGCATCTCACTTTAGCTACATTAAACTTGAGCACGTTAAGTTAGATTGCAATTTTTTATTGCATCAATACTATCTTAATTTTGCCATATATTTTATTTTAGTAGCTGATTTTTAATTTTTTTAAATATTGATGTTTTATTTTTATTTCATGTTAAAATATTTTAAATATATTCAATTAAATTTAACATATGTGATAATCAAAATAAATATATTTTTAATATATTTACTATATATTTTTAAAATATTCACAATGTAAGTAATTCAATAAGCAATCTAATTATCTTATAGATTTTAAAAAATAAAATTACTAAAGTGAACAAAATTAAAAATAAGAAAATAAAATTATTTTTTATGACGCACAAAATAATTAAGTTATTTAATATGATACTTATATGATGAATATATTAAGAATATGTTTATTTCAGCTGACACATTTATTAAATTTAATCATATATATTTGAGATATTTTAATTTAAAATAAAAATAGAATTATAGTTACTGAAAATAAAAAAATTAAAAATCTACTATCAAAATAAAATATGTGACAAAATTAAAGTATTATTAATGCAATAAACCCTAGATTGTGACGTCTTGCTTCTTTCTTCTCTTCTCTTCCCGTTCTTCCAAATTTTAGTGGTTTTATGAATAATTTTATAATTTTTAAGGTAATTTTGACCATTTTTAATCAAAAACCACCTATTTTCTTTTCTTTCTTTGCAATATGTAGAGCGAGACCTATAATCCTTATGTGTATTTTTAGTTAAAATTGTGGTTTTTTTATTTTTTTTTCAGTCTGTTAATCTAGTTATAAAGGATTTGGTAGTTGGTGGTTTTGTGTTCTTACTTCTTTTTTTTTTTTTTTTTTTTTTTTGTGAGGTTCATCCCATCATGGGAGATAACAACGCTATATATATTACACAGCTGAATTAATTATATTACATTAACTATCACATGTTATCATATTACAAACTATTACAATTATATATATTATGTGGGAATGACAATGATATTCAATTCTTGACTTGTCTTCACAACTATTGAACCTAAGACTTTTGGCTCGCGGCTCGGGCCTTTACTCGGACCATCCCAATCAAGTTTCATTAGTTGATTGATCTCTACTTTTCATATGTGATTCTCATCCTTTTTAATGGAGTTGCTTTGCATATTTCATCAAAAAATGAAACCGTTGATTTAAAGTTCCAAATCTCAACATCTATTGTTTTTTAATGGTGATGATTTATGTTGTCTTTGAAGCACTATAGTATTATTTACTCCACAAAAAATTAGAATATAATAAGTGTAATGTATGACAGAAGAGACCTAATCTTGCTGGCTTAGGTGGAGATCTTGAAACCTTCAAATTATAACTTTATAATGTTTGAAGTAATTAAAAAAAGTTTTCCTTCTCCGCTAATAACTAACAACTAAGTAATAATCATGACTGTATATGGGTACTAAAAAATGACACTAATAAAAAAAATACATTATAGTTACAGGTAATAATTGTTTTAGGGATTAATTAATAGAACTTTAATCTTAATGTTTTTTATATGTAGTTATCAATAGATTTGAATTGTGTTTATTGATGTATTTTTGTCATGTGTAATTTGTTTTCTTATAATGAAATGAAAATTTCATTGTTGATGAAAAAAACTACATTAAACTTGGACTATCAAATTATAATTTGCTTGTTTGCCCAACAATATATATATATAATTTGCTGGCAGCAATGGAATTGTGTTTGTGTCTTCCCATTTATTGGTCAGTACTTAAATTATATGATAAGGGCTGATGGATTGGCCAATGAACTAAAAGCCAAGTTGGAATGATCTAATTAATAAATTTATTTCAATAAATTATGGAGTTTTTTTAACAATATAATTTTCCATTTGACTACCAATAAAATCATAATACTTATACAACAAAACTTCCAGTTCTTTTGAGAGTTTGACCATCCATGAAGGATTGCATAATACAAACAACTCATCTCTAGACACCCCCAGTCTGCTACTCCATTAAATTATGGGTTTTATTTATGTCTCTATCTCCTTCTTTACATTGGATATTTATTTAATTTAAAAGTTGAAATTATTAACCAAAGCCTCATGATTAAAGTGGTAAATTTTTTAAATTATCTTAAATAAAATGTTAAGGTTGAAAAATTACCCTTCTAAAGTCATTTGGCTCAATATTTAATTAATCTAAATGCAAAAAAAAATTAAATTATTAATTGCAAGTATTCAACTAGTAATATAAGTTTATTTATTTGTTCCAATATATATATATAAGTTCATTTAAAGAATTTAAATGCCAATAAAACTTAAACCAAATAGTTTATGTTGAAATCCTAAATTAATCACCAGTATACAATAGTTTTGACTTTTAATGAGTTAAAAAATTAAACTCCTAAAAATTATAACGTTGGATATTATTAATTTGAGCTTTCAAGTCATCAAACGTCAAAATCATTATAAAATTTATACTACAACGATCGATTATTATAAGTAGTTGTTGTTTAAATATCCGGTTTAGAAAAAAGGTCATGTGATTTTTTATATTAAATATAATTAATGTAAGATAACTATCTTAGCATGATATTTTAACATGTTTGATTCTTACTAACTCGCATGATAAAATTATAAGATAAAGTATCAAACTACTCCCTCCGTTTTATTTCAATTGTTGTTTAAAATAGTATTATAAAGATTATGAATTATATTTAATAGACATAATTATATATGTAAATGATTATATAATCATTTTTTTAAAAGATTAAAAGTTAGTGTTAATTATAATTTTTCCAATAAAAAACTTACTCTAAAATCAAAATAAAGGTAAAATTAAAAAGAATAATTTATTTTTTATTGGTAATCTAAAAAAATCATTTAGAATTGAACAAATTTTATTTTTTTAAAAGATAATTGAAATATAATAGAGAGAATAATATATAAGCTTAATTTTTTATATAATTAATATGTAATTAGTTATCCTAACAACTCAACTTTTCCTATAGTTATAACTAAACAATTAAAAAAAAAAAAAAAAGAAAACAAGAATTAACTTCGAAATCCAAACTCTAGCTTAATGGTAAGGCCCCCCAAATTTTCATTGTTGATAATAAAAAATAATTATTAAATTTTTTTTTATCAGTATCGTATTATTAGTATCACAATCGCTTCACGAATGATAATTTGCTTAGATTCTGCAGCAATGGAATTGTGTTTTGTGTCTTCCCATTCATTGGTCAGTACTTAAATTATAGATGATAATGGCTGCTGGATTGGCCAATGAAATAGTTCTGAACTAAAAGCCAAGTTTGAATAATCTAATTAATAAATTCATTTCAATAAATTATGGGTTTTTTTTTTTTTTTGACAAGATAATTTTTCATTAATTACCAATAACATCATAATACAAAATAACTTCCAGTACAAACAGCTCATTTGTAGACACCCAGTCCGCTACCCCATTAAATTATGGGTTTTGTTTATGTCTCTATCACCTTCTTTACATTGGATATTTATTTAATTTAAAAGTTGAAATTATTAACCATAAGTCTCATGATTAAAGTGGTAAATTTTTTAAATTATCTTAAATAAGGTGTTAAGCTTGTGTCTTTATTTTTGAATGTAAAATTTGCGGTTGAAAAAATTTTACGCCATTTAAATTCATTAAAGTTGTAAATTTTTTAAATTATCTTAAATAAGGTGTTAAGTTTGTGTCTTATTTTTTAATGTAAAATTAGAGGTTGAAAATTTTTTACCCCTTTTAAATTCAGTTGACTCCACTTTAAAATAATCAAAATCCATATGATTATCAAATACTGATAACACTAAAAAAAAGTTTGTTAAAAAAAAAAGTTAAATTATTAAGGGCAAGTATTCAACTAATAATATAAGTTCATTTAAAGAATTTAAATGCTAATAA
Source organism: Mallotus nudiflorus (assembly GCA_947683625.1). Taxonomy (NCBI): domain Eukaryota; kingdom Viridiplantae; phylum Streptophyta; class Magnoliopsida; order Malpighiales; family Euphorbiaceae; genus Mallotus; species Mallotus nudiflorus. The sequence goes on along the minus strand of CANTUR010000075.1, from coordinate 4,952,850 downwards.
GACTTAAACTAAATAGTTTTGGTTGGAAGTCTAAATTAATCCTCAGCATACAGTAATTTTGTCCTTTCAAGTTATCAAATGTCAGTATTATTATAAAATTTATATTATAATAATAGATAATTAAAAATAGTTACTGTTTAAACACTCGATCCAGAAAAAGGTGATATGATTTTTTATATTAAATATAATTAATGTAAGATGACTATGTTAACTTGATATTTTAATACATATCTGATTTTTACGAACTTGCATAATAAAAGTATAAGATAAAGTATCTTAACTAACATAAAAGCTTAATTTTTTATATAATTAAGATGTAATTAGTTATCTTAACAGCTCAACTTTTCCTAAAGTTATAACTGAAAAAAAAAAAAACCAGAATTAACTTCAAAATACAAACTCCAGCGCAAACTGAGTTTAACTTATTATCATCCACTAGTCATGGCAGAAATTCACTCAATCAAAACAGGATCATAACATATTTCTAAGATAGGAAAATGCATATAAAAAAAAAAATTATAGCACAGTGTATATTCCAAAGCATAAGAAGTTCAAATATGCTTTAAACAGTAATTAATTAAGCAAAGAAAAACTGGATGAAAGAGAAACAGCTAACCTGGGAAGCTCAATTTGGTGTTTAAGGTGTCAATTTGGCCATGGAAGCTGAAAGTTGATACTGAATAGAGCACAAAGAGACAATCTAAGGTTTGTTTTGGCTTTTAATTTGTGTATAATTTATAAGAGAGAACACAGTGTGTGTTTTTATATTCATAGGAAGTAGGGAATAGTTTTACATGTACAAAACGGAAATAAAGAAAGGAGAGAGGGGTTGCACATAGAGCCTTTCGAGCAATTTTGAAGGTTGGTGCGTAAGTGCGTTTCCCTTTATATAGAATCTTTTCAAACATAGCTTTTGTTTCGGAAAGGTGCCATAACTAATGAGTTAGAAAATCAAACTAATAAAAATTAAATTAAATTAAAATTTAGCAATGTATAAGTGAAAATTTGATATTATTAACTTAATCTTTCAATAAAATTTATCCTTTTGTGGCTCCTACGTATCACCTTCATTTTGAAAAATTTTCCTTTATTTTTTTTAGTTCTTTTTTCATTGTGGATGTGAAGCATAAAAACCAATTTGAGTTCCACTACAAACAATTATATTAAATTAATTATTAAAAACCCTTTATTGATTGTATGGTCTTCTCAAATCAAACTAAAATAATTAAATATTATAGGCTCTAAATAGTGATAGTTTATAAAAAAAATAAAAAATGAGTTGAAGACTGAAAATTTTTATTTCATTTTTTAATAATCTGCATCCAATTTTTAAAACCGACATTTTAAAAAAATCTATAAAGATGCTAAATATAAAAATTATGATCATTCGGCAAATAAATAATAAAGTGCTAATATTTAAAAATTACAAAATATAGAAATATTAATGTCAATTAATGTTTATTAATTTAAGTGATTTTGATGAATAGGTGTTGGAATAATTCACTTATAGAATCCATTCAACATAAAGTTCTGACTTTGAATGCCAAATAACTGGAAAGAGAGTTCTTACCCATTAATTATTTTATCGTTAAGAATCAATTCTCAGGTATGCTTAGATTTCATTTCTTTGCTTTCCGATTTCTATGCTTTTTGTTCCCAATTTTTAGTTGTAGAATTGAAAATAATATTTGAAAAGAAAGGGTGATTTTTCCATGAGGTATCATTTTGAATACCTAATGTTGGATTTGTTTTATTGTAAATTTGTAATGTCAATTTTTTAATTGTTTTATTGATGTGTAATTTTATATTTTCATCCTTAAATTAATTTTATTGATTAATAAAAATGACATTTCTCTTTAAAGATATTATAAAGTGTAAAATTTAAATTCTATTATCGTTGATTTTATAAATAATTATCGTCCAAAAGAGAAAATTTCTCCGACTATGCTGTTAATATTTAAATTTTCCAGTAATTTGATTTTATATAAACTTTCTTTTGCCACTTATTTTTGCTAATAATTAATACTCTTACCAAGATTGCACGTGTGTTATGTCCCTAATATGTTATAATTGGCTTATTTGCTCCTTGTTGTGGTCCTGAAATGGGGACTATAACTTAGCTGTGCATGTTTCATACCACAATATAAATATCCAAAAACAAAAAGGACAATTTTTTTTTTTTTTTTTCTATTTAAGCCGTAAAGAAAGAATGGCTTCTACCTCAACTTCTTAAACTATTAGCAACTAAAGAAATAAAAAAATTTTAATATTTTAAAATATCTCCAGGAAGACAAAAATGCACCAATGCATTATATAACAAAAATTTTATAATGATTATACTATATATAATTCCTTATACACTATCAAACTATTTAGTGTGTTATTAAATTTTAAATTTTATCATTTTAATTATTTGTTGGTATATAAGGATATTGTTAATTTTTTTTATCTTCTTATAACACTTGGGAAAAGGTTAAAACTCTTTTTTGATATTTTAAGAAATTGAGATTGGTGAAATTCCTCATACACAAGTTATATCAGATATTATCCTTAAAAAAGTTTTTTTCTACCTCATATTTGCAATTAGAATTCAACCCCACACATGAGCATTTAACATTTTTCTAATACAATTCCGAGGTATTATTGTATCATATTAGATATAAAATTAATTTTTATCTGTATTTTGAATGATAATAACTTAAAAATATATAATTTAATAAAAATATGAACACAAAACTTCTATTATAAAACATTTTCACACAAAAATTTCTTGAATTTTTTTTTTTTTTGTCTGGTTTACTCTTGATAGGAGATTACAACACTTGCAATACAATTGATTAGTTATTACAAACTAATACTAATATTATATTAACAACAATTATCATAATTATTATTAACAATTATTATATATTATTTAAGTGTATACGAGATAAGAACTTTTTTTGTTCAAGACTTTGATATCACTAAGATCTGAACCCAATACCGTTTGAAATCTCTGATCACTAAGCATTTGACACTTCTTCATCTTCTTGTTATAAGAGGCAACACCCACCAATTCAAGTGCCTATCACACTCTAATCTAAACCAAATTCAATTGGCCTTTCATGCATCATATTCCAAAAGAAGGCACGAGAACCTCACTAAGTAAAGTGATTAACATAAATAACATGTTTGTAATTGAATTATATATAAACATAAGATTATTGGAAGCACTTGAGCACTCATTGTCATCATATAGTGATCGAATTAGTGACAATTGACCCACTAGTCAAAGCAAAAGCATTTTGAGTCGTTAGTCTAAAATTAAAGTTAACACAACATCACAACCTTTTTTAAGTGCACTTTAAAAGAAAAAAAAATGGTAATCATTTGTAAAATTTGCAAGTCAAACACGTTCGTGGCATAATCTCATATCTTGAAATAGATATAAAGTAAAATTAATACTAAAGTCCTTTGTCGAGAGATGCCCATTTGAAGATATGTGGAACCTAAACCCTAAGGTTATTAGTTGCTAATTAACTAGATAAATTTTTTAATTGCTAATTGACTTTCTTAAGCACATACCATGATGGCTCTTATGCCACGTTTAACAACAAAGCAAAAACTTCAAAGAAATTACTTTATCAAGATTTAAAGATACCTTAACCCGACAAAATGTTTATGTTTGTGCAAATTTTTGGGTCCATAGTTTTACTTGTTTAGCTCTAATTGGCTTTTGTTGAGCCGCCAAAAATTAATAATGCTTGTAATCGCATTGCACGTTGTCTGTAATTATATCTTAATTTTTAAATTTTTTCTTCAATTATCAGTGTTTAAAATTTATTGAAGTTTAACTAATTTAATTTAATTTAAACATAATTATAAATATAATAAAAATCTTCTAACAATTCATTTAATGCGAACGTATTTATCATAATTCTAACTTAATAAAACATCGTTTAATAAAAAACAACTCTTTATCAGTAAATTTCAATAATTATTAGTGATTAATTTTGATTTTAATTACTAGATAATATGCAAGTTGAGGCACAACCATTCCCTTGATTTCGTGGGGGAATAAAAAAGGTGAATCAAGTAAATTAGTCTCTTTAGGCTTTCGGCATTCTTTAGATTTTTGTTTAATTAAAGCATAGCAATAAGAAGATGATAAGTTGATTAATGTCGATGGCTTTTGGTATTTTATTTATTTAAGGACAGTCCAAGATTATGTGTTTTATTTTTTTGAGGACAGTCCAAGATTATGCTAATAAGTTCTTGGTGTTAAGGCAGAGACCAATTGGAGGACATGGGTTGACCTGGATCTAAGCATAGTCAAAGGAATATAAGCGGTAGATTGCACTTTTAGTGCTATAGGACCCTTTGTTCTTTCGCTTTGTTTTGTTGCACGATGATTGAGTGTATGAAAGTATTTGTCTGGTGAAGTAATTGTCTAGTGAAAATAAAAAAAAAAGTAAAATATATTGTCTAAAAAGTTGTAGTATTTAGATTAATATTTTTTAATACGATAAAAGGATTATTTTTAAGAATAAATACAAATAAGTACCTTATGATTTAAGTATTTTAATATTAGGGGTCTGTGATTTTTTTGTGACACTTCAATATGCTATAATTTTATATTTATAGTACTTAAATGATAAATTTTATTACAACTTCTTACTTCTCTCTCTTCAAGTATCCGAAAATCAAAATTTTAATACAATTTGATAGAGGAAAAAAAATAAATTTATTCATAATAGTTTTAAGTAGTAATAATAACATAAATAAAAGGAAAAATAAAAATAATTTTCCTTCTTTTTATTTTTTTTAAAAAAAATTTAAACACCATGAATAATGACACTATTGCTAAATCCATGTTAAAATTATGAGAATTTGATTAAAATTAAAAATCAATTTATTTGGATGCTAAAAGTGAGAGAAATCATAAGTTGTAACAAATTTTATCATTTAAGTGCTATAAATATGAAATCAAATAGTATTGAAGTGTCATAAAAAAAATCACATACCCCTAATGTTAAAATGTTTAAACCACAAGGTAATTATATATACTTATCCCTTAACTATAATAATATAAATTTAGTAATAATTTAAAGGGAAAAGTACAATAAAATACTCTGTGGTTAGGCTTTTTTCACTTATAAAGTTGTGATAGTTTTTGTAATATTTAATAGTCTGTGATTTAATTCTACTTGCATTTTGGTACCATACTCAATAATAATGTTAAAATAATATGAATATTTAATAGTGAAATTATTTGTTAAGTAGCATAGCATTCAACTAACTAGAATAATTTCACAATAAATAAAAATAATATGTATATTTAATTTTATTATGAATAAAAAGAAATAATTTTAAATTAAAATTATAATATTTTTAAAAGTATCTAAATAGTGTTATTGATTGTAACTTATTTGTAAAACATTTGTATTATTTAGAGTAAGTGTCATATTAAAATTTTATTACAAAATAGTGACAATATATATTGATAGAGAGTTAAAGTGTTAAAAAATAAAATTACATATCTCTAAATATTAAAAAAAATCATAAACCGTTAAATGAAAATGTGTCGAACTATATGGTACTTTTTTATACTTATTTTTAATTTAAATCATAAAAAATCACTTAGCGCCGAAAATTGAGCAAATAAATGATAAAAATCTTTCTTTTGACATTAAAACATTATATAATTTATGACTATGATGAAAGTAAAATTGCCTTTTAAGTTTAAAAAATTAGTGAAACATCAAATTTAATGTTTTCAAATTATTGCAATAACTAAATTAGAATAAAAAATACATTCAGAGCACATCTCAAACAGCAAAAGCATTTGTCTTGGAAATAAATTCCATCTTTACACTATCAAAATATTAATTCTCATAAATATCTAGATTTATGGCATTTACTATATAATAACCAATTGAAAAAACATTTAATTTAATGTGCGTTTTGTGGGGTTCATACTCTTCAAAAGTTGAACACCAAATCGATGTCCTAGTCTACGAAATAATTAATAGGAGTTGAATTTTTGTTTGTAGATTATAAGGGAAGAGGAATGTTGACAAGTCTTAAAAATATACAATTGGTGTTGTGAGATGGTCCAATTACAGTAGGCTGGCCGGGGAAGAAACTAATATTGAACAACAGCTATCGCTATCAGCAGATGCCTCCCAGTCTCTATTAACTTCTTTTTTGATGGTTAATAATCTACAATAAAATAAAAACATGCAATGTTAAGTTACAACTACAGGGAATCGAGTAAGATTATAGGCCGTAAATAGTTGATCTGTTGGTCAAATTTTATGCCACGGCATACTAGGTCTTTAATTGGAGACCTCGTACTCTTCTTGTTATTTCTTCAAGGCGAAAAATAAAATGGAGTAAGAATATGGAACAACATGAAGAATTTTTATTCAATTCCACAAATATAAGTTTGAGTATTCTTTTAGAAAAAAATAATTATTAAAATATTGCATTATAAACTAAAAGGATTTAATTAAATAATATTTTTTTATAAACTACAAATATTTAAAGTTTATTAAAATCAATAAAGTTCGACTCATATAGAATCATTCAGACTACAAAAATCTCTCAATAAAAAAAAAAAAATATATATATATATATATATATTGCTAATAAAGTATAGATCGATATAACATACGGACGATAGAGATTTCTCAACAATAAACATTATTTTTCATTAATAAAGTGTAGATCAATACGACATCATATAAAAAAATGAAAGGAAAAGTACAGATAAGTACCCTGTAATTTGAATCCTAATCACTCTATGATATGTGGTTTAAACCCTAACAAAGTGGTACCTTAAGGTTTAAACCATTAGCCTGCTAACATCATTAATGAATTTGACGTGGCAAAGGGCAACTGCATCTCTTCACTTCAGCTTGTGTCCGACGTGGCAAAAGACAGAAAACATTCTGACAGCATGTGTCCGACGTGTAAAAAAAAAGGTGGGGGAAATGAAGATTAAAACCCCAAAAGTCTCTAAAATTTTCAATTCATCCAAACATTTCTAATTATTTTGATCAATTGAAATCCTTGAATCCCTAAACGTCCTTAAGTCTCTTCATTTAGGAAAATTCAAATTTTTGTTTGATAAATTGAAGTTTAATTCAAAGCAGAAAATATGAGTTCGTTATCTCAAAGTAGTAGGACTCCGACATTGCCTGTGAAGAAATGTGATTGTGGTTTGCCATCTCCAATGAAGATATCATCAACTCCAGTTAATTATGGGCAAACATTTCACGGTTGTGGTAAATTTGATCTTACAGGTGGGCGTGGGTGCAAATATTTTGAATGGGTTGATAGTGCACATTTAGAAATTGTGATGTGGCGAGCAAGAGAAGCAGAGATGAGTACTAAATTGTCCAAATTGAAGGAGCTATTAAGTACGAATAAAATGGAATTGCGGGCATACAAGAATGAGATAGTTAAGCTAAAATTAGAGTTGAAAAAGTATGAAGAACAAGAGGGCATGAACTTGAAATTCAAATGTAGTTACAATAAATTTGTAATGTTATTTTTATTAGTTATTGTTATGGTATATGTTGTCAGTGGATTGGACAAAGGAACACATATGGGAAAAGGATTTTGTATTTGCCTTAGAATGAAAGAAGTGTATTATGTAATTAAAGTTTTTATTAAAATGCATCAATGAAACTAGTAAGTTGTTTGTTAACTATTTTGTGACTATGTTATGAAAGTTAACTGTTTTATGAAAACAACATTCCTTGTTTGTGGTTTATGAAATGAACTTTCATAAGCAACATATTGAAACATCTAATACTAATATCAATACCAAACAAGAACCATAAAATGAAACAAGCTTCATCATATTGATGTATTGATATATAAATATTCAGAATACAAAAATAATTGATGTTCACCTAAAGCAAATACACTTCAAAATAAGTGATGTTCATTTGAACCATATAGACTTTAAAATAACAAAAGCTAAGGTATTCATAATAGTTTACACTATTATAATTTAAATCATTACACATAGTTGACATCACATTCAAAATAACGAAATCAATTTATTGTGTCGATGGCCTTATATCTACTGCCATCCTTTTTTTTTTTTACAAGTGCAAGTGGAGGTGCAAAAGATGCGAGTTGAGATGCCCTTTTAAAGTTTTGGTAAGATGAAAGGGGTATGTTGAAATTGGATGCTTGAGGGCTTTGAGGGTATGCTTGAAGCCTTAGAGGCTTGAATTGACTTGCATTTGTCTGCAATGGCAAAAAAAATTTATTAAAATTTCAGTATAAGTTCACAAAAAATTAGACTAAATATATCTTTACCTTAGATGGCATAGGTTGACTTGTTGATCTCACAGGACCATTATTACTTCCACCATGCCTTCCAGGAACTGTAGTTGGTGTGTTAGATATATGTTGTTCAGGTTGACTTGCTAACCTAACAACACCATCAGCTCCTGTCTATTGATGAGCACCAATCGGTTGCCTTCTTGCAGCTTTTTTGCATACACCCTGTATATTAGCAATAATTTTTCCAATAACCACACGAGTGTCATGGGATTCTTATTGTCAATATGAATGATAAGTCAACAATCTCATAAAAAAAGACATGATTTAAGTTAGATGTAGTAGCATGTCTTGACAAATTTTTTTGCCTTTGCCTTTTTTACTAGGCTATTTCACCAGTTATCAATGCTTTACACCCTTTTAAATTGTGACCTACTTGTTTACAATTACCACAAAACACCACTTCTTGAAGTCTTATAAGGGTTCTTAGGCTCATCTGCAGTTCTAATCCTTTTCTTTTTAGGTCGACCTATTGGTTTCCTCATTACATTATGATGGACATTAGGAAAATTAGTCCTTTCCCATTCTTCCTTGCTTGGAATAAGGTATATCATATGCTTATACATTGATAAGTAGGTAGCTTTTGAGTAATATTGATGGATATAATTTTCAGGTTGCTCCCTATTTGTCCAAATTGCACTCACAATATGCTTGCAGGGTATTCATGTTAAGTCTTAATACTTGCAACTGCATGTGTTTTTAGATAGATCAACCACATTCGCTATGTCACCAAAGTCAAATTTATATCTCATTTCACTAGCTGGAGTGCAAAAATAATCCTTGCTTTCAACCTTATGCTTCTTTAAAATTTATTGGGCATTTAGATAAAGTTCACCTCTATAATTTTTCATTCCAGTTGCCTTAACATATATCCTCTTCATCAACCTTCTCCTAATCCATTCTAGCATACTTAATATTGGCATATCTCTTGCAACTTTAATATATGAGTTGAAAGACTCATATATATTGTTCTAAATTGCATCACATTTAGTATTAGGAGAGAAAAATGCTCATGCCCACTTTGAAGGATGCCTTTGCATCAACCAATCATGAGCTTTGACATCAAGCTTTTTAAGTTTATCCATATGAAACTGCCATATTTTTTGAGTCCATATGCCTACAGTTGCCCACAGTAAATTTTTGTACGTTAAATCCTTATACAACAACTTAAAATTCTCAACTATATGGTTCACACAATGTCTATGTTCAACACCAGGCATCATTTCCTTGAAAGCCTCCACAAGTACCTAACATAACAACAATAAACAACAACCACATTAGTCATAATTAAAATGATTAAATTGTATATAAATAATTGCAACCCTAATCAAAATTAAATTTAAAAGAAATAAAACAATGTTTAATTACCTTTTGTTGATCGGACATAAAAATCCACCCTGTTTCCTAAGGACTTCCAAAATCTCCAAAGAGTATATTTAAAAACCATTTTCAAGAAAATTTTTCTTCAATGTCAATAATAGCCATTGCAAGAGGAAATATGTTTTCATTTCCATCACGGCCTATAGCACATAATAGTTGTCTACCCATTGATGTTTTAAGATGGCATCCATCCAATCCAATAATAGGTCTCAATCCTAAAAAATATTCTTGCTTTTGCTGCCTAAATCTGATAAACATGTAATGAAAGACCATAATCTCTTTTGGTCTTCGGGTAATCTCTTCAGTTTGGTTTTGCCCCTCTATTACTTTCTCAAGAGTGGTTTCCAATTTGACACAACTTTTAGGATTTGTCTACCTTATTATTTCTGCATAGTCCCCTAGCCTTTTATAATGATCAACAACATCTCCAAAAATCATATTCTTTGCTCTTATTTTGGCTCTATAGCATTTTGAAAGAGATAATCATGCCCAAGTTGTCTCTGAATCTTCTTCTACATTGCATGTACTTCCCAATTAAGATTATCTGGCAAATCTTCTTTATACTTTTCAGCCAGATATTTTAAAGTAATTATATTATTATTCCATTGCCGAGGGCATGAATGCTTTGGCTTAAAAGTCTTGATTTGGAATGTATTACAATCCCTTATCTTTGAAGCAAGTATCTTGAAGCCAAACCTTTCTTTACATATAGTAGAAACCCTCTCTTTGTTATTTTCATTTAAAGTATAACTAAAACCTCTCTTAATAGCCCATTCTTATACTGCTTTCCTAAAAACATCTGCACTTGTAAATCTCATCCCTTTTCAAAGCATTGGATCTTCAAATCCTGAATTCTCATTGAAGTCAATATTATCTCTATTATATTCATCATCATATCCTTTCAAGCTGCCTTAGTCATCATCATACATTGGTTGCTCATTAAATTCATTGAAATCTTCCTCGGTTAAGTCATTCACATTACCCTTTACACTAGCATTCTCTAAACCAGCATTCCTTAAACCTCCATCCTTTTCTCCAGTACCCCCTACACCAATATTCTCTAAACCAGCATTCCCTAAACTTCTTCCCTGTCACAAGCACTTTTGTCCTCAATAACTCCTAAACTAGCAGAATTCCTACCAGTATGAAAAATATCATCATCTGATCCTTCCTGGTCATTATATAATTCACTAAGCTTACTAGAAATTTATGAGTTAGTATCTTTTTCTTCTTCTAAAACCTAGTAATCACTATTCTCTATATCGTTGTCTAATTCATTATTAGCACTCCTTAAATCATTGATCAAATTTTCTAACTTATCAATATCACAGTCTTCATCACTGTTATTATCTACAACAGTTAACTTCCTATCTTCTTCTTATTCAACCTCTCCCTCACTATCCTTAGCACCATTAGCTACCCCCTCTCTGTCCTCTGTTTCCTCACTATAATTAGATGGCATATAATTGAAATAAAATTCTTCGTTTTCCATTTCACTTTCTTCACCAGAAGTTACATTTACATCCTCATATAAGTTAACAGCATTATCATTACTATCTACATAATCTTCTTGTAAATTAACAAAATCACTATCTTTTTCATTCAAATCATATTCATTAGGTTGCACTACATGTAAAGGGAGGCCAGTACTGACATAGTATATTTCAAAATGAACTTGTCCTTTATTTATATTAAGCATTTGTTGACAAATTTTGTCATCCACTATTTCCTCTATTCCCTCAGGAGGTGACAAACTTGCAACCCTATACCACATTTTACATCCAGCTTTGTATCCAAGATCGCAAAAAATCCCAAATATCTCAAACATCAAAATGTAGTCTATATCCACTTCTTTATATGCTATTTTACCACATATCTAGTGTAATTCGCATCCAACCATTGGCCCTATGGTGAAGCACAAGATTCACCATCTCTGTCATTTCTCTGTTAATAAAGAAAATAAATTGCAATAAATTTCATGCACTAAACCAGATTTAAGAACTAATTCAAATATGAAACACATGCAAAAAAAAAAAAAAAAAACCCACAGAAATCCTTCAATTTTTTACATCAATTTTGGAATGTGCACAAAGATCATCAACTGTAATAAAACACTAACATGCAATAGATGAAAATATCTAAAATTTAAAGGAGTCTTCGACTTACCTTATGCTTCAAGGTAAAAACCACCAATACCCTGCTTGCCAAGTAAAGCTTTTCCACCTATATCTTCTTTCCCTAAATTTTACGCACTTAAGACTGATTATTCAATTTCCACCGATACAACCACAAACCGTAACACTTACATTTTGTGTCTTTATGTAATCTAACTGCTTATGCTTGTTTTTTAATTTGGTAGTAACAAAGGAAGAGAAAATAGAGCGAAGAGAATATCAGAGTTGAACTTCACATGTTTAAATGAATTAGGAATTTTCTTATTTTTAGGCTCTAAAAATGTCATGACCCAAAACAGGAGGCCATGACCGATGCTAGGGAACGAGAATTCTTTTAAATCCGGAACCCGTAGCAAGCCTTAAAAGAAAAGCATGCAATACAATAAAATAAATACAGTATTTATGTAGCGGAAATTAAATCTCAATTAATAAAATAATATCCTCAACTCCCTTTAATAAAATGATAACACATCTTATATCATAAATAAAATCTTTTAATACAATACTTCAGAGAAACACTCTGATTAAAAATTCATAAATTTAAATACAAGTCTCTACAAAATCAAATACAACTACTACTGCAACATCTAAAGTATAAAATATAACTCAAGTAAGTGATTTACATAATAGAGCCAGAGCGAAAGAAATCCAGCAGATAGGTCTACTGCGGAGGTCTGAAGATGAGGACTCTCCTGTAAAAACATTAACGGAGGGGAGTCAGACCTCACTGAGTGAATTATTATAATATATATACACGTATTACTAAATGTCAAATGCAATCAAGCATATGTGTATAATAAATATATATACAGACATGTACATACATATGCTGAAAATCACTTTATTTATAATACTGAAAAATACTAGTTTAAGAATGATCAAATAGAACCCTAAATGATCGCAACCTCAAATAACAACAGACAACACTCTAGCCATACAGGCTCACTTGTTTCCAAATAAATTCACTTAATCCATATTGATAGTAGATTAGCCTCGAGACACTAAGTCGACCTAGCTCGAGCAGTCTAACTGTCAGTGTGATTGGCCCCAAGACACTAGGTCAACCGAGCTCTAACAATCACGCTCATTCACCTCACACAATCAATCATATCAATCAAGTCATGATCCACAAATAGGTTAGTAATTTAACCTACAATCTATCGTCGTACCGGTACGTACTCGGTCCTAGTGCTGCCCACTAGGAAGCACGTTCTATTGATATCCTTCATTAAAAATAACTCATTCCATTCATAAAATAATGATGCATGATATCATTATAAATAACATTATAAACCATATATATACTAGAAATATACCTAAAATAAACTAAGTATATTTCAAGTATATATACGTAAAATCACTTCAAATAAAACATAGAACATATTAAATTAAACTAATAATATATTTTAAAAGTAATTTAGATTTAATTAGAAAGAAAAACATGTATTTATTTCATAATATACTGAAAATATACCTAAACATTTATTAAGTCATTTATGCATAAATCATACAATTAAAACATATATTTCTAAAACATGCAACCTAAATGCACGCATATATAAAATAACAATTCACAATATGCACTCCTTGAGATGGGTCCGACGGGCCTAGTCCACTAGGCTTCGGTCTCGACGTAACTAACAATAAAATAATAACACAAAAATGAGAATAAATCTAACTTAACGTCTAGAGACTCGATCTAGGATTACTAACACAGATAGGGAATAAGAATTAGACCCAATATCACGCTTTACGAGAATTCTACAAAAAATTTGACAGAACCTCCTCTGTAAAATAGAGGACTCTCTACTTAAAAAGTAGAGCCGGTTCTGCAAGAAAAGTATACTTCAAACCAGAATTCTCACAACTCTTCAATTGGGATCCCAAACTATAAATTCCCCCGATCGAGGTCCACAATTCACCATAAAATACAATAAAATATATTAAAATTCAATAAATACCAAAAATGCCCTTTAAGTATCAAAATATAGTAATTTAAATATTAAAACATCAAAAGTAATTATTTTACCAATAATTACTTAAAAACCCTAATTAATAATATAATATTATTAAAAATTGATATTTCTCGATAATTCATAAATATTAATAAAAATTCATTTTATAAATCTAAATTATTTAATTAGTCCAAAAACATATTAAAAATTACTGAAAATCCATTTATTTACAAAAATAGTATATTATATATAATTTGAAAATAATTTTTGAAAAATAGTATTAATTAGTTAAAATTAGTAAATAATTTTTAAAAATCAGTTTTATACCTCAAATAATTATTAAACCAATTAAACTTAATATTTAACTAAAATAATCCTCAAATTACCAAAATACCCCTAATATATAAAAATACACATAAAATACTAATAATATTCAAAAATTCAATAAAAATTATATAAATACTTAAAAATTATTTTCTCAACATATTATTCATTAAAATCAACAAATACACCTAATTAACCAATAATTACTAACAAAATGTATATTTAACCTAAATTTCCAAAAATAACATAAACTAAAATAATTATAAAAATTACAAAAAATACACAAAAATTATAAATTAAATTCTAAAATTAATATTAACCACCAATAACACCAAAAATCACAATTTCATAATTTATTTAATTAATTTATGAAAATAATAAAATAATAAAAAATTCACAAAAATCAAAATAATTCCCAAAAATTATACAAAAATTCTGGGATATAGATTAAGCTAAGGGGAACAACATTAGTGAAGGAATTAAGCATGAATCAAGCAAGAATTATCAAAAAAATCAAAAACCCTAAAATGGCCAAAAATAAAAATAAGTTCAAAACCCTACCAAATTGCATTTTCAAGCTACAAGAAGCTTGGAATCCTCCTCTATGAAGTTTTAGGAGTCCAACGGCACCGGAATCATCAATTTTGGTGGCCTAAAACGACTTGAACGGAGGAGAGAATGATTTTCGGGTTTCCGATTTCCACAGGCTTCAAACAGTGCCGGAGAAGGTGGCTGATGGCGGCAGCGACGTGAGCAGGTGGAGGAGGCACTCTGTTGGTAGGTGAACGAAGGAAACAGACGATGAGGGTGAGAAGTGGGGGTGATCGGGGAGAATAAGGAAGAAGGGAAGGTTTTTTGGTGATTTTTGTATATATATATATATATTAATAAAACTTTATAATAAAATATAATAAACTTTATAATATACTATTCAACAAAATTCAAATACCACATATGTAATACACACACACACATATATATACTTACACAATAAAATAATAATACACACATTTAATTAATAATACCCTAATTAATAATATATGTGCATGTATATATATAACTCATGAAATTACATTTAAATGATGTAATTTATTTAAAATATTAATATTTAAAATGCTATGGCACCAAATTAAAGATTAATAAAATACTATCTTCCGAAATAATAACTTAAAGACATATATTTACGTAATAAATATTAATTAATCGTAAAATAATAACGATAATAATTTTTCAAGATAATGAAATATTCAATTATTATTTTAAAATTACTAACATTGTATATCCTATTATAAAATAAAACAATTTAAAACTCGGGTTATAACAAAAAACACTTTGCATTCCCCTCCCCCTCCCCCTCCCCCTCCCTCTTTTTGCCATGTCAAACACAAACTGGAGTGAAGAGACGCAATTGTCCTTTGTCATGTTAAATTCATTAATGGTATTAGCAAGATTTTTGTTTTTTGCTAACTATTTGAACCTCAGGGTATCATTTTGTTATAGTTCAAATCATAGGTCAAAAAGTGATTAGGGTTCAAACCACTTGTCATAAAGTGATTAGGGTTCAAACCACATGTCATAAAATTATTAGGATTCAAACCACAAAGTACTCATCTGTATTTTCTTCAAAAATAAACATATGTTGTTTTAGAAAGAGAATAATAGAAAACAAAAAAAAAAATATATATATATATATATATATATATATATTAGCTGTACATTTTTTTTTTTCACATAAGACACTTCATGGGATTTCTAAACCAACTAATTTAATCTAGGCTTCATGGGAATTTTATCTGTACATTGAATACATTAATATTGGTATAATATGTAGTACAGCTAGAAGCACGAGACAAGAACCAGAAATATACTATTTATGGTCAAAAGGAAGAAAAGATTCTACGTTTCTTATGCCCAATTCTGGAGAAAGTAATGTTTTCTAAAGGCATTCTTGAAGACAAAAGTTGTAAAGTTGCAAGTGATTTAATTATCCTTGCATTTTATGGTGAACAAAGAACATTCTCACTATCTTTTGACCTAATCAATGATATTGCTAATTAAATAAGCTATGAGTATAATCTAGTATTTTAAAGGGACAAGTATAAACTTATGATTTTGTGTGTTTTGTTTTAAATTTTAAGTGTGTTTATTTTTTTTTTTATAGTTTGATATATGCGATTTTTTTCATTAGTGATTTTAAAACATATTTTAATTTTTTAGTTTATATGTATAGCGATTTACTTATTATATATGTAAATGATGTGAACTCCAATGATCCAAAATGGAACTCAATACCCAAGAACCGAATTAGATTATATTTTAAGTTAAAAAATAAACTTTCACCTCTTGTTTAGTTGGTTTAAACAACTAAAGTTATATTAAAAATTTCATATTCTGAATCAATAATAAACAAAGGACAAAAGATTAGTTCAAGATTAGAATGGATGCTACACAGAAGCTGGAGATAAGAAAATGAGTCATAACTCTAGGGTTTGTACGCTACAATAGTTAACCTTGATAGGTAGGAAAAAATTCCAAAATAATACATGTGGAAAATTCAATCTAATGAAAACCAAATTCTCATAAACCTAATTTATGTCTGTCCCAAAATGTTTTACAAGTCATTTCAACACAAACTAGGGTAAACTAAGAAGAAATTAGATTGTCACACATTTTCCTACTTTACAAAAAAATTCCTAAACTAAAAATGACAATTGAAAGTAGATTAAATTCTAAATAAATTCTGACGAAATGAGTAATTCAACTAGTAAAAAATGTAGACATGCAGTCAAAAATAGTAGGATTTGAATCTTTTACCCCCTCTTTCTCCCTTTGTGGTTTTTGAAATTAACATCTTCATTTCTCTTCTTTTGTAGTGTTGGCACTTAACTATAATATCCCGTGTTTTTAAATATTTTAATACTGCATCAGGATATACAGTGTTAATAATTCTTGTATATAATATTGATATTTTATGACTTTGTTATTTAATTAAAGCTTATTTCAATTATTTTATGTTATTTTAAGTACTTTACGTAAAATTTTCCCGGAACTTGTACTTTTGGGGAAATTGATACGTAAATAATTTAATATTAATTATTTTAAATAGATTTCTGCATTTGCATGAACTCATATATATTTTTAAAGTACTAAATAGAGTGTATATATTTAAATTAAACTAGGGTTTAATTATTTACCTTAATTTTTTTTATTATTTATTATTTAGTTTTAATATTATTTAATTATTTTTTTAGTGAATAAATTATTAAAAATATTAAATTATGTGTGTGGTATATATTTAATATGTGTGGGAATTTATATTATTATAATATATATTTTGAATATATATATATACATATATACCTAATTAATTGTCAAAAAATATAAAGTTAACAATAATTACGATTTTGTCATTCTCACCTTCCCCTTCTTCCCGATCGATTTCCGCCATCACCACTGCCTGCCATCTCGTTTTCAGGCCGTCGGTGTGCCACCCTGAGCTCCCCCCTTTCCAACCAGCAGCTCCGCCACCTTTCCTTCTCTTCTCCGGCGCCGTTTCCCTCTGTTATTGTCGAAAAATCGAAACTTTGTCCCATCGTCGATCAAACCGATTTCGGCCACCATTTTCGACACCGCCAGTCTCTATCTTCTCCTTGAGCTCCAGTGAGTGTCATTCCAAGCTTTTTTTCACTTAAAATGGTCTAGATTTGCCTAGGTTTCGATTTTGCAATTTTGGCCTATTAGGGTTCTTGATTTTTTTGAGCTTAAATTTGATTTATTAATGAAAAATTCCTTCACAAATGTTGCTCCCCTTAGCTTAATCTTCATGTGTGAATTTTTTTAGAATTTTTGGAAATTATTTTGATTTTTGGGTATTTTTGAATATTTTATTATTATTTTCTAATTTTCTAAAATTAATTAATTAAATTATGAAATTGTGTTTTATGATAAATATAGGTTTTGAAATGAATTATAGAAATTTATTTGGAATTTTTGTGAATTTTTATGTATTTATTTTGAATTTATTTAGTTTATGTAATTTTGGAAAAAATAGGGTTACTTGTGCGTTTAATTGAAATTAATTATTTAATTGAGTTTATTTATTGATATTATTGATATATATGTTGAGAAAATTAATTTTTAGCAATTATATTATTTTTTGGTGAATTTTTGGATTAATTTTAATATATTTATATATATGGGGGTATTTTGGTAATTTTACCCTAAATTGGCTAAAAATGTAATTAAATTGATTTTAATAGTTATTTAAGGTATAAAAATGATTTCTACAAATTATTTAGTATTTTTAATGTAATATCCCATGTTTTTAAAATATTTTTACACTGTACCGGGATATGCAGTGTTAATAAATTTTGAATGTATATATATGATATTTTCACGAGTTAATATGTATTTAAAACCTATTTTTAATACTGTGTTTTATTTACAGTGCTTTACGTAAAATTTTTCCGGGACTTGCATTTTCGGGGAAATTTTCACGTAAATATTTTAATATTAATTATTTGAAATATATTTTCGGACTAGCATGGACTCATACGTATTTTTAAAATACTAAATAAAGTCTATGTGTGTGTATATTTATTTAATTAGGGTTTAGTATTACCCTAATATTTTATTTATTATTTATTAATTTTATTGATATTTAATTATTTTTATTTAGTATGAATTATTAAAATATTAAATTTTATGTGTGTGGTGTATATTTAAAGTGTGTAATTTAATATTATTTTATTATATAGTGTAAAGTATATATATATACATATATACATTAAAAATTGTCAAAATTATAAAAGTTTGGTTTATTTACGAAACTGCCCCCGTGAGCTTCTTCTTCCTCCCGACCGTTTCCTTCACCGTCCGGTCGCTGCTACTGCCGTTTCTTCACCGTGGGTGTGTCATCCGGTGTGCCACCACCTTCCCCAGCCTTCCTCGCCGCCTGTGGTAGCCATTTCCAGCGTCGGGGAAGCTTGATATCGCCAGAAGCCGAGAGTTGCATCTTCTTCTTCCCTCGTCGATTCCGGCCACCGTTTTCGACACCGCCAGTCTCTTTCTTCTCCTTGAGCTCTGGTGAGTGTGATTATAGCCTTGGTTTGAGCTAAAATGGTCTAGAATTGCTTAGGTTTCGAATTTTCAATTTCGGCCTATTAGGGTTTTTGAATTTTTTGAGCTTCAAATTGAATGATTCATGAAAACTACCTTCACAAATGTTGTTCCTAGTAGCTCAATCTACATGTATGAATTTTTGTAGAATTTTTGGAGATTTTTTGGATTTTTGGGTATTTTTGAATATTTTAATATTATTTTCTAATTTTCGGAAATTAATTATTTAAATTATGAAATTGGAGTTTATGGTTAAATTAGGTGTTGAAATGAATTATAGGAATTTATTTGGAATTTTTATGAATTTCTAAGTATTTATTTTGAATTATTGAAGTTTATGTGATTTTGAGAAATTAGGTTAAATGTGTTTTTAATTGAATTTAATTGGTTAATTGAGTTTAATTATTGATATTATTGATAAATATGTTGAGAAAATTAATTTTGGATAATTGTATAATTTTTGGTGAATTTTTGAAGTAATTTAAGTATATTTATATATATAGGGGTATTTTGGTAATTTTACCCTAAATTGGCTAAAAATATAATTTAATTGGTTTTAATAGTTATTTAAGGTATAAAAATGATTTCTACAAATTATTTAGTATTTTTTTTAACTAATTAAAACTATTTTTCGTGAATTATTTTCAATTATAAATTTAATATACGGTTTTACTAATAAAATGAGTTTTTATCGGTTTTTTTCAGTGTTTTAAGGTTAATTATGTAATTTATACTTATAAAATGTATTTCTAGGTTATAAGGATATTTTTGGTATATCTGGAATTATTCTGTGTTTGTGGACCCCGGTCGGTGGACTGTAGTTTGGAGTCCGACCATGGGATTTTGATGGTGCCTTGTGTAGTTTTTCGAAGTGTATTTCCTTGCAGGGTCGGCTCTACTCTTTTGAGTAGAGAGATGTCCGTTTTATAGGGGAGGTTTTGCCGGATTTTTGGTAGGATTCTCGTAAAACGTGATGTCCAGTCGAATCCTAATTTTCGATTCTGTGTTTAATACTCTAGATTGAATTCTAGGATTTCTGTTAGGGTTTATTCTGATGTCTATTATTTATTACTTATTTAGTTGCACCGAGACCGAGGGCTAGTGGACCAGGCCCGTCGGACCTGTCTCGTGGAGCGCATTAGGTGAGTTACTATACTATATATATATGCTTAGGATGCATGATTTAGAAATGCATGTTTTATGTTGATTAAATATGCATAAATAATTTGATTATTTCTTAAGTTTATATTAAGTATATTTTCGGTTTATTTTTGGTATATATTAAATTGTATGCATGTTTTGTGAATAAAATATATTTAAAATGTTTTTAAATATATTTCTAGCTTAATTTATAATTCGATTGAATTCATTTGACGTATATATACTCGAAATATACCTGGTTTACTTTTGGTATATTTCTGGTATATATATGGATTATATTGTTATTTCATTTACATTCATGCATCATTTATTTTTGTGAATGAATGATTTATATTATTAATGATGAAGGATATCAATAGAACGTGCTACCTAGTGGGCAGCACTAGGACCGAGTACGTACCGGTACGCCTATAGCTTTAGGCTATATTACTAACTATTTGTGGATATTGATTTAATATGATTATTGATATGTGTGAGATATGGTTTGGAGGTGTGATTGTTGGAGCTCGGTTGACCAAGTGTCTCGGGGCCAATCACACTGGCAGTCAGACTGATGGAGCTCGGTTGACTTAGTGTCTCGGGGCCAGTCTACTGTCCAAATGGATTAAGTGGATATATTTGGAATAAGTGAGCCTATATGGCTAGAATGTTGTCTAACACTATTTATGAGGTTGCGATATTCTAGGGTTCTATGTGATCCTTCATAAACTGGGATTTTCAATAAAATATATAAAAATGATTTTCTGCATCTGTGTGAAATTGTCTGTATATATATTAGATATATATATACTGTTGATTGTATGCATTGTCACTTAGTGTGTATGTATATATATTATAGTAATTCACTCAGTGAGGTCTGACTTCCCTCCGTTGACTAATTTTCAGGAGAGTCAACATCTTCAGACCTCAGTAGCAGGTCGATACGCCGGATTTCTTCCGCCCCGGCTTCTTTATGTAAATTATTTACTTGAGTTTTATTTATTTTATCTAGACACTACAGTAGTTGTGAATTAAAGTATCGGATTTCATGTATTTTATTTAAAGAGATGTATTATGTTGAAACTGGATTTGTACTGAAAAATTTATATATATGTGATGAGATTTGATTCAAATCCAGTGACGAAAATGTTATTATGATATTTAAGATTTTTATTTTCCGCTGCATATATATATATATGGTTATTGTTATTATTGCATGTTTTATTTTATCTTTTTTTAGGCTTGCTACGGGTTCCGGATTCGAAAGAATTCCCGTTCCCTAGCGCCGGTCATAGCCCCTGTTTTGGGTCGTGACATTTAACTAATTAAAACTATTTTTTGTAAATTATTTTCAATTATATATATAATATACGATTTTTCTAATAAAATGAGTTTTTATCGGTTTTTACTGTGTTTTAGGGTTAATTATGTAATTTCTACTTATAAAATGTATTTTTAGTATATAAGGGTATTTTCAGTATTTTGTAAATACTCTGTGAATTGTGGACCTCGATCGGTGATTTGTAGTTTGGAGTTCGACCGAGGGATTGTGGTTGTGTTTTGTGTTTATTTTCGAAGTGCGTTTCTTTGCAGAGTCTGCTCTACTCTTTAAGTAGAGAGATGTCCATTTTACAGGGGAGGTTCTGTCCGATTTTCGATAGAATTCTCGTAAAACGTGATGTCCGATTGGATTCTGATTTAATTTTGTGTCTAGTAGTCTAGATTGAGTCTTTAGAACTTCTGTTAGATTTATTCTGATTCATGTCGTTATCTGTTTGTTTAGTTGCACCGAGATCGAGGTCTAGTGGACCAGACCCTTCGGACCCATCTCGAGGAGCGCAATAATTGTGAGTTACTATTCTATATATATATGTTTTAGGGTGCATGATTTAGAAATGTATGTTTTATTTTGATTAATTATGCATAAATAATTCAATTAGTATTTAAGTTTATTTTGGTTTATCTTTGGTTTATTTTTGGTATATTTTAAATTATATGCATGCTTTATTAAACGTTTATATTTAACATGTTTTTAAATATATATTTAGTTTATTTTATGATTATATTGGATTTATTTAACGTATATATACTCGAAATATACCTGGTTTATTTTTGGTATATTTTTAGTATATATATGGTTTATGTTGCTATTTTATTCAATTCATGCATCATTTACTTTTATGAATGTATGCTTTATATTTCAATGAAGGATATTAATAGAACGTGCTACCTAGTGGGCAGCATTAGGGCCGAGTACGTATCGGTACTCTTATAGCATTTAGGCTATATTACTAACCTGTTTGAGGATATTGATTGAATTTGATTTATCTGATGTGTGATATGATTTGGGAGTGTGATTGTTGGAGCTCGGTTGACCAAGTGTCTCGGGGCCAATCACATTGACAGTCAGACTGTTGGAGCTCGATTGACTTAGTGTCTCGGGGCCAGTCTACTGTCTAAATGGAATAAGTAAATATTTTGGAATAAGTGAGCCTGTGTGGCCAGAGTGTTGTCTAACACTGTTTGAGGTTGCGATTTTCTAAGGTTCTATTTGATCTTTCATAATCAATGGTTTTCAAACAAAATATATAAAAATGATTTTTATTGCATCTGTGTGTATTTGTCTGTATATATATTTATATATATACTATTGACTATATGCATTGTCATTTAGTATGCATGTATATATATCATAGTAATTCACTCAGTGAGGTCTGACTCCCCTCCGTTGACTATTTTTCAGGAGAGTAATCTTCATCAGACCTCAGTAACAGGCCTGTACGCCGGATTTCTTCCACCCCGACTTTATTATGTAAACTGCTTACTTGAGTTTTATTTTATGACCTAGACACTGCAGTAGTCGTAAAATTGTTAAAAGATATTGTATTATATTTGTATGAGTTATGTATTTTAAAAATTTGAACTAGATTTGTATTAAAAGAGTTTATTATATATATGAGATGAGGATTTGATTTAATTTCATTTGGTGGAATTATTATTTTGATATTTATGATTTTATTCCGTTGCACAATATTTTACTTAATTGTGTTGTTATTATTACTATTGCATGTTTTATTGTATTTTTTAGACTTGCTACGGGTTCTGGATTCGAAAGAATTCCCATTCCCTAGCGCCGGTCATGGCCCCTGTTTTGGGTCGTGACATTAACTGTTTTTACTAGTTGTTAAAAAAATAAATTCTTTTTTTTTTAAACTAATAATAAATTCTGCCCAAAAGTTAAAGAAGTACACCACCAATGTAAAACTAAAACCAACTAAAATAAACCCAATGCTAAATAAAATTGAACTAAAACTTGAAACACACAAAATAAGCTAATTAATTTGCAACACCTCAGTTGAACCAATTAAGCGCAATCTGCCTTTAATACTTAGAGAGAGCATACATAAAACACAAATCATAACAGTTCTCAACATTTCCTTGTTTCTTTTTGTTTAGTTCATATGATTGCTGTGTTTGGAGATGGAATTCCAACACTTTTTAATTGTTTTTTTTTTTAAATTGAGAGATCATATGATTTTAGTATCAAGGAATTGTACAAAGGAGATAGCCTTCCCTTTTTAAATTGATGATGATATGAATCGAACTATACATCTTAGGATGTATTTGGAGATGAGTTATCACTTGACTACTCTCTTACTGGCAAAAGTTTTTAAAACTTTACAATAAGGAAAAAGTACTGTAATTAAAGATTGACCCCTTGTTTGGTTGAATTCAATTATGATATATTTGGAGGTAATGGATTTAAGCATGAATTTAGATTTCAATTAAATATTTTATTTGAGAATTATATTAATTTGTATCCATGAAATTTTGAAATAAATCCATAATGAATTTAATAGTTTATTTAGTAAGGATTTGAAATGATATATAATTATATGTTATTTGAAATTCAATATTTAAAATTTAAGATTTAAAAATGAAATGTTTGTATTCAAATACACTCTTAAAAAGTTTCTTTCATTCCAAATAAATTTTAAATATAATTTATTTGCAAAAAAATTTTAATTTCATTTGAAACAAACACATTTTGTCAATAAGAATAATTTTAGTATTAAAAAGTTAGAATTATAAATAAATTTTACAAAATTTTCATTTAAACTAAGTGCGCTCTGAATCTATAATGTTATTAAAAGAGTAATCAAGTCCTTTTTTAAAATTATTCCTATAATGGGTTTGAATGCTGATGTCGGCAAAAAAAACGAAGTAAACGTTTAATGGGCTTAATTTGGGCCATATTATATCATTTCGGGCTTTAATGAGCCCGTCTCTGTGTGTTATCCTATCCATATCTCCTTTTCTGT
The DNA here is from genome assembly GCA_947683625.1 of Mallotus nudiflorus. Lineage (NCBI taxonomy): Eukaryota > Viridiplantae > Streptophyta > Magnoliopsida > Malpighiales > Euphorbiaceae > Mallotus > Mallotus nudiflorus. The sequence continues at coordinate 4,928,097 of CANTUR010000075.1, read as the reverse complement.
GTTCAAAATGATAATAAAAAATCTCAGCAGAAGATCAGATGCAGCACGTGCTCATGGCTTCCCTTCAGCTTTGCTGTGGCAATTCAATACCGCAATTCAGACACCGACCTGTTCGATGCAGCAATGAACGCCAGGCTCTCTTTAACCGCATTGCTCCTGTTTACGACAATGTGCTGTGTTTTTTATGGGTTCCTTCTCTTAACTTGATTCTTGTTATTGTATGGTCATTTATGTGTTTATTCATATGTTGATTCGATGAAACAACAGCTGAATGATTTGTTGAGTTTGGGTCAGCATCGAATTTGGAAACGAATGGCTGTTTCGTGGTCTGGGTATGATTTCTTTTGTTCTGTTTTTTTTTTTTTTTTTTTTTTTGGGTTTAATGTTTTTAATTATCGTTATGTTCTTGTTTTTCTTTGAAAAAGAAGTAGATTAATTTTGAAAGAATTGGGACGTTGAGACAGGGCAAGAATGGGAGATAATGTGTTGGACCTGTGTTGCGGAAGTGGGGATTTAGCATTTCTCTTGTCTGAAAAAGTTGGCTCTAATGGCAAGGTAAAGTTTTTTTTTTCTTCTTCAATTATTTTATTTACTTGTATGTTAATAGTTTCTTTAATGTGCAGTTGTGTTTTAGTTTTCAGCTGTAATTCATCTGTTTCATGCAATTTAGTAGTATGTGTAGCATCTGGACTTGTGTTAATGCCTTGTGCTAGTGTATATGCTGATGTGTTGTAATGATGTGTAGGTGACTTGTGTTGATTTTTCAAAGGAGCAGCTGTTGATTGCTTCTTCTCGGCAGCAGTTGCTTTCAAAGGATTGCCACAAGAACATCGAGTGAGCATTGGTGTATATCAATTAGGTGAATTAGCAGATTCTTAATGTAATAGTTCTTTAGGGTGAGGCAAAGATGGGGGCTGGGGAGAAAAATCTTATAAAGGAAATCCAGGGGATGATGTTGATCAAGTTCTTTGCGATCCATGTAGAAACCTTTCATTAAAGTAAATGCTTGACCAATAGTCTTTTTATTGATTACAGATGGGTTGAGGGTGATGCAACTGGATTGCCATTTTCTAATTGTCACTTTGATGCTATCACCATGGGTTATGGGCTACGGAATGTGATCGATAAGCGCAAGGCCATGGAAGAGATGTTTCGAGTCCTGAAACCAGGTCATGTTTTCTCTTCTTCATCATGCCAATTATTTGATAAAAATGATAGCTTGGTCAGGATTTTTTATCCTTTTGCGTACAGGTGCCAAAGCATCTGTCCTTGACTTTAACAAGAGTACTCAGCCATTTGTTGCTTCATTTCAGGTATTCAATTACAAAATCAAAGGCTTTTCTTTTCTTATTTTCCCTTCTGACATTGGACTCTGTACATATGATGTCTTTGTTTCTACTATAACAAATGAAATTTGGTGTCGTCAATGAATTCTTTTGCTTTGTGGACTTTATCCTCCATATTTCTGATCATATGTCATCAGTTCCTTCAAGTTTCATAAATAGTTATCCTGCTTCAAAATACAACTAAGTCAAAGCTTTTGTATGTCTTTTGTTGCAAGGAATGGATGATCGACAATGTTGTTGTTCCTGTGGCATCTGGTTATGGTTTAGCAAAGGACTATGAATATTTGAAGAGCTCAATCAGAGAATTTTTAACAGGTTTTACTCTCCTGCTAATGCTTCTTGTGCATTATGGGTTTTCCAAGGGACTGGCATGTATGGTCTTAAAATAATAAAAAACTAATACTAATAGAATGCCAGCCTTATTGAAAATGTACATTCATCTTAAGGTCTTGCTAGATAATTGTCTTTAAGCAATCTTTGCCAAGAAATTGACATACGTCTGTCCATCTGCTACATGAGGACTTCGGTTTAGGTGTTGGCTCCCCAATATTTCTGTCATATCTGTATTGTTTCGTACCATCTACAAAACTTGTATTAACAGACTGATGATAGTGTGTGCTCTTGGTGCAGGGAAAGAGCTGGAGGAACTGGCTTTGGAAGCAGGATTTTCCACTGCCAGACATTATGAGATCGGTGGTGGTCTGATGGGGAACCTTGTGGCCACGCGCTAGATAAGACTGTTGCTGACATTTGCAAGATGCATTCACAGTTTTCTGGCAAGGAAGCGCCTATATATTCTAGGGTTTTTAACTTCGTATTTAGAATGTTTCACATTAAATGTTAGTTGTCGTTGTAAGACAATATTAGCTACTTAGACTAATAAATTAATTCAATAAAGCTTTCCTTACCCGCTTGTAAATTTTGCCAACTTTGTTTACTTAATAGCGATTTTACTTTTCCTTACATTACTGGGAGAAAATGAAAGTTTTGAGTCTAGTCTTGAACAAGCTGAGACTAATTGAATTAAACTCAATTTCTTACAGGATGTAATTCCATGATGCACGCTTACAAATTGGCATGACTATTCTTAAATTCATATCTACATGTGATGGGCTGCCAATATGTATTTCATTTTTAGCTGCTCAAATGCCATCACAGGCTACTGAAAATGCCTGCAACATGTGGTTCAACATGTACACAAGATATCACCACTCTCCCACTTCAGGTCATCTCGGGTAGAAGGAACTATTTGTGACAGTTGCAATAGATGCCGAAAGGCCAGGATTAAGGGGATACCGTGGGTCTTCGCATGCATCGTTAAATTCCATGGTTTTTTCATCGATGAAAGGGGGATTGGATGGTGCAGGAAGGTTTTCCTCTGTTGTTAGCATTTGTAGAGCCTTTGCCATTGTTGGTCGAAGTGATGGTATTTCCTGTGTACATAAAAGTCCTATATGCACTACCCTGTAACAATCATTCTTAACATTACTGTTGTGGTGGTTGTGCAGCATTAGATTTGAATCATAAAGCTCCTCCACTATCCCTGCCTGAAATTTCTTCCAGGTCTGTTTTTCATAGAAGATTTGAATCATAAGTAACCAATCCTTTACCAAAAAGAGCATAAAAGAAAAAACCGCCAAAATTTAGATTCCTGGAACTTACAAGTGTCACTAGGCTGTCTGAGTATTCAGAGCTTTTGCTCCTGTTGTTTTGCTTGCCTGTGACAATCTCTAACAGAAGCACACCAAAGCTGTAGACATCTGCCTTTTCTGTCAATTGGCCATGAGCCAGGTATTCTGGAGCCATGTATCCACTGCATATTGACAACATTTAAATCGTTGCTTGCTCAATTATGTTGAGACGGTATCATGTTTCATATGTGAAATTCATGTGCATCATTGTAAGACATGCTCGACAAGTCAGTATGTTATCATGTGGCACTTACAGTGTTCCTGCAATGGCTGTGCTGATGTGACTTTTATCTCCCTGGAAAGATCTGGCTAAGCCAAAATCAGCAATTTTAGCGCGAAACCTCGAATCCAATAAAATGTTGCTAGCCTTTATATCTCTATGAATAATTCTGATATTGGAGTTCTCATGCAGGTACACCAAACCTTCTGCCGTGCCAATAATGATGTCATATCTCTTCTCCCAAGTCAATGCTTTGCCTTTGTTTTGATCTGTCACATTTACATGTTATGCATAACATCATTCAATTAAACTTGACTCATTTTGAAACAGTAGGACATAATCATGCAATAATTTTTGCATTCTCATATAAGCTTAAAATGTGGAAGTCTAGTATTTACCAAAGATGAAACGATCAAGACTCTTGTTTGGCAGGAATTCATAGACAAGGAGGCTTTCAGGTCCTGCACAACTGCATCCCAACAACCTGACTAAATTTTTGTGTTCCACACTACTTATCATGTTAACTTCATTGTAGAAATCTGCAGCTCTATGTCTGTTGTTGAAAAAAAGCCTCTTCACAGCAATTTCTCTTCCATCTGGCAGAACACCCTGTAATGGAGGAATCATATAATTCAGACAAATGCTGTGTGATCATGATGATTCACTACCTGCGAAAAGGTGAAACAAAAAAAGAGTACAATGGAGAAAAAGTACTTTGTATACTGATCCAAATCCTCCTTGTCCAAGTTTGTTGCCATCGTCAAAAGATCCTGTAGCCTTTTCAAGTGTAGAGTACTTGAAGTTCAAGCTACTGTCATGAAGGGTTTTCACTAGCTTTCGTGCGTCATTAGAACCTGGATGAACAAGGAAATAGACCTCAGCAAAACAGAATGAACTAATCTTATGTAGAGGTAGTAACGGTCTTTTATCAGGAATGGTGGATGTGTCACATTGCAGAATAAAATTTCAGTACCTCTTCTTTTCTTCTGTATATATCTGTGCTTCCAGATGTAAGCTCCTACAGTTACTCCAACTCCTAAAACTACCACAGAGCTAACAACTGAAACCACTATCACTATAATTCTCCCTGCAATATGTAAAACTAAAATCAGACCAATTGTCATAAAAAAGAAGTTAAATCCTCGATAAACAAACGGTTCACATTAAATGAAAGACCTAATGATGAAACTCTACTCCATTATGAGAAAATACCTCTTGATCGTCCATTTTTTGGAATTGGGTTGAGAAAATCCCTATCTGAGTACCTCAGAAAACACCCAGTATTCAGTGCCCTCCCCTCTGACCAAGGCAGACATCCCAGTATAGATGTCGTAGCGTTCTCCAAGCACAACCTGCAAGAGCTTGCGTTCAATGTCCTCCAGCAATTAGCCAACACATAAGCTGATTCATTCGTCCCTGGAACTGCCACTTGCGCTCGCGCATATCCTTGATTATTTGGTGCAGTAGAAAGCACAGTTGATAGAGCCTGCCTAGCTGATACCCCGAATGTTGAATTCTTCCTTGTAGCATTTCCACACACAGCATGATCTTCAGGCCCTTTATACTCCTCAAAGAAACTATAGTTTTCAGATCTCATAAAACAGCCGTCAAGGAAAATGCGACCCCCATTGTGAGGGTAGCATTGTGGTAGAACTGTACGTGCCTCAGCATAGCATAATACACAGTCAAGCAAAGAGAGGTCTCCATAACATTGAGCAAGGCCATAGTTATTATCAGGTCCTGAACCTGTAAGTGCTACTCCAAAACCTGAAGTACGCATCTGCTCACTTATATTCTCCATTGTAGCAACAAAATTCGGTACAAAGATTGTCGCATTATGCTCAAGTTGGTGTCCGCATGAGACATTTACTTGGTGTGCTCTGGGATCCCCCACTACTCTACCACACATCAACAAAAATCCAAGAATGCAGAAGAAAAAACATTGATGGTGGAGCAATTGCATTGCATGCCTCATACTTCTAGTAAACCTGTTCTTGCTCAAATATATGATGTTTTAGTTAAGAGGCTGCCTGTTCAGTTATGAGAGAAAATAAAAATTATGAAATCAATAGGTTGGGAAAATTTACTAACATTCTGCAACAAGTTGGCAAGAAAGAAAAGTTTTCCAGTTTCACGGAGAAGAAATGTGTTTTCCAGCCCCTAGCTGAGCGGCCATTCTAGGCATGTCTTTATCAACTAACAAACACGAGATGCAAAAACCAAGAGTAAGATAGTCAAAAAGATCCTCAAGACTACAGGTTTTGAACTTTTTGCAATAATCATTGAGCTAAAGTTTGCTCATTTTCCACATCTCCCAGAGTCAAAAAAGGCAAATCTTGGCTGGCAATGCCACTAAAGCCATACCCATGTAACCGGTCTAAGAGTTTCTTGGTTTCACACTAATCTGACCCCTGTAGCTGTAATGTAGATAAAATCTAAAATAAACGTCATTATTTACATTAGATTGAGCGGAGCAAGCGTAAGGCATTACAATAGGAGGGTAAAGGAGTTTACCGTGCTACGTTTAGATTAAAAAAAAAACACAATTTGTATTCATATGATTATGATAACTTTCTGTAGTAAATGCATCCAACAGTATTTGAAATGAATAAAATAAATGAGGAGAAGCTAAAGCAGCCCCAAAAATTGACATTTTGAAAAGCATTGAACTAAAAGGTTCAACAGGGAGACAACAACAGCAGCAGCACCACCCCCACCGTGGGCCGTCTGGGACCACGTCAAAGAATTTCTGGAAACGAGATGTCGGTATTCAGCAAGCTATGAAATCCCTCCTCTCACTTTCACACCACAAAACGTCCGCCATCACACCACCACCTCTGCTGACTCCTCTAATTATCCAAACTCATATGGGCCCTGCCGTGGCCGCCACCACCACCATCCATCTCAAATTACGCCATTAGTGAACTCAATTCTCTGCAACACTAGTACACTTCATTTTTTTTTTAAAAAAATTAATCTTTAACTAGAGTTCTAACTCAAAACTTACTAATTTTGGGATGATTGAATAACTAGGTGCAAGAAAATGACTCCACTAACACCAAGCTAGAGTTGATTGGTTGTTGAATTGTAATTAATATTTCTTGTTCTTAAACTAAATCACCTACCAACATTCAATAAAAACCCTGAAATTGCTTAAAGTTAAGCAAGCACCTCAAATTCTTGGAAATAAAACAAGAATCTAGCTGCTCTCTCAATCTCTATTAATCATTGATCAGTAATCTTTACATCAAAATACGACTTCGGAAAGATCAAGATAGAGGATCATTGGACTCTGATTAAAAAACAAAAAGAAAAGATATAAAGTTTCTTTGGAACTTGATGATGATCAATGGAATAAAAATCAAGAACAAGAAAACTAATACTTGTTGAAAGTGTTGAATTCATACCTTCTTGTGGGTGTGAAAGAACTGGGTACCGGGTACACCGTCATTCACTGAAACTAGCTGCAAGAAATCGTTGAGGTGCTTAATTCTGAGGGAGAGAAGAGCAGCAGCAGCAACAACAACAACAACAACAACAACAACGAAGGAAAGGGTTCAAAGGAGTTGAAGAAGCATTAAAGAAAAGAAGAACGTCTACAAGTCAAAAAGAGAGAATGGAGTAGAACTGGAAGGAATGGATTTGAATTACAAGATGTCAAAAGCAAAGACTCGTCGCATAGCAAAAGTCGTTTCAAATCCATTACAGAATCAACTATACGAAAAAAAAAACGCGGTTAGAAAACTCCTATTGAATGCTAGAGTTACTATTATACCCTTGCACAAAAATATTTTTAAAATTTTTTACTTTAATAGCGGGTAGATTTTCTTAATTTAAGATTAATAATTTGTTTTTTTGAAAAGAGATTAATAATTTGTTAAATACTTTATATTGTAAAAATTATTTTGTTTCCTTTCAAGGGTGAGCATTTATTTCAAGCCGAAGCGAATTGAACTACATACTCACCAAAAAATAAAAATAAATTAGAATTAAAATAATTCAATCTGATGTTTTATTAAATTTATTTACCACTCTACTTTTTTTTAAGATTTTTGAATATATCGTTATCAATATTTGTATATGTTTTATGTTAATTTGTTTCACTCAGTTTCAACTGAACTTTTTTATTTTTCAAAATCTAAAATAAAAAATTTTCAATTTCGATTAGGTTTTTGCTTTCTAGCCTCACTAAATCATTCAAAAATCCTACTACTTGTTCCCACTGTCACAATTTTACCTCGACCATCAAATTTTTCCTTATTTGAAACTAAAATGGCAAGATAGCAATCATAATTATTGATAAAATCAACACAAGTTACAGAATGCCCATTAAAATAGCAAAAGGTATTTTAGCATTTTTTAAAAAGCATTAATTATATCAATTTTTATTGTAAAAAAAACGAATAAATAAAAAAAACACAAATTTGCTAAAAGAAAAAAATTATAGAAACCACCAAAATGTGCCGTTGAATTGAAGGTCATTGGCACCAAGAAAATAACTATAAAAGGGAGGGAGATAATATAAAATTTTTTGGGAAAAAAAAAAGAGAGTTTGCATAGTTGGACTAATTGGTAAATTTGCCATTCAAAAACATGGACTAATTTTGCTAACGGAAAATTTTTACCTATGTTGTATTGCACTAAATAGTGAGATTTTGTTATAACCCAAATTGGGGAGTCATAACTGACGTTAGAGAACGAGAATTTTTTCGAATTTGAAACCCATAATAAGTCTTAAAAATAAAAACATGTAATAAATAAATAAAAATACGTAAGAATTAAAAACTTAATTCGATATAAAATAAATATTTAATTGTCATATCATAAAATAAAATATTGACATATAATATTCAGAGAAAAGTCTCTGACATTAAAATCACATTCTGCATATACAACCATTACTACTATTACAGTTTTCTAGAATACAATAAAAGTCAAATAAATAATTTACATAAACTAACCGGGGCTGAAGAAGTTCGGCGTAGAGATTTACTGCTGAGGTTTGAAGATGAAGAATCTCCTGAAAAAGAAATACAACTGAGGGGAGTCAGACCTCATTGAGTGAATTATTATAGTATATATACATGCACCTCCTAATGTCATATACAATCAAGCATCAGTATATATAATAAATATATATAGACATTTCATACAGATGCTGAAATCATTTTTATATATAATAAATGCTGAAAATGTTTATTTGATTGAAGGATCAAATAGAACCCTAATTATTTGCAATCTCAACCAAAAATATTCCTCTAGTCATACAGACTCACTTAATTCCAATATATATCTCTTATCTATTTTTGGATAGTAAACTGGTCCCGATATCCTAAGTTAACCGAGCTCCAACAGTCTCCCTATTAGTGTGACTGATCCTGAGACACTAGGTCAACCGAGCTGCCGCAATCACATTACTCAATCACATCAATCTCAGAATAATCAATCAAATAAAAGTTACCTCAAGTGATTTTATAACTCAACCCTAAAATCTATCGCACTGGTACGTACACAGTTCTAGTGCTGCCCACTAGATAGCACGTTCTATCGATATGCTTCAAATAAACTTAATAATTATTAAAATAATAAAAATGCATAATTTAAATGTAATAGCATCCATTCATAACAAAATATACCAATCATATACAGAAAATATATCAAAAGTATATTATCCACATATATACCAAAATAAACCATAATATACCAGTAATATACCAAAAATATACTGAGTATATATGTTGCACGTATACCAAATATATACTAAAAACAATTATGCATATGTGTCACATATATATCAAATATATTAAAAATATACGAAAATACTAAAAATATATTTATTCATTTATAGAAATATTCATATTCAATTTAATTATAAAATTCATGGATGTTAATTTGCAAGCATTTTACATGCAATGCATATATAAGATAATAACTCACAAGTTTGCGCTCCTCGAGACTGGCCGACAGACCTAATCTGATAGGACTCGATCTTGGTGCAACTAGAAAATAAATAAATAATAAATCAAAATAAATTCCTAACTTCTACTTTTAAAAGATACTCGATCTAGGAATAAAAAACTCAGATAAACAAGAAAATTCAGGATCAACCCGACGTCACGTTTTACAAGAATTCTATTCAAAATTCGACAGAACCTCCTCTGTAAAATGGACATTTCTCTACTAAACAGTAGAGCTGATCCTGCAAAAAAAAAACACATTTCTAACATACAAGGCTCAACATCTCGAGTTGGAACCCCGAACTGCACAATTTTTCAACCGAGGTTCACAATTCACCAAAAATACAATTAAAATAATAAATATATTAAAAGTCATTAAATTCCATAAATATCCTCAAAATACCAAAATATAATATATTTAAATATAAAACACCAAATACAATTATTTTCACAATAATTAAATAAAAATCTCAAATAATAATATAATATTAATAAAAATCCAATTTTTCAATAATTCAATATAAAATAGTAAAAATTCACTTTTATATATTCAAATAGCTTAAATATGCATTAAAAGTAATTAAAAATTCATTTAATCACCAAAATAGTAAGTAATATATTATTTGAATATAATTTTCAAAAATTAGTATTAATTAGTTAAAAATAGTAAATAAATTACAAAAATCATTTTAATACCCTATATAATTCTAAAATCATTTAAAACATAATATTTAACTATAATTTTCACAAAATTACACAATTAACTCATATATACAAAATTTACATAATATAAATTAATATTCTAAAAAATTATATAAATTCACAAAAATTATTTTAATAATTCTAAAATTATTAACTCAAATTACTAACACTAATTTAACTAAATTTACATTAAAACTAATTAATTAACATAATTATCAAAAATTCAATATTTAATATTAAAATAGTAAAAAATTATCCAAAATTCAAATTAATTCAAAAAAATACACAAAAAATATATTTGAGAAACTAAAGCTACCACAATCAACATTTCTTAAGAAAGTTTGTATGAATCAAACATAATCAAGTTCAAACAAAATAAAAACCTTAAAACACATAAACTAAAAATCGAAGATATCTAAAATCTAGAGGATTTGAGTTCAAACGGAGCTCGAAAATGGACTTACCAATGGAAAACCATTCAAAAGAGTTCAGTTTGAAGTCCTGAGGTGGCCAGAAGCTCACCGGTGATCATAGAGCTCTGCTTTTAGTCACTCTTTGCTGGCGGTGATTCAGGTAGTTCCTAGCGGCTCTGCTGGCAACGTCTAAAAGAAGCCGGAGGTGTTGGTGCTCGGTGGTGGCAGTTGGGCGGCTCTGGCGTGGTGGAAAGTGACGGTGAGAAGAAGAAGAAGAACTTTAACCCAATTTTTTTCTGCTTTTGACTTATATATATATATATTTTAATTTAATTATTAAATTATTAAATTGCCCTTCAACTAATTTATTATTAATAATAATAATAATAATAATAATAATAATAATAATAATAATAATCCCATGTAAAAATAAATTATTTTACGTAAACAAATCTCTTAAAATAAAATACGTAAATAATATTAGTAATTAACAATAATAATATACAAATAAAATTTAAAATTATTAATACCGCATATCCTAAAATAATATAATTTTATTTAAAATACTAAGTCATTACAAATTTGTAATATAAAAATATGTATCTCATTTTTATTAATCAAATGTCAAATATTTATATAATATATTATAAATTCTATCATTAGATATAATATACCAATGTAAATAAAAATCTTCAGATAGCGAATACAAAGAAATTACCAAAAGATATAAAAATCAAGTAGGGGAAGAAAAATGAGAAAGTTAATTATATAATTATGGATAATTTTGAAAGTTTATGTAGATAAATACTTAATTGTTATTTTGTTACGTGAATAATAGTATATTTTTGATGTATTTTAAAATTCTTAACAGGTGAAAAATAATTAACAAAATTTTCTTAAGATCAAAAGATGAATTAATAATTATGGTTAAATCTCCCATGTGGGATTTTAATTGTTCCTGATTTTTTAATGGTATATAATTAAATAACAGTTTTTTGACACAAAAGGATGAACTTCAAAATCAACTATTCATTTATTGAAATTTAAAATATATATTTATGAAGAAATAATCTAAATAAAAATATTAAAATAAAATTTTATTGTCCTAAAATATTTTATTATTTTTTTTTTCAATTGTGTTAGTAATTTTGGTGATTTGTATGTTGCACTCAATAGTTTTAATTAATTATAATAGTAGAAATATTAATAAAATTTTTATAATGGAAAAAAATTTAAATTCCATAAAGAAATCTTATAAAAGGTTAAAATTATATGAATAAAAAATTAAAAATTCTTAAAAAATAATAGAAAAAACAGAAACAAATTTATTTAATAAATAAAAATAAAATAGAAAATAAAATGATGAATCACCATGAATCTAAGAAGTAGTTTACGGAGATCGAAAATTAAACTTTTTGGAAAACATAAAACAAAAAAAAGAGACTTTTAAAAATTTAAAATTCTAAGTAAATTGTATTTCTAACTTCCAAGCACAATAAAAGTAATAATGACTTTCATTATTTGAAACTTTTATCATTTCTATATATCAATAATTTCACTTGCAAAGCTTTTAATTCTCAGAGTAATATTTGGAAAATTTATTTTTAAATGTTTGAGTGTGAAATTTTTGGTTGAACCCAATTTGCCATATAGAATTATAAATTCTTCACTATAAATTTAACATATAGCACAATTAGTTAGTATTATTATATTTTTAATTTTAAAAATTAAACATTTAATTATAATTACTTTTAACACATTTAAAATTTTTTTTAAGAATTATGAATTATTTTTTAAAATATAAGTTTTTTCATATAAAATTATGGGCTATTTTTAAAATATAAATGATTTAATTTAATAATTTAAAAATTAAATTAAATTATTTATTTTGCCACATTTTAATAAATATTATTTCTGACATATTAAGTATCAAATATATCTAATTAAATTATTTTTAGTTATAAATTTTTTAATAATTTTTAAATATTAAAAATATTACTCATTTATAATGTATATATATATACTAAGGAATTTAAAAAAAAAAATGAAGCATTAACTCCTCGAACCAATTAATACTCCTTTTTTTTTATTATTTACCATCCCATCAATTGACGAGTCAAGTCCTATTCATTGATCAAAACTTTTTTTTTTTTTAATTTTCTGCACTAGACAAGCTCCTACTTTTTCAATAAGAATCTAATTGATCCACCCTAATTTATTAATTTTAAAATTAATAAACTAAATCAATTGTTATTATTTTAGACATAATTTTATAAGAAAAAAGTTCATAACATATGTTATTTAAAAAAATAACTCATAATTTTAAACAAGGATCATTAATTGGTTCAAGAAGTTAATGCTCCTTTTTTTTGATTCCTTAGTATATATATTTTTTATAAATGAATAATATTTTTAATATTTAAAAATCTTATAACTAAAAATAGTTTAATTAGATATATTTAATACTTAATATTTGAGACAGAATATTTATCAAAATTTGACAAAAATAAATAATTTAATTTAATTTTAAAATTAATAAATTAAATCACTTGTTATTATTTTAAAAAATAATCCATAATTTTATATGAAAAAGGTTCACAACATATGAAATTTTAAAAAATAACTCATAGTTTATAAATGTATTAAAAGTAATCTTAGATATTTAACTTTTAAAGTTAAAAATATAATTAATGTTAACTAATTATACTACATAGAAAGTTTATAATCTTACGTGATGAATTGAGTTTATCCAATAATTTTGGATGTAAAGTAGTATACTTTTAAAGTTGTTAAGAAATATAATTTTTAATTAATATATAAATTAATTTGAAAGTATTCTTACCATATAAAAAAAATATTAGGGGAGAATAAAAGTTGCATATTATATATTCTATTATATTACTTAGGATGCTTAAATATCCAAGTCTCAAAGTAAATATTCAATCAGCAATGACATAACATGATGTTTCCATACGAACTTAATTCGCAGAAGCTTGGTGGCTGAAATAAATAGGTAGCCAAAATTGTTGATTGCTTTGGCTAACCATCTTGTCCTTTTATTATTATTATTTACAAGTATAATGAATGAGACGATAACAAAGCCCATATCATTACCTTCCTAAATTCCATTGGCTGCATTTTAAATATTCATTCCCACGTATGGAAACTTATTTTCAACGATAGTTTGTTTAAAGACTTTTATCTTTTTTATACCTCAATTCAAATTGAATTGGTGTAACTAGAATATAGTTGTGAGCGGCGAGATTAGATATGCATCCAAGTATTTAGTGATTATAATATTGTGTAAATTTAGAATCTACTAGAAAATACAAAATGAGTTTGAAGTTTAAAATAGAGATAGTGTCACTACCCGGATAAAAGTCGGGACACATCGTACATCAATTGAATTCCATGAAAGTTTTAAAAGCCGTTATCAGAAATCGGATTTAGAAAATGGGTATCGACTTTTGGAATGTCCACTTAATCTTGCGATTGACCTTTGCGTGTCTCTCGTATTTTATTACCTTTGATTATTAAATTATTTTTTTATTTTAATGTAAATTGCAATAATTTCCAATTTTATATTTTAGTCAAAGTTTGCACTTGAGTCCCATTTCATGCTTCTAGCCCAATATACATCACAAATAATAATAATAATAATAATTTACAACCATACATTCTAAATAAATATGGAAAATGATTAGGGATTACAATGCTTTGTTCAAAGAAAATGTAAAATAAACAAAAAATAAATCATACATAAACAAAAAAAAAATAAATTATTTATACAAATAAAATCTTTCAAGAACTAATTAATAGAATAGCTACTTGATGATTAAAAATCACGAAATAATTCTTGTAATAAATATAAATTAGCCCCATCTCATAGAATAACAATATCATCCACAAAAATAATTGACAAATAGTACTCATGGGAAATGGAAATAAAATAACAAAATATCCACAAATAACATAATAATATTATACAATAATATGTGAAACAACATAGTAATAAAAAATAAGATATATGATAAGACAACCATAAGAATCATGCAAAATATACAAACGAACATCAAAACACAAAGTAGGAATTGTGCAAGATCCTGACCAAGTAGTGACACCTCTTCAAAGAGGTGTTGCCTCTTGACCAGGAGACAATTTCAAATTGCTTCAACGTGAAAGGGCAATGCCTCTATGAAAAGACGTCGCCTTCTTAACAGAACTAGAGACTGACTATATTTCTTAGCTTATAAGAAACTCGATATTTATACAAATAAACTAATACTGATACAAATATGCAAAGATCAATTACCAATATTTAGTCTTTTATACAATCATACTTCACATATGAATTTAAATAAGCAATAAAACTCAAAAGAACAAGCAAAAGAGTAATAAATTAAAACTTTTAATGAAATGAAGAACTTAAAACTTAAAATAAGGGACTCTCACTGATTTGAACGGAGTTGATACTCTTAACTAAGCCCTCAGAGTTTGGTTGATTGATTTAATCCTTTGAATGCAAGAGAGCCTTCCTCTTTCTCAAGAAATTAAGTCTTTTAATCCTAAAGTTCCCTTCTTCTTTTCTTCTTTTTCCTTTTCTTTTTTTTCTTTCTTTCCTCTCTATTTTTCTTTTTCAGAGACCAAAAAGTCTAGTAATAAGCCAAAAAAAGTCCTTTCTCCTATGCCCACACTCTCTCTTTTAAAGCCTCTCCCTTTTTGCCTTTTAAATTCCCAACTCAAACCACTTTTACCCTCTCCCCTATGTTTTTAATCATTCCCTATGCTCTTCTCTTTCTTTTTCCTGCTTTTTCCTTTTCTTTAACATCCAAAAATGCCCCAAATTAGAGGCAGGTGGGTCTTAACTGCTACCATTAATGGCATTTAATACTACAGATGGTGGGTGGAAAAAGGCACCACTTCTTTGATGAGGCATCGCCTCACTAATGCCCAGGGTGAAGAGGCGATGACTCTTCATTAAGGCGATCACCTTTTCACCTAGGCCAGGTTTAGGCCTTTAGGCCAAAAAGAAATGAGCTTAGGCTTTTGAGGCTTAGGCTTGGTGTTTTGGGCTTGAATTTTGTGTTTTGGGCTTTTAAGTCTATTTTAGAGAAGTTTCAAGGTTCCTTTGCATTCCAATTTCTCATCATTGGGTTTTTGTTTCGGGCTGATCAAACTAAAAGTGTTCACAGTTTACCCTTTTGGTTTTTCAAAAAATTGAATTTCTAGAAATTACTTTTGTAAAAAAAGCAACATGCACATAAAATAGTAAAGAATAAGAACAACATACCTGACGTTCGAGCTGCACTCGGCCGTCAGCCTTGGGAATTCAAACTTAAGAGGTTAAACTTTTATTCAAAACGGGACCTTGATCCTCGAGTTTTTCTGTATGATCAACCACTCATTATAATTTATTATAAAACTCGGGTTTTCCTAGCTCAAGAGTCACTCAATAAAGGAGATGAAAATGTAACTATGTTCCTCGGGTTTTCCTAGCTTGATCAATTACTCATTATAGTTGTTCATAAAATTTAGGTTTTCCTGGCCCAAAAGTCACTTAGTAAAAGAGATGAAAATGTAATTGTGTTCCTTGGGTTTTTTTGGCCCGATCAGTCACTCATTATAGTTTATCATAAAACTTAGGTTTTTCTGGCCCAAGAGTCACTTAGTAAAGGAAGATGCACTTTGGGGATTCAAAGTCGACTAGACACCTCCTGCGATGCGTACTTTAAAGATTCAAATCTGACTAGACACTCCTTTTGATACGCACTTCGGGGATTTAAACCTAACTAGAAGCTATCTTGAAATATGAACTTCAGGGATTCAAACCTGACCAGTCATTTCTTAATACTTTGATAAGCAAACATGGGGTAAAAAAAGAGAACAACAATGGAAGCCATATAGCCACACAGGTGTCAAGTGGAAAAACATAAAAGAAGCCATATAGCTATATAGGCATCAGGCAAGAACACATAATAAAAGCCATTTAGCCATGCAGGCGTCAAGTAGTGAAACATAAGAGAAACTATATAGCCACGTAGCTGTCAAGCAAAAAAACATAAGGAAAGTTATATAGCAATGCAGGCATCAGGTCGAAACCATAAAAAAAAGCCTATAGCCACATAAGCATTAGGAAAAAATAGTAATAATAATAAATACCGTATAGCCTCAGGGGCATCAGTAAGACCAAAAAATAAACAAAAACATGCATCAAATAAGATTAAACAAAAAACACCATATAACCTCTAAGGTGTCAGGTGGATGAAATCATAACAAGACATATAGTTGCACCAACGTCAGGAGAAATCAATTAAAATGAGCCATGTAGCCTCTAGGGTGTCAGGTGAAATCATAATATGCCATTATAGCGTCAGAGGCGTTAAGCTAAATAGACAATAAACAAAATATGCATCAAACAAATATAAATAAAAGGTGCCATATAACCTTTAGGGTGTTAGGTAGAGATAATTGAACAAACAAGTTAGAACAAGATTAATTCAAGATAAGCCATATAGCCTTACAAGCGTTAGGCAAAATCAACATAGCAAGACTGCATCTTGTGCATCAGAGCTAGCCCACTCTAAAAACATATCCAAAAGATTCCAATGCACTTAAGCATGAAGTTCAAAGATGTTTTTTACAGAAACAATATTGTGTATGCATGAACTAATTGAGAAAATAATCAATAGCCAAATGCTTTTTCTGTTTAGAGTTAATCTTTGGGAACTGGCCATTGTTATATCAAACAACATGAATTCAAAAATTGAGTCTATTAAAGACTGTCATTGAGACCAATTTATCCAAATGGAGCAGAAATTGAAACTCTCTCATAGTTGAATTGGAGTAATAACAATAGATGCCCCCTTGCTTGGTCACCTTCATGGAATGCTTTGTTGGTGTCCGATGATTATGCTTAAATCTTAAGGTGAGGAAAAATACTCTGTTTGCCCCTTAGTTTAAGGATTTGTTAAAAAATCTCTATTACTCATTATGAAGCTTAACTTATCTCAAAAATTGCCCCCTAGTTGAGAATTAATGGACTCTTTTGCTTTTTCACCATAAAACATAATCTCATGATCTCTTGAACTGCTCTTCTTAGAATGAGAATGCAACCGATTTTATTTTATATTCCTTTTTTTGCCTAAACTGCCCCCTTTTTAAGAGTTTTCAAACTTAGTTGGGCCTTTTATTCATTTTTTTCTTTTTTATTTTTCATCTTTTGCCTAGGTCACTTCCTTTCTAGGAGTTTTCAACCTAGCTAGGTGGTTGAAAATTCATGGTGATGGTCGAGTACTTTTGTTATGCTCGATGTTCATGTTGTCACTTTAGCTGCTAACTACTCCTGCTATTGATTGTCGAACGTTAATGTCACTCATGCAATTGATTGCTACGAAACTGATAAGTCCATGTTTGACACTTCACATGCTAATAATATATCAGTCATGGCTATCTTCACATGATTACTCCTCTACTATAATCAGGCATGCCACGTTATGCTTATTATTAATCAGCCCTTTACGGGTTTTCTAACCAACTATTTTTTTCAGCTCATAATTGGTGGAAGTTTTATTTAAGAATAAAGACTTTCAAAGGATTACTCAGAATTAATTTTTTGAATGTTGGTGGCATAAATAAAGATTTTTCTTTTTCTTTCCCCTCATTTTCCTTCCCTTTTTTTTTATTTTTATTTATGAATATAAGGAATTCATTTCAGGAAAAACTGAGGTTAAATGTGCCCGAATGAAAGTTTGGAAGTCAATTATGACATTTTAGTCCTCTTATTTTATGATTTTTTTATTTTTATTCTCTCTTTCATTCAAGCATAAGATTGTATGCACAGTTATAACAAATTTATACTTATGTAAATTAGACAATCAAACATTCATTAGCACTAAAGATAGAATAGTGCAGGAAAATATGGTTTTGAGTTATTATAGCCTTAATTGACAAACAACTACTCTTGAATATCCAAATTCAAGTCATTTTCAACTTGCACTCCGAAGGGGTACAACTCTTTGAAGTTTCTTATGCCCATGTCCTTCAACTTGTTAGCCATAGGTGGAATGCAGGCTTCTATGACTATTATCAACTGGTATGATTCTGTAGGTCTGTGCTTTATCTGAGCTAAATTTCCTCTCCATCTGTCTAAAAAACTCATTAAGGACTTGTTAGGTCTTTGCATTGTATTTTGTAGCTCGTGAAAAGAAACTTCAAACTGAGAGTTTAGCCCATACTATTTGATAAATCCTGAACACAGCTTATTCCAGTCTTACTGGACTTATGCATCCATAATGTAGTACCAATTGACAACAACTCCTTCAAAGGATAATAGAAATTATTTGACAATCTGAGCTTTTAACAACCTAGTGGCCTTCATGTAAATGACATACTACTTCAAGTGCAGATGAGGATTATCAATGCTAGAGCATTTTTTCATATTAAAAAATTTATACTTTGGGGGTAATGGTTATTCCTCTTATAAATCCAAATCTAAGTCGGCAAGGTTAGGATTGAGCCAATGCTTCTTCAGTGTAGTCTGTAGTTGATCGACTTGCCTTTGCGTGTCTTTCATCCATTCTGACTCTGTTGCATCTACTAGTGCTTTCAATTTTTCTTTAAATGGCTCACCAACCATAGTTTTATTTTCAAAGTCTTCTCCATCCATGGTCATCTTTCCTATTATTTTCGTAAATATGTCCCTAACCATTGGTCGCATGTCATCCCTGATCTCTTTTAACAGCTCTTTCTTAAAAGCTTCAACATCAACATTAGAGGGTCCTGCCATCCTGCTCCTTTATTAAGTGGTCTTAATTGTTTGATTAGATTTTTGATACTGGTGGACCTAATTCCCTTAATCTGCCTCCAAATAAGAAGAAGCTTATGGCTAAGAAAAATGTTTTTTTTTTTTTGAAGTTGCAATGAATGTCATATATGCATGAAATACAAGTTTTTTTAATAACATGAATAGAAATAGACAGACAAACAAATAAGCAATGAATTTAGGCATGATTACTGTCATCCTTATTCCTCCCACACACGTATTCGATAGCGAGTTTCTTGTCCAAGGATTGTTGTTCTAGGTTTTAATTATCAGCAAGGGATAATAAAATTGATAGATGCAAGACAACTCTTAAGACAATAAGTAGTAATTTCTTCAAATAATTTCAAAGTCCATTTTAATGGGCCAATAATGACATTAAAGGCCCAATTTGTCAAGATCCATCTGTAATAGGCTAAAACAAGCATAAGAGGCCCATATTGGCAAGGTTTATTTATAATGGGCTTGGGCCTTATTCAAAGAATTACCATATGGCATTAAACACATGCATTTAGAAAAAATTCTAATGGAAATTGCTAAATTATTATATAAGCTGAGTCTCAGATAATAAGCTTTGACTCCCACAGCTATATACCTCCATTATGTCTCCCCACTTAAAGGTCTGTGTGATGTGGATGTGTATGTGCTATGAGTGATAATAATCGAATACTCCACTACTAGATTTAAGAGATACATAGTAGCAAAGCAAAGACTATTGTCGGTTTATTTAGGACTTGGTGTGCACATTGTGTGTAAATGTGTAATGAATGCAAGAATTTATAAAGAAAATAAGGAAATAATCAAAGATGATAAATTACAAACACTTAGAATTAATTTCTCTATTTCCTAGTAGAGTTACCATTACGAGCGGTGGGGTTAGACGCGTACTCAAGTGTTTGGCGACCATGACACTGTATGAGCTTAGGGCCCACTAGAAAATACAAAATGGGCTTAGGGCCTCAAATAGAGATGGAGTCATCATCCAGATAAAAGCTGGGACACACTGTACAATAATTAGATTCCATAAAGGTTCCTAAAAGCTATCATCAGAGATCGGGTTTAGAAATTAGGTATAGACTTTTGAAATGCCCACCCAACTTTGCAGTTGGCCTTCGTGTGTGTCTCGTATTTTATTACCTTTAATTATTAAATTATTTCCTTATTTTAATGTGGATTGCAATCATTTTCAATTTCATATTTTAGTTCGAGTTTGCACATTAGTCTCATTTTATGCTTATAGCCTGATATACATCATAAATAAAATAAATAATAATAATTTACAACCATACATTCTAAATAAATATGGGAAATGATTAGGGATTACAATGTTTTGTTTAAAGAAAATGTAAAATAAACAGAAAATAAATCATACATAAAAAAAAAAATTATTTATACAAATAAAATCTTTCAAGAACTAATTAATAGAATAACTATTGGATGATTAAAAATCATTAAATAATTCTTGCAATAAACACAAATTAGCCCCATCTCATAGAATAACAATATCATCCACAAAAATAATTGACAAATAGTACTCATAGAAAATGAAAATAAAATAACAAAATAGTTCACAAATAACGTAATAATATTATACAATAATATGTAAAATAATATAGTAATAAAAAATCAAGATATATGACAAGACAACCATAAGAATCATGCAAAATATACAAATGAACATCAAAACACAAAGCAACATTGTGCAAGATCCTGACCAAACGGCGTTGCCTCCTGACCAGGAGGTGATTTTAGATCACGTTAATATAAAGGGCGATGCCTCTATGAAGAGACGTCGTCTCCTTGACAGAATTAGAGACAGACTACATTTCTTAGCTTCTAAAAAACTCGATATTTATGCAAATAAATTAAAACTGATACAAATATACAAAGATCAACTACCAATACTTAATCTTTCATACAATCATGCTTCACATATGACCTTAAATAAGTAATAGAACTCAAGAGAACAAGAAAAAGAGTAACAAATCAAAGCTTTTAATGAAATGAAGAACTTAAAACTTAAAATAAGGGATTCTCACTGATTTGAATGAAGTTAATGCTCCTAACTAAGCCCTCAGAGCTTGGTTGGTTGATTTGAATGTTTTGAATGTAAGAGAGCCTTCCTCCTTTTTAAGAAATCAAGTCTTTTGATCCCAAAGTGTCCTTTTTCTTCTTCCTCTTCTTCTCTTCTTTTTTCTTTTTCTTTTTTTCCTCTTTGTTTTTCTTTTTCAGAGACTAAAAAGTCCAGTAACAAGCCAAAAAAGTCCCTTCTCCTATGCCCACACTCTATCTTTTAAAGCCTCTCTCATTTTGCCTTTCCAATTCCTAACCCAAACCACTCTCACCTTCTCCCCCATGCTTTTCATCATTCCCCATACTCTTCTCTCTCTTTTTTCTACTTTTTCCTTTTCTTTGGCGTCCAAAATACCCTAAATCAGAGGTAGGTGAGTCTTAATTGCTGCGATTAATAGCATTTAATGTTGCAGAGGGTGGGTGTATGTAATATCCCGAGTTTTTAAATATTTTTATACTGCATCGGGATATGCAGTGTTAATAATTTTTGTATATATATTTATGATATTTTATGAGTTTGTTGTTTGTTTAAAACTAATTTTAATTATTTTATATTATTTTAAGTACTTTACGTAAAATTTTCCCGAAAATTTTATTTTCGAAAAAATTGACACGTAAATAATTTAATACTATTTATTTTGACTAGTTTTATGAATTTGCATGAACTCATATATAATTTTAAAGTGCTAAAATAAATTGTATATATGTGTACTTATTTAACTTAATTAGAGCTTAATTAATTTCCTCAATTTTATTATTTAATTTTTGTATTAATTAATTAATTTTAAGTGTATAAATTATTAAATATATTAAAATATTTGTGTGGTAAGTATTATTTGTGTGTGAGAATATATATATTACTATAATATAGTGTGGACATATATATATATACATATATACACAAATTTTTATCAAAAAAACAAAAGTTGCCTTATTTACGATTTTACCCCTCCTGCATCTTCTTCTTCCCAATGCCATTTCCACCATTTCCAGCCACTTTCAAGCTGGTTTTCTTGCTGTTACTATGCCCCTCAGCCTTCCTCCTCCACCTCCAGCTATTTCCACCACCTGAAACACTCTTTTCCGGCGAGTTTTGGCCGGATTTTCATCAAGGAGCCAAAAATCGACTTAGCTCCGACCAAGCACTTTCCGGCCACCAAATTTGATGCCGTCAGTCTCTATCTTCTCCTTAAGCTCTGGTGAGTGTTATTCCAAGCTTTGTTTCACTTGATTTGGTCTAGAATTTCTTAGGTTTCAATTTCTTCAAATCAGCCATTTTGGGTTTCAATTTTTTTTTAGCTTTAATTTGATTGATTCATGAAAACTTACTTCACAAACTTTGTTCCTGGAAGCTTAATATACATGATGTAATTTTTTTAGAATTTTTGGAATTTATTTTAATTTTTGTGAATTTTTGATTATTTTATTATTATTTTCTAATTTTCGAAAATTAATTAATTAAATTATGAAATTGTGTTTTATGGTGATTATAGGAGTTGAAATGAGTTATAGAAATTTATTTGTAATTTTTGTGAATTTTTATGTATTTATTTGGAATTTATTAAGTTTATGTAATTTTGAAAAATAGGCTTAATTATGTGTTTAATTGAAATAAATTGGTAAATTGAGTATATTTGTTGATATTATTGAATTATATGTTGAGAAATTAATTTTTGAGTAATTATATAATTTTTGGTGAATTTTTGAACATTTATAGTGAATATATATATATATATATAGGGGTATTTTGGTAATTTTACACTAAATTGGCTAAAAATATAATTAAATTGGTTTTAATAATTATTTGAGCTATAAAAATGATTTCTGCAAATTTTTAGTATTTTTAACTAATTAAAACTATTTTTCGTAAATTATTTTCAAATTATATATAATATACTATTTTTCTAAATAAATGGGTTTTTATTGATTTTTAATATGTTTTAGGGTTAATTAAGTAATTTGGATTTATAAAATGTATTTTTATTATATAAGGGCATTTTCGATATTTTATAAATATTCTGTGAATTATGAATCTCGGTCGGTGAATTGTAGTTTGGAGTCCGATCGAGGGATTTTGGTTGTAATTCTGTGTTTATTCCGAAGTATATTTCTTTGCAGGATCGGCTCTACTCTTTGAGTAGAGAGATGTCCGTTTTACATGGGAGGTTCTGTCGGATTTTTGGTAGAATTCTCGTAAAACGTGATATCCGGTCAAATTCATATTCTAATTCTGTATCTAAAATTCTAGATCGAGTCTTTAGAATTTTCGTTAAATTTATTCTGATTCATGTTGTCATTTATTTGTCTAGCTACGCCGAGACCGAGGCCAACGGATCAGGCCCGCCGAGTTTGTCTCGTGGAGCGCTAACATGTCAGTTATTATACTGTATATATATGCACTGCATATAGGGTGCATTATTTAGAAATTTTTATTTTCATTGTATGTTTTAAAAATGATTTAAATTATAATATTTTTGGTATATCTAGGGTTGCATTTTTATATATATGCATATTAAATAATTATGCATGTTAGTTTGATATATGCACATTAAACAATTAGGTTTAGGTTTAATACATTTGAGTAATATACACATGTTTTAAAATGTACACTTAGATATAATTATTTTATTAAATGATTAGTATACTTTAGGTATAGTTTCAGTAGATTTTAGGTTTATTCTTAAATAATTGCATGTTAAATTATAAACCTACACTTAAATTATTTTTAAGTTTATTTTTGGTATATTTTTTATTTATTTCCAAATAAATAAATGTTTTATTATTAAATTAAACCTAGCACATTAGTGGTATATTTAGGGTTTATTTTTGATATATGCATGCTAGATAATTAGGTTTATTTTTAGCATATTTGTGAATATATGTTAAACACAAACACGTATTTAAATGAATATTTATACATAAATATTTTATTAAATGATTTGTGTACTTAGGGTATATCTTTTGTATATTTAAGTATATTTTTAAGATAATGCATGTTATATTATTGTTACTCATTTAAATTGTTTTTAACTATATTAATGATTTATCTTTAGTTTATTTTATATTTTATTTGACATATATATATATATATACATATATATATATACCTGAAATATACTGGGTATATTTTAGGTATATTTTTGGTATATATATATATGGTTGATTTTACTATTATGAATATTGTTCTACATTAATTATTTTCCGAAAGAATGATTTATTCTAAGTGAAGGATATCAATAGAACGTGCTTCTTAGTGGGCAGCACTAGGACCGTGTATGTACCGGTACGATAGATAAAGATTGAGTGGGAGTTAAAATTGGGTGATTATAATTGATTTAATTGATTTGACTAAAATTAATGGTATGTTAGATAGTGTGATTACGGGGCCAATCACACTGACAGTCAGACTGCTTAAGCTCGGTTGACTTAGTGTCTCGGGGCCAGTCTATTGTCCATAAGTTAATTGAATGATCTATTGGGTTGATTGAGATGTGAGGTGATAGATAGTGTGATTGCTGGAGCTCGGTTGACCAAGTGTCTCAGGGCCAATCACACTGAGAGTCAGACTGCTGGAGCTCGGTTGACTTAGTGTCTCGGGGCCAGTCTGTTGTCCAAATTGGAATAAGTGTTCTATTTGGAATCAAGTGAGCCTGTATGGCTAGAGTGATGATGAGATTGTGTGAGGTTGTTATTATTAGGGTTCTATGGATCCTTCATGAATTTAATTAAACGTTTTCCTACATGTAGTATATTTATAAAAGCAGAGTTTGACATTCGTGTGAAATGTGTGTATATATATATATATATATATATATATATATATATATATATATATATATATATATATATATATATATAAGAATGTCTGATTGTTATAGTTTAGTTTGCATGTATATATAATATAATAATTCACTCAGTGAGGTCTGACCCCCCTCAATTATTTTTTTTAGGAGATTCCATATCGTCAGACCTTAGTTGTAGAGTTCCTCGCCGGTGTTCTTCAGTCCCGGCTATTTTATGCAAATGTATATTCTGAACTTTAAATTGTATTCTAGAAATTGCAGTAGTAGTGTTATTATATTGGAAGTGTATTATTTTGTTTGGATATTAAATACTTTGAGAATTTGTATTTGAACATTGTACGAATATGTATTCATTTATAAAAGGATTTGGAGTATTTATTTTATATATTGATTCAGAAAAATTTTAATTCGGTCATACTTTTATTTATTTATTGTATGATTGTATTTTCTTAGGCTTGCTACAGGTTTCGGATTCGAAATAATTCCCGTTCCCTAACGCCGGTCATGACTTATAGTTTGGATCATGACAGTGTAAAAAGGCGCCACCTTTATAATAAGTCGTCACCTCACCGATGCCAAGGGTGAAGAGGCGACACCTCTTCATTGAGGTGCTTGCCTAATCACCCAGGCCAGATTTGGGCCTTAAGGCTAAAAGGCAACGAGTTTGGGCTTTTGAGGCTTATACTTAGTGTTTTTAGCTTTTGAGTCTATTTTAGAAAAGTTTCGAAATTCTCTTGCATTTTAAACTTGTACTTTCTTTTTATTGATCTTTTGTTGTGAGCTGATCAAATTGAAGGTGTCCACAATAATAGATTTTGAATATTGATGATTCAGACAAAAAAACTCATTTTATTTGAGAACAAAAATTGAATTTATTATTACAAACATTTAGTTTGTGTATATTTTCAATAAGAATTATTGAGATATTATTTACTATTTACTATTGTTTTGAACTTATTTCAAGGGCTTTTCAAAATAAGAAAAAAAAGTTTCTTATTATAACATTTTCTCTTCTTATATAATCTAAAAAAAAAATTGTATGATCCTTTCAAAGAAAAAGATAATATTATTGTTGCAATTTTTGACAAGAAACAGTAAATTACGGATTCAAAAATTCTAAAAATAATCTTCCTTAAATAGATAATTCATGTATCAGAAGTATAAAAGAAAATATAATTTTTTTTATAGAGACTAAATAAATAAATTTTAAAAATTAAATAAATAATTTATCACGGATTGCGATTTACAATAATATACAACTGCAAAATGTATAATTGTCCGGAAAAAATTGTACTACAAATTATTCAAATGCCTATAGTTTTTAGTACGTGGGTAGTTATGTGCAAAGTCAAGAAACGTAATCACTGTTGACTTCGTATGCCTGATGTTTGCTCAAAGTACACAAGAACAATGCTGATTTAAGATTTTGATTAACTAAACTGCATCATTGTCCATATAATAATACATTTAATATTAATCTTTTAACTACTAAAGTGTCATTAGCTGGCGATTAGTTCTGCTTTTAGTAGGACAACAAAATCTTAACCTAGCAATAAATAGATGTGTGTATGCTGTACAGCTTCTAAACCATCTGAAATCTATCCATATACAGCTGACTAAATAAAAGATTTATCCTCCTTACATGTGTATCTATAATAATCAACAATTTATAGTTTTATCATTTTAATACTTAAATTAGGTTAAAAAGCACTAATTCAATGATATTATACATTTGTCATCCCTTGTATTTGCTGCCTTTTTTATTAGTTTGATATTTCCTACTTACAGCTTTTTATTAGTAAAATCCTTAAAATGTGACATATACTGATTTGTTATTTCATACCACATGTGTTGGTAGGGGTTTTTTAAAATTTCATTTTAAGCAAATTCAAGTGTTGAAATGATAAAACTCTATATGTTGAAGTATCAAACTGAAAAAACGTGACAAATATAAGGGGTTACAAATATATTATGTCATGTTTTATTTAAAAATTGGATATTGATGTTGAATTCATCATGATACTGATTTACAATTCAATCAATTTAATTATTTTAACATAATATGTGCATAAAAATATTTAATAATTTTAATGTATAAGGTTTCGAATTTGAATATTTAAATATGATAAAAATAAATATTAGGAGAGTTTTATTCTTTTATGCATCTATTCAACTCGAATTCTAAAATAGTTAAAATTTTTATAGTTATGGAATATTAGAGCTATCAAATTAAAAAAAAAAAAATTGTCGGTAAAATAATCAGATTGACAAAAACGTACATTGTAGAGTTCACATGTTTACATTCAATTCAAGTTACAATAAGCATAAGTTCCGTCACATTACAAGAATCATCATTGTAGTCTGTATATAAGTAGTAGCAGATGAGATTGTTATGCTTTATGTATCACTATAGTATTAACAAAGGATCACTATAGACAGCTAACTCTTCCAACCCATCAAAATTTTCAACTTGCTCATTGCAGAGCAATCGAGTCTCTCAAGTGAAAAAACAGCCTCTTCAACTGAACAAGTGTCGAGCAGAAACAAGATTCTAGCGTGCGAAAGTAGCTGGAGTCAGTGAGTTCATCTAGGCTCTATCCAGCTTTGTGTCATGCTATTTCCTGAAGACTGGCTGTAAGAATTCGGCTGAGAACTGGAAGCCGCAGGTCGAGAAAATGGAATGATCTCTGAACTACTAGGACTAGGATTAAGAAATGGGGGTTGCGTTGGCTGAGGAATTTCATGGTTTCCAGTAAGCATTTTGACAACAATTGACATTGCGGGACGCAGTTCAGCAGAAGCTTGCACACAAAGTAGGCCTATCTGAAGCAAGAGCGATGCTTCCTCTTCTTGAAAATTACCAGCCAAGACCAGATCAACAGCTTCACAGAGTCTACTAGTTCCATACAGGTTCCATATCTTTTCTCCAACAACATAAAGAGAATGGTAAACAGAGAGTAATTCAACAAACAAGAAGTGAATGCTATTCATGTAGTAAAATAATTACCATTTGCAGGATAGAACCTGAATCTTGAACAAAGGAATTGTTCCGCTTTCCAGTAACAACTTCAATGAGAAGAACTCCAAAACTGTAAACGTCCGCCTTCTCAGTCAGTTTGCCACGAACAACATATTCTGGAGCCATGTAACCTCTACAGAAATAGGTTTAGCAAAATTGTCATGAAGCTATAAAAATTTTAAAAAAAGCAATAGACATAACCAACATCTGTTGATGTTGGTTGAAACAGCTAGAAGTTTGGGATTTCTCAGTTAATGTTTCGAATTCGAGTCTTTTATATATATATAGAAACCTGTGCTGGAAGAGTTTTGCTCTTCTTCCGGGTCTACCTGGCTCGAACTCCAGATATTCGGGTGTCAAAAATATATAAAAAAAGAGCAAAAAGCAATAGACATAACAGAAGACTAACAAGCACGATCAAAGGTAGGCTTGTACATACAATGTGCCAGCAATAGCTGTGCTGATGTGAGTTTTATCCTGCGGAAATAATCTTGCGAGTCCAAAATCAGCAATCTTCGGGGTGAAGTCCCCATCGAGTAGAACATTGCTTAATTTAATGTCTCTATGTATTATTCTTAACTCAGATTCCTCATGAAGATAGGCCAGGCCCTCAGCTGTGCCTAATATGATGTTATACCTCATCTCCCATGTTAATGGCGGAACATTCTTTGCAACTGAATGGAATTTATAGAGATTTGTCAATTATAAAACATATGATCAAACATCAAAAAACATATGATTAGAGATTCTGAGATATGAGTAATCACCAAAAAGATGGTCATGAAGGCTTTGATTCGGTACATATTCATAAACAAGAAGGCTTTCTGGTCCTGTGATGCTGCATCCTAACAACTTCACAAGATTCTTGTGTTCAATGTCACTAATCAGATTGACTTCATTAAAGAAATGATCTACCCATTGTCTTGTATTGAATAAAAGTCTCTTTATTGCAACAGCTTTTCCATCTGGTAGTATTCCCTGACAAACAATTGCATTTTTTTTTTAAAAAAAAAGGAGAGATGAACTAGTTCCATTATTAAAGATCATGTTCTGTGAACTCTGAACGCCAGCGGTTTAGACCGAAGGAAAAACAAAAAAAAAAACAGTTCTGTTACAAAGGAAATTACCTTGTAAACTGAACCTGATCCTCCTTGACCCAGTTTATTGGAAAGGTGGAAGTAATTAGTTGCTTTTTCAAGAGATTCATAAGTGAAATTGAGCTTGGAATTATTCACAGCGGTCAATAAAGCACCAAGCTCCTTCCTTTCTGAGGCAAATTTAAGATCAAATTAGCACATCCTGAAATTGAAACACACAAGATTGCATAGTTTATAATCAACTATGTATACTTACGTCTCCTCTTTTCTGCTATTCTCTTCTTCGTAAAGAACATAGCTGTTGCCACAATCAATAGAAGAGCCACAAAGGCAGATGCTGCAGCCAGAATAACAGCCAAGTGGCTGCTTCCTGCAAGCCATAACCAATAAAATGTCAAAATTGCTGAACAAAAAATTGCTGAAGGAGATTTACACAAGCACCCTTTTCTCTCCCAGAAATGTTCTTATATTTGTCACCACCTGATTTCAAGTTTTCAACTAAACTCCACTGAATTGAAATGACAGAACTAAACTATCAAATTTGCAGGCTTAAAGACTTGAAATTGAACCATCAGATTAAAAATTTTGTACTATTTAGATGCACCCAAAATTCAAAATTCAGCGACACAAAACTCACCTCCATCATCTGCTGCATTTGGAGGTCCAGAATTATTGTAAAACTTCTGAGTAGAGTATCGCAAGTAACAACCAGCATTCAAAACTCTTCCTTCTTCCTTCGGAGTACAATTTGCAATTTTAGATGCAGCAATTGCTAGACAAGTTTCACAAGCGCTTGTATTTACCAATTCCCAGCATTGAGCCAATCCATAAACAGAAACATTCCCTCTATTCACTGACCCAACAAAGAACCCATCATTCTTTGGAGCTTGAACACTCAAATTCTTCATCAATTCCATAGCATTATCACTAAAAACAGTCTGATTTCCACCACTAAAACTTTCATTAGCACAAACAGTCGTATCCTGTGAACCCAATATCTCATTAAAGAAATTGTAATCATCATACCTTAAATAACATCCATCATAAAAAAGTCTGCCCCCACGAGTTGCTAATTGGAAAGGAAGACATCTTAAAATCTGAGTCTTGCATTGAGCAAAGCAAAGATTGCAATCTGTTTGATCAAGATCTTTCATACACTCACCAAAAGTATACACTGTGGTGTTACCTGTACCATTAATTACATCTCCATATTGTTGTCTAGCAATCAATGGAGTTACTGCATCCATTGTAGCTAAAAAATTTGCTACGAAAGTTGGCCTTTCTGGTATCACCGCTGTCCTGTTTGTGCATATTAGAGCTGCCTGTGTAGCTCTTGGATCACAAACAGAGAAGTTCACTAAGAAACATAAGCAAGAAACAAGAAAACTCACAAAATAACAAGCAGGGTTCATTTTTCTCTCTGTTTTCTTGGCAACCAAACAGAAAAAAGGACAAAATGGTTTTGCAAATTGCAGGACTTTGGAAACTGGGTACGGTGAATCATTTAAAATTGTTGACTTCAACTGGTGGGAAAGCAAAAAAAATAAAAATAAAAAAGACGCGGTTTATGCAGAGCAGTCACAGGAAATGGAATAAGGGGGCTTGTTTGTACACCAAAAAAACAGAGAAAAGAAAGACAAAAAGAAGCCATTTCATTACAGGACATATGAAGCTTCGAATTCAAATGCGGGTGCGGTTGGACCAAATGCGTCAAATAATTTTTAGATTTGTACAAACAGGACATGACTAATAGTTGCGTTTGTAGTTTGATCTCTTTCGTTGTCATGATTCAGTGGTGTTTAGTGAAAGTCAAAAAGTTGTTCAATTCACTCGGCCTTTTAATTATTAATTAATAGTAGCACTATGTTCGGAGGGGAAGAAAGCGTACAAAGAAAATAAAAAGGAAAATGTAAAGAAAATATATTTCAATGAAAGGAAAATAATAATATAAAGAGACAGAAAAATAAATTTATTTTTTGGATGGTGGTCCGTAAAAGACAAAATACTTTTGAGGTAATTATAATATTGCCTCATTACTAATTAATTTTTTTTAAATCTTAATTTTTAACAATTAATTAAACTAATGAAACTTAAATTTTAAAATGTACCACGTGAACTCAGTTAATTTTTTTATTACCCCCAATATTAATTAAATTTATTTTTTAAAATTTTAATACTTTAACAACTAATTAAATTAATAGAATCTAAAATTTAAAATACACTAAATGAACTCATTGTATTATTATTTAAACACCTTAAACTTGTAACTAATTTTTTTAATTAAAATTTATTTTTTAATGTAATTAAAAAAATTAATAATGTAAAAAGTTATGGATCGAGATATTAAACATTATCTTTATATTTTTTTATTTGAGTTAAAATATATGTAATATATTTATTATTATACCACTATTCTAAATGTCATATAGGAGATGTTAAAATAAAGAACGGTGAAACAGAAAAATTAGTTACGAAATTATGCTTCTCACTTTTTGTCTTCTATTTTTTCCCAATTTAATTATAGAGACATGGTTTAGAGGAGAATAAAATGAACTTTCCTCGCTCTTTTTATTTTCTCTCCAATTTCTATATAAGAAAAAACAACTTTATTTCTATATTTTCCCTATATATTTTCTATCCTTCTTATCTTTCTCTATTCCAAAACGTAGTGTAAATGTAAGAGTAAGAGGATATTAATCCCAAATAATTAAATAGTTTTTACATTTGGGGTGCCAATGCCATGTCCGTCTTATTTTACTAGATAATAAATTAATTAATATATTCAATTATAAAATAAATTAGTTTATTAATTTATAAAAAATTCAAAAATTTTATGTATAACGTTTTTAAAATTATAATTTCATAATTCAATTGTAAAAATAATAAAAATAATTTAATTAATGCAGTAAATTTTTTTACAATTAAAATTATTTAATATATCCTTTAACGGTGTCATGATGATACTATATCCTATGATTCTAACCATTAAATTTTAATTATAAACTTAAATGTATATATCTTCATTTGAAAAAAAAAAAATTATTCTGAATCTTTAAAATATGAAACAACGAATTTAACGAATATGGAAAAAAATTATACACTTAAATGTTTAATTCATAGAGGTCACTATTAAATAGCTGTAAACTTGTAATTAAATGATTGAAAGTTTCAATGTTCTTATGGTGACATCAATCTTCGCTAGTTATTGCTGAAAACTGGTAATTCTTGACAGAACATTATAGAAAATGGCTTGCACATTTGAAAACAGCACAATTATAAAACAGCACAATTATATTGATCTTATAGCGTCGTCTATATATATATATATTTCATGCCTTAATTAGTCCAAAACTAAGATGCACAGAGCTAAATGTCTGAACATAAAAGAAAAAAGGCCCGCATTTAGCGGCCAATCCATCGCGAACATATACCATTTTTGGAATCGATCCGACTTCTCTCTCTATGTGCTATTGAAGAATAAAATAAATAAAAGAAAATGAAAACTAGGAGGTTTTTTTTTTACGTTGTTTAGGACAAAATTAAATTTCAATACAGAATTATGATGATGATGTGGGGTTCGGTACGTATAGATTAATCAATGGGATCGAAGAAAAAATAATTATATAAATGACTTTGAAAAATAAAATTTGAAATGCCTGGCTCAATATTGACGGCAATGGCCGGGATGGAAGAGTAGTGGTGGGCTCAGTCAACCACTAGCAGCCTTTTGAACGTTGCAATATGCAGATAATTGTGTGCCATCAGACGGGGTACGTACGACAAGAATAACTGTTCTTGTCAATAGCGTTTCAAACTGATGAAGGAATTAGAGTATTCTTATGCTAGAAGAAGAAGAAGAAGACAGGACTGAGGAGCAAAACCTTTCAATTGGAACCCATAATACGCATTACAAGTTATGTGGGACCTGTTGGAAATTTTTATTTGTTTAAAATAAATAAATTATCTTAAATTAAAACTTTTATATTTGATAGTTGTATTGCATATAATAACTAACCTTATAGTATATATATGTTCATTTTAATTATTACAATAGATATAGAATAGAAATTTACATAGAAAATAGATATAAAAAAGTATAGAAATAAAAATAATTTATGAAGAGCAATAAAAGAAAGATCAAATTAAGAAATTCTTTATCCTTCATAAAAATTTCTTCATTATTTGCTAAGTGCAAAAATTTGAAAGGATTGTTATATCCACTAAACCAATTTGCATAAATCCTTATAACAAAACTCGAGAAGGAGTGAGGGCAAATTTCGCTTTTAAAAAAGCGATAATTGATCGTGTTTCAAGCCTAATAATAGAGAAATTGTTGTTGTTGTTTTAATTTTCATCATCAAATATTTTTTCTAACAATCTAAAAGCGGAACTTTCTATTATTATTTTTTTTGCAAGAAAATTATGAATAACAACACTATCAAGTGATACTTATTAAGGTATGAATTTTAAAATCGTTGTTGATTTGGATGCCGCAGGAGAAACCTGTAAATTGTTGTTGTTATTATTATTATTATTTATTGGCATTAGTATATGAATGTGATGCCTATAAAATAAATTGAATAATAAGTATATGAAAATAATAACAATAATAGTATATTTATTTATTATTATTGTTATTGTTATTTTTTGTTGATATTAATGTTTACATGTATTATATGTCTAATAAATACATGTTGAGACATATGTGAGATAAATATATGTTGAGAGCGATCTCATATTGGTGATAATTTTTATGCTTTTTGAAAACATTAAAAAAAAAAAAGCATGTTTTAAATATATTAATTTTTGATATTTATGGACATAAAAGAAAATCTAGAAATACAAATGTTAAAAATAATAATTGTGAAGCATATTTTTAGAGACATTGCATTATTATTTGATACTAAGCATATTGAGTTTGTTATCCATATTTGTTATGCTTATTTTTGTTGGAGCATGCATGAGTTATTGCATCTAAAAATTGATAACTTGAATAGTGCAAGTTTATCTTTGTATTATTATTATTAAAGTATTAAACGATGTGTTTGAGTAATAAAGTTTGAGATTGTATTTCATTTATTAAAAATTGATTCAAGAAGGAATCAAGGATGATTATAAGAATAAAAATTTTTATAATAATTATAATTGAGTCAAGTAATGAATATTTGACTATATTTTAAATTGTGAATAATACCGTTGAGGGCATAATAGAAACAAGAAGGTTTCTAATTTTTTATATTTTTTCATGGAAGATCTTGGACAAGTAAAATTGAAAAATAGTGGAGGTCATATATTGAGAAAGTGCTCAATGAATTAAGTCACTTGAATAAATGAAAAGAAGTGAGTACTTATTGAATATGAACATTTAGTATGTCAAGAATGATAGATGTTATTTAAGTCCAAGATTATAGTAATATAAATGTGTATTACTATGTAAGGAGAAATCTAGACATATAAATTCATAGACAATATTATGTGAGAAAATTAATCAAATATGGAATAATTTTTCTTACATTTGTGAAATCAAATAAGAATTTGACTAATTCTTTTACTAAACCTCTCACAAGAGATTTAGTGAAATCAACCTCATTTATGTTGGATTTAAAACTCCTTAGTTAAATCCACCAAAGATGGCAACCCCACCTAACACTATTTAATAAATAGTTCTTGGGTTAAAAGGATAAGAACAAGTCATTGATAAGTGGATGTTGAAGTACTTAAATTCGGCCTATGTGAGGTAAGTACTTTTTGTCACAAGATTGAAGGATGAGTTTAATCTCTTAATGAAGTTCAATTTTTAAAGCAAGTGTTTCTAATATGATAAAACACCGAAAGAACTTCACCTATATAAGCTTTGAAGTGGTGCCACTTCAATTGAGAGTTTAGGATTTACTTTTATAAAAAACTTATGAATTTGGATAGTACATGGCCATATAAGTGCTAAGCGCGTATATAAGTGGAATAAAGAATATAATATTTACGTGTATAGCAACATTGATGATTTCATAAGGAATAGCATGTTTAGAGCTAAAATGCTACATGAAATTTCGATTTCGTCTTGTGATACTATACTAAGATAATATTCAAATCGAAAGATACATTATTTTATGCGTAAACATAGTTGATCTATCTTTTGTTGGTATTTTTAACTTATTTTAAACAAGTGAGGGATTGTTGGAAATTTTTATTTATTTAAAATAAATTAATTATCTTAAATTAAAATTTTTATATTTAATAGTTGTATTGTTTTGAAAGGATGTGTCCTTTCATATAATAACTAACCTTATAGTATATATATGTTGCATTTTAATTATTACAATAGATATAGAATAGAAATTTACATAGAAAATAGATATAAAAAAGCATAGAAACAAAAATAATTTCTGAAGAGCAACAAAAGAAAGATTAAATCAAAAAATTCTTTATTCTCAGTATGAATTTCTTCACTATTTGCTAAGTATAGAAATTTGAAAGGCTTGTTATATCCACTAAAGCAATTCCCACAAATCCGGGACAAATTCCACTTTTAAGAAAACGATTCTCAATCATGTTTTAAATCT
The DNA here is from genome assembly GCA_947683625.1 of Mallotus nudiflorus. NCBI lineage: Eukaryota > Viridiplantae > Streptophyta > Magnoliopsida > Malpighiales > Euphorbiaceae > Mallotus > Mallotus nudiflorus. The sequence continues at coordinate 4,892,398 of CANTUR010000075.1, read as the reverse complement.
AATTATAGAAAAGTTTTTTTATATTTTATTTTATTTATCATTATGAATATTTATATTAATTTGTTGTTGTTCTAATTTTCATCATTAAATATTTTTTCTTACAGCCAACAAAGGATTGTGAGTATATGTTGTAGTAGACAAATTAAAACCACTTCTCCTCCAATGCCGCAGCTCCAAAATCTATAATAATGGAAGGTCCTAACCTACGAGTACTACTAACTAAAGTTGCTTGCTGCCATTACTTTATCTTCATCACAAAATGGATCTCTTTACTTTTCTTTTTTGTTTTGTTCTTTTTATTCTTCTTCTTTTGTCTCAATTCATCATTTCCGTGTCTTTTTTTATCTTGTTTTCGTTAATCAAATATAAAGCATTTAGTATAAGTAAATCACTTATTATACGTGTCAAACATCTAATAGTTTAATGCAATACTTTAGATATATATAAGAATCTTCTGAAAAATATATTGAACATATGTAAAATCTATATATGAACATATTGAAAAATATCCAACACTAATGAAAAAAAAAATAAATCCAACACTACATGCTCATTATAAGAAAAGTATATGCGCTTCATACATAATTAAAAAATTCGATTCTTAAAGCTTTTAATAATCAATGAAATGCTATTAATAGAAACAAATAAATCTAATCAATTAGAAAGCCATTCAGTAATTTTTTTATCAATAGAATTTTTATATGACTTAAGTTTAACGGAATGTATATCGGAATATAACTTTTTCTTTTTAAATTAATGACCATAAAAATCAGATTTTATATCAAAATACCTTTAAAATGAAATTATCACTTAACTATTTTTTTTACTGACGAAGATAGAGGCAAAATCTCATGGGAAAATTCGGATTTGAATCTTTTACTACTTGCATTGCAAAAAGCAACTTATAATCGTGAGTATAATTACAATGTTTAGAGCGTTAAATTTTTCTTCGGAACAAGATTATCTTTAGTCATTATAATTTAGTTTCCGCCGGTGCTTTATACTGCGATTTGGGACAGAAAGGGATGAGTTAAAGACCTTCGATTCCTTGAAAAGAAATGTAGAGCCACTAGCCTACTCACCTTCAGCATCTTTATTCATCATTTGTATATAAGAAAACCAACCTCAAATAATTTAACAGAACATGCTTACACTTTGCATAGCTCTCAATAAATATTATTTGCCGATAGATTCTTGGGACTTTTGGCATTGTGGGAGCAACACCACGAATGTGTAACTTTCCAAGTTGTCAAACCCAAATTTCTGGTTGAAGGAAGCTTAGGTAAATTTCTTTTTATTTAGCTAAATATAAACAATTAAATTAGGTTATGATTGATTGATTAACATATAGATATACTAAAAGACTTTGATAGAGGTGACTGTTGTAGTGCCCAATTCTATTTTGTCTGCAACTTAATTACAACCTAGGACCACCTATTACCATTGTAGGTTACATTTTTTTGGAGTATTGCATTAAAGTCGCAATTTTGACTTCTTCTGTGTTGTATTATAATCTCAAATATTATTAATTCAATTAGCAAAATATATATATTAGGTTCAAGTGATGCAAAATTTATATTTAAATAAATAAAATTTCGAGTTTGAATTTAATACATAGAGAAACAAATGATAGAAAATTTTTATCTCTTTATGCATTTATCCTGTTTGAATTTTATAATAGTTAAGTTCATATGGCAAGTTATTGAATACCAAAAAAAATAAAGAAACTGACACATAAAATATGAATAAGATTGAAATAAATTAAATTTATAATAAAAAATTAATGCAATTGAAAATGGGAATTAACATTAAAATTTGGTCAAGAATTAAAACTAATTGAAGTCATTAAACATTTTCAATTTTAATGACAATAGCCAAGTTCAGCTTACAACAATTAATGCCATACATTGGTAAGAGCAACAGCCTTTAATTTTTTTTCAATCTTATAATTGAAAAAGACATGTAATTTAACAACAGCAGAGCATCAAGCCACTATACACGTCAAATGTCATGTCCTTTACACTTAGGGACAACTAAGTATAATTTTTAGAATATATGAAACTACATAATGGGAGGTTAAGTAATTAAGAAAGATTATCCAAATACAATATATAGTTGCATGATGACATTTATCCACCTTCCACTAAAGCTCAATAATTGGTCACCCTTATGATCATGCAAATTATAAGAGATTTATTGATGGATGCCAATTGGCATATTCTCAAATGCATGTTAATTAATTAATTAATTAATTGTTGCTTCAGAAAATTTTATAAGTGTCTGCTTCATTATGCCACGGTGATCAGTCCCAGAATATGTATATGAGATTTTACAACATATAATAGCATTTGACTAGATTTTAAGGAATAACTAACTGGATTATTCATCAAAATTGAATCATTATTTTCTAGTGAATGCAAGGTTGATTATATTTGAATTTTGATTTGTTTGATAAAAGTGTCCAGAATCTTTTTATTATTTTTCATTAAACAATATTTATAATTTTATAAGAAAAATACTATTGGCACACTTCATTATATTATTACTATTTTTCGTTACTGTGGAAGTTTCATATATTTATTTATTTATTGAACTAAGAGGGTGAAGACAAAAATTGAATCTTTCATTTACACATAAAGCTATACCACTAGATTATACAATTTGTGACTATTTTATATGTATATCGATGATAATTATAATAGTAAAAGTATTAACAAAAAATAAGAGTACAAATAGTAGTTTTGGTATTTATTTGTTTTTTGAAAATATTGTTACATTGCTATTTATGCTGCAATTTCAAAAATATATATTTTTACATCAATTCAATAACTTAATTTAAAAAAGTTATTTTTTAAAAAATTATTATTGTCAAGAATTAATTTTTTAAAAAAGAGCAGCAAACAAACCCTTTGAATTATTTAAAATAGCTTTTAAATTTCTTGAAAATTAATACAACTGAAAAACAAATTTACCTACTTTCGCTCCATCTTATTTCATTATAATATAGAATTAAAAAAATTGTCATTCTATAGAACATTGATTCCTTAAATTATTAATATTTTATTTATTTTTCTTAAATGTAAAATATGTGCAAAAAGAGGGTGTTTTCGTAACACACTATTTATATAACCGTAGTCTATAACGACATCATCCACTGTCAGTGACGCCCCAAGACTCATTTCTTGCTGATCAGCTCAAATCCAGGAAGGTAAAATTTCCAAGAAAAGAGGATTCTGTAAAGATGATGAAGAGAAACAAGAACACATCTCTTGTATTCTTCATCTTTGTTATGGTAGCTGCCTTCACCATGTTCACCATAATTTCGGTAGAGGCAAGAAAGCATCACCACAACAAGAAAAGCAAATCCCATAATAACAATAAGAACCTTAAAGAGAAGAGTGGCAATGACAACAACAATGCCCCGGCTTCAGATACTACTGTCCCAGGCCCTGCACCAGCCCCTCTTCCCCACTATCATTATTATATTCATTCCAAAATCTTTAATATTCTCTCATTTGGAGCCAAAGGTGATGGAGTTTCTGATGATTCTGAGGTATTAACTCAAGTGACTACACTCTTCATTGTCTTGCATAGCTACTAAATCTAAATTCTTGTTAAGTGGGCTTTGACTAGTACATAAACCTGTAACTTTCGTATAGTTCTGAAAACGACTCCCGTACCTTCGAGCTTTGTGCGTTAGTATTTTTCCACAGTTTCTTTTACGAAAATTTTGATTTTCTTGAGAATGAGTACAAATTACAGGCACTTGTAGCTGCATGGAAAGCAGCCTGCAAGGTACCTGGAGCTACAGTAGAAATACCTGCAGAATTCAAGTTTCTTATCAAGCCCATAGCTCTTCAAGGTCCATGTATGCCTCACTTTGTTCTTCAGGTATTTCATCCTTTCTCTTCTTTTTCAGCTGATCCTTCAGCATATTTTTTTAATAAATAAATGGGAAATTGGCAAAAAGTTATATTCCTTGCCCGTCCACTTTATTTTGAAAATGTTAATTATATATTAAGGTCATGTTTTAAATATTATATGATCCTTACAGTTAAATTAATGCTTTACACAGCAAGCTCATGTCTAATTGTAAGTGGAATTTCATGCTAAACAGATAGATGGAACTGTCTTAGCCCCTCCAGAAGTAGGTTCGTGGCCTAAATCCAGCCTGTATCAATGGTTCAACTTCAAATGGGTTCATGACTTCACCATTAGAGGTGCTGGCACTGTCAATGGACAAGGCTTTGATTGGTGGACTCCTTCTAATGTCTACTATATTCAGGTTTGACATTCTTTCTTTCAAAATCAGAACATATTAAGGAAAAAAAGGAAAAAAAATCTTAAGAAATTAATGGCAGCTAATGATACCCTTTTATGATATTTTTCTGCAGAAGAGATTCAAGCACATTCCTGACATGAAACCAACTGTAAGATTTCTTGAATTTTATTTTACACAGACACTTCTGTTTTCTTTTATTTATCTGATGGCAATTATGGTACATATATGTATATATTCTTTTGTGTTTACAGGCTCTGAGATTCTACGCTAGCTATAATGTTACAGTTCGTGACATTGAAATCATGAACAGTCCACAATGCCATCTCAAATTTGACAGCTCAAAAGGGATAAAAGTTAATAACATAACCATTTCTTCACCAGAGAATAGCCCAAATACTGATGGTATTCACTTGCAGAACACACAAGATGTAGAAATTCAGCACTCTAATATTGGAACTGGTGAGGTCCAAAATCCTTAAACATTCCCAAACGTATATAGATGGATATATATATATATATATATATATATATATATATATATATATATATATATATATATATATATATTGTGGTCCATGGTAAGAAGCCTGTGTTTTTTTTAATAAAATTTTAAATTCAAGTCTCATGTATGTAGAAATAAGTATTAAAAGAGTGTTAGCCTCGTATTAGGGTCCATTGGCTTGATTTATATTAATTAGAGTTTTTATAGCTCTCCGATATACATGTTCATTATATATACTAAAAAAACTATATATGATCAATTTGAAAATTAATAAGTGATACTAGGTGGTTAATGTTCAATCCTACAAAGTATTTGCTGGGTGGGAAGATAATGCATGGCATGTTAGTATACACAGGGAAAAAAACAAAAAAGTAATATTCTTCAACCTCAAGATAAAGGGAAAAAAAAAGTTATGGTTAGTGGGGAAATATGTTGGGTTGAATGAATTTTAAAACGGTATATAACTGTCACTAAACTAACTTTTGAGACAGACAAGCATGAACGAAAAAGTACCAATTTCAACCAACTTTTTTTCATTTTGGTATGCTATATGCCCTTGTTTTAATTATTAGCAAGTAGGCTATAGTGCATATAGATAGATTATTGAGATGCTAATATATGATGCTGTGCTCACTTTTGGCAGGAGATGACTGTATATCCATACAAACTGGTTGCTCTAATGTTCATATTCATCATATTAGCTGTGGCCCAGGGCATGGTATAAGGTAAATTTTCTTTATAGATAAATGCAGGTTAAAGAATTTTCCTCCTATTAATTACCTTATCTATATATTGTGTACATGAACTAGTAATGTCCAATTAAATGAATATAATATGAATATATGTATGCGTATTCTAATATATGAGGGCTTTCAGAAGTAATATAAATCATTTTTTTTAATTTGATATCTTCAGGATTTAATAGTCATAAAAATTTTAATTATTCTGAAGTTTAACTTGTGTGGATCTGTAAGAGGACAAATTCTATTATCTTTTAACATCCGATTTCTCGACATATTAAATTTTTACTCGAAACTTAATTTACTTTAAAAAAATTAAACTTTTTAATTACCCTTTGAATTAACATATATTGATAATACAAATTATATTTGATATGCTTGTCCTCATTTATTTATTTTTGAGAATCTCTAATGAAATAAAGAATAAAATTTCACAAGAAGTAAAGAGATACACTAAAATTAACTAACATGAATTCTCTGAATATAACCTACCATAAAAAATATTAAAACTTGTGCTAATTCTATGTGCACATCTTCCTTTTCTTGTAATTGCAGTGTAGGAGGACTTGGAAAAGATAAGAGTGTGGCATGTGTCTCCAACATTGTGGTGGAGAAAATCTCACTGCAAAATACCTTAGCTGGTGTCAGAATAAAGACATGGCAGGTACCTAATTTAACTATATGCTCTGACATTAATTAATAATTTTTACTTAATTAATTAATTATTCATGCACTACCCTTTTCATTGAATCTTGATTTGCAAATTATTTTCTTGCAGGGAGGTCTTGGATCAGTAAAAAATGTATCATTTTCCTACGTTCAAGTATCAGATGTTAAGTATCCTATAATAATTGATCAGTTCTATTGTGATAAGCACATCTGCAAGAACCAAACAGAAGCTGTGGCCATAAATGGTGTTAAATATGATCAAATAATTGGGAGTTACACAACACAGCCTATTTATTTAGCTTGTAGCAAAGACGTGCCATGCATAGATGTTGATCTAATTAATATACAGTTGAAACCATCTTTAGGGTACCGAAGTTTTCGACAGGCTTTGTGTTGGAATTCTTATGGGAAATCACAGGCACCCCTTGTCCCTTCAAGCATAGACTATTGCTTAATGCGTGATAGTGGCTCCGTTAAGAGAATAGCAAGGTCACATGAGCATCTGTGCTAGGCCGCTAGCTTGTCATGACTCTGACTCTGACGCCTAAAATAAATGTATTATCTTTCATCCTTTTCTCTTGTTTGCGTTTCTGTTTATGCTTCCCTTCTGCAAATTTTGTCAATGTGGGAAGGTGATGAATTGTAATAGTTTTTTTTCATGAATGTAATCTTTTGGTTGTCTTTTTTTTTTTTTCTCCTCCAAACCACAATGCAGTTTGATGCAAACATAACTACAAAAAATGATAAAGTCTTTCGATAATTAATTTAATATGATTATATGAGTAATAAAATTTAAACTCAAAACTTCGTTTAAAACATTCTTACTTGATAGTTTTTTTTTATTGATTTTATTTCTCTAATGGTGCACAAATGATCACTGCCTATAGAATTGCCCTTCTCCAACATTCTCAGGCTTTTAACTTTATTTCGAAAAGGAGAGGCCGCACGTAGTTAAAGATATCTGCAAGGCGATGATCTTAGTGTAGAAAAAGGAGCTAAAGGTAGCAGTAAAACCCCACATCAGATCATGTAGATCTTTAGAATAGTTTTCTTGTACTGATAGATTCCATATTTTTATGCAACAAAATTATAGTTGTACTAACTCTAAGGCAAATTGCTTCCAAAGTAATGTTATTTTATCATGTTATACAAGCAGACAGAATATGAATATCCCCTTCCTAGTCATTCTACTAATTATTATACTTTTATTCCATCATGACCAATGACAGGAAAAAAAGCTCAACCAACGAATATTAGTCTCGTAAAAGTTTGATTTTTTAAAATAAAATTTTGAGTTCAAACCTTATTTACATAAAGACAGATATTGAGAAAGTTAAAAATTAATCGAAATTTACACAAGTATTCATATCCAATAAAAAAATTCAAAAAGAGAAAAGCTCAAAGTAGGAGCGTGGCAAAGCCAAAAGTTGGGTTGTGGGAGGCACAAGGCTACATTCCCTGGCAGAAAAAGAAGAGAAAAAGCTATCTCTATCAAGGTTTAATTTCAGTATTTGTAGGTCAACTCAATTATGGTAAAAGAATGGTGAATATGATACGCCTGCAGGCAGATATGGGACCAAGTTACCCACCTATTCTAGCTTTAATTTTGTTTCATCGAAAATTCATAAGATGACAAATTTTACATTGACTAAATAATCCATAATTTAGATGTTATATATATATATATATATATATCTTAAATACTTAACTTTAAAATTATTATTTTTATAATAAATATTTTTAAAATTTATAATAAATATTTATTTTTATACTAATTGTGATTTTAATAAAATGATTATATGAATAATTTAAATGGAATAATAAATAAATAAATTAAAATAAAATAAATCACATTAATTTTATTTTATTTTAATTTTTATTGCTATAAATTTTTAGTTATAATAAGATTTATTTTTAGAATTATTAGATTAATAAGATTTTTTTTAGAATTATTAGATTAGTATTGAAGTATGTATAATAGTATTTTAGTTAAAAAATAATATTAAATAATTACTGTAATTTTTTAATGGTTTAGAAAAAATATTTTGAGTGATTTAAGGTAGAAAAATACATGATATCCAAATAATTTTAGAATTTGAATAGTATTGAAATATGTATAATAGCTTTTCAAGCAAATATTCAAATATAAAGGTGGGAACTTATCAAATTTTTATTTAATGACTTTAAGACTTAACATTTAATATATATGATAATATATATAAATTTGAGTATTCACTCTAAAAACTAGGGGTGTAATCGAGTCGAGTCGAGCTGAGTTTTGACTAATTCGAGCTTGGTTCGTTTATAAACGAGCCGAACTTACTATCCTACATGGTGTTCACGAACTGTTTATGATTTTAAACGAGTCTAAAGAAATTTTAAAAAATACAAACTATAAATTAAAATTATACATTCAAAAATTAAAAATAAATTATTCATGAAATAAATTACAATATATTTAATAAAAATTATAATTTTATTCTAATAATATATTTTTTAAAAATATTTTTTACAATATGAATTTATATATTATATATCTAAAATCAAATTACTAAACATTCAAATTATGAGTTGAGAGCTTCTATTCGAATTTGTTCGCGAGCTCCACAAGTCGAGCTTTATGTAGCTTGAGCTTCATAAGTCGAGCTTTATATAGTTTGAGCTCGACTCGTTTATTAAACAAACTTTTATCGAGCCGAACACCGAGTTGCTCATGAACGGCTCAACTCGTTTATATCCCTATTAAAAACTAATGTGTCTAACTATTAATATCCTAATTTTTATTAAAATAAAATATTTATAATAGCTTTTTAGTATTATTTTTTAACTAAAACACTAATATATGTTTGTTCTATTTAATGTAAAACACTCTAATTCTATTACATCTAAAACATTATTTTTTGTTATAAAAAATTATATCTTTTATTGTAACTAAAACATTCATTTTTTCAACTATTTTCTATTTTTCTTTTATTTTATATATTAAATTATTATTATTCTGACATATTAAAAATATATACATGTACTCTTTAAAAAATAAAATAAAATTATTGTAATAATTTTTAAATTCTCATTTTTTTATTTAAATAAATTGTAGTTTTAATTTATTAAAATTATTTAATTATTTTTTTAAATATGTCCGCACAAAACGTGAATAGACCACTAGTTGCATATTAATTTTATCTATTTTTTAAAACTCAATGTCTAATCCTCGGTTGCATATGACTAAATAATTACTTTTATAAAATATATAAATTTACATTTAGATATTTATATAGAATTAATCTCTTAAATATTAACCATGCATAAAATAATTTTATATTATTTTTTTCATATAATACTCCAAATATCCAACCGTTATAATAGCTTTAACTATTTTTAGAGTTCGATCTAAATGGATTCATAAGAGAAATAAAATTCTCTCAACATTTGTTTTTGCCATACATTGTTATAAATTTTTATAGAACTAATAATTTATCTCAGCCTTTTTTATAGAGCTTCAACTATTTTTTTTTATCTCATAATACAATATAAGAAATCATAAATTAGTTGTCATAATTTTTTCTGTCATTCTCTTCCTCTTTTACTTCTTCCAACTCAGCCTTAACTTTTCTAGTATATATATATATATATATATAACCCTGTTCTATATATGGCCCAGTTGCTCTTTTGAGTTAGCGATGTGCAAGTAATGGATGAAGTTTATGGTGGTGACGGTGGTGGTTGTTGTCGTAGGAAGAGCAATGCGTGCACCGTCCAGGAGTCAGCAGACCCTTTTTGGTGAATCTTCGACCATGCGCATGCATGAGCATGACCACCAACAATTTTTTTAAATAATGTGTAAAGTATATACAATGTGCTTAAGAGCTTATTAAATTCTCATTATTGGAGTAGTGAACTGACACACTCGCAGCCATTACCATATCAAAAGTATATATATATATACACATGACATAATACATATATGACCCATTATACTTATCATTTTTTATCAGTTTAATATATTAACTTATAATTTTACTATTTTAACACATAAATTTGATTAAAATGTACTAGTTTGCACTAATATGATGATATAATGCATTTATTATTCTCTATACTTGTTATTTTTTGTTAGTTTAACATTTCTACTTATAATTTTTTGTCATTTAAACCCTTATAATGTGACACATATTAATTCTCTATTTCGTGACACATATGCTAATAAGAGTTTTAAAATTACATTTTACCCAAATTCAGGTGTCAAAATAGCAAAATTATAAGTTAAGGTGTCAAACTGACAAAAAAAGGACAAGTACATAGGGCTATGTTTGTATTACACACATACACACACACACATATATATATATATATATGTATATAATCTGAATATAAAAATATTATATCTGAAAAGTACATATATTACATTTTAAAAGTCACATATAGTACTTTTAAATATAGAAAATCACTCCCAATCTCCCATAAATGATTTTTTTTTTAAAAAAGTTTAAGTTGTGTTCATTAACCAACATTGTAGATTCAAGTTATGATATATGCAGCTGTGTTAAATTAGTTGTTCAAAACTTTTTTAATCTAAATTGAACCGAATAAGTTAGAGTACTATATGAGTTGATCCAATACACAACATGAAGAACACAATTAGAATAAAAAAAGGTAAATGAGCTTGAAAATGTAAAGCTTGAGCAACATTCAAGATATGTTGATGTTTGTGTTCAATAACATTGTTTTGTTGAGGAGTATAGATGCAAGTGGTTTGATGAACAATACCATGCTCATTGTAAAAATCAGGCATACTAAACTCCTTGCCATTGTCAGTGCAAATGCATTTAAGTTTTGCGTCAAATTGAGTTTGAACAAAGTTTTTGAACTTGTAAATCAAAGCTTGAGTTTTAGACTTATTTCTCATGGGAAAAAGCCATGAATAAAGGTTTTTATTATCAATAATAGTCAAGAAATATTGGTGTCCATACAAAGAAGAAATAGAAACTGTCCATATGAACAAAATCCAAACACAGTTTAGACATAGAAACACTAGCAGGAAAAGGAAGCTTTCATTATTTACTAAAATGACAGACTTCACATACTGAAGTATTAGACTCTATCAAACTATCTATTTGTTAAAGAAGTTTTAGTCTTTGGTAGGAAAGATGCCCAAGTCTATAAGGCCAAATGGAATTATTATAAACATAATGAGTACTAAAAATAATATATATTTTTGAAGGATTTAGAGTAGAAAATTGTGATATTGATCTAGCCTTTTCCTTGTAATGATGGAGACCTTTCTCTTCATTAGCTATACCAATTATCCTCAAGTTGCAAATGTCCTAAATATGACAACAAAGTGGTAAAATCACAAGAAAATAAAATGATGTTTTGATAAGTTGACTAGCATAAATCAGGTTAAAAACAAAATGAAGTACATGTAATACATTATGCAAAGTTAAATGATCATCTAATTGCACAATACTAACATGAGCCACAAGGATTTTAATAGAATTTGGCAATTAAACAAACATGTTAGTGACAAGTTTATAAGAGTCAAACTTAGTAATGTCATTAGTGATATAATCCATTACCCTAGTGTCGATGATCCATGAAGTTTTTGAAACTATATTTACTGTAAAACAAATAGTTAAGACATATGAAATATTTGGTTCTGAGGACTTTTCAATGTGCTTAGTCATAGCAGCAGCAAATTGAGAAGAAGAAGCACCATTAGTAGATATTTAAGCATGAGATTGAATCATAGAAACAAGATGATTATATTACTCCTTTGTAAGGTTGAGTGGATTTGAGCCTAGTTCTTGACTTTTCAGAAATTGCATGCTTGCCTTTTGGATGTTGGACAATAGCTGCAACATTATTATCATTGAAAATAGATTTGCATAATTTGATTTACTATACCACTATAATTTCTATCTCGATAATCAGGTGTATAGCCATGCTTCTTATAGCATTTCTCCACTGTATGACCAAGAAAACCATAGAAAGAACATGTAAGTCACTTTTCAGTATTAACAGTAATGAACTTCCTCTGTGGAAAGTCTTAAGATGCAAAAAGATTCATATTCCTTCTATTAAAACTCAAATTTAAGCTTCGTTTACCAATAAATAAGACAATTGAATCAAAAACTTCTTGATCAATCTAACTTTTTACTTATCGTTCATATTAAAGAGTAAGAGCAAATAGTCAATTTATATTTAGTAATGGATCCATTATAAGAATCTATGATCTGAGAGTTGCAAACTTAGAATTCAAACCTTTTAAAAATTGAATAACATGATTTTGTTGTTGATAATTTCTCACAATGTCTAATGCATTGTAGTTACATTATGGTATATAGATGCAACCAAGAATAGACCTTAGATTTGCTAGTTCTTCCCATAGAATTTTGAGATTAGTAAAGAAATATGTAATTGTAAAAGAACTTTGCTTAAACACAATAATTTCTTCTTGAATATCAAAGATTAGCATCGCATTACCCTAAGAAAAATGATTATGAAGATCTTTCCAAATATCATATGCATAATCAATCCAAATGACACTTTAAGTTATCAAAAGGGACAAAGACTTAACGATCCATGAAAGGACCATAGTGTTACAACATTCCTATACTGGGAAAATAAAATTATTTAAAGTAGGAATTGCAATGGATCCATTAACAAACTGATGTTTATTTTTAAAAATTAATGCCATGCTTATGGATCTGGACCAAGTATGAAAATTATTTCTAGTGAGAAAGCAAGGAGTAAGAACTTATGAAGGATTTTCATTAGGATGTAAGTGAAAAGGACTAGAGGGAGCTTCCTCTGTGATAACATAACGAAGAAGAGAAAATCTATATATATTTTAATCTATATAAGGTACATATTTATATATACATTCACTCTCTACTTTAGGAAAGAATAGACTAATTACTTTAGGAAATATTAAACTAATTCCTCTAATTAAATTATTCCTATTTTACATATTCCTATAATCAAAATATTCTTATTTTACATGTACTATTCTATAACACCCCCCCTCAAGCTGGTGCATGGATGTTAATCATGTCTAGCTTGTTGTAGATATATTTTATATAAGCTCCTTTTAGCGCTTTTATAAACATGTCTCCTAGTTATTCTCCAATCTTCACATACTATATGGATATCAAGTTCTATTGTATTTTCTCTTGAACAAAGTGATAATCAACCTCTATATACTTGGTTCATTCATGAAAGATAGGATTAGAAGTAATATGTACAGCAGTTTGGTTGTCACACTATAGTTTAGCTGGTATCGGCACCTGAAAGCCAACTTCTGTTAATAGTTGATAAATCCATATCACTTCACATATTGATTATGCCATCACCCTATATTCAAATTCTGTATTTGAGAAAGAAATAACATTTTTCTTCTTACTTTTCCATGATACTAAGTTTCCTCAAAAGAAGACACAATAACCTATGGTGGATCTCCTATCCACTTTGGATCCTGTCTAATCTGCATAAGAAAAACACTTAATGTAATTATGTCCATGATTTCCATAAAGCATTCCTCGTCTTGGAGAACCCTTTAAATAGCAAAGGATTTACTCTAAAGCCTCCCAATGATGAACCGTGGGTTCTGATATAAACTAGTTTATAAAACTAATAGAGTATGCAATGTCAGGGCAAGTTACTGTGAGATAGTTCAACTTTCCAACTAGTCGTCTGTACCTTTTCAGATCTTTAAATAGCTTTTCTTCTTTTATAAGTTGCATACTAGGAAGCATTGGTGTATTACATGGTTTAGCCCTTAATTTTCCTGTTTCTTTCAATAGATCAAGAACATATTTTCTCTAAGATAAGAAAATACCTTTTTTACTCCATAGTACCTCAATTCATAAGAAATACTTCAACATACCCAAATCTTTAGTCTAAAATTGGGTGTGAAGATAGGATTTAAAAGTCGAGATACCTATACTATCACTCCCAGTAATCACAATATCATCAATATATACCATAACAAGAATAATACCATAGTCAGACTATTTATAGAAAACTGAGTAATCAGATTTGCTCTTCTTGAGCCCAAATTGCTCAACCGCTTGACTAAACTTCCCAAACTAAGTCTGAGGACTTTTTTTTAGCCCATACAATGATTTTTGGAGATGAAAAACCTTACTAGACTCCCCCTGAGCAACAAACCCATATAGTTGCTCCATATACACCTCTTCTTGAAGATCACTATGTAAAAAGGCATTCTTAATATCTAACTGATGGAGAGGCCAGTCATGGGTGGTTACTAAAGAAATAAATAGGTGAACAGAGGTGAGTTTTGCTATAAGAGAATATGTATCTGAATAATCTACCCCATAAGTCTGAGCATATCCTTTGGCTACTAGACGAGCATTGAGATGGGCCACTGAACCATTTAGATTAACTTTAATTGCAAACACCCATTTATAACCAATAACTTTCTTTCTTATAGGTAAGGTTACTAATTTCCAAGTACCATTAGTATCTAAAGTAGTCATCTCCTCTAGTATAGCATCACACCAACCATGATGAGATAAGGCATCATTAATAGTCTTAGGCAAGGAAACAGAGTCAAGGGAGGTTAGAAAAGTATAAGTTTTAGGAGATAAATGGTATAAGGAAATAAAAGATGAGATTGGATATGTGCAGTGACATTTACCTTTTTAAAGAGTAATAGGAAGATCAAGATCACTGGATTCTGGACCCAATGAGGAAGAAGAAACCGACAGAGGATATAAAGTGAGAGGCTCGCTATGTCTGGAGTAAACCTATAGAATTGGTGGTAGTGGGTGTGCAGTCTGGGGAGCATGTGTTTTGATTGCATAGACTAGATCATTCTCTTCTTCTAGAACTGGGGAAAGAGAAGGTGAGGAAAAGAAGGGAGTGTTATTAGAAAAAGGTTACATCAGTAAACATAATGTATTTATTAAACTTGGACAGTAATACTAGTAGCCCTTTTGAAAGTGGGAATATCCTAAAAAAATACACTTAAGAGACTTAGTGATATAAGGACTAACATCTCAGACAAAAAAAGTACTTCAAAAAATATGAGGTTCAATATGGAACAAGGGTTTAGATGGAAAGAGGACACTAAAGGGAGACACATCTTAAAAAAATAGAAGAAGGAAGATAATTAATCAAGAAACAAGCAATGGAAACTACATCAGCCCAAAAGTGTTTAGGAACATGCATGTGGAATAAGAGTGCTCTAGTTGTCTTAAGAAGATGCCTATTCTTTCACTTGGCTACCCCATTATGGGAAGGTGTATTAACATAAAAGGATTGATGAAGGATGCCATATTGAGTCATATATATGAAAAATATGGGAGAAATATTCTTTGGCATTATTGCTTCTTAAGATTTGTATAAAAACATTAAAGTGTGTTTTAATTTCGGCACAAAAAGCACTAAAGTGAGAAAATAACTCAGAATGATTTTTCATTAAATAAAGCCAAGTCATACAAGAATAATCATTAACAAATGTAATAAAATATCTAAAATCATTTTTAGATAAAATGTGACATGGACTCCAAACATCAGAATGAACTAACTCAAAAGGAGAACTAGCCCTTTTATTGACTCTAGGACTTGAAGACAGACGATGATGTTTAGCAAATTAATAAGACTCATAATCCAAAGTAGATACATTATGAAACAAGGGATATAACTTTTTGACTAAAGCAAGAGATAGATGTCCCAATCGACAATAAACTTCAAACGATGTTTATAGACAACGACATTTAGCGCACGTCCAAAATTTTAGCAACCGTGACACTGTTTGATCTCAGGGCTCTAAAGAATACACTATTATATCATAAAGACATAGCGTGGAGATGAGGAGTCGCCACCCAAGGTAATAATTGAGACAAATCGAAGGTGGTGATAACTCAATTCTCTAAAAGAAAGTTAGCATCATAACTAGAAAATTCTAGATACGAAATACTAACTTCTTGCAGTTTTTTGTTCATTTAGAATTACCTTATTAATTTGTAATGATCTGAATTTTTATAAATTAAATTGCAAAATTAATTTATGAGATTTATAGTGTTAATAATTATTTTTATTTTTTTATATATATTATTTTACTAAACTGTGATATTTAATTATTGTAAAAATTAAATGAGTTTCTCATGTTATTATTATTATTATCATTTTATTTTATTTTTTCCCTACTTTTCTTCCTCCTTTTTTTTCCTATTTCTTTTCTTTTCTTTTCCTTCTTTTTTCTTTTCTCTTTCCAAACAACAACTACCACTACACACCACCTTGTCACCAACAGCATGCGAGACCACCTTCTGCATGTCGTCGCTCCGTCGAGCGTCACACCAGCAGCAGTAATTTCTTGTCATCTCCTTCCTTGCATGCAAATGATTGGTGTCGGAAGGGAGAGCAGGCCGATGCAATTCTAGTGAGTTATTTGGTCAAGTTTGGGCTTAAATCAAAGCTCTCAACTCAGACTTCAAAAATTCTCGATCAATTTTGAGAAATTTAACTGGTAATAACCCTAAATTTACAAAATTTAATTTTGGATATTTTTGTTAAATTGTGAAATTGAATGTCAATTTAATGTTGGTTCTTTAAAACAGATTATTATGCATGTTGTAAGGTTTCCAAAAATTATTTTTGTGAATTTTTATGAATTTTTTAAATTTCCGAAGTCTCGGGGTTACTGTTCATGACACTATTCCCGAACCTAAAAAAATTTTATATTTTTAATAAATTCATCTAGTTATTTTAAGCAAATTTTGTTAAGAAAGTTTATTAAAATTATGTACCAAATTTTTATTATAATTTTCTGAATGTTTATGTCAAAAATGAATTTTGGGAAAAATTAGTAGAAATTAGCAAATTTTACATTTTAATTGAAATTATGGTGAATTATTATGTTTTGGATAGTTTTGGAGTAATAAATATATTAAAATAATTTTTATGAATTCATTTATATTTTTAGCTAATTATCAGTAATTATTGGCATAATATCTGAATAAAATTGTGTTTATGATTTTTAAGATTTAAATGAGTTTTCAGTTGCTTAATTATATAATTGAATAATTTAAATGATTATCAGTAATAAAATGCTATTTCATTTCGAAAACTGGAATAAGGGCTTTTATAATATAATTTGATTTTTAATGTGGATTTTATTATTTGTTTTGTAAATAAATGTCTTTTATGCTTTTATTGTGTAAATAAATTAATTTTGGTATTTAAATATAATTTTATTGTTTATAAATTGTGATTTGTGAAATTGGTTCTTGGTTGGGCATAAAGTGTAGTTTGGGGGTCTAATCCAAGATTTGGAGTTGTTGTTGGTATTTGATGTATGATTGACTCTACTTTTGTAGAGAGATATTTATTTTACAAAAGAAATTCTAACGAATTTTCGGTAGATTTCTCGTAAAATGTGACATCAGGTCACTTTTAGTAGAGTCGTATTTTAATCGAGTCTTCCTTTAGAAATCTAGAATTTATAGGAATTTTGTTTTTAAATTCCTTTTATTTATTTTTTTCTTTAGTTGTGCCTTCAGTCGAGTCAATAGGTTGGGGTTGAGCGCGACTGCGCAGAAGAGAGCATTCAACCTATAAGTTAATAATTGAATTGTGAGTAAGATAATTTATATTAAATATAAATTTATTGATTTTGATAAATGGGAGAATTTATTAAATAATTATATTATTATAAGAATATATATATATATATATTGTGATTAAATTCTCCTATTATTTGCTATAGTTATATATGCATGTTTGTATTAAATTTTCATATGATTAGTTAATTTTATTTTATTGTAATCTTCCTTGTTTTATTTACTTTTATTTATTTTAAAATGAACTAAGGTAGAACGGACTATTTGATGGATTTCATCAAGATCGTTGTAGACGGCGGGGTTTAGCACGCGTCTAAGATTTTAGCAACCATGACACTGTTTAAGCTCAGGGCTCTAGAGAACACACTAACCACTGTCACAAAGACATGGCGTGGATATGAGGAGTCGCCACCTAGGGTAATAACTGAGACAAATAAAAAAGGTGGTACTCAATTCCCTAAAAGAAAGCTAGCACCACAACTAGGTGATTCTGGATACAGAATACCAACTTCTTTTAGTCTTGTGTTAATTTAGAATTACTTTATGAATTATTATATTATTCTCTATTTACATGCAATTTCAAGTAAACCCAAAACAATCAACTCCAAGGCAAACTAGTCATGAAATATACAAGTAAATAATGCATTCAATAAATCACATAATCCCTAAATTAGTCTAATCTACATGGATTTTAAATAAATGAGCCAAATCTACATGTTTTAATTAATATGTGAACCTAAAAACCTAATTCCTTTTAATTTTAATTAAATGAACTTAAGTCTACTAATTTTAATAAAAGTGGGTCTAATTCTACATGTTTAAATTAAATAGTGATCTCAAATCTACAAATTATGAAAGAAGGCTTAAATTAAGTAGGCTAAGTCTAAATTAATCAAATTAAATTAGGTAGGCCTATGTTTAATTAACTAAATGGGCCTAAGGATATTTCTAACCTAAAATCTAATTAATTATGGACCTAAAAATATATTTTAATTAATTATTCAATGAGATGGGCTAAAAGAATTACTTAAACTTAAATTAATAAATCAAGACATAAAGGGGGCTTAAGATCCAAAACATATAAAATAATAAATAAATCCCAAAAATAAATAAAATATAAAAGAAATAATTAAATAAGATCAAACAAATAATTAAATTAATCCTTACTAAAATCCTAATTTTTATTAACATTCAACATAAATTTTTCTACTTCCTCCATTGATTTTAAATAATTACCTAATTGAAACTTAATTTTACTAACCAATTAAATAAAAATAAACAAACAACCATACATGTGATTTTATTGCTCCCACTATTTGGGCTATTACATTAATTCATAAAATAACTAATAAAATAAAAATAAAGTAATAAATGAAAATAAAGACAATAAAAATAAAAATAAAACCCTAGAAATTAAGTCTCTACGAGACTTTATCCATAGTCTTTCACGAACTTCTTATGAATTCATCTCTCCTATATGATCACCGTGCGTTTTCCTCCATAATTACTATAAAAATAAAATAAAATAATTATTAATGAATAAATTATAACTTGAAAGAATAATAATAATATAAATAATAATATAAAAAAATAAATAAACAAATAAATAAGAAGATGAAGATGATATGATTATGAATGATTTAAGGTACTCTTCAGATTGGTAGTTCACTGTTCTTGATAAATCTTCAAATCTTTCCCTTAAAAAATTCTCTACAAATCTTGAATTAATTGTTAATGAAAGGAATTTTTGTACAAAAACTCAAAAGAAAATCACGTTTCCTTCTTCCTCCCTTTCTTCTCTTTCTCTTCTTCTTCTTTTCCTCTTCACACGACCTTTTTTTTTCTCTTTTTTCTCTTCATTGTTTTTTTCCCCGCTCTTTATATAGTGGAACTACGAAGTCTAACCCCAATACTAATGTGATTCTAATTCTTAAAGTATAAGATTAATATTTAAAATTATATTTAGAAATTTTAAACCAGTTAGGACATAATTAATTAGGAATTTTAAAGTAATTAAAACTAAATTAAAAATAGGAAACAGAGACGAAAGAATTCAATTTCGACCGGAATTGTGTAATTTCGATCAGAATTATATAATCATGATCGGAATTGGTGTAATTCCGATCGAAATTACATAATTCCGGTCAGAATTATGGAATTTCGACATTCTTTTAATTATAAAAAGGCCCCTGAAAGAATTTAAATTTTACAATTAGGTCCTAAAAAAACCTTACAATTTAGTCCCTGAAAACATTAAATCCTTCCTTTAAAAGCTACATTTTAAACCCTTAGAATTTTTAAAGATTAAGTATCAAAGACATTTTCATCACTGGAGTCCTTTGCTGCATCCATAACACGTCATCCCGAAATTGGATGTCTACAACCGTGTGCGCACCGATAGGATTAAGAGTGAATGTTGGAGGTTTTATGGCTCAGTGATGCTTTGCTCTCGAGAATCGATAGTCTTTGGATTATAAGAGAGATACAAGATTATTAGAATTTTGGATTAGAGTTCTACCTAGTTTTCTTATAAAAATTATTTAAGGAAGCTTATTGTATTTTATATAGTATTTTATGTTTTTTTTTCAAATGCTTTATCTCAGTAAAGAGAATTTAAATAAATCAAATGTTTTAAATTATAAATTTTATATTTTCATAAAATATATTTTTAAAGGAGATTTTCATACTATATACATTTCTTTTATTAACTTACTCAGTGAGGTCTGACTCCTTTCAATTATTTTTTTCAGGATCTCGAGAGTCTTCGGTTAGTTCATTTACTTTATGCCAAGTTTCTTCTTTTCCGTCTATTTTACATAGGTCTATATGAAATGTATTATGTATGTATTTGAATTCTAGAACACCATAGTAGTAGTAAGGTTAATTGTTATATTATGTTTTATGGATTATTAACTATATTAAAGATTTGTATTAAGAGTGATTATTATATTTCAACAAAGATTGTTTTGATATTAAGTTATTTTGTGTTGTTTATTTTTATTTAAACATTTAATTTTATTATTGCCTATATTTTATTGTAAATTTTCCTTAATGCTCACTATGAGTTTTGATTACTTTATGTATTCTCATTTCTAGTGCCAATCACATGCCCTTTGAGTTCAGATCGTGATATAATTACTAAATTATTCTCTATTTATATGCAATTTTATGTAAACCCTAATTTAGCATACATCTAATTCCAAAGGCAATTAATCATGAAAGAGCATACAAACAATACATTCATAAAACACAACATCCCTAAATTAGTCTAATTTACATTAATTTTAATTAAAGTTAGCTAAGTCTACACTTTTATTTATAAGTGAAATGGTAAGCTAAATGTGGGCCTACATTTTAAATTAATTAATGAGTTTAAATCTACTTATCTTAATTCTATAGAATGATAATAAGTCTCACAATTTTAATGGAAATGGATTGGATTGAATTAGTGAGCCTATGTCTAAATTTATTTTAATTCTAAAGTGAGCCTAAGTTTACATGTTATGGAAAAGAGTATAGATTAATGGGTTAAGTCCAAATTAATTTTAATTAAACTAAAGTGGGCCTAAGTCTATTAACCTAATGAGCCTAAGTTTATTTTAAGTTAATTAAAACCTAAAACCATTTTTAAAAGCCTATTAATTAAATGAGTTAGAGCCTAAAGTGAGCTTCAGGCTCAAAATGAATAAAAGCATACAAACAAGCCCAAACAACAAATTAAAACAAATAATGAATAAAAAAACATACGTACTGTGATTTTCAATCCTAATTAAATTTACATGCAACCCTAATTAACTAAAGCCACCATTGACTTTAATTTAGGTTTTACCAAATGAACCTAATTAGTAGCCAATTTTAAGTGCAGAAAAAATAAAGGGTTTCACTATTCCCATTACTGGGACTATTACAATTCTTACATACGTAAATTAAAACTAATTAATTACATACCCAAATAAACCAAAAAAATAATAAAACAAGAACATAAAAAACACAAAATAAAAATAAAATCTAAAATCTACTAAAATCTGTGTAAAATAGCTACATGATCTAAATTCAAGGCATTCCATGGATCTTCATGAATTGAATTAATTCAATCACTTCAGGCAAGCTATCCCACTATCAAAATCAAAAACACAAAAAAAAAAAACATAGAAAACAATAAAAAAATGGTTAGAAAGTAATTTAAAATAAAAATAAAAGAAGAAAATGATGGAGTGTGATGTTGTATTGATTTGCTCCTCAGAGTATTTGATCACCGTGTTGAATAGGATATGTCAGTTTAATTTTACTTCTCTGGCTTAAACTGCGTTCATAATATAAAGACAGTTCTTTTTTTTGAAAGAATAGAATGTGAAAGAATAATTTTGTAAAAACTCCCTCTGCCTTTTTTGTTTTTTTAACTCGTTAATCTCTATGTGATTTTTTTTTTGCCTGAAGAAGAAGAGCATGATGAAGAAGAAGCTCTCTATGATGTTTTTGAGTCCCGCCCCTTTAATGAAATCCTCATAGCATTTTTTTATTGAAGGAAGTAGCGTAACCTCCTCTGATTTTCTAAAATCATAGGAGATTAATTTAAAAAAAAACAAATCTTTTATTTATCTTTTTTGACCAAAAATCTTTTATTTATCTGATAAAGCAATATGATAAATGTACATTTATCTTCTTTTATTTTTCAAATATTTTTTTGACCAATCAAAACTCCAAGATATTTTTAAAAATTAAAAATTCAGTGCGGGACCAATAGGAATAGTACAATTCCAATCAGAATTGTAGATTTCCGATCGAAAATCTACAATTTTGATCAGAATTGTAGATTTTCAATTGAAAATTTAGAACTTCAATCGGAATTAGAGATTTTCGATTTGAAATATAGAATTCTGATTGGAATTCCATATTTCCGATCAAAATTCTGTAATTCCAGAATTCTAATTGGAAATACATAATTTCAATCGGTAATCTTTCCTTTTTTTTTAACTTTTAATTACCAAATGACCTTTGAAAGAATTAAAACTTTTCAATTAAGTCCATAAAGAAAACATTACAATTAAGTCCTTAAAAAATGCAATTAAGTCTTGAGATTGATCAATCAATAACCACAAACCTATTGGCAATAAATTTTCATCATTGGAGTCCTTTGTCGCATCTATACTCAACTATCCCAAAATTGGGTACTTACAGTTGCCCCCCTTTATCGATGTTTGCTTAATAAATTATAGCAAAGCAAATAAGCACACAATTTCAAAGCAAAGTCAGAACACTTACTTATGTGCCATAACTATGCATGACATTATATAGTGTTGAATGCGATTTAAAGAACACTAGAATTCCTGTGAAATTTCTAGTTATGATGTTATCACTATGTTTAGTGAATAGTGATTGACACTATGCTCAGTGCATTTTGAAAACAAACTAAACCCCATCGTCTACAAATATATTTTTAGAATTGTTGTTTGTGCCTAAATTAAATTATTCAGTTTGCGTGAAATTAATGTCAAACATATGCATGAAATGATCATCATAAATAGAATACCCATTAGGGAACACATCACATAAATAAGCAAATTCAAACTTCATTGCATTCACTTTCGAAAAGAAAAGATCATCAATTTCAAATATAGAAGTACAAGAAACATCATAGTCATCATAAAAGACATCTAGGATAGAGTAGAGGATGTAGGCTTCAAAATCAAGTTCTTTGCTTTGATCATTAATGCCTTTTAACTCCGAGGTAGCTTCATTCCCTTTAAATTTTTCTTCAACTAGCACCAACTCCTCAGTAAGGACTTTTTCAATAGCAACACCCTTGGCTCTGTCCATAAATTTTGCAAAAATTTTAAACATTGGAATTACTTCCCCAATCATTAGGAGGTTTTGGAGTTCCATTGTAGGGGTATCCGGTGCCTTCCTTTATAAAGATCTCCCACAGAGTTTTCTTTTCAGCCATAGCTTCCTCTTTCTTTTCTTCCAACTGGCCCCAGATTTCTATATTTCCCTCGATATCATCAACCCCTTTGAATCTTAACCCGTGCTTTAAAATAGGCATCTTATTTTCTATAAATTCTGAAGGTCCACTCTAATCTCTTCCCAACCCTATATCGGGCAAAAACCTCATGTTGCACATTATCTTCAAAACCTTTTTATCCATCTCATCCTTATAAATTACACAACCCTCAAAACTGGGGCTTATAGAGATCTCATTGGGGGTCAATTTCAATGCAATCACAGTGAATTCGATTTTAGCAGAGATGGTGACAACCCTTCCTTCATGAGGGAACTTAATCTTCTAGTGAACAGTGGATGGGATGCCACCCAATGGGTGAAACCATGGCCTTCCCAGTAAGATGGCAAATGTCACTGAGATATCAATCACGTGTAACTCAACCTAAACTTCTATAGGTCCCGTTTTGACCAATGCCCTGAATTTTCCTTCCATATACCTCTTGGTGTCATCATAGGCTTTGATAACTACTTCAGAAGGCTTTAAGTCAACCACCGTCAAACCTAACTTTAGCAGAATCTTCAATGGGCACACATTAATGGCAGAACCATTGTCGACCATCACGCAGCAAGTCATTTGTACCTTCACCTCAGCCTTGATGAATAGAGCCTTGTAGTGGTCCCTCCCCTTTAGAGGTAGGTCATCATTAGAAATTGTTATCATCCCTTGAGGAGTTTCCATTAGTGATCCAACCATATGTTTCGGGGTACAGCTAGTGGAGATCTTTTTCTGATCCAGCGCTAGAACTAGGGCCTCCCTATGATCCCTGGAATGCATAAGTAACTCCCAGACACTGGCAACAGTCCCTTCACTTTTCTTTGCTTCTTTTTCTCTTTCTGAACTTTATATCTTTTTAGGCTCAGACTTAGCAATCTCGGGTTCTTCCCTCTTTTTTTCAATCTTCGCCACATACTGGCTTGATCTACTTCTTTTGTTGTCCCGTAGGTCAACCTGTCCCTCATTTTCATCATCGAAACTCCATATGTCCAAGACGTATATATGTAATTCTGTAGGTTGTTTGCTTGGTTTTGGGTTCTCAGGTTCATTTTTTAGGGAGTTGTGAGCGACATCCACGAAGGAGTTTAGCACTTGCTAATTTGTTAGACCAGTGTTGATCATCAAAATGGGTGTATTTGGTGGTGGCATATTTCAGTAGTTGGGCAAGGGGTTAGTTTGTATATTTGGCTTTTTGGTTTCTAGGTTAGTGATCTTGCTTGAGTCAATCAGGTCTTGGATTTCATGCTTTAATCGGGCACAACTATCAGTGTCATGTCCTATGGTTTGGTGAAACTTGCAGAAAAGCTTTGGGTTGGCACTAGGTAAGGGTTGTTATGAAGGTAAAGGCCGTAGTAAGTCTTTCTCAATAAGCTTATCGAAGACTTTGGATAGAGGGTGTCCCAAATTCGAAATCTCCGAGGCTATCTAACTGCATTAACCTATATGTTGTTGCTCAATGGTCAGTTAGCATTGATCTGAACATTACCACTAGAACCAGCTCCTTCCTTACCCCCAAACCTCCCTCCGAAGAATTTCTTTTCTTGAGCTAGATCTTACTCTTTTTAGACCCCAAACCTGTACAATTCTTTAAAGTTTTTGATCCCCAAATCTCTCAACTTTCTAGATAGTGCTAGGACACACCCCTCTATTGATAGGACTAATTGATCTAATTTAGCAGGCCTATGCCTCATCAAAGATAACTTTCCCCTCCAGCGAGTCAGGTAATCAGCAAATGACTCATTAAAGCTCTACTTGGTATTCTACAAATCTCTCAGGGATACTTCCAACTGAACATTAAGGCCATATTGCTTTATTAAAGCGGCACATAACTCTTTCCAATCTAACTGAACATGTGGTTCCAAAGTGTAGTACCAACAGATTGGTGCTCCCTCCAGTGATATAGGGAACTGCTTGATGATCTGGCTCTCAGTCAACTCAGTAGCTTTCATATAAGTCATATACTGCTTTAGATGCAAATGGGGATCCTCGATGCCAGAGTATTTCTTTATATTAGGGAATTTGAATTTATGGGTAGCAGTTCATCTTCCCTTCCTAGATTCAAATCGGCATAATTTAGAGGGGCGACAATGCCCTTCTCTTTCATCATTATCTGCATTTGGTTCATAGCCTTGGTCATGCTTTTGGCCCACTCAGTTTGCCCCACATCCTTAGTTGGGTTCACATTTCTCCAGTTTAATGGGTTGGCCAACACCATTACATCATCTTCTTCCCTTCCCTGAATTAGGATCTCCTCATTGAGATCTATTGGATTGATTGGTAGCACATTAGACAGTTGTACCGACTGATTCTCCTTAACGAGCTTAGTAATTTCCCCCATCATCTCCCTCATCATAGACTGGGTTTTTACAATTATTTCATCTTTCAACTGTGCCTTAAATGCCTCTAGATCAAAACCACCTACCATTCCCACTTCTGAACTTCTAACCAAATGACTTAAACTAATTTGGACCCACATTGATGAACTCGAAGGATCTGTAGTGCTGCAAAATCATATGTTAGAATAATGCATGACGTGTATGCATGATTTGCAAGTCCATTTTATTTATGTGAACAAAAATAGATAAACAAACAAATAAGCATGAATTTAGGTATGACTACTTCCACCCTTATTTCTCCCACACACATGTTCAATGGTGAGTTTCTTGCCCTAGGATTTTTAGCCTGGGTTTTATTTATCAATAGGGGATAACAAAACTGACGTACATAAGATAACTCTCAAAATGATTTAAATAAGTAACAGGTCCTTTAAATAAAGCCCGAGTCCATTTCTTATGGGCCAAGGTCCTTAGCACCATAAACTCACTTGTCAAGGCCCACTTGAAACGGGTTATGAATAGGCATAAGAGGCCTTCATTGACTTGGTTTTTTTATAATGGGCTTTGGTTGGACACGAGGGCCCATTTTACCTTGGATTACTTGTTGATGGGCTCAAGATTTATTTTAAAGGTCCATTTTATGGCATAACAAACATGCATGTGGGGAAAATTCCTAAGGATAGTTGGTAGGTCATTACATGGGTTTGAGTCTTGGGTAAAAAGGCTTCAGTTCCCACAACGATATGCATCCATATACGTCTCCGTACTCAAGGGTCAAACAACGCGGATTAGTACGTGTCGTGAGTGATAATAATCAAATATTCCACCACCAGGTTTGAGTGAAACGTAGGTAGCAAAGTACTGACTATTGTCGGGTTTATTTGGGACTGAAGTGCTCATTGTGTGCAAAATGTGAAGTGAATGCATAAGATGAAAAAGAAATAAGAAAATAATTAAAAATGATAAAACACAAAATACTGGAATCAGTTTTTCTATCCCCAGTGGAGTCACTATTGTAGGCGACAAGGTTTAGCGCACGCCCAAGTGTTTTATAACCACAGCACTGTGTGGGCTCGAGGCCCACGTGAAAATACGATATAGGTCTTGGGCCTATTCGGAGATGTAGTCGCCATCCGGATAAAAGCTGGGACACACTGTACAACAACTGGATTCTATAGAGGTTCCCATAAGCCGTCGTCAGAGAACGAGTTCGGAAATTAGGTATGGGCTTTTAAAATGCCCACCCAACCTTGCGGTTGGCCTCCATTTATGTTTTGCGTATTATTACCTTTAATTATTCAATTATTTCTTTATTACTACACGTATTGTAATTGCCTTTGGATAATTGTCAAGTTTTATTGTTAAGTCCAAGTTTGCACATTAACTCAATTTCATGCTTTTAAGTCCTAATATTCAACAAAAATAAAACAAGTAATAATTTACAACCATACATTCGAATCAAACAGGGAAAGGGATTAAGGATTACAACGCTTTTAGACAAAATAAAAGAATAATATACAGAAAATAAACCATACGTATACCAAAAGTAAACTAGTAACAAACTATTTACACAAGTGCAATGGTCTAAAGAATTAGCTACTGACAATGACTACTCAATGATGTGGATTATCAAGTAATTCCTGCAATAACATACAGTTAGTTTCCTCTTGCAAAACACGACATTATACATAACAATATTTATAAATAATGTTCTAAAAAGGGTTTTCATGTTACTAACTAAAGAAACCCTCAAATAATTGAAATTATTACCATCATACAATGAAATAATTATATATAAAGGTGGGAAGAGCATGTGAAGTGAACATTATATGAAATTTCATAAGGGGAGAAGAGCTAGACAACCGATCAACCTGTCAATGTGGTGATTGCCTTTGTGAAGAGGCGATCGCCTCATTGACAAGGGGCGACGCCTCTTCATGATCAACAGACTAGCTCGACTCTCAAAACAAACAAACTTCTACCCTAAGCAAGCAGTACATGCACATATGCATCCAACAGGTGCCAAATTACAACTATATGTAATAGTTTAAGAGATCAGATCAATGAGGTAGTGTAACAAACGAAATAAACTTAAAATATACCTAAAGTATACTAACAACTTAGTCATATGCAAACTAAACACACAAATGATGAAGTTATAAAAAAGTGTATTTGGATGCAAAGTTTTACTAAAGTAATGGACCCTCAGAGATGTGCTTTTGAGTGTGATCTACACTTGAGTATGAGTTTCACTTTGACACAAGTTTTTCCACTTTCTTTCCTAAGGATTATGAACTTGCTTTTGTTTGGATTCTACCTCTTCCCTCAAGAACGTCTCCCTTTGTATTTTTTTTTTCAAAGCCTTTCCCTTCTCTTTTTTTCTTCTTTTTCAAATGGGTCTCCTCCTCCTCCTTTTTTCTCTTCCCTTTTTCTTTTTATCCCCTACCTTGCCCATGCCTCTAGGCTCTCTAGCCCATCATGCCTTTTTGTTCCCCCTAAAAATCTCTTCCTCACGCAAAATTAGGTTTGGGGGTGTGGAACCCACACCACTTGGCCACCATGGCTACAGTTGCAAGTGGCCTGC
Organism: Mallotus nudiflorus; assembly: GCA_947683625.1. Taxonomy (NCBI): domain Eukaryota; kingdom Viridiplantae; phylum Streptophyta; class Magnoliopsida; order Malpighiales; family Euphorbiaceae; genus Mallotus; species Mallotus nudiflorus. The sequence continues at coordinate 4,863,702 of CANTUR010000075.1, read as the reverse complement.
CACAGAGGCGGCGCCTCTACGATGAGACGATCGCCTCATTACAAAGAGGTGACACCCCTTTGGCCTTGGCCTGTGTTAGGCCCAGCGGGCTTAGGTTATCTTTGAACAATTGGGTTAAGTCTTGGGCTTTTGAGGCTTTCAAGCCCATTTCCAAATGGAGATTCAGGTTTTGTTCTTATGTCCAAGTTCCATATTCTCATAATTGGACTTGACAACTGAACGATCAAATTGAACATCCCTAATTTATTCCCTGACACAAACCGACCGAATCAGATGTTTACAATATTTTAATCTATATAAGGTAGATATTTATATATACAATCACTACTCTACTTTATAAAAGAATAAACATATTAATTTCTCTAAATAAATTATTTATATTTTACATATTTCTATAATCAAAGTATTCCTATTTTATATGTACTATTCTGTAACACTATGGATGAGCTTATTCTCCATCGATGAAAAGCTTAAACAATAAACAAAGAAAACTTGTTTGGTTTCCAAGAAAAAGACGAAAAATAGAGAGAATTTGCTTTGATAAATAGAGAGAATTTGCTCCTACACCATAACAAACTTTAGAATATTGAGAAATGTGTGAAAAACTATTATTGATCACACACTGTGTATGTTGAATACAGAATTATATACTAACTAGTGACACATAACTAATTTCTAGATTCTAGCAGCTAATAAAATAACAGCTATACAATAACTTAGTTCCAATAAGATTTGCTATTATGTGCTTGTATAATACTGCAACCATCACCATCGGCGTTAGCTTTGATCATCAGTGTGCATGATTAGTTCATTATTTCATTAAAATTTTTTTTACCTATTATAATATATTACTTAAATTTGTAACATATATTAAAGTAGCAACAATATCTAGGAATTTTTTTCAGAAACAAATAAAATACGAAAGTTTTTTTAAATACTGTTAACTTTTTTTCTTTTAAAACTACGGTACATGTTAATAATTTTTTTTTTCAAAAATATAGTTGTTACTCTCATATACAATTAACAATCTAACAACTTCACATCAACCACCTTTATACAACTTCAAATTCAATTATACAACCAACAACTAAAAATATTTCTAAGATAAATTACATTTTTCTTCCATGTTTTGTTGCATTATATTACTTTATTTCTTAAATTTAAAAAAATATTTATTCATCCTTAACATTTACTTTTTTTAGCACTCATTAATATTTCTGTGGGGATAAAATAGTACACAACAAAATAAATGTAATAAATGAATAAATATTTTTTTAAATATAAGGGATGGAGTAATATAATACGACAAAACACAGAAGGAAAATGTAATTTCCCCATATTTTTTTATTGTTGTTCTTGGATTGTTGTTGCTATTTTTTGGTTCCTGTTTAATTGTTGTCAAATTATTCTTGTTGTGAGGTTCTTATTTTTTATTTTTTCAGGTTGTTGTTGTTTAGTTTTCTAATTGTTGTCTTATTGTTTGGTTGCTGCTGGGTTGTTGTTGCTTTTTTATTTAGTAAAAAATCATATATTTTAATTTTAAAAATTTTAACCTACTCATTTACTTAAAAATTTATAATATTTAAAGAAATCAAACAAATAAAAATAAAGCTAAAAAACAACTTAAAACAAATAAAAAAACATGGACAACAATTAGAAACAACCATAGAAAAACTAAAAAATAGCAACAATAACCCAACAACAATCTAACAACCACCAATTTACATAGTTGTGTTTGTCTTTAATTTACAAAGCATAAATAGAGCACATGACAATAACCAAACAACAACTAGAAAAAAATTAAAAACATTAACATCCCTTATGCTAGGGTGGCCACGAGCCGGTTTGAACCTAGAACAGGCCAAGTCAAATTTAAGAATGAAGCCTATTAAAATTAGACCCAGTCTCAAACCAACTGGAGGAGGATCGGTTTAGGGCCGGTTCATCCTTCAATTGAATTAAAACTAACAGTTCCGGTTCCAGTTTCAAACCATAATTTAAAAAAAAAAAATTTATTATTGAACTAGTCGAATTGATCCTAAAAACTATAAATTGACTCAAATAGAATTGTGAACAAAAATCGACCGGTTCAAGATCTCTCCAAAATAGAGAGAAAGGGTAGTTCTAGTTCGAATCCACCCTTCATTGAACCGTGAACTGGTAGTTCTGAACTAGCACATATCGGTTCATGAACCATAGCTACCTTTAGTAATTAAAAAACAACAACAAAACACCCGCAACAACCCAATAGCAACCTTTTAGCAATAAAAAAACAAACAACATTAAAACAACCTGACAGTAAACCATCAACAACTAGAAAATAACTAAAAAACAACAACAATAACCTAAAAAAATTAACAATAACAAAATAGAGAAGAAGAAAAAAAGAAGAAATATTAAGATAAAAAAATATAATGGGTTTCTAGTAGAAAAAAATTTTAAACAAAATGAAGAAGTGAAACTTTATAAAATTTGAATGAAAATCTAATTAGAAAATTTATGAGTTTGCTTTCTTTCAATAAAAATATGTAAAAGATTTATGAGTTTGCTTTCTTTTAATAAAAAATATGTAAATTTTTTTTTTTTAAATATATTAATTTTGCAATGGTTAGTGTTGAGTTTGGAAGAATAAATTAAAAGTAGGAAGAGAAAAAAAGAAACAAGCGGAAGAGACGAAGAGAATGAAGAAAAAAAAAGCGGAAGAAATGAAAAACAACAAGAATAATAATGTAAAAATAAAAATAAAAAATAGAAAAAAATATTTTATGAAAATACAAAGAGTTAACATTAAAAAAAAAAAAAAAAAAAACAACCATATTTTTAAAGATTTGATATAGAACGTTTTAGAGTATAAATTTCTTAAATATCTAACCTTTCAATTCACTTCTTCAAGCCCACATATTTCTTTTAGCAGGTGGCAAACGTTGAGCAAAGACTTTTTCAAATTTCTGGGTAAGGAACAGAGCCAAGAGCCCATAACAGGAAACAGAGCAACATGGAAAAAGAAAGCACCTCCCTTCCAAATTTCATTTCGGATTCATTCGAAGCTCAATGGCACTTTGCCTATGAAAGGTTCTATACTATGCCAGAACTGTAGTTTATTGGGATAATATTCTCTTTAAAAAAAATTCATTATAAGAATATTAAATTTCATTAGTATTAATATTGATGAAAAAATTAAATTTGCAAGATTTTCACATTGTCAGAACATACAAAAATATTAATTAATATTTTTTAATTTATATCTAATCTCCTCAGTATTTAGTAGTCCTAAAAATCTCCATAATTATTTTGGAATTTGAACCGGATAATTAATTAATATTCTAAGGTTTAAATTATTAATATTTAAAAATTTATTTTTAATTTAAGTAAAATTATAAGGACTATAAAAATATTTAAATAATTAATTTAAGTAATTATATATAATACGGCTCCAACCACATAATTATTAATTAGTTAATACTTACCAAGGGACTCATTGGTGCTTATAGAGATTTTTTTTTAAAGACTTGGTGGCAATTTCCATGCCACTTTGGGGTCGTTAATTAGTTCATACTTGCTTAAGGACTTAGTGGAGCTATTATAGATTTTTTTTTTTTAATTTAATGGCTATTTTCATGCCACTCTAGGGAAAAACATATAGGAGAAGGTAGACCTACACCGTTAATTTTCATATATCACAAACCTTTACCGTTAAATTAGACAAAAAGATAGCTTATAAAGAATTGAAGCTGCATGGATGGAATTTTTACATAATTTTTTTCTTTTTTTCACAAGAGTGAATCTTACCTAATACAGATTCGCAATAAAAGAAGGTTTATTCATATTCTTTAGTATTAGTGAAACTCTTATGGAGATTGATTAGATGATTAGAATATAATATCATCACTATGGAATTATTTTGCTTATTGATTGTGTAATGACCCTTCCCTTATGGAATTAGAATAAAATATAGTCTACAAATTTGCCATTATATTTGCATTTTCTTTTGTTTGATTCTGTTTTTAAATACTGATTCATTACCAAATGAAGGAACTATTTTCTACTTGAGACAATTAAGGTGCCTTTTTCACGCATTACTGTCATCCATGGCTAAAATATATGGCTGAAAGCGCTTATCAATGGAAGATTTTTTTTTTTTTTTGGTCAAAAGAAACTTATATTAAGATAAATGGAAGATTTGGTATCACGTCAACATTACTTTTGTCTTTTCTTTTCTTTTTTTTCACAACAGAAAAAACATGGACATTTAACTTGTAGAATTTTTTTGTAAGCTATCAGTTGAAAATTTTTTAAACTTTAATTAATTCAATTCGATTGCATAAAGTTGTAGTTTAATTATATGTTAGTAATTCTTTGTCTTCAATGTTTTCACCGTTTGAAATGCCACTTTGTTTTGAGGTTATCGTAGTAGGATTTTTACATTTTTTTTATAATTATTGATAGATTATATATTTTCCTTTAAATTAAATAAAAAATAATTTCACAAATTAACAGTATTTAAATTTTATATTTTAAAATACTTTTGAAAAAAAATAACTATTTATAAACTATTTTTTTCATTAACATACATATCTATGCTTTAATAGTAAGGAGATGAAAGTCTCATGAAAGTTAATTAGAATATGGAAAAAGATAAGTGTTACTGGTTGCGATGCTGAAATGTGTTGCAATGAGCGATACTTTATTATTTTACTCTTTATTTTATTTTTTTATTTAATTATTAAAAAAATTTATAAATTATGGATGTTTAAATTTTTACACGACAGTTCGTCAGGATGCAATTAGATTCTAAATTTTTTTTAAAAAAATTACAGACTATAAGTGTTTAAATCATTATACGATAGGTTCACCCGTGTGCAATTTAGATTTTATATTTTAAAAAAATATATAAATTACGGGTATTTAAATTTTTACACGACGAGTTCACCCAAGTGTTTTATAAGGTACAGATGTTTAAATTTTTACATAATGAGTTTACCCATGTGCAATTAGGTTTTAGATTAAAAAAAATTTATAAACTATGATATTTAAATACTTATACGATGAGTTCACCCGTATATAATTTAGATTTTAAATTTTTGAAATATATATTATAAATTACTGATATTTAAATTTTTACATGATAGTATGCAATTTAAGTTTTAGATTAAAAAAATTAATTAAATTTTTTAAAAAAATTTAAATAATAAGTGCAAAGTGTTATAAACAGCTTGTAGATATTGTCCGCTTTGGTACTTTAGGACCTCACGGTTTTAAAACGCGTCTACAAGTAAAGGCTTCAGGCCCTGCTTATAAGCACGCACATAATCCCGTGTGCGAGCGATGTGAGAACTTCAGGTTCACAACACACCCTCCCATCGCGAGCATCGTGCTGATAACGTGTTATAAACAGCTTGTAGATATTATCCACTTTGGTACTTCAGGACCTCACGATTTTAAAACGCGTCTACAAGTAAAGGTTTCAGGCCCTGCTTATAAGTACGCACATAATCTCATGTGCAAGCGATGTGAGAACTTCAGGTTCACAACACAAAGGAAATTATTGACCCCTAAAAATTTTATCCCATTGATACCGCGGCCGTTGCGGGTAGCAACGTGGTGCATCGTTGTCTTAGAATATAATATTGCTATGAATCTTCTCTTCTTTGGCTTATGCAGTAACAAAACCAGAACTTATAGCTACAATAAAGAAAGAAAAGATCTTTAAGCCTTTAATACATGAAGCTGGGCAAGAGGCCTGGAGATAATTGTATCAACATTTCAACTACTTGCAATCTTAAACCTGAACATGAACAATTATCAATTATGTGTATCATGGCTTCAAAATGCACTTTTCTTGCAGAGCTCATCATAATGACAACAGTAGATAAGTTTTGAGCTAGTAGTTAAAATATTAGACATCTGTAGAAAGCTGGTAGTCACTGATGGGAGGCTTGGTTTCAGGATCTGATGTTTTGCCCCTTTCACTTCTGCTGTTATCAGCAAATTTTAAGCTGGCCTGATGCAATCCTTGCTCTCTCTCCTTGGAATTCCATTCAGACATGTAATAATCTTCTTCTGTAGTAATCTTCGAAGATGGGCCACAAAACATTCCACCCCACTGTGGGAAGTATATTAAACATATTGGAAGAGTGCAACAGATAATCATTATACCCATGAGTGTTATTCCTGTTTCTTTTGAGTACTTTGATCCTTTGAAGAATATTAGTTGAGTCAGAACTGCACCCACGTTTCCACCGCCTCCTGTCATCCCTGATATTAGCCCTAATGACCTGAATGAATGAAACGTATATATGTATATATGAGATGGATGTTTAAAAGTGTATGAAATTAACAAATAAGTTTCATAGACATAAAATAGAAAATTTTTCTTCTTTTTTTGGTAGCTTTTTAGTAATAAAAAATACGTTAAAATTTTCATGTCTGACTTTACAAATTATAAAACGAATACTCAATCATTAAGTTCTAAATTTAGCAAAGTGAAATAGTAGTAACTCTGCTTATAAGCATTAAAACAAATATACACATTCTTTAACTTTAAACTCCGTTTTTATTTAAAAAGAATCAATTTTAGCTGAATAAAATAGTAAATCTGCTAATAAACATTTAAAATAAATTTATGCATTTCTTAATTTCAGAGTCCACTTTTATTTAAAAAGAAATGATCTAGATGATATTATTTAACATAAATTTATTGATAAAGCCATGAACATTTATTTTACTAATTTCTATGAATTCGAATAAAAATACTAGAAATATTACCTCCTTGAGACAAAAGGAACCACACCAAATGTTAGACCACAGGCAGCTTGGCAGAACAAAGAGAAAGCAATCATGACAACAATAGATGCAGTTAATGATCCTACTCTTCCAAGCATGATACAGAAAACACCTCCCAATAATTGCACAATCCACAAGGCCCACAGCCTACCCCTCATCCCAAATCTCTTTGCCACTGCATCAGAAATCAACCCACCAGCTGGTCTTGAAATTATGTTTGCTAATCCAAAACTTGCTGCTATGATTCCTGCTGTATGAAGCTTGAGATTGAACCTGTCATAAAAGTATTCTGCTATTATATTATCTATTGTCAGCTCCACCCCAAAACAATACCCATATGTCAATGCAAGAATCCATCCTCTATAATTTGAAACTCCATGATAGAACACATTTGAGAATTTATCTTTTGGTTTGTCTCCTGATTTCTGTAATCTCTTGAAGTTCCCATTAGGTAAATCCTGACCGAAGATTAGTACAGCAAAAGCTGCCAGTGTCTGAAAAAGGGCAGGAATGAAAAAAGCAATTCTCCAAGCTGAAAATTTCACAGCTCCAATGTCTCGAATCAGACCAAAAACCAGAGGCATAATCAGTTGTGTTGCTCCACCACCCAGATTTCCCCATCCCCCTGAAACACCATTAGCAGTGCCAACTACTGGTGCTGAAAACATTGAGCTCATCCAGAACTGGGTCGAGACGAAAGTGGCTAAAGAGAATCCTGTGAAGAATCGTACCAGGAGAAAAGAAACAGGTGATGAGGCAACTGAAGTGAAGTAAACTGCTGGTGCTGTGAGTAGTATTAGTGAAGCTGAGGCAAGACGTGGTCCGAAAAGATCACAAGCAGTTCCCATAGCAATTCTTGCAAAAACTGCACCAGAAACTGATGCTATGCCTGCATTACCGATATCAGTAGCTGTAAGATTGAGGTTATCACGTATGATTGGAATGAGAGGTGGAGCAGCAAACGTTGAAACGAAACAAGAGAAAAAAGACATCCATGATAGGTGAAATGCTCGCATATGTGGAGCTGCTACAGAGAACAATCTGAATTCAGTCGCTTTATGCTCGGAATCCACTGGAAGAGCAAACTTTTTAGCCTCAGATTCCACTTCCATGTTTCAGTTGTTGTAAATCGAACAAAAGGATTCTGTAAAAGTTTTTGGTGTGTATGACATGTAGGATCTCACCCCCTCTGAGCTAAGAGAAGATAAGATTAAGGTTGAATCTTTCGTTGTCTCTCAAGATTCAGAAGTAGCAAATTTATATAGACACACACACAAACAGCAAAGAAGATGTAAGAATTCTATAAATTTTAAGCCTATTTACATTAAAAAAAAAAAATTACAATATTTTATAATTTTTTTTTTTTTACAAATTTTATTCTAACCTTTAAAATTTTGTAAAAATATTCTAATTTTTAATTAATTTTTTGCGGCACGGTTTATACTTATACAACTTATATGTATATATGCATTTTTTATTAATTTTAATATTGCACATTATGTCAAAATTATGAATAATTAAACAATTATAATATTTTTATTAAATTTTAAAAATTAAGATGAATTTGTTTTGATACCGATAGACCTGATTGTTTAATTAGATAGTAGAATTCAAATATATAACATCATAATCCTGATGATGACTTCATGAATTTTAAGATTTGAATGAAAGAACGAATGGAGTAAAAAGTTGCTGGTTTGCTACTTCTTGAGTATATTGACAGGTAGGCTTGGTGATTTTTTTGGAGGTCCAATTGGATGTGCAACTCTTTAAAAGGACAGAGAAATACGAATAATCGTTGAATCAGTTGTTTTTATTTAAATTTAAATTTGTAATTTGAGTTTTAATTTATAAAATTATATTAAATGAGTTATTAAAATTTTTTTACTGTCCACAAATTGAATTTAAAAAAAAACTCAAAGAGACCCAATATGGAGCAAAGAGGCTATGCACTTTCGCCGAGTCTCATTGGTTTTTACTGGAATGTAAACTGAGAAATGCAGTGAATTCAAAGCTGCAGACAGACCCAGTCCAGAGCAAAGAGGCTATGAACTGGTTTCTTGCTGACAGTTCAAAGCACCATGTGGCAGCTGAAAGAGATGTTAACCAATGAAGGAGTAACAAAGCATTGACTTTGTGGGAGTTGAAAGCAAGCAATAATACAAAACAATGAAAATCCAAGACTGGCATTTATTGACTTGGTAAGATATTCTTTCCGCTTTAATTGATTCTGATTAGTGAAAAGACCTATGAGACCTGCTCGTTATTTTCTTTGCTTACTATATGAAATTACTCTACAATGGTAAAAAAGTCACACCTCGCCACATATTGTTGAAATATTTTATCAAATTTTGAATAAAGAGATTAAGTGGTTAAAAATTTCATGTAGCATTCCGTAATATTCACACGCGATTATATATATTGTTATCCTTATTATGATTTTCCTTGATTCCTAAATGTAGAATTTTCAAAAATATATTCTCTAATATATGCATTTTATGAAAAAAAATAACTTCTTATTAATAAGTACGGTTAAAATATATTTGGTTTTAAAATTTAATTTTTAAGTAATTTTATTTATTTATTTTTGATATCATTAAGAAGACAACATCAATTATATAAATATAAATTTTAATGAAATTATATATTAATTAAATATTTTTGTCTAATATTTTAATTCTTTAAATTAAATTAAAAATCCTTGTGTTTTTTTGCTATTTTTTAAAATTATTATAATTATATATATATATATATATATATTCAATAGTTCAGTAAATTGAATTGTAATAGTTGCTTTTTTTCAATTTATGTCATGATTAATTTGTTTCATTTAATTTGAACATGGAATTAAATTGTCTTTAAACTTTGAATCGAGCATGGAGGCTGTGATATTTTCAATTTTGGCTACAAATTTAACAGTACAATTTGGGCAGTTGGGTCATTTAAATGTGCTATCGCTTACGTATGCTGTTTTTTTTAATTGTTATTGAAAGCTCACATATGCAAATAATTCTTTTTTTTTTTTTTTTTTTTGACTTTGGGGAGGTCTTGACCATTAGGCCAATGGCTGGGGGAGATTCTTATTAGAATAGAATCAATCAATTTGATAAATCAAATATCTGATGAGATGGAATATTCAATGCTATGGAATTTCTGGCCCAAAAAAATTCAACACTATGGAATAGTTATTTCATTTCCATTTTTTTTGACCATTGGCCTAACGGCCTTTACATGGTGGGAGAGAGGTTCAGCAGATGCGAACCGACTTTCAGCTATTATTTTGATATCGTGATATAATGTTAAGCCATCTATGGCCAGATGCACTATTTCACCCTTGAACTTTTCCAAATTATTCAATCTCATCCCTATACTTCTATTTTGTTCTATATCAACTCTTAACTTTTATTTTTCTTATATTTAATCTCTAAAAATGTAATTTACTTATAATACTCAATCATGAGATGCCATGTTGGATTAGAGTGTGAGTTCAAACCAACTGTGGAGCGTGAATGATAAAACAAAGGACCTATGACAGTCCAGTCATCATCTTCTTCGATTCTTTTTACTCCTTGCCCTTATTAAATGTTAAAATTGATTTTCACCTTTTGGTCTAGTAGCAACTGAGTGAAGAATTGAAATCAAATTGAAAGTCCCATCTAAACTTAAAAGCTTTGTCATTGGAGAAGAAACAAGCTCTTTCTCTCCTTTAGTCTTCATCTCTTGTCAATCTGACACACTGCAACCATAAAGATCCTAGAATACGAGCTCCTAATTTGTCACTGTAGCGAAGTGGCACTATTGAAGATATCTTGGACGAATGCAAACCCTGAACGAAGGTTTTTTGGGTGTAGAAACTATAAGGTAAATGGTTGTTGAAATAATGGGTCTTTGTTCCAAATTTTGTGGGTGTTTTTGTGTATATTTTTTTTGTTTTCTGATTTAAGGTTTTTTACTTTAAATCAGAATGTAGGGGCTTGCAATTACTTTATATGGTTTGATCCTCCAATGGGTGACCAAGGAAGAAACGTGATTTTGGATTTGTTAAAAAGAATAAAGGAGGCTGAAGCTGATAGAGATTAAGAAAAAGCAAGGAAAAGCCACCATCATTTCGTGTTAATGGGAATAATTGTTGTTTCGATCTTGTTTATAGCATGTAAAATGTAACAGGGTGATATGTTTAGTGTAGATTTGTTACTAACCCATAATTTAAAGGTTGCCATTTTAGGTTAGCTATTGTTAACATATCAGGTTGTTAACAAAATTGGTCTAAACATGTGTTTCTTTTATTGTAACCTGTTAAGTGTAATGTAATGTTTAATTTAGTGATGAAAAGGGAAACTTCTTGTTCATTTCAGGTTAATTGAAATTATTCAAAAACTCAAAATAGCCTAAACACATAATTACAAAAGTATCTGGGTTTTCCATAATATAACACAGAGTACACAAAAGTTCCAATAATACCATAATATATTAAAAACATCCAAAAACATAAACACATATATAGACATGGTATGTGTTTATGCAGTGCCAGAATTTAAAGGCAATTTTCAATGTTCACTTATTCCATTGCCATTTATACTAGGCACCAAAAAGCACTTTTGCCAAATACAATAGGCATAAAACTATCTAAACTTCCTTAAAGGTATATGTTGATAAATACATAAAGCTTAAATCAGACATTGCTTTTGGTGTTGCTTTTTGAACTTTGACTTGATTTATTGCTTGCAGTGTTGCCCAGCCTTTGTGCATCCCTTTGTTGTTGAAATTGCTTTGAAGTAATGGTTGATTTGCCATTCTATCTTAGGCTTGGTGGTTTAAAGCCCAAGTCCCCAGTAATATTTGATGATTTGGTTAACTCAGAAGGAATGTGTATCACTCTCGATGTTGGTCTTACATACTGCATATAAATAGAAATAATTAGCTTACATAATGTATAGTCAGATTCAGATACTAGTTAAATTGACTTAATCACTTACATTCTCGAATGATATGCCATTTTCCATGACAAAAAGTCCATAATCACATCCAACCCTTCTTAATTCTGAAGAAATTATTGGAGTAGCATATCTATTCATAGATGTGCTTCAGGAGAAGATGCATTTAATGTGTTCTCATCACCCACACGAACACCCCTACCCTTTCCTACAACTTTACCTCTTTTTATAGCTCTGCCTTTTCCTATAGCCCTACCTCTACCTCTTCCTATATTAGCCCTCCCTACACATCTAGCTCTGACAGTTACTGTCTGGGTTCTAATGCTACCCATTACTCCATTTTCATTGCCAATTGCAGTTTGCTGGCAGAAGTAAAAAAGTTTGTCCACTTATACACAACAACACATAATTAAACATGTTAATCAACTTTACGTACATGTCCACGAGTAGCAACTCCACTTAAAGCTACAACTTATGTGTCAATGGTACTTAACATTAGTGTGCTCTGAGTTACCTAAAGTTAGCAACTTAATTTAGCACATAAACAATGCTTTTGACTTAATGCATAAAACCATCAATCAAACAAAAAAAAAAAACCTAATTTAGGGCACTTAAGTTGTCTGCAACATATTCAATATTCACATCATGAGCTTGTTCCAAAATTTCATTGCAATTATAATAATAGCTTTTAAGTAAAACTGGCTCAAGACCACTTAATTCATACATCAATAAGTAAGTATTTTTTCTTTAAAATAATAAGTCTGATTGTAAAAGTTAACAAACCTTTTGTCTTGGTTGACCTCTTATAGGACAACCTTGCTTATTATGCCCTTTTATGTGGTATAATGAACATATCACTTCACTCCACTTTTGTACAGTTTCCCACTCTTTGCTTTCTTTGGTTCACTCTTGTCTCTTCTCCTTTTCAGCTTTGGCCTTCTAGGTTTTTTGACAATTTCAGGAGGCTCAATTATTGGATAGTTTGATTCAGGCCACAATAAAACCCCCTTAACAGGCTGTATGACTGTGGCATATGCTTTTTCGAATGTCTTTTTATGATACCACTTAGACACAAATTGGTCAGGATTCTTTTGTGAAAAAATATTACACATATTGCATGTGCACATAGTACACCTTTTAGTTCCTATACCTACATGAACATGTGTTTCTTGATAAATCCACTGTGTGACCATACTTGCCTTCTTGAATCTCAAACCTATATTGGCCATTGAATATTACATTACAGTTAGCTGCCTACATCTCGTTACACTCTAAATTCTCTTATGCTGTTAGAGAAATATCAATCACCCACTTTGATGAAAATTCTCTTATTACTTTTATTCGCTTTATGACTTTCTTTTGTGTCTCCTTCAATATTGATTTTACAGTCATAAATCTTGATTCCAAAATCCATGAGTTAAATGTCTCAGACATGTTATTCTCAACTGCATCGCACTTGATCTTAGTCCCAATAAAGGCTCTACACTAATTTTGATGTGGATAACACAATAGCTCTTTAACAATTCCAGTGCCAAGCTTACTTATCCCCTTCAGATTATCCTTAAATTCAGCCTTAAATGTTGAGTATGCACTTTTTCTTCTTTCTTCCCCTCTCCATTTTATGCTCCAACATATAGAATATATTGAGCACACATTCTATGATCAATTTTAACTAGTACTTCATGGACAACCCCTATTAAACCCTTACACATTTTCAAACAAAAATCACAGAAGTTAGTTTAACATAATGGCCAATAAAATAACATAATATAAATAAAGTAATAGAGTTAATTTACCTTTTGCATGTCTGTGACCATGACTAGTCCTTTTCCATTACCTAACAACAAATTAGCTTGTAAATGTTGAACGAACCACTTCCAATTGCATTTACTCTCTATTTCAACAATCGCCCACGCAAGAGGAAATGTTTGATTATTACCGTCTTTAGATATAGCACATAGTAATTGACCTTTGCAAGGACCCTTCAAAAAACACCTATTTAACCCAATAATCTTTCTACAACCTGCCTTGAATCCTTCTTTCATAGCATTAAAACAAACATAGAATCTTTTGAAGTTCTATTTCCCTTGCTCACTACCTTTTTCACATTTAACAAAGCAAGTTATGCCTAGATTAAACCTATTAATTTTAGCAACATAATCATGCATACTAGCATATTCAGCTATAGGGTCACCCATTGCCTCTGATAGCACCCTGATCTTAGCCCTTCTATAAACACTCATCAAAATATAAATCTTCAAATCCTTCTTAACAAGATTAACCAATTGCTTAATCTTCATTCTAGGCTGAGATATAATTCTTTGCTTATATTTTGAGGCAATGCAATTTGTATAATAATAAAAGGTTCTATTATACCTAAAATAGGTATGCACAGGGTTATAAGTTTTAATTATAAAGTTCTGGCTCTTTGAATTAACCCTAGCATAAAATAACCCAATTACACCCATCTTCTTTGCATTTTACTCTAACTTTAGTTAGCTCATTTGGCTTTAGATTCAACTTAATACCCTTCACAACAACATATTTATAAACAACATCTCTAAATTGTTTGACATTAATAAAAATCATACTTAGTAGCTATATAGGCATCTCAGTAGATGGATCGAAGTAAACATGTGAGCTTGGTTTTCTTTGGACACAAATTCAACATCACTGCCATGATAGTCATTATCATAATAAGGTTCATCTCCTCCTACTCTGCTTTCAGAACCTTGTCTCCCTAAATTTTCGTACCCCCTGTCAACACCAGTTTCACCTAGAGGTACTTTATCAACAAATTTAGGTGCTCTCCTTCTTTGGAAGTTCATTTGGAATTATTTTACAACCTCTCCAATAGGTCTCTCTTTTTCATTATGATCACTGCATACTTCGTTATGCATATAATCATCAATGATCCTGATCTCTTCACTAACCTTCAACATCTTCTAAATCATGTTCATGTTTTAAATCATGTTCTTCTTCTAAGCCTCCTCCTCATTCCTTAAAGCTTTCCTCTTCTTCTATATAGTCTTCATCTTTCATAGCACTTCCTTTGACACCCTGACTTACCCTAGATTTGTGCTTTGCAGATGCATTTTGCCTAGTAAGTACATGCACATCTACCATATGGTTAATAAAGAGCTGTAGAGTATCCCCATATTTATAACTATTAGCTATTTCTAGGAGGACAAAGTCACTGTTTATGCAAATGAATGTCCACCCTTTATTGGCTTAAAATACACGCCTTCTGCACTAGTATAACCAAAACTTCTAGCATACCATAAAAGCTTGGGTAAACTAAGTTTGTCACTATCTAAGTATTCAACCTCAATCTTACCCCCTACATAATGAGCAGTTGGATACGAAACCGTTTTACCACCATAGTGCCAGTCTAGCCTGAAGACTTTATCTTCCATTCTGTAAAAAGAAAATATTTAAAAATGAAAAAGATACCCACTTTTACCATGTGCAACATAATCTACCATTGCTTTAAATAATAAACAAATACAACAACCACAATAAAAACAACATATAGAACAAAATCCACCCACATGGTTCATTGCATGTTCACTTAAAAAAAAAAACCTCAACTTTCCCCAAAATCACCAAAAACCCACTGTCCGTACACTATATAACACTGCATTTTCACATAAGCTTTGTCTATCTTCCACAAAAAAATGAAAAATTATGCACATTGCACTTACCTTTAAGAACTTAAAACAACTCACTTAGCTACTATTATTTAGCTTCTCCTAGACACATGCAAGAACACCAACATGCAATGAGCTTTTTGATTTCAAGAGAAAAGTTAGCTTCTCCTAACTCTTCGTCTACTCTTCATCATCTTTAATTAGGGTTTAAAATTGTTTTAGTGGATTTTAGCACGTTTTCATCTCATTAAGTTTATGAATATTGGAAATTGGGTTTAAGGGATTAAGATTTTTCCTTTTTTTTTTTTCACTTTACTGTCCATTTCATTTTATAACTTTAATCATTTCATTTTATAACTTTTATCATTTCATTTACACCCACCTCAGCAATAGATATGTACTATTTTGACAGTTCAATGCGATTTTTATTCACACGTTTCACTTGTCCCCAATAGAGGTTAAGTATAAGAAAAATAAAAGTTTAGAGGTGATATAAAATAAAAAAGAAGTATATGGGTGAGATTGAATAATTTGGCAAAGTTTAGGGGTGAAATAGTGCATTTGGCCAGCAATCTATTTTAAGTAAACTAGGCTTTCATTTTAATTTGGGTCAATAAAATATCAAATTCTTGATATGTCATCTCATTTCTTTTTAATACTGTACATACCATGTCGACTAGCCTTATTTACTATTATTTTCATTTGCACACATGCCCTTGTATTGAGGTAATTTATGTTCACTGTACTTAACATTTTAACCAGATCCTCAAATTATCTTAATCAAATATTCGATTGCTACTTAAATCTTTCAAAATTTTAAATTTTATCTCACTAAAAGTTCTTGCCTTTTTCTGGCCTAAGAGCTTGCAAGCATGTTGATCTATATATACTAACACATAGTAGTGGGTCTCTTGTTAATCTTCAATTATGGTAAAAGATATGCGTGGATTGTAGCTGAAAAAAGATTAAAAAAAAAATTAGTGAGATTGAAATTAAAATTTTAATTAATATATTAAATATTTAAAATAGTAGTGGAATTCAATTAAAATGTTAAGAGCAAAAAATTTATATGCACAATTTATATTTCCATTTGTATATCATTTTCACTTCCATAATTATACAGTCAGTGGGTATAATTAATAATGAGAAAATATAAAATATTTTCTTTTCTTTCGATAGATATATTTCTTATATTAATCTATCCATGTTGCCATCAATGTGCCATTTAGCCTTTTGCTTTTGCCTTGGTCTATTATGCATATAGTACGTTGAAAGTTGCTTCTTTTGAAATTTTGGTAATCCATGTGCAAATTTTCTACTATAAGATCTTTAACAATTAATTTCACAACCACCCAAATTCCTAAGATGATGGTTTCTTTCACATGGATCAAGTGGATGGCACTTAGATTCGTATTTTGTAGTATTTTCCATTCCATGATTACCCAAGTCTTTGGAGCTTGTGAATGGAAGTTTAGAGTCACCATCTGATTTCAGAAGAAAAGTCAAATTTAGGGACCAATTGTGGCTCCATCTTAGCCCAAATTGTACTAAAATGACTTGGCTCTTTTTGGAGGTACCAACTTGGCAGAAGCTATGCCCAACTTGAATCTTGCATGCACTTAAAGTGAATCAGAACCCTGTACTCAACAAAATGTGAATAAATTAACTTAAAATTTAATAAGAGGTTTTGAATTTGACTTTTAAATACTTTAATTATTTTAAAATTCTTGAAATAGATTTTTATTACCTTTCGAGATTTTTCTCGAATCGAATCCGAATTAGTCAGGTTCTATAAGATATCAGATACCAAGTGCTCAGATGTAGAAACCTGCACATTCAAATAAAAGTACGCAGATGCTACTTAAAGCTGAAGTCAAGTGAAGAAGTGATCACTCATCTTTAAAGGTGTATCACTTATCTTTAAAGGTATTTTAAGATATTGATTTGTAAATTTTATTTTCATCTTATTTAAAATAAAAAGATTATATTATGTTATATAATTTATTAATATTTAAATTATATGATATTTTATTATTTTATAAAAAATAACTCTTATGATTCAATAACACCATATATAGTGGCCACTGATATTCTCAGTCAATTTCCAGTTACTAGCTACCTCAGGTATTGTCCCACTATAATTGAAAGTTGAATTAAAAGCTATCAATGCAATGTATTGTTTAATGAATTTTGTTTAGTGATGGATTAACATTTTGTTTTTGCACCTGAATTTTGTAGGGAGGGTCCCATGATGAAAGCTAAAAATTTTATCAGTATTAAAGGATTAAATACAGGAAATTTTGATTATGAAGAGCTGACCTAACATTAGTTAATAATGATGTTTGTTGAAGAACAATTGCCAACTTATATCAAAATTGTGCACATGTGATTCGTTAATTGCAAGATGCAATTGTATTCATTCACATTCTTTTCAAGTGAACAGAAAAAGGGTTTTTATAAATTATGTGGATTTACATTTTTAAGAAAGTCTCACATTGATAGCTCATTCTTATACAGAAAAATTAAAAAAAAAATAAATATTTGATCATAGATATATAAAGACTAGTTAAATAGTAATTTTTCTTTAAAGGTATCATGAGATGCAGTCGTTGTCGATTTAAAAAGAGAAGGTTGCTCCTTATTGTGCAATCCATCAATTCTAAAATCATATGACCTCTTAATTTACTAAAAAATAAATAAATTTCTTTTTTGTTACTAATTCCTTTATCCCAAAATAGAAAATTATAATTATATATTATTAATATATCTATCACATCATATTATCTGTCAAATTATTAATCATATTAACTATTATTATTATCATATATTTATATAATGTTAAACCTTACCCTGTGATAATAATAAAAAAATTTAATTTATTTAATGTGTGCCGCTAAATTCTTCATATCCTAAAACTTCTGCCTTAACCATTTAATCTCGAACTCATGTCTTAAATTAACTAAAAAATTAAATTGTTGACTTAATCATATTAAACTAGTAAAAACCTTGTGCAATGTTTGAGTGTCCAAAAAAAAAAAAGCCCAGTAATTGGGCATTTTTAATTTGTTAATTAAACAAATTTTCTTTGACCAAGTAGAAATAATTTCAAAATTTCAAAAAAAAGAAAAAACAGAATTTTAATTTTAAAGTTTTTATTTATTTTTAAAAATAGTAAGCATTGCACCATTTGTTTTAGTAGCTGTCCCTTACTATTTATAAGAGTTTCTACATTTTTATTTTTCTATATAAAACTATGCATTGGTTATTTAACCGCTTAAATTTTATCCGTACAATTTGATTAAAATTTTTTTTTGCTGAAAATAGTCATGAAAAAAAAAAAAAAAGAAACTATTTTGTTTGTGTTAATTACTATTATTAAGGAAAATTTCACCAAAACAGCTCATTGCTTATTAACCAATCAGTCATTAATTTAGAAACTATTAAATTAAGAAAGCAAGTAAAAATAACAAATTAATCCCTCAACACTATTTATATAAATCCCTCATCAAATAACGTATTGTGTGCAAAAGAACCTCGAGGCAGAAAAAAAAAGCCATTAACCCAATTAATTCTTTTTCTTGTTGAGAAATGGCTAGGATGGACTTGAGGTTCTCCTTCTTCTTCGCATTGATCATTGCCATTGCCATTGCCATTAACATCCTTATAGCTAGCCAAGCTGCAACAGCTCTTGACCTGTGTACAGATGCCACTGATCCTGGACTTTGCAATGCACTCGTGAAAGAAAATAGCGACCCGAAAAAAGCTACAGAATTCATTGTGAAGAAGTTAATAACACAAACAACGAAAGCTAAAGATAAGGCTAGCAAGCTAGACAAGGATGACAATGTGAAAATCTGCTTGAAGAGTTATGCTGACGCTTCTTCCAACCTGAAACTAGCCCTCAAGTATCTCAAGAATGGTGATAAGGGTGGGTTTCAAACCGTAGTTTCTGGTGTAATTGCTTTTGTTGAGACATGTCAGGATGCTTCTGGGGTGGAAAATAAACTAACCAAAAACAATACTTATTTGAAACTTCTTGCTGATACCTGCTTATCTGTGTATCAGCAGTCTTTTTAGAGAATTATTTAAAAAATAAAACCACATAAATCTTGGCTAGTTCATGGCGATTTTATAAATGGATTTTGTATTTCATTCCTGATAGAATAAATGTGTTCATGCATGCATGTAGTATTTATTGTTTTTTTTTTTTTGTAATCAAGTTGATATTTGTTCTTTTTTTTGTCAATGTAAAATTAATGTAAAATTGGCGGAGGAATCGAACTGAATCATTCTTGTCATTGGAAGTCATTTTGGCCACTAGACCAGGACTCACCGGCAAGTTAATTTTTTTTTTTTTTTGAAATACCGGGGAGTTAATATTGTTCATGACAAGAATGCTGTATTTGTTTATGTTTTAGTAGCAGAATTATAGCGTTTTCAAATTCTGCAAAGTATGCAAACAATATAAACAGCTGAAATCGTAATAGCAATTAACCATTTTTTTTACACGAGCAATTAAATAATTCTGGAGGTACATATGAACATCATATGGAACAATTAGAACAAACAAAATTATTATATTTCTGAAGAAATTACAAAATCTTTCATTTATAAAAAATTTAAGTATAAATTATTACATAAAATTTTTATTGAACTACACCACATATATAGGAACACTTTTTTAATGAGGCAAAAAGATATAAAAATTTACCTCAAAATATTCTTAAAAAAAGTTAATGTAAGATCCCATATAATTCATATGGGCCATTTAATGAAAATAAAAAAACATGAAAAAAATAAAAAAGGAATTAAGAAGAAAATGTTTAGGAAACCTTTAAACCATGCATTTTCATTTTAAACAACGTCGAAAAGTTTCATACTCCTTCCCTTTGCAAAACAGCTTACAAAAACAACAAAATAAACAAAATCTATCTTCTTTCATTACTTGAGCTTATCATATTAAGAAACTAAAATCAAATTAAAATTGAGAATTTCAGAATAATCAGTAACTTTCTCAACAACATAAACAGCAGCACCGTGACTACCAACACCAGCACCAATAATAATCAAATTATAATCAGTTAAAACAATCACTCACTTCAATTCTTGAGCAGTTATCTTTGATTTATCAATCTGAAAAAAACTACAATTAGAAAAACGGCCATTTACTAGATCCAGAATTAGTAGCAATCTTAGCTTTCTCCAGCTTATACTTCTTCTTCACAGTACCAATTCGATTGTTGCATTGAATATCTGTCTTCGATGACCTCGCATAATCTTCTCTGCTGCTCACAATGTTTGTAACTTCTTTACAATGTTTCTGCTACATGATAACTTGTTTTCAAGAACTCTTGAGTCGATACCCTGCAAGTGATCAATAGAATATAAGGTGAGAGGTGAGGAGAATCTTCACAAACCTTTTGATGCCTAAGTTAGAATATATAGAGAGAAAATCTAGAGAGAGAAAGAGAACAATGAGAATATGAGAGAATAAAATGAATGTGAATGAGAGATATGATGTCTTATTTATAGGGATAATAATATTCAAATTTGAGAAGAATATAATTCCTCTTTGATAGAAATCTTATACCAACTAGAAAAGTATTTCTTACTATTCAGGAGTCTTCTGATTGAGATTTTTTTCCTATTTGACTTTGATGTCATTTTTAGCTAAGTGACCCTGTACAACAACATAAAGACCTTATTTAAAAAGGAATATATATGCATGGAATCAAGAGTCCCCCTCGAGAAATATATCCGAATATTTATGTCTAATGCTCCCAAACCCATAAGGTGGAGTCGGACGTTATTCTAACTGGATAGAAACTTGTGTAAATCATGTCGTATGACAAAAAAGGGGCAAGCTGAGGTGGCCAACCTTAGCTGCAAGGGGTTTCAATGCTCGGTATCGAGTCTTGAGATCGAAACATATTGGAAGTGCCAGTTGGTTATGAACATATAAAACCTGCAATAAAAAAAGGGTATATAAAGGATTAACCCGCCAATATCGAGATAAGATAGCGAAACCAGTCGTCACTAGAGTTTTGATTCTTAGCACATTAAAAGTGCGGCCTGAGTGCTGAACCTCAATACTATAAAAGTAACTTGAGGGTGTCGATTTTCAAATACCAAACTTAGATATTTGAGGCTTAGATGCTCGGTGCAAGGACGCGAGGCTTATATGCTCAGTGCAAGGATGCGAGGCTTATATGCTTGGAACCTCAATACTATAGAAGTGACCTAAGGATGAAAGTTTCTAAATACTGGACTTATTCTTGGTGCATTAGAAGCGCGACCCAAGTGCCGTATAGTCTTGGTGCATTAAAAGTGTGGCCTGAGTGTCGAACCTTAGTACTATATAAGTGATCTAAGGGTGCCAGTTTTCAGATACTAGACATTAATGCTAAAGCTTTAGATGCTCAGAGTGGAAGGACAACTGGCAGTGATATGCCTAGAGTTAATAACCGTCACGTCGCTTCAATTCCTTTTTTTTTTTAAATTTTAAATTGTGTAACTGTCATGTTTATTCGTGTGTCAGAAGAGGAGACATTTCAACTGCCATAATGATGAATTCTTTATTAATGGGTCTTTTCTATTTCCTAGGCTGCCCTTGATCGTGTGAGAGTGGCTAGAATGTTAATGAGGGTACTGATGGTGATTTCAGGCCCTTCCATTGCCCTGTAAGTACACTAGATTTCTTATCTTGTTGCATTTTTTGCTTCTTGTTATTTTTCTTGCTTCTTCCTCCTTTGTGCATCCTGTAATCATGCTTTTCTATAACAAAGCTTGAGTTTTGCATTCAGGTGAAATTTTCTTCTTTCATCCCTTCTTTTCATTTGTTAGATAAAATTTATAGCACTAAGGGAACAAGTTAGCTCTGATCTTTTTATTTCTAGGATAGATGAGGACTTGCTAGGATGGTATCGAAGGCATTTTAGTATTCCTGCTGATTATATTTTGTACATTATAAATAGAAGATTTAGAGCTCACACTGTTATGCTAGATTTTGATAGGCTAGTTGTGTATTTTGACCAATTAGAAGGGGGCTTAAAGTTCCCTCTGGACCCCTTTGTGAAGGAGTTCTTGAATAGGTATAACATAGCTTATAGGCAACTCCACCCAAATAACTATCAGATTTTTACCGGGTTTATATAGCTGATGCATTAAGAGGGTAGAGAGCCGGACTTAGATGTCCTGCGATACCTTTATAGCTTGAATAAGAAAAAGGGGGAGTTGATGTTCTCTCTGTCGGCTATCCCTGACCATAGCCCTTTTATGAAACTCCCTGACCTACACAAGAAGTGGAGACATAAATTCTTTGTTGTCGAGCATTCCTCGGACTTTATGAATGTCCAACGGATGTGGTCGAATGAGTGTCATAGGGTGAAACATCCTCCGAGGTTGTCTAACCAGGATACAGAGATGGTTTTGAAACTTCATCTTCAGGGCCTAACTGATGCCTGGTCTGTGGAAGATATATCCCGAAGATATTTATAGAGAGTCTGCCCTGATCAAGTTCAGCCCATTAGTATATTTTAACCTTCGAAAGGTATCTCTCTGACTTTTGTATTTTTATTTTTTTTGTAGATGACTGACTTTTTCTCATTTGTGGATGAGATTTAGCTTGTAGTTGATGCACCAGAGGCACACGAAGATGCTCAGGTATCCTATCCATCACCTGAGCCTAGAGCGCCAGCAATCCTGGCTGAAGCTATTATCAGTTTGAAGGGTAAATCTATAGCTAGGTCCTCATAGATGGATAAGGAAGTGGGGCAAAAAAAGTGAATCCTTGATAGAGACTCGTATGCTGAGGAATTATGTGAGGAAATATTTGTCTAGCATCTGAAGCTTTCTAGGTGCCTAGATATGACGGCTTGGATTCTAAACAAGATGAAACCTCTAAGTATCTTGAATGCTAAGGTTAGAGATCAGTATACAGAGTCCCTAAGATTGCCAAATGACATACAACACTAGTCAGAGGAGGGCCGTAAGGAGCTGTTCAGCTCCATGATAGGACATTCGCTATAGGTAAGTGTTTACTGATGTTTGATCTTTTATGTTTCGATTTTCAACGAAATGACATTAGTTCTTTTTCTCAGATGACTCAGGCTTTACTGTTGGCAAAGGACAATTACTTCTTTTTGAAAAGCAAATATAGCCTCAAGGGGACGGAGGTAGGGACCATAGCGATTGACTTAAAAAAGAAGTTAGATAAGTTGAAGGGAGCGCTGGAACTCTGCCAAAGTAAACATGCAAAATCAAGGTCTAAGGTGAAGGTGAGCTAGAAGAAGGTGGCTGACCTAGAGCATAATTAAGCTTAATTGACTATGAAGATCAAAGAGCAAGACTCCAGGATCACCGACCTAAAGGGGAAGCTGGGTGAGGCCGAGAAATCTCGGGAAGATGATAAAAGGACCTACTAGAACATGGTGGAAGGGTTTCTTAAGGCCTATTAGTCTGAGTGTTGAAGGGTCCTCTTTTTGCAAAATCTGAATCTGGACTTGACAGATATGGATAGAATAACATCGGCTGACCTGGCTAGGATTGCTTCCGAAGAGGATGCCCAGAATTTTCCCTTCGAGCGAAGAAAGCTACAAAATCAATTAGGAAATTATCCTCTAAGCCTCCTACGCCCATCGGTGTTGTCAATGTTGCTCCCCCCTCTATGTCTAAGTCTCTCTTACTGAGTGTCCCATTATTTGAGCCTTCTGATGCTAAATTGTTAGACTATAATTTTTTTTTCTCTTTTATTTATAGTATGGATTTTGTAATATAATCTTTCTCATCAATGAATGAAAATACTTTATTTGATAATATTTTGAGTACATCTACTGGTAATATTTTTTAAGACAATTCGAGTTCCAATATCGTTGTAATTTTTTCCCTTATCTATCTCTGATTTTGTATGCCCTTTTAGATATTTATTCTGTGCTGATAAAGGTCTTCCTAGTTAGGTCCAAGTTTGCCTGTACCATAATTGCCTTTACCGATGTCTATCCTTCTAAGCACTTAATCTCTTATCTTGTACTGTCTTAGTTGGATACACCGATGATGATACTGAACTATCTTCTGTTTGTGTGCTTCTACTAAAGTGGATGCCCGCTCTCTTCTTTCTTCCAGTAGGTCTAGGCATATTTGGGTATTGATGCTAATGGTCTCCTTGTCCAATTCCTCGCTAACCCTATAACTTGGAGACCTAATTTCGACGGGCATCACTGCATCCATCCCGTAGGTCAGTATGAATGGTGTCTCCCCCGTGGAGGTTCTAAGTGTGGTTCTACAAGCCTAAATGACATTGTTGTGTTTGTCGACCCAATTTTCCTTCTTTTTATCGAGCCTTTTCTTTAATCCTTGCATAATGGTTCTGTTGGTGACTTATGTCTGTCCGTTTATTTGTGGGTGAGCTATTGATTAAATTGAAGCTTTATTTTAAGGTCGAAACATAACTTTCAATATTTCTCATTATCGAACTGCTTTCCATTGTCTATGATCAGGGTATGTGATATCCCAAACCTACAAATGATTTCTTTCTAAAAGAAGTGTTGAATTCGGGCTTCCATAATGGTCGGTACAAATTCCACTTCTGTCCATTTAGTGAAATGATCTATGGCCATAATCAAGTATTTCTTCTAGGATGTTGAGGTGGGGAAGGAACCCAAAATGTCCATTCCCCATACAGCGAAAGGCCAAGGGCTCCCTATTGGATGTTGGGGTTAAGAGGACTTATAGGTAAGGTGGGCAAACTGCTGACATTTGTGGCATTCTCAAGTCAGTTTCTAAGTGTCTCAGAACATGATGGGCCAGTAGTATCCTTGCAGTAATGCTTTTCTAGTTAACAAATGATGAGATTCATGTGCTCCATAAATTCCTTTATGAATTTCCTTGAGATACGCACTTAGACCATAAATGTGAGAGAGATTTTCTGTAGAGTTCTCCATGGTGAATAGAGTAATGTACAACTTTTATCTTCAATTTTTAAGCTTTCAGTTTGTCTTCTGGAAGTGTCCCGTTCTCCAGATATTGAATGATCGGTTGCATCCATTATAGGGCTTCTCGTATGTCCATGATCTTTGGATCTTTGGTGCTAGGTTTTGTTAGAGCTTTAGTGAGCTCGAGTCCCTTGAATGTCTGGTTGTCCTCAACTGATAATTTGGCTAATAGGTTCGCCTCCATGTTTTTGCTTTTAAGGATTTAGGTGATTTCCCACTATCCTACCTCTTGCTCGATTCTCTTTAGGAGCTGCCTTACTTTTTTAACATATCTAGCGATGCTCAGATCTTTTACTTGGAATGTCCCTTTTACTTATTTCACCACCAGTTGGGAGTTCTAGTGTATCGTAAGGTGCTCAACTTTGACTTCTGCAGCTAACTTCATCCCTATGATGAGTGTTGTATATTCTGTTGCATTATTAGTGGCATCATATTTTATTCGGATGGCATATTTGATGAAGACTTTGTGTGGCCTTTTAAGAATAATCCCTATGCCGAAACTATGGTTGGATGACGCCCCATTTACATAAAGTCGCCATTCTGGTCTTTCGAAAAGAGCAAGGTCATCTGGTGTCATTTCCTACATGAAGTCTGCCAAGGCCTAAGCTTTCACTTACTGCCTTAGTTTGTACTCAATGTCAAATTCTTCGAGCAATATTAACTATTGAACTAATCTGCCAAATGTTTCAAGCCTTTGTAGGATTTTCCTTAAGGGGAAGTTAGACCTTACAACGATGGGATGAACTTAATAACTTGTTTTCTAGAACTCTTGAGCTGATACCCTGCAAGTGATCAATAGAAGACAAGGTAAGAGGTGGGGAGGATCCCTATAAACCCTCCGATGGCTAAGTTATAATATATAGAGAGAGAATCTAGAGAGAGAAAGAGAACAATGAGAATATGAGAGAATAAAATGAATGAGAATGAGGGATATGAGGTCCTATTTGTAAGGATAATGATACTCAAACCTGAGAGGAATAGGATTCCTCTTTGATGTAAGTCTTATGCTAACTAGACGAGTATTTCTTCCTATTCGGGAGTCTCCTAATTGGGATTCTTTTCCTATTTAGCTTTGATGTCCTTTTTAGCCAAGTGACCTTGTACAACAAAATAAAGACCTTATTTAAATAGGAATATATATGTGTGGTATCATTATAAATTCCTTTTGCTTAGCTCTAAATACCTCTCTCCTAATGCATTTATCAATACCGTTGTTGCACCTTCACTCCAGCATTCTTCTCTTCCTTTGTTGTTGAACTTCGATTGGTACAAGATTTGAACTAGAGTTGAAATTGGCTCCAATGCTCAACTATCATTATTCTAAGAAGGAGGTGCTATTGCTGTAACAATGGACGAGGTGGCACCGTTTGGTAGAGACGGTGACAATGATGCGTGTGATTTTGGCTTGCTGCTGCAATGGCGAACAAGGTGGCACCATTTTTTATGATCTTTAGCTTTTTTTGTTTGTTTCTTCTTTTTTTTTGGCAAATGCTTTCTTTGTTTCGATAAAACCAAAGTTTAGTTTTAGGGTTTTATTTTTTAGGTGGAAAAATCAACCAATCCCCTTCTTTTCTTATAACAGACGTGGGTGCCACATGTGCCACATCAGCTCTGATAATGGGAAAATTAACATTGGTTAGGTGTTGTGTTTAAGTGCACCAAATTTGTCGACATTAAAAGCATAAACAGACTTTAAAAAAATATTAAGTGTTTATGTGAGAATCGAGGAGAATATTATGATCATTTTTGGACCTTATCCCATTTATTATTTGATAAATTATAATTCCTTTTTTTTTTTAATTACATATAACATGCATGTTTGAAATCTTAAGATATTTAGTTCATAAAAATAAAATTTATTTATTTATTTATTTATTTTAGTCTAAGTTATGGATATTAAGAATCCACTAAATTATATATATAATCATTTGAATATAAAATATCATTTAGGTAAGAATAACTCATATCGATTGATTTCAATAATTGTTAAATTTATGTTTTATTTTTTCTTAAAAAAAAGGAGAAAGTGACTACACTTTAAATAAATATAATATGGAGCAAAACACTGGTAATATCTTTAAATTTAATTCTAGAACATTTTTGAAATTTTCATCAAACAACAGCGTAATCAAATGATGATTATATCAATAATTAATAGTTGTTTCAGAAGCTTGAGGCTTCATTTATATTGATATATTGTGATTATTTATTTTAGACTTTAAAATTAATAAAAATATTCTAATTATTTTTATTTAGTACAATATATATTTTGATCAAAATTTTAAAAATATATATACATGATATATAAGATTGCTCTTGTTTTATAAAATTGTTACATATATGTTTTTTTATTTTTGCCAAATTATAATCAAATTAAAATTTTCATTAAAATTTAAAAATTTAAATAAATTTATGAAATATCATAAACATTCTTTTTTTTTTTGTCATTAATTGGTCTTATATTTATATATTGATCATTTGCATGATCAAACTCCTAATTTTAAACTTTAATAAACAATTTTGATTCTAACGATTTCAACTAAGTGTGTAGGAAGTTGATCTATCATGAAATTTAATTGTTAAATGATTGGAGACAATGAAATACTCCTTGAAAGAGTATAAATATGCATTTCAATGAAGAATCTCAAATATATGCAAGTTCACAATCTTTGAAAAATAATTATATACCAATAATATACATTTTTGGATATACAGTGGTCTATTTATGAGCTGCCTCACAACTTGGATTGATAAGTATGCTTTTGGACTAATTTGATCTATGAGATTCAAGGAGACTTTCTAACATCTTAAAATTTATGAATTGAGCTTACTTGTCAAAATTTAAGCTCATTTGGGTATACAAATCTTGAGTCGAAATCAGCATATGCAGCATTCATTTTAGGTTTTGTAGCTCTTAGTATTTTAGCAATACCTTAAGCTACAAAGGCTCAATTAAGGTGATTCAAAGTGATCTGAAAAGATAAGACAATTATCTACAACTTTTATGAAGAAATTTTAGGCTAATTTGACCGTCTTTAATCTCAAAAAGATATCATAAGCACTATCTCGATCGAACTCAACCCAAGGACTAAATTGCACAAAGAGTGCAAATCCTATTATGGTACCGACTGGGACAAGGGTAGTCCAGACTGGGATCAAGGTAGATCAATTTCTGTAAAAACTTAATTTTTGGCAGAACTAATCCCGATCCAATGTCCCGATTGGGACATTGCTCGGGACAAGGTAGTCCCAACCGAGACAAGGATATCCCGACTGGGACCAATGTAAAAATGCAAATATAATAGCTCATAATAACTATTTAATGGTCGTCCTAATTGGGACTGATGATATCTTGACTGAGACCTAAAAAATTACAGCTTAAAAGTTCAAATTTCATTCAAATGGACTTTAATTTTATTGGGAACAAAATTATTTCTTCCAGCAGTTATAATGAAATTAATCAAGTATAAATATAACCTCTGAAGATTATTTTGAAGTTAAGAAACTTATTTATTCATTATATACTTTCAAACATTCAATTAAGCTCTTTAAACTCTTTCAAAATTCATCTTATTGTTGTATACTTTTGTGAGAGTTAGAATAGAAATTCTTATTCTTCTATTTTATAGGGTTAAGAAAATGGGAAGTGAGATTCTATTCTAAAGGAATTGGTTTAAGTGTTTAGGCATTAAAACACTTGGAAATTTGGTTTTAATAAGAGCCTTTGAAAATATTTGTGTATTAATTTTTTAATGAGCCTTGAAAACTCAAGTTGTAAGGTTTGAGTTGAGCATAAAACTTAAGTTGTAAAAATAAATCTAGGGAAATAGATTGTGGTGATTCAAAATCCTAACTTAGGGATAAGTTAGGTGGAGGCATAGGACTGTTGAGAATCCAAACTCTTTAAATCCTTGTATTCATCAATCTTCCTTCTCAATATTCCTTTTAATTCTTGTTCAAATCCTTTTAAGTTCTTATTATTATTTGATAGTCCTATTCACCCCTTTAAGGACTTTTTCAATTGGTATCAAAGCTTAGATTCTAGGAACTTAATTGCTAGAATA
Source organism: Mallotus nudiflorus (assembly GCA_947683625.1). Classification (NCBI taxonomy): domain Eukaryota; kingdom Viridiplantae; phylum Streptophyta; class Magnoliopsida; order Malpighiales; family Euphorbiaceae; genus Mallotus; species Mallotus nudiflorus. Next base: position 4,834,282 of record CANTUR010000075.1, on the reverse strand, counting down.
CAATATCATAGGAAGTGAATCATAAAACATTTTTTCACTTAGTCCATTCTTCAATTGTAGTGATTATCTTCATTGGAAGTTCAAAATGGAGTTATACCTTGATTGTGATTCCATTAAACTTTGGGTTATAGTCCTAAAAGGTTGGAAACCACTTACAACTACCTTTGATGGTGTGGTAACTAATCTTGTAAGAAGCCAATGGAATAATGAACAAAAGGAGGAAAATCATAAAAGCAAAAAGACTATGATCATTCTGGTCTCTTCCATAATAAGAGAATAAGGATGCAAGCTTCAACATTGCATTTCGGCCAAGGAAATATGGGAGACCTTGGAAAACCATTATAAAGGCAATATACAAGTAAGAAGCAAAAAGATTCAACTTCATATGTATGAATATGAACTCTTTAAAATGAAGCCTCAAGAATCAATAGTAGAGATGACAAACTTTCTTAATGCTCTCTTCATAACACTCAATAAACTTGGAAAACATTTCTCTGAGGAAGAGGTGAACAAGAAGATTCTAAGAAATCTACCTAATAAGGGTTAGAAATCTCGGGTCACTTCAATTGAAAAAGCTTAAGACCTCTCTACTCTCTCAACCGATGTGTTTATTGGAAAGCTCCTAACACATAAGCTTACAATTAAGTAAAGAGGTGATAAAGAAAAAGAGCATAGCATTGAAGGTCTCACAAGAAGAAAGTAAAGATAAAAATATTAAAGATTCTAGTAATGAAGATGGTGATATTTCCATGCTCACTAAGAACTTTAAGAAGTTTTTGAGGAAAAAAATTTCTCAAGAACAAGGGACTTCAATAAAAAGTTCGAAGGAAATGGCAAGAAGAAAACCAAATAAGTTACTTGCTATAAATGCAAGAAACTGAGACACTTTTGAAGTGAGTGCCCCAAACTCAAATTTAAGAATAAGGGAGCAAAGGATAAAAAAAAGGCCTTCAAATCTACTTGAGATGACTCCTCTAAATTTGAAGAAGAAGAGGAATAACAAGAAGTGGTCAATCTTTGTTTCATGGCTCTTGAAGATAAAAAAGAGGTACCATCTACTTCTAACTCTTCTTATGATGAGTATTATTCTTATAATGAATATGATGATGATGATGTTGAGAGCTCTATTATGAGCAAACTCTTGTTTAAGTGAAAAAGCTTACTTTCTAAAAAAAACATTATAAGCATGAGTTAAATACCTTAACCAAAGAATTTGGGAAGTTAAAAATTGAATTTTCTAATCTTGTTAAATCAAATAATAAGCATGTTAATAATTTAAAATCTTTTAATTCATTAAAATAGCAACTCAAGAAAACAAATGATGAAAATCAAAAGCTTTCTAATGAGGTAGTTGAGCTAAAAAATTCCATATTAAAATTCCAATAATTTACTTGACTCTTAAAAATTTCATGAAAATACTTATGGAATTAAATATACTAATGGAATGACCTCATAATCACATATTAAATTTATTAAAGCATCATGCAACTCTATTCCCTCTACTTCAAAACCTATTAAGACTTAACTTTCAAAGCTAATAAGTTTTATGTGTCAAATATTAAAGGAAAGTTTCATAAGACATAATCTTATATGATACAAAAAGGTAAGTCTTAACCCAAACATGTTTACATGTACACTAGACACAACACTCATAAGCATGTTGCATAACACAATGCACCTAAATATGTTGCATAATCTTATCAAAATACATATTGTCATTGCCAATGCATGTCTTACACTTAAAATAATAGGAGACACACATTATCACAATATAAAAGGCATGTTTTACACACTAGGAAAACATATTATCCTAGGAGAAACAAATTTGAAAATATTGTATGTTCATATTGCATGATCAAAGGACATACCAATAATATATGCTTCTATAGATTACTACACATGAATTTGCTTCCTATGGATTATCTTGAGACTAACCAACCTAGACTAAGAAATGTTTGGGTTCAAAAGAACACTTAAATTATTTTGTATAGATGTGTTTGAAATATATAAGAATAAAAAGTAAGTGGTATCTTAATAGTGGATGTTCAAAGAATATGACGGGAGACAAGTAGTAATTCAACAAGCTTGATGCAAAGGATGGAGGACATGTCACATTTGGAGACAATGCTAAAGGAAAGATAGTGGACATTGGAGAAATAGGTAATCCTCGATCCTTATCTATACATCATGTGTTGCTTGTTAATGGTCTTAAATATAATTTGCCTAGTATAAGTCAATTGTGTGATATGGGAAATAAGGTGACTTTCTATCCTAGAAATTACTTTGTCAGTAGTTTTGATGAAGACAAAGTAATTTTAGTGGTGAAAGAATAGACAATGTTTATGTTATTGATTTGAAAACAAAGACATTAAATGCTTAACGTATATTTCCCAAAACACATGGACATGGCATAAAAGGTTAGAACATGCAAATTTTGAGCTTTTGAATAATCTTTGTAAACATAAACTTGTGATTGGTTTATCCAAGCTTGAATTCATTAAGAATAAACCTTATGATGCCTGTCAAAAAGGAAAACAATCTAAATCCTCATTTAAGTGAAAAAATATAGTGACTACTTCTAAACCACTTAAACTTATACATATGGATTTATTTGGATCAATTAGAGTTGCTAGTAGCAGTTGCAATTGCAAATCCAATGGGGCTTCATTTTGCATTGCTTTTGCCCCCATTAGTAGCATTTGTATTTGCCCCCAAATGCAAGTAGCATTTGCATCATACATGGATTTTAAACTTTATCAAATTAATGTTAAAAGTGCATTTTTAAATATTTTTATTGAAGATGAGGTATATATTAAGCAACCTCCAGGTTTTAAAAATTTTGGTTCTCCAAATCATGTTTTTAAATTGTCAAAAGCATTGTTTAAATTAAAATAAGCTCCAAGAGCTTAGTATGAAAGATTGAGCAACTTCCTATTAGAAAATGGTTTCTCTAAAGGAAAAGTTGACACAACTCTTTTTATAAAGAAATCCAAGCATGATTTATTAATTATTCAAATATATGTTGATGATATTATTTTTTATGCTACTAACCATTACTTGTGTGAGGAATTCTCCAAATTAATGTAAAGAGAATTCAAATTAATATGATAAAAGAACTCAAGTTTTTTCTTGGACTTTAAATTAAGCAATGTAAAGATGAGATTTTCATCAATCAAACCAAATATGTAAGAGACATTCTTAAGAAGTTTGGCATGGATGGAGCTAAGATGAGTAAAACTCCAATGAGCACCACAACCAAACTCAACAAGGATAAGAATGGCAAACCTATTGATGAAAAATAATTTAGAGGTATGATCAGATCTCCTCTTTATTTAACTGCTAATAGACCCGATATTATATTTTCTACTTGCTTATGTGCTAGATTTCAATCAAGCCCTAGAAAGTCTCATTTGAATGCTATTAAAAGGATTTTCAAATATCTTTGTGGTACAATGCATTTAGGACTTTGGCATCCTAGGAGTTCTTTCTTTAACTTGATTAGTTATTCTGATGCAGACTTTGCCGATAGTTTACTAGATAGAAAAAGCATTTCTAGAACTTGTGAAATTTTAGGTAATTGCTTAGTTTATTGGTTTAGCAAGAAACAAGTTTCGGTTGCCTTGTCCACCGTTAAAGCAGAATATGTGGCAACTAATTATTGTTGCACATAAGTTTTATGGTAAAAATAATAACTTTTAGACTATGACATTCCTGTTAAATATGATAATATAAGTGCTATAAACCTTAGCAAGAATCTCATTCAGCACTCTAGAACTAAACATATAGATGTTAGACATCATTTCTTTAGTGATCATGTGCAAAATGGTGATTTTTTTCCTGAATTTATTGATACTAATAATCAATTAGCTGACATTTTTACCAAACTTCTTTGCGAGGAAAGAATGAATTTATTAAACATAAGATTGGTATGATTGATGGTTCTAGTGTGTCTTGATTTTGTCCTATATTGATTGATGGTTGAATTGTTTTCATGTGAAATCATGTTGTGCTTATTGATTACTTTGATTGTTAAATGTTTTGATTTTAATCTAAACATTTAAAAAAAGAATTTTTTTTGCTATTTAATAATTTTATTGAAATTATTTCAATTAATTAATTATTCAAATCTAGCATTTTTTTTATTGTTATGCATTTATATATGTTTAAATATGCATTATGATTTTTTTTAAATTCCTCCTACTTCTCATTAAAACTAGTTTCTTTTTATATGTTTTTGTTAATTTTATTGTCAGTTTATGTTTGGTTTATTTTCAGTATATTTTCTGTATCTAACCATTGAGCTGTTTATTTATTTTTATAGCTATTTTGTGATAGTTTACGTTTAGTTTATTTTCTTAATATTTTCTAGATATAAGTCATGAGTTGTTAGTTTTATATCTTGTTATATTTCTCTTTAGTTTACAATTGGTATTTTAATATCATTGTAACTTTATTCTTTTCATTTAATGCATTTTTTAGCTTTTAAAAATTTCCTTTTGCATTTTGATTAAGGGGAGAAATATTTGAGTTTGCATGTGTATTTAGTTAATTTCTTGCATAAGTATTTTTGACAAAATATGTGTTTATAACTTTGTGATAGTTTGTCCTTATTATTAATTTTTGTATTCTATTTTATTATTTAAAATTGGGGGAGAGAAAATTCTTTGAATATTATTTTCATATAATTTTGTTTATACATGCATAGTAACATTATAAGTATGACTAGTTTTGTCATATATCATATATGATAAAAAGACCTTACTTTACTTACTTTGTTTATGTATGTCATGATTTTCTTAAAGATTGGGTGTATCTTTATTTTTCATTGTTTTGTTTCGTGATCTTTTATTTCCTCTAGGATTTTTTTTATTCCTTTAGGTTCATTTCCTTTTATATATCTCTCTTTTCTTTTTGTTTTTGACAAAATGGGAGAAAAAGCTATGTGATAAATGTGCTTAGTGTGTGTATTTGTAATATGTTAAGTGTCATATGATCATGTATGATTAGCTAGCTAAGCTCTATATGATCATGTGATAGTTAAGTCTATTAAACCTCAACATAAGTCTATATGTACTATTTTTGTGATGCTTTTTAGTAGCATTATATACATATATGTTTGACATTATTTTCTTCATATTGCCTAATAAAATGATTATGTTATCATTTTATTTGCGTTTTTGACACATTTGTTATGTTAGGCCATAGTTATTTTTATTCCTCATATTAAATTTTATGTTGTTTTTATTTTTGACAAAAAAGGGGAATAAATAATTAAATTTATATTTCTTATCATGTCTATAAAGGAGAGAAATAAAGAAATATATTTTCATATAAAGCAAAAAAATTTTATGACTATTTTTCAAATTGGTATCATTTTTTAAAACCATCTCCTTTATAATTATTTAATATTTTTTTAAAAAAAAGTTTAATTTCTTTAAATTCTTATATATGCTCTGTTAATTCTTCCATATTTTGGTATATGATATTGATTTTATGCATATATTAAGGGGGAATAATTTATTGCATCTATTTATTTTGAAAGGGGGATCTATTTTAATTTAACATGCTTATACACATTATTTATTTTTGACACACACACACACACACATTATTTATGATCTTTTTAAATTGGTTATCAAAGCCAAAAGAGGGGAGATTGTTGACCATTTGTATTATCAAACTCCTAATTTTGGACTTTAACAAACAATTTTGATTGTAATGATTTCAACTAAGTGTGTAGGAAGTTGATCTATCATGAAGTTTAATTGTTAAATGATTAAAGACAATGATACTCCTTGAAAGAGTATAAATATGCATTTCGATGAAGTATCTCAAATCTATATAAGTCCACAATCTTTGAGAAATAATTATATACCAAACATATACATTTTTAGATATACAGTGGTCTACTCATGAGCTACTTCACGACCTGGATTGATAAGTATGCTTTTGGGCTAATTCGATCTCTAATATTCAAGGAGGACTTTTAACATCTTTAGAGCTTTATAATAAGAAAATGCTTTTAAAGTAGACATCTTAAGCTTTCTGAATTGAGCTTACTTGTCAAAATCTAAGCTCATTTGGATATGCAAATTTTGATTCGAAGTCAGCATATGCAACTTTCATTTTAGGTTGCATAACTCTTAGTATTTTAGCAATATCTTGAGCTACAGAGGATCAATTAAGGTGATTCAAAGTGATATGAAAAGATAAGACAATTGTCAAGACCCGAACCCGAGGGCACGTGACCGGCACTAGGGAATAGGAAGGCATAAGGCCCCCGAAACCCGTAGTAAGCCTAAAAGAAAAGATAAACAATACCTTACAATTTAAAACTTTATTTTAAAATAGAACACATTATCAAACTGATTTTTCTTATAAATAAAACAAATTCAAGTGTTTAATAAAAATATGCTTCAGCGTTACATATTATAAATCAAACTTAAATCGTTATACATAAACGTGGTGCATATAAATAAAATACACAAATACACTCAAGTCATACAATTCATAGTACATTTACTATTGCAGCTTTCTAGAATATCACAACAGTATAGCTTACAATGACCTACATAAAATAGCCGGTGATGAAGAAACCTGGCGTGGAGGTAGTTTGAGGTCGAACTCCCAAGCTCCTGAAAAAAAAATAAGTTGAGGGGAATTAGACCTCACTGAGTAAGTCAATAAAAAGAGCTGTACGGTTTGAAAACCTTTTTGAAAACTATATATTTATAGTAAAAATAATTTATAATGTATAGGTATAGCTTTTGAAAAAATCTCGGTAGAATCCTAAACCTAAAAATCTAAATGGCCAACTGGGCCCACTTATTCTAACTAGACTACCGGTCCCCGAGAGCAAAGGCATCGACCGAGGCACCAAGTCGTAGTCATTCACTTAATTCAAATATATGGCACTGGCAATCCTCGAGAGCTAGGGCATCAACCAAGGCACCCATCCCAGTCCATTATTAACCTTACAATCACTGGCGGTCCCCGAGAGCATAGGCTTCCACCGAGGCACCCGTCCCAGTTTAACATTCACTAATCATATATATATTTCGAATACATCTCTCAATCTCTACCATATGCACATAGTCCTGGTGAAGCCCACCAGGTAGCCCATTCTACCAAAATTTCTCAAAATCGACTTTTAAATAAATAAAATGCATTTTAAATCTTAAATAACAGCATTAAATTAAATAAATCATATAATCAATATTAAAAATATGAGCGCATGCATTCTTTAAGTAAACACACGTACAAATCGTTCTATTGACTTACAAGATGAATGCGAAGGCTGACGACCACGCTTCTGCCTCGGTCTCACGGCTTCTGCTCCGATATGCTCTAGAAAGAAAATAACAAATTGATTTCAAAACATGACTATGAAATAAAATCGAAAATCAACAAAATAATGAATTTCCAGGCTGACTCAAGGGAGACTAAACAAGACTCGATAGATAGGATAAAACATAACTAATGGTAGAAATTCATAACGAATATTATGTTTTACGAGAAAATCTATCGAAATTTCAGCAGAGTCTCCTCTGTAAAACGGACATCTCTCTACTAAAGGTAGAGCCAAACCTGCATAGAAAATGCACTTCTAATAACCACAGACATACAAACTCGAGTCAGGCTCCCAAAACTACACTTAACCCCGACCGAGATCACAACTCAACAAAACATCAAAAATGATATCAGTTATTTCCAAAAATACATATTACACATACATATATACTAAAAATATAAAATCTCAATTAAAAAAATTAAACAACTCAATTTGCGTTTCATTATTAAAATATAATTAAAGCCTAAATTAAAACCATTATACACAAACATGCTAAATGTAACCTTATATTCAACTTTTATTACCAAAATAATGTATTATAAATATCTATAATATTTGGAATTAATATTCCAAATTAACACTGCTTAATTAAAAATATCAATTAATTTATAAAAATTGTCTAAACCTCTTAAATAATGATAAAACTAACTAAAATATATATTTAACTATAATTAGCATAAAATTACATTTTTACCCCTAAATACATAATTTACATAATGTATTATTAGTACTAAAAAAATTCCTTAAAATTATTTAATCATCTAAAAATTATTTTCTTAAAATTAAACTTCTTAATATAATTAAAACATAAAATCAACTAATAATTTCTTCTAAAAAAAATATAATTTAACCTAATAATCACATTTGACATAAACTCAAAAATATTTATAAAAATAGTTTAAAAATCACAAAAATTATAATTTGAGTTCTAAAATTAATAACATTTAATAATAACCTCAATTATTAAAATTTTATAATTTTAACAAATAATTTTCGAAATTAATAAAAATATTAATTAAATACCCTAAATTTACAAAAACTTATAATTAACACCAAATTTCTAAAACCTTAAAAACAACCCAAACATTACAAATATGTAATCTTAATTTACTAATTAAACCAAAGAAAAATCCAATAAATTCAAATAAAAATTATACAAAATTCTGTAAATTAAAGAAAATTCAGAAAAATACTTAAAAATTAGAATTTGAACAACTAAATGGCATAACTCAACATTTAGCTTAGAATAACCTAAAAACAACACCTAGTTCCATTCAACAACCAGAAAACGACCTAAAAACAACCTAACAACAACCCAGAACAACTCACCTTCAACCTCCAATTCCTACGCCGGAGGTGAGTTACAACGGTGGTTTCCGGCTTGGACTGACACCTGAGAGGATGAGGGAAGCTGGGGAAGCTTCGGTGGCACCAGACCAGCTCAGATTGAAGGTGATAGAAGGAGAAAAAGAAGGACAGCAGCAGCGGCAGCACCTGGAAGCTTCAAGCTCACTGTGGCGATGGAGTCTCGGTGGTGGAGGAGGAAATGGCAAGGTGAGAGGGAAGACAAAGATTGTGGGCAGGCAAAAATGGAGGGTGGCAGCAGCTCAGGTCGTTTTTGGGAGGGGAGGTAAGCTTCCTACTTCTCTTTATTTATTTATTTTTTGCTTTAGGGTATTTAACTATCTATACATACATACATACATACATACATACATACATATATATATATATATATATATATATATATATATATATATATATATATATATATATATATATATATATATATATATAAAGTATATACTATTTGTAATATCCCGTAATTTTAAAAATATTTTTACACTGTACCGGGATATACAGTGTCAATAATTTTGACTGTATATACGATATTTTTATGAGTTGATATGTATTTTAAACCTATTTTAATTACTGTCTATTATTTTCAGTATTTTACGTAAAATTTTCCCGGGACTTTCATTTTCGGGGAAATTTCCACGTAAACAATGTATTATTAATTATTTTAAATGTATTTACGGGTTTGCATGAACTCATACGTATTTTTAAATTATTAAATAAAGCCTGTGTGTGTATATTTAATTAGGGTTTATTATTACCCTAATATTTTATTATTTATTTATTATTATTTGATTATTTTATTTATTATTAAATTATTAAAATTTATTATTTTATTAAAATTTATTATTTTTTTTCTTTTTTCTTTTTTTTTTTTTTTTTTTCTTTTCCTTTTTCTTTCTTTTTCTTTTCTTTTCTCTTTCCTTTTCTTTCTTTTTCTTTTTCTTCTTCTTCTTCTTCTTTCTTCCCGTAGGTAGGCGCCGGACCACCCACTATTCCTCACGTCGTTTCTCCCTCCTCCGGCCACCGTTTTCGACACCGCCGGTCTCTATCTTCTCCTTGAGCTCCGGTGAGTGTTATTCTAGCTTTTGTTTGAGCTAAAACGGTCTAGAATTGCTTAGGTTTTGAGTTGAATATTTCGGCCACTTTTGGTTTTCGATTTTTTTGAGCTTCAATTTGGATGATTCATGGAAACTTCCTTCACAAATGTTGTTCCTGGTAGTTTAATCTTCATGTATGAATTTTTGTAGAATTTTTGGAGGTTGTTTGGATTTTTGGGTATTTTTGAATATTTTAATATTATTTTCGAATTTTCGGAAATTAATTATTTAAATTATGAAATTGGAGTTTATGGTTGAATTAGGTGTTGAAATGAATTATAGAAATTTATTTGGAATTTTTATGAATTTCTAAGTATTTATTTTTAATTATTGAAGTTTAGGTGATTTTGTAAAATTAAGTTAATTGTGTTTTTATTTGAATTTAATTGGTTAATTGAGTTTAATTATTGATATTATTGATAAATATGTTGAGAAAATTAATTTTGGATAATTGTATGATTTTTGGTGAATTTTTGAAGTAATTTAGGTATATATATATATATAGGGGTATTTTGGTAATTTTACCCTAAATTGTCTAAAAATGTAATTTAATTGGTTTTAATATTTATTTAAGGTATAAAAATGATTTCTACAAATTATTTGGTATTTTTAACTAATTAAAACTATTTTTCGTGAATTATTTTCAATTATATATATAATATACGGTTTTTCAAATAAAATGAATTTTAATCGATTTTTACAGTGTTTCAAGATTTATTATGTAATTTCTACGTATAAAATGTATTTTTATGACTTAAGGATATTTTTGGTATATTTGAATATATTTTCTGTGTTTGTGGACCCCGGTCGACAGATTGTAGTCTGGAGTCCGACCGAGGGGTTGTGATTGTTTATGGTGTTATTTTTGAAGTGTATTTTCTTTGCAGGGTCGGCTCTACTCTTTTGAGTAGAGAGATGTCCGTTTTACAGGGGAGGTTCTGCCGGATTTCCGGTAGAATTCTCGTAAAACGTGATATCCAGTCGAACCCTAATTTTCGATTCTGTGTTGAATACTCTAGATTTAATTCTAGGATTTCTGTTAGGGTTATTCTGATGTCGAGTAATTATTTCTTGTTTAGTTGCGCCGAGACCGAGGGTTAGTGGACCAGGCCCGTCGGACCCGTCTCGTGGAGCGCATTAGGTGAGTTACTATATTATATATATATGCTTAGGATGCATGATTTAGAAAATGCATGTTTTATTTTGACTAATTATGCATAAATAACATGATTTATATTCAAGTATATTTCTGGTATATTTTTGGTATATAATAAATTATATACATGTTTTATTAATAAAATATATTTAAAATGTTTTTAAATATATTTTTAGTTTAATTCATGATTTGATTGGATTTATTTGACGTATATATACTCAAAATATACCTGATTTATGTTTGGTATATTTTCGGTATATATATGGTTTATATTGTTGATTTATTTAAATTCATGCATCATGTATTTGTGAATGAATGTTTTATTATTTATTACTGAAGGATATCAATAGAACGTGCTACCTAGTGGGCAGCACTAGGACCGAGTACGTACCGGTACGCCTATAGTATTTAGGCTTTATTACTGACTATTTGTGGATATCGATTTGATTATGATTATTGGATGTGTGAGATGTGGTTTGTGGGTGTGATTGCTGGAGCTCGGTTGACCAAGTGTCTCGGGGCCAATCACACTGGCAGTCAGACTGCTGGAGCTCGGTTGACTTAGTGTCTCGGGGCCAGTCTACTGTCCATATGGATTAAGTGGATATATTTGGAATTAGTGAGCCTGTATGGCTAGAGTGTTGTTTAACACTATTTTCTGAGGTTGCGATATTCTAGGGTTCTATGTGATCCTTCATAAAAGTTGATTTTCAGACAAAATATATAAAATGATTTTTCTGCATCTGTATGAACTTGCCTGTATATATACATATTACTCATATACTGTTGACTGTTTGCATTATCACTTAGAGTGTATGTATATATACTATAGTAATTCACTCAGTGAGGTCTGACTCCCCTCCGTTGACTATTTTTCAGGAGAGTCAACTTCCTCAGACCTCAGTAGCAGGTCGATACGCCGGATTTCTTCCGCCCCGGCTTCTTTATGTAAATTGTCTACTTGAGTCTTATTTATTTTATCTAGACACTGCAGTAGCTGTAAATTACAGTATTGGATTTTATGTACTTTATTTTAAAGAGATGTATTATGTTAAAACTGGATTTGTATAAAGATTATACTTATGAGATTATATATGCGATGTGATGAGTTTTGAATTATATCCAGTTGTTATGGATGATATTGTAATATTTATGATTTTATTTTCCGCTGCATATTATATTTTTATGGTTATTATTGCATATTTATTTTATTTTTAGGCTTGCTACGGGTTCCGGATTCGAAAGAATTCCCGTTCCCTAGCGCCGGTCATGACTCCTGTTTTGGGTCGTGACAAAGTTGGTATCAGAGCCTGGTTCGTTTCAGAGTGGAGTTCTGTGTCAGGGCTTAGTTTTGTGAGTTGTGGCCCTAGTTTTAAAATTGTGTTTTCTGTTGGACTACTGCAGTGTATTAGGTTCGAGTATGTCTTGATGAGTATTCCTTGCTGTAGTTTTCAGCGTTATTCCTCCGTTGTCTGTTTTGTCTGAATCTTTCCGTTTGTCTTTTCAGAATGAGGAGGCGAGCGCGTGTCGCTCCACCGGTCGTTGAGGCCGAGGATGATGAGTCTTTTCAGGACGAGGTTTTACCTCCTGAGCAGCCAGTTAGGCGTAGAGGTCGTGGCAGGGGTAGACCTCGAGGAGCGGCAGGTCGCCGTAGGCAGAGAGAGTTACAGGACGAGGAGCCTGTTGAGCCTGATTTTGATGTTCCTGTTCCTCCAGTTGTTCAGCCTGTTCAGCCTGCCTATCAGCAGGGTATGTCTGACCCTGAGGCAGCTTTGTTCTATGCCAGAGTTGGCAGGATTGCTTTTGATGGTACTTCTGATCCTTTAGATTTTCTGCATGCGATTGAGACTAGGACTCGGACTGCTCATACCGAGTACCAGAGGATCATGATTGTTGAGTTGTCTGTCGAGGGACCAGCCTTGGATTGGTTCATTCAGATGATCCAGCCCTATATGATGACGATGACATGGGCTCAGTTTCGAGAGCGATTCATGAGGAGATTTTATCCAGAGCCTCTTCGTTTGAGCTATCGTCTTCGTCTGACCAGTATTTCTCGTGGAGATCGATCAGTAGAGGAGTATACCCGAGAGTTCCTTCGTCTGGGTAGATATGCTGAGGATCTGATGCGAGATCAGTATTTCGCTGTTACTACCTATGTTACTGGTCTGGGTTCAGCTTTTGCTGGTATGCCCACAGCAGGTCTTACTCTGGAGTCTGTGATTGAGCTAGCTAAGGAGATCGAGCTGAGGTTAGTTAGGCAGGGAGCGATGCCTGATTATTACCAGTTGGGAGTTCAGTCGAGTGGATTGCAGGCTACTCCGTATTCGAGTTTTCATGTTGGTTCGAGTAGTCAGCAGCGAGGTTCGACTCAGCAGAGTCAGAGACAGCAGCAGCGAGTGCATCGGAGCAGTAGACATGGTCGTGGAGGTCAGCGTAGATCATTCAGATTTGGGTCAGGTGCTTCGAGCAGCAGCAGTGGTCGTAGTTCTGGATCAGCGGCCAGTGTTTGTCAGACTTGTGGTAGAGTCCATCAGGGACCGTGTTATCTGACACCGTTGACATGTTTCAGATGCGGGCAGACAGGACATTTTGCCAGATCGTGTCCTTACCCTGGGTATCAGCAGCAGCAGATTCCGCGATTCCCACAGCAGTCGATTGCTAGTGCAGCACCTATGCCATTTCAGTTACCACCAGCTCAGCATCAGAGTTCTACTCAGTTTGTTCCACAGCAGAGTCGTGGTAGAGGTACTAGAGGAGGTGCTAGAGGTGTTGGCCAGGCTTCTACCAGTCAGCAGGGAGGTCGAGGCCAGGCCAGAGTTTTTCATCTGACTCAGCAGGATGCTCAGGCATCTAATGCAGTCGTGGCAGGTATTTTTTCTGTTTGTTACCTGGATGCTTTGGTTTTGTTTGATCCGGGTGCCACGCATTCGTTTGTTTCTCCTATTTTTGCTTCTAAATCTTGTTGGCAAGCTTCGAGGATGGCTTTTCCCTTGTCTGTTGCCACTCCTCTGAGTGATTCTTTGGACACCGATATTGTTCTTTCTGGTTGTCCAGTTCTCGTGGGAGATAGAGAATTACCCGCTGATTTGATTTTGTTGGATGTGATGGAGTTCGATGTTATTTTGGGAATGGATTGGTTGTCTCAGCACTTTGCCGTGGTTGATTGCAGGAATAAGGAGGTGATTTTCAGAATTCCTGGTGAAGAAGATTTTAAGTTTGTTGGTGACAGGAGTTCAGCACCTCAGAATCTTATTTCTGTTATTTCAGCTAGGAAGTTGTTGAGGAAAGGTTGTCAGGGGTTTTTGGCATTGGTTAGGGATACGTCAGTGGAGAAGTTGTCACTCACAGATGTTCCTGTTGCTTGTGAGTTTCCTGATGTTTTTCCCGAGGAGTTGCCAGGTTTACCACCTCATAGAGAGATTGAGTTCTGTATTGATGTGGTTCCAGGTATTACTCCTATATCTATGCCACCCTATCGTATGGCTCCTGCAGAGTTGAGAGAGTTGAAGGAGCAATTGCAAGAGTTATTGGATAAGGGTTTTATCAGACCTAGTGTTTCTCCTTGGGGTGCACCAGTCTTGTTTGTGAAGAAGAAGGATGGTACCCTGAGACTGTGCATTGACTACAGAGAGTTGAATAAGGTGACAGTGAAGAACAAGTATCCTCTCCCGAGGATAGATGATTTGTTTGATCAGCTCCAGGGTGCACAATTCTTTTCTAAGGTTGACTTGAGGTCGGGTTATCATCAGCTGCGGATCAGTGAAGCTGATATTCCTAAGACAGCTTTCCGCACTCGTTATGGTCATTATGAGTTTCTGGTGATGTCTTTTGGTTTGACTAATGCACCAGCAGCTTTTATGGACCTGATGAATAGAGTATTCCGACCGTATGTGGATCAGTTTGTGGTAGTCTTCATTGATGATATACTGGTATATTCAAGGAGTATGGAAGAGCACGTATATCATTTGAGGATTGTACTACAGACACTGAGAGATCATCAGCTTTATGCTAAATTCTCGAAGTGTGATTTCTGGATGGAGAGTGTTTCTTTTCTTGGACACGTAGTGTCTAAAGAAGGTATTCAGGTTGATCCACAGAAGATTGAGGCAGTATCTGAGTGGCCTAGACCTACTTCAGTTACTGAGATTCGGAGTTTTCTGGGTTTAGCCGGGTATTATAGGCGGTTTGTGCAGGATTTTTCCAGGATAGCAGCCCCTATGACTCGCTTGACTCAGAAGAATGTTAGATTCGAGTGGTCAGAAGCTTGTGAGAATAGTTTTCAGTTGTTGAAGGAGAAGTTGACCACAGCGCCAGTATTAGCTTTGCCTAATAGTGTGGATAAGTTCACAGTTTACTGTGATGCCTCTAGAATTGGTCTTGGTTGTGTGTTGATGCAGAATGGAAGGGTGATAGCCTATGCTTCGAGGCAGTTGAAGAAGCATGAGCAGAACTATCCTACACATGATCTGGAGATGGCTGCAGTGATCTTTGCTTTGAAGATTTGGAGACATTATTTGTACGGGGTGACTTGTGAGATATTTACTGATCACAAGAGCCTTAAGTACATTTTTCAGCAGCGAGATTTGAATCTGAGGCAGAGAAGATGGTTGGAACTGTTGAAGGATTATGATTGCGAGATTCTTTACCATCCGGGTAAAGCTAATGTGGTAGCAGATGCCTTGAGTAGGAAGTCCTCAGGTAGTCTTGCTCACATTGGTGTGGAAAGGAGACCATTGATCCAGGAATTGCATCTGATGGTGGATCAAGGTCTGATGATGAAGATCAGTAGATCAGGTGGACTGTTAGCTCAGTTTAAAGTACGATCTGTACTAAGGGATAGGATCAAAGCAGCTCAGAGCCGAGATCCTATTCTGGAAGAGCTTGCAGAGAATGTCAGAGCAGGGAAGTTCACTGATTTCACACTCGATGATGATGGTGTGTTGTGGATCAGTGGTAGATTGTGTGTTCCTGATGTGGATGATTTGAGAGAAGAGATCTTAGAGGAAGCACATTCTACAGCCTACAGCGTTCATCCTGGTGTTACTAAGATGTACCACAGTATCAGAGATTTATACTGGTGGGATGGATTGAAGAAGGATGTTGCTGATTATGTTGCTAAGTGCTTGACTTGTCAGCAAGTGAAAGCCGAACATCAGAAGCCTTCTAGGAAGCTTCAGCCTCTTCCTATTCCCGAGTGGAAGTGGGAAAGGATAGCTATGGATTTTGTAGTCGGTTTACCTCGTTCGAAGGATGGATACGATTCCATCTGGGTGATTGTAGACAGATTGACGAAGTCTGCACATTTCTTGCCTGTGAAAGCCACATATTCAGTTGCTAGATTGGCGAAGTTGTATGTGAAGCATATTGTGTGCCTTCATGGAGTACCTGTGTCCATTGTGTCAGACAGAGGTTCGGTGTTTACTTCTCGTTTTTGGCAGAAGTTGCAGGAAGCGATGGGCACTAGGTTGGATTTCAGTACTGCTTTTCATCCTCAGACAGATGGCCAGTCTGAGAGGACGATCCAGACACTGGAAGATATGTTGAGGATGTGTGTCTTGGATTTGGGAGGTAGCTGGGATGATCATTTGTCGCTTGTTGAGTTTGCATATAATAACAGCTACCATAGCAGTATTGGCATGGCACCATATGAGGCGTTGTATGGAAGGAAGTGTAGATCCCCGTTGTGTTGGGATGAGATTGGTGAGAGAGCTTTGACTGGACCAGAGATGGTTCAGGATGCTGCAGAGAAAGTCGCCGTGATCAAGAGCAGGTTAGAGACCGCAGTTAGTAGACAGAAGAGTTATGCGGATCCTAGGCGCAGAGATGTGGAGTTTCAGGTTGGAGATTTCGTTTTTCTGAAAGTATCTCCGATGAAGGGTGTGATGAGATTTGGCAAGAAGGGTAAGTTAGCACCGAGATATATTGGACCGTTTGAGATTCTGGAGAGAATTGGCACTGTTGCATATCGGTTGGATTTGCCTCCGAGTATGTCACAGGTGCATCCAGTATTTCATATCTCGATGTTGAGGAAGTATATCTCAGATCCTTCACACGTGTTGCAACCTGACAGTGTGGAAGTGAGTGAAGATTTGACGTTTGTGGAAGAACCTGTGGCGATCGTAGATTTTCAAGTTCGACAGTTGCGATCGAAGCAGATTCCGATGGTCAAGGTTTTGTGGCGTAGCGACAGAGTTGAAGAACATACGTGGGAGACTGAAGCTGAGATGCGAGCTTCTTACCCGTATCTCTTTCCTTCCTGATTCTGTAATCTTGTTTTTAGAATTCGGGGACGAATTCCTGTAAGGGGGGAAGACTGTAATATCCCGTAATTTTAAAAATATTTTTACACTGTACCGGGATATACAGTGTCAATAATTTTGACTGTATATACGATATTTTTATGAGTTGATATGTATTTTAAACCTATTTTAATTACTGTCTATTATTTTCAGTATTTTACGTAAAATTTTCCCGGGACTTTCATTTTCGGGGAAATTTCCACGTAAACAATGTATTATTAATTATTTTAAATGTATTTACGGGTTTGCATGAACTCATACGTATTTTTAAATTATTAAATAAAGCCTGTGTGTGTATATTTAATTAGGGTTTATTATTACCCTAATATTTTATTATTTATTTATTATTATTTGATTATTTTATTTATTATTAAATTATTAAAATTTATTATTTTATTAAAATTTATTATTTTTTTTCTTTTTTCTTTTTTTTTTTTTTTTTTTTTCTTTTCCTTTTTCTTTCTTTTTCTTTTCTTTTCTCTTTCCTTTTCTTTCTTTTTCTTTTTCTTCTTCTTCTTCTTCTTTCTTCCCGTAGGTAGGCGCCGGACCACCCACTATTCCTCACGTCGTTTCTCCCTCCTCCGGCCACCGTTTTCGACACCGCCGGTCTCTATCTTCTCCTTGAGCTCCGGTGAGTGTTATTCTAGCTTTTGTTTGAGCTAAAACGGTCTAGAATTGCTTAGGTTTTGAGTTGAATATTTCGGCCACTTTTGGTTTTCGATTTTTTTGAGCTTCAATTTGGATGATTCATGGAAACTTCCTTCACAAATGTTGTTCCTGGTAGTTTAATCTTCATGTATGAATTTTTGTAGAATTTTTGGAGGTTGTTTGGATTTTTGGGTATTTTTGAATATTTTAATATTATTTTCGAATTTTCGGAAATTAATTATTTAAATTATGAAATTGGAGTTTATGGTTGAATTAGGTGTTGAAATGAATTATAGAAATTTATTTGGAATTTTTATGAATTTCTAAGTATTTATTTTTAATTATTGAAGTTTAGGTGATTTTGTAAAATTAAGTTAATTGTGTTTTTATTTGAATTTAATTGGTTAATTGAGTTTAATTATTGATATTATTGATAAATATGTTGAGAAAATTAATTTTGGATAATTGTATGATTTTTGGTGAATTTTTGAAGTAATTTAGGTATATATATATATATAGGGGTATTTTGGTAATTTTACCCTAAATTGTCTAAAAATGTAATTTAATTGGTTTTAATATTTATTTAAGGTATAAAAATGATTTCTACAAATTATTTGGTATTTTTAACTAATTAAAACTATTTTTCGTGAATTATTTTCAATTATATATATAATATACGGTTTTTCAAATAAAATGAATTTTAATCGATTTTTACAGTGTTTCAAGATTTATTATGTAATTTCTACGTATAAAATGTATTTTTATGACTTAAGGATATTTTTGGTATATTTGAATATATTTTCTGTGTTTGTGGACCCCGGTCGACAGATTGTAGTCTGGAGTCCGACCGAGGGGTTGTGATTGTTTATGGTGTTATTTTTGAAGTGTATTTTCTTTGCAGGGTCGGCTCTACTCTTTTGAGTAGAGAGATGTCCGTTTTACAGGGGAGGTTCTGCCGGATTTCCGGTAGAATTCTCGTAAAACGTGATATCCAGTCGAACCCTAATTTTCGATTCTGTGTTGAATACTCTAGATTTAATTCTAGGATTTCTGTTAGGGTTATTCTGATGTCGAGTAATTATTTCTTGTTTAGTTGCGCCGAGACCGAGGGTTAGTGGACCAGGCCCGTCGGACCCGTCTCGTGGAGCGCATTAGGTGAGTTACTATATTATATATATATGCTTAGGATGCATGATTTAGAAAATGCATGTTTTATTTTGACTAATTATGCATAAATAACATGATTTATATTCAAGTATATTTCTGGTATATTTTTGGTATATAATAAATTATATACATGTTTTATTAATAAAATATATTTAAAATGTTTTTAAATATATTTTTAGTTTAATTCATGATTTGATTGGATTTATTTGACGTATATATACTCAAAATATACCTGATTTATGTTTGGTATATTTTCGGTATATATATGGTTTATATTGTTGATTTATTTAAATTCATGCATCATGTATTTGTGAATGAATGTTTTATTATTTATTACTGAAGGATATCAATAGAACGTGCTACCTAGTGGGCAGCACTAGGACCGAGTACGTACCGGTACGCCTATAGTATTTAGGCTTTATTACTGACTATTTGTGGATATCGATTTGATTATGATTATTGGATGTGTGAGATGTGGTTTGTGGGTGTGATTGCTGGAGCTCGGTTGACCAAGTGTCTCGGGGCCAATCACACTGGCAGTCAGACTGCTGGAGCTCGGTTGACTTAGTGTCTCGGGGCCAGTCTACTGTCCATATGGATTAAGTGGATATATTTGGAATTAGTGAGCCTGTATGGCTAGAGTGTTGTTTAACACTATTTTCTGAGGTTGCGATATTCTAGGGTTCTATGTGATCCTTCATAAAAGTTGATTTTCAGACAAAATATATAAAATGATTTTTCTGCATCTGTATGAACTTGCCTGTATATATACATATTACTCATATACTGTTGACTGTTTGCATTATCACTTAGAGTGTATGTATATATACTATAGTAATTCACTCAGTGAGGTCTGACTCCCCTCCGTTGACTATTTTTCAGGAGAGTCAACTTCCTTAGACCTCAGTAGCAGGTCGATACGCCGGATTTCTTCCGCCCCGGCTTCTTTATGTAAATTGTCTACTTGAGTCTTATTTATTTTATCTAGACACTGCAGTAGCTGTAAATTACAGTATTGGATTTTATGTACTTTATTTTAAAGAGATGTATTATGTTAAAACTGGATTTGTATAAAGATTATACTTATGAGATTATATATGCGATGTGATGAGTTTTGAATTATATCCAGTTGTTATGGATGATATTGTAATATTTATGATTTATTTTCCGCTGCATATTATATTTTTATGGTTATTATTGCATATTTATTTTATTTTTAGGCTTGCTACGGGTTCCGGATTCGAAAGAATTCCCGTTCCCTAGCGCCGGTCATGACTCCTGTTTTGGGTCGTGACACTATTAGAGTAATATACATGTACATACACCTATATCTACACACACACATATATATATCATATTCATATATTATATATTATATTAATAGGTTATAATATATGTATATATATATATATATATATATATATATATATATATATATATAAATACGTATATATGCATGTACATAGTAGCACATAAAATAACTATAAAGTTAATGTAGTTTAAAATAATAATAATAATAATAATAATAATAATAATAATAATAATAATAATAACAATAACAAAAATAAACAATGAAATTTTAAACAATAAATAAATAATACTCATATATAATCATTTCATAAATTAATAACCCTAAAAATAATATTAACAATTGTATAATATAATTCAAAAGTAATTATTAGTAACACAGTTTGGAAATTACTTTATTTAAATAAAAATATAGGGTATTACAACAATTATCTTTAACTTTTATATAGAAAGTTTAGGCTGATTTGATCATTTTCAATCTCAGAAAGACATCACAAGCATTATCTCAATCGAACTCAATATAGGGACTAAATTGCACAAAAAGTGCAAATCTTGTCATGGTCTCGATCGGGACTAGGATAGTCCCAACAGGGACTAAGGTAGACTAATTTCTATAAAAACTTAATTTTTGGCAAAACTAATCCCGATCTAATTGTTGGGTACCGTGATGCAAACGCAGCGAAAAAATTAAAATTTTGTCACGTTCCCAAGCCTGGATCCATGTAATTCGACTAATTGATTAAATCTAGGGTTTTTAAATCTTACCAAAACGCAGAAGAGGCAAGATTCTCTGGAAGGATGAGAGGAGGTTCACACCGGTGACACCTTACCTCGAGCTTTTTGGCTTGGTTGTTCAGATCAAGACGTCTCCAAAAGGATGCGTCCTCTATAGGTATCCATATGAACAGCCCTTCACAAAATGAATTTGAGTGTGTGTGCTAGCAACCTCTTGATTGTCTCACAAATCAAGAACAAAAGGAAAAACTCTGTCTTTGTTTTCTAAGAGGAAAGAAAATGAATTTGGAGGCAAAAACAAGTGTGTGAAACCCTAGAGAATATAACATATTTATAGACTCCAATTAGGGTTTCACTTACCAATGACCTTTTGGTAATTTTCCATTTATTATATTCTGATTTTGTTTAAAACAAATCAAAAATAATATCTTAGTTATTTATTTAAAATAACATTTATCTTAAATAAATAAAACACTTTAATTATTTATTTCCACAGAGTTTATTTTGGGCTTATTAAACCCATATCCGTTTTGGGCTTGTTCTAAGTGTATGACCCTGTAGGTTCACATAACATTGGCAGTGGGCCTAAATCTCTATTTAGGCCTACAAGTCATAAGTGGCCTCTAGCAAGACATTATGACTACCCAAGTCATGTGAAGTCAATAATCCGACATAACCTAATTACAGTGAATTTTATTGTCCCTTTATCACATGATATCTTAATTGAACATAAGGCATAGAATGTCATCCTTATATAGTTCAATATTATGACTTGATTCCAAGTAGACTGAAAATGATAACCTCTTTATCAATTCATTTCAGCATGACCATGCATTTTCATTCAGTCTATCTCATCAAGAGGCCTTTAGATATCTTTCTTATATTAATGAGGGATAAATTCCTTCTAAATCACTCACATTCGTCACATAACTAATTTTATATCCAATAACATTCTTTTAATCATCCGGTTAAAGACAATGTTAGAATGTGTCAAAACATAAAATAGCTATGTAGAAATCCATGATGATTTCAAGGTCAAAGGACCGAAATAAAATTACTGTGATAAGAAATACTTATGACAATAATCTATGTAGTATTCTCATAGTGGGTCAATCCAGTACATGATCTCTCATCATGTACCTATGAGTTGACTTAATATCTCATATTTATGATTAGTAAAACATAACCATCAGTCAATATCATACTAGCCTTAATACTTTAATATTCATATAATGAATAAATGGCTAGAGATAATTAGAATAGAACTCTTATTTTAATCTAAGAGTTTTACTATCAAGTCACATACTTGATGGCCTTAGTAAGAATTAACCATTCATGTAATTATCATAAAATCAAATGATAATATAATACCTCTTTATTAATAAAATAAGAAACTCAATACATAATCACAAATGATTGACCTAGTGCATATCACTAACACTAATGTCCTAACCGGGACAAGGTAGTCCTAACCGAGACAAGGATATCCTAACCAGGTGTCACGACCCAAACCGGGAGTCATGATCGGCTCTAGGGAACGAGAATTCTTTCAAATCCGGAACCCATAGCAAGCCTTAAAAGAATAAAAACATGCAATAAATAAATAAAATATGCACCAATATCTCAAACCAATATAATAATAACTCCTTTTATATCATAAAATAAAATGTATAATACATAATATTTAGAGAAAGACCTCTGAATTCATAACCAACATACAAATACAAAGTATAACTCACTATTGTAGTTTTCTAAAGTATAAATAAAATTAAGTAAGTAGTTTATATAAACAAGCCGGGGCTGAAGAAATCCGGCGAATGGGTCTATTGCTGAGGTCTGAAGAAGAAGAATCTCCTGAAAAATCAACTGAGGGGAGTCAGACCTCACTGAGTGAATTGTTATAATATATATACATGCATTTCCTAATGTCAAATGCAATAAATCATTCATACATAATAAACATATATACAAGCATTTCACACAGATGTTGAAAATCACTTTATATAATAATACTGAAAAACATAAGTTTATGAAAGATCAAATAGAACCCTATTTAATCGCAACCTCAATCAACAATAACATCACTCTAGCCATACAGGCTCATTTAATTCCAAATAATTTCACTTATTCCATATGGACAGTAGACTGGCCCTGAGACACTAAATGAACCGAGTTCTAACAGTGTGACTGTCAGTGTGATTGGCCCCAAGACACTTGGTCAACCGAGCTCCAGCAACCACACTATCAATCATATCACATCTCAATCAATCAATCAATCAAATCATAATTACTACAAGTAATCCTCACTCAACCCTACATCTATCGCGCCAGTACATACACGGTCCTAGTGCTGCCCACTAGGTAGCACATTCTATCGATATCCTTCATTTAAATAAAATATTCATACGAGAAAGTAAATAATGCAGAATACATTCATAATAACAAAATAAACGATATATATACTAGAAATATACCTAAAATAAACCAAGTATATTTCGAGTATATATATGTTAAATAAATAGAAATCAACCATGAAATATACCAAAAATAAACCAAAATATATTAAAAAGCATTTTAAGTATAAATCAATAGTATAACATGTATTTATTTCAAAATATACCAAAAATATACTAAAACTATACCTAAAATATACTTAAACATTTAATAAAACAATTATGAACAAATACACATTAAAACATGTACATTCTAAAACATGCAACCTAAGTGCAATGTATATATAAAATAACAACTCACGAGTTTGTACTCCTCGAGACTAGTTCGACCGGTCCGATCCACTAGGCCTTGATCTTGGTGCAACTAAAAAATAAAATATAACAGAAATTAGAATAAATCTAACTTAAGCTTCTAGAAAAACTCAATCTAAGAATACGAAATAAAGACAAACACAGAATTTCAGAATCAAGCCAATGTCACAAACATCTCTTTACTAAAAAGTAGAGTCGGTCTTGCAAGAAAAATGCACTTCTAGAAATAGAATACTCAACACTTTTGGTTAGGACCCCAAACTACACAATTCCCAACCGAAGTCCACAATTTCACCTGAAATACAAATAATATAATAAATATATTAAAAATTGATAAATGTTGTAAATATCCTCCAAAAATCAAAAGATAACATATTTAATGTTAAAATATTCAATATAATTATTTTTACAATAATTAAGTAAAAATTCCAAAATAATAATATAATATTATTAAAAATCAAATTTCTCAATAATTCAAAATAAAATAGTGAAAATTCACTTTTATATATTCAAATAATATAAATAGCCTAATTATTTATTAAAAGTTATTAAAAACCCATTTAATCATTAATTTAGTAAATAATATATTATTTGAAAATAATTTTTGAAAATTAGTATTAATTAGTTAAAAATAGTAAATAATTTATAAAAATCATTTTAATACTTTAAATAATTCTAAAACCATTTAAAACATAACATTTAACTATAATTTTAACAAAATACACAATTAGCCTAATAATTTCAAAATATACATAATACTAAATAATTTCCTCAAAATTCTATAAAATCATTAAAATTATTTTGTCAACATATATAACAATAATATTAACTAAAACACATTATTAAACAATAATTTCAATAAAAATACATATTTAACTCAATTATCCAATATTTACATAAACTAAAAATATTACTAAAAATTATATAAAAATCCCAAAAATTATTTTCTTTACTCTAAAATTAATATCAACTCATAATAACACCAAATCAACAAATTTTAAAATTAAATAAATTAATTTATGAAAATTAAATAAATAATAATAAAATAATAATAAATTCACCAAAATTAAAATAAATTCCAAAAATTATAAAAAAAAATATTTTCATGTTGATTAAGCTACTGGAATCAACATTTGTTAAGTGAGTTTGCATAAATCAACCAAAAATCAACTAAAAAAATAAAAAACAAATAGCTCAAAACCAAAAAATTGAGAAAACTCACAAATGATCGAATTAGAGCTTGAACGGAGCTTAGAATAAGGACCACCAGAGCTCAGGGAGTTGATAGAGACTAGCGGTGCTCGAAATGGTGGCTGGAAAAGTGATCGACGGTGAGGAAAAGTTTCCTACTACTGTTGTCGTTTCTGACCTCTCCGGCGACGCTCTGACGTGCAGACGACAATGGGGAAGAAGGTGGTGGTAGGTCAGAAGCAAGGGAGGCACATCGACAGTGATGAAATCGGATGGTGCAGGAGGGAGAAAGTAGTTACAATAGGTTTATGTTCTTTGTTGCATTTTTTATCTTTTGTATATATATGTATATAAAACTATATATTAAAATACTATATAATATAATTTTATGACAATAAATCTCTACCACACAAATAAAAATCCACACACACACACACACATATATATACACATATACACAAACCTCTGAAGATTATTTTGAAGTTAAGAAACTTTTTTATTCATTATAAACTTTTAAATATTCAATTAAGCTCTCTAAACTCTTTTAAAATTCATCTTATTATTGTATACGCTTGTTAGAGTTAGTGAGTGTTAGAATGAAAATTATTATTCTTCTATTTTTTAGGGTTAAGAAAATGGGAAGTGATATTCTATTTTAAAGGAATTGGTTGAAATGTTTAGCCATTAAAACACTTGAAAATTTAATTTTAGTGTGAGACTTTGAAAACACTTGTGTATCAGTTTTTGAGTAAGCCTTAAAAACTCAAGTTGTAAAGTTTGAGTTAAGTTTGAAACTGGAGTTGTAAAAAGCAATCTAGGGAAATAGATTGTGGTGATTCAAAATCCTAACATAGGGATAAGTTAGGTGGAGATGTAGGATTGTTGAGAATCCGAACTCCTTAAATATTTATGTTCATCATTTTTCCTTCTCAACATTCGTTTTAATTATTTTTCAAATCCTTTTGACTTCTTATTATTGTTTGATAGTCTTATTCACCCCCCCTTAGGACTCTTTAGTATATTAGTTTAAATTACTGGTATTCAGAGTTTATTGAATTTTAAGTAATCTAGTTAAATTTAAACATAACTAGAAGGTGGAAAAAAATTTTCAACAATTAATTTGGGAGAATTAGACTATATTCAAAATCAAATCTTATCAACCAATAACTGTTGTGATTAGCTAGCAGTGAGCTATTTTCATTTAAGTCGTGTTTTAGATTTGAATTCTAATGTATGAATGTCAAATCATAAATGAGTTTGTTATCTTAGCATATTACTCTTGTTACATTGCAATTGTTTATTGTAACATAAACTCTTATATCACACTTTATATATTCATGTATTGTATTAATTGCTTTTAACAAAAAGATAATATACCAAAGCTTTCAGTTATTCATTAGTTTCTATATAGTATCACAACCCTAATGGCTTCAGAAAAAATACTCAACTTGTTTAAGAAACCTCTTCTCCCCTACCTTCTTCAACCTCTACCCAACTTAATTTCTCTCTCAAACTTAATTCCAAAAATTACCTAGCATGGAAAACACAATTACATCCTCTTCTCAATTCTCAGGATCTCATTGGATTCATTAATGGATCAACTCCAGCACCTCTACAAATAATTTCAAGTCTTACAAATCCAGCCACCCCCATTCCCAATCACAAATATTAGACTTGGTTTAAGAAGGATCAGCTCTTTCTTTCATGGATTTTAACCTCAATATCTGAAGAAATCTTTCCTTATGTGACAAATATAACTTCTGCCTTTTTCGCATGGTAAATTTTGGCTTATACCTTCGGTGCTATCTCCTAAAATCAATAGCTTCAACTCAATATTGAGCTTCAAAAATTGAAACAGAATGATTTACTGATCACCTAATACTTGCTAAAGACTAAAGCCTTGGTGGATGAACTCGCTGCCGCCGGTTGAACTCTCTTTACTACAAAATTGAATGTAATTATTTTTTTTCAACCTTCATTCTAAATTTCAAGTAGTAATCACTGCTTTAAATTTATGACCCAAACCTCTCTCTTTCAATGAGCTCTATAGTTAATTGGCAGCCTACAAAATTTTGATGAAAACCCATCAAGAGCCACCAATAGCCAATGTTGCTTACTATTCATCTCCTTCCTCGTAGCCCTTGCTACTTACTCTACCATTATCTATTACCTCTAGTTACTCGACTTATCATCCTCGAGGCTTAATACCTCATCTTTGGCAATAACAATGATGGGGCAGAGGCTTAAATAATGCCTCAAATGCCTTCAATAATGCTTGCCAAATTTGTAGGCTTTTTAAAAATCAAACAAGTACTTGTCATTGTCGTTATTAACCATCTGGGCCATCTCCAGTTCATTATCAGTTCTAGAATTCTTTATATTCTCCTGCACAGGCCCACCTAACTCAATATCGCCTTAATGTCTAATCACCAAACCTCCAACCTTGGGTTGCTGACACATGAGCAACGTCTCACATTACACCTGATTTAGGTGCTCTCCATTTACTGCAAACTTTTAATGGTGGTGATAAGCTCTTTATTGGCAATGGGCAGAGCTTGCCAATTCATCATATTGGCACTTCTTCTATAACCACTTCTCATCATAATTTCATTTTACCTCATACACTTCATGTTCCTAAAATCATAAAGCCAGTGGTTTTAGTTCAGAAACTTACAATATATAATCATTATTTCTTTGAATTTTAGCCCTCATTCTTTTTTATTAAGGATTATACAACAGGGAAGGAGCTACTTCGAGGAGATCTTGAATATGGTCTTTATTAATTTCCCATTCATACTACATTATTGATCGAGAAGGCTCTTATCTCTCTTTGGCATGCACGTCTTGGTCACCCGTCCGTAAAGACAACTCAACATATTATTGCAGCAAATAAACTCCCTCATTTGAAATTTTATAATAAAGAATTGTGTTTTTCATGTTTACTTGGGAAATCTACTAAATTTCCCTTAGCACATGTTGAACATCATAGTTCAGAACCTTTTGAATTACTATTTTTGGATGTTTGGGGACTATCTCCCATTTTATCTAATCTTGGGTTTCATTATTTTGTGATTTTTGTTGATGACTTTACATGATTCACATGGATTTTCTTTCTAAAAAATAAGAGTGATGTTCGAGATGTATTTGTTGATTTATTAACTTTGTTGAATGACAATTTTCTAAGAAAGTTAAGGCTGTGTAATCTAATTATGGTGGTGAGTTTCAAAGTCTCAAAACCTTTCTTCAACAAAAGGGTATTAAACACCGGTTGGCTTGTCCCTATACACATAAGCAAAATGGGGTTGCTGAATGAAAAATTCATCATATTGTTGACATTGGACTCACTTTGTTGGCTCACAGTGCTCTTCCAATCTATTATTGGCCTTATTCTTTTAATATTGCTGTTAGTTTGATTAATGGCTTGCCCACGCCACTCTCGCATCATTATTGTCCACATTATGAACTATATGGTGTCACTCCTTCTTATGCTCATCTCAAGGTGTTTGGGTGTTTAGTATTTCCATTGCTACACTCATAAATTCTCATATCGGTCTACTAAATGTGTTTATCCTAGTCCATTAACTCAGCACAAAGGGCATTAGTGTTTTGTTTTAAGCTCTGGGCATATTTACATATCACCTTATGCACGGTTTATTGAAACCATATTTCTTTGTAAAGCATCATAGTCCTCGCCAACATTTACCACTTCAGTTATAAATAAATCCCTTTAGTTGCAGCTTCATACTCCACTACCAACTTCATGTACGTTACCCTTATCCTCTCACACTCCTGTCTCTTATTCACTTCCCTCTTCGCCATCTCATTCTATCTCTTCTCAAAACCTCAAACTACCTTCCCCATCTCTTACTATCTTATCTAATCCACTCATCTAATCCTTTTTACCTAATTTGACCTCATCCTCATCCTAATCAGATGTTAACTTAGTTGTTGATCTCAGTCAATACTCACATCATCCTTCAAACCCTAACCAACTCATTATTATCTAACCTTCTCACACTCATCTTCCATCCACCTCACTACCTCGCACTTGTACCATGTCACTTTGCCCTATTACCCTAAACAAATGCAAAGCTCTCCTTCAAACCACCAATCCTTCCATTAACACCGAACCCACCACTTTTATTGAAGCTAGCAGTTCCTATCATTGGCGAGCTGCAATGCAAGATGAACTTGTTGCTTTTATTTAAACTAAAACCTGGCAACTGGTACCTCGTCCCTCTCAATAACATGTTATTAATAATAAATGGGTTTTAAGAATCAAGAGGAACTTGGATAAAACCATTGTTGGTTACAAGGCTAGACTTATGGCCAAACGCGATCACCAATAGAGTGGAGTTGATTTTCATGAAACCTTTAATCCTGTTGTAAAATCAAATACTATTCAGCTCATTCTCTCATTAGCCTCTATAAATCGCTGGCCACTTCGATAGATTGATATATCCAATGCTTTTCTTCATAGATTCTTGGATGAACCGATTTACATGGATTAGCCTAAAAGCTTTGTTGACACTTTTCATCCAGATTATATTTCATTGTTCACTTTATGGCTTACGTCAGGCTCCACGAGCTTGTATCATTGCTTGCAAACATTTCTTTAGACACTTGGTTTTATAAGTTCACCAGTTGATCACTCTCTCTTTATTCTGCATTAAGATGGTGATATGGTCTTATTACTTGTCTATGTCGATGACATCATCCTTACTAGTTCTTCATCATCGTTAATTGCTCATGTTTTAAATGCTCTTAAAGTAGAATTTTCGGTTAAAGATGTTGGTCATCTCACCTATTTCCTTAGTGTTCAGGTCCATCATTTTGAGTAGGGCATTACTATCAATCAGTCGAAGTACATCTCTGATCTTCTGTATTGGGCAGGTTTTCAATATGCTAAAGGTTGCTTAACACTTATGGCCACCATACCTACTCTCAACAAAACTAATGGCAAACCATTCCCCCAACCTGAACTCTATCACCAACTAGTTGGTGCCCTGTAATACGTCACTTTAACAAGACCTGATATTGCATTCTTAGTAAATAAATTGTGCCAGTTTATGCATTATCCATCATATCTTCATTAGCTCGCATTAAAATGGTTACTCTGATATCTCAAGCACACCATTCATCACACACTCTTATTTGCGCATCACTCCATCACTAATCTTCATTACTTTACTGATAATGATTGGGGAGGCTACTGTCACGACTTAAACAGGGGGCCATGACCGGCGCTAGGGAACGGGAATTCTTTCGAATCCAGAACCCGTAGCAAGCCTTAAAATAATAAAATATACAATAAATAAAATAAATATACCGTAATTAAAAATTTCAATTTAACATAAAAAGATAATCTTTTCATATCATGAAATAATTTAGTACAATATTCAGATTAAATATTTGAATTGAACTCTCAAACAGCAAAAGTAATTAAAACTCATTACTGTTACAAATACAACTACTGCAGTTTCTAAAATACATAATAAATAATTAAGTACTTTATATAATAGGGTTGGGGCAGAAGAAATCTGACAGATAGGTCTACTGCTGAGGTCTGAAGAAGAGGACTCTTCTGTAAAAATATCAATTGAGAGGAGTCAGACCTCACTGAGTGAATTATTATAATATATATACATGCATTACTAAATGACAAATGCAAACACTCAATGTGTATATAATAAATATATATACAGGCAGGTACACATAGATGCAAAGAAAATCATTTTATATTTAATACTGAAAAATATCAATTTATGAAGGATCAAATAGAACCCTAAGTTATCGCAACCTTAAATATCAATAGAAAGTACTCTAGTCATACTGGCTCACTTAATTCCAAATAAATTCGCTTAGTCCAACTGGACAGTAGATTGGCCTCGAGACACTAAGTCGACCAAGCTCCAGCAGTCTGACTATCAGTGTGATTAGCCCTGAGACACTTGGTCAACTGAGCTCCAGTAATCACACCATCAATCACATCTCACATCAATCAAATCAATCAAGTCATAATTTCCACAAATAAGTTAGTAATTCAACCTACAATCTATCACACCGGTACGTACACGCTCCTAGTGCTGCCCACTAGGAAACACGTTCTATCGATATCCTTCACTTATATTAAAACATACATTCGAGAATAAATAGTACATACAATGACATTCAGAATGAGCAAATAAACCATATATATACCAGAAATATACCTAAAATAAACCAAGTATATTTCAGGTATATATACGTAAAATAAATTCAATTAAATAATGTAATATACTCAAAATCAACCAATAAGATACTTAAACATAATTTGGAAGTAAATCACAAAGAAAACATGCATTTATTTTAAAATATACCAAAAGTATACTAAAAATATACTTAAAATATACTTAAGCATTTAGTAAAGTAATTATGCAAAACTTTACATTTAAAACATATAATTCTAAAACATGCAACCTAAAGCAATATATATATATCATAATAACTCACAAGGATGCGCTCATTGAGACTGGTTTGACGGGCCTGGTCCACTAGGCCTTGGTATCGACGCAACTAAACAATAAAAATGATCATGAATCAGAACATATATCTAACTTAGACTTCTAGAGACTCGATTTAGAATTACTAAATACTGATAGACACAGAATAGGAATTAGACCTGATGTCACGTTTTACAAGAATTCTATCAAAAATTCGACAGAACCTCCTCTGTAAAACGGACATCTCTCAACTAAAAAGTAAAGCCGGTCCTGTAAAGAAAATACACTTCGAGTATAAAATTCTCACAACCTTCGGTTGGGATCCCGAACTACAACAATCCCCAACTGAGGTCCACAATTCACCAAAAATACAATAATACAATAAAATATATAAAAATCAATAAATACCATAAATACCCTTCAAATATCAAAATATAGCAATTTAAGTATTAAAACACCAAAAGTAATTATTTTACCAATAATTACTTAAAAACCCTAATTAATAATATAATATTATTAAAAATCAAAATTTCTTGATAATTCAATATAATTTAATAAAAATTCATTTTACAAAACCAAATTACTTAATTAGTCCAAACATATATTAAAATTTACTAAAAATCCATTTATTTACAAAAATAGTGTATTATATATTATTTGAAAATAATTTTCAAAAATTAGTATTAATTAGTTAAAATTAGTAAATAATTTTTAAAATTCATTTTTATACCTCAAATAATATTAAAACCAATTAAATATAATATTTAACTAAAATTACCATCAAATTACCAAAGTACCCCTAATATTTAAAAATACACATAAAATACTAATAATATTAAAAAATTCAATAAAAATTATATAAATACAAAAAAATTATTTTCTCAACATATTATTTATTAAAATCAAAAAATACACTTAATTAACCAATAATTACCAACAAAATATATATTTAACCTATATTTCCAAAACTAACATAAACTAAAAATAATTATAAAAATTACACAAAATTCATAAAAATTATAAATTAAATTCTAAAATTACTAATAACCATCAATAATACCAAAAATCACAATTTCATAATTTATATAATTAATTTACGAAAATAATAAAATAATCAAAAATTCACAAAAATCAAAATAATTCCCAAAAATCACAAAAAAAATTCAGGGATGTAGATTGAGCTAAGGGGAATAACTTTTGTGAAGGTATTTTTCATGAATCAAGCAAAAATTATCAAAAAAAAATTGAAAAACTAAAAATGGTCGAAATTGAAAATGAGCTAGAAACCTCACCACAATGTGTTTTAGGCTGGAAGGAGCTCGGAATCAACCTCTTCGAAGCTCCATGAGTTCAATGCTACCGAAAACGTCCGATTTGGTGGCTGAAATTGCCTTGAACGGAGGAGAAGCAAGTTTCGGCTTCTTACGGCTACTGAAGCTGCTGCCGGCGTCGGGGAAGAAGGGAAAGGGCGGCGACGACGAGGGCTGAAGGGGGAGGCGCAGTGACGATCAGTGAACGGACGGTGACAGGAGGTAAAGGTGAAAATCGGGGAAGAAGATGAAAATGGGGAAGAAGTTTTAGTTTTTGTATACATGTATATTATATATTTATTATATGTATATATTATTATATAAAATAATTAATAACTTTATGTAATAATAAAATAATGTGTATATATCTACCACACACATATATTTCAATATATATACATATATACACACACATAATAACACACACAATAAAATAATACTAACCCTAATATTTATGTATATATATATTAACTCATAAATACAATTAAATAATTTAGTTTATTAATTTAGAAATCTTAAAATATTAATGCACTAGATTAAACATTATTAAAATAATATTGTCCGAAATAATAAACTTTAATATATACACGTCTACGTAGAAAATTATAATTAAATGTAAAAATATTGATAATTATTCACAAAATAATAAAATAATAAAATATGATTTTAAAATTTATTAACACTGCATATCCTATTTTAAAATAAAATAGTTTAAAATCTAGGGTTATTACAGCTGCCTTGATGATCGTCGATCCACCAATGGTTATGCCATCTACCTTGGGAAAAATATCATCTCTTGGTATGCAAAGAAGCAACCTACCACTGCTCACTCTCATCGAAAAGTGAGTATAAAGCCATAGGCAATGCCACAGCTGAGCTTCTTTAGATTCGTCATCTGTTGACTGAGTTTGGCATTTCGGTCTCTTCCCTTGCTGTCCTTTGGTGTGACAATGTTGGTGCCATCTACATGTCATCCAATCTTGTTTTTCATGCTTGCACAAAGCACATTGAACTTGTTTATCATTTTGTGTATGAACAAGTCCAAAATGGCACAATTCAAATTCACTATCTCTCCACTAAAGACCAACTTGCTAATGTATTTACCAAACCATTGGTTGTTCGACCATTTCAAAATTTTGTCTCTAAACTACGGTTATTGCCCTCTCCACAGCCATTGGTTTGTTTACGGGGGTGTCAAAGCATAAATGAGTTTGTTATCTTAGCTTGTTACTCTTGTTACGTTTCAGCAGTTTATTGTAACACAAACTCTTGTATAGCACTCTATATATTCATGTACTATACTGATTGCTTTTAACGAAAAGATAATATACCAAAGCTTTCAGCTGTTTATTAGTTTCTATAATGAAGTCGTGGGGTCAAAGCATAAATGAGTTTGTTATCTTAGCTTGTTACT